>OZ014485.1:37231272-38483272 GCA_963965965.1 Trididemnum nubilum | reverse complement strand
TGCAATCGCACCTAGGAGATAATCGAACTTTAAAAGACGCAGCCAAACGTTACAACTTACCCCGGAGATGGGGCAAGTTGTAACAACACCAGAGTTAAGTTGTAACAGTAAATATTATTATCTCTCCAGACAAGAAATGAAACTCATTTTGGTTTATAACGTCTGCAATGGACAGAACTGAATGCTACCACATAAAACGAGTCAAGACGGTGTTTATATTTACAAAAACTATGCCTGTTTACAGCCAACGCTAACTGCTTGTAGTATGCTGGGTGACATACTCTGCTGCTTGTTTTATATCACCTTGAGCTGCTTTCCACGCTCAGTTTTTCATTTATAATTTTGCATTTTTGAATCAATTGAAAAAACTACAAATTATTATCCAACTATTTAAACTCATGCAGGACCGTATTAAGGGGGGGAGAGCACCCAGCCACCCCTGCAGAAAGAGGGACCCAAGATCGAAGTGACCGGTTACATAGTGCGCGATAACAACTAAATTTAACTTTTCCATAACCTGCTGGTAGAAAGTGCTGATATCTTTTACTTTATATTTGAGATTAGCTTGAGTGTAGACCTATTTCGCCAAAACAAATCTTTTTTAGGAGACCAGCTTCGGTGTACACCTTTTTCGCTGGTGATGACCTTTCTTTTGTCGAAGCTTGGGGGCTTATTACGGCCCTGTTTATACTCAAAAAGTTGTGAAACAAAAGTTACCACTGTGTTACAATTTGCCCCAAAGAAAATGTTACAACTTACCCCGACAGTAGGTAGACTAAACTATTCATAATAAGTCCGTAACATGCAAAGCAACTTCAAAAACCGTCATACCACAACAAACCTAATCAACAAGGAATACTACAATAGTTCTACAAGTTCTCTAAGTTGGCAAACCATTGAGTAAGAAATCAAAGTTTACTAATAAAAATTTTTACTTTGACGTGGCAAAATAGAATTCTTCCTCTCACTGGAGAAAATCTGAAGCCAGCGAAGCGAAACTTCGTTACAATCCTTCTTTTACATTAAGTGGTTACCAGAAAAAAGTTCGAATCATTTACTTGATTTTTTAAGGGAAAAATTAGCGTTGCTACAACTTGCCCCTGTTGCTTTTTGCCCGGTCTCCCCTATTAATATACTGGCATGTTATAGCAATGACCTCTTTAACGTAAATCAAGAATGTAACTGTACAATAGTGAAATGTATTGATTTCACTGTAAGAAAAATTGCACGAAACAAACGAATACTCAAACAGCAAATTAACTTCAAATACAGTCTGTTATGTGAGGAGGAATGATGAAAAATGGTACCACAGAAACTTGCTGCTTAGCAGTCGTTGTAGAAAATTAGATTTCTTCTGGAAATAGCTCGTCCTCTTCACTTTTATCATGACGAATAGCTTTGTAGTCGTCATGGTAAACTGGCGGAATGAATTTCAAAAGCTGGATTAAATCTTTATATTTCAACCAATTTATTCGGACCCCGTTGGGATAGGCCTGCTCCAAACTTTGCAGAGAATTGACGGGTGCATTCCTCTCGGTAAGATCCACCTTTCTCACTCTCTCTTCGCTATCATACATTTCATCATTACTTTCTCTGCTGGTTACTGGTTGCCTCAAACTGGTTTCTCCGCTGGTCATTGGTTGGCTCAAATTGGTTTCTTCGCTGGTCATTGGTTGGCTCAATTGGTTTCTTCGCTGGTCATTGGTTGGCTCAAATTGGTTTCTTCGCTGGTCACTGGTTGGCTCAAACTGGTTTCTTCGCTGGTCACTGGTTCGTTCTGAACACTTTCCTTCATTGGATTTTCTTTTCCATCTGTGTTTTCCCTCAAACTATCTTGCTTCACATTTATGATAATTTTATCAAGCTCAGAGCTTCTTTCATATTCTTTAGAGGTCGTAAACACTTCTTCATGAACTTGTACTTTGAAAATTTTTTCAAGCTCTTGCTTGTCCAAGTTGATCACATTTTTCGTGTTTATTTTATCGTTATTGATTTCGTCATAAGGCACTTTTAGCAACACAACGTTAGACACCCATTCGTCGTGGCGTCTGTTCCACCCCATGTAGTGAACCAAACTTTTTGCTATGCCAGTTTTTTTTGGCGCGATAAGCAACACTTTGTGCCTTATCCGGAACATACACAAATCTTTTGACAACGTTGAAGTTGCTCATTCGATCAGGTTCTTCAGAAGAATCAGACATGCAATCAATATTACGCAGGGATACGGACAAATTAGGATCAGCCATCAGCACTTTTATCTTTCAACGTATTTTACTATTCTTGTTACAATAATCAAATGCTGCAAATCATTATAAGTAAGCACGACAATCCGATACCTGTGCTAAATAAAAACTATAAATTTTCTTATTTTCCAAAAAAAAACATGTCTATGTAACTTCTTTAATGATTGCAATAGGCCTGCATTGCAACCAGCACAACCACAGATAAGGCAAAATGTAGTAACGAGGAAAGCACATCGGCATTATTGAAGTTGATCCATACTTTAGAAGTTGGAACATTACTAATTGCTGGGTCTCCAGGGAGTTTCTCAACGCTCCCATTCCTTGGACGGGATCGACTAGCACTCACTAACTAATAAGCATGCAACATTAAGCTAATTAAATTGCAACAAAAAAGTAAAAAGACAATATAAGTTCCTTTATTCATGTTTTAACGGTTTTAACATTGTTAAGGAGATATTTTGTTTTGTAACGGTTAGGTTAGCCTAGTGTTTACCACATTTGCTTTTTTCATGGTCTGTTTCAACACAGACTATAGTAATGCAGTTCTACTAAATCAATTTTGGCGCGAAGGTGACACACGCGGTTTATACAGGGTTCCAAATATTTTCATACCTTTGCAAGGATTCTCACTATATTTGCATACTACCTATACATTAGGGTGACTTCAGTAGTTTAGAAATATGTAACATCGTTTGGGCTAAACCAGCATATAACTTATAACACACTAAAAAATTACTTAAAGCCTAATAATATTGGCGTGTATAACCCGAATAAAAACAATTAGAAGTATAAAAACATTTCCAATTTGTTGCAATATATCAACTTTTAATTAGTCTTAATTAGGCGTACTCCCCAAAAAGTTCTGGCGCATCACAGTTTGGGAACCACGGTTCTATAACAATTTACTATTGCATTTTGACAAAATAATGCTATTTATGACATTATTGAGGTGAAAATAAACACTAAAATAATCTTAGCCAGCATTGCCGCAGCAAACTAACATATTTCTTGAAAAAAATATGTTTTTTATATGGACCAAGTCTTTTCGTTTTTCAAAAATTCAACAAAAAAACTATTACAAAAATGAATCATATCGACTTGGTCCATCTCCAATTAGCAAAAAAGTTAATGTTCACTAATCTTACACTGGACCAATGGCATGTGGTTCATTATTATGTTGTGTGAAATAAAACTTAACGAACCAAATCAACTTGGTTCAACTCGTTAGTTGAATTTATCGCTTCAAAAAATTGTCATCACAATCTACTGATGCATCTGCAAAAGAAAATGTACTTATCTCGAAACTGGACCAAGTTGACTTGGTCCACTCTAATTTTAGTCGTCCCAATTGTGAGGCCGAGCTCGGTTTTAACACTATATTAATATTGGTCAGGGTGGCCGAGTGGGCCATTGAACTTGCCTGTTGAAATACCCTAGGGTGACCTAGTGGTGATATGCTGTCAAGTGGTTAGACATACAGTACTGCTAGCAGCGTTTAATCTACGTTCCTAACTCAGCTGTGAAAACTGCGTTGAGTTTGATTCAAAAAGAGGGGAAATCAATGAATGAAAAACAAGTTTTTCGCAACAATTTTGTTAGGTGAGAAAGAAACGTGCAGTTTACTTCGCTCGTATGTCATGTTTTGTGTAACTAAGCAAGTGTAATGGAAAATTGGGTGAAAACCATTACGTAAGAATTTCATTGTTTTATCATTATGCAACTTGTGACCAATTATGAGTTACTACTTACATATCATAAAGAATACTCTATCTATTACGTAACTAAGCGAGGTGTGTATGAAACAGCGGAAGCCAGCAGTCCAGCGTCCAATCAGAGCGCTATTCACCCGTGTCTGCAACCTCTGCAGCCCAGCAGCTTGATGATTTGATGGCGTCATTGGTTGGTTTCCAGATTGACCAAAGGGTAAGATCGTTATGAAATATTCAATGCATGTGCTTGCGAAATTTATGCAGCGCTGTTTCTGATTCGATCTCTGCTGACGCTGATTCAAACGTCATGCTTGCATCGCTGCTCTTGAAGAAACAACTTTGCAACTTGCTCCGCCGTACTGTAGATTTAAGCTTGTCTGAACTGATTTTGTAGCATTGTCATCGCCACTCAAACCAGATGAAGGAGACAGAAGCATTGATACTTCATTTTCATGTTAGAAAAGTGTGGCAGCGGCTCAATCTCGAGCCCTTGTA
Organism: Trididemnum nubilum; assembly: GCA_963965965.1. Classification (NCBI taxonomy): domain Eukaryota; kingdom Metazoa; phylum Chordata; class Ascidiacea; order Aplousobranchia; family Didemnidae; genus Trididemnum; species Trididemnum nubilum. The sequence continues at coordinate 38,478,825 of OZ014485.1, read as the reverse complement.
ACTTCAGTGTATTGAAAAGTGACGTATTTCAGTCTTCAGCAATGCGTATTAGGAACCGCAACCACTGTCCACATATACAACCATGTTATTTCCTGTTCCCATAGACTGACGCGGCCTATCTGCTTCCATATTAAGCCGGGCGGTTTCGATTTAGAGGTCGGTTCATTTTTCAATCATCCACAACTGCTCAGTTTGCGTTGAGATTAAATGTCATGTTCAGGATTCAACGGCGAGTCTGTCGAGCGATAAGAGCGACCCTCCCTACGCGAAGCCAGACAAAGCGAGATCGAAACTCGTCTCTGTCCCCGAACCGAAACACGTCACCATCTCACCTGAAGATTCCAATCGTAAGTTGTCATTTTTTGTTTTTAACACGAAGAGCTCAATTAGTATGCTTATTTGTTTGAAACGTTAGTACGTATATTTCGTATATCGCTAAAAGGGTAAGGGCTTGTAGTTGTTTGACCAAACTGAATGTTGCAATGTTATTCGTTTCAGCACGGGATTTAGCTAACAGTTAACTGTGCACAAAGTGGTGTAGAATGTTGTATAATCATGTTCGTAAGTTAGTTTTTTGGATGTGACGTAAAATTTTGAAACAGCTGTCCGTGCGCATTCGAAATCGTTTCGCAAGGCCACGGTTGAGCTCTCGCCATGTTCGGCGTATGATGGGAAATCGCATCAGCTTCATTCGTGCGTACGAACCAAGCGCTCTGTGTCTGCCTTACCACACCAACGCAAAACCCTTTTTTGGGTTCTGTTTGCGAGTCTTTCGTCACCCTGGGCCACCACAACGGGTAGACTGGTGCTTGCATCAGCTAATCATTGTTATTTCGCGTTTCAGAGAACGACCTGGACTCTATGCTGCAGGACATGAACACAACATTGGGGAAGCAGGGAATCCGGGCCGCTTCGAAAGGAATTTGTGGCGCCTGTGGAAAGCCAGTAATGGGAGAGGTGCGAAACTTGTAGCTAATGCATATGTTGCATTTTAACCTTGTGAAACTTCTGCAAAAATGCAGGCTAAACAACCTACAGTTTTAGCATTGTCGGACAAACGATGGACTCTGGAAAACTAAGCAGTATGCGTAAAAACACATTGAACGTTGAAAAATTCCTTAGATGCCGTAATCCCCATTATTGCCCCTGCTTGAAGTGGTAATTCGTAGAATTAGCACATTGCATCGCACGTAGATTTAGCATTCTAGACTAGAGCTGACCTTGTGATTTAAATGCTAAAAGAACCATTTCCTAAATAGAGTTAAATCAAAAATCTTTCTTTGTACAAAAGGAAACGGTTAGAAATTCACAGTCAAGCACTGATGTATCAAATTAACTCGCTTATTGTGTGGATTTGCGTTAGACAGACGAATATTTTGCACTTGGACAGTTTGCTTCGTTGGTTTTGTCTTAAATTCATAGCCGTGACAGTAACTTGAGCCAATAGCGGTGTAATTATCTGTGGTTACCGGCCACGTTATACCATTGTGGGCTTTAATTTGCGCGTTTTACGCGATTAGAAGTATAATTTTTTACGTATTTAATCTCGAAGCCTACGTTGATTGCTAAGCCAATCCATACTTCTGCTTACGTCATTTTAAATACCCATTGGCGCTGCAAGGTGTTTTGATTCGGCTGGTTCGTTTGAGAAACGTTGCTTTTCAATGCGATTCACTGAACCGTATTTTCAAGATTGTTAAGAAGAAATTATTCGACAAATTCCGTTTCTTGAAGTCACGAGCTTATTTTGTTTTTCCATTTTTTAAGCTCCCACTTGTTTTGGTCAAGCTACCATTTGTGAGTTTGGTACTCGGTTAGTTTCATATTTCTCTACTAAGCTAATGCATTACTAAAAATTCCGCTCTTTTTGGCCTGGGCGTTTTTTGATAAACAATAACGAATTATTTATTGCTAGAAATATTTCCAACAGGATGAAATAGCAAATTAGATACGTATAAAAATCTTGAATTTGTTTCGTTGTGAGAGGCTGCGAAGGACTAAAAAATGCCATTCCGAAGAGATTGGCAAAATCGTCGAGTCTGTAGCCTTGAATATTTTTGAAGGTTATTTTTTTTGCCTTAAAGCTTGACGATGTCCATCACGGTCGGCTTCTAGGATGCCACAATGCCTTTCCCTGGCAGTTAAATGAATATAGCAACCTCTAGCCTCGCAGTTCGAGTTGTTTAAGCATTGAAGCGGCCTATACAGATTCTGGTTTCTTTATAAATATATGAACAGTTTATTTATTGTTATCTTGTTCTCAGGTCACGACAGCTCTGGGCAAAGTCTGGCATCCTGAACACTTCGTTTGTGCGGTTTGCGATGAGGAGATCGGGGCCAAGACCTTCTTCGAGCGCGAGGGGAAGCCGTATTGTGAAACCGACTACCACAAACTATTCTCTCCCACCTGCGCTTACTGCCAAAAACCTGTGTTAGGGGTAAGTTGGGTCAAATTTCAGCCAAAATTTAAATTTTTCGCAAATGCTGCGCAGCTGATACCAATACACGAGACGCGGTTAGATTGAAAGATGACAAGCTTGCTTTGCTTGGTGCCTCTCATCTTAGGCCGTTGTGTCTGTGGTATTGTAAAGCATAGTGTACCACTTGCTTTACAAATAGACGCTAAATCACTGCGTTTTTACCATGTTATGTATGAAATATATACTACTTAAGATAGCAGTTGCGGTATTCCCTTTTGCCAAAACACTTGAATGCCTACAAGGCGCGTGGTTGTTTTCAACCCGCAGATGCGATTAATTTGTCTTAGCTATGCAGACCAAAGCATTTAATCTACCTCTTAGTTCTGCAGTTTGCCTTGAGGGATCTTTAGGCACTGTCATATTCGAATTAAATCTCATGCTACAATATGTAAATCTTTGTGACCATGGTATGGAAGGTAGGTCGCTCGGTGTGGTGACACAATAATAATCTTGCTGAAGAAAAAAATATTTTGATTGAAAAAATAGCTGGCTTGTTTTAGTACCGCTTCATGTTTAAAGTGGAACGTTTCATTTCTTAACTTGATTCATCATCTGTAGCAATGCGTTACCGCGCTGAACAACACTTGGCACCCAGAACACTTCTTCTGCGCCATGTGCAGCAACTTCTTCGGCGACGAGGGCTTCCACGAGCACGACGGCAAGCCGTACTGCCGCGCAGACTTCTACAACATGTTTGCACCTAAATGTGCCGGATGTCTGAAACCGATCCTAGCCAACTACATATCGGCACTTGGGGGCCAGTGGCATCCGGAATGCTTCGTGTGTCGGGTAAGGTTGTCAATTAATCGTAACTGTACGTCTGTAGTTGTGTGCAATATTCGTCCATTCACGTGCGTGAACCATCACTTAACATCGGTCTAATCCAGTAATTCCCAAAGTGGGGTCCGCGAACCTTTTTGGGTCCGTGAAACACTTTCAGAGAAGGTGCGCGAAAGAAATTTGGTGTAGGCCTTACTTGGCTCATAGCTTAATAATTTTGCTTCCGACTCCTGTGCGTTCAGGAGGCACGCATTCTATGCTTGCGAGGTTCATTTGTTGCTTCCTTTGCGTTCGTTGTGATCAAACAACCCGCCCCACCATATGACGTCACAGAGAGAAAAGTTCAGTTTATCGGCCGCTACTACTAAAGTTAGTTACTCCTGTGGTCTAGCTGAAACTCAGTCGTTTTGTACCTGCCTGTTTAGCCTTGCAGAAAAGGCCGCCAAACATTTAAAGATTGCAAGGGGTCCTTTGTGAATTTTGAAAAAAAAAGTTTGGGAATCACTAGTCTAATCACATTCACGCGGAGCACTTTTTTGTATTGTATTGTAAATCTAGTTAAGCTTTAGCGACGTCTTCTGCCTCAAAGGGAAATAAGGGTTTAGTGTCTTTTCTCAGGACACAAAAATTTTTTAGCTAGTTTGGGAATCGAACCAGAAGCAGCAACTTTCCGATCATTAATCGTACGCTCTGCTATTGAACTGCACCGATACCATTTTTTGGTGATTATTGCGTCTCACGTTTGTGATGCGGAATCATACTGGTAGAGTTTGGGTTTGAATAATAAACTTAGCTTTTGCGTTGGGCTGCGGCTGGTGCATTAAAGCTCAATTGGTGTGGTTTTGAATACCAATGAAGTTGTAATTAATTATTATGGTGCAGGTTTTCACGACGCAATGCTACTCCTTCCACTTTCTATTTTGAAAATTTGATGTACCAAACTTGTGATGTAATTTATCGGCCGCAACTTTATCGTGGTCTTGTTATTTGAGCGATTTTGGATTTAGACCGCTTTCAACATTAATGCGCTCGGGTACTCGCGGTGGAAGTTCGGCTTTATGTGTGTACGTCAAGTCTTGAGCTTCATTTTTTTGCGTTGATTTCAGGAATGCTTGGCCCCATTCACGCATGGCAGTTTCTTCGAACTAGACGGGCAGCCTTATTGCGAAACACATTATCATTTGTTACGTGGATCGCTTTGTTCCGGTTGCCAAAAACCCATCACAGGTACGAATTGTATCGTTTATTCTACAGCATCTCAGTTACTACCGGGATTAAGATTTTTGATTGGTAATGTACTTCTTTAGTTTTGTTCGTTGTAAGATTTTAAAACATCGAACGCGTGCTTTGCATCTGTATTAATTGATACAGCGAACTAGCAAGGCCTTACCATCTCTATCAAGTTTTAAAAATTACTCAGTATTTGTTTCTGTATCGGTTTTGAGGACAGGTAGAAATGTGAGGTAGCAAAGTTCTTAGACCACTGAAAGTTTGACAGCGCAAGTAAGAAGTACGATTCTGCAGTTAGAGTTTTCTCAAGAAGCCAGTCCAGGGAAATGAAACAAACCCCATTATGTATGGCTATTTAGCCATGTTACTATGTCGAGTACGCAATCGATAGAGCATCTGTCTTTTGTAGCATTGCAGTTATTTACGAGCGTCATCCTGCTAAAATGTAGTGGATTTATATATATAATCTGCGTAACTCCAGTATACGTGAATATTAAAAAGCCGGAGTAGAAGCAAGTGGTAGGATCAAGTTGGGAAAACAGCTGTGCAAGACGAGATTGAAAATATTCAGCAAAGTAAGCTCTACTCTTACATATTTTTACAATAATTTTTGTTTCTTAGTTGAGCTGCATATCGTCAAGTCTTTGAAATTTTGTTTTATTTTAATAATTAGTTGGACGATGATTTTGCCGGCAAAGTTATTATGCACTCTGATGGGCGGTGTCCTTTTTAGCTTGCTGTTTAATCGATGTAATATTCTAAAATCAGTATAGTATTTACACAGTGTGGAATTCTTTTGTGTTTCAACGTGGTTAATGCAGAAGTGGATAACATCCTGTAGTTAGTGCGCTTAAATCTGAAGTTGGCTCAATTCTAGCTTGCTCTTGTGTTTCGTTAGGATTAATTGGATTAAATCTGATTTACCTATAGAATCGCTGTAACCAATAGAATGGTCGTAAAACAAATTTGAAATATGTTGGTACTTCAACTTCAGGTTGGTGCAGCGAAAAGGGTAGGCACTGGGTTGAAAAAAATATGTTTCACTTTTTAAATAAGCATGATTTTTATTAACAGTAGCTTAAAAATAATGATAATAAACTTCTTAAATCAAAAAATAAACAAAACTAGATGGGAGTTTGCCAGCAAACCCAGTGAACGACCGACGCGTAGCTAATGCTGTGACGCTCAAAAGTACTTTTTGTCTACCATAAAATCAGCATTTATTCAAAAATACCTGATTATGGAACCTCCAGAAAAGTAGAGTCAAAATATTTGTCAGTTAAATATCTGCTGATATCATAAAACACTGGCACCCTAGCTTGGGCCGTTCAAAAAATTGATTTTTTAGGGGGTCCCTGGGGAGGTGGCACCCCCAAATTATGTCAAAATGTTCGTCTGTTAAATATCTGCTGATATCATAAAACATTGGCACTCTAAGTTAAGCTGTTCAAAAAATTGATTTTTTGGGGGGTTCCTCGGGGGGGTGGCACCCCCAAACTATGTCAAAATATTTGTCTGTTAAATATCTACTGATATCAAAAAAAAAGTAGCACTCTAGCTTGAGCCGTTCAAAGAATTGATTTTTTGGGGGGGTTCCCGCTGGAGTTGCCCCAAAAAGTTTCGGGAGAAATAATTGCGTTTGCAGCTCAACAACTTCACAAAAAACTTAGATTTCGATATCTTGTGGTTTGGGAGTAGAAGAGCGTGCAAAAATTAGGAAGAAAAAAAAGGAAAAAAAAAGAAATGAACTTCATCGCGGCCAAACGTGGGTTGGTTGGGATGAAAGGGTATCTTAAGACATACAACCATATGAAATATTTTTTGCCGTACTTAAGCCGTTTTTGACTGAGACCGCTTTTTACGCCAAACTTGCGGGGCGGTTTTCGGGTTCTAAAACCAAAGTCAGGTGACCTATTGCCTCGAAATTTGGTACAAACATATAACTCAATAATTTCAAACTGCTGTCAAAATTTCATGTATCTAGGCCAAACCGTTCTCGAGTTATAAGCAAAAGTTTGAAATTTCGCACTCGTTAGTTGGAAAATGGCGAGTAAAAACAAAGGAACACGCGACGCGGGCGTCGGTCGTTCCAATTAGGTTTTATGAGCATATACAGATGGAATTTCTCTCACAAATGTAAGATAAAAAACGTTACGCTTGTTGGTTTTTGAATGTCAAATTAAGGATGCTTTTAATTTACTGTAAAAGCAATACTTTTTGAAAATTTTGATAGCCAGTACGTTGGCTTTAATCTTAGTGCTGGGGTTACTTTTGTAGTAATGTTGAAATTTCCAACATCGTTGAATCATCTCCATTTCAGGTCGCTGTATCACTGCCATGGGCAAGAAATTCCACCCAGAACATTTTGTCTGCGCCTTCTGTCTTAAACAATTGAATAAAGGAACATTTAAAGAACAGAATGAGAAACCGTATTGCCATCAGTGCTATGGCAAACTGTTCGGACTGCCCAGTAACGGATAAAGAATTTGTCGTAGTCCTATTTCCGTCCAATACCTGGTCCGCAAAGCTTGGTGCACAGCAAGGGTTGTCATTCAAACTCTTGCTCTAGAAGGTTTTTTACTCATTTTTACGTGTGTTATTTGCTGCGGTGAAGACTGTACCCATGTGATAACTACTGTATTTGCTGTATTGTTCGTTTTTTTTTAATCAATCAACTGTATTTTGATTTTTTTATTTCCATATCAAGTGCACAATCCATCGAGCATGTCAAGTTAATCACCACATTGTAAATAATTTATTAAGTTAATTGATTCGCATTTGCACTTCTCAAGTTATGACATCACTAGAGGCTGTACATGACGACTTCATTTGCGTGTGATGACGTGACATCTCAACATACAGTCATGAAGTTTTTGGCGCATGATAAACTAAGCGTGAATAGCTCGTCTGAAATCGACATGCGCTTCATTGCTATATGGATTAACCAGTGCCGTAAAGCTTCAATATAATTAGAGGAGAGATTATCCGAATTTGCCTCGATTAAAAAAACGTGTGAACTTGTTGCTAGTTCGATGATCAATCGCATCGTATCTGGCTGCAAACGATTAGACACCCAGTAGCTATCTGCAAGCACTTGTTAAATATGATGTTGGTTGCGTTCTGAGTAAAACTTTGCCGCTGTAAACTTCGCATCTCTGCTTTTCTGTGTCAAATTCAAGCAACGTCATAATGCGCAGTGAAGTCGTCATTTTATTGACTCACGTCACAATGCTACATAGAGTGATCGATATGACAACGTTGCTGGTTTAACCCTGCAGATTCAATCTTGTTGTGGGGACTTACAGATTCATAAAGTTCCTGTTAGTATTTGTTTATAGCAATATGATCATCTTCCTTAAACGTATAAGGCTGCAGGATAACAGCATAGTGTGCTTCAGTTTATCATTTTTGGTTAGCTCAATTCAACCTCCCTCTTTTCAGCTCATTTTTCCACGTCAAATCTTCACTTAAAATGTTTTTTCAGCCGTGTGCTCTTTTCACAGAAGCAGTTTTTCGTCTTGAATGTTAGACTATTTGCCAGCAAACAAGCATAAATAATTTTATCGTTATTTTCTTGTTTATCCTCCATGCAAGCAAAGCAAGGGGGGTTGCCTCGTCACATCAATGCAACATTTTTTGTGGCTCTGAATTCCACTCCACCGTCAGAGTTGCTGGAAGCTTTTGTTGGTTGAAAAGGTAAAGCTGTTCTGGCTGAATTAGTGAAGAGACTTTGTGATATCACAAGAACATCGTTCGTGTACATACTGCAGTCCTGCAAACTGTGTTGTGTCGTTTCCTTGGTGGTTTCTTTTTTACGAGCGCAATTTTTATTAACGAATATACCAGCAGCAACTGGTGCCTAATCAAGTTAAACATCCGATTGTGTTTTGTTAATTAGTCGGCAGATGGCCGTGTAGAGTGCGTAATATCTCTTCCAGATGGTAATATTGTAATTACGTCATTTATTTACCGCGTTGCCTTGGTCAGAAAACAGCAAAAAGACCTTTCGGTCATTGAGTCAGGCCATCACACACGTTAGAGGCCTCACGTTGTTCCTTTTTCTGATAAAACGCAAGGCAGGGTAGAAAATGACTGGTTTACCCTACCTGGAAGTGAATCAGAGTGGATCGTTTCAGTAATAGACACTTATCCACTAGTCCACTGATCATTACATATAGCACAAAATAATTTTATGTTTTAAAGATGCAGTGCCAGTCTTGAAAACTAACTGCAGGCATAGGCGTAGCCAGGGGGGGGGGGGGCCGGCCCCCCCAATCAAAATACCACCAATGTTTAAAAAAATTATGACAACATAGCCTAGCGATATTTAGTTGCAGTTACGGACAACGTGGGAGCCCCGGGGCCCCCAATTAACAACCAAAGGACCCCGGGACCCCTAATTTAACAACCAGGGAGTCCCTAACCGACAACCGAGGGGCTCCGGGTCCCCTAACTAACGACCAGGGGGCCCTGGGGCCCCTAACTGACAAACGGTAGCCCCAGGGCACCTAACCAACAACCAGGGGGCCCCGGCGCTCCTTACTGACAAACAGGGGCCCCTAACTAACAAACGGGGGCCCCGAGGCCCCTAACCGACAACCAGGGGGCCCCAGGACCCCTAACTAACGACCAGGGAGCCGCTAGCTAACAACCACGGGTCCTGGTGCCCTAAACTGACAAACGGGGGATCCGGGGCCTCTAACTGACAACCAAGGGGCCTCTAACTGACAAACAGGGGGCCCCGGGGCTCCTAACTGACAAACAGGGCCCCTGAGAAACGGAGGCCCCTAATCAACAACCAGGGGGCCCCGAGACCTCTAACTGACAAAGAGGTGCCCCGGTCTCTAATCGACAACCAGAGGGCCCTAGCCCCTAACTGACAAACGGGGGCCCCTAATTTGACAACTAGATGCCCTCAGGGACCCTAACTAACAACTAGGGGGCCCCTAAATGACAACCAAGGGCCCCTAACTGAAAACCAGGGGGCCCAAAGGCCCCATACTAACAATCAGGGTGCCCCGGGGCCCCTAACTGATGACCAAGGGGCCCCGTAATTCAAAATTTTAATTTATATTAAAACCTGTGAAAAATCTAAGGGTTTTGTGCTAAAAGTTGCAACCCCAGGCCCTCGTTTAACGTTATTGTGAACTTAATGCTATAACACAGGCGGTAATGCAAATCCCCAATTGAAATACTACCAATGATAAATAAAATGAGGGCATAGCTAGTATGTTGTCCTTTTCCGGAATTGCAGTTTCTTTAATTTAGGATTTGCCCGTACAAAAGTAAGTAATAATAATGACGACCACCTGTCCACGTAATACAATGTCATGCAATTCCTAGTGGTTTCAAAAAACTGTCAAATGACTTGACTCGAGTTCTCCACGTTTTGGAAAAAAGTAATTTTAATTTTGCTTTAAATGTTTTGTGTTATGAAAGAACTTACGGGCGCGACCTTATCTCAAAATCATAGGCGTAGCCAGGGAGGTGGTTCAGGGGGCCCGGGCCCCCTCAAATGAAATGCCACCAATGACAAAAATTTAACAAAAAAACCTTGTTTCTTCATTTTCAGTTTCTTTTAGTATTTTTGCGTACAACAGTAATTAACAATAAATAATATTGACGACCAGGGGGCCCGGCGCACCCCTTTAATTCGGTTCTTTCCAACCAATTTAAACGTATAACCAGGGTGAAATCAAGGGTTTTGTCCTGAAAGTTGCTACCTCAGGCCCTCATCTAAACTTTTTATGAACGTAATGCAATAACCAGCGCCGTATTTGCCATATGGCTAAGTGGCAGGGCCCGGCCCTCAGATGGTACGACTTTTTTTGGTCTTCACTTATATTTGGCAGGAAGATATTGCAAAAATCTTCGAAGTGCCGGGGGCCCAGTGCAATGTAAATCCAGCCCACGAATAACATGCTATTGTAAGCGTAACCATCTATTGTACCATTTTTCAATAACGATTCAACTCCACCTCGCCAGTTTTTACGGACAAAATACTTTAAAAAAATAGCCAGGGAAAATGCTCATTAAACAAATTATTGAATTTCAATTGAGGGGGCCTGGCCGTACATGTACTCCTATAACTGATTAAGTTCATGACAAAACAAAAATCTTGGAGGAAAATCTACGAGTGGATTACTATTTAGCCTACTGCTAAAATATTGCAGGAGGCAATGCGCCTTACTTACCCTTACATGGACCTAATCACTTACAATTAAATTTTACACCATAATGCAAGATTTTAAACGTGTTTTGTACTTGAACTGCAAGTAAAAGAAGGATTGAACAGTTAGATTTTTTCGATTGGCTTTCAAATGTTAGAAATCTAGTTGTTTCAAATGGCTGTGAACACGTGCAAAATGTGATCCAGTGGGATTAAAATAGCTTTTTTTCCAAAAACTTACAAAAATTGCCCAGCGGCGGCTGGGGGCTCCGCTCCCAGACCCTCGTCTGTGATACGTTTGAATACACTACTTACTCAACCCGTCTCCCAAGTTAGACATTTGCGCTTTCTAACGATTAGTTTTCGTCCTCTCCCTTTACCAAAATCCTGGTAAAGTGCCAACAGGCTACAGCTTCTGATCTTCCATTCTACGATATCTTTGCCCCAAAAAAGTTCTTTTTTTAAAATTTCTGATGACGTCATTGCATGTGATTTGTGGTTTGGGCCCCCCCAATCAAAAATTTTGGCTACGCCTATGACTGCAGGCTTATTAAGGGAAGAAAGGTAAGGAAAATGCTCGTCCAAAATCAGCAAGAAAGAGACTGAGAAAAAATTTAGTTCCAGCGAAAGGCAGCGGTGGTACTTGTTGAGGCTGTTTTATCCTTTTCATTCGTGTCGAAAACGAAGAGTTGAAGTATTTCGTTGATCGTCGCTTGAGCTGGGTATTTAATAGGATTGCAAGGGGGAGGATTAAAAGCCGGCTACGTATTTCAGAGGGTTGAGCATCAGGTTTTTGGTCGAAAAAAATTTGGCTCCTAGTTTAATTTCCGAACTGGTCATGTATCGACCATCGTCACATCCTTGGAAAAGATGGCACTTAGCTCCCATTGAGGCCAAACAGCCTACCTGTTTTGGTGGCCCAGCCTGACAAAAGACTTGCAAACAAAACCCTAAACCAGATGCTTGGCGTTGCAGTGGCTAGAAAGATGCAGAAAGCCTGCAGTTCTTTTGCATAAATAACTTCTTGGTGCTCTTTAAACCTGACTTATTGGTTATGATCAAGTTACAAGACGTGGTTGTGTGAGCAAATTAAAAAGCGATTTAATTCTTGCGACGTTTAAAACGTAATCAAACGCGCGTGATTAAGCTCGCTGCCATTCTTCGTTCATAAATAAAAACCCCAAGTCTTTGTTTTGAGCGGATGGTCACAATAGCGATGTAGCGTTATACAATTGTAACAAGAAAGCAGACTTCAAGCTATTAAATAGATGTTTAGTTGACAAATAACACGGGATTTATCAGCATCATCTCCATGATGTATGAAGAATGTTGAGTCTTCCGTTAAATGTAGCTACTTTTGTTCGGTGAAAGAATATTAGCATACATAGGCTACATTTCCTGTTTAGATTAAACCGAGCGAGTGAGAACAATAGCGCTGTTGCGCCATAATGAACGTTGTTTCGCCAGTGAAACTGTAAATGTGTATAGGGATGTCATTAGTAACAATGTGAACGGTTACGACATCGTGCAAGGCAACGAGTAAAAAACCAACGACATCATAAGCAGTGGCGGATCCAGAAAATTTTGGTGGGGGGGGATTTTAAGCACAAAACCTCAAAAATTCGGATGTCTTCACCAAAATTGAGACTGATTTTTCGGCCGAAATCGGAAATTCAAACGTTTTTTTCGCCCAAAATCAGGTGGTCTCCAAAAAAAAAAAAAAAAAAGGTCTTCACCAGAATTGAGAGTGATTTTTCGGCCGGATTCGTTACGTTTAGGCTGGTGGGAGGGGATGCATCCCGAACTGGAGCCGAATTATTCGAAATAGAGGCTGATTTTTCGGCCAAAATCGTTACTTTTAGGCTGGTGGGGGGGGATGCATCCCCCCCCCTAAATCCGCCACTGATCATAAGTCGTAGCTCATACAAAGCATTGCATGATAGTTATATCCCCAGATGCAGCAATTGAACTAATAGAGTGATGTTTTACAAAGATGTTGAGCTACTACAGTCTCAAAAATATTTTATATTTGACATTCTCCATCATATGGAAGCTGAAAAAGAAGTATTCTATTCTAGCGCAACTGCTGTATAGTCAGTTGTGGCATGCTAATATGATAAATGTGAAATTTTTGTGGTCATTTCGACCCTGGTCTTGGGCGGGAGTACTTTAAGATTAAAAAAAAAAATCAGAATAGAAAATCACGACCGGTGGGAAGAGTGAAGGTTTCGGTGACGTAACTATATGTACTCTACAATTATCATGTTACGGAGTTCGTCGAACCGACGGCACCAACTGGAACCCGAAAGCGTAGCCTCAGAACCTGCGCCAATAGAGGGCTAGCCCGGGTAACGGGGAAGTTAGTGTCAAATACTCACCTTCAGAATCGGAGGCCAGTGGCAAAGACGTCCAGTTCAACTGACGACACAATTGCGAAATTATGACGCATTCTCATTGGTGTTCGTAGTCACTCCGTATGTTCTTCTTTTGGGGCATTTTGGAATTGTCTTGAAAAAAGTGGATGAAAGACTGTTTTAGTTGTTGCAATGGATCACTTTATGATTGGCTGTAGTTTAACAAATTATTGAGTTTTGCGATCGCTGAAGCTCCTGAATTATTATAGTTATTTTAAATGGTATCGAAAAGTGTACTTGTTTAGTTGTTTAGTGACAGTAATAAGATGAGGTCCTGGTATTTAATGACGGTTTTGTGCTTTGTTTTAACATTGCGTCAAGGTAAGAGATGGTTTCATCACACTTTGTTGGTTTCAGGGATGTGCAAGCGGCAAATTTTCGCGGAAGCTGGAAGCACTAATAGGGTACCGTTTCCGCTTCCACTTTAATCATTCATATTGAACGTCAAAACTTGAATGTGGTGCAATTTTTTTTTAAAATATATGACGAAAAATAAATGTTTGATCGATCAGCTTTGCAAAGAAACATTTTTGAAGGTTTGTGGTTCACGTAGATCCGGGGCAGCCCCCACCCTATCAACTCAAAGATGAACCATTTAGCTAACCAACTCATTTTTTAAATTATAAGAGTTCAAAAATTCTCTACTTTAGTCCTAAAATTTAAAGATTAGCTTAAAATACTTTTATATGAGGCTTTGCCCATTTTTTGGTGTCATACTTGTATAAACAAAGTCTGGGGCCATACTCGTACAAAACAACATTCACCAACATAAACAAAGTTTCCGGTTCCAGCATTTTAATTTCTTGCTTTGCAATGATATAGGCTTGAAAAGCAAACATAGGAGAGTATCACGGATCTCAAAGATTTATATTGTATGACTTTTAAACATGATGTTATAATGCTTGTCTTTAATTATTGATGAGTACCGTTAGCGACAAGAATTATTCTAATATGGTACTGTGTATAACCGCATAACTCTTGCAACGTTTTTTTACGTTGCTGCTCTAAAAACACACGTTGCTAGCAAAACTTTGGAGCCAGCCTTATGCGCAAACAAGTTACTAAAAAATAACAATATATTGTGCAAATGTGGAAGCTTCGTCCCTGGGCTGCCTGATTATAACCAAGTAAAGATTTGCGCTTAACAGCGCAGATGCAGTTGAAATAAGTTATTATCCCGAGCGCTTGAAAATCCGCTTTGAAAGTCCCACACCCAAATAACCGCTCATTATTTTAAATTTCTGGGTGAACGTTCGGAGAAATTCGCATTAGCTGAAACATAATGACCTTGTGATTAATTGGGCTTTTCGCTTCAGGGCCGCTTCAAATCCGAATTCGTAACTACGCCCAGCATGCGCAGATCCTTGCGATGACAAACAACTGAATACAGTTATAGAATTTGGTTCTATATGATGTTTTTAAGAAGATAACAAAGCTGTTTTGTTTTGACTAATTTGGAAAAATTTTTGACCCCAAAATTTTAAGATCAAAAAACTTAAGCAAAAAATTACGTCATCAAATGGTGGAAGAGGAAGCGATTTACAAAATTTTACAAAATACATGTTTCCTTTTGTGTTTTTTTTTTCAAGGTCGGGTAATACAGCTGCTTAACTTTTGATAAAATTCTGTTTCAATATCAATGCATCTTTGATTATGTTTCTAATCAAATCTTTCAATATACTTGCTATACTACGTCAGCGCGTCTAACGAGTAGTTGGCAGGGCCCATCTCTGCGTCATTGCACCCGGACAACACAGCTCCTTTCGAAGAAATATCGCAGCGGTGGCGAGCCGGTGGCAAACTGTGCCCGATTTGCCCGGCCCGAGATTTGAACCTCAGACTCGAACACGTTACCGCTTGACCAACTGTTACTTCCAATGCTGGGTAAGTTAATGAGGAACGTTAACTTCGTTAAGAGTTAATTCGCTAAGATTTTTCAATCAGTTTTTTAACTAAGTTAAAGTTAAGTAGTTAACTGAAAAACAAAAGTAATGCAAGTTAAAAGTTAATTCTTCAATTTAAAAAAAAATTCAATATTAACCTGCAGTTGATGCCCAATAAAATGATTCCATTTCCATACGAGATAAAAATTACTCATTCTGATTTCTGTTACTATGGTATTTACTATTCTAATAAAGATAGACACAGTGGAAGCCTATTTTTATTTTATTTTTGTTTGTATTATTATGGCATTAAGACGCATGGTGTAGCCCACAAATTTAACGGATTAACGTAAACGTTAAATTAATTTAACGAAGGTTATAGTTAATAAGTTAACTCACGAAAGCTTTTTAACTTGTTAATGAAAAACTTAACTTCGTTATAAACGAGTTAATGCCCAACACTGGTTTCTTCAGTTATTAATGATTTCTACACTTTGGTTCAGGGGAATGTGGACTGGCCACAAGACTATGTTCAACGGAAAACGGTAGACACAAAGAAGAGTTTGTTGTGAATGACGTCGTCGGCCCAAGGCAAGTTAGAACGAGATTGATACATGTGTGTTCGCTTGTGAAGAATGCAGCATGTTTATGAACTGGTTGCAAATGTTCTCAAACGTTAAGTCTTAAAAAAGCTTGGTTGGTAAAAACAAATTATTTGTTTCTGAAATCGCCGCTACATGTCAAAGCTAAATATAGTATGGAATGTATGACTTCTAGCATTTACGTTGTGTTGACTTGAGGGTGGCGCAGCGATTAGGTGTCTGAGTCTGATGCCATAGGTTGAGAGTTCGATTCCTTCTGCAGCTGCTAATTCCAAAAGTGCATATACATACTTTTGTTGAAGAAAATACCCTATGTCGGTGTGAAATTTCTGTTCAGTTTGTCCTCTAGACTAAAAACAAAACACGATATACTATAAAGATTCTCATTATCATTAAAAGCTTAAACAATATTCTGAAAAATAAACTTCGATATGTTTGGCCACCAGAATTGCTTTAACACCGTACGGAAATTAACATAGATTCAATATAATTTTAAAACACTACAATAAACTTTTAGAGCGATTGGTCGTGTTAATTTTGTTGGAGAGGCTGCAGGTTTGAATCCAACCATTGCCCTGGACCTGGAAGATCAGGAAAGTAGCTGCGGTGACGTCACATGTTCGTCTGTGTTCCAAATTGATCTTACGACGCAAGAAGTTATGGTGACACCGTCGTCGCGCCGTCGGTTTCAGCAGGTTAGTGATTGGTAAATGCAGCGATTTGCAAATCCAAGCCATTCTGGAGCAACCTGGAAAGAACTCAAAAAATTATTATGTCAAGGTGAATATCTTCTAATGGATGAAATTTACTTTGCTGTTTAGTTTTGGAAAGCCGCAATTATGGTTTAAAGTAGATGTTGGTTTAAATCATGCCTTTTGCTTATACCAGCAAATACAGAAACAAAAAGGTTTTAACTGTTTTGTTTCTGAAATAAGGTTTTATGATTATGTACATTGTGTATGGTACAGTATTTGTATTGCTTTTTTTGTTTTTTTTAGTCCGTACAACGATGCAAAACGAACTAAAATTCACAATTTGCAAAGCTAGACAGTGACGCAATGGCAGTCGCAAAAAAAGCCAAAATGGCGTTTTTTTAAACTGTGATTTTTATACCGGGTCAGCTAACAACTTTAGCCAATAACTACGACCTCGGATACAAAGTTTGACGTTAGTAGGAAGGCCGAGGTTTTGAATCCCGGTCAATGTGATCAACTACATCCAGCGGATTTGTTTCTGCATCATAGTTTGTCGGATGTTGATGGATGGCTTCTTTATGTTTATACTGCTTGTTTCAGATTTTATTGAAAAATACAAAATTACAAGTTTTGGTAACATGTCGGTCTTTAGCAAACTTAGATTTGCCGAAAGGAATCATCACGATCACAATCACGAGATATGATGAAAAGCTCACGAATCATGGTGGTGAAATTTCACAGGTGAGTTCGCAAGATTTTTGAAGTAGCCCTTGCTCTGGGGTCAAAAGAATGGCCGAACGGCATAGAACTTTTCAGTAATAAAAACGTAGCATTTGCTTTTTCAGTTTTTAGTTGAGCTGAACACTGTGTATATACCCGTGGTGTCGGATGGTTGCACAAACGTTTTGCAAGTCAGTTCCACCAAAAGGGTGCTTTGTTTGGTGCAGCTCAACAAAAGATCCCTTTTTTTGGATTTTTCTATGCAAGGTTGAGTTTCTTGGTTTAAGCTGCTGCCTGTCAGGTTTCCTGCACTGTGTAATTATTCGTGCAGTATTTGTCGAATCCCAACAAGCGGAGGCTGCCGCATGAACTAGTCTAACCCAGTTACTGTTGGATGTTCAACGGTTACTCAAGTGTTTTGACTGAATTTTTGCCCTTTTTTCACATGGAATTGGTATGAAAGCGTCTTGATTAGTTCTTGTTTTTTTTATAGATCAATTCAGCCAATTTTGCAGAAGACGAAAAGAACAAATTTCCTAAATTTTCTTTCGACAATCTCGCGGTGAAGGTAGGGAAATATTGTCAAGTGAAGGTTGCTGTTGTTGTTACTATGCCTGGAAATGTTGAAAGTTGTTGCTATTACTTCACGGCTCTATCCCGTGGATGAGAGTATGGGGCAGTGGGAATGCTACACCATAGAACCACTTGCAGCTGGACTGCGGTACTCGGAAAAGGGGCCATTTCCACACCACTGAAAGAGTAGGCAAGGGTTCATTTGATTTTGGCAAAGTGAAGGTTTGGTAAACGCCAAACGGTCCTATAAGATGCACAGAGCTGGACAGCGCTGTTTCGAGCTTTTAGCTCTCATCGGCAGCCCTCAGCTTCTCTAACAAAGTTATTCCCCAGCTGGACAAGACTCTTGGCCGAACCGGACAAACCTTAAGGGCTTGCACATAATTTAATCCTTACCTTAAGGGTCCTATAAGAGTTAAATTCAATCAATCTTTGAATTCAGGACAATAACAATGTACGCGACCGCCAGCAAGATCAACCTTTGTTGCCACCAGGCGCTGGTGACCTTCCAGCTGAACACCATCTAGATGACGGTAATGCGGATGCTTCACCTTCAATCAAACAAACGCAACACGTAAAGACGAAAAAAGTAAGATTTGGTAGAGGAGATTGGATAGTGTTTTCGCTTTTGTTTTCATCAGTCTCTCACACTTTGCTTCTGCCTCTTCTACGCTGCAACATTCCTTTCAAAGTTTGATTTTTTGCGGCACACCTTCAAGAGCGTCGGCAGAATTTTTTTCAGAGGGGGGCCAATAAGAATAGATCCAGAATTAACTACTAAAAATGGAAGAATTTTTGAAAGTTGGGAGGTTTAAAAGAGAATGTGTGAAAATCCAGGGGGAGCCTTGGCCTTCCCCTGCCCCCTCTTGACGACGCCCATGCACACCTTGACTTGGAAAAGACTGTTATTTTCTCACTAACACCCCCGTAGGCGTAACCAGGGGTCCCGCCACCCCCCCCCCCCAATTGACCAATTGAAATGCTACCAATGATAAAAATGCCACAAAAAAGACTATTGTTTTTTCAGTTTCTTTTAGCATCTTCGCGAACAACAGTACACGCGTACAACAGTAATTAACAATGATATTGATCCAGGGGGCCCAGGCCCCCTCAACTTAATTTTTGCCAATCAATTTAAATTGGCCCCCTACAATAATATTTAAATGGTCGACAATTTAAATGGGTTCCCAATAATAATATTGATCCAGGGGGCCCTGCAACCCTCAATTTAATTTTTGCTAACCAATTTAAATGGGCCCCCACTACAATAATGTTTAAATGGGCTCCCAACAATAATATTAATCTAGGGGGCCCGGGGCCCCTCATTTTAATTTTTGCCAACCAATTTTTCCCTACAATAATATTTAAAAAGCCCCCAATTTAAATGGGTCCACAACAATAATATTGTTTCAGTGGGCCCGGGCCCCTTCAATTTAATGTTTGCCAACCAATTTAAACGTATAACCGTAGTGAAATTAAGGGTTTTTATCCTAAAAGTTGCTAACTGAGGCCTTCATCTAACCTTTTTATGAACGTAATGCAATAAACAGGGACGGATTTAACATATCGCACAGTGCCATGGGCCCCGCGGTCAAATTAGACTACTTTTTTTGGTCTTCACCTGTATTTGGCGGGAAAATATGGCGAAAATGCCAAAGTGCCAGGGGCCCAACTCAATGTAAATCCGGCCCGGGCAATAACATGGTTTGTAGGCGTAACTATCTATTGTACATTTTTCAATACGTATTCACCTCCACCTCGCCAGTTTTTATGCAACAAAATACTTTTGAAAAAAATTAGCTACTGTAAGGGAAATGCTCATTGAACAAAGTTTTGAATTGAGAGGACCTGGGCCCCCTGGCCGTATATGTACTCCTATAACTGGTTGCTTTCATGACAAAGCAATAATCTCAAAGAAAAATATTCTACTGGATTGTTATTTACTGCTAAAATATTGCAGGAGGCAATGTACTTTACTTCCCCCTACCTGGGCGAAATCACTAATAAAATTTAACCCCAAAATGCAAGATTTTAAATGTGTTTTGGACTTAAATTGCTAGCAAAAGGAGAACTCTACAACTTAATTTTTTTAATTGGCTTTTAACTGTTAAAAATCTAGTACTTTCAAATGAAGCTCTGAATACCTGCGAAATGTTATCCAATGGTATTAAAATAGCTTTTTTTCCAGAAAAATTACGAAAAATCGCTCAGCGGTTGGAGGCTTCACTTCCAGACCCCCATAGCCCCCCCCCCCCCCCCCCCCCCCCCCCCCCCGGCAGCTGGGGCTCCGCCCCCAGACCCCCGTCTGTGATACGTTTAAATTACAGTACACTTTTTTACTTAAACACGTCTCCCAATTCGACATTTTCGCATTTTAACTATTGGTTTAAGCCCTCTCCTTGAGCGAGTTCCTAGTTACGTGCCAACACCTGGCCACGGCTTCTGATCTTCCAGTCTGCGATATCTTTGCCCCCCACAAAAAATTCCTCTTTCGAAGTAACTGATGACGTCATTGCATGTGATTTGTGGTTTGGCCCCCCCAATCAAAAATCCTGGCTACGCTTATGAACACCCCCACCGTATTGTGCCAGAATAATATGAACTGCACATCTTGTTGGTGCCGGGTTCGAATCTTCGGTTTGAAATAGCCCCAACCTGAATTTTTTGTGACCCCATCTTCGAGAAAGTTTATTTTACCACGCTATCAACCTGTGACGTAACTTCGCTTCAAAATTTTTTTAGGTTCTTCAGCCAGCAACGGCATTTAACGCGGTGGAAAACAGAAACTTTGTTGATTTACAGGCCAACGGGGAGTTGTCGGTTAGGCAGAATGCAACAGGTGGGCAAAGTTTGCTTCGTAGTTTTTTCTAAAGATTTTCAAGGTAAGCATTAGGCTTACCTGACTTTGCGAGCATCTTACAACCGCACATTAGGAAGATACTGATATTGATTATCTTTTTGGTTTATTTTTGTTTGTCAGTTGCCACTTAAAGTTTTATCAGCATGATTTCTATAATTTCAAGCTGTCAATCAAAAGGTGGTTTTCGCTATGTGGTTCACCTTTGATGGGCTGTTTTGTTGCATACAACAGTACTGACTTTATATATTTTTAGTAGCTAGTGATGAGCGTCCCGACTTCACCATTCCATTCGTCCTCTTTCTTGTTTTATTTGTCCTCTGCCTCCCTGTTATTGGTTTCCTGATTCATCGATTGAGGAGATACAAGGCCCGGGCGGAGGCGGCGAACAAGCGGCTATATACAGTTAGTGTTTTTGTGGTTCTAATTGGCGTGAAAAAGTTACATACTTTTCATCGTTTTTCTCCATGCGACGTTTTGCTAATTGGAACGACCGACGCTCGCGTCGCGTGTTCCTCTGTTTTTACTCGCCATTTTCCAACTAACGAGTGCGAAATTTCAAACTTTTTGCTTATAACTCGAGAACGGTTTGGCCTAGATACATGAAATTTTGACAGCAGTTTAAGATTAATGAGTTATATGTTTGTACCAAATTTCGAGGCAATGAGTCTCGTGACTTCGATTTTAGAACCCGAAAACCGCCCCGCAAGTTTGGCGTAAAAAGCGTTCTCAGCCAAAAACGGCTTAAGTATGGCAAAAAATATTTCATATGGTTGTATGTCTTAAGATATCCTTTCATCCCAACCAACCCACGTTTGGCCGCGAGGAAGTTCATTTCTTTTTTTTTCCTTTTTTTTCTTCCTAATTTTTGCACGCTCTTCTACTCCCAAACCACAAGATATCGAAATCTAAGTTTTTTGTAAAGTTGTTGAGCTGCAAACGCAATTATTTCTCCCGAAACTTTTTGGGGCAACTCCAGCGGGAACCCCCCAAAAAATCAATTCTTTGAACGGCTCAAGCTAGAGTGCTACTTTTTTTTGATATCAGTAGATATTTAACAGACAAATATTTTGACATAGTTTGGGGGTGCCACCCCCCCGAGGAACCCCCCAAAAAATCAATTTTTTGAACAGCTTAACTTAGAGTGCCAATGTTTTATGATATCAGCAGATATTTAACAGACGAACATTTTGACATAATTTGGGGTGCCACCCCCAGGGACCCCCTAAAAAATCAATTTTTTGAACGGCCCAAGCTAGGGTGCCAGTGTTTTATGATATCAGCAGATATTTAACTGACAAATATTTTCACTCTACTTTTCTGGAGGTTCCATAATCAGGTATTTTTGAATAAATGCTGATTTTATGGCAGACAAAAAGTACTTTTGAGCGTCACAGCATTAGCTACGCGTCGGTCGTTCACTGGGTTTGCTGGCAAACTCCCATCTAGTTAAATCTTCGTTATACTAGCCGTGTTAGGCGAAGCATTTAACCAGTCATAATAAAGGATTTATTTCTGCGTCACTGGGCCTAGCTGAAGATGCCTATAAGACTATTTGTCGGCTGGAAATATAACAGCAGAATTCTTGTTCTTGATGCGAACAGGAAAACATATTTACTTCATCCCAGCCCGACTTAAATGACATCTTATTCCGCCAAGAAAAGTTACAATTTTAATTTTTTTCTACTTTTGAGAATCGAAGCCGCACCTGAGAAGTGTTGCTGACTTTGAAAAATATGAGTCAGGATATCGAGGACATTCTATTGGTATAATAAGCTCGCTATAGATATCCATGGGATACAGTCAGTAATTCAATATTTAGCTCATTAATTCTATCCAGGATTGGGTTTAAGGTCATTTTCCTAATCTGGGCTTTGCTTTTATTTTCAGATGCCGCCGCATTCGCAGAAGTACTTCGCTACTTCGAACCCCGTGATGAAAGACGACACCTTCTCATCTGCCAGCTCTGTGAAAAGTTCGAACGTCGAGCAGAGTCGCGTTTCGTCGCGCGCGTTGTCAGATGAACCTCACATTGTTCCCATTGGAGCTCATATTGTCAAAAGTATGTCGCTAATGTGCGTGAAGGACTCTAGTAAATTAGGAACGCCTTGAATGTCTTACTGTGCCTAGAAATGCGCCGCACACGGTACCGGACAGGGGTCTTGTGCTGGATAGAGGTCTGCTTGTAAACGATGGACTTGCGTATGATTCTTTGCGGGATAAAACTAGAAACTTAAAAATCTGTAATTATACCTTCCCTGCTTGATGAGAAATGGTTTAGCTCAGTATAATGTGAACAGCTTTCCCTACTTGATATATTAAGATATTGTGGGGAATTCACCGTGTGTGGTAGACAGGTGGCAGCTTGGCTCGAAGACCGCAAGGTTTCTTCTATTGTCTTCTGCCTACGCTCCTGGTAAATCAAAATTGTGTAATATTGAAGATGCTGCAATTAATGCACGGCTAGCTTGGTCCTTAGACCCCTTCAATGTTTTGATAGCCCTGCAGAGTGCTTTGCGAGCAAAGCTGCATTGATAGCTGCTTTGCGAGCAAAATTGACTGAATGTTACTGCGATAATTTGCGCTTTGCAGAGAAGCACACACCGGCTGATGACGAGCTGGCGGGGGTGGTTCCTTACCAATCAAACGTCGTGAAAGACTGGCACACTGACGAAGACTTTGTGAGTACAGTATTTTTGCATACTGTATTATCCGAAAACGTAGAAGGTACCAAATGCATTAAGTGTAGGACCTAACTGCACATTTCGATTTGCGAACAGTTTTTCGTTGAATTGGTAAATTCTTAAATGTAGATATGCCAAGACTTGAAAACCAGAGCGGTTTGTGTTTCTCGCACGGTAGCGATGCAGAGTTTTATAACTAAAATCAGAAGTAACGTTCAGGAGAGCTACACCATAACTCCCCGATTCCTCTCTCCTTGGAATTGCTGCAAACTCGAATTAATGTTTGTTTTTTTTTGATAAAAGTTAAATGCGAAATAGTCTACAAACAAATCTGAACACTATTTTAGGGCCTTTTTTCAAAGTCATATGACTGTTTCCCCACAGTCAAGAAGCGCTGATTAGACGATGACAAACACTTTTTTCTATATAAGTCGCAGGATTGCGAAAAAACAATTAATCAAACAAAAATGCTCAAAGATTAGATTAAGTTTGGTCTTCAGTCACGTGGTTAGTACTGGGTAGATTATTTTTATGATTTTAAAGCAGCGCAGTGCGTAGATGCAGAGGTGGGCAAAGTGTAACCTCCTCAATTGCGAAGGTTGCGTTACGCTTTAATTTTTTATTTTGAGACGCTGCGAAAGTTGCGTTGCGGACTAATGTTTTCAAAAAATTTGTTGCAGATTAATTGCGCTGCGCTTTCAATTTTTTTTTAGTTAATAGCGCAATTTTATACTTGGAATTAAATTTTGTTTCATTTCAATCGCATTATTGTCATTGCCAATATTCAACAAATCACTTGCCCTTTTACCGTCTAAAATCACAAAAACGCGGAATTTGCATTGTGTTTTTTAATTTGTTTGCTGAAGGTAGGTTGCACTTTCACTTGTCTCGTTCCGCAATTGCGAAGTTGCTTTGCGCTTCAACTGAATTTAAAAGTTCGTTGAGGAAGTTGCGCTGCGCTTCAGAAAATAAATACGTAAATTGCGCATCTCATGTTGCGCTTTTGATGTTTGAAAAAGTCGTTGTGCTTTGTTGCGCTGTCCTTTTGGTTAAATGTTATTCGTGCCCACCTCTGTATTGATGTACCAAGGTGTTGCTGAAAAATGGCTAAGGCATATATATTTGGTATAGACAAGTAATGCACTGGGCATACACTGTTCGATTCAATCAGAAGCTGAACTTTTTCATGTTTGTTCCCCCCCTAAAAAAGATACAGGTTGTTATCGACCAGCACAAATCAATAATGGTGCAGGATCTATATCCTTTGCATCAGGGATGTGGAAGCCGAAACGGAAGCGGTGGAAGCGGCAAATTTTTGTGGAAGCGGAAACTGGAAGCGGTAAAAAGATACCGCTTCTGCTTCCACTTTGTCCATACTGATCAAACGTGAAAACTTAAATGTGGTGCAATTTTTCTTACATATGACAAAAAGTTAAATATTGTTCGATAAATCAGCATTTGCAAAGAGACCTTTTTAGAAGTAATTGGTTCACTATCAGGGCCAACCCCCCCACCCCATTCAATTGAAAGATGAACCATGCAGCCTACCAACTAATTTTTTTATCTGAAAGTGTTTAAAAATTCGCCGTTTTAGTTCTAAGATTTTGAAGATTCTCTGAAAGTTTCGGGGGCTCTGCACATTTAAAAAAAAATTTTGAAAAAGCTTGTATTGAAATAACTGCACAGCATTCACTAGCATATACAAAGTTTCCAATTCCAACAGTTTAGGTTTCTCACTGTGACGTGTAGGTCTATGTTATTCTTTGAAAAGTAAACATGGGAGAACATCATACTGTAACCTTCTCACAAACAAAGTATAATATTTGTAGAATTTTTAAACATCAACATGACTTGACTTTTTGTAAAGTATGCCTATCGTAGTTATATTAATAAGGATTATTCTAATATAGTGCCTATAATTCTGTTTTGAGCTTTGCCCCGGGTACCTAAATTTCCCAAGTATTGAGTAAAGATTAACTTTACAGCAGATGCGATTGAAACGGTACTATATCCCGAGCGCTTGGAAATCCATCCCTTGTGGACCCCAACAAGCAATCGCTCCTTTTTTTCAAATTTTTGGCTGAACGGTTACAAAAAGTAGTATCAGGTGATGAAACATACGACCACGCGTTTGTACGTTTAGCTTTTGGGCCGCTACCAATCCGAATTCCTGGATACGCTTATTCTCAAATCCTTGCAATGACAAACTAATCACATATTTTGATTCGGTATTATATTTTTAAGATGATGATAATATAAAACGTTTAATTTAACATATCTGGACAAAAATTTTTTTGCGAAAAGATTTTAAAGATAAAAAATCTAAAGCAAAAATTATGTCATCAAGTGGTGGAAGCGGAAGCGATGGAGAGGAAGCAGAAGCTATTCAAAAACTGCCACTTCCACATCCTTGAATCAACCGATCTACTTTGGTATGTAGATATCTGTTCGTTAAAGGTACCTACGTTGCTTGAGCGTTTTGCAATTTGACAAGCCGGTCGGCTGCTGTCCGACATTGAACCAAGTTCGTGATTGCAGGCGTCGTTGAAACTGAAGCAAATCCGTGTGGAGAATTGGCTGCAGGAGAACGATGAGAAGAAGTGTGGAGTAGGGGAGGTGAACCTCGACTCGCCGATGCCCTGCTTCGTCAAGATATTGAAAGGTACGAGCAGTTCAAACGATCTCTGTGTACAAGTGTGGATTGTCAAGCTCTTAAATTTTATTGTACGTATAAAAACCAGAATGATTCGTTTCGAGCGTTTAAAAAGTCATCATGAGGCCTTGGACTCGTAGCCTCGTCCAGCTTGATAAGCCCCAAAGAGGCAATATATACCGGTTAGGTTTTCTCTCATTTTCGTTGCTTTGTGGTATCACGCGTCTCCTATACCCTAATTGGTTGAGCGCGGCAAAGCTTGCTTGAACGATTATGGCACAGGTTTCATCCCATTACTGCATCTCCAAAAAATCGTTGTGGTCACAGTTGATTTGTCTGCAGCTAATGCGCTGAGCCAGTTTTATCTGCCCTAAATATGAAATTGAACCTGCAGTGATAGTATGACGTCATACTTGCAGGGGATTTCGGCGACAAAATCTCTGCATCTGATGACGTTGCTGCGATGAGTCACGTATTGTACTACAAGACTTGCGAGCACCCAAACCTGGTCAAGTTCTACGGATCCTGTCTCCATCGAGGTCAGTGGGTTGCGGTTGTGCGGCTGCAACCAGCTTGTTGAAGTATCCCTCGTTTATATGCAACCAATAAAGTTTTTATTATTTGGTTGTTATCAGTTTTTGCATGGCATCGCAATTACTCCGGATGTATGCGCTGTGAGAGGAATAAAATTGCCCATGGTGCCAGTCTTCGCCCGGCGTTGCTTTTTGCGTTCTCGACGTTTACCTGACATTCGGCGGCTCTTCTTACCCAAGCGAACGGGTGGCTGATGACCACTGCCCCCCCCTACTGCTGTTGTTTTGTATTGTCCATGTATGGAAAGGTTGCAACACATGCCCATAATTCCACTGCTGACGCTTTATTCCGAAACAGGTTTCATTTTCTTTCAGAAAGGAAAAAAAAATGGGTGGATTACTGATCATTTATACTTGCTCTGTATTTCATTTATGCATGAAATAATAGACTTATAACGTTATTGATGCAATATGCAGTTGACGTTTTGATTGCATTGTTTTCAGACACCCTCTACATAGTGAGCGAGTTTGTGTCGTCACGCAGCCTCCTCAGCGTACTCATCAGCAGCCGAACGCTGGAACACTCGGCCGTCATCTCCACCATGTCCGGCGCCCAGCTCATGAACTTTGCGATTGGTGAGCGCTTGGAATTTAGTTGTAAATTTCTGCTGCCTTCGGCTGTTATGTACTATCCGGATTTGCTTGTGAATAATTACATAACGCATAAAACACTATTCAAAGATTGAGCACCCATCACTACACAGGCGACCACTATTAATGATATTGGGCATCCACTCTTCAATCCACTTAGGGCCGTTGAGAAGAGAGTCAAGGGGGTTATGGACTGGAGTATGCAAGCCCTGTAATTTTGGTTAGACCCGAACGGCATGAATGCTGATTTTAATTACGCAAGTACCAAGAAAGGTAGACGATCGCAGCCCCGGTTGAAGCTTTTTTTGGTTTTCATTGCATTTCCAGATAAAAAGTAACTGTTTGACTGTAAAGAAATTATTTTCATCTTCGTTTTGTTTCCAGACCCGGAATTTCTCTCAACAGCCTTGAATTCAGCAGTTTCTTCGTACGACCAATGAGTAGGTGGCTTCACATTACACCTCGGAGAAACGAAAAATTTTACTATTTTTCTCCACTCTCTCGATTCAGCTCGGGGTGGCCTAATCTCATTATTTTTGCAGGAGTGGGAGACGCACTCTTCTATCTCCATAGCAACGACCTTGTGCATGGAGCCTTAAGTGCACGTCACGTGATCCTGACTGACCACATGATTCCGAAGTTGTACGAATGTTGCGGAGAAAATTCGAAGAGAAACAAACTGGTGGGTGGGAGAAAAGAATTATAGTTAGAGAAGAATACTGCGGTTTAACTGTTGTTTGTTTGATTTGATTTACCCTAGAGTTGAACCCACGGCCTACCGTTCCAAAGACGAACGCTCTAATTGCTGCTCGACCGACTGTATCAAGTTTCAAATTGAATGTATGCTGTGTCTGCTTTTTCCTGTTCTACGATTTATTTTACAATTTTATACCAATGCAGCTCAAAAATTGCCGTCTCAGTTGCTTTTTGTCGGATACCAAAAGTACTTGCGACTAAACTTCCCATCTCACAGTTGATAACGTTTCTAAAACGTTGCTGCTTTTATTTGTTTAGAAAAGTTGCAGATGGTCACCTCCGGAACAACATCTTACTCAAATTTACTCGGAGAAAGCAGATATGTGAGTAATATTTGCGAACTGTTTTTATAGCAATTACTAAAAATAAAATTGAAATGATGTTACTTTCGGTTTTGCATCAAAACATTCGCAATAAGGTTATGGTATCCACCTGCGCATTTATCCTAGCAGGTCAAAGAAAGGTACCTCAGAAAATTAATTAAAATCCTGGTCATTCTCGCCAAATTAATGCAACTAACCATACCAATAAAACACAATTTTTTTTCAATTTTCGTTTTACATTCTTTATTATTGCAGTTGGTCGTACGGTGTTTTATTGTGGGAGATCCTCTCCCTGGGTGGCCGTCCATTCCATGAGTGGAAGGAGGAGAAGGTGCCGGTCTGCATACGACGCCAATTGCGAAGCGGGGGTTCGATCCTTCCTCTGACCAGGTTAGCTATGCCAAACGTAATTTTTTCGCATTACTAAACGTACAGTTTGTTTTTCAAGGAAGTTAAAAAATCAACTGACATTTTTGATTTGGAGCGGCTACTGGTCAGCATCTACCACCTGCCCGTTACTTCATTGTTTCGTATGGCTAAATTGAAATGAATTTCGCAAGGAAAAAGTTTCTTAATTTTAGTTTTGGATAAAGCAGATAAAATCAAATCTTTTATTATATTCCTTGTGCTGCGCGGATGGGTGTGACGAGTTTGCGGGGCCCATCTCCGCGTTACTGCGCCCGGGCAACGCAACCCCTTTCAAAGAAATGTCGCAGCGGTGGCGAGCCGTAGGCAACACTGTTTCGGATTTGACCGACCTAAAATTTGAACCCCAGACCTCCCGCTCCATTAGACCAAGATATCTCTATCTTAATCTAGCATTGCTAAAATACTAGAAGATGCTTTATTCGTTAAGTTACCTTGGCCTGGAGACTGCGTGGAGATCTTTTGGTTTTCGAATCAAGCTGCCACCTACCCACTGCCCAGCGTCTTTAGGATCTCGCGCGATGGAGACTTTCGCCTCTTTACACAGTCCTTTGTCGAACTTCAAGCAGAAAAGCTGTTGTGAATACCAATTTATTGTGTAGTTTTTGGTTTAAAGACCTTTACAGACTTCTTCAATATTGAATAGCTTTTTTAACTTATAAATTCTGATTGCCATTACAGGAACACCACGAAACGCTTGTGGCTCCTCCTGCAGTCGTGCTGGGTGGAGGACCCGACCGGGCGCCCCCTCGTGGGCGATATGATGACGAAGCTGAAGCGAATGCGGGAAGCTTCGGTGAGTTTACTACATCGACAGCATGTTGAATTATTGATTGTTGTTGCAGCCACTTTTGACTGATTTCCTTCGATGATGGAAGTAGCCATAGATTAACCTCATGCAGCAATTTGAATGAGCCTTCGAGATATTGCTTGAGGGAAGGAGGCGAAATTGATGCGAATAAAACCAAAAAAAGGTTCCCACTCGCCTATTAAAATCCGTGCTTCTCATTTATGATAAAGAAGCTCAAACTGCTCCCAGGAGACCCATCGACCCCTCCTTATAGCTACCCCCACAGTGGCATAGTGGCAAAGCGCTCCTGAGTAAAACCTCCCATTTTTGTTTCAGAACGCCATCACCGTTGCAAGAGCGCCTGGGTACACTTTCTTTCCTGCCGGTGTACCATGAAATTTCCATCTCGCACCGAAATACCTTATCTGCTTATCGCACTTGCCAGGCTATGAACTGACCAATCGTTGACTTAATGCTTTCATTTCGTTCACTTCTTAGTTCTTACTCGGTTGTTGCAAAAGCAAGACCACATCAGTGTGCCTGGTCGACATGCGATTTGGTTCGATGATTTTGGGATTGGCTTGGCCTGAGAAATATCGCGGGGTTAAGTGCATAGAGTTAATTCTTAGATACCAGTTTGGAAAGAAGAAAAATGTACTTACCAATTTGCCGCAAGTTTTGGAGAGTAAGATTGTTTTGCGGTGCGTGAGGATTTAAATAGGTTCATAACAATCTTACAAAGCACTCGCGACGATCAGCTTGGATATGATTGAGGCACATGTGATGACTTATTTCATAAGTTTGAAAAAATATTTTCATCATCTTCTTTTACTAAACAAGCTAAATTAGTGTGTCAATCGAACTTATTTTTATAATATCGGGATTTCTTTATTCGTTTGTGGCACGGCATCAGCGATGATGTGCAGACTGATGATGTAGGAAGCTACCTGACTAAATTAATACAAAATTTACCAAAGAATAAAACCTAAAATTTCTAGTTTCGTATTTCAGCTACGATTCCTTTGTGGGTATGAACCAGGCTACGGTATTTGTGTATATAACCAGCCTATACGCAGAGCCAGTGGTGACGATCTTTGTTAAGCATTGGGGGGATAATTTGCAATTTTACCCTATTTTCAACATTGGGGGGATGAATCTCGACCACGATTTTGTTCAGGTGTGGAAATTTAGTGAAGACCAAAAAAAATAAGCAAATAGAACACTTTTTTTCCTAAATTCAGGTAAAGACCAAAAAAAAGGTCTTCCATAAGAATAGAACACTTTTTTCCCCAAATTTACACGCTCAAATGTACACCCATTCAAATTATTGAGGGGGATGCAGATGTGGACCATTCTCAAACTATTGGGGTGATAAAGCCAAATTATTGGTGGGGATATATCCCCCCATTCCCCTCTTGTTTCGGCACCCCTGGGCAGAGCACCCTTTTAAAGTTCTGCTTTGCAAGTTTCTGTCAGGCTGGATTATCACAATTGGTAGGCTCACTAGACTGCATGGCTACCATGTAAAATATTCGTGAAGTGCCTTTTCTATGGTGACAAGGATGCATTGCGGGTTAAGGAATCAAACTGGGAGCCATAAAACTTTCGATCACTAGCCTGACTCTACCACTGAACTACGCAAGTGTCTTTAGACTCGGTGGTTTTTCTCTTGTTCCGAAAATATTTTTATTTTTCACGTGACACGTTCTATTCAATTAAACAATTATATCAATGATGAAATTTTAATAAGCTTTTTCACAAAATTGATTTGCAGCCAGTATAATATCATAGTCAGGTTATTAAACTTTAGCATTAGAACTTGACCGTGCTTTGAATTTCGTAAAGCCAGAGATCTGTTCATTAAAGATGCGTCTGTGAGCTTTTAGACGGTGCAGAAATATGTTTGGACTTTCGAGGTTGTCAAATTTAATTAGCTGCCACAGTATACATATTTATCCGGATTAAAATAAAAATATTTTCAATTATAGAATCAATATTAATTAGAAGCGCAGCAGGATGAAGCCTGCGAGCATATGTTGGTCCATATTTCGCTGGAAGTCCGGCGACTTGCAATTTAGCTCTAGTCACTTAGTCAGGAAGACATGAATTGAGTGAGAAATGAAACACCGAATAGAAAGTGATTTTTTCACATTACAAAGCATCAAAAATATGCAAAGCAATAACAGTTCCGCAGAAAATAAGATAAACAAAGTTCGGAAAAAAAGCTGCTGCGAAGAAACCAAAGTTATCAACTTGAACAAAAACCTTTTGAGGAGCTGTTTTCCAACTTAACTTTTAAATATTTTGTTCATGTTTCGTTGTTTAACAAAACATGCGAAATGTTTAAAATTTTATAAGTTATGCATGAGAATAAGCGGCGAGAGATCAGGCGATTAAATTTTGAAAACAGAAGCCGGTTTAGAAAAAACTATAATCCTACAAAGTTGTAGTTGTTATCTGAGATGTACATCGTTGGTATACTGTAAGTTCTAAGTCACTCGTCATTCACGTTTTAGCACATTTTTCGACCAACTGTAAGTGAAATACGTATACAGAATTTTTGATATCTGGCGTTATGGTAAGATTCCCGCAAGTCCTGCTGATGTGGATAGCGATTAGTTGGTCGTTTAACTTCGGTAAGTCGATTGATGAATGTAGTGGTGCCGATTTATGTTGAGCATTGGGGGGATAATTTGCAATTTTGCCCTATTTTCAACATTGGGGATGATGAAGCTCGACCACGACCAAAAAAAGGTCTTTACCGAAAATTGAAGAGTTGTAGTCCCCGAAATCAATTGAAGACCAAAAAAAGTCCAAATATGATCCAGCGCTCAAATGCAGACCATAGTCAAATTATTGGGGGGATTCAGTCAAATTATTGGGGGGTATATCCCCCCAGTTTTCGGCACTCATGGATGAATGAGTGTTTTATTATGCTTGTATGACGTTTAAATGAAACTGAGCGAACCAAAACACTTGGAATATTTAGCGCACGCACTGCGTAATAATTGCAGAAAAAAATTAGAAAAACCATAACTGAATGAATACTTTTCTAAATTTCTGCCATTGCGTGCACACTTTAGTTTTGCTTCGGACTTTTTAATGGGCTACGAATTCCAGGATTTGCCGACCCCATCGAAAAGAAGTTGATGGATGACGTCATGAAGAACTATTCGGTTTTGGAACGACCGGTGCTCGATCATCGACGCTCTCTGGTAGTCAAAGTCAAGTTCATATTGCAACAAATAGTTGATGTGGTTGGTGCTGTTCAAATTTTGATTTATTATTATTTATCGAGTGACATTTATTTTATTATTTATCTGAAAATGGTTACGGAGTAGTCCGGTTAAGGAGTTACGGGGTTGTCCGGTTAAGGAGTTTTTTCTGTTTTCACCTGCAATTATAAGAATAGCCAAGCATAAAAGCAAAGCAAATCTTTCGTTACGAGCTGTATAACGCCGAAACATGTAACGAGTTTTCGGGGTCCAGCTCCGCGCCACTGCACCTGTGGGCAACGCAGCTCCTTTTGAAGAAATGTCGCAACGGTGGCGAGCCGTTGGCAACGCTGTTTCCGATCGACCGGCCTGAGATTTGAACCTCAGACCTCCGGCTCCAAAAACGAACGCGTTACCGCTCGACCAACTAGCCGGTTGCATGCCAGGAACGTTTGGAAAAGGAAACGTTGTGTGTTTTTTGGTGGGCCCATATTAGATATCGGTTCTGCTAAATAGCATGGTTGAAAAAAGATATTTTACTTACACCGCCCACTCAAAAAACGTGACCAAAGTGGGCGTTAGGCAAAAATTAATCCACCAACAGGGTCGTTCATAGAACCATATCTGAGCTGTTTGCTCTATTTCCATTTTTCATGCATGTGGTTTCTTGCCAGGACGAGCGGAACCAGATCATCACGACGAACGCGTGGCTGGAGCTGCGTTGGAGCAATTACCTGTGGACGTGGGACCCGGAGATGTACGACTATCTCAACAATACGAGAATTCCGTTTGAACAGTGAGGAACGTTTTGAAATATGCAGTAGAATTTGTAACTGCGTATAGCAGGCTTCGGGAGCCGCTTTTTTTAATGTTCATCCCTGCCTGCTTTCTAGCTTCTGTTTACTGAAAATAATATTAGCAGTAAGGCCCGGTCAACGCTGTACGTAAAATCGTGAGCGTACTCTTGGTTTATTTTAACCAACTGGCAACTTGTACGCTAATAAGGCGGTAAGCCGAGCTTACCATATTTCTGCTTACAATAAGCTCAAAATATACTCGTTCGCCCATGATTTTTTACCCAGTTTAAATCGGACCTTAATAACAAACACACCAAAACCTGCATGAACATGCTATCGTTTTGTTGCCGCGCTTGAATCTGCCCGATGTCAATTTGTGTTCAGCATCTGGACTCCTGACTTGATCCTGTACAACAGCGCAGATAAGAACTTCGACCCAACCACCCACACCTCCATTGTGGTGCACCACAATGGGAGCTGCCTCTACATTCCTCCAGGTGAAATAATGTTGCCTCTATGAGTTGTGATCTGTAACGAAAATAGTAATTAAATTACATGGAGTTGTTATTCATACTTTGAGGTGGTAAAAGTAAATATAGGAAATGTTCCAAATTAAGTGTCTCTGGTACGTTGTTCCTCACACATATTTAGATAATGCTTTTGAAATTTTTTCAAATTCCTAGTAATTTGTTAATTTGCCCTGTTTAGACTTTTATTAATTCAAGAGCTATGATATCGAGTGAAGATTTAAGACATGAACGCGAACTCGATCATTTTTGCGGGTTGAGTTTCAAGTTTAGCATAATACTGAGCTTTTGCGAATTGAAGGTTAAGATTTTGTAAACAAAAAAATAAATTCTTTACGTCTGTTTTTTTTCTGCACGAATCCTTGCTTACAGCTTTGAATACGAGTTGCTTTGTGAGAAATAAATAACGTCAGCTAGATAGAAACAGTTTTTTCTAGTTCGAGTTTTCAAAAAATATTTTTGAGTTCAGGATTACAATCCTGATTTTTTGAGATTGTTAAATTTGTATTCGAACCAAGCTACTGATAACAAGCTTCTTGGAATAACATCTACATTATATTCCACTGCGAGACAGAACAACGCCAAGCAACCAGGATATTGCTGCAAAAATTAAACTCCAATACATTTCCAGGAGTGTTTAAATCCACGTGCAAAATAAACGTGAGCAACTTTCCGTTCGATAAACAAAACTGCACGCTGAAGTTTGGAGTGTGGTCATACAACGGGCATCAGGTAGCGGTGTTGTGATCTTTACATTGTCTGCTTTTAGTAATTTATGAGTTTATCTAGGTGTGATAATCCCAACGCATTCATAGAAGGATTGCACAATAGAGTTAACGTTTAAACACGTTACTTGTTTGTCCGTATATGCGCCAATCGGCGAGTCAGAATCGTGTAGCCTAGGTGATTTTACTCCGAGCAACTTTTCTGAAAGCAGAGGTTTAAAAGCATCCTTTGAGAAAGCAGCTAACAGATGACGCGGTGCTCTCAACAGCTGTAGTAAACATATCACTACAAATGACTGGTGGAAGGGCCGATGGCCTCAGCGGTAGTGGATTGAGGAGCATTAGGCGGAGCTTTGATGTTTAACGCCCGTATAACGGAGAGTACTTGAGTGGAAATTGAGTTTTTGAAGTCGAGCTTGAGCTTCTCAATTGAAGTAAAAACCTTAGAAGTGAAATAAATTTATAAAAGCTATAGACAGTACACATAGTCTTATAGGCACAATCAAACCTTTGATTAACAGCCTAAGACATACTGTTTCGGAATCGACATTCGTCTTTTATTCCTCGTCAGTATAGCTAGGACTACAGGTATGAACATGTGCGTAGAAAGGCAAAGAATCGCAAATTAACCAGCTCATGACACAATTTTTTTTTTTTAGATATAAAGTAACCACAATATTACAAGAGATAGTTTTAATAGTTCAATGCAAAATAATTTCCAATAGCATGCCTTAGACAGCTGTTTCGCCCAATCTCAGGACAATTGTCCTTTTGGCCTTGCTAGCCTTACTGATGAGCCCTGAGATTGGGCGAAACAGCTGTCTAAGGCATGCTATTGGAAATTATTTTGCATTGAACTATTAAAACTATCTCTTGTAATATTGTGGTTACTTTATATTTTTGAAAAAAAAAAATTGTGTCATGATCTGGTTAATTTGCGATTCTTTGCCTTTCTACGCCCATGTTCATACCTGTAGTCCTAGCTATACTGACGAGGAATAAAAGACGAATGTCGATTCCGAAACAGTATGTCTTAGGCTGTTAATCAAAGGTTTGATTGTGTCTATAAGACTCTGTATACAGTATGTAACTTTTATTAATTTTCTCAGTACATTGCTCTCAATGAATTAAATTTGTTCTCGATTTTTTTTTTTGGTCAGCTCAAGTTCCATTCAGGTCAGATTTGACTACATTCATTTTCCATAAAAATACCTTCGTGTCATTTCGCTTCGTTAAAGCATTTCCAAATGCGCATGCTACCTAACTCTCTCAGTAACATGTGGTGGTAGTTTAGCGAAACAAGCAGGGGCGGTTGCTTTGTGACCTAATAAGAGAAAAGTTTTGTATTGATTGGATACAACGGTTCGACATCTTTGGATTTACTATAAATCGCAGGTAGATCTCCAGTTCCAGGACGGAGACGGTGGAGCGGATACGTCGGAGTACACGGAGAGCGGAGAATGGAAATTGGTGAAGCTGGTTGCGGAGAGGCATTCCCGGAAGTAAGTACTGGTTGGTTGTGTCATGTCATCTCACCACGTTGGACATTGGAAAGTTTTGAGTTTGTTATGGTCTTTCTTGTTTTAAGGGCAGCGAAACTTGCGGTCAGGAGAGGATTGCCGAATGCTATCGTCGTTTGTTTAACTACCAACGTTGTGCTGTCTTTTCGCCCCGTCAAAGAATTTAAACAACCAATTCAACCAGCAAACAGCCTGGTGCCCTGCAAAACATTGTGCGAATATAGGATAATGAAAATTTTTGTTTTGAGAATTTTGAGAAGGACATACCTCATTTGAGCTTTAATTTCGCTGTTTGTTGATTTTTTCTCCTGTTTCAGATACGGGTGTTGCTTGGAGAACTACGTGCACGTGACGTTTACGGTGATCCTGCAGCGGCGCACGATGTTCTACATCATCAATCTGATCATCCCTTGCATCCTCAACTCCATCCTCACTCTTCTCACCTTCTTCCTCCCCGCCGAAGCCGCCGAGAAAATCACTCTTGGTAAATCTGCTCTATTCGTTTAACCTTGAAATCTTGGTTTGCTAATCATGTTTGGATGGAATTTAAGCCGCTTACGCCCAATGGCTGCTTGTTCGCAAGATTTTGCCTCTTTCTTGCTATAAAAATTAACCAAAACATAAAAATATTAGTTTCTTTCAAAAAGTGTTTTCACGGTCTATATTTCTGTTCTATATTTCTGTGTTGTCACGTCTATATTTCTGTTGTCATGGTATTATAACAGTTTAATGCTCAAGATATTTGGGGCAGTTTTCTAGAATTTTTTTGTTTTTTCAGCCATCACCGTGCTTCTGGCTCAGATTGTATTCATGCTGCTGATCATGGAGACGATGCCTCCGACCTCTGACGCTGTGCCGATCATCAGTAAGTCTCCCTGCTGACCGTGATGATGAATGGGACGTGGGGTCATCATAAAATATATGTATCTTAGTGTCGGTCCCGTGGATTATGTTGGAATCGGATTCTATATTTATAATGAACGTGGTTCGGGTAAAATTTCATGGTGTTGATGCCGTTGCTAAGATATTAAAAAAAGGCTTAAGATGAGGAGAAAATGATTAATTGAAGGCGATTTTTGTATTTTCTAAGGTTTGGTCGAATTTCCCCACAACAGAAATCCTTTACCGGTTTCGTAAACGGCAAAACTTCGCACGTTTAATATGCTTTCAGCAGGTATTTGATGTTTGCGTTGCTTTGGTGGCTTGTCTTAAATAGTTACAGTATTTCTAAGTTGATTTCCGTTCCTTTTTAAAGAATTTTAAGCCACCGTATTTTAAGCCTTCGAGATCAAACAAAATTTTATAACCTCAGCCGCTTGTTCTTGCGCATACTGTTGTAACTGAAAGCTGATCTTTGGTGTTAAACTTAATCTTGGCTTAGCAGGGACCTGTTTTTCGCCGCCTCAGCCGATTCTTCACAGGTTGCATGTTACAGGCAAGTACTTCGCGTGCAGTCTCTTTACCGTATGCGCATCCGTCGCAGCCACCGTTCTTGTACTTTCCTTCTACTACACGTCACCGGAAATCGACGGAAACCTGCCGCCCTGGGTGAGTCGAGCTGTGATGTTATTTTGTGTATCAAAAAAGTACCTTGTGTGGATAGAGCACCCTAGGTGCAACCTGCAAATAAAGCAAACCGCTAAACTTGTTTGTGCAACAGAAAAAAGTTAGCTTACGGCTGTGTCCCTGTTTTGTGGAGGCATCATACGCTTATTGTAAGAATTTTTACAGCTGAAAAAATTTTTACTCGTTACCGCTCCCAAGTGGTTGCATATGAAGCCGTACTCACCCAAACAATGTCGCCACGCGAACGCGATCTATGTGAACAACAACAACAAATCCGCGAAGAAGAATGAACAGCAGCCAGTGTGCTCGAAGATAAGAGGTGAGATAGACCATATGCAAGCAACGCACTGTATGTATTGAAACAAACATAGCGTAACCAAGCAGTGGCGGATTTTGGGGGGGATGGGGGGGATGCATCCCCCCCACCAGCCTAAAAGTAACGATTTTGGCCGAAAAATCAGCCTCTATTTCGAATAATTCGGCTCCAGTTAGGGATGCATCCCCCCCCACCACCCTAAACCTAACGAACCCGGCCGAAAAATCACTCTCAATTTTGGTGAAGACTTTTTTTTTTGGAGACCACCTAATTTTGGGCGAAAAAAACGCTTGAATTTCCGATTGCGGCCGAAAAATCACTCTCAATTTCGGTAAAGACCTTTTTTTTTTTTTTTTTTTTTTGGAGACCACCTGATTTTGGGCGAAAAAAGTTTGAATTTCTGCATTCGGTCGAAAAATCACTCTCAATTTCGGTGAAGACATCAGAATTTTTGAGGTTTTGTGCTTAAAATCCCCCCCCCACCAAAATTTTCTAGATCCGCCACTGTAACCAAGCAGCTTCTATCGAAATACTGCACCCATTCATGCACCTTTATAAAGAGGTCAGGGAGCTTTCGGGCATGCGAATCAGTTCAGGAAAGATCTTTAATCATTCAGCAGGATCCGACTTGTGCCATTTGACCATAGATAAGGCGGGCACCCTGTATCCGCTGAGAGCTAACAAGTAACAACGCTGTTGAATAATAACTAGCAGGAATCTTCTAAAGACTTCACAAAATTAAAGCTGGTTGTTTCTATCCAACCCTTTCGAGGGAAGGGGATGCAGAGAGAGAGATCCAGCAGTTGGATCACGTTACCAAGGCTTGGTTCAATTTTTTCAGCCATAGTAGAGACTTTGTGTAGATCAGAGTGACTTTTTGTCCGAACTGAAATGAGCACCTGGTCTGCTATACCGGTTGTTCTGCTACAGTGGTAATTTTTTATTCGAGAGGATGAAAAACCTTAGTTCTTTGGTTTTTTCATTCCACAACACTGTGACTCTGTTGTCTTAATGAGCTTGCAATCCAGACCAGCGGCGCTCGATACTGTTGTGTTTTTTCCTTTTTTCGCAGACCAACATCAGTTTGTCGCCGGCTGCAACCGTGACGCAACTACAAGCTTCAGTTACGTCAACGCCAGCCTGCGAGATGTGGAGAAGAACAAAACTGTTGATGTGAGTTGATGAAACTGATTCCTAGGACAGTGGAAGTTTGGGGTTGACTGCTGGTTTTCTAGCCAACTTGCAACACCGCATTTAATCTTCCTTTGTGGAAGATCAGCTTGTCTATAGGGTGATGAAAAAAATACCATATCCCAAAGAGATCTCTGTATGGTAGAACTTAGAAGGAAAGATTATGTGGTTATTATATGAATTTTGAGGGTAAAAACGAATCAACTTCAAAATCTCGATAAATATTTGTAATTCTGAAATAGATTTATTAGTCATTTGGAGTGATATGATTCTAAAGTGTTTTTTTTTGTTTTTGCTGCAAAGCAGTTAAAGAGCTCGATGACATTGGGGGCATTACTTTATACTGTAGGTGTTTTACTGATTTCAATTGGTTTTGAGTTTAACATGGAATAATTCTTCGCCATAGAAGCTTATAGGAGAGCAAACAAGATGCGTTGCTGCAAATGGCTTAGTGATAAGTTCCTTTGGGTGATTTTGACGAAATTATGCGATTCAGCGAGTTTGCTTACGTTTTGCAAGGCTGTCCAGTGTCCATTTCTCTGTCCATTTGCGAGAACTCCTATGCAACGACGTCGTAATAGGAATTTGCAAGGCTAGAAATTTTACGCTCTTGTTTGTAAATCAATCGGTGTGAGGTGAATAATGCCTCTGCTAAGGACGCAATAGATTTGGGTTTGATTCCGTTTCGGTTCACGCCAAAAACTTTAAAAAGTTGGTATTCTTAGCTACCCTGCTTGGCGTTTAGCGTTAAAAAGAACAGCATGGAGCCTTATCAGTCCACCATGTGCGTAGACAGGTAGTACGTTGACTCGAAGTCCGCAAGATCGTTTCGCTGTTTCCTGAGAAAACCAATTTGTTGAAAAACGGTATTTGTGATTTCAGTGCATGACGCAAATCGTGAACGAGTACGTCATCCCACAACAAATCCCCCTCCCGGTCACTGACCTGAGAAGTTCGCGAAACCCCGACCAAGACCCTGCTGCTATGACAAGGTGAATATCTTTGGAGAAATTTTCGTTGTATCCCTAGTGTACTTCAGGACATCAAAAAACAAATTCGTTTAGCGGAGTGCTTTTTGGCAGTTTCCTCCATCATTTGCAGAATTGATGAAGTCAACATTGTAGCTCACTAATTGATTATACTTAATTACCCTGCTCAACCTGCCATCTTGATTCTTGATGCAATCAGAGAGGAAAGAAAACTATATACGGATCAAAACGAAAGACGCGTTAAGAAGTGCTAGGAGAATCGGCCTGCTCAATAGCCTGGATTTACCTCACAACGCCAAAGCTTCAACTGCTTCAGTGTGATCTGTTGTCTTTAAATTACACTTTATCTAAATTATTCAATCTGTTTGATTCGGAGATCCCCCGAAGGTGTCACTTCACAGCTCTTATGTTGACTTTGTTTATTTATAAATTATTTTCATGTAACCAAATTTCTTTATTTTTGTAACTTTTGAAAGGGCATTCAAGTCAAGTTTCTCACTGTTGACCAAAGTGTTAAGAAAAGTCTAAAATGCATTCTCACCAAATTTGAACTTTCTACATCTTGCCATTTTTACGATATTGCCGTTCAAAGTCAACCATTTTCCTCTTACTTCAGTGTTGCCATTTTGCCTCTATTGTGACAGAAGATTAACTTTTGGAAAGTTTGCTCGAATTTACTTGAAAAACAGCTAATTTACAATTCTGACCCTTCGCTTTGTTTTGACATCAACACTGCAGAAAACACTTAGAGTTATAAATATGCAGTAACTTTAAAAAATTTTGCTTGTAGTTGGTAACTCTAGCAAAATTTCTTAAGGATGAAAAAGCCTTTCTAAAGGTAAATCTAAATTGTCATTTCTTAAGAATGAAAGGTTGTAGAAAGCTCAAATTTGGGGAGCTTAGTCTTCCGACCAGTCAAATTTTTTTGAGAGAAAACAGAGCAAAAAATGTTTGACCGGAATGTCCTTTCAAGGAAAAATTGATTTTCTTTTATTAATTAAATTTTTTTTTTTTTTCCTTACAGCTAATAATAAAGTGTCGGTCTATCTTTCACATGTCCAAATTTTTGGCACGATTTTGGGTCCTGTGGCTAAGAAGGGTTAAAAAAACAAACAAAAAGGGTATGGAGAACTAAGTGTCTAGCTGGAAAAATGGAGGCGCCGAAAGGAGATAGTATAAACAAGTTAATAAAATCGTTTTCTAACAAAACGTTCTTTTCAACCAGATGCAGCGTCGATGATTTGCGCAGTTGCAAGAACCAGCGGTTGAGATCAGATTCGTATTTTAGTAAGTGTAACAATTGACTCGTGGCACTCCTATAACAACTCGATGAAAACAATGTGATTTTTCCTTCAGTGTTGGAGCTTTTTCATATGGCCCCTGTAGCTGCACGACTGTCAGTGCAAAAAGCTGCCTTGAATTTTTCTACCTATTAAATTCAGTAGAACGAAGTAGGTCGAAGAAAAGTTGGAATATAAACGGACAATAATTTTTTGGTGTATTTGACCGCAGCTATTATTCTCATTAGGTTATGTCAGCGTGTGGTAGAATTCTGCAAAACAAAACAATATTATTGCAAGCATGTTATAATCCATGCATAAACAAAATAGCAGACTACAATAAGCTGCAAATCGGGAAAAAGATAAAAACGCTTTTAGAACTGGGAGACATCGGTACACGACCTCACAGATGATGCTGTCGTAGAAACGATCGTTATTCAGTCATTGTATAACAAAACACGAGAGTCCAATTATTGTAGGCGTAGCCAACGATTTCACCTCAGCTTCGCGATATAAAGTGACATCCCGTGCGTGTATAGGAAAAATCAAACGTTAAAATCAGTGTTGCGAACTTGATCGATTTTTATTCGAGTTCAAGTTGAGCCAATTTTAGCAAGTCCGAGTTCAAATTCGAGTTCTATAATTTAATTTTTTGAGTTCAAGTTTGGCAAAGATATCAAGTTTTCTAAGTCGACATCAGTCTGACAAAAATACTAAGTCTGCTTTTCAATTAACTGCTTTTTTTCATACATGCTGTTTTTCTAGATCTCCAAAGTATAAAACAAGCGAACGACTATTTCAATTTAAATGGCAAGGTCAACAAAAAACATTTCTTTCCGACAATTTGTTAATCTTTAAATTGCATTTTAGTAAACTCAAACACCTGTTTTATTCAAGTTCGAGTTTGGAAAAATTATTTTTTTGAGTTCAAGTTTGAGTTTGCAGCTGTGGTTAGCATGCACTAGCTGCAAACATTTATTACGGGATTAGAAACTCATCTCCATTTTCGTTTCAAATTAAGAAATTAGTTTACATTTTCGGTTTAATTTTGCCATATGCCTTTGCCCACTCCAGACAGGTGTTTCTTTCTATTAAGATATGCAATTTCTCCAGTGCCAACATTTTTTTTACAGCAATAGAAGCGCGGCAACATTCAACGAGTCAACCAGATAGCGGAAAATTCAATACCAGAGCTGTTCAGCAACATAGAAGTAGTGGGTGTGGTTGTGCTTAAATTTGTCTGGACATAGGATAGCCTACTGGTATTTGTACTTATGCATTAGTAGTCCTTTGACTGCGCATTGTGTGTAGCCTAATGAAAAATACACTTGTTTTTTGTAAGTACTAGTAAGTTTTGGATTGAGGCTTTGAATTGTTTTTAATTTTTTTTTTTTGAATTTCCAGTCTATTTGTTATTTATTCCATCAAATAACTTTACAGTGTTGGACGGCGAGTTGGAGTGTTTACGTGAAATCCTGGGATTCCTACGGAAAATGAACCAGCGGATCGTGGAGGAAAGAATCCACAACGAGGTCCTTCGTGAGTGGCAGTTCGCGGCCCGAGTCTTAGATAAGATTCTCTTGTGGATTTTCTCGGTTTTCGTCGTTTCTGCCACATTAACCACATTATTCGCCGTACCAAATATTGCTGATGCTTTTGCAATATGAACAGCAATCGAACAATATGCAGTATTGTTTGCTTGTGGTTCTTTTAAAATCGACATTGAAGTCCTGCTGAATTGCTGATTGAGACGGATCCGAATTTCGATAAACTTCAAAGTTGGAAAAATTGAATTTATTTTACCAGCTGTTGGCTACGTGCAGTACATTTATCGAAATACCGCGTTGGACCATTGTTCAACATTCAAATCCAACGCCCGAGATTTCGTATTTTCGGGTCTGTTTTTAGCTTTCGGTAGGCTTCTTCTTTACAGAGTTGCTGTAGTCATTTGCAATTTTGCCAATTTAATTGCAGTATGTAAAAAAAAAACATTGCCACAAAAACGAATGCAAATTTGCGGTTGAAGGAATTCAATGTATTTCTGTATCAGAAATTCATATTTAACGATTTCAAATTCATGAAAATTAATTATATAAACTTGATCCAACCTTATCCAAATAAAGAAATGCCATCATCACTGCTACGGACTTTTTCATACTGGTAACACTGTTTGGTTTTAACGCAGCGCGCATGCGTTATTTTACTATGTGAATAAATATTTACAGGGATGTCTGAACCAAAATCCTGCTTCTTTAAGCACGGTCTGGTACGGCTATAAAGCATTAAGGGTTTTAGTTCAGAGTGGTGACGTAAAAAGTTGCACAAAACAACATCATTCTATTCCTCAAGGAATGCGAAAGTTCAACTCGACCGATAAGTGTTCAAACGCCATCAGCACATTTTGATTACCTTGCATCATAACTACTGAAATGGCATTTCCAGCTGAGTTTTGTATTTTAAGAACAAAAAAGGGGTATTTTCGAGCTATAAGTATCACTATGCCTATCACCGAAGAAACAAAAGTCGAAATATGACTTAAAAGGGCATGACTTCAAGTCTGAAACTTTCCTTGCTCGGTTTTCTCAAAAATTTTTATAACAGCTTTATCAAATTTGATCTTTCTGCGATCTTTCGTTGCCGAGATGCAACAGCCTAAATTTCCTCTTAGA
The DNA here is from genome assembly GCA_963965965.1 of Trididemnum nubilum. Taxonomy (NCBI): domain Eukaryota; kingdom Metazoa; phylum Chordata; class Ascidiacea; order Aplousobranchia; family Didemnidae; genus Trididemnum; species Trididemnum nubilum. Next base: position 38,434,811 of record OZ014485.1, on the reverse strand, counting down.
AAGGCATTTGTTTTAGAAGTTTGCCAGACTGTTAATTAGAAATAAAATTTGAAAAAGCTGCTTTACCTATGTTCTTAAATCTCAATAACACGTTTTGCGGTAGATTTCTTACCACGACAAACCATAAAAAAGTTAAAATTGTAAATGTAATACTTTTCAAGTAAAAGTAACAAGCCAGCTTTCCTAAAGTTATTCTGTCACAACTGATAGAATAGCAACACTGAAGCAAGAGGAAAATTTTTAATTGCGAACTGTTAGCAGTTAAGCCATCAACAAAAATTTGTTATCAATTTTGAACTGTAATATCTTAAAAACTAAAAGACGTAGAAAGTTCAAATTTGGTGAAAATGCATTTTAGGCTTTTCCCAACATTTTGTCAACAGTAAAAAACTTCACTTAAAGGTTCATCAAATATATAAATGCCCATAGGTGGGCAAGTTAAAGCAAAAGGTTAGCTTCGTTAACCACTAGTCCGTTAACAAACTTCACACCTCCGTTAACGTTAATCCGTTATTTTCAGCTTTAATTAACGGAAGTTAATAAAGTCCGTTAATCCGTTAACATTTTGCGCTCAATTTACATTTCGTTTTATTCACTCGCTTCTAGAACACGTTTTGACGCTGTTGAGCTGATTGTAAGGAAATATTTATTGCTCTGGTGGTCTTTTTGTGTTTTGGAAGTTACATTTTACAGTCTAATCTAATTTTAAGATAAAAACAAGTTCAAATGCACAACGAAGCTGCAAGATATTTACGATAAAAACCATAGGTGGGCAAGTTAATACAAAACGTTAGCTTCGTTAACCACTAGTCCGTTAACAAATTTCACACCTCCGTTAACGTTAATCCGTTATTTTCAGCTTTAATTACCGGAAGTTAATAAAGTCATTTAATCCGTTAACATTTTGCGTGTAATTTACATTTCTTTTTATTCACTCGCTTCTGGAACACGTATTGCCGCTGTTGAGCTGATTTTAAGGAAATATTTATTGCTCTGGTGGTCTTTTTGTGTTTTGAAAGTTACATTTTACAATCTAATCTAATTTCAAGATAAAAACAAGTTCAAATGCACAACGAAGCTGCAAGATATTAACGATAAAAACCTTAACGGAAGTTAACAGAACTTAACGGAAGTTAATTTAGTCCGTTAACATGAAAAAAATGTTTTAACGGATTAACGAGTTAGTGAAAAAGTTAGCTTCGTTATTAACGAATTAACGATTAACGGACTTGTGCCCACCTATGATAAAAACCTTAACGGAAGTTAACAGAACTTAACGGAAGTTAATTTAGACCGTTAACATGAAAAAAGTTTTTAACGGATTAACGAGTTAATGAAAAAGTTAGCTTCGTTATTAACGGATTAACGATTAAAGGACTTGTGCCCACCTATGTAAATGCCCCTATAGACTGTCGTGAAACCAAAAGTACGTGTTCATTTTTTGCATATGAACCTCGTTCTTTGCGCTTGCGTAGCAAAGATGAGCACGGACTGGAGTCGGATTGAGCTGTTTTTTCAGTGTACCGGAGCGAAGCCGGACTGTTAATCCAACACTGCTAATACACGCGGAACGCAGAGTTGAAACAAAACTTGAAAGTTAAAACCGAGCATTTGCTGTAATATTTTTTATAAATTTATTTTTAAATCCGAATAACAGTGATTTTGGGAAGCCATTGCAAAACAAAAGTTTGCATTTCGAAAATCGCATTTCATTTCGGTTAACAGCAGATATAAAGTATAGTGCGTTCAGTCATGATACTACTGTAGATATGAGCTAGTGCAGTGTAGATGTAGATTCCTTTCCTGTTTACGACCTTAATTAAATTTTAAGATTGCAGGGCAGGTTAGCTTAAATGATAAATTTAACAACTTATGTTATTTTGAAAGCTCGAAGACTGCGGGAATGACTAATCCTCGGTCACGCCCTAGCTTCAGCGATTCTATCTGAATATTCTGCTTCTCTGCCGACGTGATCAGCCAGCCACCAAATAATAGTTGGAAATGAACACATGTATTAGCAATCAAAATCACTGAAATAATGCAGCTTCCTAAATCCTAACTACTAAAGTTGACTGACAGGCACACATGTGCCGCAACTGCCGCATATGTACCTACTAAACGATACGAGCTAGCAGGTGGGCATTCTGAAAACCAAAACAAACAATAAACTCCACCCCAACCTAGCCCCTAAAGGTAAGTAATATCTCCCACATTACGAAAATAGTATAACTTACAACTCCACTGAAACCAAAGCCTATTTTAATCTAAGCATAAAAACATCTACTAACAGTATACACTCCTAACTAATATTGCCTCTCACTCGTCTGCATCCCTCTAGCTAAATCACTGTAAAGCAAAGCACTATAAGCACTGATACTAAAAACCACGTGTAGAGATAGCACTAATAGCGGTGTAGACAAAGATCTACGTAGCAATCAAACAGAGCGTGACGAAAATCACTGCATGACGTAACGTCTGGCAAAAGAATGCGACTATCTCCTACAGGTTAGCTTAAATGATGAATTTAACAACTTATGTTATTTGATGTTGATCATAATTTAATTGTGATGTTTTGACGTTTTTTTGGAGATCACCATTTTCGAAGGGCAAAATTAGAGCAAAAACAAGAGGTCTCCAAAAGAAAAAAAAAAGGTCTTCAGTCTGCCCAGTTGCAATCGAGACGGCGGGAGTTGAACACGAGTATGGACGGAAGGATAACGTATTTGGTTGGTTTGGTCTTCGATTCCCACGAGCATTGAAAAAGAAGACATTTGGCCACATTTGGTTGTCTCGGAGAACAATTCTTTTCAAACAGAAATAGAGGACGACAAATCGTTTTAAAAAAGGACGTGTAGTAGCTCTAGGTAAGCTACAATACCAGTATCCAACATTGGTATTGTAGCGTCAGCTCCAACGTAGCCACAAGTGAAAGATAAATCGGAGATATGGATTAATAAGTCAACCCGGAGTTTAGCGTGATAGGTTGTTCAACCGAGACGGTCGACCGCATTGGGACGCGTCCTTTTGACAAACGTTACAGTATTATCGCCATTAGTGCATTTTAAAAGTAACAATCGTAAGATGATAGTTTTTAGAAACAAATACATTTTTCGGACTGAGGCTCTCAGTTTTTGCTTATTTTTTTCGCAGTCGGCAGAGGTGGAGTCGAGGACACAAGACTCGAGGCCAAGATTAAAGACAGCCCCTTCGAAGACATACGGTACCCTCCCGAGGCCAAGGACAGGAATGCTCGAGGCCAAGAAGAAAGGACACAGGCGCAAGTGTTCTCCAAAAAAAGGTCTTCAAAATTTTTTTCAGGCAAAAAAGTCTTTAAAAAAATTTCATCAGGCGATCTCCAATTGAGGAAAACAAAAAAGGTCTTCGCAAATTTTCCGCAAGGTTTCTGGCGTTTTCCAACAAAATTTCAACGGTTCAAAAATAGGGCTGTCCTCGAGACGAGGACAGGCCAATTTTTGAGGACTTGAGACTTCGAGGCCAAGACCAAGGATTTGACCTTTGAGGGGAAGGCCAAGGGCTTCAAAATGTGTCCTCGAGGACGTTATCGAGGTCAAGGACGTCCTCAAGGCAGTACTTAACTAGTAGGGGGGACGCGTCCCCCCCATTGAAAGTCAGCGTCTCTCCATAGAGCTTTAGCTTCCCCCTATCGGGATTTCAGCGCTGGATGATCAGACAAAAAAGTGCCTGTTAACACGAATAAATCCAACCAGTTCCGACCAAATATAAAGCCAAATTGTGGAAAAGACTATATTTTTTCTAGATCTTCACCCGATTGAGGGGATATAAATATCCTTCAATTCTCGGTGAAGACATTTTTTTTTGGTCTTCACTCGATTTTGGGGAAAAAGTACAACTTGAGTCATAATTTCCACTAAATTTCATTCGCATTCCGAATGCGTTTGGTCACGGCTGCAAAAGCGTCTCCCCATGCAAAATTTTACAGTTTAAGTACTGCCTCGAGGAATCCACCTCTGGCAGTCGGATCAGATTGAACAATCATTTAAATAAATTAAACTAAAATTGGATTCAAAAAAATGCAGTCCCCTCATTTCTGCTGTCTAGTCACACCAACACGGAGCAGCCTTGTTTGGTTCAGTTTGCAAGTCTTTTGTCTGGTTGGCCAGTGGCCACCACAACTGGTAGACTAAAGTTGTTTGGAACTGGAAAATAAGCGTAAAGTGCGTATCTTTCTAAACGACACAACAACGCGTTGCCAGTTCTGGAATGGAACATAGAGGCAGCAGTAACTTATTTCGATCACTAATCCGGAGATCTGCTTAAGTCATTTAAGCTATCGATAGAAGTCACTAAAAAATACGAGTGCTAGTTTTTATTCATCCGCAGCAACATAAGAGTAAAAACTAACAGTTTAAAAAAATTAGCAATTTTCGAGCTTGTTTGATGATCGAAAAACTTAGTTGTAGCTTTACTACTTCAGTTATAAGTTAATAACTTGAAAATGTTCATCTTTTGTTCTTCAAACTATAAAAATAAGCTGAAAATGTGATTTTATTATGTTATAAGGTACGGTAATCAAATGTTTTGGTGTTTTAATATTTACCGACTCGATCAAACTGGTATTAGCTTGAGATGATGATAATATGATCATAGTCGTTATATACATACAACGTATTTAACGACTATGATATGATCACGATTGCCCAGGTTAAAAAGTTCGAAAACACTGCGCCGGATCTTTGCGATACGGGATCCAAGGACAAAAAACACACAAATACTAATGAGCAAAATTTGCTGCTTCAAGTCTCGCTTATTTCCACCCGTTGCAATTTGATCTTTCACACCTCGGGATTGCAGACATTGATATTTCTGTACTACGTTGTTGTACGCTTTCGCGTCACGCCAAACCAAAACTATGCGCTTTTTCTGCGCCAAATTGGAACAAGTTTTATATTGCTGAAATCCGGCGCAATATGCGAACTTTGCAATGGTGACGGTAGCCAATTTACCCTACCGGCAGACGATGTGTAGTAGCACAGTAATAACTGTGGTTGTAGTTTAGACCCTAAATTTACAGACCTACTAGCCCACAGCTCACTGGCTAGGATTAGTTAGTAAGCTTATTGACAGATTAAATGAGAAGAGAGTGAACTGTTTCTGGTAATTGCCTTAGTATACAGTATCTCAAATCTGGGCTACCCTTTACTCCTACAGTATTACCGGTACTATCGTGTATTATGGTACCCTTACCCATGGGCATAGGAGCTCAAAATGATTTGGGGGGCACCAAACTTTTGCCTGAAAAATGACTTGATGCAGTGAGTTTTGCACAAAAAATCAATCGGCTTCTCTGTCGAAATTAAGGTCTTTACTGAAATTGAGACGGTTTTTCGCCACTGGTGTGCCCAAATAAATAGACTATTTGCCCGAATTTTCGACGTTATGAAGCAAATGGAGGGGCGACCGCCCCCCCAGCCCCCCCCCCCTTCTTGGCTGCCTCCTACGGCTATGCCCTTACCCTACCGAATGTATAGGCTATTGGATAGGCCTAAAGTTAGGCTATTAACCAGTATGCTAACTTGAAGGCTTTATGAATGAGAAAACCTTTGCTTAGACTATTGGTAGCTGACAGGCCTAAATCAAGATTGAGGCTTGTCTTTTTTAGCCAATTAAGTTAGGCTACTTCAAATATTAATAGCCTGCTCCTGCAGCTTGCTGACATTTTGTATTACTACTTGTTTATGGACTTTAAACAAAAATTGGTGGATCATGAGCGGCTCTAGTGTGTTTTCTCAGGTACTTACTACCAGTAGTATTTTACGGTAATTCAGTGATTGTATCTCATAAGCCTATTCAATTTTTAAACATTTTAGGCCTCCTGTGCAGTAGTTTCTTGCTTTTTGACAGATTTCAGATTTTATTGTTGGTCTCTTTCATGCAAACTGGTGTATATCCAGATATGTGATATGTCCAATCCATGCTAGATGTTGGACTAGCCTACTGATTGATTTGAACCTGTTAACTAGCCTATCCAAATCAACAATCATGCAAAGCATTAATTTTAGCACATTACATCTGATATGGGTTGGTGCTTAGCCTACCACCCCTATATTTTTGGTTGTTCTAAAGTTAATGGCATCACTTGCGTTGCTGTATGCTGTTTCTTGGCATTACGGTCTGCAGTTTGTAAAAAATATCGGTTCTATCTGATTACAGGAAATTCAAGAGATGGGGAAAATGAATAGGATTTTTGCCATTTTTCTTCAAACAGCAGCTATTACAAAAATACTAGACATTTGAGCATGTTTGACTGTGATATTCTGCTTTTGTAATTAATTCCACTTCCATCAATACCCAGTGGCACTGGGCAGTATCAGAACAAAAAAAATTCATCTAATAATTGAGATATCTACTTTTGAAAACTGGCATAAAATAATGTAAATAAAAAAAATTTTGGGGAGTTTTTGTTCAGAGCAAACTACTTGAGTGCTTTGGTTCTTCTTTCAATTGATCCCGTAAACGAACTACACTAAAAGCTACCAGTATTCTCCAATAATGATTTTTGAGTTCTATACAAAAATTTGCTTCAATCCATTCCAAAAACTCGAAGTTATATTTTTGAGATTTTGGGATATAGTATATATTGCTCTTTAAAAGTTATCATTCTTTTGTGATTTTCAGATCATGAGCAAAGCAAATTGATGTTTCAGATCTTCTTTTAATCTGCCTATTCTGTGAATAGAGTGCGCAAACAAACATCCCTCAAGTCTGAACTTGACATTCCGCTTCAGTTATATGCGTCTGATTCAAAACCGTCGATCCTGATGTTGTATATGAAGTTTTTAGATGGCGTCATTTGAAACCTTGTCATTTTCTTGTTCATTCCTTATGGATAGAATTATTCCGGAAAAATCTATAAATAATCACACAAACAAAAATCTATAAATAATCACACAAACAAACTTCGTAAGATTATAGGTGAATTTTTTGACTCAGCATTAAATTCTGCTTCGATTGACAAACATTCCAAACTTGAAATTCCACTTTTGTGATTCAAAAACTTCAGTATTATAGGCTATTCAACTATCTGCAGTTTTTGAAGCATTTTGATAACAACTGATCATTAGTCGAGTGGATAGAGCGTTTGCTACTAATATGGTAGACTCGGGTTCCATTCTCAATCGTATCAAACCAAAGACTATAATACTTGATGTTCAAAGCTTACCTGCTTAATGCTCAGCATGAAAAGGGACAATGTGAAGCTTCCACCAAGTATGATAGACAGCTTGGGCTGATGGGTGGTGGCAGGTTGACTCAAAGACCAAAAAGTCACTTTGTTGTTGTCTCCTGGCCAAGGCGACTAACTTGGCAAATGAAGATGTAATTTCAGTCATAAGGTGCCATAATCAATTGCGCATGTGAGCTGTGGAAGTGGAGAGTCCTACAAACTGTTCATATGATGAACATGCTGTTATAGAAATTAATTTTTTGTGTTTATGTTTTTCAGAATTTCTGCTTCAGGATTTGCCCAAGTCTTTAATTCTGCACATTATAGAAGAAAGCAGTTCACAAGGGACTGACTGTGCTGTTGTTTTTGATATTCCATTTTTGAGGTAAACTGCATAGTTTATATATTTTGAGATGAGTGATTTTTTTTTAGTTTCATTTTAAAATAAAAAAATCTTACGGCTTTGTACTTTTTCAGTTTTTAAATATGTTATTTATTCCAATAAAGTAACAGGTATATTCTGCAAACTCGTTTTAGATTGCAGTTTGGCAGTATGTTATGCAGGTAAGATATCTAATACCATAGTTAAACTGATGGAGGAAAGGACTGCTATATTTACAATAAACAAAATCTGATGCTAAATACAGATTGAAATAATTTAATAATGACTGTTTGACTCAAAGCCCTCATGTAACTAAACATAGTAAAACCAAAAGAAGTCAATTGTAATTGCATTTTATTCACCAAGTTGTCATGGTCAGAACACAGTGAAAGGTAGTGTTCCTGCTCAGCCAATTTTTTTTCAGCCAATCAGCAATTTGTTGAAACAAGGACAAATCATTTTGGCAAAATGGTAAACATAGCATTAGAAAATTCAACAAATTTGTGGAAATATGACATTAAGTACACTTTAATACTAGATTGGTACAAAATTTAGGGCACATAAACGTCTTTTTAGAGCTTTGGGCACAATTGTTTCAGGAAAATTTGGGTGCTGGTAGATTAGCCAAAAAGTTGGAGAGAACACTGGCGAAGGGATGTTTCAATGTTTGAGTGCAGCTGCCTCCTGCCCATCTGTCTACCACACACAATAGAGGCTTCATACAGTCCCTTGAATTGCTGAATATCAAGCAGGAAAGCTGTAAATACCAATTTTTGTAGTCTTTAGCTTGACCCAACTGGAAATTGAACCAGAGTTAACCGTTTGTAGTAGCAGACACTCTATCCTCTCAACCACTGATCAGTTATTTTCCTAGCAACTTTATGACCTGGAGTATTAATTTGTAGCAATAAAGATTGAAATGGCGCGTTGAGTCTGTTATCATAATAAACAATAGATCAAAAAATATTCATCTGAGAGATATATCAAATTGGCTGAATAGCTTGGGCATTCGTCAGCTCCAGCTTATAGTCTGTGTAAAGCTAAGTTATCAAACTGCGATTGCAGTGGGAAAAGAAACAGATAAATGATTTTCCAGAAATTTCATGAAAGTCTGCCACTGTATTTTGCACGATATCATCTCAAAAACATCACCATCTAGCAGGCTCTACAATGTGAAAGGTAAAAGTTATCCAAAAAAAAGTTAACTGGTTGATAACTGAAGGTTATTTAACTGCAATTGCCAGTTGTGTTTGCCAATTGTGCTTGGATCATGCAAAAAATTTAGAAACGCCAATAGCTCAGCCACAAAACTTTGCAGCTTTTGCTGATTTGTCTTGCTTTAAGAACGTAGGACTATATCAGACATAAAGCATCTAAATTGAGACTAGAGCATGCGATTTCAAAGAGCAGCAAGATATAATGGAAAGATTTTTTTAATGGAATACTGACGATCTTCAGCCATGAGCTCACAAATTCGAAAGAATTGGTACTTTAGAGGAGTACAAAAAACTTTTTGTGACAGTTCAAATCATTCCATTTATTTCAATTAGTATTAAATCAGAGCTTTTTTGGTATTTAATGTAAATTTTATGTATATATTAAATATAAATCTAATGTAATTTAAATGAAAGTTTACCTCGATCATCCATCAAAACGTCCTGAAGAAAATAATGCAAGGTTGTCAATCTCTTGTGATGTTGCAGTAGAGAAGATTGAAAACAAGCTGCAGACAAATCAGCCAAAGCTTCAATGTTCTGTAGCTGAGTCGTTGGCGTTTCTAAATCTTTAGCGTAATCCAAGCACAACTGGCAAACATAACCAGCTGCTGTGGTTAAATAACCTTCAGTTATCAGCCAGTTTACTTTGTTTTGATAACTTTTACCTTTCCTATCGAAGAGCCTGCTACGTGGTGATGTTTTTGAGATGATATCATGCAACAAAAAGCGGAAGACTTTCTAGAAATTTTTGAAAAATCATTTATCTTTTACTTTCCCCATTGCTTTTGCAGTTTGAACAAATGCCATATGCTATATAGCCAATCTGGTATATTTCTCAGATGAACATTTTTTGATCTTTCACTTATTGCAATAACAGACTCCACGTGCCGTTTCAATCTTTATTGCTACAAATTAATACTCCTGGTCATAAAGTTGCTAGGAAAATAACTGATTAGTGGTTGAGTGGATAGAGCGTCTGCCACTACAAATGGTTTACTCTGGTTCGATTCCCAGTTGCGTCAAGCTAAAGACTATGAATATTGGTATTCACAGCTTTCCTGCTTGATGTTCAGCTATTCACGGGACAGTGTGAAGCCTTCATCATGCGTGGTAGACAGATGGTCAGGTTACAGCTTGACTTGAAGATCGAAAGGTCCCTTAGCTGTGTCCTGACCAAGACAACTTGGTGAATAAAATGTAATTACAATTGACATCTTTCGGTTTTACTATGTTTAGTTACATGAGGGCTTTGAGTCAAACAGTCATTATTAAATTATTTCAATCTGCACTTAGCATCAGATTTTGTTTATTGTAAATATAGCAGTCCTTTCCTCCATCAGTTTAACTATAGCATTAAATGTCTTACCTGCATAACATACTGCCAAACTGCAATCTAAAACGAGTTTGCAGAATATACCTGTTACTTTATTGGAATAAATAACATATTTAAAAACTGAAAAAGTACAAAGCCGTAAGATTTTTTTATTTTAAAATGAAACTAAAAAAAATCACCCATCTCAAAATATGTAAACTATGCAGTTTACCTCAAAAATGGAATATCAAGAACAACAGCACAGTCAGTCCCTTGTGAACTGCTTTCTTCTATAATGTGCAGAATTAAAGACTTGGGCAAATCCTGAAGCAGAAATTCTGAAAAACATAAACACAAAAAATTAATTTCTATAAAAGCATGTTCATCATTTGAGCAGTTTGTAGGACTCTCCACTTCCACAGCTCACATGCGCAGTTGATTATGGCACCTTATGATTGAAATTACATCTTCATTTGCCAAGTTAGTCGCCTTGGCCAGGAGACAACAACAAAGTGACTTTTTGGTCTTTGAGTCAAGCTGCCACCACCCATCAGCCCAGCTGTCTATCATACTTCCACTCGACTAATGATCAGTCATTATCGAAGTGCTTCAAAAACTGCTGATAGTTGAATATAATATATCCTAAAGTTTTTGAATCACAAAAGTGAAATTTCAAGTTTCTAATGTTTATCAATCAAAGCAGAATTTATTGCAGATGCAAAAAATTCACTTATCATCTTAAGATGTTTGTTTGTGTGATTATTTATAGATTTTTCCGGAATAATTCCATCCATAAGGAATGAACAAGAAAATGACAAGGTTTCAAATGACGCCATCTCAAAACTTCAAATACAATATCAGGATCGATCGCTTCGATTCAGACTCATATAACTGAAGCAGAATGCCATGTTAAGACTTAAGGGAATGTTTGTTTGCATACTCTATTCACAGAACAAGCAGATTAAAAGAAGATCTGAAACATCAATTTGCTTTGCTCATGATCTGAAAATCACAAAAGAATGGTAACTTTTAAGCAGCATAATCCCAAAAACTCAAAGATCATAATCAGAAGGTAGCAGTTAGTATACCGGTAGTTCGTTTTCAGGATCAATTGAAAGAAAGAAGATCCAAAGCACTAAAGCAGTTTGCTCTGAACAATTAATCCTAAAAAAAATTTCTAATTTATGCCAATAATCAAAACTAGATATTTCAAAAACTAGAAGGTGACATTTTTGTGCTCTGGTATTGATCGAAGCGGAATTAATTACTGAAGCGGAACATCATTGTTAAACATGCCCAAATGTCTAGTACTTTGCAATAGCAGTTGTTCGAAGAAAAATGGCAAAAATCTCATTTATTTTCCTCATCTCTTGATTTTCTGTAATCGGAAAGTAGTTTTTCTTATTTATAAAGTTGGAAACTTTCCGAAGTGATATCTTGTATCGATATCTGCTCAACTTGTCAAAAATGTAGATTCAAGATCAAATAAATTGGTCACTTTGCATCTTCTTACAGTTGAAATATATTGTTACTGTTAGTGCAGTTGCGCTTTTCATTTATTATTGTTTTCATTTAACCTATTGGTGGTCCAGTGGATAGAGTGTCTGCTACTGAAGTGGTAGACTCGGGTTAGATTCCTAGTCGGGTCAAACTAAAGACTATTAAAATTGGTATTCACAGCTTCCCTGCTTGACGTTCTGCAATTAAAGGGACAGTGTGAAGCTTCCACCGTGTGTGGTAGACAGGTGGGTAGGTGGCAGCTTGACTCAAAGACCAAAAGGTCCCTACGTTGTCTCCTGGCCAAGGCAACTTGGTGAAAAGAATGTAATTACAATTATTATTAGCATGTTTGTTTGTGTGACATGAAATTTTCCATTCTTTCTTTTATCAGTTATCCCATAGACTTCAATTATAGTGCTCACATGTAGCCACTTTAATTTGAAAAACGTTAGATGATCTATCCTTTTAATGACATTAATAAAATATCTAATCTTAATGCAATGGCAATTTGCTGATAAAAACCAGAAATTGAGTAAGGACCTAACATTTGAGGCCAAGGACTAAAAAAAAATCTTGAGTCCAAGGACTTCTTGCAGACAGACCCTCTCTAGACCAAACACAGGAATAGTCAATGGCAAGGACTCGATTTTTCTGAATTATGTTCGACAAATTTTCCATTATTTTTCAGTGAAAGATAATGCGTTTTGTTGAGTTTTTGATGGTAATTCGAAAATAGTAGCCTAGTTTCTAAAAATAATGAGTATCATTATGGAGTTTTACAAGTTAGCGGCAATATTGATTATGTCTGTAGTGGTATTGTGGTAATAAACCAATTAAGGCCATAACTTGTGAAAGTTGGGAATAACTATAAATCCTAAACATAGAAATGGTCAATCTTTTTAGGACCAACGTCCACTGAATCACTGATTATGGATCCCCACTTTTTAGTAGTTTTTCAAACACAAATCTTATTGTGTTAAATTCATTAGTTAGGACAAACGTCCACTGAAGCACTGATTATGGTTCCCCACTTTTTAGTAGTTTCTCAAACACAAATCTTATTGCTTGGTTAACGACCTCTTTTAACAGAATTCTTTAAAATTTTAATTATCTTAATTTTTAAATATTACGTAGCAACTATGATATTATTATTTAAAAGTATTGCAAATTACTGTAAATTTATGCTTATGAAATGAATTGAGGTATCGTATTCGGTATTTATGCTTAATTTATGCTTATTAAATTTATGCTTATGAAATAAAATTTATGCTTATGAAATGAATTGAGGTATCGTATATCGGTATCGTCTTCAAAAGCAGATAGATGGAAGCAGAGCAAAAAAAGTTTTACAAAAAATTTATTTCTTATTATATTTTTTTCAATGATGTCACTCTTTTCAAAACTTCTAACCCCTCCCTCTGTCGACAAAAAAAATTTGTTCCAACTTAAAGGTTGTACTCAGATGACGCTCTCTGATCGGTTCTTTTCCAGCCAATTACTGCTCGGCTTTTTCCTTTTGCTGCTCCTTTTCCGGTGCTCTCTTTTCTGACGATTCCTCTTGACAAGTGTCAGATGAAAAACTTCGAAAACATTAACATTTCAGTCAAACCGAAACTTTTTTGCTTGAAAAACTTTTTTTTTGAAAAAGCTCATGTTTGAAAGAAAAATACATTTTTGAAAAAAGTTTTTTTTTGGAGAAAAATTTTTTGTTTTTGGTAGAATACTTTTCTTTGAAAAAAATTTTAGAAAAGGATTTTTTTACCTTTGGCACCTAAAAGTCTCGGAGCCTAATCAGCAGCGCATAATTGTCTGTGCCTCCCAAGTCACAGTCTGAATGCAAAGTTCCCATTTCTATGTTGAACAATTTTAGTGATTTTTCAGAAAAATAGCAATTTTTTGTGACTCTTGAAGGAGATTACACAATTAGATTTTCAAAGCAGTTTGAAAAAGAAACTACTGTAAAAGTTAAGTTGAAAAAACTTTAGTTTTTTCACATTTTTACAATCCTAATTTTATTGCCTATCAATGAATATGTGCATGCGTTTCAGCAGCCAAAAGACAGTTTGTAAAATTTAACATGGGGTATATTTACTGCAAAAAGTAACCTGAGGATCCCAGCAAGGCCATATAAAGGAAGAAGGCATTGGAGACATTTTCCGCGGGGCCCCCTGCAAAAAGCCCACAATTGCAGAAACGTAAAAACAATTAATCATTACTTTTTTCTAAAAATTTCCAAATTTTTTGTGGGAGTTTCATCTCATGTGTATGATATCATTTTAAAAATTGGTTAAGTGCAGTGCACAATTACACATCTTTCCAGGCATTCCAACAATTAGTTATATTTAATTTCATACTCGCTTTTCTAATAGTTCAGTTTACTATTCGGGATTTCTAACGGCGATTTTCAACCCAAAAATTGTTCAGTGATTGTGGCCTTTGACCCCAGCTTGCCTTTCTCTGATTAGAGCTTTCACACAATGCCATTTAAAATAGGGTTTACTATGACTCGGCTATCACATTATGTTACTTTACTGTAACATTCTGGTCAAAAGGATGCGTCCCAATGCGGTCAATTGGATCGGTTGAACAACGTTCGAGCTACTTTCCAACTCAGTGTTCTCGCTAAGCCGATTTTTTTTCGGCGAATCAGCAATTTGTTGAAACAAGGACAAATCATTTTGGCAAAATGGTAAACAAAGCATTAGAAAAATCGACAAATTTGTGGAAATATGGCCTTTGGTATACTTTAATATCAGATTGGTACAAAATTTAGGGCACATTAACGTCTTTTTAGAGCTTTGGGCACAATTGTTTCAAGAGTTTGGGCACTGGCCAATTAGCCAGAAAAGTTGGAGGGAACACTGCTCCCACTTGATTTAATAACCAATGATCTGACTAAACTTCTTGTGGCTGCGTTGGAGTCTGACGCTACATTTTAAATAAGGAAAGGAATTGACAGGCTAGAAGTTTAGCTTATTTTTTGTTTGGTTATTTTCCTTTTCCACCGATCAAAAAATGATGCTGTCCTCAAGCCGAGGACAGAACATTTTCGAGGACTTGTAGGCGTCAAGGCCAAGGACTTCAAAAAGTGTTCTCGAGGACTTCCTCCAGGCCAAGGATGTTATCTAGGACTGCACCTCTGATAATGACTTTAACTATTTATCGAAAACTTTTTGAAACCCTAGTATCAACCACAGATTAATTAATACTACAATAGACTACATTATAACTTCATAAGTTTGGAAACTGATTATTTTAATCAGTAAAGTAAGATTATTATGTGTCAATGCATGGTTTAGAAACGGATTCAAAAAGAAATTAAGACTATGATGACCTCCCCACCTCCTGGTGCTAGGCTTTGCGACCAACGTTTAGATTCTACTGGTGAATTTGTTGTGGAGTTGAGTGGTGCCAGAGGGACACTATATGCTGGAGAGCAGTTTCTCCTTTTGTTTAAATTTGGTGAACGTTATCCTTTTGAATCTCCACAAGTAAGAAAGTTCTGACATCTTTGATTAATATTGTTATTGTGGCTTTGGTATTTTTCTACCAGAGAAACTTGAATAATTTAATCATTTTTGTGTGAATAATTCCTCTTCATATGGTTGATGGTCCAATGATGTCAACATAATGAAAAATTTGTAAACCGAACCAAAAAATAGGGTTTTCTGCATTGGTGTGGTTAGACAGATACAAAGTGCCTAGTTCACTGTTAATGCATCAATGAATGCAAGTGATAAGCTCCTGAGCTGGGTGGTTTGCAACTGCATTAACAATTAGGTTGTGTTTTTTTCATTGCAATTAATTAGCTGGATTTCATTGTTTTGCTCAGAATTTTAGGTTAAATGTTGAAGTTAAGAATTATTTTTGCAGTCATATCAAAATTTGCGGTTGTTTTTCATGATTGCTAGCGTGATTAGGAATCAATGCTAAAAGTGCACTATACATTTTTAGCAATATGGACTAAAAATGACCAATTTTTTGGGGGGGTCATTCACTAACAATTTAGATTGATAACTGTGAAATAACGGATAAAAAAATAGTTTTCAGGTCTGTTTAGCTTGATATGCAATTAGCTACTGATAATTTAGCTTGGAACACTACTTCCAGGTAATGTTCGTTGGGAATTCTATACCCACTCATCCTCATGTGTACAGCAATGGACATATTTGTTTATCAATATTAAATGACGATTGGAGCCCTGCATTGTCTGTGGAATCAGTTTGCCTCAGTATCATATCAATGTTGAGCAGTTGCAAAGAAAAAGTAGGACTTTTATGAGTTTGAAATAGGAAAAATTTTGACATGCAAAATTGCTTCAAAAGCTTGTGTTCCATGTGTTTCAAATATAACTTGGTGTAAATTTTAAAACCATGTTATTGTCATTGTCTAAAACTTACTGTTACACCATAATTTTTTTTTTGTTTGTTTGATCGTTTGCGTGCTTCGGCCCAAAGGCTACCAGCGCGTAACCCTAAGGAAGAGCCACCAGAACGGCGACAACTTAAAACAAGAAATGCGAAAAAGTTATCCTATCATAGGATTTGAACTTGCAGCGTTTGGATTACTGGTCCATGCTGTA
Organism: Trididemnum nubilum; assembly: GCA_963965965.1. Classification (NCBI taxonomy): domain Eukaryota; kingdom Metazoa; phylum Chordata; class Ascidiacea; order Aplousobranchia; family Didemnidae; genus Trididemnum; species Trididemnum nubilum. Next base: position 38,418,614 of record OZ014485.1, on the reverse strand, counting down.
CCACTTGAGCTGGAGAGGATGTCTTCTTGCATGCTTTTTCGCGATGCTTTTTTTAAGTAGTTGCCGTTCCGGTGGTTCTTCCCTTGGCTTCCGCGCTGATAGCCTTTGGGCCAGAAGCACGCAAACGATGAAACATTAAAACTCTGGCCAGCAAACGTCAAAACATCACAATTAGCATGATCCCTCTGAATATCTCATTACCAGATGAAACGGATTGTTAGGTTTTAAACAGCCTTGAAAATTTTAATCTGCTGCAATATTTGCTGAGCGTTTTTGAGAGAGATTAACTTGTCAATGCTTTTAGTTATTTAGTGGATAGAGTCTGTTATGGAAACGGTAGATTCTTGTTCTATTCCTGGTTGGGTCACACTAAAGACTATAAAAGGAACGCTGGAACAGTGTAATGGATCCACCGTTTATGGTAGTCAGGTGGCAGTGGATGAATAAATGATTAACGTACTGATATTTACAATTAGCTCTAGCTTCACAAATTGCGTTTACATTTTCAGATTCGTCCTCCGGACAATGCGACGTATGTCCGAACGTGCAGCAGTAATCCAAAAGACACAAGGTGGTGGTTCCATGGTAAGTTTTTGAATCTGGATTTCTCCCTCACCACATCAGTTGTGAAAATTATGAATTAGTAAAAGCTAGTTCTATCTGTGACTTCAGCTTCGAATGTGTTTGTGCAGAGAAGATTGCTTCTTTTTGGAAGCATTAGCATAAAACATTGTTGGTAATGACAATACTAGGTGGGTTTGGCGTCATTTTACAGCTTCAAACGCAATTTTAGGGCTTGCATGTAATTGCCGAAGAAACAGCTCTAGAAGAGTACACATATGGCTTGTGTAAAAGTCTGCTGACATGGTGATTCGATATGTATCTCGAAAAATCAATGTAAAAGCTAGGAACATTTGACTTGCGTTTTCTACTGGTGGTGATTTGTCTCGGCTATTATTATACAAAAAAGTTGTTAGAAAAAGAAAGGATGCATCTTGTTACTAAGCTGCATTGTATCCTGTTTCAAAGCTTTGTCGCGCGATGAACGTTGATGTTCTGCAGTTCATTTTATCGCTAGGGGTTTTCAGGTTGCGCTATCATCCTTGTATTTTGCGTTTTTCCGGTTGAAAACTTGCGACACAGCAGAAGCAGAATTGCATCTTATTCGTAGTCGTTTATTACTGTGTCCCAAAACGGAAGCTCTGTTGTGTTTCGCTTATAATAGAACCAAGGTATAGCGCATGTAGCTTACGCAAATGATTTTCTTTAATTGGAAATTTCCGTCGACAAGTAAGCAAATAGATGATCTGACTAACCACTCGATTGTTTGCAGATGACTCGGTGTAACCGGACGAATTTCCAATTTATTTCTTCGAATCAGTTTAGCTCCTAGAGTTATCTCAACAGTATTATGCTTTGGTGTAGTTTCATTTTTTATCAAAGTGACTGCTTCATCGGAAAATTATAATTTTGAAAGATAGAAAAACGACCTTCAGCTGCGCTTTTTTGCGTACGTTTTTATTAGAGTAGGGTTGGATATAATTTGAGTCGCTTAGAAAAGCTAAATCGAAATTATCAACATCGAAATTTTCCGGTGAAACAGAGCTTATTTTTATATTCATTGCCTTGTCAGATTATGTTGTTTATCATTATTTTTATTTTTCTGCAAGTGTATTATTACTTCTAACGCCACCTAGGTAAAGAAAAAGACCTAACGTAATGACTAACGCCATCAAGTCCTTTTTAGAACCAATCTTCCTTCTGTTGTTGAGCACCAGTATTTCACAAATTCTATTGTGGAGAAAGGTGTTTGAAAACAATGCTGGTTGGGCCTTGATAACAACCAGTTAATGCAAATTAATTTGACTAGTAAGATTAAAAGATTGTCGTTGCTCAGCTTTGCGTTTTACCCTTATTCCTCTCGTTGATGTGTATTGTTTGCTCACAATCGCCATCACTACTCCTGAACGATCGCGTGTGACGTCATTCTCACTTAGTTCAGTGATGAATGCTCGCGCTACCTTCATCAGGAAAATTTTTTTCGTTAAACGAAATCCTATGCCGAACTGTTCTTTTTTCGTCATGTGCGTAGTAGTTGTGTTTTGTTACGAATAAGCTCGGTCGATTAGTTAACGCTCAGCTTTGGAACGGGACCACTGCTGCCGTCTTAAACGAATAGGTGGATAGGCTCAATCCAACAATATCAACAAGAGTGGCTTTGTAGCGTCCAAAGCAAAACGATTCTTATCAAAATTTGGTTGCGTTCTTAGTTATTTTTTGGTGAAGATCAAAATAATATACCTCGAAAGAAATTGCGACATACCCTCGAAAGAAATGGTGGCGCCCTGGCACAAAAGACACTATTCGGCGTAATGTGGTAGTTAGGTGGGTCGTGACTCTTAGGTTAGTGATTTGCTTCATCAAAGTGTGTGTCCTTGAATAGTAAAGGCCATGACGATGGAGAAGTGAAAAACTTGTCTCGATTTTACGGCGAATATCATAAAGATTTAATTTTTGTGTTTGAACTTCGTAACTGTATTTCGTTTAGTTCGATTGCTTCGCATTTTCAAGCATTTGCACTTTAAACTCGTCTTAAATATCTTCGATGTTTTGTCCAAGGCAACTGGGGAAAACCCGACATCTTGCTGCGATCAGTGGCTCTAAGTTAGCTGATTCGATGTGTATGGTTGTAGTGTTGCCGTGGCGAAAAATCAACGGTATTTAAAATATGGAATGTTTAATTCTTGTAAACTTTATAATTCGTCGCATTGCCCAAAATTTTATTTTCCTTTCTTTCAGCACGTCCCAACCGTCTCTGAAGTTCTTCTGTTTGTTAAATTTTTGCCGGATTCCAGCTTTGCAGTGAAATCGTTCCACGGGGATCACCCCGAGATTATTCCTCTGCTGCTAAATCATTCGATTTCGGTTCGATTTTCATTTGGTTCAACAATTCAAAATAATTCACCTTGAATATCTCCTGCCAGCTTAATTAACAACAAATTAGCTCGAGTTCCTTCCTCCCTGGAAATTTTTCCTGCTTGATGTTCAGTAGTAAAGAGACAGAGTGAAGCCTCCATCGTGGTGTGGTGGACAGGTGGCAGCTTGACTCGAGGGCTGCAAGTCACTTCACTGTCTTTTGGCCAACAGCCTGCTTTAGGTTAGGTGCTGTAATTCGGCAAAGATGGAACAAACAGACACACTAAGTTACCAACTTCATTCCCCCATCTGTATTGCTTTTAGATTGTCTTTAATTTTGTCGTAAAACTATGCATATCTCGTAGGTCTGAAGCCAGCTGTAAACGGGGGAGGATATTCTTTATTTCGCTCTTCACAAAGCTTTTTGTTCTTCACGGCATCGAACTCGAATCCCGGGTTCTTAGTTTTTCATAATAGTTATTTCTTAAAAACATTTTTAGTATTCCCCTTTTGGTTCACGCGGGCTACAGATCTGCAACCATGGACTGTCGATTGACTCGGGTTCTTAACTTTGACGTGATACAGGTCAGTTTGAAAAAATCCTTACGCCACCTTCACCGAATTTGAGCTTTTAACATTAAATCTAAGGCTTTATTTTTCGTCAGTGTAGACTGTTGTTCGTTTTATAGTCAGTTCAAACCAATGACTTAACGTAAAAATTACAGCAATGTAGACCACGAAGCTTCCACCGTGAGTGAAACAGGCGGCAGCTTGGCAAGGTCAGACTGATCCCGATTTCTAAACAGTGATTCAAAGAAACTGCAAAAGTTGCCTATCCACAAGCTTGCCGAAATTACCGCAAGTTGCTCAGCAAAGCTTTTCAAAAAACGCCGCGACAAATATTAAATTTGTTGATTTCACACGGCAATAATAACTTTAACGACAAGAAGCTCAAATTAGGTGAAGTCTTAGTAAAGGATGATTGGTCAAATGGGAGGAAACAACCTGATTGCCCTTTCAAACTGCGACCCTGGATCGGTTTGTGGCATTCCACAGTGACTCAGCCCATATGGGGCCTCCACTGTTAATAGTCAATTAGTCATCCCATTCAGGGTTGGCCTGCTGGGTTTTGGAGTGCGGCTGAGGTCCTACTAGGAAATCCATAGGTAATTGATCTTGACCAGTTAAATTTAGTCCAAAGACTGATAAAAGGACTGGCGCGATATATCCTCTGAACGAATTCGTATCCGCTAAAATTTTGGAATTCACGATTAATAGTTACTTGTCAAACGTCTTATTCGAGGATGCGACCCGAGTGCGAGTCGAACCAAGATTCTGTGATACGAATGGTGAAAAAAGAAATCCACCAGCACTTTAAGTTTTCCCCAGGCGTTCTTGCAAGTTTCCGCGAAAAGAACAGGTTTATATTGCCTCTCCCACGGTACAAAGAACGTTCGGATATTGTCCCACCATTAAGCCCTAGTCTACACTTGGCATGCTATCGTAAGTATGCGAGCGTTTGCAAACTGAATTGTTTCAGCTACAGAAAAACTGACAATACGATTTTACCCCAACGGTAGACCAAACCTTAGGCCCGGTGTACAATGCGCAAAATCGTGAGCGCATTCTTGGTTTGAACCAACTCGTAGTTTGCCAGCTGAATTTCAAAATAGCTTTAGAACCTACGCTTGCGAGTTGATCCATTGTATATCAGACCTAAGACGTTCTCCGTCCGCTGCACTGGTTGTCATCCCAAAACGGTCTTAAAACAATCCGTGCCATACGGAGAGTTTTGATTCGAATCCGTTTTCAGGCGACAACTCCACTCGGCTGCTTTCAAAGCGTTAAAAGCAGCTGTAGATAGGTGTTATAAAACTTGTTGGAGCAATGCTCCCTTTCTAGCTAATCTGCATATTTGGTTTATGATTGCGTTGCTAACTCCGCTGTGCGATTTTGTCACAATAAAATTTTAATTGAGCAAGAGTTGTGTATTTTGTTAAAAACAAAAAATGCCTGCAGTAGCCCATCGGCCACGCTTCGATCCTCCTATGTCTTGAACGAATAGCGTAACATGACGTAGTCACTTGAAGAAAGGTTTCGAGGTGAGGATTGTTCTCTCTCCACAGATGCCATTTTGCATAGTCACGTGGTTTGGTGCAAAGCCGCGTTATCACGGGTGTCGTGATCACGTCAACTGTGTTTCACAAGGTAGCTGCACTGAAAACTGGGTTGGGTTGAAAAAATCCAATTTTGACATTAAAATGACGTCATAACCCTTCACCGGCAAAACGAGTACGAATGTTGGTTAGTGTAGTTAGCAATTCAGTGACGTGAAGTTCGCAACCGTTAATGAGTAAAATTGGGCGGTGAAAACCCGGGAAACAAACTTGAAACACCGGATCAAACGTTAGAGTAAAAATTGATCAGACGCATCAAAGTGCTTCTGGTAAATGGAACAACCAACCCTCATGCGTTTCTTTGTTTTTAGTTTTTGTTTAGCCATTTTGCAACTAACGAGAGTGAGACTTTACAATAGCTCGCGAACGGTTAAGTGTAACAACTTCAAATTAAACACTAGCAGTTTGAGATTCATAAGTTCTTATCTATGCCCAAGTTTAAACAGATCGCGGACGTGACTTTAGTTGGAGGGCCCGAAAACAACTGGATGACTTAAATTAGGCGAAAAAGACGGTTTCATTCAAAAACAGCTTTAAGTATACGGCAAAAAATATTTCGCAAAGTACATAAACTATTTTAAAATACCATTTCATGCATTCCTCTACACATTCACTTTTGGCTGCAATAAGATTTTTTTTTTTGCCAACCTTGTACCCACTTGTAACTTCGTCAACGGCTAAACACCGAAATCTAACTTTTGCGTGAAGCATTAAGCCACGAACACAGTTTTATTTCCTGAAATTCCACGAATTAAACCTCCCAAAGTAGGACAATAAAAATGATAATATTACTTGTACATCCCAGTAACCTCCAAATAGACTCTCGAAATCAATTCGCGAACGACTAAAGAGTAATTTTTATGTCAGTAGATATTTTAGAAATTGTAATTACATTTTGTTCACCAAGTTGCCTTGGCCAGGAGACAGCGAAGGGACCTTTCGGTCTTCGAGTCAAGCTGCCACTAGCCCATCTATCTACCACACGCGGTAGAGGCTTCACGCCGTCCCTTTAATTGCTGAACGTCAAGCAGGGAAGCTGTGAATACCAATTTTTATAGTCTTTGGTTTGACCCGACCGGGAATCGAACCCGAGTCTACCGCTTCAGTAGCAGACGCTCCATCCACTCGACCACTGATCGGTAAGAAATATATTTTGATATAGGTTAGGGGCACTATTTACCAGCAAACATCCCACATGGGTCAAAATTAATTTCTACATGGTTTGAACCAGTGAGATTTTTTGTTTAGCGGTTAAAAAATATTTTGGCAGTGCTTAATTGTAATTGTAATTACATTTTATTCACCAAGTTGACTTGGCCAGGAGACAGCGAAGGGACCTTTCGGTCTTCGAGTCAAGCTGCCACCTGCCCACCTGTCTACCACACACGGTGTAGGCTTCACACTGTCCCTTTTAATGCTGAACGTCAAGCAGGAAAGCTGTGAATACCAATTTTTATAGTCTTTGGTTGACCCGACCTTAAGAGTCCAAACCTCTTGAAGGCCCCAAAAGAAATGCTTTTGAATGGCTAAAGCATGATGCTTTATTGTTTTCTTACCAAGGGATGAAAGTATTTTTAGTATCGGGCGTCAAAGGGCGCAACCAGTGAGAGCTAAGAGGGCTTCAATTCCCCTTACCCAATTTAACTCAAAAATACAAGCATTTAAAGGTGTTTTGGACTTGAGAGTCTGTAAGTAAGAAGGGCTAAAAGGGCTGGTAATCTAAGCTTTCAAATGACTTCCAAATTTTAGTAATTTAATTTCTTTCAAATGGCTTATAATAACGCGCAAAATGAAATTCAAATGGCGTTAAAAAAGCTTTTTTTTTCGAAAAATCACAAAAATCGCCCACCTCACCCCAGACTTCCAGAGTCCCGTCTATGATACACCCGAATTGCACCAGTATGCTCACACGCCACCTAAATGAGACATTTTTCGAACAAAAAACTTTAGCTTTTGGTTTAAGCCCCTCTCCCTCCCTTAGCAAAATCCTGGTTGCGCGCCTGAATGGGTCAGTCGTTCTTAGGCTCGCTTGCAAATTCCGATCTAGTTAATAGGATTGCTTTTTCAATTCACAGTTGTTTTCATTCCCTGCTCTGTTGCCAAGTTAAAATGATTTTTGAATCGTTCTCGGCTTGGTCGCGAAGGTGGAACGCTATTCTCATCACCTAAACCGCTCTTTCTCAAAAAATTTGCAAAACTTAACTGCAAGTTTGTCGATTTTCTTCAAATTTTACAAAAAATCAAGATGAAACTTTTACCTATTTGAACCGAAAACTGGAATTTGGTTGAAATCAAAATTTGTCATAAAAATATTTTAACCAAAAAAATAAACATCATTGAAGTTCAAAATCTATCAAATTCAAAAAAATGTTTTAATCAAAAAACGAAATTTGATTTTAAAAATATTGAGTTCGAAAAAAATTTTACTCTTTATTATGTCACACCTCCATTGTTTTAGACATTAATGAATAGTTTATGTACTAACTTAAGCTCTTAAGCTGCTTCGAAACAAAAATTACTTTCATTTTTTATATACAGTATAGCATTTAGACGAGTGGCACTTCAATCAGTAAATGGCGAGATTTACTAAAGCAATGTTTCATCGAAGATTTTTGCCAAGTGATGAATCTAAATTTTGAATACCAGCTTTAACTTTGAATTTAAATTTGACTTGTAAGCAAGATTTATAAATTAAAATATCAAATACTCTGACTGCATTTTAAATTAAATTTTCATAGGAACTATATTTTTCAACAAATTCGCGTTCACTTTACCGAAATTAAAGTCAATGAATCTGAAGTTCAAAAATTAGGAACATTGAATCGAGCACATTATCAAAATACTAAAAGCCATTAAATTGCTGACGTAACAGACAGCATAAAATACTTTTTTTTAGCAATCACCAGAAATATTTTGATGCTAAGACCTGATCAATTTTACTCTTACTTTCGAACCGGAACAAAGAGTTCGATTCCTGGACCTCCAACGGCCGACTCTATTCATTTGAGATCGCCGACTCACCTAGACTGAATTTCTCACTTACACCAACATTCGAGCTCATTTTGAAGATGAAGGGTTATGACGTCATTTCAAGGCCAAGAAAAACCGCTTTTTCGAAAACCTAACCCGGTTTTCAGTACAGCTATCAAGTAAGCCACTGATGACGTCATCACGACAACCTTGATAACGTGACTTGCAACAAACCACGTGATCTGGCGAACCTGATGCAAGATGGCAATTGTGGAAACAGAGATCAATTCTCGCCGTGGAAATGATTAAACGTTCCGCAACCTTTCTTCAAGCGACTACGTCATGTTGCGCGACTGGATCAAGACATCAGAGAAACGAAATGGAATGACCGATGGACAGCTGCAGACCCCGTAGTAATCAAAACGCTGCAAAAGCAACAGAGCAAGAAAACAATTCACAATTCAAACTTTGCATCCAACAATCAATTGGGGTGAGAAGAAGTGATCAGCACGAAATACTTCTTTATCGTAACATTCGTAAGCGCTACATTTACTTGACGAGTTGCCTTGGCCAAGAAGCGCAAATGACAATATTGTGTTTGAATCGAGCTGCCAACTGCCCACATCTACCACACACGGTGCAGGCTTCACACTGTCCCTTAATGCTGCATATTAACTAGGGATGCAAGAAAACTGTGACACCGTCTATTAACTCCACTACATCCATCACGCTGGCGGAAGTTGATTCAAATTAAGTAGTGTTGCCAACCGAAAACCTTCGATAGATCTGATAGAAATTTCGTGAATTAAGTACAGAAAAGTCATTGTAAGAGAAGTGGTCTACATTAAAGCTATTAAATCATTCATTTTACCAATCCTTTAACTTGCTTGAAGGCCTTGCTGCATTCTACATTTCGGAATTAAAAATACCGGTCGCAAAAGTCATTCGACTGATGACGGAACTGTGACGCAACAAGTATAAAATACTTTCTTATTCATTGTCTTACATTGATTTTGGTTAACATTATAATTAATTGATACCACTTGCATAGTGCGAAGCACAATCAGGTTGAAACAGACCTTTGAAGGAAGTTCAGCAGCAGGCCGAAGTTTGATCCAGAAACAAAAATAATCGCTGGCACCTGCAAAAATAATAAAGTTAAACTTAAAGATTGAACACGGTATATTTTTCGAACTATAAGGCGCAGTATCAATGAACGGCTCCTATTGCTTTTACGGCTGCAGCTGCGAAGTAAAGTCGCAACAATAAGAAAGTCAAGCACACACACTGAATATGATCGAGTGGATCTACGCGTGATTCAAGCTTCAAGATAAAAAAAGGCTTCTGTTTCTCTTAAACGGGCTCTGCAACAATGCAGAAGGCTCAGACTCTGCTTTCTTTTTTTACCAATGTGAGGAAAACACACGGATTACTGATCATCAACACTATCTATTCCCAAGCTTCTTGATAATTTGCCCTACCTTCGATTTGACTTCAGCAGAGAGATAAGTGTGATTGGGGGACTTTACTGATTTCTCCATCCAAAGTTTATCATCATCAGTGTCATGAGCATTACCGTAGATCAACAGCGACTGAAAATCAATCAATTCTGTTAGTTCAGCACAACAGACTAACGTTTCGTTGACAGCTAATCTATCACCGTACCGGTAACGAGTTTTGTCGTAAGCTTGTTGGAAGTGCGTAGTTTAAGAGATACTGCTCGAGATCGCTTTTATTGAAAAACTGAGAACTACTTGAGGCAATAAAAAGGTGCCCCAGACCTTGTTCCACTATTCCCCTTATCCGCGAAAATTGATTTAATCCGTTTCACTCCGTACCATAGGACATCAGAAAAGGATGACTTTGCAAAGTTTATTGCAGGAAAAGCAACGTGATATTCGATCGTCGAAATTTCTTGTAGAATAAGCAACCTTTGCAATAGTTCAATCATCGAACATCGCGTTGCTTATTCTGCAAAAATTTTTGCAGCATCATCCTTTTCTGATGTCACGAAATTTCATAACGCACGGTTGTCAATGGTACGGAGTCAAAAAAAATTAAATTGATTTTTGCGTTAAAGGGGAGCAGTATGCATAAAGGTTTCGGGCACCTCTTTATTACCTCAAGTTAATAAAACCCTTATCTTTTTCAAGCATAATGCTACAAAAGCAAAAAAAAAACCGGTTCAAAGTTCGTTCCACATCTGCAATGTCAAATTGCACTACAATGAAACTTTTTACTTTTGGCTATAATATTAGATGTACTACAATCGATTTACCAAAACTCATACGTTGAATAGAAAAATAGATCCTGTAGCAGGCAACAAAATTTCAACTTCGTGAATGGGGTGATTTTTTATATCCCAAGAAAAATTCTTTCTTGCTTTCTGTTGAATCTTCGTTTAGCACCTTGACTGGATAACTTTATGGTTTTTTGGTGTTTCCTGGATTAATGGTTATATTGTGTTGTTGCGAATGGTGTTGTCTATGCCTGAGGCGCTTTATTTACCACTTAACAAATAAATTCGTGCGTGTAAGTATATTCAAACGGCGGTCGTGTAAAATCAAAATTTGAGATTGGAAAACTTCTGACATACCCTCGCGAAGTTCTACATCCAGCGTGCTGCTCGTACACAGGAAGCGTTTTTTCGCAGCGCAACAGCAGCATTAGTTCTATTAAATTTGGATAGACTCGGAAAAGTAGCTGCCTTTGAACTGCAAGTTTGAGCTTCCACCACCACGGCAATAGTCTAGAGAGTTCGAATTTTAGTTACGCCAAGCCACAGATAAATACCGCCAACAAAACTAGGTGAACAGGAAACCGGAAACTGTTCTTAATAATCCTATTACAAGATCAGAAAGACTTTGGGTATTTTCACCAGATTCAGACACCTCCAAGCCAATTTCATTGCCTTTATCACTTATAGTTTGATCTGGATATCATTCATGCAACGTATCGCTGCGTTTGCTGCCAATTTTGCGGCAAAAATTTCTCGCTCGTGATGGTTATTGAAGCGTTTATTGCTTTTGGTCGAGTTGAGCTGAAGTTAAATTCGTCGTTAATAGCTTCTCTTATGTTGTAATTACACCTTTATTCACGAAGTTGCCTCGGCCAGAAGACAGTGAAGGGACCGGAGCTTTCGGTTTTCAAGTCAAGCTGGCATCTATCTACCACACACGGTGGAGGCTTCACACTTCGCTTTTTATTGCTGATCGTCAAGCAGGGAAACTGTGAATATCAATTTTTGTGGTCTTTCGTTTGACCTGACGGGAATTGAACCCCAGTCTACCGTTTCAGTAGCAAACGCTCTATATACTCGACCACTGATCGGCTAAATTTTCCATTTTGCTCGGTTCATTGCAGCTGAAGCGAAATTATAAAAGAATAAACTAACCTACACCAATAAACCTTCAGTATCTAAGTTCCTCGCCTGTGGGTGCATCACGGTAATGCTTGGAAACGGTTAAGTACCTGTGCCCCGTTGCAACTTCGCTGGCATAAAAATTCTTCCATCTTCTAAGACCTTGCAAGGCTGATTCACATTGTCAAAATCATAATGCTAACTATCACTGCTATATATCAACTTCTAAATACAGCAAAAATAAATTTGGACATAATATGCACTCACAGACTAAAAACTTGCCAAGAAATACATTTTAGATATAGATCTGGTTTTATTTTTCAGTTCTTGACCATTTTTTTTTTTAAATGACCAAGCAAATTAAACAAATATTACGAAGTTATGTGAGCAAACCCTTCTGAAATTGCAAACGCAATTAAAATGACGAATTTACTTTCTGTCAGCAAGAATGACCTGCACAACGAGCATGAACAACGTGGATCTGTTATATCGAAGATCTGGCAGGAATGGCTTCACCCCTCCGCTATAAAGCGGTAGACCATGATGTGTGGAGGCCTAGAGCCGAATATAGAATTTGTGAAGCAAGTGAACACACAAAATTGAAGAACATTCTCCAAATAACTTAGTAATTAGCACGAAACCAGCAGGAAAACGATAAAAACCCTCTACTATCTTGGCGCAAACTTACACCAAACTAAGCTCCACATTCGTATTTGACATTTTTATTTGCCGCAACCTCTTCTTGGGGGCTAGCTCAAGTAACACAAGAGAAAAACTATTTTCTAGCATATCAACAGTTTTAACGAACTAATTTTAGTACAAAGTCACAAACAAGCACAGATAATGTTTACTTTGCTGACACATCACCCTTCAAAAGGATGCGTTTTAGAAATGCGCGTTTTGTTACACACGACGTTAATTCGAAAAAACTTACTAAGGGGCTGTATATTCAAGCCGCCCAACTCAGCTGGTGGTAAGAGGCGACTGATGGGAACTAACTGCCGCCTGCTTAAATGATATGGGAATGGCTACATCTCTCCGGGTTCTTCTACACATCGATGAATTCAGTGGTATGGAATTATACTGGCACTATGCTTTTATCTACTAAAAAGAGCCGGAGAGTTTTAAAACCAAACAAGCAGAACACTTTTTGCAGATGAAACCCGGGTCAAAATCTGCCTAATCAATCTATACGGCAACTTGAAAGGATTCGGTCACAATGAAATGCTACAGAGTGCTAGATAACTAATCTACTCAGAGCAAACAAAGCAACAAAATCACTAAAATCAAAACCACAACAGCGCCTGTTGCGCCGAAAATATTTGAACGCCTGAGGAGCCATTTTCCGGCGCAACAGGCGCTGTACGGCTGAAGTGGTTATAGGTTTGGGTGATTTTATGGCGTACACTGTCCACCGCATTCGCAATAATAAAAAATTTCAGCGCAAACTTAAGTGAATAATCAACGTGGACTAGGTAGTTGGCCACTAACTTAAAACTTGAGAGAATATGACGTACAAATACGTGCCCTTAAACCAACTTATTAGGTACTTGCTCCTCTTGCAATTGATCAACACCACAACGGCGAACTGCCTGATGCCCTTCGAAATTTAAAATCAGTGGATAAAACTTGAGAGCAAGTTCCCGATATATTTCACGTCGGATACTATGACAAATCGTCGGTACCTGACTCCACCGCAAATTCATTCACTTGAAGTAAAAACAGTAAAGTATCAATCAAAACACCAAAATTTAAATTAAAACCCAAAAAATTTAAACAAATAATAAAAATTGAGTCCATCATCAGTGGATTTATTCATTATTGTATACAGATGATGGACTCGCGTAAGTACGAAACACCTAGAAATTGTAGTGCTTTAATTAATGCTTTACAGTTTTTAATTACTATGACAAATATTCTTCAGAAATCAGCAAACAAATTACAATATGCAAAGCGTCCTTTTACTAAGATTCGAAGATTGATTAACAACTTTTAACCACCGCCTACCCTTGGCCTAAAGTCGAAGCTAACCGGTGTTTCTTTTATTTCAACCAATCACAACTTGTACGCAGGCGAGGCGGCTTGTCGGTAGTGAGTTGAAGCTGGTTGAAACAAACAAAAGCCGGTTCACATTATTGCTTTACGCTTATTTCCTGTTTAAGTGTAGGTCAAGGTTGCTTTGCCTTATTGGTGAGGTTGTAATTAGCCAAAACTTCCGAGAATGAAAAGTCAAAAGTGTAGCATCTCCCAGTTTTAAGAATTCCGCGTCTGTCGCAAATTACAAAATTAAATTTCCACTAAGCGATTTACTTCCGAGCCAACGTTGTTAAGAACATTATAGCAAATTCAGTTCGAGCTTGCACCAATTGACATCGACATCACAAACGCACAGTAAGCTCACTGTATGTACTGTGCAACAGAAAGCTTATATCAAAACACAAAGCCGAACCAAAAACGACTTCTTGTTCATATGTACACGGCGAGGGGCTGGTTTGACTTGATGCGTTAACTCTTGCTCAGCGCGATGTAGCTCAAATCAAATGTTCAGTGATTTCCTGGATACAAAGATCTGTTGGCGGTGGAGGCGTCAGGGAAGAGCGAGTGATAATTTACGATTGGAACGTATGCAGCAGTGATCATGTTTCCGGCAAAATACCTGCCGTGTAGCGCCGCGACGCACTTCGTTGCCGCATCGATTGTGTCGCATTTCACATACACGTTGCCCTGTGACTGTTTGTCGACATACACGTGGTAAACCTTTCCGTGGCGCTGGCATTCCTCGATGATGTCATCTCGTATTTCTCGATCCCAGGTTGACCCGGTTTCCTTAGCGGGGTCAAACATATTTGAGAGCTGAAAGCAAGTTGTGGCGATCGGCGGGTTGACGGAGCCTCCATTCGGCATCGATACTGTTTTGCTTTGCGGTAGCCCCAAACCCATCGACTGCCCCAAGACAAGAGCTTGCTGGGCGGCTGTAGGAACCTCAAGGCCAGTTCCCTCAGCCAGTTTTGCCATTAGTTGAAGTCGACCGGTTGACCCAAGATCAATACCCGCTCTTTCCACAGCGTCATTATCAAGAAACGATGGCGCGGCTGCAAGACCAGAAAACATCTCAAACTCGGAGGCAATGCTGTTCAACTTGATCGCTTTGCCAGCAATCTCAAAGCCATTCAGCTGGTCGAGCGCTTTCTTCGCACTTTCTCCATCCACAAAAGTGACAAAAGCGTAGCCTTTCGAGACACCACTCACAGCGTCCTTGATGATCTGCACCTGCTCAATTCTTCCGAACGGCGAAAAAATTCCTTTCAGCATCTCTTCAGTAATGTTTTCATGAAGAGAACCAACATAAAGCTTAGTCGCACCTTGCGCTGCTCGCTGTAGCGTCATCTGAGCAGCAGCGACTTTGTTTTTCTCTGATTGCGTCGGCTGTACAATGATTGGAACGCCCAACACTCTTTGTCCCGATAAGCCCAACGCCAATGGAATCGACTCGAGTTTCTTAAACTCAACGTAAGCGATTCCCTTCGATCTCTTCGAGTGTCGATCTTCAATCAGTTTCACTTCCCGCACCTCCCCGACTGCTGAGAAGAAGTCTTCCAAATCCCGCGGTCTGATTCGCTTCGCCAACTGCATGCAAAACACTGTCCTTTCATCACGGTCTGGGGGGCTTGGAGATCGCGGTTTCGGGGGAGGAGTCGGCGTTTTGGGTTTTCGGGCCTCCGGCCTGCTCCTTTTTGGGCTTCTGCTACGTGAACGACGTCGATAGTGTCTGTCTCTGGACCGACTTCGTCTTCGGTCCCGATCGCGGCGCCTACGATCGCGACTTCTAGAGCGCGATCGACGATGACGCGATGATCGATCGCGACTCCTACTTCGGCTTCGTCTTCTTTGTGACGATTTTTTCTCGGCTTTCTTTTTTTCTTCCGCAGGCTTCGGCTCGCTTTTAAACGGAGCTTCAAGCATTGCTTCAATATCAAGGTCGTCCGCCATCTTGTCTGAGGAAGAGATGAAGAACTTACAAAATGTCAAGCAATTTTTACCACTACCTGTTTAATAGCTAACATACAAAAAACAAAAACGTTATGGAAGAAAAAAGCTTTTCGTTCAATTCTATGACTTCTTCCCAAACCTACATTTGCTTGCTTGAAGCAATCAAGCAAAGATAAAATTTAAAAAGCATTAAACCGGAACTTCTTCGATCCAGAGATCAAACACCTTTTCATCGATCGTTTATTTCAAACCCAGGCTGCTACCGTACGTATAACTGCAAGCAAGAGTCGGAAAAGGTTGACATGGAAGGAAACACTAGTTTCAAAAGAACGACCATGCAATGCACATAGTCATTGCAAATAGTTTTTGGGCGTATTCACCTGCTACTGATAGTTAGCTGTGTAATGCTGCTTACTTACAAATGAGCAAGAATATACAGGTTTCGCAACAGCAGGCAGCCCATGTGGCGGGAAGCTTCGTATTACCTATATCCTAGTTGCAACATAAAATACTGACTGTTAATGATTCGAATGGATAATCTTTATAGAGCAACAACACAAAACGAAGATCAATGAATTGTAGAATACTAAATCTGTATGCCTCAGAGACTTGAAAGGTCAAAGTCAAACGACTATTAATTTTGAAGCTACGGAAGATTAAGAGGTCAGGCGATCGAAAATTTCTAACATAACGGTAGTTAAGCCGGAGATATTTTTTTAAAAAATGCTTAGAAAGGACATTGCAGTTTAATGCTACGGGTTTATCTGCACTCGCGTAACTTAGCGGTTCTTGATTCTTAAAGGGAGTGTACCCGAAGTAGAAAAAATTCAACAGAGGGATAGATTTTGACGAAATAAAACAGCCCGTATTCCATCTCATCCTAATTCATATTTCTTATAACAGATACTGCTGATTTTTGTTAAACATTTGAGTTTGATTTGAGGGAAACAAATTCGGTCATTTGTTTTTAGCAAATAGTTTTGTGCAAAAACTTTTAGCAAATGCAATTTGATGATGCATTAAGCGATGTTAAGATACAAACAACTACAAAACGCTGTTAAGAGACAGATGTTGTACATCGGTTCAGAAGTAAACAGTAACATCGGCACTGGATATAGCCAGCAACGTTTTTAATCCAATACCATCCGACATACCATATTTCAAAACACTTTAATCATAATTTTGAACGCATGCTTTTTTGGAAATATTAATTTATACCAATCAAAAGTTTAGGTGAAAACACACTTGATTTAAAAATACTCAAAATTTGCACAAAGAACGTAAAATATGTATATACCTAACTCCAGATGTCAATACATCACTGGCACAGAACCAAGAAAGTCAGCCATGCTTTGAAGCTGCAAAACATGCAAAGTTTAAAATGTTTTCTACGATCTGGTGAAAAAAGGAAATAATTCCAATGATATGGTAACTGAAAGTTGTCAGAACAGTAACCATGTGGGAGTCGCTCCATAATGTTTTAGCTTTCATATACAGGAAAACGATAAGAAACATAATCTAACGGTTGAAACTAACTTCTATACATATCGGAGGTTTGGATGCAATTTCAGTTTCTATTCTAATACTAAAATTCTTTACAGATTCAAGATTTGAAGAGGCATACTGATCAGTGCATGTTTAGTGAAGAGAAACAAATTTAAGCTGCTAACAATAATTCAAATATAGTATGATGCAAGAATTTCGGTTAAAAATTAAGATGATTGAAAATCCCACTCCAAGCTGTTTCCACCTAATGGGTCTGTCAGGAGCAGAAACTTAACAAAAACAAAACGGTAAACATGAGAGAGAAACAGCCTGTAGTGGGGGTTTTTAATTTTTTAATCATGTTAATTTTTACCTGCACTTCTTGAACCATCAACTGGCTCTGGCCCATGTTCATTGAGCACTCAGAAAACTGGGAAAGCAGTGTTCAAACTAGAGTGGAGCTTGGAGCCGGAGTGGAGTCGGAGCCGGATTTTGCATTTTTACGCCGGAGCCGGAGTAACAATTTTAAAAAAATTAGGAGCCGGAGTCTGACTTTAAAGCAGTGGCGCACCCAGGGGGGGTTTCGGGGGTCGAACCCCCCCCCCTTTTGGAACTCAAAAAACAACATAATTTTGTTGATATAAACAGTTTGTAACACTTTGCCATATTTACTTTTCACAAAATAATCACTTGCGTTGTCGTTTTAGGGTTGTAATTTGATCCTGCAAGATAAGATGTTGTTTTAGGGCGGTAATTTGATTCTTACGATATTTACCAAGCAATTGAGATTTTTGCATTTGTTTCAATTACAATATTGCTTCCACCGCGTTTCAACAACGAGACCGATATATTGTGTAACTATGCGTATTTGTTATATCCATTGAATGACGGATAATATTATACCCAATCATAAACTTCTGAGCAGAACATTGCTTGACACTAAAAAGAGACAAACGTCATTTTGTGAAAAAAGTCGTCCTTATATAAAAAAAAACCTACTAAGCCAAACACACTTTTTCCCTTAAAAAAGCAAATAAATCCGCTGTTTGAAGACGAAAAGCACAACAAAATTACACTCAAACGTCAAGATTTTTATTCTGCTAACGTATTCAGGAATTTAAAAGTGGCTTTTAATAGCGTCAGAGCTATCATTTCCAAATGCTTTTTTCTATATTTTTGCATTTACCTTATAGTATTTTAGGTGATTTTGCAGCATCATGCATCATAATAACAACTTATTGTCTACTTCAGTGTAATCAACCTCTGTATACACCATCGCATTTTAGTTTTTCTTCATTTCAGCGTAGATTCATGAAGAGAGTTGGATGAAAACGTTCAATCTAAAACAGCCTGAGTGGAAATTATAGCTCCGACGCTAATGAAAGCTATTTTGAAATTCTGTGCCACTAACAAGCTTTTTGAATTTAAAAACGTATTGATTTAAAAAATTTAAGCAAAATTTGCAATCTTTCAGCATAAGAACCTTTTTTGGACTTGACCTGTAAGTGTGCGGGGGCTGATTGGACTGAGCAGAATAAACTCTTTCAAACGCTTTCAAATCTTTGTAATTTAGCTTTTTCTAATTGCTCTAAAAACGTTCAAAACGTCGTCCAAATGGCGTTAAAATGGCTGTTTTTTTCTGAAAAATTGCAAGAATTGCTCAGTGGCTGGGGGCTTCGCCCCTATCCTAGTAATTTAGCTATTTCTAATTGCTCTAAAAATGTTTAAAACGTCATCCAAATGGCTATTTTCTGAAAAATTGCTAGAATTGCTCAGCGGCTGGGGGCTTCGGCCCCAGGCCCCCACCTAAGAATTTAGTTTTTTCTAATTGCTCTAAAAACGTGCAAAACGTCATCCAAATGACGTTAAAATGGCTTTTTTTTCTGAAGAATCAAAGAATTGTCCAGTGGCTGGGGGCTTCGTCCCCAGACCCCCATTTTAGTAATTTAGCTGTTTCTAATTGCTCTAAAAACATACAAAACGTCATCCAAATGGCGTTAAAATGGCTACGTTTCTCTGAAAAATCGCAAAAATTGCCCAGCGGCTGGGGGCTGCGCCCCCAGGCCCCCATTGGGGTAAATTGTTATCTTGGACGCAATCTTCACAACCAATAACTTTCAAAATCGTTATTACAAGGTTTCGGAATAAACAAATGTTGCAACGATGCAACTATTACCGCAAAACCCTGTTTGACTATAACTGCATTAACCACAATTGGGTTCTGGTTGCTTTTTGAAAAATTCAAACCCCCCCCTTTAAAAATTTCTGGGTGCGCCCCTGCTTTAAAGTAGTCTTTTAAGTCGAAATGATAATTGATAGTAAAATGAGTAACTATTTTTGCATTCTGGATATAGAATATCAGAATATATAGCTAGGTTAGGCTTATACCAGGCTATTGAGCAACATGAAAATTGGTTTGAATTTTTCGTCGAAGCATATTTTTGTCTCAGAGTATTTTGGAGCAAAGTGTTGTTGTAAAATTTTGGAGCCGGATTGGAGCCGGAGTCAGTTGAAGAAATATCGGAGTGGAGCCGGAGCATAAAAATTAGCCACTCCGCTCCACTCTAGTACAAACCCAGTATGATATGAGTTTCCAAATTGAAAATTTTTAACATTCTGTAAATGCTCCTGTATATTTTGGTATTTTAATTTTTCGTGTAGCTGGTGTGAGCAACTGCTGGTATCAAAACTACCATTACTTCAAAAAATAACCTAAAATTTTTAGAAGCTTCCAATTAACTTTTCTTGTTAGGTAAAGCTCCTGTTCGGAGCTCAGAAGAGACAGTTGAGTGCATCCTGTTATCTTGCCACATTTCGACTTCCCATTACATTTTGGTATGGTATCTAGAAATATACAAGACCATTTAGACACAAGAAAACTGTTTTAAAAGAAACCATATATTAGGTTAAAAATTTACACAAAACCAATCAACGATGAAAGGTGTCCATAGAGATACTTTAATTGACCACATGTTTTGAGCTAATTTAAGAGATTGTTTATAATCCAGCCTTCCTTCAGGCTGTGGTGAAAGACGTAGGCCATTGAAAATTTGCGTAGGCTAAATGACCTTGACCGAGGAGAACGAGTAAAGTCAACAGAGTTTCGAAAATAAAGACAATTGCATTAGATTGGCGATGAATTCAATTTTTTTCACCCAATTTGTTTTTGAGATACTCTACTTCCAACACATCATTAGTTCCAAAACTGTATTATTTTGCCAACACTTACAATTTATGCTAATGTTGCAATGCATCACTGATCACTACCTTGTACCACATAGCAGATCATTCTTACTTATTAGATTGAACCAAAAAACAGATCATATTCTGGACATATAGCAATTTTAGCAAAATTTTAGTCAGCGTTGGCAAATACAATAAGGCTTTTTGAAAACAGACAATCAGTTAAAAGTAGAATATCTCTGGAGCAGTTGTGCCAAAAAGGATGAAAACATTGCCAATCTAATCTACTGCTAAATTATTCAGAGTATGCAGACTTTTAGAGTTATAATCCCTTGAACTTACCAAAATTTTACTATCGTTAACAGCTTATCAAAAAATGTTCAGAACATTAGGCAGCAATTTAGGATAAATTTTCAGTAAAATGTTCTTAACTTCTAAATAGTTTTTTTAATAAGGAAGGCTTTATTTCACTGAAAATTTTTCTTTTTTTATTGATTTTGAACCAAATCTAACCTAAACTCAAATCCTTACTCTAAAATTAACCACAAATCTAGCCCTAACTTAAAACCGTATCTTGACCCTTAAAAAAGAAAATAAAAAAAGCGCGGATGAATATTTAATTCTCATTCTTGTTTTACTTTAACTTGAAAATTTCTGGTAAATAGTCACTCCCTTTTAATAATTCACTGAAAGCTGATCCATACATTACACACACTTGAGTATTAGATGCAAACTTAATTTTTGGAAATTTTATGAGCATTTTAAGTGCCCTACATGGTCTGAAAAATAATCAAAGAGTTTTGTTACCATTCGCAATGTACATTTTTTTTAAAGAGATGCATGTTCAATTCACCATCAAGTCAAATCAAACACAAAAAATGGTATTCACAGCTTTCAAGTTAGAACAGAGGTGTCCTATTATAGTTGGCAAAAATAGCCAAATTCTCTCTATCCAACTTTTTTTGAATAAGTGCCAGATTACACTTGCGAAGAAGATAATTTTTCAACTTTCAAAAGAATACATAAAAAACATTTAATCTTACAAGCGACATGATTTCTGAAAACAATTTTTTTTTTTTTCAACTTTTTACCAGACAGTGTTAAACTTGATACAAAATTGTCGTGAAAATTCAATTCCGTTAAATTGATCATAACTTTGAACCTAAAACACAAGCCAATAGTTACTAAGGCATAACCATTGACCAAATGAAAGTTAGGTGGCTGCTTGACTCGAAGACCGTCAGGTCACTTTGCGACCCTCCTAGTCTACACTTAGTAACATATTGTGTATTATTGTTTTTATTGATTGAGCCAACAGCTATTTGATAACACCACTTAAAGTGCATTTACATAAGGACGCGAAGGTTGGCAACCTTTGTGAGTGGTGGTTTACATCACTTGCTCAAAATAGGCCAATCATTCAAAAACAATTTTGCTAAGTTGTCAATGACATTAAATTTTGGTTGCTTTGCGTCCACTCTAAAAACACCTTTAATGTCCCATCTGGATTATCAGTAATTAAGCCAAGACCACAGGCCAAAGTGCAAATTGCGCCAGAAAAAAGACCAAGACTTAAACAGGGTTCTCAGCATGTTTCCAGCACCGATTTAAACAAAATAGCATAGCAAACTCAGTCAAAAAAGATGAAGGTGAAGAGCATATGAAATTTCATTAAAAGAAACAAGTTCTCGGATTGAAAACCGCAACAACCACTCAGCAAGTTGTTGCAATCTTGTGCTACCATACTTTTGTCATATCAGTCAGAAAAGAAAAATTAAATGAAATCAGAAATGGTTTAAACAAGTTAGACAACAGCAATTATTTAACGAAGTGACCTGGCGCTAGGAATGGGCATTTCAGAATACCGAATCCAGAAGGATCTGAATCCCAAACTTTCCAGAATCCAAATTGAAATATAAACCGAATAATTGGAACCAGTTTTAAATCAACACAACAACATTTGTAAAAATTGTTTGCAGTTGATTCTCATGTAAAAGTGTAGTCATCCATTATCTCGGTAATTGGGACTTAGCGCGAGTGCATAGTACCTTTGTTTTTGTTTTCGAATTTTGGCAGATAAAAATTGATTAGCTAATAACTAACAAATGGTAAAACCTAGAAAGTTGAAATTTGGACTCAACATAACAATTAATGAAAGCATTCTGTGTGCCAATTTTGTGGATCTTAGGTCACGTGATCGGGAATTGATACAAAACAGCGATTTTTTGGCTTGAAAATTTATCATTTTTGCCTACAACTCAAAAACCACTTGACGTGCAAAGCTGAAATTTGAACAAAATGTGGGTGCTTATAAATGTTTTCAATGCAAACCAGTTTGGGGGTGCCTGGTCACGTGACCAAAATTTCAAAGGCCAAAAATGGGCAAAAAGTTGACGAGTTTGAACTGATATATCTCGGCAATTATCGATATTGATGAAAAATGGTTTGTGATTTTTGAGCACCCTATCAACCACCTTTCTTTTGGTTATGTTTGTTTACACGAACCTCAATACTATTTTTGTTGTTAATTGCATTCTTTTTCTTACTTTTTTTTTTCTTCTGCTGCTATCTACTTTTAAACTGCAAAACGCACTGTATTCAAAGTTTGAGCGATTGAAGATATTGTGGAGGACTTTTGTGCGACAAAAATCGAGGGTGCCAGATTGGGGGATCCCCTTCAATTGAATCCTCCAAAATTTTAGAACTAGATGGATCATATTTTCAGAATAGGTAGATATTACAAATAAACTAAACCTAACAAAAGTTGGGGGTACCGTGATGGGGGTTTCCCCCTCAAACGGCGCCCTCCAAAATTTAAACTTTTTAACCTTTTCAGCTAGACACATGAAATTTTTATGTAAGAAAATATAAAAAGATACAAATTGACAAATTTGGGGGTACCAAAATGTGGGTTTCCCCAAACGGGACGTCCAAAATTCTAAACTTTTTAACCACTCACGCTAGACACACAAAATTTTCAGAATAGGCAAATATGAAGAACAGTTCCCTTCAAATGGGGCCCTCCAAAAATCAAACTGTTTAACCTTTCAAGTGAGACGCATGAAATGGTGGTCCACAAATTCTAAACTTCCCCATTTGAAGAAACTTGTTTCAAAAAAACTTTGCGTTCCTATAACATCAGCTATTCCAAAAGGTGTCTCTCTAGTGCAGGCATTACTGTGAGGGAATTAAGAACGCAACTAAATGGTGAACATTTAGAAGCACTAAATGTCATGCATCACAATAAAGTGCTGCTTCAGTTAAGCAAATCGTTGAATAATTTTCTGGATGTTGGTGGTGGTTGACTAATTGTTCACTTTTTCAGCAAATTTAGGTAATTTAAACCATAATAGGATTCGGTATTCTGGATTTGGTTTTAGCTATTTGAAATAATTCTGAAATAGCCAATTATTGTGAAATGCCCATTCCTACCTGGTGAGCAGAATGTGCACAGTTGTTAGGATTAAAATTAGTTTGACTACGAAGTTGTTAGGGTTAAGGTTAGTTTAGAGTTAAAGTCTAGACTCGGCACACATTCCGTGAGCACAGTCACTTCCATTGTTTAATAATAACTTTCTATGTTATTTATGTTTACAGCTACTAACTAACACAAGTGTTGCAGTTGCATCTTCATACAAACATATTTCATTAACATTAGCTAGACCCAAAGTCAATTGATGAAGAACTTTGCAAACGTGAAATCGAAATCCCATAAAAAACATTAATTTTTTTGACATTTTTAATCTTAACTCAACAAACTCACACGAAATTAAACAAAAACAAGTAATCAAAAGAAGCCTATTACAAAAAATTAAATTCAAAACGCAAGAGAATGCTTCATGTCTCATAAAAAGAAGAATAAAATTGGCAGTATTATAACTTTCAAGCTGTGTTCCCTCTAACTTTATGGCTAATCGGCAAGTGCCTAAATTTTCTTTAAACAATTGTGCCCAAAGCTCTAAAAATACGTTTATGTGCCCTAAATTTCGAACTAATCCAGTATTAAAGTATACCAAATGTCATATTTCTACAAATTTGTCAAATTTTCTAAAGCTATGTTTGCTATATTGCAAAAAATTATTTGCCCTTGCTCCAACAAATTGCCAATTTGCTGAAAAAAATTGGCTCAGTGGGAACACTGCTTTCAAGCTAATTTATTTGGGGCAAGTTGAGATTGGTTTGAGCCAGTAAACATATGATACCCCATTGTCCAGGGTCCACGGCAACTGACCATGACAAACTGATCGCGAACCAACTAACCCCAATTGGCTGAGAAAGGCGGTCAGAGAAATACGTTATTATCCCCAGAGCCATCTTGCCCAAACCCTCACTTTGGGATGAAACCAATAAGACGAAATCACTTTGTGACAAGATTACTGGTAACATTGGTTCGCGGTCAGTTGACTTGGCCCGCATTGTCCTGGGCCCATGACAATTGCAGTTGCTAAAAAAGTTAATTTCAACCACTACTCTAAATTTATCACCATATCATCAGTTATCATATCATACTCAGTAAGGTTCTGAGGCAAAAATAGGGATGTTCATTCCAAATTACCGAATCATTTGGAACCGGTTCCAAATTATGGAACCAAAAGATGCGCTGCATCGCAGTTGTTTGCAGATAAATGTCCATGATCGTGCATTGCTCACTTAGTAACAAGCGCACACAGCAAACAGCTATTACACTGTGCACACACACTGCCCTACACACGCATCATGCAAACACGAGTAATAGGGTGAAGTCGGGTAATTTCGGCAACTGGAAATTTCAGAAAGGCAGAAAACCAGAAATTTCGGCATGTAGGAAAATTTAAGGTTTGATGCTGGCAGGTCTTTCTAAGAAGTTATAAGATTTCTAAAAATGGTTTTAATATTTCTTGTTACCTAATCTTCTACAAAAAATTGGACAATCTTTGAAGACCACTGCATGTTTTTTTTTCCCACAGCTACAATATTTCTGTTGATAATAGAATCAAACTCTTAATAATGTTTGGAAGCATTTGGCCTTTCGTTACCTTTCTAGGCTGCGCTGTAGTCTAACTTTGTTGCTGGTAGCACTTGGCAGTGTTTGTTATTATGCGACTGGAAAACGAATATGTTGAAAATAATCCATTCCTCTACCCAAAGAGAGTAGAAGCTAGCCGAGAAAATTTAAGCAACCAACAGCAATCACACATATTCCTTTTTTGCTTTTTTCTCATTCATTAGGTTTAAGTACGGCATTTTTACATCATATCGTTGCCGCTAGCGTAGTCGAGTGGTAAGCGCGAGCGCCTGCCAACAATTGCGCATGGGTTCAAATCGCAGTCAGAAAAGAGTCGCGGAGTACGTAAGGATATGGGAGTGGAGTTGCACGATGTGTCTTTTTTTTTTCCTTAAAAAACCTTACATTAGAGTTAGGGTTTGGGCAGCGATGCCAGCCTGAGAGATAGCAATTACATGGCAGCAGCTTTTTCGCTTACGAAACCAAAGCACCATTATGCTTAATTGCTGTTGTTTGCGTGCGTTTTATCAGCTAGACGCTCGTCCCTAAGAGCATCAACAGCAGAAGTTTTGCAACGTTAACAAAAATTGTAAGAATTCAAAACGCGTTTAATTGATAATAATTCAGATTAAATACACAAAAATTTTAGCGCATGCAACTGTCTGACTGTCATTAGAAAAATTAATAAAAACAAAAATACGCAAAATTTTGTGGAATGGATTTTAATTTCGCTTAAACTATTTTAAGTAGAATCATAGATCATATCTGCCGCACTTTTTAAGCCTTTGAGTCTGGCAGAGTAGCCTATTTTGTACAAATTACTCAAAAATCTGAATACACTTTATTCGAATTGACCAAATTTAACAACAAATAAGCAGCTGAGGTAATTAGAACAAAAAACAAATATGATTTATTTGCTTGCTGGAATTTCTGATTTTACCAGAAATTGCGGCAACTTTTATTACGTCATATAGCTATCGAACATGATGTCATAGTATCTTGATGTTGGTTCGAAAAAAGCCGCAGATGAAATATATACTGCGCAGATGGAGTTCAAAAAGAGTTAGTGTTTTCTGAAGATTAAATATAAATGAGAAAGTTGCCGACATTACCAGACTTTACCCTAGCGAGTGTGTACGACTGTATGGTGTATGCTCATGTGCAAGCAATGCATGCCAATACTTAATTGCCTATTCTCTTTCAACTCTTGCATTTTTGTTTTTATCAGGAAAAAGAAAAATTAAGAATTCATGTGTTCTTCCTGGAGGCAGCAATAGGAAAGGGTATCTTTTTTTTATCACAAGGAAAAAGAAAAAGCTGGTGATCAACAAATGCATTAATCCGATTAATGTTGCCACAGTAATTCATATACCGGTAACCACTATTGGTGGTAGCAATATTGCTGTCAATTAGCATTATTTTTTTTGTCTGAAATTGAATAATTTCGATATTTTGCAATACGGTATGATTTAATACCAATTCTGGAAAGACTCTGGAATTCAAAAGAGATCCAAAATTATTCTAGAATACGCAGATACTCTGAAATGAACATCCTTAGTTAGGGTTACTGGTTAGGTTTGTTAGTAAGCTTTCTCACAAAATGTCTGCGCGTACAGACCAAGCGTCAAGCCTTTTCCAAGCAAAAAGCACTACACAAAGCTGAATGACAGAAGATAGGCTAGACTTATTTTTGATTTTAAAAGTAGTTACCGGTACGTATGGTAAATACAGAAGCAGATCTGAGATATTGGTACAGTAGCACTGAGAAGATGAGTAGGCCTACACTAGGCGATAGGCCGACATTTGCAAAATTAAACCCCAAAAATAAGTGCCAAAACTAAAATATGCTTACTGCAAATACTTTCTTATGTGTTCCTTTGTCATAAACCTACGGCAAAAATAATTAAAATATAACCATTCAATTGTTTCAAGTCTCGCAGTTCTTGCACTGTTGTGAAACAAAAATTAAAAGGAAAGAAAGCAATACTCACTGCCAAATCTTGGGAGTAATTATTTTTTAAAAAATCCATTCCAAAATCCGTGTCTTCGCCGCTTCAAAAACGCTGGATGTTTCAACAAACTCTGTCGATCCACCAGCCATTCCATGCAATCGTGCGCCGACGAAAAATAATTCTAACTCCTAGTTCTAATTTCTTAAATTTTTTGCCAATATTTTTCAAGCTAGATGTTACCGTTACAGGTACAAAACAGTGATGCAGTAACAAATTTTCATTCATTCATTTATTCATTCATTCATCCTTTTTTTATTCTTGACCACCACAACAATAGCAAACGCATGGTAACACCATAGTCCTTAACACAATAATAACACGTAGAGTCAGGAAAAGGAAGTAGCGACACAACGTCATACGTTAAGACATGCAGAGGATACTGAAGACAAAAAAGCAATTTTTATTTGCATGGTTGCTACACCTGTCACACTAGCTTAAAGTACATTGTAGTCCAGGGATGTGAATGCAGTCAAATTTTTAATGCTTCCGCTTCCAGCTCCTTTTGAAGTTTTATGCTTCCGAGTTTGCTTCCGCTTCCCCACCTTTGGAATTTTTTGCTTCCGCATCAGGCTCCGGGTAGAGCTAGTCGCTTCCGAGTTCGCTTTCGCTTCCAGTCTTTTTTATCAAAGTGCTTCCGCTTCCACAATAAATTCACCGCTTCCGCTTCCAGCTTCCGCTTCCAAATTCCTGCGCAGTATGAAACAGCTAATTGCATTTAGTTTAAAAAAAGCAGGCAAGTTTACTTTGTAAGCTATTTTATTTGACTAGTGTTGCCGACAGAGCATGGCATGGAATGGAAGACGATTTTTCCATATTCAATACTGGCAATTTTCGTCCATTCCATGTCCATTCCATACTAAAAGTCTTCCATTCCATACTAAAATTTTCTTCCATATTCCATTCCATACTTCCATACCAAAAAAAATGTAGACTGGAAGCAATGCAACGTCTATTTTGCTGCTTTGCATCTTTGCAACGTTGTAAGCAACCGCTCGTAAAGGTGCGTCAACAACAGTAAGATGCCACATGGAATCTGGTATGCGTATTCAGGCGTGTAGCCAGAAATTCGGAATGGGGGAGGCTGTTTCGGGGGTCTGGGGGCGAAGCCCCTAGCTGCCGAAGGGTGGGGGTGTGGGCAGAGGCGCCCGCAGAAATTTTTTCAGGGGGGGGCAAGCGACTTATCCATTATTTACTGGATTAATCAAAACCTTACAGCTGCAACCAGGATTTTGCTAAGGAGTTTGAACCAAAAGTTAAAATGATTCTGTTCAAAAAATATTGCAATTCGGGCGGCATGTTAAGCTAACAGATGCAATTCAAGTGTAATGTGGATGGGGGTCTGGGGGCGAAGCCCCCAGTCGCTGAGCAATTTTCGCAATTTTTTGAAAAAAATAACCACTTTAAGGCCATTTGAATCACATTTCGAGCGTTTTTAAAGCCATTGAAAGGAATGAAGTTGCTGAAATTAAGAATCTACTTGAAATTCCTAAATTGCCCAACCAATGCAGCCCTCTTTATTTGCAGATCAAATTCAAACTACGTTTAAAGTTTCGCATATGTGAGTATGCGTGTAGCCAGAAATTCACAATGAGAGAACAGGTGTTCGGGGGTCTGGGGGTGGAGTCCCCAGCTTTCCAAAATTTTGCATTTTATTTGCAAAAATATCTTAATTTTACGGCTATTTTGATAAAAAACTAATGCTTTTTAAACGTGGCATAGAAATTGGCTGTGCAAGCATGATTAAACTGGTTGCCTAAATGGGCTAAGTGGGGGGTGGCTAATGGCAAAAGTTTAGTTCACTTGTTTACAGTACATGCTGGTTAATTATAAAATTCTATATTTTAATAAAACTCACTCGGAGTAATCTATTTTGTATAAATTTATAAAAAATAATGGGGGGGGGGGGCGGGAGTTCATGAAAATATATCAGAGAGAAGTGATTAGTAAAGCTAATACTGAAGAGTTCCCCCTTCTATTCCTGAGTTTATAATATCTTTATTGATGAAACCTATGTTCAGCAATTTTACACTAGTTATCAAATCTAATTGTTTATTTTTGGGCATTTTTCGAAGTTTTGAGTTTATTTTTTGACAAATTAGCCCCCCTGAATATTTGTTTCAAAAGATGCTTTAAATCACTTTTTAGTCCATTCCAGTGCAAAAACAGTCTCAGTAGCGCTAAAAACGTGATATTTTCCTTATTCTGCATTTTGGTCGACAGGCCATGGGGGGGGGGGGGGGGGGCTAAAGCACCTAAAGATTGATTAACCTAAAGATTGAAATTTTTTGCAAAATGCCTCAATTGGGCAGCGTGCCGAGCAAACATGTGCAACTAAAGCATATCGCAGACCGGGGTTTGGGGGCAAAACCTTAGCTGTTGAGCAATTTATGAGATATTTCAGAAAAAAAAAATAGTTATTTTAATGCTATTCGAATCAAATTTTACATCTTTTTAAAGCCATTTAAAAAACTAACTTGATACAATTTGAAATCCATTTGAAAGAATTAAATAGCTCACCCCCTTCAAACCCCCACGTTTCTCACAGGTCAAGTCCAAAACTCGTTATAATTAAATAAATTAAATGCTGAAAAGCCCCCTACTGGCCCCCCCCCCTATATTCTTTTTTTATGAAACTTACAAGGTTTGTTCAAAAAGTTCGTAGACTGTTTGAACTGCGCAGCTCTCATTTGTTCCAGGTGCATTTGCTTGGTGTCGCTAGGTTCACAGAGATCAGCTGATTATGACGCCATTTTCTGATTGCAGATATCTTTATTTTAGTGCTGGTTATGTTCAGTTAAGTTAAGGGTAGTTTTTTAGTTCGTCGGATTTTAAGGTTTACAAATTTTTTTCAAAATGAATAACTTGAAAGAGCAACGATTTGCTGTGAAATTTTGTGTTAAGCTGGGAAAATCTACTACGGAAACGTTTGCCATGCTTAACACGGCTTACGATGATGTTGCCATGAAGCGAGCGACATGTTTCAGTTGGCATAAACGTTTCAAGAATGGTCGGCTGTCTGTTGAAGATGATGAACGTTCTGGACGTCCTTCCACATCAACTGATGACCCACACATTGATGAAATCAACACTCTGGTGCAAGCGAATCGACGTCTGACTGTAAGAGAGCTTACTAAAGAATGTGGGATCTCGGTACGCTCTTGTCTCACCACATTTTGACGGAAAAACTAAGATGCATCGCTTTGCTGCAAAATTTGTGCCACGTCTGATGACAAGTGATCAACAAGCTCATCGTGTTTAAGTCTGTCAGGATTTGCTTGATCACTCAGAAAATGATAAAGAATTCTTGTCAAAGATCATAACAGGTGATGAGTCATGGGTTTATGGTTATGACGTGAAAACAAAGGTCCAATCTTCACAGTGGACGAGCAAAACATTCCTCAGACCCAAAAAAGCTCGCCAAGTTCGATCCAAAATCAAGGTGCTACTCACAGTTTTTTTGATGCTAGTGGAGTTGTCCACCACGAGTACCTTCCTGAAGGCTCCATAGTGAACCAGACCTACTACAATGAAATTTTGAAACG
The DNA here is from genome assembly GCA_963965965.1 of Trididemnum nubilum. NCBI lineage: Eukaryota > Metazoa > Chordata > Ascidiacea > Aplousobranchia > Didemnidae > Trididemnum > Trididemnum nubilum. The sequence goes on along the minus strand of OZ014485.1, from coordinate 38,387,994 downwards.
TCTGAGGGATGCCATTCGACGGAAAAGGCCAGAATTGAGGAGGAGTGGTGACTGGTTTTTCCATCATGACAACGCTCCAGTCCATTCAGCCCTCAGAGCTCGTGAGTTTTTGGTCAAACATTCCATCACTGTTCTTCCCCACCCCCCTTACTCACCTGACCTTGCTGCATGTGATTTCTTTTTGTTCCCCATGCTCAAAAGACCTTTGAAAGAAAGAAGATTTGAGACCATTTCAGGGACTAATGCAAATGTAAAGGGCTCAAGGGCATTAAAAAAGAAGCGTACCTAAACTGCTTCCGCAAGTGGAAACACCGCTGGGATAAGTGTGTGCGTTGGGAAGGAGAGTACTTTGAAGGAGACCCAGACCTGTAACTGCTGTAGAAAGTACATTTTGTGTTATGACTTCAGTCTACGAACTTTTTGAACAGACATCGTACGTTAAGCATTTTGTATTAAGCGATCAATTTTGACTGCTTATTTTGACCCATGTTTTGAAGTTTTTATCGATTAATTTGAAGCTGTATTTTTGACAAATATTTAAGTTAATACCCTCCCCCCCAACAAAAAAAATAAATAATAAAAATTAATGTTTTTAAAGTGGCTTTGAACCACTTGAAAGGCCATTAAAAGTGACTTTGAACCACTTTAGAGGCCTCAGAAGGGCCAAAAACTGTGGCATTTTTCTAATCGTGTACTTTGGTCTACAAGCCAATGCAGGTGGCACAGCCCCCCTCGCTACGCTATTGATTACAGGTTTGGTTTTGATTTCGGTTTCTCAGCAAAATTTATTTAATGGCGGAGTAATATTATTATTTTAGTGTTTAGATAACAGCGTTAATTTGAAGTATTAAACGCTGTATTGTATTTAGATTCTGATGATAAGAGCTCAATGACAGATCAGAGATGCTAAATCGTTTAATAAACCATGTTCTTCTAGAAATAACCGTGGATAAACGTTTGATATTGATTATTTATTCGAACAATTAAATGCTCAATGCTAATGTATTACTAACGCTCGCTTTTAAGAAAATGATGTATGACAATTCAGGTAAAATGGGCAATCCTGTTTCTCTTGCCCCCGCCCTCTGCACCAAGGCAAAAACGGTTAAACAGCTCCAGAAAGGGTTGTTTTCTTAATTTAGATAGATATTTAGATATATTTAGACTTATTTTGCGAATTTAAACATAAAAAATACTTGGCATCTTAATTTCCAGGGGGGGGCAAGTGCACCCCCCTGCCCCCCCCTGCGGGCGCCCCTGGGTGTGGGGGCAAAGCCCTCAGCCGCCGGAGGCACGGGGTTCTGGGGCGGAGACCCCAGCGCTCGAAAATTTTGCATTTTTTTGCAAAAATAACTTATATTTAGAGCTATTTTATTAAAAAATAATGTTTTTAAAACGTGGCATAGAAATTGGCAGCGAAACATGATTCAACTGGTTGCATTAATGGGCTATATGGAAAGTGGCTAATGATAACATAGCAGTTCTCTTGCTTATATGCTGGTAAATCATAAAATCTTATTATTCAATAAAACTCGCACGGAGTAGTCTATTTCGTCTATATTTTATTAAGAAAAATAATTGGGGAGGGGGGTAATGGAAAGATGTTTGAGAGAAGTGATTGGCAATTAACCAACACTTAATAACCCCCCTCCCCTCAACCCTAAGATTTTAATATATTTGTTGATAAAACCTGTTTTTACACTAGCGATCAAATTTGATTGTTTATTTATGGGCATTTTTAAAGTTTTCATTGATTTGTGACTTTAATTTTTGACAATTAGTCCCCCCTGCATATATGTTTCAAAAGATGCTTTAAATCACTTGTTAGTCAATTCCATCGCAAAAAACAGTCTCAAAAGAGCTAAAAACGTGGTATTTTTCTTTCTCTGCATTTTCGTTGACAGGCCAATGGGGGGGGAGGGGGGGAAGCTCCCCTCCCCTGGCTACGCCACGGTCAGAGGTGGTCAGTAACGAAGTAGTTCTACTTAAGTAGACTACTTAAGTAGTATTTTCGGTAACGAGCGACTTACTTAAGTATTTTTCATTTCTGATACTTCTGCTTTTACTTCAAGTAAAATCCTCTCGAAGTAACGCTACTTGAGTAGTAATGACTTTTATGTAAAGTAGAAGTAAACACCTAGCCATTATTCCACCTCACAACGTGTACAATAACGAAGTAAGCATTATTCCACCTCACAACGTGTACAATAAGTACGTATCGAGTTTGTTTTACAGTACAGTACTACGAAACTTATTGAATAGTTACGCCGATTCATTTACAGGTCATCTAGGGTAGTGTGTTTTTGCGTTGCATCAAATACCAGGTGTTGACTCAGTCTCACTAAAAAAAAAACATACCGAACCCTGATTAGCATGGTATAGTAGACAAACTAGACATGCGCATTACTCCTGGTTCATACGAAAAAGATTAGCGGTAAACGGCGTTGCGTTTGCTGCGGCCCGTCTGGGGTTCAATTCCCTAGCCGGTTAACGAACAGTGTTGCTAACAACTCGCCACCGCTGCGACATTTCTTCTCAAGCTGTGTTGTCCAGGCGCGGAGATGAGCCCAGAGTCCCTACTAAATCGTATTCGTAACACGCTTCGGTGTAATTTCAAGAGAATAATAAAACTTTGATTTTTTGATATGCTACCGTAAGTATGGCTTTGCTTGAACACTGATCGTAAGCGTCACAACAGCGCACCTTCGAAGAATAAACAAACACGTGAAATTCGAAATTACTTTCTACTTTCATTACTTAAGTAGAATTAATTTTGACTACTTTCCTACTTTTACTTAAGAGGAAATGCTTTGCCATACTTCTACTTTTACTTGAAAGGCATTTTTGAGTAAGTAACAATACTTCTACTTAAGTAGATTTTTCGACTACTTTGTCCACCTCTGACTATGGTGCGTATTGCACATGGTTTAATGCATAGGCGTAGCCAGGATTTTGGATTGGGGGGAGGGCTAAACCGTAAATCAAATGCAATGACGTCATCAGAAATTTTCAAAAAGGGAGACTTTTTATGGGATAAAAAATGAAAGATCAAAAGCTGGGGGTTTGCTTCAGCACGTAACCAGGATTTGCTAAAGGGAAAAGACTAAAACCGCAAGTTAAAAAGGTTTATTTAAGTATCAAAATTGGGATACGTGGTGAGCAAATTAGTGCAACTCAAATGTGTCACAAACGGGGCCTGGGGGCCAAGCCACCAGCCGCCAGAGGCTGTGGGAGTCTGGGGGCGAAGCTCCCAGCCGCTGACGGTTTTTTGTAAGTTTTTGGAAAAATGGTTATTTAAATTTCAGAGCCATATGAAAGAACAAAATTTTTGAGATTTAAGAGCCAATTGAACAAATCTCTCCCTTTACTTCAGGTCAAGTCCAAAACACGTTTAAAATCTTTCATTTTGGGGTTAAATTTTGTGACTTGGCCTAGTCAGGGGAATTAATTAAGGTACATTGCTTTCTGCAACATTTTTAGCATTAAATCATTCAGTCGAAGATTTGCCTTTGAAGATTTTTTTTTTGTCATGAAAATAACCAGTTTCAGGAATACAGTATGTACGACCTGGAGCTCAAGCACCCTCGATTCAACTTTAATAGTTTGTTAAATCAGCATTTCTCTAAGCGAATTTTTTTCAAAAGCATTTTGTCGCTTGAAAACTGACGAGATGGAGGTGGATTGTTATTTAAAGTTGGTAGATGGTGAAGGTGGAATTTAAAGTTATTTCAAGTTGGTACATTAGATGCACTAAATGGTTACTAATCATGTTATTGCAATATAAAAGTTAGCTGGGGGCCTAAAACATATCATTGCATAAAAAAGTTAGATGAGGGCCTGAGATTGCACCTTTTAGAACAAAACCACAGAATTTCTCCCGGCTTAGACATTTAAATTGGTCGGCAAAAATTTAAATTGAGAGGGCCCGGACCCCTTAGTCGTCAATATTAAGTTATTGCTAATTGCTGTTGTACGCATTTATAGTTGCGCCCAAAAAATGCTAAACAAACTAAATAATTAGGCTTTGTGTGATCATTTTTATCATAGGTCGCATTTCAATTGGGGGGGAAGCAGAAGGCGTGGGCCTTCTGGTTAGGCCTATGGTCTAATGATTACCGTACAAGTCTGCTCTCACATCAACAATAAAATTTGTCATAACCAAACTGCTAAAGAACATTTACCGTAATAGAAATACCAAGCTTTAACACCAATAAGAATTATTGTAAGCTGAAAAACTAAAAATAGAAAATTGAGCTGAAAGGGGAATGAAATAACAAATATTGAGTTTTCGTGACGATTGTGGCGTGTCAAAGAGGAGCGCGCTGCGATTGCGGTTAACCGGCTCGGTTGTACAACCTCGAGTGAGCTATGATCTGTTGAGTTACTAAGCTATCGGTTCCAATTATCTTTCATTTGTGGTTACATCCATGCTAGTTTTCCACATCGCCACTGGATGAAGCAGGAACTGCGACACGATGTAAGAAAACAAAATTTAGGACTTGGCAAATTGTCGTTCTAAAAAAACAAAAACAAGTCAAACCTTTCAAAGTCGTCAACTATAACACCAATGCTGCAAATTGCAATGTACTTAAAACGAAGCAATACGTACACTTTTTGCGGAGTATAAACAACCAAAGTACCGCGATTTATCGACAAATATTACCCGTAGATATTGAAGTTGAATACTTCTGTGACAATAATATTTATCACCACCCGACATCGATATGTATTTTTCTGTAAATACAATGCACAAAATCTAGTTTGAAATTGGTAGGGAAGTATGAAAGATTGTCTTCCATTTCATTCTTGAAATCTTCCATTCCATTCGATTCCATTCTGGCATCGTCCATATTCCATACCATGCCCTGCTTGTCGATTCTATATTATCATTATTACTGTAACATTTTACCCCAACGGTTGTAGCCAGGTTGAAAATTCGGAAGCGCCTGATTTTGAAAAAATTGCTTCCGCTTCCGGCTCCTTTTCAACACTTTTGCTTCCGAGTTCGCTTCCGCTTCCAACCTTTTTCATCAAAGTGCTTCCGCTTCCACGAAAAATTAGCCGCTTCCACCGCTTCCGCTTCCAGCTTCCGCTTTCACATCCCTGTTGAAGTCAATCACACTCATCAACATACACGCAGGCACACAAGATGGAAGTAAAACTAACGGCTGGAGTAGTTGTTCGAATGATTGATAAAGAGAAAAGAGAGGGACAGTGACCAGTGCAAGGCCAGGCACGGTTACGTAGGTGGTCAATGGGTGGCGCAACCGGCCCAAAACTATGTTTAGCTCAACGGAGCAAGGTGAGGAAAGAAAAACCACCCTGAAAAAGAAACCTCACCGGTTCCGGAAACCCTTTCAAGTAGCATTTGGTCATAGCATCAAGACAATAACAATTTTGCAATCGATACATATGCATCAAAATAATTACACACAACATATAGTGATATGAGTCACACCATCCACATTGCGTCTAAATAAATAGCTGGTACAAAGTAACAAAACTTGTGATCTCTCCAAATTTCTTTAAAGTCTGTTTAAAAATAGAAATTTAAAAATAAAATTTTCATCAAAAATTTACAAAAAATTTTCAATTATCTTTAAATTGTTTTTTTTCCATTTTGTGTGGGTTGTATTACATGCAAAGTTTTTGGTAGACGATTATTAATGTGGTTGTTTTACTTAGTCAAATTGACATTCATTTTAGCAGTCGCTTAGCCAGGATTTCGCAAAGGGGGGGGGAGCTTTTTTGGAAGTTTGATACAACCGTAAACGTACTTGACCCAAATTTTCATAAGCCTTGAATTAAATTGAGGCGGTTTTTTTGTCAAAATGAGGTGATCTCCAAAAAAACAAAAGATCTTCACCAAAATTTAGAGTTTTGTTCCGACCGAAATCAAGTGTTCTCAAAATAAAAAAATAAAAAAAGGTCTTCACCAACTTTGAATGAGCTCCAGAACCAAAAAACTCCACTATTCAGGTCCAAATAACGGCAAGTCCTTCACAACTTCTGCTCCCAAATCCCGTCGAGGGGGGGGGGAATGTTTTCATTTTTGGATCAAAAATCGGCCTCAAAAGCACTAAAAACGTGCTATTTTGCATACTTTTCAGGCCAATGGGGGGAGGGGGGGCTCGAGCTCCCCTAGCTACGCTATTGCATTTTAGTCTTCCGTAGCGTCTGATCAAAACGACGCGACCCAATGCGGTATAGCAGGTCTCGGATGCACAATCTATCTGCCACTGAAATCTGAAATCCGGGCAATTTTACCTGTTTTGATTCAATTAATCCTTTCTTTATGATTAGTTTAGCAGTAGCAGAAGGTTGACAATGTTACACTTCCTCCAGAGAGGAACAATTTGATTTTTAACTGTATCAATTTTTTCATCAAAACTTTGATTTGATCTTTTTGCGTATGGAGCTACAGTAATAACTATAATAATAGACTATTGCTAAATGAGCAATGGCGTAATTAGTGGTGTGACGACAGGGGGTAAGCTTCACCTGAAATCCACGGCATGTTTTGCCAATTTTAGGTGAAGAAAAGACTACTAGGTTTACACCGAACATTCGTTGCTTATTTCATAAAAAGAGATACTGCTCGAAATCGGTTTTATTGAAGAAATGAGAACTACTTTAGGTAATAAAGAGGTGCTCCAAACCTTTTTCCACAATTCCCCTTATTCGCGAAAATACGATTTAATCCATTTGACTTCGTATCATTGGCAAGAGGCAATCCAGCGTTTCGCAATTTTGTGACTTCGCAAAAGGCGTACTGTAGATCAGTATTAATAGCCTAGGTCTACTGGTTCCAGTAGCAGTAGCCAAATTTTCAGATTTAGTTATAGGCTACATATTGCTACTAGTTGGTTATCGTTTTTCTTAGGCTACGAAAATTTTTGCAAAGTTAAGGCTTTTGTGATGTCACGAAATTTTGAAATGCAGGGTTGCCACTCGTCAATGGTACGAAGTCAAACGGATTAAATCGTATTTTCGCGAATAAAAGAAATTGTGGAAAAAAGTTTGGGGCATCTCTTTATTATCTCAAGCAGTTCTCATTTCTTCAGTAAAATCGATTTCGAGCAGTATTTCTTTAAATTTAAAGTGAAGACCAAAAAAAGGTCTTTACCGGAAAATTGTTTTTTCTTTTAAATTTAGGCAAAGAATTCAGGGAGAATTTTTTCCGTTTTTCTTGTTTGCTTTTTTTCGAGAAATTCGTTCATTCATTGCCCTTAAAAGTCCCATTATGCAGCAAAAAGCCCACATCTGGAGGCACAAATGCTTCCTCTGTCCTCCCCCACCGTCAGTTACGCCTGTGTAAATGGGGGGACAGGAAACAGGGGTACAATCTTACAAAATCTACCGTGTTAAGTTTGTTACCAGTGATAAAAAACGGCTTAAAAACAAAATCACCCTCTTTGCAGTTTTGCCACCACTTAAAACCACGACTGGTTTTTATTTTGCAAGGCGGCGTTGTGGAGTCTTAGAACGAAAATTTTCGTAGTAATGTGTAGAAGAGCCAATGCCAAGTTAGTAAACTCCCCAATTCCTATTTTGTTGACTCTACACAAACTTCTACTTGAATTAGTATAAAAGTATGTTGATGAATCTATCTTGGTAGTAACAAACAAACGTAAAAAGCAGGCTGCACTAGTCCTTTAATTAACCTATCTTACAAAATCTATTCCAGAGCCTTGCTTCACGATTACCTGTCTGTCTCCAAACAGCAGTCGTCAAAAAAATCAAGACAGTCCCTAAGCAGTGCTAAAGGAGGGATCGCAAAACGCGATTTACTCAAGTGAAAGCAGTTAAAACAATCTCATCACGTTTATCCATAAGCGTAGCCACCCCCCCCCCCCCCCCCCTAATCGAAATGCTACTAATGATAAAAATGTGACAAAAAAGCCTTGTTTCTTCAGTTTCAGCTTCCTTTATCATCTTCGCGTACAACAGTGTACGCATGCAACAATAATTAACAATAATATTGACAACCAGGGGGCCCGGGCCCCACAATTCAATTTTTGCCAACCAATTTAAGTGAATGACCCAAGTGAAGTTAACAATTTTTGTCTCAAAAGTTGCTACCTCAGGCCCTTATTTAACCTTTTTATGAACGTAATGGAATTACCAGGGCTGGATTTACCATAAGGCACAGTGCTAGGGGTCGCACGCTCAGATGGTAATTTTTTTTTGTCTCGTCACCTATATTTGGCAGAAAGAAATTGCAATAACCCCCAGAGTACCAAGGGCCCCGCGCAATGTAAATTCGGCCAAGGAATAACATGGTTAGCGGCGTAACCATCTGTTGTACCGTTTTTCGATTAGAATTCACCTCAACCCCGCTAGTTTTACACGACAAAATACTTTTTAAAAAGAGCTAGGGAAAATGCTCAATTGCTCATTGAAAAAATTATTGAACATGAATTGATGGGGCCTAGGCCCCCTAACCGTACATGTACTCCTATCAGTAGCGTAGCTAGGGGGGGGGGGGGCTATAGCCCCCCCATTGGCATGTCGACCAAAATGCAGAATGGTAAAAAACACCACGTTTTTTGCACTTTTGAGACTGTTTTATGCTCTGGAGTGGACTAAGTAGTGATTTAAAACATCTTTTGAAACATATGCTCAGGGGGGGCTAATTTGTCAAAAATAAAACCAACAAATAAATGAAAACTTCGAAAAATGGTAAGAAATAAGCAATCAAATTTGATTGCAAGTGTAAAAATACCAAACATAGGTGTCATCAACAAACATACTATAAACTGAGGAATAGGGGGGGGGGGGGGGGCTATTCAGTATTAGTTAATTTCCGATCATTTCTCTCAAATCTCTTTTCATTAACCCCTTCCCTCCAATTATTTTTCTCTATAAACTGTATACGAAATAGATTACTCCGTGTGAGTTTTATTGAACTATTCGATTTTATAATTTACCAGCATCGAAACAAGAGGACTAACATTTTACCATTAGCCACCTCCCAAATAGTCCATTTATGCAACCAGTTTAATCATGTTTGCACTGCCAATTTCTAAGCCACGTTTTAAAAGCATTATTTTTTAATCAAAATAGCCCCAAAATGAAGTTATTTTGCAAAAAAACGCAAAATTTTCGAGCGCTGGGGGCTCCGCCCCCAGACCCCGTGCCTCCGGCGGCTGGGGGCTTTGCCCCCAAACCCCCAGCCTCCGGCGGCTGGGGGCTTCGCCCCCAGACCCCCATTGGCCGCCGGCGGCTGGGGGCTCCGCCCCCAGACCCCCAAAACAGCCCCCCCCATTGCGAATTTCTGGCTACGCGCCTGACTCCTATTGGTTAATTTCATGACAAAGCATAAATCTCTAGGGAAAATCTTCGAGTGGATTATTATTTACTGCTATGTTGCACGAGTCAATGCATCTTACTTCCCTTACCTGGGCCAAATCACCTACAAAATTGATTACCAAAATGCAAGATTTTAAACGTGTTTTGACTTAAATTGCAAGTAAAAGGAGGATTGAACAATTTAATTTTTCCAATCGGTTTTCAAATGCTAAAAATGTAATTCTTTCATATGGCTCTAAACACGTGCGAGATGTGATCCAATGGCATTGAAATAGCTTTTTTCCCACAAAGTTACAAAAAACAGCCTAGTGGCTGGGGGCTTCGCACCCGGACTCCCATAGCCTCTGGCGGCTGGGGGCTCTGCCCCCAGACCTCCGTCTACGATGCGTTTGAGTTACACTAGTTTACTCAACACGTCTCCCAAGTTAGACATTTGCACTTTTTAACTACTGGTTTAAGCCTTCTTCCTGTAGCAAAATCCTGCTTAAGTGCCAAACACAGGCCACGGTGTTTGATTTTCCATTCTACAATATCTTTGAACCACAAAAAGTTCCTCTTTTAAAAACGTCATTGTATGTGATTTGTGGTTTGCCCTCCCCCCCAATCAAAAATCCTGGCTATTACACCTATGCGTTTTTCGAATGAATCTCGTCACTAAATCGCTGCTACTCAGTACTGGTTCAAAAGCTTGAAGCACGCTTACGTGAAGGGACAGAGCACGACGTAGATCGCCTTCTTCGAAGTACCCAAAGAGCCGACAATTAATGGATAACTGCTGGGTGCTGGCGACCTAGCAAAGCTTAAAAAGTGGATAATGCATAAGGCGTTCTAACCCAAAAAGAAATCGGTTTACAAAGGACGGTCAAAGTAGATACGGTGATTAATAGCTTATTTTTATCAAAGGATACCAGTACAGGGGCGTATTTAGGGGGGGGGCCATTGTGCCATGGCCCCCCCCTTTGGGTCGCTAGGATTGCAGAATTGCATAGTAAAGTGAGCAAAATTGAGGCATGGCCCCCCCCTTTGTAAATTGGGCATCAGGCTCTCGGCTGGAAATTTGAGTGAGTCCGGGTTAAAAACGGGACGGACCTTGAGTAAAGACCTTTTTTTTTTTTTTTTTGGAGAACACCTGATTTTGGGCAGAAAAAAACCTTTGAATTTCGGATTTCGGCCAAAAAATCACTCTGAATTTTGGCGAAGACCTTGTTTGTTTTTTGGAGAACACCTGATTTTGGGCAGAAAAACCTTTGAATTTCGGATTTCGGCCGAAAAATCACTCTGAATTTTGGCGAAAACCTTTTTTTTTTTTTTTTTTTTTGGAGATCACCTGATTTTGGGCGGAAAAAAGCTTTGAATTTCCGAATTTTCCGAGACATTTCGCCTCAAGTTTCGGACAAACCGTCTGATTCGAGTCAAGGTCGTTTGCACACTTCTCACTCTTTCAAAATAGCCCCCCCTTTTCAAAATCCTGCGTACGCTACTGTACCAGTACTTATAAAACTGAGAGCACAAAGCAGTTTCGAACGAACACTGAGAGAACAAAGCAAACAAACAAACAAACACTGAGAGCACATAACAGTTCCAAAGGATAGTTTTGCAGTAATCTGACTTGAACGCTGCTTAGTCTACAAAGTCACAAACAATAATTAGAATAGAAGATTCGGTGTAAAGCTACGTGAGCACAGAGCAAATTATTTATGTCTTTAACAGTATCAACAAATTGTTTTCATTGAAAAAGCCCCTCGTACTCTTTCTTCGAAATCTTTACTTGCTTTTCATCAACTGTGCTTGCGCTAAAATTTTTTTGTACAATTGCCTTAAAATTGTTTTTTTTTTTCAAACACAGCGTCACGCAAACAGAGGAAAGCCTATTTTACATTAGAAGCGTGGAGAATTTTTTTTGCTTGACAACTCGAACTCGTCATAACTCGTAGCACTGCGGACAAAGTAACGAAGAAAAAATACAACGTTGTTATAGTCGTAACTCTGTCATTACTAAAGCAATGCTTATTTGGGTTCAAAATAAAAAACCCTTATTCACAATATCCCCCAAAATTCGCCGAAAAGCGAAAGATTTACAGCACTGTATTAAGGAGATACTGCTCAAATCGGCTTCAACTGAAAACTACTTGAGGTAATTAAAGAGATGCCCCAGAAACCTTTTTCCACTATTCCCTTCATCCCCAAAATAGATTTGTTTGACTCCGTACCATTGGCAAACCTGCGTTTCAAAATTTTGAGACATTAGCAAAGGACGGCTTTGCAAAATACGCTAAGCAACGCAACGTACGAGCTGTAACAAAACTTCGCAATGCAGGGTTGCCAACGGTACGGAGTCAAACAAATTAAATCTACTTTTGCAGACTATAGGCTATAGTGAAACAAGGTTTAGGGCACCTCTTTATTACCTCAAGTAGTTCTCATTTCTTCAATAAAACCGATCTCAAGTTGTATCTTTTTACCTTTCCTGTGCCATGCCCGGATATGGTAGATTTTCCATTCACATCTGATTTGTAAAATACAGTTTTCTAGTTTCCTCATAACAACTTCTCCAGGCTTATTCTGTAAACTTTTTGACTTTTGTTACCACGGTCACAGCCTCCTATTCGTTTCTTGTTCGATGCAGGATCAATCAGATTTTCAATTTATTCACATCAGTGAGTTACTTTACTAAAAGAATACATATCAGATTCTGAAGCAAACTACCGCAATTTCAGTTTGTCAAGTCTAAACTTATGGCTAAGAAAAACTTCGCTCCTCCACAACTCTTTCTAGTTGATGAGTTGTTTCCAAGGCCAATCAACCTATACACATTGCACAGCGTATGTTTATCCTAATGCTTGCCTGCACAGTAACCAACTTAATTTGACCCTAGATTGTGACAAACAGTGATAAATCAAAGCAAACTGTATTTCAAAAGATCAAAACCACAATATAGCTGCACACAGCACCAAAGCAATTACTAAGCCAACTGTATTCCTAGCCTAATTTTGCATCAACAAAAATAAGGAGTCAAAACTGGGAAATATACCAAGCTCCCACTTTGGTTCACCGGTCAACCAACCGCTAGGAGTAAACAGCTTTATTTGTTGAAGCTGTAACCGCGCACGATTGAAATAAATACACAAGCAAATTATTGCACACGTAAGCACAGTTGCCCAACGCCGATAAAAATATTTGCAGCAAACATAACAACTTGCAAAAGAACACTTGAAAAGCAGCTGCTGCTTGGTTGACAGAGTTTTATGCGACAGTTTACAGCCACCGCTGCTGCTGCATCGCCCCAGAGTCGCTGTAAAATCAATGGCTTCGCAAAATATGAAAGTTCATGGAAGTGCAGTTTAGCATGTACGTCCCAACATCACATGAAAACGGGGACTACATTAACAAATGGTAAGGAAGAATGGAAACAATTTACAAAGCGAAGGCGCACTTTACGACCAATATGTGAAGAAACACAGCGTAGAAAAGTATGAGGCCCCGCATCGAATACGGACGGCAGTGTGCGGCCCGGGACAAACCGTCCTTAAAACATTGCACCATACCGGACCGCTTCACCTAAACAAAAGCTATTTTTAATATTTTGCAAATGCAGTAGTCTCATTAAATTACCACGTTGCCTTGGCCTGGAAACATATAATGGGACCCTTTCCGTGTTCTTCAAGCTGCCACCAGTCCACTTGTTTTTAACGCACGGTGGAGGCTTCACATTGACATTTTAATGCTGAACGTCAAGCAGGGAAGCTGGGAATACCAACTTCATTGTGTTTAGTTTGACCAAACAACGAATCGAGCCAAATTCTACCGCTGCAGTGTATGACATTGCAACTGTATCACAGCCTCAATGTAAACAAACAACGTAGCTTTTTTAATCTAAAAGTTTAGCGCAATCTAGCACGATTCGTAGATAGCTTATTCAATGAAGAAGAGGTGTGAGCGGTGTTAAATCGTGCGCTACCTTGCGTGAAAACGAGAGGGGCTTCATAAGGACGGCGTTTCCCCCAGCTACAGACTCCATATTGACAGTCGTGTGTTGATTGTTTCGTGATAACAGCTCCACTTCTTCTTTCCAGCGAGACTCGATCTAAACAGAGAATTACCCTAAAGTGTTCTTGCTTGAACAAAACTTATTAATTCACCAGCCAAAAAACTCCTCTCATTCAATAAACGCATTTCAATACTGCTGTGAGATACAGGGTTCGGACTCCACAGTGTGTGGCAAACATAGGCAGCTTGACTTCAAGACCATAACATTTCTGCTAAAAAAATACTCTGGTACAGAATCACACTAATATTTTTAACTACAGGTATACTGACAGGAAGTTGAGAAGGGACATTTTGATCATCGAGTCAAGCAAGCCAACAAATACTAAGGCAAAGTAACACTTTAGTATACCTTAGTTCATCATTGTCAGATTTTTTAGTTGAATGTGGAATATGATTCAAATATCACCGTCTCCTGGCCAGTCAATTATTTCGGATTTCATATCAAGAACAAAATCCTCTTTCTTCAAATGACAGGATGGATAAAGGCTTGTCAACCATGGCGTCAAGATTACAAAAGATGTCAACAACTATCAACAACTAAACATGCTCGTTGTTCACACCACACCCACCTTTCTGCTGTGCTCCTCTTCGGCTCGCAAGGCAACTTCGGTCTTCAGCAACTTTTCACTCATTGCGTCCTTTTCAAAGTTCGCGTTCTCCATTCTGAAAACATGACATCGTGACGCAACAGCATACGTTATCATTAGTCAGTGTCACACGTCACTTACCTCTGACGGAGGTCGTCGTATTTCTGCTGCCAGCCCAGTTCTTCAGCCTAAAAAATTATATCGTTAATTTTTGTTCCCAATTGAAGCGAATATGGGTAACACACCGTAATGGGAATGTTTACAATTATATTAGGGAATCCAGGCAGTACAAACGAAGCACTTCCTCAAGGCGCTGATAATACCGTTCAACTTTCCTCACACAATTTCTAGCACATAAAAAAAAAGAAAAGAGCTAGTATCGATAAGCCGTGAAATTTTTAAAAACATTCATATTCAGGGACCGTTGTACTTACAAACAGTACACACGCAGGATGCGACGCGTGTGCACATCAAAACAACGCTAAGTGTTTTAGCATTTCGCGTTCAAAACATCAGCAAATTTAACATTACGGCTCAACTTACTTCCACGGGCAGGGTTTTACGTTGCAATTCCTCTTTCAGTTTCGAGTTCTCGGCGTGCAGGTTGTTGTACTGGCTCTGGTACTGGTGCAGTGCCGAACTTGTGGCTGACAACTGCGAGTGGAATTCCTCGCACTTGCTCAGAGCTTCTAGAAGCTAAACAATTTGAAAGTGTTTAAACGTCGAAAGTCGTTCAGAAATTTTGATATTACAGCATTATATTGGACCATTGAAATGGCAGCAAACATTAAAAAATAAAATCAACTAGAGTATGGAGATAGCTTATTAGTTGCTGCTTTACGATCTGTTTGAAACGTAGTAGCGTATGTGTTATAACTTATGACTTGTTTGAATGACTGTTGCAACTTTGCAAGCACTGAAAAGCTATTCAAGTTTTATCATTTATTAACGAAAAGTCTTGGCAAAAGAAGCATTTTCCAGTCGAGCTAATCTCGCTAGCCAGTCTAAAGACTACATAGTTACTGTCCCTTTTTTATTGTTGACTGCCAGACAGGGAGGCTGTGATAAATATGACTTAAAATCTTTGGTTTGAACAGTCAGGAAATCGGGCTCATGTCTACTGTTTCAGTAACAGAATTTCAGACGAATGATTGACAGGTCACTTCAGTGTAGGAACTCACCTGGCCGGCTTGCTCGTTGACCTTCACGTTCGACATTCTGAGTTGCCCTTCCAAATACTCTATCTGCGACTCCGTGATGTTTCTTTCTATGTTTCTCCGTAAAACCATGTCCAGCTTTTGCAACTGTTCGTGAATGAATCCCAATTCCGCTTCACTCCGCTTAGTGTCGCCAACTGAGGATTGCTGGTACGTTTCCATAACCATCGGGGGATGCGGAGCTCCGAGAAGTTGTTTGAAAACCGAATCCTCTTTTCTAAACTCGTTTTCTAATTTGGTGATTTGTTCGTTGAGTGGAGCCAAGCGGCCCAACTCCGCTTGAAGTTTCTCAATCTGCTCCATTAATCCGTTTACCTTTGCTTCGCTTTTCCTCGCCTCCTGCTGCAACCCTTCAATCTGGGCACGCAGGAAGCCGACCTGCTGCTCAGAGCTTTCGCAGACGCGCTCAAGCTCTTTGCTTCTATCGAACGACTCGTCCTGTTCCAACAAGAAGCGAGTCTTCTCTCGCTCCCATTGTTTCCTCGAATCTTCCAGTTCTTCCTCCAGCACAAAATCGCGGTCCTCCAGGGTAGCACACTTGTGCAAAAGCTCAACCGCCTCTTTTTCTTTTTCAGCCAGTTTCTTATGAGTCTGATCCAGCTCTGATTTGATGTCCAAGATCGTATGAGCGAAGTCTTTTTTCTCTTGCAGGAGAGCTTCTTCCGAGCTCTGCAAGTCTTCGAATTCGGCTTTTATCTCAAAAACTTCAGATTTCAGAGCTTTGATTTTGTCTGTGTAAGAGCTCACTAGCTCCTGTAATTCCGAAAGTGATTTGACGCCAAAGTGCTGCAGAAGCAGCTGATGTTCGCTTCGAGTCGCGTTCACTTCCTCCTGTTGCTTATGTATCACTCGATCTTTTTCGGCTAGCTCCGACTTCAAGTGATTCTCGTTTGTCTCGTATTGTGCTTTTAAGGCAAACAAAGACTGCGTCTGGGAGCGGAGTGCAACAAGCTCAGCCGCACTGCTTTCCTTCTCCGTGCGCTCTTTGGCCACCTCCTGTTTTAGCCGCATGCAATCTGACACCAATTCCGATACCAGAGATTGACGCTTTTTCAGCTCGGACTGGAGGTGTTTGTTATCGGATGTCAAGTCCGCCATTTTGGTGTTCTCAGATCTCTGCAGTGACTCTGCTTCAATTCTAGACACAAACGACAGGTTTTCCTCTTCCTTCACCCGCAGCAGCGATTCAGTCTGCTCGAACGACGACTTCAGGAGGTCAATTTCTTCCACCAGACGCTGCTTTTCTGCTGCAGCCTCCCTAATTTCGTTCTCTTTTTCACTCAGTTCCAGCTCCAAGTTCGAGTTTGTCGATCGCAAATCTTGAGCAACTTTGCTGCTTTCCTCTGATTCGGACTTCCGCTGCTCTGTGAGCGCGGCAATCTCGGCCCTCATTTGCTCCTCCACTGAAACGCTTCTTTCTCCGACATCTTTGAGTTGAGCCTATAAAAAGGGTAGTTATTGACCAAAGCACTTCGAACTGAAGTCAACATGCAAAATTTGCTCTGTATTCCAAAACATAAATCAACACTAAACATTAACGGTTCACACATTTGACATCAGTACGTTTTATTAACATTAAAATCTACACTTTGGCCCTACACTTACAGGAGCAAACCTTTTGTAAGGCCATGATGGCAAAGGTACATACGATCGCAAGCGAAAGTGTGTAATCGTTATGCGACTCATTTAAGTGACATCATGCTGAATAAGAGTGGCTGGGGCTCGGTCCTAACCTAATACTCTTGAACCAAACTGCAAACCTAAAAATGTCGGCATAAGGGTATTTCACCAAACAATAAAAGCCTGTTTTGCTTGGCAAACAGAATTAAGAGAATTAAGATAGTCACAACTAACACAATCTAAGCCGGTTTACCTGCACAATGTCAAGTTGTAAACCGCACTTACTTCTATAATCTTGCGCTGCTCCAACATAGCGCTCAGCTCGGCCTCCTTTGCTGCCAGCTTCTCCTCCGTTTCAAGGAGCTCCGACCTCGCCTGGTCCAGCAGCAGTGAGCTCTCCTTCTTGTAGCTGTCGAATTCTTCTTCCACACTCTCAGCATTGGAAAGGGAAGCGTTGAGGTTGGATTGCATCTCAACCGCATTGGTTTCAAACTGCGAGCAGCGGTGCTGCAGGACTTCACAGCTCTGTTTCGATTCTTGCAACTGCTCGTTCAAATGCGCTTCTCGCTTTCTTATTTCCTCAAGTTTGTTTTTCAAGGTGTTCTTTTCCCGTTCGGCTTTCTGCCGCCACTCTTCGTAACTCTCTTTCTCGATTTGCAGGGCTGAGTTGAGATGATCGCAATCGCGCTGAAGAGCGTTGTATTTTTTCTTCAGTTTTTCTTGCTCTTCAGTTAACTTTTTCATCTCTTTTGATTGCTCCTGCAACTTCTCTTCAGCAGCTTTACCTTTAGTTTCATATTTCCTCCACTTTTCTCTTTCGGATTTGAGGCTTTCTACTTTCTCTTGGGCAGCGGCAAGTTTGTTTTGATGTTCTGCCAATGCTTGTTTGTGCGTTGCTGCATTCTCCGCACCTTCTTCAAGCATTTTTATCAACTTCATCATCTTCGGTTTCTGCTCTTTATTTTCTGATAGAGTAGTTTTTGAAGTTCCGCTATTATCTCGAGCCAGCAAAGGCTCATGAACCACCAGCGAGTGAGCAAGATATTCGGTGGAGGTTTGAATTTCCGAGGTTGCTCGACTCAACGACGCCTCAAGCTCATTAAGATTTATGCGAAGTTTGGTGATCTCTTCTTGGCGACTTTCGTTTTCGCTTTGCAACGCTAAGTTGCTTTCTTGGAAACTTTTTTGTTTCTCCATCAAATCATCGTATTGCGACTGCAGCATTTCACACTGAGCAGTGGCTCGATCAAGCTCGAGCTTCTGCTCATCAAAATTTTCCTTCAAACTTTCGCAGCTAGAGGACAGATCTTGTTTAGCGATCAACTCTGACTCAAAATCGCTTGTCACCTGCTCCAACATCTTAATCTTTTCCCTCTTCTCTGCCTCCAGAACCTGGCACTTCTCACCCAGCAAGTCGTATTCCTCCTGGAGAACTTGCTTCTCTTTCTTTAGAGACAAAAAATCCTGCAATCCTGTCTCTCCCTGACCCAGAGTGTTCTCCAGCTTCCGGATGCACTTCTGAGCAGACCGAAGCGACTCGGTCTTCTCCACCAGGTTTTTTTCAAGCTTACTGGCGCGCGACTCCATCGCGGTCACCATTTCGTTCATGTCTTTGTTGCACGTTTGCAACGTACCAATCTCCATCTGCATCTCCTCCACCTTCTTCTGCAGTCCCAGCTTCTCCTCCTCCGCCACTCGCAGATGCTTTTCTACGTCATCACGTTCATTTTGCACAGTTTTCAGGGCAGCTTGCTTTCCCAATGCACTTTCTTCGACACTGGAAACTTGTTCTTTCAAAATCAGCGTTCCTTTTTCAAGGTCGGATATAGTTTGCACCAAAGCATTCTTCTCGGAAACCAGAATATTTTGCTTCTCGATCTCGGCTTTAATAGCTTCGTCTTTTTGTTTGGTCTCGGCTATCAGCTCTTTCCTAGACAACAGAGCGGCTTTCAGCTTTCGCTGCAGCAGCGTAACTTTTTCATTGCTTTCAGCAGCAGACTGTTGCAGTTGTTCTTGTTGAACCGAATCAATTGACCTGTTCAACTCCGCCGTAGTCAATTGCTCCCGTAACTCCGCAACGCTGTTGTTTAGCTGCTCGTTTTGCGATTTCAACTGCAAGTTTGCGTCGTGGGCTTCATCGATCTGCTTTGCAGCCTCAAAGCCTTTGTTTTGTAACTCAGCAATCGCTTCGCCTTGTGTTTGGCTTTGTTGCACAAGGTGCGAGTTCTCCGAAGTTAAGCGATCAACAAAGGATTGCTTTTCTTCCATTGCAGTTTCTAGTTCTTGAAGTTTGGTTGACAATTTCTGTCGATTATCTTTCTCATTTTCCAATGCTTCAGTTTTCGACAAATATTCTTCGCTTTTCATCTCTAGTCCTTGCTGGAGTTCAGCAACTTGCTGGGATTTCGCTTCAAGAGTTTCATTCAATTGCGCGATATCGAAATCTCTTGCCTTGATGGCTGCAACTTGCTCCTCTAATTCCTGGCGATAGGAAGCTTCCGACTCTTTTAGAGCTTGGATCAAGGACTCGTTTTCCGAGGTTAACTCATCACACTTCGCCATTGACTCCGCTTGCTGCGCGCGAAGTTCATCTATTGACGACGAATCCAGTGACACGTTGCGCAACTCTTGCTCCAGGTTGGCAGCTTTTTGCTGCGACTCTTCCAATTCCAAAATTTGTTCTTTCAAAATCAACGTTCCTTTTTCAAGGTCGGATATAGTTTGCATCAAAGCATTCTTCTCGGAAACCAGAATATTTTGCTTCTCGATCTCGGCTTTAATAGCTTCATCTTTTTGTTTGGTCTCGGCTATCAGCTCTTTCCTAGACAACAGAGCGGCTTTCAGCTTTCGCTGCAGCAGCGTAACTTTTTCATTGCTTTCAGCAGCAGACTGTTGCAGTTGTTCTTGTTGAACCGAATCATTTGACCTGTTCAACTCCGCCGTAGTCAATTGCTCCCGTAACTCCGCAACGCTGTTGTTTAGCTGCTCGTTTTGCGATTTCAACTGCAAGTTTGCGTCATGGGCTTCATCGATCTGTTTCGCAGCCTCGACGCCCAGTTCTTTGTTCCTGCTTTGTAACTCAGCAATCGCTTCGCCTTGTGTTTGGCTTTGTTGCACAAGGTGCGAGTTCTCCGAAGTTAAGCGATCAACAAAGGATTGCTTTTCTTCCATTGCAGTTTCTAGTTCTTGAAGTTTGGTTGACAATTTCTGTCGATTATCTTTCTCATTTTCCAATGCTTCAGTTTTCGACAAATATTCTTCGCTTTTCATCTCTAGTCCTTGCTGGAGTTCAGCAACTTGCTGGGATTTCGCTTCAAGAGTTTCATTCAATTGCGCGATATCAAAATCTCTTGCCTTGATGGCTGCAACTTGCTCCTCTAATTCCTGGCGATAGGAAGCTTCCGACTCTTTTAGAGCTTGGATCAAGGACTCGTTTTCCGAGGTTAACTCATCACACTTCGCCATTGACTCCGCTTGCTGCGCGCGAAGTTCACCTATTGACGACGAATCCAGTGACGCGTTGTGCAACTCTTGCTCCAGGTTGGCAGCTTTTTGCAGTGACTCTTTCAATTCCAAAATTTGTTCTTTCAAAATCAACGTTCCTTTTTCAAGGTCGGATATAGTTTGCACCAAAGCATTCTTCTCGGAAACCAGAATATTTTGCTTCTCGATCTCGGCTTTAATAGCTTCGTCTTTTTGTTTGGTCTCGGCTATCAGCTCTTTCCTAGACAACAGAGCGGCTTTCAGCTTTCGCTGCAGCAGCGTAACTTTTTCATTGCTTTCAGCAGCAGACTGTTGCAGTTGTTCTTGTTGAACCGAATCATTTGACCTGTTCAACTCCGCCGTAGTCAATTGCTCCCGTAACTCCGCAACGCTGTTGTTTAGCTGCTCGTTTTGCGATTTCAACTGCAAGTTTGCGTCGTGGGCTTCATCGATCTGCTTTGCAGCCTCAAAGCCTTTGCTTTGTAACTCAGCAATCGCTTCGCCTTGTGTTTGGCTTTGCTGCAAAAGGTGCGAGTTCTCCGAAGTTAAGCGATCAAGAAAGGATTGCTTTTCTTCCATTGCAGTTTCTAGTTCTTGAAGTTTGGTTGACAATTCCTCTCTAATAACTTTCTCATTTTCTGATTCGGAAATTCGCTCTTTTAAAATCAACGTTCCTTTTTCAAGGTTGGATATAGTTTGCACTAAAGCGTTCTTTTCAAACACCAAAATGTTTTGCTTCTCCAACTCAACCTTAATAGCTTCGTCTTTTTGTTTGGTCTCAGCTATCAACTCTTTTCTAGACAACAGAGCGGCTTTCAGCTTTCGCTGCAGAATCATAACTTTTTCGTTGCTTTCAGCAGTCGATTGTTCCAGCTGTTGTTGCTGGAGTTCAGCAGCTTGCTGGGATTTCGTTTCCACAGTTTCATTCAATTGAGCAATACTCAAATCTCTAGCCTTGATGGCTGCAACTTGCTCC
Source organism: Trididemnum nubilum (assembly GCA_963965965.1). Taxonomy (NCBI): domain Eukaryota; kingdom Metazoa; phylum Chordata; class Ascidiacea; order Aplousobranchia; family Didemnidae; genus Trididemnum; species Trididemnum nubilum. Next base: position 38,366,752 of record OZ014485.1, on the reverse strand, counting down.
TCTAATTCCTGGCGATAGGAAGCTTCCGACTCTTTTAGAGTTTGGATCAAGGACTCGTTTTCCGAGGTTAACTCATCACACTTTGCCGTTAACTTCGCTTGCTGCGCACGAAGTTCATCTATTGACGACGAATCCAGTGACGCATTGTGCAACTCTTGCTCCAGGTTGGCAGCTTTCTGCTGCGACTCTTCCAATTCCATCCTCAGCCGGGAAAATTCGGATTGAGCAGCTACGGCTTGATTTTCAGCGAGTTCCAATGCAGTTGTGAGCTCTAGCACCTTGTTCTCCGCACTTGCTCGAACCGAATTTGCTTCGGTGACAAGCTCCTCAAGTTGACGAGTTTCTGCTTCTTTTGATGCGAGGTTTTGCAGCTTCGCATCCAATTCAGAAGTTGCCAGAGACAGTTGCTCAACCAGTGCGCTGGATCGAGCGGATAAGTTTTCGATTTCAACCAAGTGATGTTGAATAGTTCGGGACTTTTCTTGGTTGACGTTGGTTAACTGGGCGTTGACATTGACTAGCTGTTCGTTGACTGTTTGCAAGGAAGTGATTTCCGAGTGAAGCTTTAAATCATTTTCCGTAAGAAGTTGAACTCGTTGCAGTAAATCGCTTCGGGCTTTTTCAAGGTCACTGCATTTTTGGAGGGAAGCGTCGACGTCCATTTGAAGCTGCTCGACTTGGTTACGTAGGCTGCCCACCTCCTCCTGGCTGCACTGCTGCAACAACTCTTCCGCTGGCCGCGAAGCATTCAGGGATTCGGAAAGCTGCAATGAGAGGTGGTCCTTCTCAACCATCAAGGAATCGTTCAGGGCCTCCACTTCGCTTTGGCGCGCCTCCAGCTCCTTCACTTGTGTCATCAGCGATTTCCTCGACACTAGGGCCGCTTTAAACTTTCGCTGAATTTCGCTCAGGCTTTTTTCTTTTTCAGCGAGGGCACGTTTCAGTTCAGTGACGTCATTCTTTCCCCCGTCAACTTCGGATTGCTGCAGGTCCTCCGTGGTAGTGGCGGTTTGAAGACGCAAAACTTCGCGACCCCTCGCCTCCAACTCCATGCTGATATTAGCGACGTTGGCCTCAGCGGTCGCAAGAGCAGAAGCTAAATGTTCCATCTGAAACAGAAACGTTGTAAAAAGTTAAATGCATCCGCTAACTCCATCAAATCTTTGCTAAGCTACCGTCACTACACCAAAGCACACAGCTGCGCAGTTTTTAACAAAATGCCAAGGTGATGGGGAACCACAAACAACACATTGTGCCGGGCTTAAACGGCAAACTTCCCTTCCAGAATCAAGCGCGTTAACTACTCGAAACACGAACTGCGTTTCTTGGACATTAAATTAGAGTAACCACATCAGTAAAGGCCTAAAGTAAAAAAAAAAACTCTCTCCACTCTCGTCTAAACCTGTTTCGTATAGCGAAATTTTGTTCAAAAAAGTCGATTTATTCTATGAGCCCATTTTTATGCCTATTGGTTTAAACTTAAATGCAAACAGGGTATGCAGAACCGACTTGTCCAGCAAAATATACAACCACCTGCCACCCACCTTGGCGTCAGCATCCGAGCGAGTTCGGCGTAGTTCATCCTCCAGCTCGTTTATTTTCACTCCGTAATCGGATTCTTTACCGGAGAGCTCGGAAATTTGCTGCCTCATTGCATGAACCAAGGTTTGCGCCTCCTCAGCGTTTGTACTAGCTTTAGTTTCACTATTGGCAGCCTTGTTGGAAGACAAACCAAAATGTTCTAGAGCTTTGTCCAACTCTGTACGGAGGTTAAGGAGATCGCGCTCCTTTTCAACCAAATCTTGCTTAAAAATATCCCTCTCTGATGCCAATGCTGCCAATTGCTCGTTGGCTTGCGACAGATCAGCTAAGATTTTGTCGTGCTCCAGGATATTTTCGTTCAAACTTTGGTTGTCACGCCGGAGGGCTTCCAGCTCGTGCTCAGACTGCTGCAGAGATTTGCTCAGCTCCTCAATAGTAGACCTGAGGGAGTCTTGCAAGATCCGACCTTCTTCGATTGCTTGGTTCGACTTCGCGTTGCTGGAAGCTTCCTTGGTCTGAATTTCGTTGTTCTGCTGCTCGACTTTCGCCTCCAGTTTGCGGTTCAGTTCTTGAAGGGACGCGATGGACGAATTTTGTTCATCGATTACTTTGCTGTAGTTTGAAACAAATTCGTTTAACTTCCCAGTCAAAAGGTCGACTTCTGCCTTGCGCTCATCCCGTTCCTGTTGGAGTTCCTGGTTAGCAGTGGTGAGCTCCTCAGTGAGGTTTTCAACTTTCCGCCCGTGTTCAGCAATTTCCTCATGTTTAGTGGCCAGTGACTGCCTCAATTCTTCCAACGCTACGTTTTTGTTCGCGACTTCTTCCTCTTTGACTTGGATTGCTGCAGCAAGTGACTGAATGTCGGCCTCTAAACTGCCAACTTTTTCAAGCAAGCTGTTAACGGTGCCTTGCTGTGATTCGGCATCTTCCAACTTTTGATACAGATCTCCTTTATCTTTCTCCAACTGCTTGCTGAGTTCTCTCAACTCCGTCATTTCCTCATTTAGTTTCGTCATTTCCGCATCCTTTTCTTGCAATGCGTTTTCAACATTCCCTCTAAAAGTTAATTCCGTTTCTTTGTTTGTCTGTTGCTGTTTTTCCAATTCTTCGGTCATAGTTGCCATGGTCTCTTGAGCCTGCACGAGAGCGGCTTCTCTCTGCTGCAGCTGCGTGGCAAGGTTTTTCAGTTGTTCCTTCCACGCCGACTTTTCTTCGGACTGCTTTGAACCCAATAAAGCGAGGTCTTTCTTTATTTCCTCCACTTCAACGTCTTTCAACTTTAGTTTCTCCTCTGTGGCAGAACCGATGACACCGATTTGCTCCTTTAATGATGTCACTAGGATCTCGGCCTCCTCCAGCTTGTGTCGTGACGCCACCAGCTCCTAAATAATCACATTGTGGGAGATATTGACATGCTTAGCTAGCCAGCTTGATTTGAAAGTGAATATAACAACACTGCATATTCTAGAATTTACCTTTACTTTCGAAAGGTGCACAACTGCACATTCATACCGGCGCAACATTTCACACTACTGCAAACCATATTTCTTTGCTTGTTTGCAAATTCTTGCTATTTGAATAATTAAGATTTTATTTGAATAAGACTTGACTGATGATGCCCCACAGATAAGGAAATTGATTTTAATAAATATAGTAGTATACAAATTACGACTGATTTCATATGTGCCCGATCAGCTTGTGGCTATATTATTATACTGATCCCTAAATGCGAATTCGTCGGAGTTTCAGCTTTTCTCTATTGCTGGTGATTTTCATCTGAAACATGGCCTCAAACAAATTCTTACTACGAAGTCAAATATCCGTGAGGCGCCGCATTACTGTAAATTCCAAAAAAAATAGTCAGTCACATTTATTCAAAAGAACTTAGTTTATTTACACGCTCCAAACACACCCACCTTTTCTAATTCTCGTTCAGCTTCCGTCGGTGGCGCTGCACTACCACCTTCGGCACCTTTCTGTGAGGTCATCTCGCTTTCCAGCTCTCCTTTCTCCTCCTTCAGACGCTTCAGCTGTATCTGCTGGGCTTTCATGATCTTCTTTGCCTTTTCTTTATAAGCTTCGTGTTTAGCGGCCTGCAAAAGAGACCAGCATAGCGCTAAGTTTTGAAGTAGTGTCACATAAGATCTTGCATATTATTCTCTCATAAACCCAATCGCAACGAGGCCATTGACAGCCTGTTATAGCCGGTAGTCACATAGCACGGGCTCGGCACGCCGTTTTCCACGAGATAAGCTGCTGGAAACAAAAGCCGGGCGAATCATGTTAAAGGCTCCTGGAGCCGTGCAACGAAAAAAATCCGAAACACGTTTCAAAAATTTGACTAAGAACAGCTTTGTTAAAGTAATAACACATTAAGCCCTAACAAAAAACAGCAGCTCCAACGTCTTGAACCTTTTTTTTGCAGCTCCCTTCCAAGCAAAGACACGAACCATTGTATGAAAATTTGTTACCTGTTCCTTTAACTCCTGGTCCTTGTCCTCTTTGGACTGGTCAAGCAGCACAGTCAAGCGAGCAAGTTCCTCCTCGTGCTTCGACGATTCGGCCGCCGATCTGTCAGCCTCTTCGAGCAAGTCTCTGACCTGAAAATACAAATCACCAATGTGGACAAAACTTGATTTAAGAAAAAACAGGAAAAATGCGATGGATCGAGGAAACTATGCATCACAAATCTCGATTTATGAAGGGATTCCTAAAGGACTGCAGCAGAAATGAAATGCATCCAATCAAACACAAAGAAAAATAATGGCCGATGATGATACAGTTTAATACCAACTGTAGATAGTGTAAGTTTTAAAAAAATTTGGCCGAGAATACCTGCGGAAAATAATTGAGCGAATAGCATAACCAGCTTGCTACGGAAAATCTCTCCGACGTATCTCAATCCATTCTCGGCTCAAAATTCAACTATGAGAAACGGTGATAAAGATTGCAAAATAAAAATAAAAAGGATCAAGCAGTGCTTTAAAATGCTTGAAGAAGTCGAGGTGTGTTATGCAAAGGGTATTCCCCGCCATCTGGATCAACTTACTTTCTGCTCCAGCTCGGCCGAGGTGGCTAACCAGGCGTCTTCTTTCCTGCGAGATTCCGCCAACACGTCTTCCAGCTTCTCCATCAACATGCTCTCCGCATCTTTGGCACCACTCGACGCTAATTCGCTGTTGCTCTGCGCCATATCTACATAACATGAGGTTCTGATTGACAGCAGCCAATACTATAAACACTGCTGAACCCCTCAAAGCATGTGATTTAAACATAAAATTCACTTTCTTGATTCTTACTAAATGTCGAAACAGGGTTCGATTCTACTTGAAAACACTATTGGTATTAGCCGGAAAGGGCATTCAGAAACTGCATTGCTTTAAGGAATAATGGTAACAATGTGTAGTAGAGTGGTTTGACATACTGTACTGCTAGCGACATCAAACACGAATTCCCATATCTGAGTTACGAACATCTTCCTCGTTTCAACTCAAATAATATGAGAAATCGAGTTTGAGATAAAAAAAATCACCTTCTAAATTTTGCCGCAGCTCCTTGCACTCCTCTTCTCGTTGCTTTATGACGTCATTAAGCTGATGGATTTGATTGGTTGCTTCTTCCACCTGATCATCACGTTCGCGCAGTCGCGACTCGACAACCGAATTCAACTCGTTCAACTGAAAAAAAAAAGGTGTGGGTCAGAGAAGCCTGCCTTGAGTTCACAAAGTTACTAAAGACTAGAACGAGTGCAAAACCTGAAAAAAGTGAAGTTTCCAGTAAACACAAACAAAAATTGGAAATGATACAAAAGGATGGGAGAGAAATAGAAGTTTAATCTTTCCAACATTGAAATCCTAGCTGCTCTCAGTCATGACAGATTTCGCGCAATATTTGCGGACGTCTCATCTTTATTTCTGTTGGTTTAAAAAAGTGCTGTACCATAATAATCTAGACGTAGATTTGAAAAGTTCGAGGGGTGCCGCTTGACACGATAACTTTGTCTTTAACGGCTATTTTTTAATGCTGACTATAAAATTATTATCATTATTGCAGTGTCTTCTACGTAAATTTTTTAGCGTTGAAGAATAAATAAATACTTGACTCGACATAAACTACGATTTTTGTTTGCACTCGTTACTAGCACGAGTTCTATTAGCAAGCGCACCTTAAAAAGCTTCTAGTGTTGCGAAGTTGACTCAACTAAAGGTAGCCTTTTCCTCCGTGCCAAAGCTTTTTGTTGCATTGGTTATATGATATTTGGTAACGCTACGGCAAAAATATTTCAACTATTACAAGAACATGTGAGCCACCGCACTAACATCTAGAATAGGATGTTTCATTTTTTCATCAATTTCGAGAAAAGCTTAGTTTGGGCGATTTTATGACGGGGTTTTGGGTACAAGTAACGAATCGAGCGTTTTTTTTCGATTATGACGTCATTCACCGGTGGCACCGGCCGTTTGAAGTTTATGACGTCATATGAGGCGCCGAAATTAGCGTATCTCGCGAACGGGTCGGGTTAGGAACCTCATATTGGTGTCAAACGACGCAGAATAGCCGGTTTCCTATCTGCTCTTAATACATTTCATACGTCTATCTGCTACTACAAACCGATAAATCAAGAAAAACCGTTATTTTAGCAAAATATTGGTCTTTTTATCGCAATTGGCAGTTCTGAAACTTGTTCAATTAGCTTGCCCAATAAGTTTTGTTAGCGGACAATATGTTAGTTACTACGACATAATAAAATTATAGAACATTTCATTATTTCGGTCGCAATCAATTGCTAAATCAGTTTTCGAGTGACATATAATATGAGCTAAAGTTTCCAAAATGCCAGTTACTAGGCACGAAGCAGCCAGTACCCAAAAATTAGACGAGGATTTGAAAGGTGACCGTTTGCCGTTAGCAGCAGAAGTCTTAGGTTATTACAACTTTTTGAGTAGATCTGAATCCGAAAGCAATCCAAAATTTTTGCTGCAATTACCAAACTTTACTGACGTCAAGAATCAACTGATCAGTGATGTGATTGGCTTGTGGGGGAAAGCCAGTCTTCCAATTATTTCCACAAAAAGAGTTGAAACTAAACTAAAGGAACTCATTAAAAAGTATACCCTTGCTCTAAAAAGAGTTAGAAAGACTAAAGAAAAGGATTTATCAGGTGAAAAATGGTTATTTGAGTTGTTTGATTTGAGCAGGTGCAAATGTAAAATTAGCGATCATCCAAAGATCCATCAAACAAAAGTGCTGTGCCCTTGCCCATTCGAAGATCGTGTACCTGAAAAGGAAGCATCTTTCTTGAAGGATCAACGAGGTGAACGTAGAATGATGATTTCTGCCAGTAAAGACTTAACTCACACAAAACAGTTTTTAAAACGGTTAGCTCATAAACCCAAGAACAGCTCGGAGGATGATGAACCTTGTACTTCCTCATCTTTGGCTACAACATTTAATATTACAGTTGATCCCGATGATGCTGATCCAACTGAAGACAAGGGCGATGCTAAAGAGTATTCGCCAGTAGATATACCGGTTGGTGAAAAAAAATCCATAAAACGAAAATCGTTGCACTTAAAGGATGAGAGTTGCGTGCGTGCAGACAAGCGCATGTTATCTGTTCGTCAACAGTCGGATGCTATTCTTTCTGTTGTAGGAAAAGATGCTGTTGCTGCTTCAGCTTCTACTGTATTTCGCAAGCGCCAGAAATTCAGATTAACTGCCCTTGAAGAGTGTGAAGCTGCCTTGAACAGAGCTGAAGCTCTACAGCTTTGCTATGATGGTCGAGTAGTCAATAAAGTTGATAGGTACGTTTTTCTAGGTCAAGGTGTAGGTTCCAATCAAACCATCAAGTCGGAGCATGTTATGGGTGTTAAATCTTTTCCAAAAACATCGTCTGTTACTGGAGAAGCTATATTTGCAACCATTGTAGATCAAATTTGTGGCGGTTACATAAACAAGATTGTATCGGTAATGGCAGATACTACAGCTGTTAATACTGGCAAGAAGTCAAGGGTAAATGTCCGTTTAGAAAAGTGCTTTCAAGAAAAGGTAGGACATGGCATTCACACACTCGAGTGTTTGTTCCATGTGAACGAGATATATTTGTCGCATGTCATTCAATCTTATGAGGGAATTACAAAGGGTCCATCTTCGCTAGAAGGTGATGCACTTATGAATCTGATACATAGTATTGGCAAGCCAAACATGAAAGATCTTCTTTCAAGACAAAGACTTGACATCCGAACCACTCAAATTGCTTCTCTTCATATAAAGTCAAAAGTGGAATGGTTTAGCCAATTAAAATCCGATCATAAAACAGATGACAAGTTTCGCAGTGACCAAATGGTGATGCTGACTCTGGCAAGCTATTTAATTATGGATGTGCCGGAAAATCTTATCAATTTTCTTGCTTATCGGCAAGAATCTATTAGTCGTTCAAGGTGGATAACAACCGCAAATGGCTATCTGCGACTTCTGCTGTTTTACTATGATAAACTAAACCGCCACCAGCAAACGACTCTGAAACGATTGGTTTCTTACATTGTTTCTGTGTATGTTCCATCTTTCATAATATTGCATTTGAAACCACAAGCTGCTGAAGGACCACAGTTAACTCTCTTTCAGAGAGATTTGTTGAATTCCTACCAAGAAATTGATAGAGAAATTGCTGATGTTGTTTTCAAGTATTTTTTGGATCATGCTGTTCATTGGCTTTCACCTAAAAACGTTTCCCTCAGTGTGTTCTCTGAAGTGCCACCATACTGCATGGAAGCTGTAAAAACTGCTTCGTTTCCAGATGTGGTCAATACTCGAGCTCTTTTGCAAGATCGGACCTCCCGTTTTCGTCATTTTTTCACTTCCGCAAGTAAAAATGCACCCTGCATCACCATGACTTCAGTTAGTCCCAATTTTTGGAAAACAATTGATAACAACAACCGTTCCACTGAACGAAGAATTGGTAAATTGAGATCAATTGTACAGAGTAAAATTAGTGACAATGCTGCAAGTGGTTTAGTCGATGTGAAGATTAGAGCATATTTATGTGCAATGGAATATTTGCAAAAATAATGCGGTTTTAAAAATCACATTGCCGTCTTTGTTTGATGTGTTATGCTTTATGTTTTAATGTTATCTACTATTAAAAATTGTTCTCTTACTAATTGTTTGTTATAAGATTTGGAAGAGGTACGCTAGTCAGCGATCATCTCTTAGGTGAATTAGAACTTCGGTAATAAAAAATGTTAAAAATACCGGTATCTTAAGCATGAAAGAGCTGGATACTTGAGCTAAATAAAATCTGGTGTAAGTAAAGAAGTCTGCAAAACAAGATCGGAAACATAACTCAAAAACTAAGATTCTGAGCCATATAAAAAAAAACTTCTAGATCCTTACAACTAACCAAAAACTGTAGCAATTGCTGTGTAGCGTTAAAAATTTCGAATTTTTCTAAAAAACACGGTTTTTCTTGATTTATCGGTTTGTAGTAGCAGATAGACGTATGAAATGTATTAAGAGCAGATAGGAAACCGGCTATTCTGCGTCGTTTGACACCAATATGAGGTTCCTAACCCGACCCGTTCGCGAGATATGCTAATTTCGGCGCCTCATATGACGTCATAAACTTCAAACGGCCGGTGCCACCGGTGAATGACGTCATAATCGAAAAAAAACGCTCGATTCGTTACTTGTACCCAAAACCCCGTCATAAAATCGCCCAAACTAAGCTTTTCTCGAAATTGATGAAAAAATGAAACATCCTAATCTAGAAGCTGCCAAAGCAAGTCTCTGGAAACTCCTGCTAAACAAAAGCCACGCTCAGCCATCATCCCACCTGGCGCTCGCTTTCCATCCGCAGGGATTCCTTTAACTCTCGGATCTCCTCAGCATTTCTAGTCAGCTCTGCACCAAGCCCCTTCACCTGCTCGTCCTTCTCCACCAAGCTCTCCATGGCAGAGGAGAGACCCAAGGTGAGTCTGGCGTTTTCCTCCTCCCCATTCCTGGCTTTTGCACTAGCTTCGGATAGTCGCTCCTCTAGCAAACTGAAATTCAAAAAATAGCGTTGATAATAAAAGCAGATCACCTCACAAACACTCGCTCGAGGTCCACATACTGTCAGCCAACTTCGTGCCATAATTTTGAGTTCTTCGGGTTGTTACTTCTCATGGCCACCATTCAACGCTATTAATCGGGCATTTTAATGAAGTTATCAAGCAAGTACAGAAATATCCCAATAAATATGGCTGGAAGGATCTTCAAAGGCATGCAGTTTAGACGACACGGATATGAATCGTTGAGTTCTGGCTCTAGCGCACGAATGAATCGTTCTTTTGCTCTCTATTATCACTACCTTTCCGAGGCACTAGTTGTGCTTCTCATCGACGCATGGCCACAAATGGGCTGTCCAGATAGTCTGCCATAGTGCCATATGAAATTAATAATCTTTAGAAGCACTAAAACTAGTGGAATTTTATTTAATAGACAAAATGAAGATAAAAATGAAACCTGCAAGTGGATTTGAGGTCATCACAGAGTTTCTCTTTCTCATCGTGGGCAGTAATCATTGCTACTTGATCTTGAAGCTGTAAAATAAATATTATATATTTCAAATCCGAGCAGTGGAGTCAAGAATGGAAGGTGTAAAAGTGACAGGTCCATTAATCGCTGCACACGAAGTAGACATGATGTACTTATAAAAATTCACTTAAACACTGTGAGAAGCTCGAAAAGCGGTACTGGTCACCAATAAGCAGCGAATTGCGGTAAAGCAAGGGAAATAAAAGGACAATCATCAGCGGACCAGCAAATGTGTTCATAGGTCCGCATTTTTTATCACAGTTAGAGCAATAAATAAAGATAAAAAATAATTTTCCCCCTGGGAATTAAGGGCGACCCAACTTCGAGCAGCCTCATATCTCTTACGACCCACCGGAAATCCTTCAAACTCCCAGTAGACTAATCCACTACTGTGGAAGCTGTCACTACGTCGGCAACCTACCTTCGATTGCAAGTTCTGCATTTCTTTTTCCTGTTCCTCGCACTTGAACCTCTGCTGGCGCAACAAGGCGCCGACTTCCTCCACTTTTCCTTCCAAACCAGCGACCTCTTCCTGGTGGTGGAGGTTCGATTCCTGGATCTGCCGCTCAAGCATCAGAGTTAACTCGTTCACTTCAGACAACTGAAAAAAAAGTCATATGCCGGATGACTCAATTGAGAGTGGAAGTTTTCGCCAAGATTAAATCTGGTTTCGAACGCCGGGGATATCAAAAGTGTAATACACTTAACTTAAACAGTTCGCCATAAATTTGAGCGTTTGGTGCTCCTACCAATTGCTAATAAAAAAAAATACTTTGCCAATAGAAACCACAAAACAGGTGGTAACCCACAAAACACCACAATCTTCTCATGGCTTCAAACCCCCTAGCATCACACTCACTTGAACTTCGTATTTCTCTTCCAGTTTCTCGTAATTTTCTCTTCCTGTTCGAATTTCTTTCAAGCTTTCATCGTACTTTTCCTAGAGTAAAAAAACTTCGAATTAGTAATCGCATGACCAAATTGACCATCGGTGTATTACGGTTCCATGTGCAACGAGCACATACCATTCTTAAACTTTGATACCACAAGAGGAAAGACGTGGTCTATGACAAAGTGGTGACATCATTTTCCAACCGCCCATTCAAAATATATCAGACAAATTAATGAGACGCAATGCAATGCTTCGTAAACTAAAATTGTTTCAATAATATCAGATCACCAAATCACAACGGGACAAAGCTCTGCGCTCTGGAAAACTGACTTGTCCACCACGCTACAAAAAATATAGTCAGCAAAGCAAGGTATCAGTCGATATGGGATCTTGATAAAAGAGCAATCGTTATATACCCCTTTCACGAATATAGAACTTGCTGGTTTGAAAGTTCTTAACGAAGCCAGTAGAACTGGTCCGAGAAAAAGCTGACACTGAGATGGCACAATACTTCACAAACAAAAGTAATGGAGGGAATATTTACTCATTGCACTATACGAACAAAACAAGGACTTTTTAGCCGCCCTAAACTACATCATCACTTCATAGACCAACCAACTCACAGACAGCCTGTTATACTGCTCATCACAAGCCAACAATTTTGCTTTGAACATTTGCTCGGTTTCTCCCGCAAATCGATTGATATCAAGGACTTCTTGCTGCGAATGAGACAGCGAACGACGTAGCGTTTCCATCTAAACCACACGCAAGTTAACAACCAAAGTTTTAGTTACTGCATGCATTTCAAGAAGTCGAAATTGAACTGCGCACAGTATTTTTGAACTTAGGTTAGAACAACAATAATTTAGCTCAAATCTCTGACGTAGTCAGTATAAGTTTGTTTTCCATGGTTATATTTACCATGCTCCATATGTGCACCATCACAAAATCCATTCAACTTTTTCAATTCGTTTTCACACTTTGACGTAAAAACATCATGACTCTTTCATAAGCCCAACTTGTACTGTATTATCCCAAGTGAGATGCAACAACTATGACCATTATTAGACACGATATTGAATATTGATGCTCCAGCAAAAACAGTTCGCTACCTCGGCGTTAATGCTTTCAATCAGCTCGTCCTTTTCTCCGATGCGCGTTTCAAGAGATCCAACGTATGTAGCTAAATCCTGCGCGCGAATTTGAGCTTGTTCCAAGGCTCCCTCTTTTTGTTGGGCGAAAGCTATGGCTTCCAAGTCACGCTCACGCAACTGTGACGTTAGCTGAGTTACCTGTTAACAAATAATTAGCTTTATCCCAGAACATTATCTATCACAATCGATAACAAGATGCAACGGCAACAGTCAAAACTTGGCAGAGAATGTACAACATTAATGCTGAAAATGTTAACGTAATGTTAAGCAAGTCATAGCAGCAACCTTATTCTGATGCTCTGAGAGGTTTCCTTGCAAAGCTTCACACTGCGCATTCTTCTCAGCCATGGACTGATGCAAAGTTTCGATTTCGTGAATAAAGTCCTCCAATTTTCCTTGCAGATCTTGCGTTTCCTACCAACACAACACTGGTTAGTTTCTCAACAGGCATTATCTTAAAATGGTGAAATTGTGCGGCAGCACTGTAAGCTGCAACTTGCTTAAATGCCGATCACCACTCATTTGACAATAAACTTGAACCGTGAAATCGCTATAACTCTCATAAGTCAAATATACAGCACTACAGCACTTTCAATTAGACAAGTTTAGTATCGAAGAACAATTGAATTCAGGCATATCTAGAATACAAACATTTGAGTAAAAACGATGTTTAGTTGTTTACCCAGTGAACCAACTTCCTACACCAAAAGGCAGTGTGTTGTCTATGATGATAAAACTTGGCTTTGGACAGGCGCTACACGACCCTTTTGAGTAATAGAATAGAACGTTGCGGATCTTTTCAGAAACCCAAAATTTGTGCCATGCCATTACCTTCAGATCCCGAATAGTTTCGTATGAAAAATAGTGGTTGGTTGTGCCGTCAAACCGAGGGATGGAAAACTCGACGGATATCTAGCTGTCGGGCAAACCATATAAAGACCGAAGTTCAAAAGTTAATGACAGATAAACTCTCACTCAAACATCGACTTACCAGGTCTTTGGTGCGAAGAAGCTGCTTCAGCTTCTCCATTTCTTCCTGGTGTTGAGCGTTGTTCGACTCCGCGCTCTCCGTTGCGTGATCCAACTCTCTCCGCAAATTGTCCATTGTGACGCCGCTTTGACGTGTCTGATACAAATTTGAGTTTCTCAAATTAAAGTTTTTAAATGTGGCGTTAGTTTAGTGTAAAAAACGAAAATAGCAAACCATTTTGTATTATTATCAAACATTCTATATCAAATTTTCTTATTCTCGGGTTAAGAGTTGCAGGTTAAGATCTAGGCAATAATGAACACAGAGTTCGGGATTTGCCAAGATGATGGTGACTGATAATAAAATCGATTGGCTGGGACAGACCATCCTTTTGAATAAGCACAACAACAGTAGTTTGATGAGGAGCCGGATATCGATCAATAACCGCTTCTCAAAACAATAGTGTTGATGTTTGAAGTTCAACCAAAAATTCAAAAGAAAATAAGCTAAAATAAAAATTCACCTGATCTAGTAGTGCACTGTTTTCTTCTTGCAGAGTTTTGATTTTTTCTTTTAATTCCGGCAGCTCGATTTCATATTTTTCTTTCTCCATGGTCAAATTTGATACCTCGTCCATTTTTAACTAACGAAAAAAGAAAGCGCATAAGAAACAATACTTAACAAAAACTATAAAACAAGGAAGGAAACGCAAGTCGTTAGGCTGATTATCGAACCGATCAGTGGTCAAGTGGATAGAGCGTCTGCTACTGAAGCGGTAGAATAGGGTTCGATTCGATTCTCGGTCGGGTCAAACCAAAGACTATAAACATTGGTACTCGCAGTTTCCCTGCTCGACGTTCAGCAATTAAAGGGATGATGTGAAGCCTTCACCATGTGTGGTAGACAGGTTTGACTCGAAAACCAAAAGGTCCCTTCGCTGTCTCCTGGCCAAGGCAACTTGATGAATAAAATGTAGTTACAATAAGGCTTATAAAATGGTTCAGCAACTTGTAGTGTACGCGCACCTACTACGAATTGAAACTCAGGCAATCCAGAGCAACCTGTTAACACTCTTATAAAGAACGGAAATAGTTTGCACTAGAACAGCAGCTTAAACATTTCAATAGTTACGGAAATTGCTGATTGGAAGAAAAGACAGCGGTATGCAATTAACATTACATAGAAGACCTGGTATTTGCTTTGCAAAGTCTCCAATTGCTTCTCCAGGTTTTGCAGATCTTTTTGGCTCTTCTTTGAATCGATATCGAGGTTGACTTGAGACACTTTAGCAGCGGCCAGGCTTTGGTTCTGTTCCTCGACCAGCCGGTTCAGCGCATCCCATTCACTGTCCTTTTCCTCGTATCTAAAGTGAATAAAGTTTCGTAACAAATAAACAACCAATAAACCACATTACACTATCATTTAGACTTTAGAGACTAGATGAAATCTTTATGAAATAATGAAATGGATCCAAAGGGCACAGCCATGTTTAGGCAAATATTTAAGGATTCCAGTACTGAAATTGACATGTAGGCAATTGTTCCCATCTTACTCCGCATAACTTCAGCGACCCAACATTTTAGTACGAATACAATTAGAGTATTTTGAATTTTTGCTAATTTCTGCCAGGGCAGAGTTGTAAACGGGCCGATTAGTACAGGCCCCAACCCGGCCCAAGACCAAAAAGTGATCTGAAACCGAAACCAGGTCCGTAAAAGCTCGAAAGTCAAGTTATGTCTGATTAGTTGCTCGCGTACGGTTAAAACTACTTATTGATGATTATTTGTGATGCAATAATAATAGTAATGATACTTAAACGAAGTCGTCATTCAGTGTTGCAAAGTTATTTTAATTATATTTTTATGACACCTAAAAAGCTAAAACACAAGACATGTCTCTACATGTATATCAGGCCGGAATTAAGCCAGACATCTTGTCACTCTTAAGCCCGAACCTGACCTGATTCGCAACTCGGTGTTAGGGTGTTCAACAAAAAATCTCAACTAGAGCGAGCAAGCAAGTCAAGAAGAATTTGACCAAACTGAAACCCTGGCCTTCATCTGTGCACGCAGCAAATCCTGGTGACATTATCAAATTCTTTGAAATTTGGGTACGAACCCAGAGAGCCACAACAATAATAATATTAAATGAGGTTGCAAATCGTATCTTGCCGTTCATGAAATCAAGCTGCCAGGCGCTAATCAACTGAGTAAAACGAAAATCGCATGCGCAGAGTTAAGGTCAACTAGCACGTCTACCACGCCACACCCACCTTTTTAAAACATTTTTCAAACTTTCGGATTGGTTTTCGAAGGCTTCCAACAATTGCTGTTTCTCTTCACGAAGCCTACAAATATAAAGCTAAAAACAACTGCAAAGCAAAAGATTTGTGAACTACATATCAATTAACTCTCAAATAACACTAATTGACCCCCAGTTTTAAGAACAATATATTAGTTTAGAATGCACCTGACATTTCAGAACCATCGGGATAAAGATCTCCCGCTTATTTCTTAGAACTTGAGCAAAATCAAACCAAAATGTGATTCAACTTTTAATTTGCTCTAAGTCTACCCAAACTTTAACCCATTCTTACTCTTGTCTTAATCTTAAAAAACGTAAACTTCAAATGTGAAGGTGAATGATGTTATTCAATACTCATAACTTATATTTTTTCTCTAGCTTTCCCAATGAACTTTCTCCACAGCGAATGTTTCTGCTCAGCTCACAGAATTAACTACTGAATCATTGAATGCTGACAATAGTTGTAGTGTGAGCAATTAGGTTAATCAGATTAAATTATTAATAGAATTACTAAACTAACAGATATACTGGCGATCTGATTGCCGAGTAAGCCTACTGAATGCTAACCAAAACAACGCACCAAATTTTTCTACATCTCACATAATTTAAGTTTGCTTCAAACATTTGCTATTAAACAAACTTCCTCAAATCACTTTCGCACGAAGCCTGAGGCTCAGCACAACAAATAAAAACCAGCTTTGCAACGTGTCCGACGTAACAATAAAAAAAAAAAGAAAAAATGGATTTCCTGTACGACGTGTTACGCCTCATTGCACCGCGTCACACATGAGCGCGAATTCAATTTCCTTCCTTTCAGACGAGTTTTTTGTATGGCTTGAAGGCCACCTAATGCCTGCAAAGCAACGCCCTTAAACGTTATTAAAAAAGATTACTAATCGAATGCTGTAAACCCGGTTTAGGTACACATTGTCAGTTTCAAGAAAATAAATAGCGATTATGTACTCGGGATTACCTTTCGCGCTTTTAAAAAATGACATGAAGTCGTCAGACCCAGAAGTTTGGTGCCTTTGGCTTGCTCATCACTGCAGAGGATAGGCGATTTTGCAAAGGCATGTGATAGCAGCTTACTAGTCAAAAAGTTTTGCACAAAAAAGGCGTAGTTAGCTCAAAGTAGTTTCATTGCTAAGTTCAGAAGTGAATTACCTGTACCAATCAGCTTTTACTACTAGTATTGAACAGCAGTTTTACTACAGTAATGACTCATCACTCTAAAAACTCCAACAGCGCAAAAGTTTTCGTATTCTTTCTGGCATTTCGTACCCAATACCGGTAGGCTCCCATGGTGTAAAAAAAGATTTTAGACACAACAAGAAACTATTGAAAGCGTGTAATTATATAAAAATATTTTACCCATCTAATACTAATGGCTACTGTAGTTTACTGCGTGGGATTAGGAATAAAGCGGTACCGCACGATACAAATGGTACAGGTACCAGCATCAGATCAGTAGCCTGGTTTGGTTTGTGTTTCAGGGATTAACCTTGTAGAGCAACAGGACCTAGTCAGATTGCTGGATGCTTCGTGAGCAAACTACTGGTAGATGGGTAGTAGGTAGGAGTATTGGTACAATAGGCTGATAATGGCAAGGAAGTAATTACGGTATGTTACATTGATACGATAGGTAAAAATGTTACCATTACAGGCAGCATTTTCGCACTACATTTTCATATTCACAAAACTGGTACTTCTAACAAATTACCTGCGCTCACTGCAGGGCTGCGAACTCCAACTTGAACTTGAACTCGAAAAAACTCGGTTATTTTTCCGAACTCGAACTTGAACTCAAAAAAATAATTTTTCTGAACTTGAACTCCAATAAAATTGTTCGAGTTCAAGTTCATTAAAAAAAAATTTTAAGATTAAAAATTTGTCGGAAAATATTTGTTGCTGACCAAGCCGAGTAAATTGAGATTGCGTTTTTCGTAACAGCTGCGTAAGTGCACATTCTTCACTGTTTTGTTTATGTCGTGGCGAACTAGGAAAACAGAGCAAGACGTATACAGTACAAAATCAGAGCGATTAAAGGGTATTAGAGAAAAAGCGATGCAACGTTCTCTCAAGTGCCAAAAACTCAAGTTTGCCTCGTAGCGAAGACTTTTGACAGTTCGAACAAGAAGAGAGCGACTGCAATGTTCTTTTCTCTCGAGTAAATTAAGTGACGAAGAAGTTGACCTCCTAGCGAAAACTACGCAATTAATGCGTTAACAGAGTGTAAGTTAATTTTCTCTACTTTCCAGTTGGTAAAAAGTCACTTGATTAGTTAGAATAAATTAGCGAGTTTTGTTTTTGACAAAAAAGTTAGCAATTGAGAAATGAGTTTGTGGTTAAAAAGATTCACGACTTAAGAAATAAGGTATTTAGAATTTCTTTTTTGTAGTTTGCGTGTTAGTCAAGTAGCTAATTATACTACTAACAAAAATAATTTTGGGTTACGCAGTATTTGGATTGAAATCTTCACGCAAAATTTTGTGTTCATTATGTTAGCACAAAGCAGGAGTATGAAGTGTTTGTGAAAGTAGCTCTTGGAAAACTAGTGCATACTACATACTGACTAATCGAGTAACCGACTAATCGTGTCAGAAAAGTAAAGTTATTTATTGCAGTTGGTAAATTCTTAACCTATACGTTACTTTTAACAGAATATTCAACATTAATTTTGTATTCATTTATCTATTATTAATTTTGTGATGCCAAATAACCAATCAAGTTGTGCATATAAATGTTTCCGGCATGGTGAAAAAACTGCAGCCTTACATCAGGGCTGTGAACTCGAACTTGAACTCGAAAAAACTCGATTATTTTGCCGAACTCGAACTTGAACTCGAAAAAATTAAATTACAGAAGTCGAACTTGAACTAGGACTTGCTAAAATAGGCTGAACTCGAACTTGAATAAAAATCGATCGAGTTCGCAGCCCTGACTCACTGGTAGTTGTCTGGCTGTGCAGATCTGAGGTATCAGTACAACGATCTGATACCAGTAACCTAGTCTGGTGCCAAGCTATGGTACCCTTGCAGATTGGTCTAGCCTAATATATTGCCAGGAGTAAAATATTTACAGTAACACAAACCAAACCAGTATTGATCTGTGATACTGGTACCATTTCTACTGTACCTATCCGTACCGGTATATTCCTGATCCCACGCAGTGAACTACAGTAGCTTACTGGTATTAGATGGGTAAAATATTTTTACATAATTATACGCTTTCAATACTTTTTTGTTGTGTCTAAATTTTTTTTTACACTATGGTAGCCTACCCGTACTACATACGGCTATGCCAGATTAAATACGAAAACTTTTGTACAGTTAGAATTTTTGAGAGATAGAGTCATTACTGGTAGTAAAACTGCTGTTCAATACTGATAATAAAAGCTGATTGCTACGGTTATTTCGCTTCTGAACTTAGCAATGAAACTACTTCGAGCTAATTACGCCTTTTCTGTGCAAAACTTTTTGACTAGCAAGCTGCTATCATATGCCTTTGCAAAATCGCCTAACCTCTGCAATGATAAACAAGCCAATGGCACCAAACTTCTGGGTCTAATGATGTCATGTCATTTTTTAAAAACGCGAAAGGTAATCCCGAGTAGATAAAGGCTATTCATTTTCTTGAAACTGAGAATGCGTATCTAAACTAGGTCTTCAGCATTCGATTAGTAATATTCTTTTTATTACATTTTAAGGGCGTTGTTTTGCGGACATTAAGTGGCCTTTAATTATTATTTTTTTTAGGAATTTATCAATAAAATAATTTAGAAACTTAAATTTCTATTATGTAATTTTAATGAACTTAGCACACCGTTTCAGTAGATAACAAAGTTAAGTCTTAAGGCTTAAGACCGTTTCAGTAGATAACAAAGTAAGTAGCAATAGCAATAGAAAATTTTAAGGAAAAGAGAGTAAAACGAGAATGAGAAATCATCACCTGCGCTTTTTAATTTGCTTTTTTAAAAGGGTCAAGATTTTTAATTTGCTTTTTTATAAGTTATAGAGTAAGGATTTGAGTTTAGGTTAGATTTGAGAATGAATTGATAAAAACCTAGATAGAACTTTTCGGTGAAACAGTCTCTTCCTTTTTCAGGCTGCAATGCAAAAAATATATTAATGAAGCAGTTTTGTTTCATCAAAAACTTAGAGAGAAAAAAGTTTACGTTATTCTTACGCGTATTTTTCAGTTTAGGTTTTCAATTAAATTTCTGTTTCAGATCAGGGTTTCAGTTGGAGGAGTTACGAGTTAGGACTGGAATAGACCAAATGAAAACACATCATATCTTCCGGTAAAACGAAAGCTTGGCCAAATGATCAAAAACACGTCATACCTCAGTATTATTTCATTCAACTGTGAAGCAACAGTAGCGTGATGATGTGACTGGCTCTCCTGGTCACATGCTAATTCTTCGAGTTGCATCTGAAGAAATTCCACGCTCTGAACAAGAATCCCGTTAGGGAGCCGTTTTCCACAGAACGCGTGGAATGGAGTGCTGACTACTGCCACTTGATGGGCAAACAAAAAGGGGGCCGAATCCTTTCAGTAAAATATCAAGGTGTAATTTTAGGAACTTTTTTGAATACATTTTTAAGTGACTTTGGTAGTACCGAGATAACGGCGCTTTATCCCTTGCTTATCACTTCTTAAGCAAAAAGTGGTCCACTAAGGTCAGTTTAAGTGTATACAACTGCACTGCGTTTTCATAAGTTACAACTGAAACATAAATCAAATTTCTAGTGCCATGGCTGTTTTTATCCCCGTCAAATGTAAAAGTCGATCATCGGCGGGGACCTCATCCCCTCGCAACCTACCTGTTTTTCGTGTTCTTTACTTCTCATAAGCGTAGGCGCAAAGTCCCCGAGGTGCTCCTCTTGCCCTGAAACTACGAAGCATATCAAAAGATGTACGCTGAAATAACTACAACAATACGAGATCAAAACTAAGTGGCCGGACAAGTACATAAATTATATGTTTGCAGGGCTTCACAAATTTTGAATTTAAATCGTTTAATACTATCGCAATACTTCCCTGAACGCCTGAAGGACAAGGACTGAAGGAAGCCCAGGAGCAGGAGGCATCTAGCAATACAAGAGCAAAATAATTAGTAAGTTTGGTCACCTTGTCCAGCGTCGACCCGTTCAAGAATTTCGTCTCGCTCTCGTTGAATTTCCACCAGCTTTTCTTCGCTTTCGTTCAAACGAGATTCAAGTTTTGCGTTGTGCTGCAACGATTATGTCAGACATTGTTAATAGCGAAATCACGCACTGCGACATCCACGCTAATGTCATTCTGAATTTGGATGTGTCAAACGAAACTAAAACTTTACTATCACCGCAAAAATTTCCAATTTAGCCAAAATAACTTAACACATAAAATGACTTTTTTAAGCAAATTTCTAAGCTTTAACTTTAGTTGGACAAAAAGCAATCGAACATTTAACAAGAGGATCGTTAACTCAGTGAGAAACATACTGGAAATTCAAGTCGTCTTTGGGATTATCCCCAGACTTATACCTAAGACAACAAACCGACCATGGTCGGCCAGATGCAAGAAATGTTGCTCATCTTTTGATGCAAAATTCTTCCCAAACGACTATGGAATCTAAAACAAAAACAGTGCGGCCAGCATGCAGATGACGTCACTGTGGTTAGTCAAGGTTAACATGCGGATGACGTCATAGACGTTAGTCAAGGTTAGCATGCGGACGACGTCATACTAGTTAGCAAAAAACAGCATGCGGATGATGTCACTGTGCTACACAATTTAGGTTCATGCTACAAGCAAAAGCAAAACACAGACACAAACATGCTTGGGATGAAGATCTGAGAAAAGTGGAAAATAAGTAGAAAACCAAAGCAATAATCACGACAGTTTTGGATGCCCCACAGCATACGGATAAGAATTGCTGATGTGAAAGTCGTAACTAATAGCGATGCGCAACTGACTAGCGCGCTGTTGCTGGTGGCAGCAGCTTATTCTTACCAATTCAGTTGGGGCACAGACATGTCATCACAAGCAACAGCAATCAGTCTACAGACTTAATTATTCCTGAAAATGAAACATGCACAATGTTTGTGCAATACACACGCCACACATGCATGCTTTCTGCCACAATGTTGGTAACACTGGCAATTTTTTAAGGTTTAGTGCGAAAGTGGAATCTAAGTCAAGCGGAGAATGAAATAAACCAAAAAGTGGTACATGTTTCGGAAAACAAAAATGCAAGTTTATCGTTGATGTTAGTCAGATGTTGGTTGAATGATCACCTAACGAAATTTGCCGAATTTTTTGATTTACAAGGCCACGACCCGGCTACATGCAGGGATGCTACCTCGAAGTAGGAACGTATAACGCGGTGGAAGCCGTCGTCGCCGTCCAAATCGCTCTTTGTCTCGATAAACTGCGTCAACTCTTCGCGAATTACGTTCTCAAACTGACAAAACACACTCCACATTGTGACGTGCAAACACGCATTGCTAAGAAGCAAGACTGCATCACAAAAGCAGCAATACTTCAGCAGATATCTCACAGCAATTTGATGGGGACTAATGTTCGAATGTGGCACTGTGAAATATTTAGGCGGGAGGTGCAATTTTCAGGGATATAAGATTTGTGAAGTTGCTTCTACGGTCATATACCCCTAGAAATTGTGGTATGCAATAACTATCTGACGCATTATTGTTTCAGTTACAATCAAACCAAGACCAGCTGATTGAAGATTAGCACCACCCGGGCCACAAATGCTTTGTGTTGAATTTCAATGAAAGACCAAGCAAATTAAACATAATTTTGAGTAACACCTCAAAATATTGAAAATCGCTTTCTTGAAGTCAGCTTTATAAATTCAGGTATTTACCTGGTCCAGGGTAGACTGCAGACGATCGGCCCGCTGTAGCGCCTCGTCCCTTTCCGTGGCGCGTTGGACTCGCCATCTTTCATATTCCACTTTTGTCGCTTCCACCTCCGTTTGCAGCTTCGCATATTGATCTGACAGCTTGAAAACAAAAACCGGTCATTACAAAACCAATGCGGCTAAAACATAAAATACAGGTTGCGGGTAATTAAAATCAAGTGCTCAGCTAAAACAGAAGCATACAGACGCGGCTAATGCATAAATCTGAAACCGTGGGTTGGCGCTAGGCACAGTTTCTAGTTGCTTGGATTCGAAATCGCACCCAATCACCCACAGAGGATAGCCATTAGCCAACAAATATTCAATTTTGGTTCACTCGGACAGGATTCAATTAAAATAAACTGCCTTGTATGTTGAGTGCTTATCTTTTTTCTATACAAATTACTACCCCAACTCTCACCTCCTGCATGATGGAATCTTTTTTGTCAAGAGCAAGCTGCAGCGCCTTCTTATCTTTTTCGTGCTCAGCGAGTTGTGCTTCATAACCCTCCCTCAAACTTCGCAGCTCTTCAATTTGATCTTTCCGCTGCTGTTCTATTCGCTCAGAGTGATCATTCGCCTGCAAGAAATAAAACTTAGCGAAAACGAAAATTTTATTAAAAATTTAATTCTTGACCGAAACTACCTAAACTTTTTTAGTTAATTTTATGATAATTTAGGATTTTGAGAGTTACAACCGCCCATGCAATGTTCAGTATAGCGCTATTTTGACCAATACTACAGACCTCTTCAGTTGAGAAGGTATTAATGAGTAAGGGAGATAAAACAGGCCGAGCCGGATTAATAACAGACAAAACTCAACGCACAAACCGAGGTGGCAGCGCGTTTTGCAAAATTAAATTTGCGTTAAAGTTGAAAAGTGGATAGAAAAGTTAAGCTGATGAGGAAAATGCGCTACATAATTGTATTATTTTATTAAGGCCACTGATTATGAGGTGTTTTGTAACGGAGGCTTTTGAACAAATGATTAGAGAAAACATTCTCCAATTCACAAGAATAATGCAGCACTATTTAGCTTACAGAGAATCAGCTTTTAATATATTTTTTTGTCAAGTTTCAAACCCCATTTGAATAATCAGTATAGGGACTTTTCTGTGAATGTAATCATAGCGCAACATAAAACCTGAGCGGTGTGCTGGCGAGCTTGCAAGGGAAGTGAAGAAGTAATTACACTCTCAACTGGAGGACCTTCTACTAATAGGCCCATTTTAGGAGCTTTCTGGTCTCGATAAAGCGCCACCCCAAAATAGAGAGTGCTCTAATAAGTTTACAATACCGACCGAATAAGTTGATGCCTGCATAGTGTACAGTATACTGTTTGTTAGGGGCTTGTTACGCTGTTTATTGGTTGGTGAACACGGAGCGCAACTGCGCATACTCACTTCAACTGCCTTCGCGTTGTCTTGCTTCTGCCGCTGCAAGTTTTCAATATCCTCCTGCTGTGAGTTGATTGTATCTAAACAAAGATCGTTCGTTCGTATGAACAAGGCACTCTACGTCCGTCTAACCACTAACCGCACCAACGCAAAACGTTTTTTAGGGTTCTACTTGCAAGCCTTTCGTCAGGCTGGGCCACCACAACGGGAAGACTGCTTGGCCCAAATGGAAAATAAACGTACAGTGTCTTTTCCAAGGACACAGCAACGCATTGCCAGTTCGAGAATCGAACCAGGGGTCAGCAACCTTTCGATCACTAAACCGACGCTCTATCACTGAGCTATCGCCACCGCATTAAAAAACTACGATAAAAACTTCAAGTCAGTAACTAAACAAACATGAAAAGTACATAACGGTTTTGCTTCGAACGGACAAGTTAGTTGCTGAGACAGAGTTCAAAGGTTGGCAGTTAAGCCAATAAGCACATCTAAAGCTATTCACAATAACATTGCGCTCCAAAAATTGGTAGCACACTATTTAGCTGTCAATTCTATTAGGAAAATAGGAGTTGATGACACGGTCGGAGAGGGTTAATAAAGTGCTGATTTCAACGCACTATCATCCAAAAAAGATCGAAATCATGAAATCAGCCGATCTTACGGCAGTAGCGACTTACAGGGTGGTCCAAAAAAAGCGCCCTATTTTGTTTTTTCTCCCAAACGTTTGGTTTAGGAGATTTTGTTTTGGTTTTCAGGTGGTGAAGACAGTAGGCCTAGGAAATTGTTTAAATAGCAAAATGGATGTAAGTGGGCGCTATACTGGGCAGCAGCGAATAAAAATAGTATAGGCGTATTTTGCCACAAAATTAGTGGCTTTGACACAGCGACAATGCAGAAAAGAACTTAGCAGGGACAAAGTACCTGATAGAAAAACAATTGAACGTTTGGTGGCCAAATTTCGAGAGACTGAAAGTGTTGCAAATGCTAATAAAATTCGCAATGGTCGACCTTGTTCAAGTGAAAACACCCAACAATGTTCAGAATTTGCGTGAACGATTTGAGAAATCTTTCAGAAAATCAACACGTCTTTCACAAGAAGTCGGCCTTTCCAGATCGTCTGCAATGCGAATTCTCCATGATGACCTATAGCTCTTCCCTTACAAAATTCAAATGTTGCAGAGACAAACTGATGACAACAAAGCAGAACGTCTTGCTTTTTGCCAAGATATCAGCCAAAAGATTGAAAACAACCCTGGTTTGTTAAATGTGATATTTTTTAGTGATGAAGCTGATTGTCACTTGAGTGGACACATCAACAAGCAGAGTATGCGTTGTTGGTCTCACGCTCATCCACATGAGCATACCTATCAGCCTCTTAGCCAGCAGAAAGTGACTATATGATGTTCCATAGGGCGAAATGGAATCATCGGGCCGTATTTCTTTGAAGATGAAAGTGGTAATCGAGTAACAGTGGATACTGACCGTTACATTGCACTTATGCAGACCAGGTTCATTCCTGCACTGCAAAGAAAACGAGGAGTAGACATGAACTCTGTTATGTACCAACAAGATGGTGCACCACCCCATTGTTCAGACAGATTTTTGGAATACCTACGCCAATATTTTTCTGGTGATAGACTCATTTCAAGACGCACTGATTTTCCCTGGCCACCATATCCTCCTGATCTTAACCACCTGACTACTTTCTCTGGGGTTACCTCAAGGAAAGAAACTACAATAACAATCCAAAGACTCTAGCAGATTTGAAGGACAACATAAAAAGCAAGATCATGAAAAAACCTATCGACATGATAAAACGAGTCATTGACAATTTTAATACTCGTGTCCGAGCAGTTATTCGCTAGCATGGTGCCTGGATAGAACATATCATCAACTATTAAAGAACAGGAAAGTTAGTGGCTTCCATGTACTATCAGAATTGGAGGACATAATTTCCCATCATGATGGAATTATTTCGCAAAAAAATTTTCATAATATGTTGTTTGAGTAAAAAATTAGATGAAAAACAAAATAGGGCGCTTTTTTTGGACCACCCTGTATATCTTTTACTGCTAGCAGCGAACGCAGAAGCTACTCACCGGAAATATTCTCCTCGCCCTGTCCAATAGGCGTGTGCTCAGATCTTGATAATCTAAACTTGCAGTCGTTGAGCTCTGCAGTCTGATCTTCCAGCACCTGTCAAACAGTATACACTGGTTATAATCTTATTAGAGCACCCTCTATTGTGAGGTGGCGCTCTATGGAGACAAGGAAGCTCCTAAAATGGGCCTACTGGTACGAGGTTCTCCAGTTGAAAGTGTAATTATTTCCCCACTCCTCTTTCAAGCTTACCAGCGCACTGTTTGAGTTCTACAGCATGTAGCAAATTCTCAGAAAAAAGCCGGTTAGCTCTAACTGACTATCTAAATGAGATTTGGAACTCAAAAACAAACAGATGAAAGCAGACGCTCAGTAATCTAAGGGGTGCAGTACAGTTTAATTCTTGTGGGCAGATGAATGTTTTTTGTAATGTTCTTCCAAAAACCTCCGTTCCAAAACACCTTAAAATCAGTCAGTGGCCTTAACAAATGTAAGCATGTGGTGCAGCAATAACATAACACAGTTTGACAAAATTTGCTTTGTTTCTCTCATCAGCTTCAATTTTTCAATGCAATTTTCAACTTGAACCCAAAATAAAACTTGCAAAACGCGTCATCACCTTGGTTTGTGCGTCAAGTTGGTCAAGTACGGTGCGCATCCTCACTTCGACCGCCTTCGCGTTGTCCTCCTTCTGCTGCTGCAGGTTTTCAATTTCCTCCTGTTGTAACTTGATTGTATCTGAACAAAGATGAAAAGCACCAGTGACGACTCAAATTCGAAATATTTTCAAGTGGGCTGGTGGGCGGTGGCTTGCGGTCACCAGCGCAAACATGGTCAGCGTAATAGAGGACAACAGGCTACAAAAATAGACTATCCATCCAGCCAAGTGAAAACCTTTTAAGCCCTTTACTTAATTAGGATCGAAATTTTCACCTTTAAGTAAAACCAGGGTAATAGTTGGAGGCAGGAAAAAATGCTCTCGTCCATACAATATGTTTTGGGGGTTCAATTATCACGAAATAGGCGAGGTGAATCAGGCCAATGATGTTTATGGGAAAACGCCAAATAAACATGAGTCACGTTTACTATACAACCAGCACAAAGGTGAACCAAGCTGCAACCAAACTTCCACAAAAGCAGAATAACAGTTAAGCAGATTCGTCATAGGGAATCTCAAATACCTACCATTCAATTTCTCGACAGTGAGCTGCACCGCCTCTCTGGCTTCGTTCGCTTTCTCATTTTGTTCATTTAAAGACTGGATGCGATTCTGGAAAGACAAAATTTATTCTATCGCAATGTTTTTATCTTTGAAAACTACAGTGTTGAGAAATGCAATGCTTATCATTCTTGACTACTCGTATTGCAACTTGACTGCACTCACTGTATCACGGCGAAGCGTGTAATTAGTTAGCGAGGCCCTTGAACGCGTCATTGAGCCTGGGCAACACTGTGTCCGAGCTTGAAACGCCTGGGAACCGAACCAAAGACGATCCACTTTAGTGGCGAAAATGTTTTGTTAACCACGAAACCAGCAGGCCGGTATTGCTTGCATATCAGCAATTCTACACAATTCAAATTGGCCGGTGTTGCTCGTTCTGCACTACAACCAACAGGCCGGTATTGCTCGAATGCTCGTATATTTGCAATACGCACCACAAAAAAAAATCACAAACGCTCGGACAACTCAACTTCTGTGGCAGGCCAAGTCCAGTGGAGACTGGAACACGTACCTTTAGCAGATTGCTTTCGTTGACTAGGACCCCGTTTGCTTCGGCCGCTTGTCTGTATGCTTGCTCATACTGGCGCAAAGCTTGTATAAGCTCAGTTGTGTTCATCGAACTTGAATCGGGAGTCGCCTAAATGACATCCTCATTAAATTTTATTTTAGAGCGGAAATTTTTACGCTTTAACCAAACTTGAAATACAACAAAAATGAAACGAACTAGTGAAGAACGTTAAAAATCATCAGAGGAACTGACAGAAAAATCTGCAAATTCCTGCAAAGCATGAAAGGCCAGATTAATTGCAAGGAAATAAATTCCTGGTTTTGTGCGTTGCGCTGCAATCGAGCACTCACCGCTTGCGACTGGAGGGTTTTCATCTCCTCCATGAGCAAGGTTCGGCCCTCTACAGTTTCCCGGAGGTTCTGTTGGAGGATGTTGATCGTCCGTTGAAATTCCTAAACGAACATCCAGCACAGGTTAAGACCTGACAGATCTACACGAAACTTCGCTGCTATAGATTTACAGCAATCCTCTTTGACCAGTCCATTTTTCTTCTTTTCATTCCTCGACATTTTTTTCTGTTCGTTTCGGTTGTCCTCTTCCTCTGCTATCCTGCACTTTTCAAATTCCACAGCCTTCATTAAAATGTTTTTATCTTCTCGCCTCACTACCACATATTTGTTGCAAGTATTCTCATACAAGGGGATGCGAAAACGGGTCGGCGATTTTTAAGAGGTGACAACAATAAGTTAACGTGATTTTAGGCGATGTACTTACTATACGGCGAAATGTAATTTATGGCTGGTATCAAGTAAAGATATCGATTCGATTTATGACTACAAGGGTGGTTGTAGCTGTGGTTCGCCCGGCTTGGCCCGACTCGATGGGTGGGGAAGAACCTCACACGTTGATTAGCTTTCCACTGCATCGTCTATGGTCCACAATTGATTTTGTTTGAATCTGTTTATGTTTGAATGTTTAAATTTATTGTTACCTCCCCTGAAGAGTCCAAAGGCGAAACAGCCTGTCGGGGACATTACTTTATAGGCGTGTACTGATTTTAATTTTGATGGGCTAGAATTCAAGAGATAGATGAGGCTGCCTTTGTAATTTTTCATTAAAAAAACATGCATTTTTGTCCATACCATTTAAACAAAACTATAAACAAAACATCATTTAAGTTCCGCAGCGATTCTCAAATTTTGCGAATTAAATTTATGTAGACTTCTAAGAAATATAGTAATTTAATAAAATAGTGAGACACTTTGATGCGGCAGAACAGAACACAGTTAAGTGACAGTCGAGCAAGTACTCTTACCTCGTGCTCATGCTCTTTATCCTGGATTTCATGTTGGAGCAGTTCAAGCACTTTCTCCTTACCAGACAAAACCTCCTCCTGCTCATGCAGCTTTCGCTTCAACGATCGAATCAACTTAAAATACCGTATTCGAATTAAATCCGAGCATCGAGTGACAAACTTCAACTGGTTAGATCGTGACGTATATGAAACCAAAAGATTGCTGGATCCTGGAGCGGTTATTGAAACGGAAACTACATCCATTGAGTATTGGCAATCACTTTTTTGGTTTTGATTTTCGCTTGGCAGACAAATAAACATAAAATTGAAAAAAAATCAATAGTACCTTTTTAAAATTTCGTGATTATTTAGGAATTTTTTTTTTAATTTCAAGACTATAAATCAAATCAAATCAAATCTGATTTATAATCTTGAAATTAAAAAAAAAAAAATTTAATTTCAAGATTATTCGACAGTTAATTAAAAATTTCAACTACTCTTAAGCGCCGCTGCATATTTACCTGGTCTTGTTCGACTGTTTCCTCTTGCGCGTCGATGATGCTTGCGTCATGCTCTTTCTTCATTTGCATAATCTGTTCTTCTTTCACTTCTACAGTCTCCATCTTTGCCGCCAGCTTCTGTTGCAGCTGATCCACCTGTTGCATTAAAAGAAGCGTCAAATGGTAGGCTGCAAGCTTGTTTCAGACTCCCAAAGATGTTTCAAAGCAACAAATCAAACTTGGTTTGGGCGTTTTCAGGCGGCAAACACGAAACCCCGCGCCGAACACTCGTACACAGGTCACCCGTATTACCACAGTAAACTTGATCCCAGGCCTGACGTCACCCGTATTACCACAACTCGCCAACCGCAATTCAAAAAGGATTTTCCTTCTCCGAGTTGAAGTCGGAGTCGAGCTCGACTTCAAAAGCTGTAAATCGGAATACCATCAGCATTTAAATTATAATTGTCACCAAATCCAACTCAAGTCGGACTTTGAGTTGTGGTTCACCCATGTAATACAAGCTTTAAAGAGTTTGAACCACAATTTGTTGATTTGCTTTGCACGCCTATGATCAATTGCAATCCGGCACTTACTTGCTGTGTTGCGTGTTGCAATTCGTCCTCCAATCGAGAAACATCTGTTTTGCTTTCCTCGGACAACATCAGTAACCGATCTTCTGCTTCCCTCAATTTTGAGCTCAGCTTTGTGATTGTCTTATTCTGATGTTTTTCCGAAGGCGTTGCTTCGCCGACAACTTCTTCGAGATCCTGCAGCACGTTATTGTATGAGTTTGCCATCAACGGGTGCTATTGATTCTAACAGTGTTGCCATCTTTTGTTGGCTTGGAACATAGATTGAAGCTATGCAATAACTTGGTTCCATTTATTTTGAAATTTAAGCGAAACACAAATTGAATTGAAAATAAAGCAAAGATCAAGATAAGCCCACTATTACCCACAATAATATCTTCTATTCATTTTTATATTTTAGCATTTTTTATTTGCTTTGTCAAAGTTAAGGTACTTTTTTTTTTAATTTTGAGACTTATGGGGACAACGATAGGCATATTACGCAAATATTGCCCAGCCTTCACACGACGTGCTGTAGAAAAAAATCCTTTTTTTTCAAAACTGCCGGTTAAGGTTAACACGGTGTGTTATCTATGTCGTGATTGATGGGTATCCAAACCATTGGGAATCATCTAATCATCCAACATGAATCAGACATAGATGAACAATGAATGAAAAATGTGCACCTGAATAGTTTTCTCTCTACTTTTAAGCTGACTTTCTTTTTCATCCAGTTTAGCCGCAAGCTCCGCGATCTTTTGGTCTTTACCAACAATAGCACCATATAATTCTTCAACATGTTTTCTTTCCTAGAAAATAAATATCAAAACATAAGCAACTTCAACATGTCGCAGCAAACAAACAATTTAATCCCATTTCTACAATAACGTAACTTGTTTACGCTTGGTGGACATCTGAAAACGAAAACGAGAAAAGGACAGTTTAGTTATTTTGCAAAAATCTGCATCAATAATATGAGTGCACAGCAAAAGAGCTGATGTAACGAAGAACTGCTAACGTTTGACAAATTACCAACGACTGAAGTCCATCGCAATTGGCTTAGACTTGGAATGTCAAATTTGTTTCAATGGAGAACATACCCTTGGCTAGTTTCAATATCTATGCATGTACATTGCACACTTGTACAGGATGGGCATAAAGTCTTTTCCTAATTATAAACTTTTTAGCTCCCTGAATGTATAAAGGTAAACCAACTATGCTAATGGTGCAAATAAAAGTTTTTATTGACAAAAAATTTTTGATGTCTAGGAAATGTTAATGCACTGAAGCAGTTGAATCTGTAACTAAACAATAAACATGTCGAGTAAAATTGAATACTGTTTGAACTGTTCAAACCAAAATTAAAATTCATTGAATTTCGTAATAATTAGGTGGTCATCCTGAGATTTATTAAACTTTTTTGCATGTAAACAAAACTTTTAGTTGAGTAGTAGCAGTATAACGAAAAACAACAATTCTATTGTATCCATTCCGGAGTAACAAAAATTTGTAATCAAGGGAGGACTTTATGCTCACTCAGTACTTTTTTTTACTCCCAATCATCTCTTTTTTCATTTTATTTGGAATAATTTATTTGGAAAATAATAAAATCGATTATCTTTTTGTAAAATAGCTAATGCATTTAAATTAATAGTTTTTCGATTTTTGTTCTTGGCTTGCCTTGAAAATGAAACACATAGCCTGGCTAGTGGCTAATAAATAAATCAAAACAAGCACAAAAAATTGCACTGCAAAACTGCATTTCCAACTGTTAAGTCAAAATTTCTTCACCTTCTCCTCTGACGTCGCCATCAAGTGCTGAGCTTCTGTGATATCTTTAAGTTGTTGAGAAAGTTCAGCATGTTTGTTGTGAAACGTAACCTCCATTTCACTGAATTTTTCCTCCTGTAATAACATAAAATTTAGGTTGCGCTGCGAAATTTCAAAACAATAATGTGCAACAACAGCCTATAAACTGTAATCACTCTGAGGTCATGAATTTGTAAGACGATTTTAGATTGCCTAAATTTTGTCTGTACTTTCCAAGCTGTCTTGCAAGAGACATCAGAAGAACTTTTTGTTTTTTGAGTTAGCCCAAGCAATTGAGAAAGTTCACAATAAAAAAAAATTAACTCTCAAACATTACAATTACTGAGCAGCAAATGCAAAATCAATGTGGTTAATTCTAACTACAAAAAAGAATTACTTTTTCTTTTAGAGCTTTTTGTTGACTCAATAACAACTCTTCTTTTTCTTCAATCTTTTTTTGCTGCATCATCAGCTTGGCTTTGTTCCTTTGCTCGCTACTGCATTCCTTTAAAGCAGATAATTACACTATTGTGTTGTCCAGCACTGACAGTCAAAGCTTAAAGAATAGGCCAGAAAATCAAGTTAATATGAAAAATTATCAAATTGTTTTAACCAGAAGGCAAAGAACAAAAATTTGATACTCAACCCAAAGCAAAATAAGGCCTGCTTTGAAAATAATACATAACTGCTCAAACAGCATAATGACCGAAAGTACTTAAAATTTTGATATTATAATAAAGCACAAATCTCCAACAAACGCTTTTCAGTAACAAAAGTAGACTTTTGCAAAGACAAAATACATTCTGTTTATAGCAATCAAAACACCTACAGCCATAACACACAAATCTTGCATCTTACCACTTCATTTCCATTCTCCGATCTATTCTTCATCAAAGAATGGAGCTTAGCATTTCTGGCTTTTAATTGCAAGCGAGCATTGGTTAACTCTGTTTCAGTTTCCTAAACCAAATTTATCATCTTTCAATTATGTAACGGTATATCAATCAATCAATCAATCAATCAACTTTTATTCGGAATGGTTCAACACTAACATCACAACACATTTTGTGAAAGCAGAATAACCAAACCAGGAGACAGCGAAAATGACCATTCGGTCTTCAAGTCAGTTGCTCCCTTCAAGGTGACATTGAAGAAAAGTAAACAGTAAAAATAACGCACACAAAGATATGTACAAAATCTAAAATTAAGGCTATAATTAGAATTACTTTAAGCAAATTTTACCCAACATGTCAGATTTGATATTGAAAATTTTTACAGGAAAAATATTTTAATTTATTGAGAAAAGCTGTCTTTTAAGGGTCGTACTTAAAAAAAAAAAATTCACTCAGTTTCTTAATCTCAATCGGTTTTCTAACTATATAGAAAGAATGTCTAAAATTTATATGCTATGCAGAGACTGCGAACATGACAGTGTGGTTGGTCTTTAAGTCAGCAGTTCCCCTGTACTGCATATTTCAAATTATTACATGGACAAATTACAAAATCTAGAAAAATAGTTTCTCTTCCACCAAAAATTAAAAAAGCAACGCAAATGAAAATATAAGCAAAAACATATTTAAAAGTTTGAAAAATATGTACAAAATGTCCCTGCCAGTAAAAATTAAAGAAAAAAAGAAAAAAAAAAAAAAAGCAATAGTGATGAAAACAATAAGAATGAATGTGTTTTGCATATCCAATTAATCTTACATTTTCAAATTGGTATTTGGCGATGAATCTGTTGAGTTACTTAGCATAGCAAGATAACAAGTGCTTTTTATAGTGCTTTTTAAATGACTTCAATGGTCGAGTTTTCAGTTTACTTGGCACTTCTTTCCACAACCTGGGGCCAATATATTGAAATAGTTGCTTTCCAAAGTTAGTCTTTATTTGTGGTAGTACATAATTATTTTTAACTGAATGTCTAGTGTTATAATTGTGTTGTGCTGTAACCGGCTTAATGGAGTGAAATTGAGGTTTATCTAGACTTTCGCCAGCAATTAGCATTAATTTAGTCACTTCTAATTTAAATATATCAGAAATTTTTAGAAAATTTAATTGGTGAAATAACGGTAATGAAGGGGTAAAAAAAGGTTGTCTAGTCATAATTCTTACTATTCTTTTATGTAATTTTTCAATAGGGTCTAGTACACATTTTGATGCTTGTCCCCATACTATGACGCAATATTGTAGATGTGAATAAACCATACTATAGTAAAGGTTTTTAAGAGTGCATAAATTAACCAAGTTTCGTAATTTTGTCAATGCAAAGCATCCTTTGGCAATTTTACTGTTGACTAAGTTGATGTGAGCCTTCCATGATAATGAATCATCAATGAATATACCAAGATATTTGGTTTCTTTTTTTTGCGTTATTATATGATCATTAATTGTGAACTTTAATGTAAAATTTTGTTTTTTATTACATATTAACAAAAATTCAGTTTTGTTGTAGTAAATAGATAATTTGTTCAAACTCATCCAATCTGCAACTTTTATAATTTTATGGTTTACAACTTGCTGCAATGTTTTGGACGATTTGTTTGAGATAGTTAAGCTTGTGTCGTCTGCAAACAATCTAGTTCTAAACTTTGATACTGCAGGCAAATCATTCATATAGATTATAAAAAGAAGTGGTCCTAGAATTGATCCTTGAGGTATCCCACAGTTTGAGTAATTGTATATTAATTTTCTTCCATTTATTACTGTGTAGTGTTTTCTGCGATTTAGATAATTTTGAAAAAGATCAAATGCTAGTCCTCTGACACCATATTTTTGTAATTTAAGCAGTAAAACTTCATGATTAACGATGTCGAAGGCTTTCTCTAGATCAAGAAAAATACCACAAGAAATTTCACCAGCATCTCTATTTTGAAGGAAGTCATTGCATATCTCTGAAACGGC
Source organism: Trididemnum nubilum (assembly GCA_963965965.1). NCBI lineage: Eukaryota > Metazoa > Chordata > Ascidiacea > Aplousobranchia > Didemnidae > Trididemnum > Trididemnum nubilum. The sequence goes on along the minus strand of OZ014485.1, from coordinate 38,332,109 downwards.
ATGTGATGTTGAGCAGTTTTGCCTAAATCCAAATTGGTTTTTATTAAAAAGGTCATGTTTTTGAAAAAAGTGGTATAAGCGAGTATAAATACATTTTTCAAGTATTTTTGAGAAAGGGGAAAGCAGCGAAATAGGTCTATAATTGCTGCAGCATTCTTTTGGACCTTTTTTGTGAATTGGTTTTATTTCTGCTAATTTTAAAGATTCAGGAAAAATGCCTTTACTGAAACACTGGTTGAATAACTTTGTGAGTAATGGAGCAATTATTTCACTGGACATTTTAACAAATTTTATAGGTATTCCAAAAATTCCAGAGCTTTTTGATGAGTTGAGATCATTTAAATAAAGCCTGATTTCTTGTTCAGTAATAGGAGATAAATACAATGAAGAAGGATACTCTTTATAAACGTCAAAACTGAAAAATTGCAATTTGTAGAGGGAGAAGAAGTTTTATCTGCTGTTTTAGATACAATTTGTGAAAAGTGAAGGGTAAATTTGTCAGTTATTGCCTGGGGATCTTGTATAGTTTGTCCATTTTCGTCTATTAACTTATCAACAATGCAATGGGAAGATTTTACTTTACATTTAAGAATATCATTGATTACCTTCCATATTAATGCAGTGTTGTGCTTAGCTTTATCAATTATGCCATTGCAGTATTGCTTTTTAGCTAATTCTTTTGTGTGAATTAATTTGTTTCTAACTTCCTTGTACAATTTTTCTGCTTCTTTGCTGCCAGTTAGAAACTGTTTGTATAATTCAGTTTTTATTCTTATTAGATTGAGTATTTCTTTATTAATACAAGGCTTTTGATTAAGTTTTTGCTGTTTGCGTGTCATTTTTTGTGAGGGAGCATGCCTATCAAGTATATTAGAGAACTTGTTCGTAAATTCAGTAAATAATGCATTTGTATCTTTATTATCTAAATCAGTATTTATCATGTCTGTCAGTTCAGTTTGCAAATCATCTAAAAATTGTTCAGCAATGAGATTCCTGGTGTTTCTAAAGTAAGCAGTTTCAACAGAAACATAAGGCTTTAGTTCACTGATGATGGAACAAATTGGGAGATGGTCTGTAATATCATGAAGCAGAATATAACTTTCGATGTTATTTACAACATTGTTAGTATAGATATGATCTATTAAAGTAGAACTTTTTGTTGTAATTCTAGTTGGAAGATTAATAAGTGGTACACACCCCATACTAAATAACATATCATAGTACCGTTGAATTACAGGCTTTTCATTACATTTCAATAAATCGACGTTGATGTCCCCACATATGTAATAGGAGAGGTTGTTTTTATTTAATTTTAGCAGCGATTTTTCTAAATTTTCTTGAAAGTCTGTAATATGATGATTGGGGTGTCTGTATATTACTCCAAATATTTTTCTTTTGCTGTTTTTTTGCTTTACTTCTATCCATAAATCTTCACAATTTGGAACATTTAATTCATATTGATCAGTCACAATAAAATTTATGTTGTTTCTTACAAGCAAACCTACTCCTCCAGCGTTAGTATCAGAATTTGATTGTATAAATTTATAGCCATCTAGGAAGCATGAAAATGAGGTTTTTAGCTTTGTTTCAGAAAGAGCAATAATATCAGGCAATTTCCCTAATTCAAGTAAGAGTTCTTCAAGTTTATCAATATTTTTATTGAGGCTTCTTATGTTTACATGCAAAATAAAAAAATTGGTAGTTTTAGCAAATTTGTTATTGAAATCTTGGGTGTTTAGATATTGGTTTTTACAAGCTACGTTTTTGGATGTAACCTGCAAAATTTTGGAAATAATATCCATTTTTGACTTTGCAAATTCTGTTACAGTTAAATTACTGCTAAATTCTTCATCATTAACATTTTGAAATGGTAATATATCACTGTGGCATTGGGTACAAAAATATGGTAAATCAGAATTTCCTAGTGAGTCAAACTGCTCACTGGTAAGAAAACTACATCTAAAATGAATCCACTTTCCACACAAGTCACATAAAATTGATGTTTGGTTAGTTTTGCATGATTTTCCACATGTTATGCACGGGTATTTAACCATTCAAAATCGTTATTCCACAATTATACTGTTAAAGGTTTTAGAAAAGAGAAAATTATATGGTCTAAAATGTACAATTTATGATAGATGTTATTGTTTCACGTTTAATCAAACGGTTATCTTACAAAAATTGCTCAATGTCAGATTTGGATTGGATGTGAAACTTTTTACCATTTATGTCTGCATAAATTTCTCCATTTAGTGACCAAACATTATAATTTCCAAATTTCAGTCTAGCTTCATTCAGCAGATTTTTTCTTCTTTTTGTAAGGCTTTCCGTTATTATGTATTTGGTGTCTTTGAAAGCTCTTTTGGCACTAAAAACTGCATTTCTTACAGACCGTCTAACAAACTTTATAATTACTGATCTCTTATCATTCTTGCCATTTGGCATCACATGTGTGATATAAATGTCACTGGCTTCAATGCTGCATCCTGCTTCAATGCTTCAATGTTGTTGATTACGTTGACTATATGTTTTTCAAAATCGTTATAGTTTGACAAACATGATAGATCCCTTTCATTACTTCCATGCAACAGCAAACAGTTTCTTCTGCTGTATTGCTCAAGGCAATCTAAATCAAAGTCAATATTGTAAACCAAAGTTTCTAAATTGTTCATTTTTTCCTCCAGTATTTCAATCTTCTCAGTCAAGTTAGCGATTTCACATTGCAAATTACTGGTAAGCCCACCATCACTAGCAAGTCCAGAATCGATGAACGGCTTTTCTCTTTTCAAAGGCCCACCATCACCAAAAGATTGAAACCTGTTGACAGAGTTTTTGCACCCCAAAAGCTCACTACCACTAATCCTGATTTGGCCACCATCACAAGAAGACTCAGTGTTGTTGACCGCTTTTACGCTCTCTGCAGGCCCATTACTGGTTGACCCACTGTCACTAGCTAATCCACTGCTGTTTGTGATTTTTTTGTTTTCCAAAGAATCAACAAAAACCTTGTCGGTTGTCTCAACGTTTGTTTTTGAAATGGTGTGAAGTTTTTGTAGGTTATGTTGCTTTTCTTTGATCGTTGATATGTCATTTTTCAGTTCATCAATTGATTTCTTTATACTGTCTATTCCATTCAGTTTATAAGACTAGCTCTTCCAAATGCACAGAGGCTACACTTTAAGAGAACATGGTTCAAGTTTCAAAGGTTCATTTTTTTCAAAATTAGCCACATCTATCTAAGTTTTAGAAGCACAATTAAGGCTATGGTACATACAACGCTATTCAGCTTACCACTATCAAGACCACAACAAGTTTGGTTACAAAAACTTTTCTGAATAGCTTTAATTAACTTTTCTGACATCAAGCATTTCAGGTACCCAGCAGCACAACTGAGACATTAATGTAATCAGATAGATCTAAGTTTACTAAGCTGGACAGCATTATTTTAGACTGGTAGTCCCCATCAGTAACTCTGACAACCTGAAACTGTTAAATGAGATGAACTACCTAATCCACAAAAATCTGAAGTGCCAATAGTAGAAATAACTCTAAATTTATAAGAATATTCCAACCACTTGTGCTTCATAAATCACAAATAACAACAATCCATTGAGTTGTTCTTAACAGGCATAGTAGGATTATATATGGCATTGCAAAACAGTGTATTGGTGTCAAGTGTAGGTTTTGCCTACTATGCCTGTTTAAACAGTAATTTTGGCATTATTTATAAACCAGTACGCTACTAATGTCTGTTTAGTACAATCCCATCAGCCATGAAATACACTTTCTCTTTATTAAATGTGAGAATTATTATATATACAGTATAACTAGCAAATACATTACTGTAATTTCAAAACAAGGAGTAACCAGTTCTTTGAAATTATATCTGAAATAATTATAGAAATTATACAAACACTAGGTTCAAAAATAAGTTATGGTAGGCTATTTCAAAGTAGGAAGATATTTTTCAAATTTAATCACTGTCATCCAGCATCAGCATCTGTACATTGATTAAAGCAACAGCTATATTATCTGCTTAAAGTCTGACATTCTCTGATATAGCAGATATACATGTAGCCTAGGCTACTGATACAAAAAGGACAAGGTTAAGTTTCTGTTTGCAAGGTTTACAGTATCCATCACCAATGGACCATCTGCTATTAATTATGTTTGATGCATCATCTTTAAATTTTCATAATACAGAAACAGTAATTACAGTAGTAGTCTAACTGATGAAAACATCTGGCTGGCTGGTCTTGTAACTTAATGTCAGATGTTGGCAGGTTGGGAAGATTATAAGCATTTGATAAAATTGATAGGCCTAGTTTACAGGTTCAGTATTGTACAAGTCTGAAGTGTATCATGTTCAAACAATTATAATACAATATGAAACATTATCATGCGGAAGCAGTTATACATACTTTCAATGCTTTAGCTTTCTCTTCTGTTTCCAAATCTTTTTGTCTGATTAAATCCTTTAATTGTGAAATTACTAACATCTGCTCATCCGTAAGATCATCCATTTTTCAGTTTTAATAATATGTCATTCCGTACTCAGGGTGAACCATTACTGCATAGATAGATTATTAAATCAAATACTGTAGCTTAGATTTGGTACCAGTAGGACATACAGCATATGTAGATGGAATAGACTACTTCACAACCATTTACATTGCAAGGAGCACTACAGTACACCACAACTCACAGTGTAAGTAACTAGCACCATTATACCATACTACCAGTAGGCTGCCTAAAAACAGTTAATCAAAATCAATTTCATGCTGAATCTGAAGAAAGCTATTGTCTTTCTAATGCAGAATAACGTACTCACACAAATTTTGGCAATTATTTGTAGACAAGCTTATAAATCAATTGTTTGATGCAACAATCCCTATAGCAATGATTAAATAATGCAATAATTACGTAATAATTAGGCAATATGGCTTTTGTTGGACTGGGTCACACTGGACGATGGACCCCCGTATTCAGTACAGTACTTAAACTGTAAAATTTAGCAAGGGGGTGGACGCTTACGCAGCGTTCACCAAACGCATTCATACTGTGAACGAAATTTAGTGGAAACTAGATGGGAGTTTGCCAGCAAACCCAGTGAACGACCGACGCGTAGCTAATGCGTGACGCTCAAAAGTACTTTTCGTCTACCGTAAAATCAGCAATTATTCAAAAATATCTGATTATGGAACCTCCAGAAAAGTAGAAATCCCAAACAATGTCAAAAAATATCAACATCATCGTTTGTAATTCTAAAAAAAAAAACCCGTCAGGTTAAGCCAGCGTTTCTCAAAGCATGGATCGCGACCCAAATGTAGGTTGAACAAAAAGAAAAAATCTTAATAGCGTAGTGAAAATCCTATCCTATCAAATTATGAGCTAAACCAACATCTTAAGTGATTAACAACAATTTGTCTGTTTAAGCTTCCACCATCAGTATTATAAATACATATATCGTAGCTCATACGTAAATTCAAAATGCATACAAAGCTATGGTGGTGGTGGTACTACCCGACCCCTTCTGAGGGATGTGGGCGCAGAGGAACTCCGCGGACACCCAACAATCGGGCCACATCCCAAGGTTGGGACCATAGGTCAAGAATAGAGAGAAAGGAGCCAAAGATAGATTTACGAAGGGGCTCAGAGGCAGGACAGTGGAGGAGGAGATGATTGAGGTCCTGTAGAGGGTGTCCACAGGCACTACAAGCAGAATTCCCCTTCCGACTAATCCTGTGAAGGTATGAAGATAAAAGAAGACTGTGGCCATGGCAGCAAAGACGGGAAAGCTCACACCGAAGAGGGCGAGAAAGGAGCAGTTCCCCCGAAGAGACTTCGGGAACTTCGTGGTTCATATAGGAGTGGGTGATGTGACGTCTCCAGTTATGGTACTGAAAATAACAGAATTTGGCAACAACTGGGGGGAGAGAGCATGGGATTGCGTCAGTGGGCAGAGAGGCACCAGTTTTGGCAAGTAAATCTGCATTCTCATTACCCGGGAGACCAGGCGTCACTGGGGACCCATTGGAAGCACAAAGGTGGTGTTGTTGGAGAGGGAGGAGGCGAGGAACCAAACATTCCAGATGGACTCAGGCAGGAGATAAGAGGGGGCTAATGAAAGGATTGAAAGGGCCGATTGGGAGTCAGTTAGGAAAAGGACTGACTGGAATTTGCAGGTCATCAAGTGGCTATAGTACACCAATTGAGACCTTGCTTGAGGGCAAAGGTTTCAGCTGTGAAGCTATGGGCAATTGAACCAGAAGAAAAGGACAGGGAATTGGATGTGTTGCATTTGGAACATGTGACATACACTCCAGCACCACCGGACCAAAAAGGGAGGGGACAGAACGATCAGTCCCTACTGGGATATCAGAAGGAGGGAAGGGAGGATAGTCTGTTTGAAGCAGACCGGAATCGGGCTGTATTGTTGCATGTGCATTCGGGAATGAAGGGGGAAACAGTGAAGTGGGTTGCAGTTCATGGTGGAAAAGGGGGAAACAGTGAAGTGGGTTGCAGTTCATGGTGGAAAAGGGGGAAACAGTGAAGTGGGTTGCAGTCCATGGTGGAAAAGGGGGGCACATGATCAGAGTCTCAGGTGGGGATGAGAGTGATTGTGTGGCCGAAGAACAGAATGATCTCCAGGAGGGTTTCTTCTTTAATCAACAGGGCATGTTTCTAGTTGCCAATGCCAGGGCATTGAGGCTGGAGAAGTCTGGGGGAGACGCAGAGCACTTCGAAGGAGGAAAGGGCCTGATGTTTTAAAGTTAGCTTTAGAGGAGGGAGTTGGGCCTTAAGAAGGAGTAGGGAGGAGGGGGTGGAAGAAAGGCACCCAGTAATAACCCTGCATGCAGCTCTGTGTAGGACTTCCAAGTGATTGGTTGCGGTGTTGCAGAGGAATGGGAACCATCCAGGAGAGGCATACTTGAGCACTGGTTGCACAAAGGCTTTGTAAAGTAGGGAGAGAGTTTTTTCGTGGGACCCCAGGAGGCAGTGGCTATGGAGCGAAGGGCTTATTGTGGTGTGGATAGAATTTGAAACACAGGGATTGGACGTGGGTCCCAAAGAATAGAGTCCGATCAAAGGTTACACCAAGGATTTTAGGGGTGGGATTGAACGAGAGAGGGATGCCCAGGAGATTCAGCAGGGGCTGGAAAGTGGCTTGATGGGGGTCTGTAGAGGAAAAGGAGGACTCACACTTCTTTGGATTAAGAGGAAGTCTCCTTAAGTTGGACCTCGTTTCTAGGACATTGAGGGAGGATTGGACAACAGAAGATGCTTTGATCGGGTCTGGGGAGGAGGACCAGGTGGCCAAATCATCAGCATACAGGGAGGCATGCGCACCCCGAGGAAGATCCTTGGTGATGTCATCAACAAACAGGATGAATAGGACTGGACCAAGTACCGAGCCCTGGGGGACCCCTCGTCTGATGGTGAAGGAAAGGCTGCGGGAACCACCAATCTGGACTTATTGAAAAGAGAAAGAAGGAGAAGTTGTGCTGGCTGGGGCAAATGCTTTAGTAAAGGATAGGCAATCTGGTCAGGACCAGATGCAGTGGAAGAGGAGAGTTTGCAAATGGCTGTGGAGAGTTCAGTCAAGGAGAAGGGGAAACAAAGTGAATTGTGGAGGGAAGAAGCATCCTCACAGCTAGCTTTCCGAAGCTCATTCATGAACTGTCGTGCGGCTCTGCGTGAGGTACGAGGTGTTGCTTGAGATAGATGTGAGCGAAGATAAGAGGCATAGTGATTGGCGATGTCAAGGAGGGAACTGCAACCGGGAAAAGAAGGGTCTTGAGAGGTGTTTTTTTTGCCCGAGATGGCATTGAGGAGCCTGAAGACCGTACAAGAATCAGAGCGGGGGGACAGATTAGAACAGGTGGCTTGGCAGGTTGCGGATTTGGCTCTAGAAATGACTGAGGACGCCCTACGAGAAGCATCTATGTATCTGAGGCGGTGAGCCTCAGATCGGTGTGCCTCGGAGCGGGCCCTCTGTTGCTCCCGCACTGCAGATTCCGCTTCCTGGGACCACCAGGCTTTGGGGGAACAACAAGGCGGCCAAAGGGGATAGAGGCCTTAGCAGCTTTTACCAAGAAGAGGGAAAAGGAGCGGGCAGCCTAGTGGATATTGAGTGCGTCAACATCAAAAGAGGGAAGATGCTCAACAATATATGATTGGTAAACATCCCAACGGGCCTGTTTGTAGTTAAATTTGGGTGGACGAGTGTTGGGATGACGAACTGGAGAGAGGGAGAGGACAATCTCTATGGGGAGATGGTCAGAGCCAAGAGTAGGGAGAGTGCGCCACTCACAGTGGGGAGCGAGAGACGTAGGAGCTAACGAAATATCGGGGGATGAACAGCTCCCAGTGGAATGATGGAGGAGCGTGGGAGAGGCGGGGTCGTTCAGGATTTCCAGACCGGAGGAAGTCATGCAGCGAAACAGGTCATTTCCTGGCAGGTCAGGGTAGATGAGACTGTCCCAGGATGGGTGGTTGGCATTGAAGTCTCCAAAGATAAAGGTGTCAGGGGAGTTTGGAAGGATGTCAGGAGAGAAGGTCCTGGTGCAAGAATCAGAAGAAGTGCTTCTGATAGGAGGGGAGTAGAGATTAAGGAATTGTAAGGGAGAGTGGTTGGAATAAAGAACTTTAACAAAAATGTAGTCTGAGTAGGGGTCCTGGGAAGAAAGAGAGGAGACAGAAACAGGAGAGAAGACCAGGTCAGAGTGGATAAGAGTGAGGACACCACCACCGGTGTTATGACATCCGGAGGAAACAGGGTCCTGTCTGGCGAATGTCCGATCCGTAAGAAGAGTAGAATATCCAAGAATTTGAAACTTCTTGGTTGCCAAAAGATGGGTTTCTTAGATAAAGATAAGGTCATAGGCCTACTGGTTGCCGAAAGATAAGGTCATACTGATTGTTGAAAAGAAAGGTGATTAGTTCAGCACGACGTGAGGGGCAAAAACCGCCGGCATTCCATTGTAGAATTACAAGGTTTTGAGGGAGGCGTGGAGTTCGTTGAGGGTGTGGCAGCGAGTTGTTGATTGGTTGTGTGCTTGGGGGCGGTGGTGGTGTGGAAGGTAAAGTGAAAGCAAAAAAAGGGTAAATGTTGAAGAGGGGAGGGTGTGAAGGGAGAGGTAGAGATGAATTCATTACAACTGAAAATGTTGGTGGGGGTTGTTGTGGGTGGGGGCGGAACTGGAGAGACGGGACGGGGGGACGTTTGCTGATGGGTGGGAGAGGCAAGGTCCTCATTGAGACAAGCTGGGCAATTCCAACCCATGGTGGAGCCAACCGCGCAGATTTTTCAAAAGTTAGCCCGGGTCAGAGGGGAGCAGGAGAAGTGTACCCACTTGGAACAGGTGAAGCACTTTAGTGAGTCCTTTCCTACCTCATGAGAACACAAGAAGCAGGGGTAACGTGGGGAGCCCTGAGGGGGACGCCGTTTATAAAAGCGAGGTGGTAGTGGGGGGAACCCTGGGGGAAGGGGTGGAGGGGATGCAAGCGTTGTAATGAGGGAATTGGTCTGAGTAGGGGGGCCAGTTTGACTTTGGGGGCAGCACGACGGGCAACGCCAATCCCCTGCAGTGCCAGTTGCACAGATTGTGCGAAAGTCAGCACGGGTGAGGGAGGAGCAGCGGAAGTGTACCCACTTGAGGCAAGTAGAACACTGAAGGGAGTCTCTGCCCACTTCAAGGTGACAGATGAAGCAGGGGAACCTGGGGCGAGGATTGTTAAGGACGGGGCCCGGGTTTGGATGGACATTGCCACTAATTAGGACCAAAGCCAGGATTAGGAGACGTTGAAAGGGAGTCCGGTCAATTAGAAGAGGAGCCGCCCAGTAGTGACTGGTCAACGGGCAGCCCAGCGAAAAAAACAGTCCAAGACAATGGGGGCAACCTTTTGGTCGAGCCCCTCGGGAGATCTGTCCTGCCATTTCGACCCATCCCCTTTGGGAAGGGGACTGCACCACCACGATGAGGCGGCAAGACGTTGGTGCAGGTACAAAGCTATCGTGTAATGTCTAGTACATATTATTTATTTGCACACGACACTCTGCATTGTGTTGGTTCCAGATCTATGTTTTTGCCTTCATAACAACAATTTTAAACTTCTATCTCGAACAGACGACTATTTGTATTTTTAATTCTTTGTCTTACAAATATGTACTAAAAAACTGTTTTTGTTTAAATGAAAAGTAAAGATTTGGGGAATCTATGTATTTGGGGGGTTCCCGGGGAGGGGTGTCACCTCTTAACCATGCCAAAATATTTATTTTTTACAGACTTAATATTAAAAATAATTAGCTCTCTAACAAGTGATTTAAAGAAATTGATTTAGGAGTGGTCCAATTTTCGGTTTCCCGAGGAAGTGGTACCCTTTATTTAATAATATTAACAACAATTAATTTCCCAGCTTTAGCCATTCGAAAAATTGATTTTGGGGGGTTTATTTGGGGGAGGGGAGTTCTTCGAGAGGTACCTCCAAACTATGGCAAAATATTTGTCTGTTAAATATTTGCTGATATTATAAAACACTGGCACCCTAAGTCAAGCCGTTCAAAAAAACTCATTTTTGGGGGGATCCCCAGGCATATGGCAAAATATTCCCAAACTATGGCAAAATATTTGTCTGTTAAATATTTGCTGATATCATAAAACACTGGCACCCTAAGTCTAGCCGTTCAAAAAAACTCATTATTGGGGGGATCCCCAGGCATAGTTTGGGGATCCCCAGAGGGGTGGCACCCCCAAACTATACGCGAAAATATTTGTCTGTTAAATATTTGCTGATATCAATACAAACTGGCACTCTAGCTTAAGCTGTTCAAAAAATTAATTTTTGGGGGAGTTTATTTGGGGGGTCCCCGATGGGGGGCACCCCCAAACTATGTCAAAATATTTTTCTGTTAAATATCTGCTGATATCAATACAAACTGGCATCCTAAGTCAAGCCGTTTAAAAAATTAATTTTTGCGAGGCTATTTGCGGGTTCCCGGGGGGGCGGCACCCCCAAACTAAGTCAAAATATTTGTATGTTAAGTATCTGCTGATATCAAAACAAACTGGCACCCTAAGTTAAGCCGATCAAAAAATTGATTTTTGGGAGGTATATTTGGGTGGGCCCCCGGGGGGGGAGAGGTGGCACCCCAAACTACGCCAAAATATTTGTGTGTTAAATATCTGCTGATATCATAAAACACTGGCACCCAAATTAAGTCGTTCATAAAATTGATTTGTGGGGGTCCATTTGGGGGGTCCCGGGGGGTGGCACCCCCAAATCATGTCAAAATATTTGTCCATTAAATATCTGCTGATATCATAAAACACTGGCACCCTAGTTTGAGTCGTTCAAAAATTGATTTTTTGGGGGTCTATTTGGGGGGTCCCCAGGGAAAGTGGCACCCCCAAACTACGCCAAAATATTTGTGTGTTGAATATCTGCAAAAATCAAAACAAGCTGGCACCCTAGTTTGAGCCGTTCAAAAAATTGATTATTGGGGGACCATTTGGGGGGTCTCCAGGGGGGTGGCACCCCCAAATTATGTCAAAATATTTGTCTGTTAAATATCTGCTGATATCAAAAAAAAACTAGCACCACAGCTGGAGTCGTTAAAAAAATTAAGTTTTTTGGGGCCCCATTTTGGAGGTTCCCCGTGGAAGTTGCCCAAAAAATTTTGGGAGAAAAAATTGCATTTTTAGCTCAACAACTTTACACAAAAATTAAATTTTGATGTTTTGTGGTTTAGGAGAAGAGCGTACGAAATTTAGGAAGAAAAAAAGGAAAAAAAAAAACCTCATCCGCGGCCAAAAGTGGGTTGGTTGGGATGAAAAGGTGTCTTAAGACATATAGCTATGTGACATATTTTTTGCCGTACTTAAGCCGTTTTCGACTGAGACCGCTTTTTACGCCAAACTTGCGGGGCAGTTTTCGGATTCTAAAACCAAAGTCACATGACCTATTGCCTCGAAATTTGGTACAAACATACAACTCATTAATCTCAAACTGCTGTCGAAGTTTCATGAAGCTAAACCAAATTGTTCTCGAGTTACGAGCAAAAGTCTGAAATTTCGCATTCGTTAGTTGGAAAATGGCCGAGTAAAAACAAAGGAACACGCGACGCGAGCGTCGGTCGTTCCAAATATGCTTCAAGTTCAAACTCTGTCTGCGTATATGATTGAAGACCAAAAAAAGGTCTTCACCGAATACTAATGTTGTTTTTTTTATTTATGTATTTTTTATTTTTTTGTTTTATTTTAGTTAATCTAATTTTTTTCAAAGTGACTTGGCGCACGGAACGTGCGCGGTTAAATAAATAAAGATTTCGGTGACGTCACTCGTTTTCGGAAATTTTTATTTTGATTATTACAGTTATAGATTTGGGTTGGGGTTTAGGTTAGGCTTAGGGTTAGGTCTAGAATTAGGGTAAAGGTTAGGGTTAGGGCTCAGGGTTAGTTTTTTAGGCTTTATTACGAAATGTCTGCGCACACGGAACGTGCGCCAAGCCTTTTCCATTTTTTTAAAATTTATTTTGTTACATTACTTATATTTTTTGATATAATTACGGATAGCCTAATTTGTTTTTTATTATGTGGGTGTAACTGATTAAGTGACCTTTGTTCTTTCGCTACACCCAAGGTTTGGGACTTTGGTGAGCATTTATGTAGCATCCTACTCAAACAAGTTGCAGCTCATATTGTGTGCTTGAATTTGTAATGCTGAAATAAACAATGTATCTATTTTTGTCCCCAAAATCGAGTGAAGACCAAAAAAAAGGTCTCACCGCTATTTGGTACTATTTATTCGGCCGGAATTTGGGATTTACTCGTGCTGACAGCTACTTTTTCGTCTGATCATCTAGACGCTTACTCTCAATGGAGAGAGAGCTGAAATCTCGTCAAGGGGGGCGCTGAAATCTCGTCAATGAGGGCGCTGAAATCTCGATGGGGGACGCTAAATCTCGATGAAGGGATGCTAAATCTTGATGGGAGGACGTGTCCCTCCCGCATTCTCCCGCGTATCCCCTACAATTTACATCCTGCCCGTATTCCTGATTCACATTTCACATCAAATCATATCAAATCAAAAGTGCGCTTTAAAATGGTAAATGTTAAAACGCCTGTAATTTTTGACATCATGCATTAGGATAGGATGCATATTTGCACATTTTCAGGTTAATGGTCATCAGCGATGTAAAAAGCAGAGGTGGATTCGAGGACACAAGGCTCGAGGCCAAGGACACAAAAAAGTCCGAGGCTAAGGCCAAGGACAGCCCTTCTGAGGACACTCTCTTGAGGCCAAGGACAGGAATGCTCGAGGCCAAGGCCAAGAACCAAGGACACAAACGCAAGTGTTCTCTGAAAAAAAAGGTCTTCAACAAAATTTTTCAGGCGGTCCCCCAAAAAAACGGTGAAGAAAAAAATTTTTAAGCCGATGTACAAAATTTTAGCCATTCAAAAAATAGTGCTGTCCTCGAGCACAGGACCAGGCAATTTTCGAGGACTTGAGGCTTCGAGACCAAGGCCAAGGACTTGACCTTCGAGGCCAAGGCCGAAGACTTCAAAATGTGTGCTCGAGGCCAAGGACGTCCTCGAGGACTCCATCTCTGGTAAAAGTACTCGAAACGTGTAATCAAGTAAAAGCTTTGTTACTTCAATGAAAAACTAGTTGAAGTAAAGTACAAAGTATTGACGAAAAAAGTGCTTGAGTAAAAGCAAAAAAGTATTCGTTTTAAAAGTACTCAAATGAACAATTTTTTCAATCGATAAACAGTAGTATATGACAACTAGTAGACGACCTTCACATCACTGGTGACTATACTGTCACATAATCAGGATAATGCTTGGTCTTCTAACCCATCACTCTCTCAAGAAGCCATGAATTATCAACTGATTCAAGTTTTTGTTATTACCGATGATTTAGGAAAAGCTTATAGCACAGATCTTCAAAAATAAAAACTTTTTGCAGAATCTACGGACTATAGTTATAGCAATACAGTAGCTTGAAAATGTGCAGTTTTTTTTGTGCTCTAACGTCTAAACTGGTAAGCTATCAGATATAAGCTGGAAAAAAGATATGGTATGACGTACCGTATTCAAATGTGCTGACGTTTCACTGCTACTTTAATTGATCATGTTTATACAAATGATATCCAAAGCAATTGTAAATGCTCTATCTTGCTGCATGACACGTCTGACCATTTTCCACTATTGTTCACCATAAGTTGTGTAACTCAAAAACAAGAAAATTCTTACCAAATGTTTAGAAATATGTCCCAGTTTGTAGCCAATGAGTTTAGACGATTTAAATGATGAATATTTCAAAAGTTCTACTATAAGTAATGCCTTGCCGGAAATTGCTTTTAATGAATTGATTGACATTTTTAAAACAACTATTGATAAACATACTCCATTACAAAAAGGTACTAGAAAGATAAAAAGATTGCAGAAAAAACCCTGGTTAACAAAAGCGATTCTTATTTCAACTAAAACAAAAAACAAATTGTTTGTAGAATCAAAAAAACACCCCAATGATACTGAATTGTGTTTATTTTATAAAAAATACCGAAACAAATTAACACGTATAATTGAAAAGTCAAAATTGATGTATTATAATACTTTGATAGCAGAAAGTCAACATAATAGCAAAAAAGTTTGGCAAATCATAAACGACATTGTAAACTTCAGACAAAAACAAAATCATACAATTTTTGAATATGTAACTGATGATCAAAGTGCTACCTATACTGATGCTCATGATATTAGTTACGCATTTAATAACTATTTTGCTGATATGGGTTCGAAATTGGCTTCCTTATATAAAACTGCAAACAACAATATATTATTACCTAGTAGTGTACCTTATTCTTTGTTTTTAAAACCAATTACTGAGCAAGAAATATTATTACAAATAGGTGCTTTAAATCAAAACAAAAGCACACCAATCAATGGCATTCCAATAAAATTCATAAGCTTACTGCGGGTGTTATCACACCAATTTTAACTTCTTTACATAATAAATGCTTATTAGAAGGAATATTTCCTAATATACTAAAAACAGCACACATAACACCTGTGTATAAAAAAGGCAGCAAAAACTCATGTAGCAATTATCGTCCAATTTCATTATTATCCTCTTTTAGCAAGGTTTTTGAAAAATGTATTCATACTCGTTTATACTCATATTTAATGGACAATCAACTAATTACAAATTCTCAATATGGTTTCAGAACAGGGCTATCAACATCTCATGCAATTTCTGCTTTGCACTACGAAATTCTTTCTGGACTAGATGAAAAATTAAACGTCTGTTGCATTTTTCTTGACCTAGCCAAGGCATTTAACACTGTTGATCATAAAATACTGTTGCAAAAAGTCAACTGCTATGGCATTAGAGGTGCCTCATTTCAGCTCATTCAAAGCTTTTTAACTAATCGAAAGCAGTGTACAGTTGTAAATGGAATTTGTTCTGATATGCTCTTAGTCACATGTGGTGTTCCCCAGGGCTCCACATTGGGCCCATTATTGTTTTTATTATACATAAACGATTTACCAGAAAATACAAATTCTGCTGTTAAATTATATGCTGATGACACTGTATTAATTATGAAACACAATAACGCAGTCAAACTGCAAGAAAATGTAAATTCAGCTATCAAACATATTGAAAAATGGATGGAAGCAAACAAGTTGACTATCAATTACACAAAATCTGAATATATGATTATAACAAATAAAAAATTAAAGCATAAGTTTGAAATCAAAATTAACAATATATGCTTGACAGAAGCTGACTCTGTCAAATATCTAGGAGTGCTTATTGACAAAAATTTAACCTGGAAACCACACATAGCAGCTATCAGCACCAAAATTGCTAGGGGTTCTTGGGCTCTGACAAGATTAAAAAGATATGTTAACCAAAAAACACTTCTAACAGTATATTATAGCATGATATTTCCGTACTTGCAATATTGCATTACTACATGGGGCTCTTGTTCCCGCAGTAATTTGACCCCTTTGGTATCACTACAAAAACGGATTATTCGCATTATCAGTGGTGCTGATTATCGGGTTCATTCAAAACCACTTTTTCTCCAATTACAAGTACTAAACCTGTTGCAAAATATATGCAAAATATATGTTAGACGTTGCAAAATATATGCATTTTCTGTCATCAAATCAAGATAAGTTTTCCCAGCAGTCTTTGTATTCACAAGTCTCATCACTTCATGACCATAACACAAGATACAGCTCCAAATCAAACTATTACATAAAGCCCACCAACTTAAGAATAGGTTGACGGACCATGCACATACTTGGACCAAAAATCTGGGCACAAGTATCATGTGAACTAAAACAAGCTCCAACCAACTTATTTGCAAAGAAACTAGAAGATCATATGCTGTCAAAATATTTAAGTGATACCGATATCAAATAATTAACAAAGCCTTTAGTTACAATAAAATGAAGTATACTTGCTATGCTAAGGATCATGTTATGGTCAACTTCGAATGATACTGCATGTATTTTTTCTTTTTTTTCTTTTTCCTATGGTTCTTCTGCACTAAAACCCTATTTTGATTCTACACACTTTCTATGAAAAATTTTCCAACATTAATCCTGACATTTGTGTAAAATTTGCCCACAGAAATTCTACTTTCAGGTTGAATTTTTTCGCTGAAGGGACAAGGCAATTAAAATTTTCAATTTGCCTTAACTTTGTATGTACCGTCGTGTGTGTTGTTTTTACTGTTTGCTTTTGTTTGATATCAGCTTCGAGGGGGCAACTGACTCGAAGACCGTATGGTCATTTTCGCTGTCTCCTGGTTTGGTTTTTGTGCTTTCACAGTTTTCATCCTTTTTGTGTATGCTTAGTGTTATTCAAAATGTGTTGAGGTGCAAGCATTGAACCATTCCGAATAAAAGTTGATTGATTGATTGATTGTTATTTATTCTTTAAAACAAAGCTCCGTGAGTCGTGACACCAAATCTAAATCCACATTTTTTTCACTTACACAAGTGGTTGCATCGTGACCATATGACGTCATTACGATTACATCGCTTTAGCAAATTGTTCAAAATTTATAATTTTTTGACTATGTATAGTAGTAGTAGTAGTACTAGTAGTTTATTTCAAAACCAGCAAAGTTTTAAATCGCAATTAAAGCACAAGCAAAGCATGTTGACGATAATATTTACTGGCAATAGGGAAGTAGCGAAGTGACCAAAGTAGTCTTCAAGTCTACTTCTACCCTCACATAGGCGTAGCCATGGGGTCCCAGGGAGCCCGGCCCCCCCAATTGAAATACCATCAATGATAAAAAATTATGACAACATAGCCCAGCGATGTTTAGTTGCAGTTACGGACAACGAGGAAGCCCCGGAGCCCCTAACTAACAACCAGGAGGCCCCTAATAAACAACCAGGGGCCCCGGGGCCCCTAACCGACAACCAGGGGGCCCCGGGGCCCCTAACTGACAAACAGGGAGCCCCAGGGCCCCTGACTGAAAAATGGGGGCTCTGGGGCCTCCAACTGACAAACAGTGGGCCCCTAATTGGCAACCAGAGGTCACCAGGGCCCCTAACTAACAACCAGGGGGCCCCTAACTGACAAATGGGGGCTCCGGTGCCTCTAACTGACAAACAGAAGGACCTGGGGCCTCTAATTGACAACCAGGGGCCCCCAGAGACCCTAACTAACAACCAGGGGGCCCGGGGCCCCTAACTGACAACCAGGGGGACCTCGGGGCCCTTATCTGACGACCAAGGGTCCCGGGCCAGGGGCCCCGCAATTCAAATTTTTAACAATATATACGCAAAACCTGAGAAAAATGTAAAAGTTTTGTGCTAAAGTTGCAATCCCAGACCCTCGTTTAACGTTGTTATGAACTTAATGCTATAACACAGGCGGTAATGCAAACCCCCAACTGAAATACTACCAATGATAAATATAATGAGAGCATAGCCAGTATGTTGTCCTTGTCCAGAATTGCAGTTTCTTTAATTTAGGATTTACGCGTGCAAAAGCAAGTAATAATAATGACGACCATCCGTCCACGTCATAATAATGTCATGCAATTCCTGAAGGTTTCAAAAAACTGTTAAGTGACTTGACTCGAGTCCTCCACGTTTTGGAAAAAAAGTTTTTTTTTTAAATTTTGCTTTAAATGTTTTTTATGAAAGAACTTAAGGGCGCGATCTAATCTGAAAATCATAGGCGTAGCCAAGGGGGTGGCCCAGGGGGCCCGGGCCCCCTCAACTGAAATGCCACCAATGACAAAAATTTAACAAAAAAACCTTGTTTCTTCATTTTCAGTTTCTTTTAGCATCTTCGCGTACAACAGTACACGCGTACAATAGTAATTAACAATAAATAATATTAACCACCAGGAGGCCCGGAGCGCCCCCTTAATTCAATTTTTTCCAACCAGTTTAAATGTATAACCAGGGTGAAATCAAGAGTTTTTATCCTAAAAATTGCTACCTCAGGCCCTCATCTAAACTTTTTATGAACGCGACGCAATAAGCAGCGCCGTATTTGCCATATGGCACAGCGCCAGGGCCCAGCGCTCAGATGATAGGACTTTTTTTGGTCTTCACTTATATTTGGCAGGAAGATGTTGCAAAAATCCCCTAAGTGCCGGGGGCCCCGCGCAATGTAAGTCCGGCCCAGGAATAACATGTTTAGTAACCGTAACCATCTATTGTACCATTTTTCAATAACAATTCACCACCATCTCGCCAGTTTTTACGCACAATATATCTTTAAAAGAATAGCTAGAGAGAATGCTCATTGAACAAATCATCGAATTTCAATTGAGGGGGCCTGGGCCCCCTGGCCGTACATGTACTCCTGTAACTGGTTAACTTCATGACCAAACAAAAATCTTGAAGGAAAATCTTCGAGTGGATTACTTTTTAACTCAAAAATATTGCAAGAGGCAATGTGCCTTACTTACCTCTACTTGGACCAAATCACTTGAGAATTAAAATTTTACACGCCATAATGCAAAATTTTAAACGTGTTTTGGACTTTAATTACAAGTAAAAGGAGGAATAAACAGTTAAATTTTTTCGATTGGCTTTCGAATGTTAAAAATCTAGTTCTTTCAAATGGCTTTGAACACGAGCGAAATGTGATGCATTTGGATTAAAATCGCTTTTTTTTCCAAAAACTTACAAAAATCGCCCAGCGGCTGGGAGCTTTGCCCCCAGACCCCATAGCCACCGGCGGCTGGAAGCTCCGCCCCCAGACCCCCGTCTGTGATACGTTTGAGTACACTAGCTTACTCAACACGTCTCTTAAGTTAGACATTTGCATTTTCTAACGATTAGTTTTCACCCTCTCCCTTTACCAAAATCCTGGTTAAGTGCCAACGCCCAACAGACTACAGCTTCGGATCTTGCATTCTACGATATCTTTGCCCCACAATAAGTTCCTTTTTTGAAAATTTGTGATGACGTCATTGCATGTGATTTGTGGTTTGGGCCCCCCCCAATCAAACATCCTGGCTACGCCTATGTACCCTAATGAATAAAATTACGAAGTTACGAGATTAGATTTAGAAATTCTTGGCCAAATTAAACTTTACATCTTTTGCCAAACCAGATCGAGGTTTCAAATATATATTCATATCAGAACGAAGTTGCATAACACCAGAAAATTTTGGACACTAATAGAAAACAAAATAAGTTTCATTTACAAACAAACAAAAACACACAAAAGTTCTATTTACATTAGAAAGTGTTGCAATTGCAAGGCATCATAGTACACACACTTAAAGTCAATTAGAATGATTCACAAACACAAGCATCTTGTTGTATAAAGAGCAAGTAGTTAAACATTATCAAGACAAAGTTTATAGGTAATTTATAGATAGATAGAGCACAAATTATATAGTCATTCCAATTTAATTGTGATAACTTTCTGGCAATAAATATTTCAGTCTAGATTTAAATGTTTTTAGAGATTTAGATTTTTTAATTTCAAGGTCAAGTGAATTCCATATTTTGGAAATTGATATTTAATAAACCTTTGAAGTTTCAGAGTTTTAAAAAAGGTACAAAAAATTATGTGAGGAGGTAGCTCTGGTAGGTTTAACATGAATGTTATTAAACCAACTTGTTGTTGCCTTCTAGACTTGCGTTTCTACTCGTACGTTAGACAATAGCCTAAACATTATGAAGTGGAAAAAATTGAGGCTCCAAACTGGAAAAAATTGCAAGAAATGATTTTGTAACGGTTTTTGGTGCTACATGATGTGGAGAATAGCATACAAAAAGTCTACCAAAATCCACCCATCAGAAAGTCGAAAAATCTGGGGGTGAAAAAAGGGGGCTTCCCCGAAAATAGAGAGTGGTCGAAAATATGCCCAGTACCATCAGTGCTCTTAGCGAAATGCTAGAAGAATAATAATTTTTGACAAGGAGTGAGTCTGTATTTTTAAGGTTTTGAAAATGGTACAATAGCAATGATGACGTCATATTTCACTTTTTGACGTCACTTATCAGCTAAAAAGATAGTGTTTTAAGGTAACATAATGATGTTCGAACGCATATAAAGGCAAAAATTAAAGTAATTCCGAAAATGAAACAAAATTGCTAGCTTATTGAAAACGCAATGTGATAGCACCAGGCAAAATATGAGTAAAAAACTCAACGTGCTTGCTACAAGAATTAAAAATATACAAATCAAGGGTAACATGAAAGATTGTGATATCGGGTTTTTTCTTCACTTTCAAGACAGCAAAGCTATGCAACTATTTTTTTTTAGGTACATAAAATGCCTATTTGTGTGTCAAAAGTTTTTCACCGTAAATTGATGGCGGTTTAGTTTTTGTTAATGACATCATAACGTCAAAATTCTCTCTGGTATGTGCCTTTTTGGTCAAGTCAGAAAGCGCGTTACAGTGCCGAAACACACATTTTTCACGCATATGGTGATGTTCAGCGTAATTTCAGTTTTCCAGCGTAATTTCAGTTTTCCAGCTAGTTCTTCACTGCGAAATTTTGGTCCATTGATGTTCGTATGACGTCAGTACGGTACAGTTTTTAATACATTACAGTTCTAAATCGCTCATAGATGACTTTGCTTATTTCGCTGCTATGTTTTTTTTTATGATTGGAGTTGATTTAAGAAATTTATAAGCTAAGTTGCATCTGTCACTTAAGAAATTTTTGGACACAATAGTGACGTCATTTACCATTAAAACGTCATTTATGCTGACAGCTTTAGTAGTTAGTTATGCTGGCTAATTTTTAATGCATTTAACCGCCATGATGTCATATTATGAGTGTAAGGGAATACAGATTTTGTGTGCGTACGTAATTCAACGCGCATGCGCAAATTGCGAATATCATCAGTTTTTACATTGCGTTATGAACATGACATCATGGCGGTTGCATAACATAGTTTGTTGCGCCGGCACAAAATCTATTTTGATTTTTCAATACGCTGAAGATGTAACTTGCACGCATTATAATGCGTGGCGCAGCCTATTTTTAAAGTGCTATGTTGTAAAGCAAATCGCAAAATCTTTAAGATTGAAACAAATCTCTTATGCATGACGTTACGGCGTCCATTACCCCAACAAACCGTAATGTTTTAAATTTGCAAAGCAATAAAGAGTTGTTAATTCTAAAAGCTAGTCCAAATTAAGTGCTTTTGTGTCAATAAATAAGCCAGCAAATTTTGATGATTTTTTAAGAACTTAAATATGACGTCATGGCGGCTATTTTACAACTTTTATTATCGTAGTACACATTGTTTCGAATTTTTAATACTCTGGTTTGTTGATTTGATTGAAATTTTAAATGGTTCATTTTGTGCAAGATGTTTTAAAAACAACACTATAATACTACAGAGCAACGTTATACCATTTTTCGAAAAAGTTTCGAAAAACACGAGGTAATGGCGGTTGTTTTACCGGTTATTCCATCATACAAACTCTTGTTTTAAATTTGCAGTACAGTCCTGCCTAGATAAGCAAGCTGCAGTAGGTGACAATATATGATCGAAATGTTTTAGCAGCAACGCCATTTTAAGGATTACAAAATTTTTGATCCTTTTTTAAACGTTTTGCTGAACATGACTTCATGGCAGCTACAGTATTTTCAAAGCTATATTACCGCAGCAAAAATTGTTTCAATTTTGGCAATGCAAATGTTGGTTCATTTGCAAGCTGGGAATATGGAGCAGAACCTCTTGAAACCTTTCGGAAAGAAAAACGAAATTAAATTCAAAAAATTTATAAATAATTTTAGAATTCATTAAGAAAAATTATTAATTTTAGAATGTTTTACCTTTATGTGACACCATAGCGGCTCTATTGCAGGTCATGCCGCAGTAACAGCAATTGCTTAAAGTTTGATATTTACTACAGAGATGATTTGCAAGAAGTAGAGGATGAAACAATTTTTTAAGCACTCTAACAAAAATACAATAATTTGTTAAAGTGGATTATTATTGGATGTTTTTTTCTATTTTTCACTAAAAATGACGTCATGGTGGTTATCTTACAAGTTGCATTTTCATGACAAAGCGTGTCAAATTCGCAGCACAGAATGAACTTGAAAACTTGCAATTAAAATTTGTTGTATCACCCGTTCTACTGTAATTGCTTATAAAAAGAAAGCTGCTTAGAACAAATTTATTTCAAAATTTTGCTCTTTATGACGTCATGGCAGCTATTTTTCGGTCGCGCTATATTAAAAAAACTCTATTGCGTGGTGAAAGTGATGTTAAAATACTATTTTATTGACAAAACTTGTTGAAAGTGCTTCAATAAATATGTATCTTTAAGGGCTGTATAAGATTTGGCCATTTAGATTTTGAACAATCTTCCCTAAAGTGATGTCATGGTGAAATATTACTGTTTATGTCACTGCAACAAAAGTTGTTTCAACTTTACACTGCAATGACTGAAATACAACAAAAGCCTTCGCTAGGCCGTATGTTGGGCAGTTCTGCTCTAGAAAGTCTAGATTATTATTGATATCGTCAGCTCGATACCCGTTATTAACATGATTGACTTTTTATTATCTGCACTACTGTACGTTTAACAGCACTTAATCTGTCAGCATCAACGAAAAAAAAAAACAAACTTTCGTATATAAAACCAACGTCCAACTCATTTATATTATGCTTAAGCAAACCGACAACAAAATATAACTGCGGAACTATAGAACTTAACCGTGATTTTTCTAATGCTATTGCGCTTGTGCTGCTTACATTTAAAAGAGCATTCAGGACATTTTTGTTTAAAAAATTTTACTATGAAACCATGATGAAACAACTTTGGCAATTTTTTAGAATTTTTTCGAACCAATTTTGATTCTCTTCGGCCAAAAAATTGTGCGATATTCCCAATTATTTTTCCCCTTAGACTAAGGAGAAACGCTTTCCGGACGTTACCAAACTGAACGGACGTGGGTCAAAATTGTTCCAAATGACTGACTATACATTAGCAGCTGTTGAGGAAGTGGCTTTATAGATACCTGCTGATAACCTTAGCAAACCTATACGAAAAATGCTAACTAAAATGCTTTGCATTGAAGTTTGCAATTGCATATTTACGCGAAAAATTAAGTGGTCTTCTGACATTTAGGCCTAAACCAATTGCGCAATGATCGCATAAAACTTACTGGCTCTCTAAAAACTGGAACCTTAGTCTAAGATCTAGTCAACTACGATGCTTTAGCCTTCAAGATGCAATCATTTCTTCGGATAGGCTATCTTTAGTAAGCAATAGTCACAATAAGCTATAGGCTACTACGCCTAAAGCACTAAAACCTTATCTTGATTCCGAATACTTTACTAGCACTTGGCGGATAAAGCATACTAGGAGAGCAACTAACCTCGCCGAATTCATAAAAGCACTAAAACTTTATCTTGATTCCGAATACTTTACTAGCACTTGGCGGATAAAGCACATTAGGAAAGCAACTAACCTCGCCGAATTCAAACAGTAGTTGTTCCTCCAATTTATTTACCTATACCTTCAGCCATAGGCGTAGCCAGGATTTTTGATTAGGGGGGGGGGGGGCAAACCACAAATCACATGCAATGACTTCATCAGAATCTTCGAAAGAGGAATTTTTTTGGGGGCAAAGATATCGTAGAATGGAAGATCAGAAGCCGTGGCGTGGTGTTGGCACGTAACGAGGAACTCGTCTAGGGGGAGGGCTTAAACCAATAGTTGAAATGCGAAAATGTCTAAATTGGGACATGTGTTGAGTAAAAAAAGTATACTGTAATTCAAATGTATCATTGACGGGGGTCCGGGGGCGGAGCCAAGCTCAAAGAAATTTACTACACAGAGACCAGCTCAAAGAAATTTTGAAACTGCAGATGCTTGATTCCATTCAAAATCTTGCCACATTTTTATCTCTTTTCTATGTGAAGTTCTGGCTATGTTCAACATATACCACAAATGCACCCCAGTTGGATCTGGGTTTGCTGAAACTGCTGGAAGAGACAAAAACTAAAGTTAGAGACCCTGGAACGATTAAGATGTGAAGAGCTGCCTACGTTGAACTCAAAGACCATCTTTGGATTGGTACTTGAGTAAACGTCTTGTGCCACTGGCTTGTTTAACGCCAGGATAGCAGATCGTGATAAAAAGGAAATGGTAAATGCAATCCTTAAATTTTAGAACCAAACCCGTCCTGATTGCCAGCAAAAGTCTGAAACAGAAGATTTTGGGGCAAAACATCTCAAGCATTTCGTTGGACCGGACTCATGGACCTTTTTTGAATTGCTGCGTGATAAGGAACCGGCATTCATTACAGAAAGAGTTCAGAAGTGGTCAACTGAAGAATCGTGTTTGTCGCTGAAGAAATAAGTTGTACCCATTACGATGGTTTATGACTGCACAGAGATATCTCGGGCTGGTGTTATCGCACGGAGCTCATTTATTTTTATTATCTGTCTCAGTTGGGCCTCGAACGCAAATTTATAGTTCTTATTTTTGCAGCAATCAAAAAATGCGTTTGCCTGCAGCTCGTGTACACTTTACTTTGCGTCGTTTTTGCACAGCTTTAATAATTATTTTTTCACGCGTTTTGCGCGGTTGCTAATTACTCCGCACCGAATCATTTGTTTTGCTCATTCTGATTTTTAGTTGTCTGGCGGTTGGACGTATTTTTGGAAGTAAAGACTTCTCGGTTTTTTTGTTGTATTTTTATTTCTGGGAAGCTTTTGCTTATTTTTTATGCCGCGTCGATTTTATTTTTATTCAACTCAATAAATTTTGATTCAGTTCTTTTTGTTGGGAAATTGTTTAGTAGAGTCGAAGCGGTGAAGACCTGGACGTTCCTTCCAGGATACATTCAACATCAAGTTACGGGTCATTCTGTAACAGCTGGTGACTCCATCTCTACCTAGTAGTTACCGAGCTGATATGAAAAATAAAGAAAATAGGTGTGAAGAGGCGACTTTTAAAGAAGTTAATAAAACAAACGAACTACTCGTTTTAAACCGTCAATTTGACCATTGGTGCTTCAACAAATTGCTGGTTGCTAAATGTTTTACTGCCTGATATTATTGAATGTTAGTGAAGCAGGTAACTTACTTACATTAGCAGATTGGAGTTTTTATTTTGATGTTTTATGTTTTCAAGATTCTAATGTTTTTAACTTATTATAATAAAATAATTGAAAAATTTAGTTTGTTTGAAATATCTCAAAAAGTAAAGCTACTTAACCCTATAAATGTATAACAGACTTATGTAAACAGGTACGTTTTATACGTTGAGCTCCAAGCGATTATCCCGTATTGAATATGACAGTGAAACACGGCGTAGTATAGACTCGATAAGGCGGATGTGTTTAAATACACTTTAACTTTCAAAAGAATTCCCACTGCTTTAGATAGCTTGCGGGCCAAGTTGTTAATGTGAGGTTCAAAAGACAAGGAATTATCAAAGATAAGACCCAAGTATTTTGACATGCTGACAGAAGGAAGATTAGAAACAAATCGAGACGAAATTAAGGATAAGTTAGCTCTATGACCTCGACTTTTTGGTTGTATTAATGTCAAATTTGATTTTGATAAATTAAGAGTAAGTTTGTTAGCTATCATCCACTCATTTAATGAAGTAATTTCAGTTGTATTTTTTTATGAAAACATTTATATTTTTATCTTCCACAATTCAACAGGTGTCATCAGCAAGCACTCCTGGGGGCACATGACAGAAATTTCCTCGTTCGCTTTAATAACGAGTTTTGTTTTAAGAGGCGCTAACGAACGAAATACTCGCTAAACGTAACAGGTCATTTTTGCACGTGTATGTAAAGCCTTGCGAAATCCGTTACGTCATTGTTTCTCGCTAAATTTCTTCGAGCGATTGCGGAAAGCAGTTCGAGTAAAAAAACGTCACATTTTTCTCGCCAACTCAAAGAGGATCTTGAAGCACTCTTTAAGTGTGCGAGAAATCTTTTTAGTTTAGAAATTTAATGGCGAAATGTTGAAAACTTCTAACTCATGCGAATTTTTGCTGAAAATTAATTCAAATCGTCGCCCTGTTTGCTATTAGACTGCTAAAAAAAAGCGAATTGCATTGAGAACCACTTGCTGTTTCGATTGATAAAAAAATGCAAAGTAGTGCAAGTTGACAAAAATAGTAACACACTCCTTTTATAAGAACGATTTTCTAAAACACGAGGCTCATTTTTGCTCAAAATTTAAGAACAAATTAAAAACACTGCCAGCCTCAGCAGCAAAGCAAACTAAAAAAAAATTCAAATAATCAAAGAAACTAAAATTCGTGCTCATTCAAAACGATAAAATTTCAGTGATTTTCTTGTGTTTGCAAGCAAAATTGCAACTATTCAAGATTACAAAGCTCTGTTGCTCTCTGCAAGCAATTGAGAAATTTTTTCGGCAGTTGTTCAACTTGAAAAAAGCTTGCTTTTTTGCTTTTGCAATTTTACGATGCTGCAAAAGCAAGAAAAAAGCCTTCACTTAAGTCTTAAGCAGAGAGAGCTGTAGGAATTAAACAGTGTTTGAAACAAGCCCGCTGAAATTGACATCGATGCTCTCAAAATTTTTACAAAATCAAGAATAAATGAGACTAAATATTGGCAAAAAATTAAAAACAGCCAGTCTAAACTCAAGATTTACCGATTCTGAAAAGGAAGAGTGTACTTCGACTTGCTCACTTTTGAAAAATTTTGAAATCTTAAGACCTAAAGTTACTGTTGACATATGAGTTTACCCACCAACAACCTCAAGGGCGCTTTACGTCATTTAAAAAAATTATAGTATGGAAAAAGTTGTTCTTATTTTACATTGATCCAAAAATATAATTAACTTCTGTCGTTCATTTACTACAGTAATTATTATCAGTTGAAGATTAATGAAATCCTTTCACGATGGAGAGAATACTTTGAAGATCTTTTGAATCCTGTAAAGGCATCGACTCGTGACACACACGAAGTGACACATCTAGGGGAGGACGAAGTTTTCACTGCAGCAGAAGTGGCAACTGTAATTAACGGGATAAAATCTGGAAAAGCTGCTGGTGAAGATGAAATCAGACCCGAGATGTTGAAAGCGCTTACTGGAGAAGGAATTCTCTGGTTAACGCGAGTGTGTCAAGTTACGTGGAAGCTTGGCAAAACTCCCAGAGATTGGCAAACAGGTGTGATTATTCCGATATTCAAGAAAGGAGATCGCAAGCAATGTACAAACTACAGAGGGATATCACTTCTTAGTTTGCCAGGGAAAGTATATGCCAAATTCCTTGAAAGGAAATGCCGAGAAATAGTGGAATCAAAACTGGAAGATGGTCAGTGCGGTTTTCGTCCGGGTCGCAGCACCACGGACCAAATCTTCACTCTGAAGCAAATCTTCGAGAAATCTTGGGAGTATGGCAAAGATCTCTTTGCATGCTTTGTCGATCTTGAAAAAGCATATGACCGAGTTCCTCGGGATAAACTTTGGAAGGTTTTGCAGGAGTATGGCGTTGATGGTCAACTGTTACGCGCTATTAAGTCATTCTACTGCAGACCGGAGGTTTGTGTTCGGGTAAATGGCAAGCAATCAAAGCCGTTCCATGTGGGCGTTGGACTCCGGCAAGGGTGCGTTTTGTCACCTCTCCTTTTCATTGTTTACATGAATTGGATCGACAAATACAGCCAAGCTGATGAGTGTGCCACGATTGGAAATTGCAAAATTAGTCGTCTGCTATTCGCAGATGATTTGGTTCTGCTTTCTTCCACAGAATCTGGCCTCCAATGCGCATTAAATAGCTTTGCAGATGCATGCAACACCGCCGGAATGAAAATAAGCACGGCCAAAACTGAGGTACTTCATCTTTCAAGAAACCCTGATCAGTGCGTATTACAAGTGAATGGAGCGACACTGAAGCAGGTAGAGAAGTTCAAGTATCTTGGAATTGCATTTACGAGTGACGGAAGGCAAAACGAAGAACTCGATACCCGAATAGGCAAGGCTAGTGCAGTAATGCGAGCTTTGCACTACTCGGTTGTCATGAAACGAGAATTGTCGAAAAAGGCAAAACTCTCAATTTTCAAAGCAGTTTTTGTCCCCATTCTCACTTATGGTCATGAATCTTGGGTAATGACCGAAAGAATGCGATCACAAGTGCAAGCGTCCGAAATGAGGTTTTTACGAAGAATCGAAGGAGTTACACTGTTTAACAAGGTGCGTAGCTCTGAAATTCGAAAATCTCTTAACATCGAGCCGTTACTTCTCCGAATTGAAAGATCTCAGCTTAGATGGTTTGGCCATGTAAGCAGAATGCCTCAGGAAAGACTCCCCAAACAAGCTTTACATGCCAAAGCAAATGGGAGAAGACCATTTGGACGACCTAGAACTAGATGGACCAATTACATTGAGGATCTTGGATGGAATCGCTTGGGACTTCGCCCAAGCGAAATGAAGGAAGTGATGAAAGACCGTGAAGTGTGGCGGCTTAATCTCGAGCTGCTGCCCCGCAACCCTCACGGAAAAGCGGGCAATGAAGAAAGAAGATGATCAATGATCGTCGAGAAATTGTCAGTGTTACGAGTTGGTACATGGGTTAAAGGATAGTAGCCATTACTAATCAGTACGTCAAGATACTCAGATGCATGCCTATCCCGAAATTTTAAATCAGGTAGAGGTTTGATATAATTAAAGTCACCAACTAAAATACCTTATCACGTCTAACTTTTTCAAGATTTGTGTTTAATGCATCAACAAATACTTGTGCATCATTTTTTGGATGTCTATAGATAGTGCTAATGATTATATTACTCGCTTGTAATTTTATCCAAATATTTTCACATTCATTCAGTCCATCATAAAGTAGTACTGTAAGCCCAGAGAATTGCAGTGCATTACTAAAATACATGGCAACTCCGCCAGCAGTAGTATGTGAATCAATATGAACAAAAGTATAACCATTAACCAAAGATATCGATATTTAACAAAAGTTGAGCTTTTAATCTAGTCTCCGTTACAAAGATAATATCAAGTGAGCAAGGTTGATTACAAAGAAATTAATAAAAAGCATCAAAGTTTTTTTTGAAGTGAGCGGACATTAAAGCAAATAATAGTTAAACGATCTTTTAAATTGGAATTACTAGTAAACACATTAAACTTGTTGTGGTATGCACATTTTCTTGAGTTATACAAAACTATTGAAAATCCAGCTCCAACTCCGCTCCGGCTCCAAGCTCCACTCTAGTGACCACACGCAATCATGATGATGCCACTACGAGCAATTACGACAGTGTAACTACGAGTAATTATGACTGATCTGCAACAATGTCACAAACAAATTACTTTATAATGATAAATCAGATAGCTAACGTACAGTAAAATAGCTAGGAGGGGCTAAACTTTAACATCTTTAGCTACCTGTTTATAGAGCGTTTTTATGCTGATTTTCTTCAAGATAATCCGAAAATTGAACCAACTACGAAATTACGTAACGAACTTGAAGGTACAAAAAAAGCGAATTCGGGGACTTTGCGATAATACTTATCGACCCCCTGGCTACACCTGTAGAAATGAATGACAATTTTTGTAGTCTGGTTTGTCCCGGCAGGAAATCAAACCCGAGTCTACCGTTTCACTTCCAGACGCTCTATCCATTCAACCAATGATTAAACAACTTCAAAATGATTTTGGATTAACGGTTTGCAGAACAAACCTTTCAATAAACTTGCTGTATTACTTCTGGTGACATCACGTTGGCGCACGGGCCATCTCCCAATCAATGTGCCTGCGGGTAACACAGCTCCTTTCGAAGAAACGTTGCAGCGGTGGCAGCACTGCGTTCGATTTGACTAGCTAGAGGTTTGAACCTCATGCCCCCGCTCAAGAGACGAACACGTTACCGCTTGACCAACTGTGGGCCTCGCAAACAAGTTACACGCTTCGGCGTAAAGCAAGCTGAGTATTATGAGACTCATCGGTTCTCGTTACACAAAACTGCGGCATCATGGAATTCTGGAAAATATCTAGCGTACCGTAACCATTTCATGCAGTTTCGAATTATCACAGCAATCTCACCTCCGGGCTAAGATCTGGCTCGGGAAGCAGATCTTTAACCGATATATGCTTAGGAATGAGCCTCGCGCCAGTGCCTTAATATTGTCTGTTTCACGGGAAAATGTGCGACTCGGCCGCGTGTCGTGAAGACCAGCATTGAACAAACAACAGGGTTCGGGCAACGATGCCAGCCTGAAAAAGAGTAAATCAAATTGCAAAAAAAGGGTATTCCTCGAAAATAACCTACCGGTACTATGTTATTAATACCTTTTCCACTTACAAACCGCCTAACGATACGTGTGGTCCGACTGTTAGCGGATCTCCGCCGCGTACCTAATCCTCGGGCAGGGGTAATGTAGCACCACCACCCTTTGGCATAGATGGGCAAGTTAATGCAAAACGTTAGCTTCGTTAACCACTAGTCCGTTAACAAACTTCACACCTCCGTTAACGTTAATCCGTTATTTTCAGCTTGAATTAACGGAAGTTAATAAAGTCCGTTAATCCGTTAACATTTTGCGTGTAGTTTACATTTCTTTATGTTCACTCGCTTCTAGAACACAGATTGACGCTGTTGAGCTGATTGTAAGGAAATATTTATTGCTATGGAGGTCTTTTTGTGTTTTGAAAGTTACATTTTACAGTCTAATCTAATTTCAAGATAAAAACAATTTCAAATGCACAACGAAGCTGCAAGATATTAGCGATAAAAACCTTAACGGAAGTTAAGAGAACTTAACGGAAGTTACTTTAGTCCGTTAACAGAACTTAACGGAAGTTAATTTAGTCCGTTAACATGAAAAAACTTTTTAACGGATTAACGAGTTAATGAAAAAGTTAGCTTCGTTATTAACGGATTAACGATTAACGGACTTGTGCCCATCTATGCCCTTTGGTAATAACACAATTGACTTGGATGATGACAAAATTAGGTGGCTCATAAAAGAACCACTGACGAATGAGATGACTGTTCTGCTGGCAAATGCAGAACCCAAAATCATGACATATGCTGAATTAAGCCTGAATATTATCACTCATAAACGACGAAAACAATGAAATCTAAAATTAACATGTAATTTATTCAAATAAGCAACAAAAAATGGAACAAATTTCATTCAAATGAGCAAAGAAAAATAAGAAAAGAGAACAAAAAACTGAAAAAAATTGCACAGTGACATGTTGTTAAAACACTGTTAGAAAAACTAGAATAAACTACGACATTGCATAAAGAGGCGTCAAATAAAATAACACTACGGGCTTACTACTTAAACAAATCACTAAAATATTGCATTTCTATCCACAACCGCTCGAAACTGTAACACACAATTCACAATAATATTACATTAGAACTGTACAATTAAAACAATGCACGAAGAATAGCAAAACAACTTGAAACATATTCAATAAACGAAACCGCTTACTAAATAGGCAAAATGATAAAAAAAATAAGTCATATGAACAGGGTTGCGCCAAAATCAAGGCATCCATTCTTATAAGGTTAAGAAGTGCAATCTGGTGATGGTTTTATTTCATTGTCATGTTCTTTCATTGCAAGGAAATCACACAACGCAGCTCCGTGGCCGTCTTTGGAGTGCTTCATCCGACATTCTTCACTGCAATAGCAGGTGACATTGCAACCATTACAAGTCATCCAACTTCCAACCTAGCAAATTAGTGCAATTTGTTTCAGTATTAAATCTACTACTAATGGCTGTGAAAAGAGTGACACCACTACTATTCCCATACCAAAAAGTTAGTTTTCAACTTCGACGCCGGATTTTTTTTACAAGGGCTTATTCATACAGCATTTCATTTATGGTCATTTTATCGTTTCGAGAATGAAAATCGCATTTTTGCTTCATGCATTTTACATACAAGTACAGGTACAGTTTGATAATTTGTAAGCTTCGTTTGCTGTTAGCGTTGTTTTGAAATTTGTCAATACTAAACAATTTTTTTCGCTTTGTAAGTTGCAGCACAAAATAGACATTTAAACTAAAGAAATGTTATAAAATGATGTGGCAAACATTCCACCTACTTTAATCAATGATACTTCTAATTCTCAAACCAGATTAATCCGAAACAAAACCTTTTGCAGAACAGCAAAACGCGATTACAAGCTTCACATAAAGTCGCCTACTTTTGTTTCTTTATTTGAACAATGCCTATGAGAACACATCCGCAAAACTTTTTCGCAGAGCTCAGAAAGTGGATCCATCACGGAAGGACACAGCTTGCATAAATCTTAAAAATAACAATATTTGAGGGCCTGAAGCGCTGAAAAGCTTAACCAGACCAGAGTTATTTTCAAAAATGGTAAATTTGGTTCAATTTCGTATTGTAAGAATTAGAGAAAGTTCAGCAACATCGAACACAGTACCAATAAATAACCTGAAAAACTTCTACCTGACAATGGAAAACAAAATAAACATACGATAATAATAGTATAAGTCGATCCAGTGCCAAAGCACAACAGCATAAAACGCAAAAAATATTAAGATAACGAGCAAATATCCGATGCCAAAATGATGTTGATATGAATATATACCACGAAGTGGCCAAAAATTGTATAATCGGATCCCCAAGATGATGAATCCGAATTGTTTCATAGTTGTATAATCCATTGACAAATCAGCCATCATTTTAATATGCAGCTATCAAATTAACTGAAATCAATTATGTTATTGTCCAAATTTAATGTGAAAACATGAAAAACATACCAATAAAAATTTAGCACATGAAAGCTTTAAACTCGTCATATACAAAAAACTCTTACCCTCTACTTTTTCACCGTGTGAAACAGAAGTATTGGTGTACAAACGTTTCCATAACCATTCAACGGTATTCATGATCGCTGGGCCGTTAGGGTCGCTTGTTGCGTCACTACAAACATTGTTTGTATATTTACCCAACACCCTACTTCCAGGTACAATTTGGGGTTAAGCTTTTTGGCGTTTATCGAAAAAACGCTAAATAAACTTGGCCGTATATGGAGACAAAGAAAAGACGTGTAGGTAGTTTGGAAAATACGGTATCGTAACTTATGTTAAGTCTGATTAAAATTAGGTAGCCCCAACGAGAATCTAACGTTGAAGAGAGTAAAAGGCAGAGGTGGGCAGATTGGGCACGAATATGATTTAACCAAAAGCCCAGCGCAACCATTTTTTCAACCACTAAAAGCGCAGCGCAAGATAAGCAATATAATTTTTTTATTTTTTGAAGCGCAGCGCAATTTTCCGAAACGGTCAGCTGAAGCGCAACACAACTTCGCAATTGCGGAATGGAATTTCGTACCAAGTTAAAGCGCAACCGAACTTTCGCAATCAAATTAACAAAGTACAATGCAAATTCCGCGTTTTTGCGATTTCAGACTGTAAAGGAAGATCTAATTTGCTAAAGAAGATCGGCATTTGACAATATTACGATTGAAATGAAACAAAATTTAGTTCAAAGTATAAAATAGCGCAATTAAATAAACCAACAAAAAAAATTTGAAAGCGCAGCGCAATTAATCCGCAACTAATTTTAAAAGCATTAGTCAGCAACCTAACTTCCGCAAAAATAAAAAAAATTAAAGCGCAACGCAACTTCCGGAATCGGGGAGGTTGCGCTTTGCCCACCTCTGGTAAAAGGAAAATGAGAAATATTCATTCGCGCACTTTTCCTTAGTGAGTTGATTTAGCTGGTAAGTGCTCCTTCACTTGTTACGTTAGAACCACTACACAGCTCAAATCAACCCCATAGTTAGAAATGATTTTAGAGCATAGTTTTCCTTCACACTTACGAAGTTGCTAGCCCTTGAAGAGTCATTATCTTTGAAAGCTGGTATTTGAAAGCCAAAGCTCGTCTTTGCAAGAAGTCAACCACGTGAGGCCTGAAATTCAAGAAACATTATTAGCGTACAAACGAAGCGTGACATATACTCTGAAGCACAGTCTAAAAAACAACTAAAATATATTTCACTGCTAGGACTCAACAGAAAATACTCGTGTTTTTCTTGTAATATACGACGATGTACTCTATAACCAATTCGGAAAACGAACGTGAAACCAATAACCTTTCGATCACTAACTTGTAGCTCCAGGGGTGCCGAAACCCGGGGGGGATATATCCCCCCAACAATTTGACTGTATCCCCCCCAATAATTTGAGTAAGGTCTACATCTGCATCCCCTCCAATAATTTGACTCTGGTGTGCATCTGAGCACAGGTCTCCACCTGAATTCGGGGAAAAAAGAGTTCCATTCAGTAGCGTAGCCAGGGGGGGGGGGGGCGCTATAGCCTTTCCCCCATTGGCCTGTCTACCAAAATGCAGAATAAGAAAAATACCACGTTTTTATCTTTTCTGAGACTGTTGTTTGTGCTGGAATGGACTAAAAAGTGATTTAAAGCATCTTTTGAAACATATATTCAGGGGGGAGGGGGCTAATTTGTCAAAAATAAAAGTCACAAATCAATAAAAACTTCAAAAAATGCCCAAAAATAAGCAATCTAATTTGATCGCAAATGTAAAACTACCAAACATAAGTTTTGTAAACAAATATATTATAAACTCAAAAATAAGGGGGAAGGGGGGGGGGGGGCTATTCAGTATTAGTTAATTACCCATCACTTCTCTCAAACATCTTTCCGTTAGCCATCCCAATTATTTTTCTTTATAAAATATAAACGAAATACTTTACTCCGAGTGAGTTTTATTGAATAACAAAATTTCCGGTTTGTGATTTACCAGCATGTAAACAAGAAAACTACAATGGTATCATTAGCCACCTCCCACATAGCCCATTAATGTAACCAGTTGAATCATGTTACGCTGCCAATTTCTATGCTACGTTTTAAAAACATTATTTTTTATTACTATAGCTCTGAAATTAAGCTACTTTTGCAAAAAAATGCAAAATTTTCGAGCGCTGGGGGCTCTGCCCCCAGACCCCCGTGTCTTCGGCGGCTCCGCTCCCAGACCAAAAAATTAGCCCTCCATTGCAAATTTCTGGCTACACGCCTGATTCCATTTTTGAAGACCTTTTTTTTTTGTCTTCACTTGAATTCAAGGAAAAAAAGTGTTCCATTTTTGGTGAAAACCTTTTTCTTTGCTCTTCACTTAATTTGCTCACCTGAAAGAAATGGTGGTCGAGGTTCATCCCCCCCAATGTTGAAAATAGGGCAAAATAGAGGTAAAATTGCAAATTATCCCCCCCAATGCTCAACAAAGATTGCACCCCTGTGTAGCTCAACTACTGAGCTACGCCACTACCCACTTCAATGATACTGTTGATAACACCAATAAAACACTCACCACTTCAAAGCAGCATGAATGAGAACAACAAAAGAAAAAAGCAAGGCACTGCTGCTGAACCTCATGCTGCGATAAAAGCCTTCAGATTGGTGCCACACTGGATCGCTTGGAGGGTGTTCCGTGTTCAGCAAGAGCACAAAGCGGAAGCAATACATGAAAATGCTTTCCTTTAAATCCTTAGACCAGTGAATAGACTGCTCGTCAGCACAAAGCAAAGCTAAAGCCTGTCAAAAATATATTTAATACCTTTGCACAGAAGTTTGAACTCCAAAAACAAACTTACGATATTTTTTTTTTATTTCTTCACCAAAAAAAATTCTTAAAAACCGCAAAATCGATATTGTTTGCCGAATTTTAAAGCAAAAATTGAAATGCAAAACTCGAATTCGGGTTTCCAAAAACGCTTTAAATCCTACTTCAACAAAAATCAATGTAAACTTGAACAACATTTAGTGCAGTTATTCGCCGCAGGAAATAGAGAGGAAGAAAGTAGATATCAAGTCGCAAAAATTCACACTGCATTGATTTACGCAGATCATCACGAAAGATTCATTTTCAAGTATTTACTTATTATTCGTGTTAGTAATTGTGTTCTTTCTTGTAATAAATTCTGTTTAATATCGCAACATAGCACCTGCATTGCGATGGTTTGAAACTTGACAAAATGCAAATGAAGGCTTGGGCAGGAAAAATCAGAACACTGCAGACGAGAAAGGCAAACTTCCAAAAAATTGAAGTGTAGCAACTGCTCATAAGGTTCCTTCATTCTGCAAAAACAGAATATTTGTTGAACTAGTTTTCAATAAAGAGTATGATTAACTTAAAGCAATAAGAAATTAAAGGTTACTGACAGACAAAAAATGAGCTTAAACTGTACCGATACACAATTTATAAATATACAAATACATTCAAAAAAATATTTTATTCAGATTTAATTAATGCACAATCGGCCAAAATTAAAATTAAAAGAAATCGATAATGGCACCAAAAAAGGGCCATAATTAGTCTAAATTACAACTAAACCCCCAAAAATTTATTTGTTTTTAGTTTAATGTTGGCCAATTATTGTAGGTAAATTAAATCTTACTTTGTACCTGCAATTACTGCCAATAATGGCCGAGTGAAAAGCTTCACATCTTAGAGATATTCTCCCAAGAACTCAACGTAAATTTCATTAAGTCATCTATTCACTCACATCGTAATGACAAAACAATAAACTGATGCTTTAATTTTTTAACCCGGTAATTTCTATTGACAATGCCTTTAATATTGATCGTACCCGATTTCAAAGCCTTACTTTTCAGATAGAATCACCACCACAAGGCGATCCAGCACACTAATCGCAGGCACCATGTCGCATTGAAGATCACCTTTTGACACCATGCTAATGAGCTTTTCCAAAAACCACGGTTGACGTCGCAAAACCATCTGAAAATTCCACAACTAACTGAAATAAATCTTTATGATATATTTCTGCAATTGCTTTTTGTAAAAAAAAGGTGAAAAAATAAGCTGTTCAAATGCATTGCAATCGATTACTCACATTTTTATCAGTTTAGTGCTTCTAGTACATTTTAGCCTGCAGATAGAAGCTAATACGTGTATTTTCATATCACTGAGTACTAACGCAAACGCACCGTTTCGATTTTATCCACGCATAAAATGTTAGTCAGAGCATCCAGGCATTTCTGTCGAATGATAGGCAAAGCAGGGTTCTGCAAAAGTAAGTTAAGAGCAAATCAACTATTCCAGCAGTATAGTATACTATCAATTTATCTGTTCTGTAGCACAAGAAAAAGCAACCACTCTATTCGTCTGCTCTACAAGAACGATCGACAATTCAGTGAAGTCCTAGAATTTGCGCTGTGGCAACGCAGCACATACAAGAATTGATGTGTTTAAACCTCCACAAATGACTGTCTAAAACAATCTAAAAGGTTTGACCAGTCATATTAAGCTAGAGGTCACTGCATGGTTAATACTCCCGGTACGTATACAACAGGCCATCGTGATCACTATTCGCCCCAGTGAGAAATAATGATAGGAGTACCCAAACATAAACCTGCGAAAAGCCGATGAAACCTAAAAAATGAAGATAAATTTTCAGATCGAAGCATAATAACGTCTTCTTTAAATTTTAGGAAATAATGAGACTCAACGCCATATTGAGCAGAAACTAACCATTCTGTCCAATTTTAAATTACATAAGACCTCTTAAGCTCACTTTCAAAACATTGTATATTTCTTACTTTCATCATTGAAAAAACAACTGGCAACCCTCCGCTTTCAGCAATGTTCCAACAAAGACTATGAAGTGCTTGCCTAAACACTGATCCTGACTGAATGCTGTAGTTATCTGCAGGTACAAAACTTGATTTTTTATAAGAATATGTTATAATACAAAGTTTCTTGGGTAGTATTTTCTACTATTAAAAATTGCAAACGTAGGTATAGGCCTACTAGGCCTAAAGGTTTGATGTTCACCGGGCATAAGTAAAATAACTCTAATTCTTGCGTTCTTCCAGTGAAGTCATGGTCACAGCAAGCTTGATCTTAAAAGCTTTGTTTTTATTGACGTTTCGTTGGTCATGACGACCAACATCATCAGAATACGAGCAACGATAAAGAACTACAACTGAAGCTACGTAGCATCAATATGAATCATAAGATTTTTAGTTTTCAAAATCCGAAAGTTAATTATTACGTCACAACAATAAAAACAAAAACAAATTTGTAGAAAAGCGGAGAGTGTTAAAACTTTGGTCACAAAAAACTACAGTATAAACTAAAATGATATCAAAGCATCAGGACATTAAAGCAAAGAACGATAAACTATTGGAAAAGATTCACAATCTGAACGATTAATTACTTTTGGCCTAGAAAGAATAAACCAAGATTCGGCGGTTAATCTTTTAGAAAAATTACTTTCAGTTTTTAAAATTCGTGAGTTGGCGCAATCAATTACGTGATCAAATAATATTACATGTTCACACAAGGCGGAATTTTCTGGTTTTTGTTGCTTAGTGGCTCTTTGGTGCTCTTTCAATCGGGAGTTTAGGTCTCGTTTGGTCTGGCCAACATAAACAAAGTCACAGTCTTTGCAAGGAACTTCATATACAACGCAGGTAATTTCATCAGTGGTGATAGGATCCTTAGGGGAAGGTAGATATTGGCCAATGGTCCGAATAATCTTAAATGATTTTGAAAACTAAAAATCTTATGATTCATATTGATGCTACGTAGCTTCAGTCGTAGTTCTTTATCGTTGCTCGTATTCTGATGATGTTGGTCGTCATGACCAACGAAACGTCAATAAAAACAAAGCTTTTAAGATCAAGCTTGCTGTGACCATGACTTCACCGGAAGAACGCAAGAATTAGAGTTATTTTCTACTATGTCAAATTTGGAAACCAAATAAAAGAGCTGTGAGATTAAATTGTGAAATGGGCGTTAATCATTGTTCGTAATGAATCATTTCAATAAAGGTCAAGTGAATGCAGGGTATCAAAATCTGTCTTTTAAAGTCAGTCTATCTGTTGCTACTACAAGGCCTTCTCCTTAACCTGAAAAACTTTCAAGATATTCCAAGTATACATTTATCTGCATATTGACACTACATTGCAATCAAAGAAGCTTCTCCAACAAAACAAAACCTCTTCCTTTTTTGACTTAAACAGCTTCAAAACGATCTGCAAGCCCATTTTTAAAAGGTTCAGTTTGAATGAAAACATAATATACAAAAGAAATTTTTGTTATAACAATTTTTAACACGCTTTTTATTTTTATTGCAAAGCAAGGTGTCATAATATCAACCAATTAAGAGCAATAAACATAACACAGTCGCGGTAGAGAAGTGCTCTTCAAATACCACAGCAAAGTTATCGCTAGCAGCACTAAAGGATTTAGCATTAAAATGCTTGTTTATTAATTAATTACAATTATCAAATGTTTTTGGAATCTCTCATTGCGCCCTTCATCAAAATCTAAACACAACTATAAAAGTTAAAAATCACGCTACGCTTATATACAAAGAAATAATCTCTCACAAACTTAATCATTCACGTCCAAAAAAAAAACCACCCTATTCTTTCTACTCAAAACTTCAAAGCAGTGAAATTATTCTGGTCACAGCATTTTTTTTGCGGAAAATCAACAATAGAATGTTTTGACTTTTTCCAAAAAATTCATTATTTACTGGTTTTATCTTTTTTGGAACTTTTAGCAGCTGTTGTAAATAAACTAATTTCACTGCCTTAAAGTAGAAAGAATAGCGTGGTTTTGATTTTTTTTTTAGCGTGGATAATTAGGTTTGTGATTATTTTATTGCATAGAAGTGTAGCTTAATTAGAAAACTTTAATGTTAAATTTAGATTCTAATGAAGGCGCGATAAGAGACGCTGAAAACGTTTGATAATTGGAATCAATTAAAGCAAACTTAATGCTTAATTTCGCGATGCCGCTAACGCTAGCTTCACTGTGGTAATTACAAGAATCTAGTTAACCATTATCATAAATATTGCTTTGTAATATTGTCAACTCAAAGCTATTGAAGTCACTTTTGTTGGCTGATATGCATGTAATAAACTTGAGTATTTATCAACGCTATTTTGCATGCATGCATTTTGTTTGCTTCAAGTGTTAGCACTTAAATTGTTTCTTACCCAACTTAACAAATCCATGTTTGCGAATATCACGCGGTGGCTGATTATGTTGTAAATCTAGGAATGTGCACGCAGACACTGATCCATGATAAAGAGCAAACATCAGCTGACTTAGATTGAAGACTGATTCTGCTTGTCTCAACGCTAAAATAACATCTAATTAAGCTAGTGTCTTTTCTCATCGTGGCTGGCAGGCATAACTCCATCAATATTGCAAACATGTAAAATAAAGTTGCTTATATACAAGAGCCGACTTTTAACTCTTTATTGATAAGATATACTTTAGACATTGATTAGTGCACAGCCGCTTACAAATTTAAAGATCCGTTCTTAAATTCATAATCCTACTTTAATTAGTTGCACATAATCCCGGTAGCATATGACTATCATGAGGTGGCATCACAAGGATAGCAATGTCCTAAAAGTTCAACAAACCTTATGATGTCGTGACTCTTAGTTCTTACAAAACGTTTTATAATACTACTCCTGGTTTGAAATTACCACTACTGATACAAGCGTAAACTGAAAGTCTAAAAACTAAGCAGCAATCAGCAAGAATAAACTGATATATTTCACCTTAAAAAAATTAAGGTATCTTAAATGCTTGCAAGCTGAAAAACAAAAATTATTACTGCACCTCGAGCTGAAATATATCATATGATTAACAAAGCCAAAATATAAATTTAGAATGCTACATCGATCGAAAATGTTGTAGAACTTTTCAATATTTTAAAAACATTAGAGTAAAAATTGAGCTTGAGGTGCGGTTATAATTTCTGTTTTTCTGCTTACAAACACTGAAGATGCCTTAATTTTTAAAGGTGAAATTTATCTGTTTATTATTTTTGTTGATTGCTGCTTTTGCTTAGTCTTTAGACTTTCAGTTAATTTTAGATGTAGAGCGACAGTCCAAGAACTTGCTGGATTAAGTGACAGGAGATTCTTGTTCAACCACGCACTGATACAAGCAGTAAAAAAGATAAAGCAATGAATTACCAACTAAAGGAAGTTCATCATCTTTGCAAATCATATCTGGTGAAGTCCACAAAAAGGGCGTGTCATTGCCAACCTGCATATTCAATTCAGCATATAACTTTGGTACATTTGCTAAAGGAGTAACAATTTTAGTGATTCAAGCTTTTATACTTGAATCACTTGAATAAGTGCATTTCTATCTACTTGTCACGAGAAAGGGTTGGTGTATGGAGCGCCGTTTGTGTACCCTAATTTGTGCAATGTTTTTTTGCATATTTAATTAAATAGTCAAATTTT
Organism: Trididemnum nubilum; assembly: GCA_963965965.1. Lineage (NCBI taxonomy): Eukaryota > Metazoa > Chordata > Ascidiacea > Aplousobranchia > Didemnidae > Trididemnum > Trididemnum nubilum. Next base: position 38,290,377 of record OZ014485.1, on the reverse strand, counting down.
AATTAAATGTACAAAAATATATTGTCACAGTCAAAATAAATCGTCAAAAAAACTGCGCGCAAAATAAACCGTTGCAAAAATAAATAGTCAAAAAAACTGCGCACAAAATAAAGCGTTGCAAAAATGCGCTGTAGACTTTTTTGTGTATTTGGTAATGGAGCGTGACAAAGCGCTCTCGGTTGCTCTTTGATGCGCTCTCGGCTGGTCTTTAATGCGCTCCTAGAGCAACCGAGAGCGCTTCGTCACGCTCCACTACCAAATATACGAAAAAGTCTACAGCGCATTTTTGCAATGCTTTCTTTTGTGTGCAGTTTTTTTGACTAATTATTTTTGCAACAGTTTATTTTGCGCGCAGTTTTTTTGACTATTTATTTCGACTTTAACTATAAATTTTTCTATATTTAATTAAAATGACTATTTAATTAAATTCGCAAAAAAGCATTGCACAAATAAGGATACACAAACGGCGCTCGATATTTGAGACACTATTTGTGGAACGAAACTACATTCGCTGAAGAGTTGGAGATTTTCCCAGTCATTGGTTACGGTAGCATTGAATTTCTTCCCAGTTACATTTGCTAATCGTTACAATATAAACCAAAGGAGCAGATATTTATTGCTATATGCTTTTTTTCAAGAACACAGCAACCAAACTAACTACATGTAGAACCCCAGAATCCAGATCGTGAAATCAATGTCGTTACAAAACAAGTGGTCTAGCCATTTCTGCCGCGCTTCTACAGGTAAACACAATTTATATACTGAATAAGAGAGCTTGGCAGACCACAGGCGGGTATCTAGAATTCTCTTAAAGAGTTGAACCCAAAGCTAAAATTTGTCTGCGCCTCACACCTGCCGGAGACTGCGAGGTCTGGCGGCAAAGCCCTCAGTCGATGGGCAATTTTTATAAATTTTTGGAAAAAAATAACCCGCTTAGATGAGAGCTGTAAACTTGATCGTTTTGCCGAACTCGAAACAATAATTTTTTAAAACTCGAATAAAACTGTTCGAGTTCATTAGAAAGAAATTTATTGATTAAAAAGTTATCGGCAAAAATATTTTTTGTTGTTCACCGGCCGTGAACAAGTAGACTTGCACTGAACAACAGTGAACAGCAAGCAGACTTGCACTGAGCAACAGTTTTGCCGAACTCGAAAAATAATTTTTTTAAACTCGAATAAAACTGTTCGAGTTCATTAGAAAGAAATTTATAGATTAAAAAGTTCTCGAAAAAAAAATTTTTTTGTTCTTCACCGGCAATGAACAAGTAGTATTTTTATCAGCGTGAACTCGAAAAAATTAAACTAGGCAACTCGAACTTAAACGCGGACTTACTGATATAGACTGAAGTCCAACTCGAATAAAAATCTATTGAGTTCACAGCCCTGGTTTTAACACCAATTGGAAGACCTTTTACACATTTTTAAAGCTATTTGAAAGAACAAATTGTTAAGATTTGAAAGCCCTTTGACAGAATTAAATTAATAGTAAGTCAATTATAATGTTTTTGACATTTGCTGGCCAGAGTTTTTATGTTTAATCGTTTGCGTGCCATCTGGCCTAAAGGCTACCAGCGCGGAAGCCTAGGGAAGAGCCACCAGAACCGCAACTACTTAAAAACAAGCACAGCGAAAAAGTTGTCTTCCCACAGGAATCGAACCTGCAACCTTTGGAGTACCAGCCTTTGAATTAGAGCTGTGGACCAGTAATACAAAGATTGCAGGTTCGATTCCTGCAAGAAGACAACTTTTTCACATTGCTTGTTTTTAAGTAGTCGCCGTTCTCGTGGCTCTTTCCTAGGCTTCCGCACTTGTAGCCTTCAGTCCAGATGGCACGTAAACGATTAAAGAATTAAATTACTAATCCTTTCGGAATTCAAAACTCTCTGACTTTCTGGTCAAGTTCAAAACACGTTTAAAAGCATGCATATTTGGGTTGAATTTTGTAGGTGACTAGGCCAGGGGGAGGGGGGCTTCAGTCCCCTCAGCGAACCTGATTACACCGCTGGTAGGTCATGATAAGCACGGGTGACAAGTAATTATGCACCAATTACAGCACATACTTCAAAATGAACAAAACTCCCAAGAATATTTCAATACAGTAAAAAAGAGAAAAAAAAACACTATACATGCATTTTACGTTTAATGCTGACTAAGCCATGCTTCCAGAAAGTGCTCGATGATTTCTCAGAGCGCTATCAACATAATTAGTCATTCACAGACCACAAAATTTTAAATATAAAAACAATAAACTAAAACTCCCTACAACCTGTTTAGTCTTTCGACTTGTCGTAAGATGAGATACCCCTCGTGAATAAGATACCCTCCTAAAGAGTCGAGAAACGAAGAAGGCTGTTAGGGGTTTTAGTTTATTGTTTTTATATGTAAAATTTGATGGTCTACGAGCAAGGTTTTTGAATTTAAGCTAAAGTTGTTTATAAAACTAACAAAAAAATTACCGGTAGATTTTTCACCAGAGAAAAAGCATACCAAAATAGTCAGACCAATAGATTTTACGTGACGTGCTGCATTAGCAAATGCATCACCATTTTATGTCAGTTGACACAACTGTAAATATAACCACAAATCAGTTGACAAGCTACTCATAAAACGTGGCACTGACATAAGACAGCAATGGAATAGGAATGCTGCTGAAAACAAAAGCGCATTGAAAACTGAACCCCCATTTAAGCTCATATTCGTAGTAATTATAGAGTAAGTTAAAATGTTATACTGTACCTGAGTCGTTAATGTAGCTATCAAATAGTCTGAGTTGAAATTATCCAAATCAGAAAATGAGCACCATTCACCAAATTTTATTCTGCGTCCTAGAATTGTTTTTCTTGAAGATGGAACTTTAACAAAAACATCAATTCGCCCAACCTGCAAAAAGTTAAAACAGTATTAAAGTTAAAACGCCCAACCTGCAAAAAGTCAAAAAAATGGTATTACATGGTACAAAAATAACGAAGGACCGGCAACAATCTTGTGGAAATTGTGACAAAAAATTCCACTACTATCGAATGTTTGCAATTCGTAATTTCGTCATTTGGTATTTTTTATTATTTGTTATTACATGCTCAAATTACAAGAATAACGAATAGCGAATATTCGATAACTACGTCATTTTTGGAAAATATTTCGAATTCTATAAACCATTTGTTAAGCTTATTTTTATCAGTCTTGACACTACTTTTGATTTTCGATCAGCATAAAAAGTTACGAAAAAGCGAATACCGGTACGTTTTTATCGTTTTGTATGTTTAGTATTTGTATTGTCTTAGACAAGAAATCGATAAATCTTTTTGGAAAGATAATTGTTGCCAATAATATAATACATCAAAAATGTAACGGAATAAAAATTGCTGATAACAACAACTTTGAATTTGGCAAGTTTATCTCCCTTGATAACACAAAAGCTTTATCTAAATAGTATTTGCCACGTAATAGCTTAGTAGCCTACTATACACACGCCAATTAATAAAACGAACGAACGAAAGAGTTTATTTTAGTTACCGCACCAGCGAAATAAAACAAACACCGACATTACAAAAAACAGATAGAAAAAAGTTGAGAAATGCAATGCAAATTACATACAACGTAACGTAACGTACAGTTTCACCAAGGCATAACTGGGAAAACCGCGAAGAGACCTTAAGGGTCTTCTAGTTGAGCGGTAACCCATTAGAATTTTGAGGGCTAAATAATGAAAAAATAAAAAATGTATCTGTGATTAATTAAGTATTTTATTAGTTTAATAAGAACGCTTTGTATTTTCTTTAAAACAATTTAACAGATGTTGATTGTTTGATCTCATTACTCATAAAATTTCATAGTTTAGCTCCTTAATATTCTAAAGATCTTTGGAGTTTCATCGTTTTGTGACGAGGAAGAAAATAATTATCATTAGTAGACGATCTTGTTAGCTTTGCATGAATCGCATTTGTAAGTTTGAAACAATTAAGGAAGCTGGATGGCAGCTGTTTTGCTTGAAATTTAAACATCAATAGTAGCCCTTTCATGCCATGATCCTCCTGCAGTTATTTTGACAGCTTTGTTTGGCAAAGTATTTAATTTTTTCAGATAAGATTTAAATGTTGAGCCCCATATAATGATGCCGTATTGAAGATAAGAATGGAAAATGGAGTAATGCAATTGAAGTAGAGTGGATGCGTTCAGAAACGGTTTAACCTTATTTAAAATACGTACTGATTTTGAAAGTTTATTTTCCAGTTTTTTGATATGAGAAAGAAATGATAAGTCTTTGTCCTTTACTATTCCCAGGTACTTAGATTCATTAACAATAGAAACTTGTAATTCATCAGAAGAGTTGTAAAATCTGGCAGTTTATTAACGTTAGATTTGGGGGGTACTATAATAATATTAGATTTTGCAAAGTTCAGCCTCAATTTGTCAGCGTTTATCAATTAGCGATTTTTTGTAATTCTTCAGGAATTTTTGTTTTAAGATTTTGAACAGATCGATAGGCCAGAGTTAAGCACGTATCATCTGCAAATAGTTTAAGACTACTCGCAGTGCAATTCGGTAAATCATTAATATATAGCAAAAATAAAAGAGGACCGAGCACAGAACCTTGATAAACACCGTAGTTCATACTCATTTTTGAAGATTTATAATGGTTAGTGGTTACAAGTTGTCACCTATTTTCTAAAAAGGATGAAAATAAATTTTTCGCCACTTTACAGATACCATAATGTTCAAGCTTCTTAAGTAATATGTCACGACTTACCGTATCAAACGCTTTTTTTAGGTCCAGCAACAAAAAAACAGTAAAACAGTTGTTTTAGATATTGTTGTATGCATTACTAACTGTATCGATTGAAGCATGTAAAGTGTCATGATTATTACGAAATCCATGGGTTTAGAATGGAATGTTTCGTAAGAAAAGTTATCATTCTTGTATAGATTAGCTTCTCAAATACTTTCGACGTTGTTGGCAGTATTGAAATAGGTCGATAATTAGATACACTAGATTTGCTATTACCTTTATAATATGAAACGACTTTTGCAATTTTCAACGAATCAGGAAACACACCAGACAACAAAGCATAGTTAAATAATACAGTAAGTGGAAAGCAAGTACTTCAGCGACAGTTTTCCAAAAAAATGAGGAAATGTTGTCGTGATATGTAATATTCATCAAATGCGTTTATTTAAAGCTAAATTATTTCCTAACTCCGACTGAACTGAGTAAGAATTCAATCAAATTTTACAATGTTAACTTTGGAACAATATTCTAATAAATGCTTTAAGAAAGAATACAAAAGGCATTTAAAAATTATCACAAAACTATATGTCACTAAATAAAATTTGATCGCCGTTAAAAAAAAAAAAAAAAAAAAGAATGAGCAAAGTTTTAAAATCGCCAAAAATTTTTAAAGCTCTAGCTGCATTAATAGATTGAGTAGCCTACTTGCGTTCCACAATTTGCTATTAGTTTTTGCAGGATTAATGCTCCAGTGAAAAAAAAGAGAGTAATTTCATTTTGTTTTATGCTTATTTTTGAAGAACTGGCTTTAGTTATTGAAACTTACAGCAGTGATATTTTTTTCTTTTTTACAAATAAATGACTGAAGCTTACTAATTGATAGCAGTCGAAGAGATGGAATAATTGTGATGTTCTCGTATGTTGCAGAACAATTCCAACCACTTATAATTGATTGCAACGGTGATACAATAGGTGATACAATTATGACGTAACTGTCCGAACAGAGTTAAGGAAGTGATTTCATTCCTTACGAATGAATTTTTCTGTTACGAACGGAAAATGTAATAGCATTCACTTCGTTATTCGTTACCAGAGGTGGAGTCCTCGAGGACGTCCTTGGCCTCGGGGACAGATTTTGAAGTCCTTGGCCTCGAAGGTCAAGTCCTTAGCCTTGGCCTCAAGTCCTCGGAAATTGGCCTGTCCTCGGCTCGAGGACAGCACTATTTTTTGAATTATTAAAATTTTATGAAGCGCTTGAAAAATTTTTTGGAAAACGTTTTTTTGTGGAGATCGCTAGAAAAATTTTTGTGAAGACCTTTTTTTTTCTTTTTTTTTTTTTTTGAGATCGCCTGAAAAATTTTTGTGAAGACCTTTTTTTTTTTTTTTGGAGAGCACTTGCGCTTGTGTCCTTGGCCTCGAGAGTGTCTGTCCTCGGAAAGGCTGTCCTTGGCCTCGGATTTTTTTTGTGTCCTTGGCCTCGAGCCTTGTGTCCTCGACTCCACCTCTGTTCGTTACAGTTCAAAAATGTGTTGCTCGAAAATAACTTCGAATAACGCATTTGAGTAACGGATATGAACAACGAATAGCGAATGGAAATAACGAATAGCGAATAGGAATAACGAAATACCGCATGTGAATAGCGAATTACGAATATGAATAACGAAATACCATAACGAATGTTCGGTAAATAACGAAGAGCATGTATTGATCCCCCAGGAGCTTTGCACACACAGCTATCCCATTGAACAATTCAGTTATCATTCAACTGCGATCTTCAACATCTTGATGACTAAATTCAATAAGACGTGAGAGAAAAGAGTGATTTTTTTTCACATACTGCCAGGAAAAATCTACATTTTAATTACTGGTAAAATAATACTTGTCCCAAATTAAAAGATAAAAATTCAAAACCCAAGAGATTGTTTCATCCATATTCAGACCATCAGGGTGTCTTTCTATTTAAATAAAGTATTTCTAATAATAGGAAATATGGGTGAAACAGTCAATTAGAGTTTAATTTATGACATGTTTTATGATCTACGCTCTAGCCCCACCATAAAGCACATCTTTGCACGAAACAAATTCACACTCCACTTTTAGAAAATAATTTTATTGTTCAGACATTCGATCTTATCGTCAATTTCTGGTTATTTTTAGCATGATTATTGCCATAGATCAAGACGTAGAGCAAGAAATGTTAAACGGCAGATTGCTTCAAAACGCAAAGTACTTACCGCAATGATAAAAGTGGGGATCATCCAAGAGTTAGCGTCTGACGCTGTCCAGCGACAGACAGATAAATACGCAACATACAAACAAACAAAACCCAAAACGAAATTACACACTTACCATGGTTTTAAAAAATCAAACTCTGTCACGCTTCAAATAAATTTTCAAATCTGCAACTTTGTTTGATAGATTATAGCTACCAGTACTGGATCAACTCAGAGTTAAGCCTACGAATACAGTTAATCCTAACCTACTACAACCTTACAACAACACAAATAGTCAAATGTTTAGCATGGTAGGGGGCAACATTACAGTTGACACATTAGGCTGGCTATCCAGTTTATGCTTTCTGATTCAAAAATTAAAGCCTACGCCCTACACCAAAATAAAAAAAAACATTAGCTAGATCTAAATACGGTACCGCTATCTAGCTATTTAAGGTACGTTAGACTTGCACTTCGAACCAAAATTCTGAAGATCACCATTATTGCCTGAAAGTTAAAAAAACCTAGGTAAGGTCAAACTACTGGCATCAACTTGCATTGCAACCGAAGTCTTTCTGGTTTAAATTTAGCCTACAATTCGCGGATACACTTGCTTGTACTAGCATAGGCAAAGATGGCAGTACGGTACTATATGCTCAAAATTTAAACACGGCCTACTTCAAAAATTTACCGTACCGTACTAACTAAACGTACCATAAAAGTTTTTGCTTGCGTACCGTACCTACGTAGTTTTAATCGGATGGTATGCTCTAAACATACCATACTTGAAAGAAATCGAAGTTCTCGTTTTCGACGCTTTAAAAATAAAAATTTAATTGCATATATACTAAAATGGTGTTTATGAACACCAGTTTTGCCAAGTTTGGAGTTTTTCAACTCATGTGATGACTTTGGCCTTAATTCTTGGAGAAGAAAGGGGATGAGAACAAATAATCAAAACTCAGAACACGTGTCATGAATATAATTTACAGACGTGTAACAATGCATCGTACAAACCATAGCCTCTTTATTTAGTCGGCTAGAAACAAACGCGCGGAGAAAAAAGAAGAGCATTGAAGAAAAAAAGTTTGCTCTTGTTGCGAAGTTGTTTTTGCAGTAACGTGTATTTGACTGATTTGATTGGACATATTTATAGAGCGAGTGAACCGAGAAGAAAAAGATAACACTGATTATACAAATTGGCATATTCTAGAAAAAAGAACCGTTAAGAAAAAAAGACAAAACCGTCAGTTTTCAGTTCATTAATGAAGAGTCTATGAACTAACACAAATACAGTATGTGCAGTGCCGTCGCCAGAGCAAACGTAGTGATGGGGCACTAGGTGAAAGTGGGGGGGGGAGCACAAAAACAAACCGAAGTTTTGCATAACTATAAAAGCTGATTTTCTGATTTTGCACGGCTACCAATATGCGCAATTTTACCAATTCTGTGTTCATGTCGAAAAAAAGAGAGGCCTATAAGACCGGCAGCGTTTTTTAGCTTGTTTCGTCAGCGGCCCACAACTGCTTGAAAAATCTATCTATAGCAGTGAATGCTACCAGACACGCAACCAAGATTTTGTTATGAGGGGTGAACGTAAAGTAAATTTTTTGCACAAAAATTGTCTGATTTAGGCTCGGTGCTAAACAAACTGATGCAACTCAAGCGTGTCACAAACAGGGCATAGTCATTAAATATATAGTGACTGCGGACGGGGGCGGAGCCAAAGGCCGCTGGGCGATTTTTGTGATTTTGCAGCAAAAAAAGCAATTTTTACATTTTAGTCGCCAGAGGTGGAGTCCTCGTGGACGCCCTCGAGGACAGATTTTGAAGTCCTTGGCCTTGGCCTCGAAGGTCAAGTCCTTGGCCTCGAGGTCTCAAGTCCTCGAAAATTGGCCTGTCCTCGGCTCGAGGACAGCACTATTTTTTGAATTATTAAAATTTTATGGAGCGCTTGAAAAATTTTTTGGAAAACGTTTTTTTGTGGAGATCGCTTGAAAAATTTTTGTGAAGACCTTTTTTTTTTGGAGATCGCCTGAAAAATTTTCGTGAAGACCTTTTTTTTTTTTTTTTTTTTTTTGGAGAGCACTTGCGCTTGTGTCCTTGGCCTCGAGCATTCCTGTCCTTGGCCTCCAGAGTGTCTGTCCTCGGAAAGGCTGTCCTTGGCCTCGAGCCTTGTGTTCTCGACTCCACCTCTGTTAATCGCACTTTGCACGTAAAAAGCCATACGAATCACTAAATTGTTAAAATTCAGAAGTTATTTCAAAGAATGAAATTTCTTAGCCCCTTTAGCTCCTCCTTACTTTAGACCAAGTCTAAAATTACGTTTAAACGCTCGTATTTTGAGGTTAAATTTCCAAGTGACTTGGCTTAGGGAGCTAAAGCCTCGTCGCCCTGGTTGCGCCATAAACCGCGACCTTAAAATCTTGAGTTACTTTAAAAATCAAAACAGCTGATCTTTGAAAAAATGCTTTCACGTATTGTTTCATGTCATGATCACTAACAAAGTTGCAGTAACAATGCTGCAGCGGAAAAGGTATGTTAATTAGACGGATTATTACGTCAGATTTATGAACAGCAGTTAGTTGGCAGCAATTTCGCAAAGAATCAAGAAAACTTCAAAAGAGAATTATATTTGAACGTAATCAGGGGTGCCGATCTTTGTTGAGCATTGGGGGCGAAATAATTTGCAATTTTACCCCAATTTTGCCTTATTTTCAACATTGGGGGGGATGAACCTCGACCACGATTTTGTTCAGGTGAGCAAATTAAATGAAGACCAAAAAAAGAAAAAGGTTTTCATAAAAAATGCAACACTTTGTTTCCCCGAATTCAAGTGGACACCTACGCTTAGATGCACACCAGAGTCAAATCATTGGGGGGGATGCAGATGTAGACCATACTCAAACTATTGGGTGGATACAGTCAAATTATTGGGGGGATATATCCCCCCATCCCCCTGGATTTCGGCACCCCTGAACGTAATTGCTCCTTTTTGCCATCATTGTTGTTGTCTTGCCGTTTCGTGATGTTCCAAAAACAGTAATTTGAGTTAACCAAAATTGGGGGCACGGCCCCCCCATAGCGACGGCACTGAGTACGTGGCGTTGTCAGCGAGTTGCAATCGTCATTACGTAACGTACCGTACTTGCATGGTACGTTACTACTTACTACGTGTAGTAAGCACATCTAAAAAATGTCCCGAAGTAGTAAGCGCGTTTTATAGTTCGCGCGTTTTATAGACCTACCCTTACCTCTACAAAACGCGCGAACCGTACCATACTTTTTAGCATAAAATTTAGGCGTAGCCTACCGTACTGCCATGTTTGAGCAAAGGTAACGGTAATTGTAATTACATTTTGTTCACCAGGTTAATTGCCTTGGCCAGGAGACAACGAAAGGATTTTTGGGTCTTCGAGTCGAATCTTGACCTACTTTTTCAGTCGAATCTTGCAGCTGATGCCTTGTCGCTTAAAAAGCAATAAGACCACTAAACTTAGGCCAATTCCTGCGCATCAAACTCTAGGTCTGTAAGCTATTTTTAATTTAAGCAAGGCAGGCTATTACTCTTTGAGCACTTTGGCCTACCGATATCACTAATTAGCTAACCAGTTTAGTTTAGAAATACACGCTAAAAACTTTTGTAATTACATTTTATTCACAAACTTGCCTTGGCCTGGCTGCCAGGAGACAGGCATGGGACCTTTTGCTCTTCGAGTCAAGAAGCCACCTGTCTACCACATACGATAAAGCTTCACGCTCTCCATTTTAATGCTGAACGTTAAGAAGTCAAGCTGTGAATACCAACTTTAGCTTGTTTTACAAACTATTTCTCTCTTTATGGTAGGCTATTTATTACTTTTATTTTTACATTATCGTACCGGTAATTCTGTATCGGTAACCTCAACAGCCTGACAGCTTAGGTTGTGGAAAACGCTAGCCTATTCAACATGCTAATGCAGTCTAAACTAGTAAACCTACAGCTGCACAGGCCTAGACCTCAGGTTGAAAAGGAAATCCCATCGCTCACAAATGAGTTGTTTTCAAATTTAATTCTAAATTAGTTTACTAGCTTTCATCTAGTTCCATGACCCAGGTTTTATTTCATCAACAGCTAATGCAAAGTGATGACACAAACTAAAACTGCTTTCTGCTTCACGCAAATACACGTGCAATATCACGTGACTAACATATGCTTTGTTGATTATTAATTTTTAGTACTCCACTTTGTTGCAAGTATCAATCGTCTGGAGATCTAAGCAAGGTAGACTAGCTTCGTCCAATTTTTATATGAAAAGTGTGCTTTACAGAGGTGTAAGCTGATTTTAAGCTGCAGGGTCTGGGGGATCGGCTAAGCTCCCCCAACGGGGTCCGGGGCGGAGCATTGGAAGTCAACGCATTTTAAAGTGTTTATTTTGTTTGAATTTCGCAGATTAACTGCTAAATCTTTTTACGAAACTTCTTATTTTACCAGTTTCCACGTTTAAACAGATTGCGTCCAGTCGGCGCTAGAGCGTTTTCGGCCAGAGGGTCAATCTGACAAATGGTAGTAAATATCTGAGGGCAGGCGCGCAGCCAGGATTTGCAAAAGGGGGGGCTATTTTGAAAGGGTGAGAAAAGTGCAAACAACCTTGACCCGAATTTTCATTGTTCTTGAATCAGTTTCACACGGTTTGTCCGGAAATTGCGACGAAATTTCTCGGAAAGCTCGGAATTTCCAACGTTTTTTCGGCCCAAAATCAGATGGTCTCCAAAAAAAAAAAAAAAAAAAAAAAAAAAAAAAAGGTCTTCACCGTTTAGCGGCTCTATATATTTTAGCAAAACGTCGAACAGACGGATAAGTTTTCACCGCTCATTTATTCGTAATCAACACTGCATACGAATTTTGTTTCTCTGACTATCTGAGTAAGGGAGTAAAAGACGGCTCGCTCCAGGTTTATATACCAACAGCCATTGTATATCATTGTTACGTCAACTTAACAGGAGCGTCACAGTGATAAAAAGAATGGGCAAATTTGATTGGTGCGCTGTAATTGAGAAACAATGGTGCAATTTATGGAAGCGGCAAAACGTGCTATCGCTACAGGGCCCCCCTCCAAAATGCGCGTGGGCCAAGTCCGAAGGACTGGGAACATGCGCGTTTTAGACGAGAATGAAAAAGGTGGGATGGGAGTGATGCAGTAGCGTAGCACGGGTCTGAGGAACGAGTGGGCCTCAACTGTGACGCTAGGGCGGGGGGTGAAGATGGACGGGGATGGCGGCTGAGCTAGCAGGGGCTAGGCAGTTAGCTTTTGCATGGAGGTGCTGGAGAAGCTGGCGGCTGGAGCGTGCGATGTGAAAAACAAAATGCAGTAGTTCAAAATGGCAAACACAAACGTCGTCAGTAACAAAAGGTCTTCGCAAACAAAATGTTCAAGTAGTTCAGCACGATTCAGCGCGCCGTTCCGCGCAACGATGGGAAACGTATACTCATCAAAGTTCAAATATATGCATTGCTGAAATGCAAAATCGTTCAATGTTCAGTTCACAAAAGCGTCCAATGCTGGAATGCAAAACCGTTTAATATTCAGTTCACAAAAGTGTCCAGTGCTGGAATGTCAACGGGGAACGTCGAACAATTAATGTCCACCAAATCCATTCTAGGAGCGAGTGGTGTGGTAATCTCCACGCGCTGCAAGGCGCAGAGCAAGGTCCGAAAGCAGGACGTGAAAGTCCTCCGGTATGCGAAATAGGGTGCCGCAATCCCTGTAAAAAATCGATTGAAAAAAAAAACTCATGTTCCCCCCTCAAAAGGCCGAATTTTGCGTCCAGCGAGACAAACGCTAGATTAGACTCGAGGCTGAAATTTACGAACCTGCGACTATGATTGAACAAACGAAAGTAAACAAGCACCTGACTATTGTTATCACGGACTTTTAGAACAACCAGCTTAGTAAACGAAAAGACATGCAAGGGAGCAAACCTATCTCTAAATTAACGACGAAACAAACTTTTAGCAACAAGCAAAATCAGTTCCCTGCGGGAACAAACACTCAAACGGAGGCTAGGAAAAAAATGTATACGTGTATATCGTGTAAGCGTGATGTCTGCAATGTGTGTCTAGTAATGTGAGTGCCCTAGCTTCGAAATGCTTAGGCGATGTGAAAATGTATTGTGTCTTGCAATTGAAGTGTGTAGGTGTAATCCTTCTGAGCTACCGAAGAGACAAGCAAATGCGACTAGGATCTCGAGCTCCTACCGCTTTGCGTACGTGCTGTGAAACAAAACGTGATTTTCGAAACATCTGCAGGCGGCGATGCAGCTGGCCAGGCGAGCATCGTCACTCCATGCAAACAAATGATCGAAATCCCCCCAAAATTGCTCCACATCTTAGAGAGCAGCCGAAAACCCAAATGCACTCACGTCTGATTTGGAAGTTTTAGCATTTTATGCATTAGACGTGGTGTGAAAAAAAAGTAGCGTAAGAAGGGCTGAGCAATTTAAAGTCGCCTTTTACGACACACCCTGCTCTGCAATGGGCGATCTCACTATTCTTTCCCCGGTGAGACACGGGGGAGGTGAGGACCCCTCTCCTAGTGTGTGGGAAGAAGAAAGTGTACGTACCGTTTTGGTTTGTGAATTATACGTCCATGACGAGTTCGCAAGATAGACTTGGGTTGTTCATCGTAAGAGTGGAAAGATGCTTCTGGCTGGGATGGCTGTATTGGAAGTGGATGAGAACGTCCTTCAACAGGCTGCTGTGTTTCGGGTTCTTTGTCGGGTGTGAGAAGATGAGCAGCTCGCAGTCGGTCAATGGAAACAACATCTCTGCGAGTGAACAAATCAAGAGTGAAAAATTTGTCCCCTTTGTTCAGCACCCTGTATGGGCCTTTGTAAGGTCGATCAAACGAGGAGCGGGCAGTGTCGTTCTTGACAAAGACGTGTGTGCAGGTCTGGAGTGCTTTTTCGACGTACGAACGTGGTGTGCCATGATGGTGAGGGGGCGGAGCTCTTAGGGTTGACATAAACTGGCAAAGTTGAGCGCAGTATTCGGTTCGAGGGGTCTCGGAAGAGGGCTCAAAGAATTGCCCTGGTAGTCGTAGAGAAGTTCCCAAACAAAGCTGAGCAGAGGAAACCTCGAAGTCAGATTTGGGAGAAGAGCGTATGCCCAGAAGGACAAACCCCAAATTGGAAAACCAATCGCGAGGGTTTTCTTGAGCTTTGAGAGCGGCCTTCAAAGTTCGATGCTGGCGTTCCAAAAACCCATTGCTCTCAGGATGGAAGGCTGTGGTGTGGACTAGTTTGCAGCCTAGAAACTTGCACAGCTCTTCCCAAAGGTGACTGGTGAACTGGACTCCTCTATCACAAGTCATGATTTGTGGACAACCAAAGCGGGCCATCCAGTTGAGGACAAAAGCGTCGGCACACGCTTTGGCAGTTATTTCGCGGAGAGGGATGCATTCGAGGTGCCTCGTAAACCGGTCTATAATGGTGAGTAGGTAAGCGTGGCCACAGCTTTCTGGAAGGGGACCCACCAAGTCACAGTGTATTGCTGAAAATCGCGAGTCTGGTTGTAGAAACGATTGCAGTGGGGCAGAGTTGTGACGGTGGATCTTGGACTGTTGACAAAGGACACAGGCTCTAGTAAATTCAGCTATGTCCTTTTGCATCCCTTCCCAGACGAATCGTTCGCTGATCAGTTGTCTCGAAGCTCTTATTCCCGGGTGCGAAAGAGAGTGTACAGCGTCGAAAACATGTTTCCTAAGGTTGTATGGCACAATGACTCTGGGGATGGACAGAGAAGTGTCAAGTAGCAAAGGAGAGTCGGAGTCTGGTACAGTGTGTTCTTTGAGGCGTAGCGATGTTGTGTTAGAACGGCGAAGCTCAAGCACTTTTGGGTCCTGAAGTTGCTCCCGGGCCAGAAGTTCCAGATCTATCCCTTGATATCCTTTGAAAAGGGCGTTCACCTCTGTAGGGCGACTAAGAAGGTCGGCGACAACATTATCTGTGCCTTTTACATGCTGAATGTCCGTAGTGAACTCCGAAATGAATTGGAGCTGGCGAAGGCGTCGTCCTGGTGCATCCTTAAGAGGAGAGGAAATGGCGTGAGTGAGTGGAGCATGGTCTGTGTAAATAGTGAAAGGGCGGCCTTCCAGAAAGTAGCGAAAGTGCTTGAGAGAAAGATACATGGCCAGTAGTTCTCGATTGAATGTGGAATAGTTTCTTTGGGCACGGGATAGAGACTTGGAGAAAAATCCCAATGGTTGTTGATGACCATCGATTTCCTGTTGCAATGTAGCCCCTACAGCTACATCGGATGCGTCTGTCATAAGGGAAATCCTCGCTCCAGAGATGGGAAAGGCAAGGCTGGCAGCTTGCGCAAGGGATGACTTCGCAGCGTGGAAGGCCACATCAGCGGTCGTGCTCCATTGTACGGGCTTTTTGGTCCCTTTTCCCGGGGTCAAAAGCGAATCCAGTGGCTGCAAAATCCCACCTGCGTTGGGTATGAAAGAGCGATAGAAGTTGATGGCCCCAAGAAATTTGCGAAGGTCCTTCACTGTCCTAGGTTTGGGAAAGTCGCGAATGGCGGAAACTTTGGTCTCCAACGGGCGTACGCCTTGGGAGTCAACCCTGTGTCCCAAAAAATCCACCTCTGTCACAGCAAAAACGCATTTGTCCTTGTTCAATATGAGGCCGAAATGCTCTAAGCGGTTGAAAACCTCTGAAAGATGTTTCCAATGATCTTCCTCGGACTCAGAAAAGATCATGATATCATCGATGTAGACGAAGCAATTGGGCACCCCCCTTAGCACTTCATGCATAAATCGGCAAAAGGTGTTACCAGCTGACTTAAGACCCATAGCTAAACGTTTGAAAGCGTAATTCCCAAGAGGAGTGATCATAGCGGTCTTGTGAACGTCTTCGGGAGCAATTCGAATCTGATGATATGACTTGTAGAGGTCCAGAGTAATAAAGACAGTTGATCCAGCCAACATCCCAATGAAATCTGTCAAAAGAGGAATTGAGTATTTGTCGGTGATCGTCTGCTCGTTCAATAAACGAAAATCACCGGTGATGCGAAATTCTCCGGGATTCTTCTTTGGTACCAAGTGCACTGGGGATGCATATGGAGACTCAGTTGGTTCAATTACTCCCAGATCGAGCAACTTTTGGAGCTCTGATTTTAAAACGTCAAGTTTCTCAGGGCTCAAGCGGCGAACTTTGGAGCAAACGGGTGGTCCTACTGTCCGAATGTGATGAAGTGTTTGGTGTCTGGTGGGGCGATGAAAGTTGTCGACCTCGAAAACTGATGGGTATTGTGAGAATAGGTTTTCCAAAGAGGATACAGTTTGGGCTGTGGGGATCGGTCGATGCAGCTCAGCAATTGCCTTGTGTTCGGTGAGTTTGGTAGAGGTTGTGCTTGGAGTACTTGTCTTCTCATGCATCTCTGGAAGGATCATCAAGCGTCTGTGTTGGTTCAGCGAAATTTGGAAGTGCTCCAAAAAGTCCAAGCCAATGATGGCATGAGAAGTAGCTGCCTTAAGAAAATCCCAAGAAAATTTGGCGGGCAATCCCAAAGTCACGCGCAGAGTAACCCTTTCGTATGTGGCTATTTGACTACCGTTGGCGGCAGAAAGATAGCCAGAAGTTCTTGGATCATCTGCTGATCGCTGGCATGGTATGATAGAATCCCTGCTTCCGGTGTCGATGATGAACGCAATGTTAGTGTTGGGGTCATGGACGATCCATGGGTGAGTTTCCCGAGTGATGATGCTGATGTGTGGACTATTGGGGCTGTGAAATGCATTCCGGTTGATAACTCTCCAATTGCAGTTGCCTGCGCAATGTCTGGCTTGATCGCCATATTTTCGTTGAATGTGACAGATCGATGATTGGGGATGTAGTTTCGAAGGGCGAGAATTGAGGCTAGGTGCGGATGTTGACGATTGCATTGGGCGATCACCCCAAGCTGGCCGCCTTCGTGGGCTCCAGGAACGCGATTGTCCAGAACTCGACGGGGAAGGAGAAAACGATCGGAGTCTCACAGAAGTGGAAGATCGGGATGGCGAGGTGTCTCTTGCAACTGGTGAACGTTGGGAGAAAGAAGTGGTCGTGGCATTGTTATCCCTAGTGTTTGGAAAATTATGTGGTGTGTGTGGCATGGACTGGAGAGAATGTGTGAGTGAGGTGACAGTCTGTGCAAGGTCTGAGACAGTATCGTGCAATGTTGATAGACTGACATTAGAGGTGCCAATTGATGATGCGTAATCATTATATTCGGGTCCATCACCAAAACCTGATGTACATTTACGGTTCTCCTCCATGACTCGATCTGCAATTTTAGCCAACTGATCTAAATCCTCGACCGGGTGCGAGACAATAATGCGGCGAACGCCCGCAGGCAAGCGATCTAAAAACAACTTACGCAAAAGCCTATCCTGTGAACCACTCTCGCCTAATAACGAACGCATTTCAGCCAGTAGCCTAGACGGAGACGTCCTATCACTCAATCTACTCCCATTTAATAATCGCTCTAGCTTGTCATCGCTGGACGGCGCGAAATGCTGTAGCAAAACGCTTTTGGTTTTGCTGTACGCGTTTTGAGCGTTTAAATCTGGAAGCACGTGTTCCAAAAACCGAAAATGCCGGATATCAAGTGCGGCTAACAGGCTATCAAGTTTTGACTGCTCGCTATTAATCCCCCTAACTCTAAAAATTGTCTCGATTGTCGAGAAATAAAGGTCCGCGTCCCCATCCCAAAATTTCGGCAGTGTCAAACCACTCGTGCCTGTTACGTTGTTACTGGATCTCAAAACAAAATCGTCAGGGGACAGTAATGGGGGGCTACCAAAGTTGTCGTGGACTGTACGGTTGTTCATTTCCGCGCGCGGAAGGATTCGCCCCCTTCCCAGAGGTGTTGCCTACGCTTCAGGTGGCTGCCCAGTTCTTGGCGGGAGGTTGAAGAAAGCAGCCATCGCCTAGTTTGCTGGTTGTACTCTTTCTGTCTCGCAAGGCTAGTACCTTCACCTGATATTTCTGCTCTTTGCACTCGATCTTTGTACTCGGTTCAACGTCGGGGTCACCAGTTTAGCGGCTCTATATATTTTAGCAAAACGTCGAACAGACGGATAAGTTTTCACCGCTCATTTATTCGTAATCAACACTGCATACGAATTTTGTTTCTCTGACTATCTGAGTAAGGGAGTAAAAGACGGCTCGCTCCAGGTTTATATACCAACAGCCATTGTATATCATTGTTACGTCAACTTAACAGGAGCGTCACAGTGATAAAAAGAATGGGCAAATTTGATTGGTGCGCTGTAATTGAGAAACAATGGTGCAATTTATGGAAGCGGCAAAACGTGCTATCGCTACAACCGGAATTGAGACTGATTTTTCGGCCGGAAACGGAAATTCAAACGTTTTTTCCGCCCAAAATCAGGTGGTCTCCAAACAAAAAAGGTCTTCAGAAACTGATTTTTCGGCCGAATTCGGAAATCCAAACGTTTGAGGGTGGCTGTTTTCCTATGGGGTGGGGGCTATTTTCAATTTTTCACAAAAATCGCCCTCAAAAGCACCAAAAACGTGCGATTTTGCATACTTCACAAGCCAATGGGGGGGCTCGAGCCCCCCCCCGCCCCCTGGCTACGCTACTGTCTGAGGGGCTTCACCCCACCCCCTTCAGATACCAGCAGTAGGCCTAGTTACACCTTACAGCTTGTTATTCAACATTATTGAGGCATTTCATGTAGTTCACAGCAGACAGTGGTGTAAAGTAATGAAATACTTTTACTTAAGTAGTTTTTTCCAGTAACGAGTACTCTTTGAGTAGTTTTTTTTTGTGGCTACTTTTACTTGATTACTTTTAGAGTGAAGTAACGCTACTTAAGTAGCATTTTGATTCGGAAAAGTACAAAGTACTGTAATTTTAAATTTGAACTACAAGTTCGCAGAACGGTCTATTTTTCTACCAGCAATTTGTTCGATTCGGTTAAGTTAGTTGTCTTTTCGTCCTTTTTCGGCTGGCAACTTTTGCGTCAGAGGTCAAACCACTACAGCGACTGCAGCAATGCCGTTTTTCACCGTCTGCAGGTACATATCAGATCCCGTCTGGCGAACAGCAGTTCAAGATGGTCATAGTTTTACGTTTTTTGTTTGGTGTCTACTCTTCAGAGATAGGCCTTTAAATTTGTTAAAAATACGTCCTATGATCAAGGATGGCAGCAGTAGCGTAGCCAGGGGGGGGGGGGGGGGCGTGTGAAGTATGCAAAATCGCACGTTTTTAATGCTTTTGAGACCGATTTTTTGTGAAAAATTGAAAATAGCCCCCCCCCATAGGAAATAGCCCCCCCCATAGGAAATAGCCCCCCCTCAAACGTTTGAATATCCGAATTTGGCCGAAAAATCAGTCTCAATTCCGGCGAAGACCCTTTTTTTTTTTTTTTTTTTTTTAATTTTATTTTGGAGACCACCTGATTTTGGGCGGAAAAAACCTTTAAATTTCGGAATTCGGCCGAGAAATCAGTCTCAATTTCGGCGAAGACCTTTTTTTTTTTTTTTGGAGACCACCTGATTTTGGGCGGAAAAGAAACCTTTGAATTTCGGAATTCGGCCGAAAAATCAGTCTCAATTTCGGCGAAGACCTTTTTTTTTTTGGAGACCACCTGATTTTGGGCGGAAAAAATCTTTGAATTTCCGAGCTTTCCGAGAAATTTTGTCTCAATTTTCGGACAAACCGTGTGAAACTGATTCAAGGACAATGAAAATTCGGGTCAAGGTCGTTTGCACTTTTCTCACCCTTTCAAAATAGCCCCCCCTTTTCCAAATCCTGGCTACGCGCCTGGATGGCAGTACGGTACGTTCAGAATTTGCGTACTACGTACCTCGCACCTTGAACCGTACCGCACCAACGTATTGTACTTCAGTTCAATTTTTGAAGCGTACCGTACCAACGTACCGTACCGTACTGCCATTCTTACTTTCAACTACTCGCAACTTTAACTGACTTTGAAATCACTAATCTATAAGTCAACAATCTCAATTCACACATTTAGCGTTGGCTTCAGCTGTCTTTTGCCTCTGCGTACAAAAATCCGGTGCAATGTGCGAAAAGTCTGGGATTTTTAATTCAAACAGCGTACCAACGTACCGTACCCCTACAAAAAAAGCGTACCGTACTTCTTAGCAAAAATCGAGGCGTACCGCATCGTACCGTACTGCCATCCTTGCCTATGATTACTAAATGTTTCTATTGCTAAATTCTACTGAGTGAGCCAAAAATCACACACCTCATATGCATTAAGCATTATTGTACGGTAGGCTACAGTAATATATTGTGCAATGTAATTACAAAATGGTTTCAATATGACGATCAATTTCGTCCCAGTAGAGACCCAAACTATTCAAATAGGCTATGTACAATAATTTTGTGTGATTTAGTGACGTAATATTTATAAGACTTCTGTCTGCCTTCACATGTTGCGAAATAAGTTAAACTCAAAAAATCCACAATAATTTTGATTAATTAATCCAAAAACAGGTTATCGCAAAATATAATGAAATAGCTATGATGCAAACTTTTGGCTCACCCTGTAGTTACAATAGATTATTTATTATTCACCGATAAAAAAAACGTCCACAGTGTTTTTAATGCATAGAACAATTCTATTCTGCATGGCATGATTTTCAAATCTTGAAGTTTTGCTGCTTTGTTTCTTTTGATTAATTGTCTTGAATGTAATAACAAAAAACTTGCAAAAATTAATAATTCATGACTTCTAGAGAGAATGAAGGGTTAAAAGACCAAGCGCTATGTGGCAGTTATGGCGTAAAGGTAGTCGACCAGTTGTCATATGCCGATTAAATAGTTTGTTTAATTTTCTTGAATACTTTCAGAAATACTTGTATTTGAGTAGTTTTAAAACGACTACTTTTTTACTTTTACTCAAGTACTTTTTTTGGTCAGTACTTTGTACTTTACTTCAAGTAGTTTTTTCGTCAGTAACGAAACTTTTACTTGATTACAATTTTCGAGCACTTTTTACGCCACTGACAGCAGACAGCAGGTGACTAACAGGGCGCAATCTGGCTCCATCTGCTGGGCGCCTTTGAGGGCCTGAAAACAAAGTTCAGTGCCACCGGGCAATTTTGTTGTTGCACACCTGTCGTGCATAATCGTCTATTCTCCTGTCATCGGACCTTGGACTTGATCTTTATTTATTAGACTAGAAACAGACGTGCGGAAAAAAAGAGAAGAGCATTGACGAAAAAAAAGTTTGCTCTTGTGATGTTCAAGCAGAAAAATTTGCTTATAGTAATGTTCAAGCAGACAAATAAACGCTTACTTCTTGCGAAGGTTTTTTTTTGCGGTTACACGTATTCCACTAGTTTGATGGGACATATCGTCGAACAAGTGAACCGAGAAGAAAAAAGTCATGCTGATTGGACAAAATCGGCTATTCTAGAACAAACTAGCTGTGAAAAAGAAAAAAGACAAAACTGTCTGTTTTCAGTCTACTAATTAGGAGTCTGCTACCGGACAGCGTCAAATGCCGACTATGGGACGATCCCCACACTTTTCATTGCATGACTACATCGTGGTTGGAGGAATCCGCGCCTGCTTAGGAGTTTCCAGTGATCCAATGCTTCTTCGGATTTCTTCGCTTGTTTGAAGTCACCAAGCAGATACAATCATCGTAAAGATTCTTATCTATGAGCGCAAAAAATATAACCAGGATGCGGATTGAATCCAGATCATGCGATTAGGGTTTTTGTACAAATGAAGTCTTTGCTCTCGTAATAACTTTAGAAAAACGATTGTGGTTATGTTAGAAAAAATTAGCAATTTTTGAAGCCATTTAAATAATAGTAATAATAACACACACAATTAATGATCCAGCACAGTGGTTGTTTAGGTTGAATAGCACATGGTATCCAAGTGTTAAAGATGAAACGGCAGCGCAGCATTGTATGGGTTAATAACAATTATAATCCATAGACGTAGCCAGGGGAGGCAGGGAGCCCGGCCCCCCCAATCGAAATGCCACTAATGATAAAATGTGAAAAAAAAGGCTTGGTTCTTTAGTCTCAGTTTTTTTCAGTAATCTTGCGTAAAACAGTAATTATCAATAATCTTGACGACCAGGGGGCCGGCCCCGCTCAGTTCAACCTTTGCCAACCAATTTAATGTATAATCCGGGTAAAATTAAGGGTTTTTGTCTAAAAAGTTGCTATCTTTGGCCCTCATCAAACTTTTTATGAACGTAATGCAATAACCAGGGCTGGATTTACCATGTGGCACAGTGCCAGGAGCCCGCGCTTAGATGATAGGACCTTTTTTTGGTCTTCCCGCACTTTTGGCAGGAAGATTTTGCAATAATCTCCAAAGTACCAGGGGCCTCCCACAATCTAAATCCAGCCCGAGAATAACATGGTTAGCATGTGTAACCAATAACCATCTACTGTACCATTTTTCCCTAGCAATTCAATTTCACCTCGTCAGCTTTTACGCGAAAAAATACTTTTGAAAAATAAATTAGCTTGGGGAAATGCTCAAATGAATTTGAATTGAGGGGTCTGGGCTCCCTGGCCGCACATGTACTCCTATAACTGCTTATTTTCATGAAAAAACAAAAATCTCTAGGAAAAATTTTCGGTGAATTATTATTTGCTGGAGGCAGAACACCATGCTTCCCACTATCTGGGCCAAATCGCTTTCAAAATTTAACACCAAAAAGCAAGATTTTACACGTGTTTTGGACTTAAATGGCTAGTAAAAGGAGGATGCAAATTGGCTTTCAATTGTCAAAAGTCTCGTTCGTTTAAATGAATTTGACCTCGTGTAAAATGTGATCCACTCATAGATGTAGCCAGGGGGGGGAGGGGGCAGGGGGCCCGGGTCCCCCCCCAATTGAAATGCTACCAATGATAAAAATGTCACAAAAAAGACTATTGTTTCTTTTGTTTCAGTTTCTTTTAGCAACTTCGCGTACAACAGTACACGCATACAACAGTAATTAACAACAATATTGATCCAGGGGGCCCGGGCCCTTTGGATTTAATTTTTGCCAAACAGTTTAAATGGGTTCCTTACAATAATATTTAAATGGCCCCCAATTTAAATGGGCCCCCAACAATGATATTGATCCAGGGGGCCCGGGGCCCCTCAATTTAAAGTTTTCCAACCAATTTAAATGGGCTCCCTACAATTATATTTAAATGGCTCCCAATTTAAATTGGCCCCCAACAATAATATTGATCCAGGGGGCAAGGGCCCACTCAATTTAATTTTGGCCAACCAATTTAAATCGGCCCCCTACAACAATATCTAAATGGCCCCCAATTTAAATGGGCCCCCAACATTAACATTGATCTAGGGGGCCCGGGCCCCTCAATTTAATGTTAGCCAACCAATTTAAATGGACCTCTTACGATAATATCTAAATGGCCTCCTAAAATAATATTGATCCAGGGGGCAAGGGCCCACTCAATTTAATTTTTGCCAACGAATTCAAATCGGCCCCCTACAACAATATCTAAATGGGCCCCCAACATTAATATTGACCCAGTGGGACCCGGGCCCCACAATTTAATGTTTTCCAACCAATTTAAATGGGCCCCCTACAATAATATTGAAATGACCCCCAATTTTAATGGGCCCCGAAAAATAATATTGATTCAAGGGGCCCGGGGCCCCTCAATTTAATTTTTGCCAACCAATTTAAATGGGTCCTTCACATGATATATAAATGGCCTCCTAAAATAATATTGATCCAGGGGGCAAGGGCCCACTTAATTTAATTTTTGCCAACCAATTCAAATCGGCCTCCTACAACAATATCTAAATGGCCCCCAATTTAAATGGGCCCCCAACATTAACATTGATCTAGGGGGCCCGGGCCCCTCAATTTAATGTTTGCCAACCAATTTAAATGGACCTTTTACGATAATATCTAAATGGCCTCCTAAAATAATATTGATCCAGGGGGCAAGGGCCCACTCAATTTAATTTTTGCCAACGAATTCAAATCGGCCCCCTACAACAATATCTAAATGGGCCCCCAACATTAATATTGACCCAGTGGGACCCGGGCCCCACAATTTAATGTTTTCCAACCAATTTAAATGGGCCCCCTACAATAATATTGAAATGACCCCCAATTTTAATGGGCCCCGAAAAATAATATTGATTCAAGGGGCCCGGGGCTCCTCAATTTAATTTTTGCCAACCAATTTAAATGGGTCCTTCACATGATATATAAATGGCCTCCTAAAATAATATTGATCCAGGGGGCAAGGGCCCACTTAATTTAATTTTTGCCAACCAATTCAAATCGGCCTCCTACAACAATATCTAAATGGCCCCCAATTTAAATGGGCCCTCAACATTAATATTGATCCAGGGGGCCCGGGCCCCTCAATTTAATGTTTGCCAACTAATTTAAATGAGCCCCCAACAATAATATTGATTCGAGGGGCCCGGACCCCTCAGTTTAATGTTTGCCAACCAATTTAAACGTATAACCCGAGTGAAATCAAGGGTTTTTATCCTAAAAGTTGCTAATTCAGGCCCTCATGTAACCTTTTTATGAACGTAATGCAATAACCAGGGACGGATTTAACAGATGGCACAGTGCCAAGGGCCACGTGCTCATGTAAGACTTTTTTTGACCTTCACCTATATTTGGCAGGAAAATATTGCGAAAATCACAAAGTGCCAGGGGTCCAACTCAATGTAAATCCTACCTGGGCAATAACATGGTTAGTAGGCGTAACCATCTATTGTAACTTTTTCAATAACAATTCACTTCCATCTGGCCAGTTTTTATGCGACAAAATACTTCTGAAAAAAATTAGCTACTGTAAGAAAAATGCTCATTGAACAAATTTTTGAATTGAGAGGGCCTGGGCCCCCTGGTCGTATATGTACTCCTATAACTGGTTGTTTTAATCACAAAACAATAATCTCTGAGGAAAATTTTCGAGTGGATTGTTATTCACTGCTAAAATATTGCAGGAAGCAAGGTACTTTACTCCCCCTACCTAAACCAAGTCACTTACAAAATATAACTCCAGACTGCAAGATTTTAAACGTGCTTTGGACTTAAATTGCTAGCAAAAGAAGAACTGAACAACTTAATTTTTTCAATTGGCTTTCAAATGTTAAAAATCTAGTACTTTCAAATGAGGCTCTGAATACGGGCGAAATGTGATCCAATGGTGTTAAAACAGCTTTTTTTCCAAAAAATTACGAAAAATCGCCCAGCGGCTAGGGGCTTCGCCCCCAGAACCCCATAGCCTCCGGCGGCTGGGGGCTCAGCCCCCAGATCCCCGTCAATAATACCTTTGCATTACAGTACGGTACACTTCTTTACTCAACACGTCTCCCAATTTAGACATTTTCACATTTTAACTATTGGTTTAAGCCCTCCCCTTCGGACGAGTTCCTAGTTACGTGCCAACACCAGGCCAAGGCTTCTGATCTTCCATTCTACAATATCTTTCCACCACAAAAAATTCCTCCTTCGAAGTTTCTGATGACGTCATTGCATGTGATTTGCCCCCCCCCCAATCAAAAATCCTGGCTACGCCTATGGATCCAATGGAAATAAAATAGCCTTTTTTGTTAAAAAAATTACGAAAAGTCGCCTAGCGGCTGCGAGGCTTCGCCCCCAGACCCCCATATCCTCCGTCTGTGGTGTGTTTGAGTTACACTGCTTTACTCAACACGTCTCCCGAGTTACACATTTGCACTTTTTAGCTTCTTCCTTTAGCAAAATTCTGGTTAAGTGCCAACCGCAGGCCGCGGCCTCTGATCTTCCATTCTACGAGTTCTTTGCCCCATAAAAAGTTCCTCGTTTGAAAAATTTTGATGACGTCATTGCATGTGATTTGTGGTTTGGGCCCTCCCCAATCAAAAATCTTGGCTACACCTATGTTATAATCTCATAGCATTACCCAAACCCATGAGATGGTGACCACAAAATATAAAATATTTGTAGCTATAGTCTGGGTGGGGGCCGCTAAAAGTGGGGACAATTTGCACTATTTGCAGTCTCCTAAGGCGGCTTTTACCGATCACACATACAGTATTTGCGCTGCAGAAATACGCTTATAATTTGACTGCATGCATCTTGGCTTTTTCTTTTTTTGCATTTACATTGAAAAAAATGTCAAGCGTGTTTCCGCTTAAAAATATGCGTAATCGGTAAAAGCCGCATAAGGCCACAACTACCTTTTTTTTTGAATTTAGTTGTGCCTAGACCCTGCATAAAAGCAGTCCCTGATAAAATCAATTAACTACTTTTTACCATGCTTTTACACGCATGAATGATTTACGCGGGAATTTAGCTAGTTTCCGAGCAGACAATGTTTCTGTGTTTCTGGCATTCCATATTTCTCTAGAATGCGGAATAAGAGACGGGTGGTTTGCTGTTGTGATTTTTCTTTGCGTAGCAAATAAAGTAAATTTTTTTTTGCTTAGGTTGAAGATAATTGGAATGTAATATGGCGTAGTTTTTCTGGGAGAGCAGTGTTTCAGCTGGTTTCACCTAGTATTTCAGCTGGATTCTCCTGGTTCAGGTTTTGTGGCTTGTCCAGTTTGCTTCAGATTCCAAAGTACTGTACGCTACCGGTTGGCTACCACTAGCTTGACAGGGCTTGCCTAATTACAGCACAGTAACCATTCCAAGATATAGCCTAGTCTCAATCTGCCAGTAGAAGATAATACAAGAAGTGAATTTCAAACTTGTTACAGTAAAAATCTCAATTGTTAGTACAGTAGGTCTAGGCTAATTGCTACTAACCAAAATAGGAGCTACCAGTAAATGGTACCGATACCAGCTTACACTAGGTTACCGATATATTGCTCAGATTAACAATGTTATGACACGGTCACTAAATTCTTCTCCTGCTTCGGTTATCACTAAGCCTAGCCCACTGCAGATTTTATAGTTACTGGTGGTGCAGATTTTGAATTAGGCTAGAAGTCTAACCTTAATTTAATAAGATAAATTACAGTAAACTGGTAAATAGGTTTTTGTTGGTCTATTCCTGTAGTGGAGGCTGAATTAAAGTTCTTAACTGTTAAAGTTGTTGGTTTGCTGAAACTAGAACCTATTTCTAGAATGGGATTATGAAGGTTTTAATTACCATCCTTATGCTTGCTTTATGCATTGTATTTGGTAAGTAGCTACTAAATATTTTAATATTCTACCAGTATCTTCCCTTTATCAGTTGATCACTAGCTTGACAATTAGGGTAAAATATCTTTGAATTCTATTTTTTAGCAATTCAAAGTAGATACGTTAGGTCACCAAGAAAACAAAATTATCTGGTAAGTTAGCGGTATGTTATTTGACATTTCAGATAATCACTTTTGCTACATCTGGATCTTGTCACAAGGGTAAACACATATTAGCCAATTCAGGCTTTGTTTCATTGTCAAGGTTTATCCGTTTTTTATGAATTCTGATTCAATTTTAACATAGATTCAAATCTCTATACTTCGAAAGTTACCACAAATCTAACCCAACTCGACTACTATATTTGAAGACTTGGTTGGTGGTACAGAACTTGAGAATTGGCTTGATTAAAATGTTAATATCTTCGAAGCTTTTCATCGGACACTTGTCACGAAGAATCGTCAGAATGGAGAGCGCAGAAAAATGAGTGGCTATTTATGGGAAAAAAGCCGAGCCATGATTGGCTGGAAAATGACCAATGAGAAAGCGTCATTAGTGTACAATCTTTGGGCTGTATACGAATTCTTTTTGTCGGCAGAGGGCGGGGTTAGAAGTTTTGATGAAAGTGGCTTCAAGAGCAGATAGCTGAAAAGGTGAGCGGCCTTGGGCAAGAATAGAAAATCTGTCATCATTATGATGTAATCAATAGCAAATCTGCTGTCAACATTGTGATGACAACAGATTTTTTATTCTTGCCCAAGGCCACTCATCAATAAAAAATCTGCTGTCATCATTATGATGACAGCAGATTTTCTATTCTTGCCCAAGGCCGCTCACCTTTTCATCTATCTGCTCTTGAAGCCACTTTCATCAAAACTTCTAACCCCGCCCTCTGCCGACAAAAAGAATTCGTATACAGCCTAAAGATTGTACACTAATGACGCTTTTTCCCATTGGTCCTTTTCCAGCCAATCACGGCTCGGCTTTTTTCCCATAAATAGCCACTCATTTTTCTGCGCTCTCCATTCAGCCGCATTTACACGGGCGACTTTTTTTGCGTGCGATTTTTTGATACAAATGGATCTGGCAAAGTTGCATATATTCAATAATGGTTCTAATTGTGATAAAAGTTATCTTATCGCTAAAAATGACTGTCTCAAGTTGTTTCCATTCCGATAGTGACATTCTAAACCTTTTTAAAGCAAAATCGGAGCAGATCTCACTGCGATTTTTTTTCGCAACACCGATTTTCTTCTAAAGTTTTCAATTACAACAATATTGGTATGAAACCCACTTAAGACAATTATTTCCATGAGTAAGATTCCAATTATCATGATCAAAGCCGTCGTTGAGTAAATGCAACTTTGCCAGATCCATTTTTATCAAAAAATCGCGCGCAAAAAAGTCGCCCGTGTAAATGCGGCTTTCTGATGATTCTTCATGACAAGTGTCAGATGAAAAGCTACGAAGATATGAACATTTTAATCAAGGCACTACTATATTCATAAAAATACAAATAAAAAATGTGCATTGCAAAGATGTTTTTTTTGATTTTCCTTTTACTCTTTAAATTGAAATTTTCCCGTGAAATAGTCACTCTCTCCAATTTTTCCAAGTTGGCTAATTACATAAAAAAGGGATCCTATACACCTCCCCGAAAAACACCTTCCAGAAATTACATTTCCCCGAAAAACACTTGGCCGAAACTACATTATCCCGAACATACATTTTCCTGAACGTGCATTTTCCAGAAATTACATTTCCCTGAACATACACTTGCCAGAATGTACATTTACCTGAATGTGCATTTGCCAGAAATTACATTTTCCAGAACGTGCACTTTCCAGAAATTACACTTTCCTGAGCATGCACTTGCCAGAAATTACATTAGCCCGAATGCTCATTTGGCAGAATGTACATTTGGCCGAAATTACATTTCCCCGAAAACTTATTTTCCAGAATTTTCACTTGCCAGAATGTACATTTGGCCGAAAGTACATTTCCCCGAAAACTTATTTTCCAGAATTTTCACTTGCCAGAATGTACATTTGGCCGAAAGTACATTTCCCCGAAAACTTATTTTCCAGAAATTACACTTACCAGAATGTACATTTGGCCGAAATTACATTTCCCCGAAAACTTATTTTCCAGAATTTTCACTTGCCAGAATGTACATTTGGCCGAAATTACATTTCCCCGAAAACTTATTTTCCAGAATTTTCACTTGCCAGAATGTACATTTGGCCGAAATTACATTTCCCCGAAAACTTATTTTCCAGAATTTTCACTTGCCAGAATGTACATTTGGCCGAAATTACATTTCCCCGAAAACTTATTTTCCAGAATTTTCACTTGCCAGAATGTACATTTGGCCGAAAGTACATTTCCCCGAAAACTTATTTTCCAGAATTTTCACTTGCCAGAATGTACATTTGGCCGAAAGTACATTTCCCCGAAAACTTATTTTCCAGAATTTTCACTTGCCAGAATGTACATTTGGCCGAAATTACATTTCCCCGAAAACTTATTTTCCAGAATTTTCACTTGCCAGAATGTACATTTGGCCGAAAGTACATTTCCCCGAAAACTTATTTTCCAGAATTTTCACTTGCCAGAATGTACATTTGGCCGAAATTACATTTCCCCGAAAACTTATTTTCCAGAATTTTCACTTGCCAGAATGTACATTTGGCCGAAATTACATTTCCCCGAAAACTTATTTTCCAGAATTTTCACTTGCCAGAATGTACATTTGGCCGAAAGTACATTTCCCCGAAAACTTATTTTCCAGAATTTTCACTTGCCAGAATGTACATTTGGCCGAAAGTACATTTCCCCGAAAACTTATTTTCCAGAATTTTCACTTGCCAGAATGTACATTTGGCCGAAATTACATTTCCCCGAAAACTTATTTTCCAGAATTTTCACTTGCCAGAATGTACATTTGGCCGAAATTACATTTCCCCGAAAACTTATTTTCCAGAATTTTTACTAAACAAAATTTACGTTTGGTCGAAAACACATTTCCCCGAAAACTTATTTTTCAGAAATTACATTTCCACAAAAATTCAATTTCTAGAAACTATTTTTCATTCGAAAAATTATTCTATGTTTATGTTATTTATTTCTAGTAAACAGAACAAACTTTTAGGTGAAATTAAGAAACGTTGCGATAACAGTTAGCTTGCGGAATGAGAAATATAACCTAGCTTTTTAGTCAATTTGCCATCATAAGTTGTGCTTCAAGCGTAACAAAACTTAGCAATTAAAAATCGATGCAAGCATGTTCACAGAGGCAAAGCAAGCTTACTTTTACCCAGGTTACACTTTTTTTAGAAGAGCCAATAAATTTTAAGTTGAGCTGGCTTCTCATAGTTTTTTGCCAATTTGCTGCTTCATTTGTCCTTAATATTATTCCTTGAATTCTGAGAACGTTCATGTCAATTTAAACGACCATGTTTTTAAAGTTATTTTGGAGTCCAATTCCGAATGCTCTGTCAGCTTGAGCAAAGACTTTTTTGCAGCATCGTAAAACTGCAAAAGCGAAAAAGTACGGAGTTTTTTTTTGACTCGAGAACATCCAAATATTTATGAGTTGCTTGCGCTGTTTGAAGCAGCACTCTGTAATTTTAGAATCGTTGCAATATTTTGCTTGTAAATACTGGAAAATTACTAAAATTTCATCGTTTTGAATTAGCACAGAATTTAGTTGCTTTCAAGATTTGAAATTTATTCTTTTTTGTTTCCAATCTTTTTGTTATTGATGGAGGCTGGCATTTTTTTAGATTCTGAGCAACAATGAGCCTCGGGTTTTTATGAAATATTATTGTTATAAAAAAAAATAGTGTAATTCGTCTTGCGTTCGCGACAAAATTAAATCTGCAGCTGTAGTACGAAGTACGTAGCCAAAATCTACGTCAAACAACACTTGTTGCATTCCTCGGCAAAAGATTTCGCACTTTAGCTTACCAACACTCAAGAAAGCAGCAATGGCGTGTATCCGCAACCAGCTTCAAAGAGCTTTTGTTTGAAACCTACCGAGAAAGACACTTCTACGGAAAGCTCATTATGATGTCAATTCCCGCCATTCACATTTCATACAATTTAGAACATTTCATTCGCAGTTCATGCGAAGGTAGCAAAAAGATTTCCTTCAGGTGACGTAACAATTAAAACCTAAGAGTCTTCCTGTAGCAAATACTGACCGCAATAATCCAATGTAAGGAACAGTAATGCCACTCCTAGTGAATTTTCACTAAATCTAGTGAATTTTGGTCCGGTCTATAGTGACCTAGTGAATTTTACGATCTAGTGAATGTTTTTGTAGAATGTGCAAATACCTGAAAGCTGCTAATGTTTGCTTCCAAATTTTTGGTTGCAGTTTTATATCATTGCATGTTTAAATGTGTTGTTCTTTTCGCTTGATGAGACTCTTGAGCAAGGTCAAAACGCGTCGCGATAACTCATTCACAATAGTAAATTGTATAGATGAATAACTTATGCTTCTAAATGCTAGCCGTGAAGGTGGCCTAAGTTACTGGTCGAAACACGAAAACCTATAGTTTTAGGTTGACAATCATTGAATAGAAAAAAAAAATTTTAATGAACCTGAAAGACCATTTGTTATTTTTTAGAGATGACCAAGAAAATTACGCGAAAACCGTGCGTCGCTGGCGTGAAGACCTTTTTTTGGGAGATCACCTAAAAATTCAAGCAAAAACTACGACCGGTGGTGCCACTCCGAGTAAATTTTATATAGATCTAGTGAATTTTGGTCCGTTTTAGTGTCCTAGTGAAACGATCTAGAGAAATTTTTGTAACTTACCAAGTGAAGACCTTTTATTTTTTATTTTTTTGAGATCATCTAAAAAGCAGTCTCATTGTCGTGTTTTTAACTCAATTTTAAATTAAAAGCACAAAGCGTTGTGAAAATTTTTGTGTTTCACAAAATTCTAGTGAATTTTGAAGAGTAGCCTGTGGCAGCATTCAGTGGCGGATCCAGAAAATTTTGGTGGGGGGGATGACAAAATTTATAAGCACGGATTTTCTATAGGCCTAATCTCAAAATTTAGGATGTTTATGATTAATCTTCTTGACGTCGCGCAAATTTGCTTGGCATATTTTTGATCAGGCGCGTGGCAAAAAATCTGCAATGAGGTGGCTGTGTACGGGCCTCCAGGGGCGGTGGCATTTTGCGGTGTGGGAGCGTAGCCTTTAACCGCCGGAAACTGGAGGTCTGGGGGAAAAGCCCCCAGCCGCTGGAGGCACGGGGGCCTGGTGGCAGAGCCCCCAGCGCTAGAAAATTTTGTATTTTTTTGGCAAAAATAATTTTAGGCCTATTTTAATAAAAATTATGCTCTTAAAGCACGGCATAAAAATTAGCATTTGCAAAAGCATGTTTATACTATAGTTACATATATGGGCTTTGTTGGAGGTACCGGTAGCTATTGCTAGAATTTCAGTTCTCTTATTTACAAGCTTGTAAATTATAAAATCCTATCCCCGTAGTTCAATAAAACTCTCAAGGAGTAATCTATTTCGTCTATATTCTGTAGAGAAAGATACAAATAGGGGGGAAGGGGGCTAATGGAAGGAAGTTTGAGAGAAGTGATTGGTAATTAACTGCAGTACTGTAATACTGAATAGCCCCCCTCCCATATTCCTGAGCTTACATATTTTTGATGATACCTGTGTTAAGCATTTTTCAATAAACGATCTTTTTTTCAATAAACATTTTTCAATAAGCATTTTTAAATAACATTTTCCTGCCCTCCCCCCCTACGCCCCTATCCTATTGGCTTTAAAAATCAAGTCACAGTCGCACGGCCTACCGAGTATTCACTGACGGCTTGTTTTCAAATATGTAAGCTTAATATTACACATAAGCATGATGCATGTTATGTTTAGGCTGGTGGGGGGATGCATCCCCCCCTAAATCCGCCACTGGGTAAGGAACAACGTAGAATGAATGATCTTGTCGAGATTGTTGTTGGAGAGGTAGCTGTACTGCAATTGCATAGAATGAAAATTCAAATTTCCTGCTGTTGAGAATTCTCTGCTGTGTACTTTTAACCAGAGAATTTTGAGTTAATATTTGTTTGCTGCCAGGCTCCTGTCAATCTTTCAAATTGAACCATTTTACCAATTTACACATTGGTGTCAGAGAAACATTAATTTTTGCTTTAAATAAATTTTCCCTCAAGGCACGTAATGCTTACCTCAAATCAAAATGACAGTTCCGTACGGTGTTTTTTTTTATTGTTCAAATTTATTGATACGAATAGGCCTATTTTATTATATTATTGTATAAATATTGGGAGAAAACGCTCACCTAACGAGCTCCATTAAAGCAAGACTGTGGGCCAGTGCTTCCCAATTTTTCATCACCGTGACCTATTTTCTATTCGATAATTTTCCATTGCCCACATCTAAATCGCTAGCTTAATCGCGATTTATCAATTTTCAGGTGATCCCCCACAAAAAAAAGATATGGTATTCACGCCAAAAACCGCAAATTTTGTGCTAGCTCACTCTCTAACGGGCCCCACAGCCCTAATGATTAAGACAGTTTTTTAACCGAATTTACAATTACCCAAATAGCTCTAGCCCACCACAAAATGCTCCTATGGCCCGCAGGTTGAAAACCGCTGCTGTAGGCCATGCGTAAGCGTAATGGTCGTCAAATTTCATTTTCGTCTTTTCATACGTCTAAATTTGCGCTAAGGTCAGTAGCGTAGGCGGGGAAGTGATGCAGTGCCGTCGCTACAGGGGGTCATGTCCCCCGATTTTAGTTTACTCAAAATGCTGTTTTAACGTCAAAATATAGAAAATTTAACGTCAAAATATAAGCGTTTAAAAGTATTTAGACTTGACCTGAAGTAAGGGGGAGAGGGCTAAAGAGGTTAAGCAATTTAAGCCTTTGAAATGACTTCTGAATTTTATCATCATCATATTTATCATCATCATATTTATTTATTTACCAAGTGACGTCATATCACAAGAAAAAAACTGCAACTTCCTCTAGGTCTATCACCAAAGCATCGAAATTGCAATTCCTTTAAAACCAAACACACAAACTTGCAGAGTCAAAGCGATATTTAGTCACTTGGTGAGGAGACAGCGAAGGACCGAAAGGTCATCTAAGTCTACTGCCACCTCACCAAGTTAAGGTTAAAAAAAGCTGCTTCTAGATTTTCTCAGTCTGCTACTTTCTATGATAAAAAATTTTACGCAAAATTAAAACAAAGTATTGCAAAGATATGTACACTTTGTACAGTGTATACACAAAACTCACAGTCACCATGTAAAGAAAATGCAAGACAACATTAGAATTGTTCTGACTCTAAGCATACTAAAAAATAAAAACACTGTAACTACAGATTGGATAGAAATAAAATTAATAAAGTTCATAATGCTTATTTATGTTTTATAGAATTTAAAGTGGGCAATTGGAGTGAAAAAAAACAAAAAAACTTCTTGCTTTGTTTTGTATTGTTTGTCAATATGTCATTAGTACTGGTACAATTTCCAATACCAGTATATATCAACCTCAGTCAGTTATTGCAAAATTACTAATAATTCATGGGCACATCAAAATGAGAGATGACGTATTGTATAAATGTGTGATAGATGAATGCACCAAACTCATGCTATTCAAGCAAAGAATAGGTTATTGTTGAACTAAAGCATAAATATGCAACTATGATTCCTGTAATTACTACTGCATTGCTGATAGAAAGCTGTTATTCTAGCTTTTATCGGTTTCATAGTTTGATAAAAAATGAGCTTTAACAGCTTTTTTAAATCTGTAGAATGAAACTTCTTTCATACTGCTTGGAATTTCATTCCAAACTTTAATTCCTGCGAATGATAGAGACTTTTGCCCTAATCTTGTTCTAGTTCTTGGAAGAAAGAAGTTGTTTTTGTGGCTCAATTTTGTCTTATGTGTATAGCAGTTTTTTATTAGGTTAAACTTATCTGAATTTGCCAAAGATAATACATTATTGTGAATTTTGTACATTAGCTTTGCAGTTTCCAGAGAGTAAATATCCTTGAGTTTTAAGCATTTAGCTCGATAGAACAAAGGATTAGTATGCTCACGATATCCACTTCCAGTTAACAATCTGATGCTTCTTTTTTGCAGAATAAAGAGAGGTGCTAATGTTGATTTTGAAGCAGTCCCCCAACTACTTATGCAGTATTGTAGATGAGAGTATATGAGGCAGTGGTAAACAGATCTTAAGGTTTGCTCATCTACAAAGTGTTTCAATTGATTAAGGGCCCAAGATCCCCTTTAATTTTAGCAATTTAATCATTGATGCCGCTTCAAAAAGTGCGAAAGGTGATTAAAATGCCGTTAAAATTGCTATTTTTGTGCTGTAAAATCTCAAATACTGCCCAGTAGTTGGGTGGCTCTGTCCCCAGGCCCCGGTCTGTGACACGCTCGAATTGCATCAGTTTGTTTAGCAAAAGGCCTAAATTAGACAATTTTTGTGCAAAAATAATTTTTGCTTCACCTCTCTGGCAAAAGCCTGGTTGCGCGTTGGGCAGCATTCACTGCTGCAGATAGAGTTTTCAAGCGATTACGGCAGGGCCACAATTCAAGGGGGGCCAGAAGGGGCGGCGCCCCCCAAACAAAAATTTTGCCCACCCAAACCCCAAAGCGACAATAGGAGAAAATATTGGTAGGCCTAAGTAGCCTATTGTAAGGCTGTTGATTAATGATTTGAACTGATGCGAAATATTGCGTTTCGCAAAGCTTTTATAATCAGTACATTGATTGTGGTGCCACTGGCACCCGGTAAGCATAAGCCTAACGCATAATCGCAATCCTTGCTTGATTTAGCTGACAACAGCTACAAATTGTTAAGTAAGTAATATCTTTGAAGAATATTGCAAAATTTTATTGTGACGCAATAGCAACTATTTTACAATCAAAAAATTGACGTTAGGTGCGGTTGCGGTAGCACCATGGTAGCACGCTAGCATTAGCAATGAGTGCACGTGGTCACTTTGACCTTGGCCAAAAAGTAGTTTAGTAACTGTTGTACACTGCGTTTTGTCTTGTTTGGCAGTAATGGATAGGTTCGTCATGAGAAGTATTAGAGACCCTCACCCCGGTCAGAATCCTGCTTCTTCTAAAGCTACCGATACTCCTTTCACTTAATTATCTGCACATGCATCTGGTGCCCCTGGTTATCTTAACCTTCTTGCTCCTTCACGTCCAAACTTGAATTTTTTCCCGAAAGGCAAAAATAACCGCTGCGTTTGTCCCGAAGGGTTTCAAACCCATACCCGCACCAACCAATGAATTGAACTCAGCTTCAGAGGTTGCTAAAAGCTTTCTCAAGTGGTCGAGTGGATACAGCGTCTGCTACTGAAGCGGTAGACTCGGGTTCGATTCCCGGTCGGGTCAAACCAAAGACTATAAAAATTGGTATTCACAGCTTCCCTGCTTGACGTTCAGCAATCAAAGGGATAGTGTGAAGCCTCCGCCGTGTGTGGTAGACAGGTGGGCAGGTGGCAGCTTGACTCGAAGACCGAAAGGTCATTTCGCTGTCTCCTGGCCAAGGCAACTTGGTGAATAAAATGTAATTACAATTACAAAAATTACAATTCTAAAACAAACTGCCCAGCACATAGGCGTAGCCAGGGATCCCGCCCCCCGCCTCCAATTGAAATGTCACCAATGACAAAAATGTGACAAAAAGCTTCTTGTTTCTTCAGTTTCAGTTTCTAGCATTGTTTGCTTACAAAAGTAATTAATAAGAATAAACGACAACCAGGTCTCCTCAATTCAGTTTTAGCCAACCAATTTAAATGTATATATAACCCAGGAAAAATGGAGAGTTTTGTTGCTAAAATTGCAAAAATTCAGAAGTCATTTCAAAGGCTTAAATTGCTTAACCTCTTTAGCCCTCTCCCCCTTACTTCAGGTCAAGTCTAAATACTTTTAAACGCTTATATTTTGACGTTAAATTTTCTATACTTTGACGTTAAAACAGCATTTTGAGTAAACTAAAATCGGGGGACATGGCCCCCTGTAGCGACGGCACTGCATCACTTCCCCGCCTACGCTACTGACCTTAGCGCAAATTTAGACGTATGAAAAGACGAAAATGAAATTTGACGACCATTACGCTTACGCATGGCCTACAGCAGCGGTTTTCAACCTGCGGGCCATAGGAGCATTTTGTGGTGGGCTAGAGCTATTTGGGTAATTGTAAATTCGGTTAAAAAACTGTCTTAATCATTAGGGCTGTGGGGCCCGTTAGAGAGTGAGCTAGCACAAAATTTGCGGTTTTTGGCGTGAATACCATATCTTTTTTTTGTGGGGGATCACCTGAAAATTGATAAATCGCGATTAAGCTAGCGATTTAGATGTGGGCAATGGAAAATTATCGAATAGAAAATAGGTCACGGTGATGAAAAATTGGGAAGCACTGGCCCACAGTCTTGCTTTAATGGAGCTCGTTAGGTGAGCGTTTTCTCCCAATATTTATACAATAATATAATAAAATAGGCCTATTCGTATCAATAAATTTGAACAATAAAAAAAAACACCGTACGGAACTGTCATTTTGATTTGAGGTAAGCATTACGTGCCTTGAGGGAAAATTTATTTAAAGCAAAAATTAATGTTTCTCTGACACCAATGTGTAAATTGGTAAAATGGTTCAATTTGAAAGATTGACAGGAGCCTGGCAGCAAACAAATATTAACTCAAAATTCTCTGGTTAAAAGTACACAGCAGAGAATTCTCAACAGCAGGAAATTTGAATTTTCATTCTATGCAATTGCAGTACAGCTACCTCTCCAACAACAATCTCGACAAGATCATTCATTCTACGTTGTTCCTTACCCAGTGGCGGATTTAGGGGGGGATGCATCCCCCCACCAGCCTAAACATAACATGCATCATGCTTATGTGTAATATTAAGCTTACATATTTGAAAACAAGCCGTCAGTGAATACTCGGTAGGCCGTGCGACTGTGACTTGATTTTTAAAGCCAATAGGATAGGGGCGTAGGGGGGGAGGGCAGGAAAATGTTATTTAAAAATGCTTATTGAAAAATGTTTATTGAAAAAAAGATCGTTTATTGAAAAATGCTTAACACAGGTATCATCAAAAATATGTAAGCTCAGGAATATGGGAGGGGGGCTATTCAGTATTACAGTACTGCAGTTAATTACCAATCACTTCTCTCAAACTTCCTTCCATTAGCCCCCTTCCCCCCTATTTGTATCTTTCTCTACAGAATATAGACGAAATAGATTACTCCTTGAGAGTTTTATTGAACTACGGGGATAGGATTTTATAATTTACAAGCTTGTAAATAAGAGAACTGAAATTCTAGCAATAGCTACCGGTACCTCCAACAAAGCCCATATATGTAACTATAGTATAAACATGCTTTTGCAAATGCTAATTTTTATGCCGTGCTTTAAGAGCATAATTTTTATTAAAATAGGCCTAAAATTATTTTTGCCAAAAAAATACAAAATTTTCTAGCGCTGGGGGCTCTGCCACCAGGCCCCCGTGCCTCCAGCGGCTGGGGGCTTTTCCCCCAGACCTCCAGTTTCCGGCGGTTAAAGGCTACGCTCCCACACCGCAAAATGCCACCGCCCCTGGAGGCCCGTACACAGCCACCTCATTGCAGATTTTTTGCCACGCGCCTGATCAAAAATATGCCAAGCAAATTTGCGCGACGTCAAGAAGATTAATCATAAACATCCTAAATTTTGAGATTAGGCCTATAGAAAATCCGTGCTTATAAATTTTGTCATCCCCCCCACCAAAATTTTCTGGATCCGCCACTGAATGCTGCCACAGGCTACTCTTCAAAATTCACTAGAATTTTGTGAAACACAAAAATTTTCACAACGCTTTGTGCTTTTAATTTAAAATTGAGTTAAAAACACGACAATGAGACTGCTTTTTAGATGATCTCAAAAAAATAAAAAATAAAAGGTCTTCACTTGGTAAGTTACAAAAATTTCTCTAGATCGTTTCACTAGGACACTAAAACGGACCAAAATTCACTAGATCTATATAAAATTTACTCGGAGTGGCACCACCGGTCGTAGTTTTTGCTTGAATTTTTAGGTGATCTCCCAAAAAAAGGTCTTCACGCCAGCGACGCACGGTTTTCGCGTAATTTTCTTGGTCATCTCTAAAAAATAACAAATGGTCTTTCAGGTTCATTAAAATTTTTTTTTTCTATTCAATGATTGTCAACCTAAAACTATAGGTTTTCGTGTTTCGACCAGTAACTTAGGCCACCTTCACGGCTAGCATTTAGAAGCATAAGTTATTCATCTATACAATTTACTATTGTGAATGAGTTATCGCGACGCGTTTTGACCTTGCTCAAGAGTCTCATCAAGCGAAAAGAACAACACATTTAAACATGCAATGATATAAAACTGCAACCAAAAATTTGGAAGCAAACATTAGCAGCTTTCAGGTATTTGCACATTCTACAAAAACATTCACTAGATCGTAAAATTCACTAGGTCACTATAGACCGGACCAAAATTCACTAGATTTAGTGAAAATTCACTAGGAGTGGCATTACTGTTCCTTACATTGGATTATTGCGGTCAGTATTTGCTACAGGAAGACTCTTAGGTTTTAATTGTTACGTCACCTGAAGGAAATCTTTTTGCTACCTTCGCATGAACTGCGAATGAAATGTTCTAAATTGTATGAAATGTGAATGGCGGGAATTGACATCATAATGAGCTTTCCGTAGAAGTGTCTTTCTCGGTAGGTTTCAAACAAAAGCTCTTTGAAGCTGGTTGCGGATACACGCCATTGCTGCTTTCTTGAGTGTTGGTAAGCTAAAGTGCGAAATCTTTTGCCGAGGAATGCAACAAGTGTTGTTTGACGTAGATTTTGGCTACGTACTTCGTACTACAGCTGCAGATTTAATTTTGTCGCGAACGCAAGACGAATTACACTATTTTTTTTTATAACAATAATATTTCATAAAAACCCGAGGCTCATTGTTGCTCAGAATCTAAAAAAATGCCAGCCTCCATCAATAACAAAAAGATTGGAAACAAAAAAGAATAAATTTCAAATCTTGAAAGCAACTAAATTCTGTGCTAATTCAAAACGATGAAATTTTAGTAATTTTCCAGTATTTACAAGCAAAATATTGCAACGATTCTAAAATTACAGAGTGCTGCTTCAAACAGCGCAAGCAACTCATAAATATTTGGATGTTCTCGAGTCAAAAAAAAACTCCGTACTTTTTCGCTTTTGCAGTTTTACGATGCTGCAAAAAAGTCTTTGCTCAAGCTGACAGAGCATTCGGAATTGGACTCCAAAATAACTTTAAAAACATGGTCGTTTAAATTGACATGAACGTTCTCAGAATTCAAGGAATAATATTAAGGACAAATGAAGCAGCAAATTGGCAAAAAACTATGAGAAGCCAGCTCAACTTAAAATTTATTGGCTCTTCTAAAAAAAGTGTAACCTGGGTAAAAGTAAGCTTGCTTTGCCTCTGTGAACATGCTTGCATCGATTTTTAATTGCTAAGTTTTGTTACGCTTGAAGCACAACTTATGATGGCAAATTGACTAAAAAGCTAGGTTATATTTCTCATTCCGCAAGCTAACTGTTATCGCAACGTTTCTTAATTTCACCTAAAAGTTTGTTCTGTTTACTAGAAATAAATAACATAAACATAGAATAATTTTTCGAATGAAAAATAGTTTCTAGAAATTGAATTTTTGTGGAAATGTAATTTCTGAAAAATAAGTTTTCGGGGAAATGTGTTTTCGACCAAACGTAAATTTTGTTTAGTAAAAATTCTGGAAAATAAGTTTTCGGGGAAATGTACTTTCGGCCAAATGTACATTCTGGCAAGTGAAAATTCTGGAAAATAAGTTTTCGGGGAAATGTAATTTCGGCCAAATGTGCATTCTGGCAAGTGAAAATTCTGGAAAATAAGTTTTCGGGGAAATGTACTTTCGGCCAAATGTACATTCTGGCAAGTGAAAATTCTGGAAAATAAGTTTTCGGGGAAATGTACTTTCGGCCAAATGTACATACTGGCAAGTGAAAATTCTGGGAAATAAGTTTTCGGGGAAATGTACTTTCGGCCAAATGTACATTCTGGCAAGTGAAAATTCTGGAAAATAAGTTTTCGGGGAAATGTAATTTCGGCCAAATGTACATTCTGGCAAGTGAAAATTCTGGAGAATAAGTTTTCGGGGAAATGTACTTTCGGCCAAATGTACATTCTGGCAAGTGAAAATTCTGGAAAATAAGTTTTCGGGGAAATGTACTTTCGGCCAAATGTACATTCTGGCAAGTGAAAATTCTGGAAAAAAAGTTTTCGGGGAAATGTAATTTCGGCCAAATGTACATTCTGGCAAGTGAAAATTCTGGAAAATAAGTTTTCGGGGAAATGTACTTTCGGCCAAATGTACATTCTGGCAAATGTACATTCAGGCAAGTGTTCATTCTGGCAGATGTAATTTCAAACAAGTGTTCATTCAGGCAGATGTAATTTCAGGCAAATGTTCATTCTGGCAGATGTAATTTCAGGCAAGTGTTCATTCTGGTAAGTGTGATTTCTGACAAATGTTAATTCTGGAAAAAGAAAGTTCAGGGAAATGTTTTTCTGGCAAATGATTTTCGGGGAAATGTTTTTCTGCGAGGTGTAAGGATACCATAAAAAAGTTGTCAAATTCAGTACGTAATTAACTGGATTTGGCTGTTCTTTTAACTTTTAAAAGAATTTTTATTGATTATTTTGTGTCTTATTTTCAGAATCCAACACTGTGGCTGGTCTTGGCCCAATATGTAAGTTGAATTGACCTACAGGACATTTTGTATTTGTGGCCTACTTTGTGCCTGTACGCTATGGTTGATGTTAAAGGACAACGTGACTTTGAGTTTACATGGTTGTAATGCTCTTTTCACGTTTGTTTTTAATTTTAAATGTTTTCAAATAATTGCTTTTCCTTGAAAACTTGCAAAATGTATTCTACAAAACATAAAGAAATGTTGACGTAGACGAAGGTTTTTATGAGTCATTTTTTAAATTCTCAAATAATATTGATATTCATGAAGTATTGGTAAAATTTTAATTACAATTTTTAGGATTTTTTCCTGCACTGCTGATGTACTGCTGCATATTTCAAGCAAGACTTTAAACAAGCTCAGAGCTGGCCTAAACTTGAATTATATAACAAAAATTTTAAGTGCTTCTGGCTCTTTCCTCAGATTCTTTGTATCTGGTATTCTTGGATTTGGTTCCTGTTTGTAGCCCCTGGCCAGACCCATGTAATTAAAACTTTTCTACTGTGTGCATATTTCTTTTGATGTGTAGCTTTATTTTTTGCGTATTTGGGACAAAAGTCACTGAGAGCCTTTCGGCATGATCTGCATTAATGGTATATGAGCGATTGTTGATTCATTTTTAAGTTTAAATGTGAGTTTTTAGTTAATTTATGCAATGGCATTTTTTTGCGCTTTAGGTACATTGAATAGCAATACAGAAGATTGTCTTAGTGAAGCATTCATTTTAGCTGGTTGCACTTGGGAAGGCATTGGTCATCCTGCTAAGCTTCCTGGTGTAGAAGTTCAAATGCTTTTAGCAAGAAATATAACGTGAGTCAGCTTTTAGCGTCATAAGAAAAATGGTTTGATTGGTTTGTGATGAATTTTATGCCAGCTGTTGCAACTTAAACTTTTTTATCATAGTGGTACTTATATGTTTTCAGAATATTTACAATTTAAAACCTTTAAAACCTGACTTCAATTGTACTGGTAGCTAGCAAGCCTGCCTATGTGCAATTGACCAGCTTTAAAAGAGTAAAACGGTTCTGTATTGAATTGATAAGTATAGTAATGATATTCAGCTGTTTGCTCTTAACAGATTAATTGATTTGAAATGATTTCCTCTCTAAAACCATGCTATACTTAAATGATATATTAACCTCTCTGGGCCCACATGAGAGAAATTTCCTCGCTCGCATTAATGACGAAAAATTTTTAAGAGGTGCTACCGAACGAAATATGCGCTAAAGGCAACAGGTTATTTTTGCACGTGCATCTGAAGCTCTGCGAGCTGGGCAACATCATTTTCGCTCGCAAAGTTGTTTGGATCGATTGTGAGATATAACTGGAGTAAAAAAACGTCACATTTTCCTCGCCAACTTAACGAAGATTTTGAAGCAATCTTTAAGCGCACGAGAAAATTTTTTATAGTCAGAAATTTAATGGCAAAATGTTGAAAACTTCTAACTAAAGCGAATTTTTCTTGAAAATTACTTCAAATGGTCTCCATGTTTGCTATTAAACCGCTAAGAAGAAAGCAAATTGCATTGAGAACCGTTGGCTTATCGACTGATAAAGAAAAATTGGGTAGCGCCAGCTGTCAAAAATAGCGATACACTCTATTAATA
Source organism: Trididemnum nubilum (assembly GCA_963965965.1). Classification (NCBI taxonomy): domain Eukaryota; kingdom Metazoa; phylum Chordata; class Ascidiacea; order Aplousobranchia; family Didemnidae; genus Trididemnum; species Trididemnum nubilum. The sequence goes on along the minus strand of OZ014485.1, from coordinate 38,246,845 downwards.
AAAACAATTTTCTCAAAACATTAAACTCGTTTTTGCTCAAAATTTAACAACAAATTAAAAATAATGTAGCCTCGGCAGCAAAATAAACCAAAAGCAAAAGAAAAAAAATTCAAATAAAAAAAAGTAACTAAATTTTGTACTGATTCAAAACGGTAGAATTTTAGCGATTTTGTTGTGTTTGCCAGCAAAATTGCAACTATTTTAAGAGTGTAGAGCGCTGTTTGAAAATTTTTTTGGCAGTCATTCGCAAAAAATTTGCTTCTTTCAAGTTGAAAAACTGCCAAAAAATTTTGCAATGCTGCAAAGCAGGAAAAAATCCTTTACTCAGGCCGATGGAGCATTAGAAATTAAACACTGTTGCAAACATGGTCGCTAAAAGTGACATCGATGCTCTAAAAATTTAAGAAAAAATCAAGAACAAATGAGGCCGAAAATTGGCCAAAAATTAAAAACAGCCAGACTCAACTCCAGATTTACCGGTTCTACTAAAGAACAGTGTACTTCGACTCGCACGCTTTTGAAAAATTTTGAAACCTATTGTTGCTGTTAACATAAAAGCATACCCACCAACAATCTCAAGAGCGCTTCGCATCATTTAAAAAATTGTGGTATGGTAAAAGTTGTTCTTTTTTTACATTGACCCAAAAATACAATTGAAACTCTATCGTTCATTAACTAATTATTATCAATGGAGGAATTTGCAAGCCTAGAATATAAACGCATGGCCCAAAGTATCTTTTTCCATAGCAATTGCAGTACATACCGTCATTCACACACAGTACGCTTGAACACATTCTTATGAAGTAGAAATGCATCTGACATCACAATGAGGTATTTATTACGTGCTAACACAACATCTCGCCAAGAAATCCAAGCGAGCATTTTTAACGCATGTTTGGCGAGACAGTTGGGAAATAGCATTTTGTCTATGAAGTTTTTTCCTTGTTAACGCTTTTTAGTGAGCGAAAATAGCCTTTACGAGCTCGCTAACATGTTCTGTTATGTGGGCCCTGTTGTAGTATTTATCTGCATTACCTGGTAGTAAAAACTGGGCATTGATCCATGGTAGTTTTCCTGTTTATTTCAATACATTTGAGGAATTATGACTTTGTGAAATCCAAACAAAATCATTTGTTTAGTGTATCATGCATATGCTGAAATAGCCTAGTTTGCGAGAGCATTATTCTTATAATGAACAGAAATTGTGTCCGGTATGATAATGCCTTGTTTTGGCTGAGTTGTGGTTTTGAAGATGATAATAAATAGTTATGCCTTTTTGTACCTGTTTGTTTTATTTAGCTCAACTCAACCATGACGACCCATAGCTGATTTATGAACTAAAATAGGATGATGCTAACTACACCGGACGTCTAGGTTCCCAGTGGCACATCGCCATCAGATTTTTTTAGCTTTGCAGGCAAGACTTCAAAAATCAAACTCGAGTAAGCGGGTACAGTGCAGTGTACACGTGAGTGGTAGACCTTACTCAGTGCGTCTGAATTGTAAGCAACAGAGATATTTGTTATGCAACTACATAATATTTTTAGTGACGTTCACCAGGATTATCTTCGTTTATTTGCTCGAACTGTGAATAATGCGACTGCACGTTTGCAATGCCACGGAGAAGCGAGTATGTTTGCAAAGATGGTTTAAAAATATTTTCGGTTTTGTCATGAATCGTTTGAAGTACTGTATGGAGCGTCTGTTTCTAGTCAACTTTTACTCGTTTTGGAATGGAATCAAATGAAATAATGTGTTATTGACATTTGTTTATTTCTAGCTTGGTACTTATCATTACATCACAACGAAAAGAAATTAAAAGAAGAGTATGGCGATTTATTGTGAGTGTACAGAATACAGAAAGTTGAAAGCTTGGGTCGAAAATCATAAACTTGCTTCCTTACTGTCTCTTAAGCCAAGGTGGCATTTTAAATAGAGATGACAGTGATTGCAATAGGATTGCTGTTTTAGATTACCCACTTGGTTGCACCATCTATTCTGCACCAGTAGCACGAGCATGTCTTATATCCTTGTTCACTAATGAGGCTGGCTGTGTGCAAGAAGGAGAAGCATATCCAACGAGACTTACTGCAGCTCATGCAAACATGCTGGCCACATTAAACTTGGGGTAATGTTTTTGACTATGTAAAAGTTTGCGGTTAATGTTCACTGACTAATTACGAAAAATATGTGCTGGTACGATCATAGGTTTTTGCACTGTTGGTTTTACTTGTTTTTATGAGGCTGAGTAAGTAAAGTATTTCCTAACACTGCGGGGATAGTTAATTAGGTCTTATTCTGAAGTTTGCTTATTCCAACATTACGAAATGCAAGGTTTTGTATTATTTTAAGGATAGGTCTGATATGAAATTATTGGCAAGTTTATGCCTTATGAGCGTTTGAGATAAGCTCAAAAATCTAAATACTTACAGCGTTGATGTATTTCCCTTTAAATCAGTGACATGAAAAAAGAAAAATCTTACTCAGGCTGGGCCACTAAAACAAGATTGCTTGACTGCTGATAAAAAATGATTAATTTCCTTTCGCGAGAGTTCAATACAATGGTTGTTTAGTAATAAAAAATTACCAATCTGCAATCTGCATTTTATTTCAACACCAACGTCGACCTATTTTTTCAGAGAATGGAGAACAGTTTATATGTTTATTCAACATTATGCATTGGCTGGAAACGTTACGGATCAAAGACTCTGTTACGGTTTAGGTAAAAATAGTAACTTATAAAATTATTTTGGGTGACTATTTTGAATCCTCAGAATTCGATGGTATATGTGCCTTCATGATTAAATGTATTTAGATGGTTTATTATTGGTGTCTTCGCTTGTGCTTATCTATGCTGTTGTTCAACTGCTGTGTCTATTACCTCGTTTACATGTCATCTTTTTGCTATGCTTCGGCTTTTATAGGCTTAAAATTTTGCTGTTTTTCAAACTTATGTCCCAAAAACGCTGAAAGGCTTATTCATTGATGGGAAATTGAAATAAAATAGGTTATGTTGTATGGGTTAAAAGCTGCTTAATCATTAAACGTGCTTTGAATTTGAGAGTTTCATTTTTAATTTTAGTTTTTCCTGCTGGTTGTACGTCGTTTTACGGACCTCACTCGTTGCCTTGTTTGAACAATCTTTTCACCTCGGTGGGATGCACTCCAGGTGGTCAGCATTATCCTGCAAATGTCCCAGCAGCTGCTTTTGTGAACTTGCAATACATGACATTAAGGTATTGCTCTATAGAGTATTAGAGATGTTTTAAATTGCCAGTTGCGCTATCTTGCTATATTGGACATACGTATAATCCTTCCAGATCCATAACTTTTTTCATCAGTGATTCATGCGTATGAGCTCCTCACTTTGCGCTCGTGTGAACACGAATCACTCTTTATCGGTTCTGTTTTAAAGTCTTTTGTTAGACTGGACCATCACCACGAGTAAACTGATTGGCTTCAGCGATATTGAAGGTTGAAAGATTATATCATAGGTGGGCTCGTGGGCACAAATCCGTTAATCCGTTAATAACGAAGCTATTTTGTTCATTAACTCGTTAATCCGTTAAAAAGTTTTTGTATGTTAACGGACTAAATTAACTTCCGTTAAGTATTGTTAACTTCCGTTAGAGTTTTTAACGTTAATATTTTGCACCATTCATTCATCGTACCGGTACAAACCAGTTTGCACTGGTAACACTTGTTACGTATTAGCACGAGTTTTATAGAAGAAAGCGAAGAAAGGAGCTCTTTTTTGTGGCAAATAATAAGCTGCAGCCTTATAAGTCTATTAGTAATAGATGTTCGCAGTTTCCAAAGATTTTCTGATCGCAGCTTCGTTAGTGCATTTGTAGTTATTTTATCTTGAAGTTAGATTAGACTGTTAAATGTAACTTCCAAAACACAAAAAGACCACTTTAGCAATAAATATTTCCTTACAATCAGCTCAACAGTGTCAATACGTGCTCTAGAAGCGAGTGAATAAAAAGAAATGTAAATTACACGCAAAATATTAACAAATTAACGGACTTCATTAACTTCCGTTAATTAAATCTGAAAATAACGGATTAACGTTAACGGAGGTGTGAAGTTTGTTAACGGACTAGTGGTTAATGAAGCTAACGTTCTTCATTAACTTGCCCACCTATAAATTGTATATCGGTAGCGTAGCCTCATTTCAAAACTTCCACTCCACTTCAAAGGTTAGCCACTTGAAATTGTGGTTGGTATGGAGCTATGGAATGAGTAAACGATTTACGAGAAATGGATGCAAATCACACATCTATTTGTAATACTGACTGGGTCATTTTACGTCATCGTTTAGACTTTAGAAGCAAGACTTAAGACGCTAGTTCAAAAGCGAGAATATGCTAGCAAAATATTTAATGCAAATTGTGTGTCGATTACATCAAAGTATGGTTTGTATCATAAATTACTCTGGAAACCATTTTTTAGAGATGTGAATTCTTCTTTCTACAATCTTTCTGTTGGTGCAAACAACATGGATCCAGTGAATTTGTTGAATTGTTTTGGAACTAGAGGTAAAGTTTTAAAATTTAATTTGATGTTACGAGAAAACGTCGAAAGATATTCCTTTGCTCATCTTTGCAGCAATTTCGTTGGTTGAAAGATCTTAGGTTACAATTTTATTCTGGACTTTGTTTGCTGAGCTTTTTCGAGTTACATTTTTCACTAATCTAGTATAGTATATTCAAATGTAAATTATACCGGAGATATTTTTTTTAGTGACGCCAAGTCAATGCCCCTTGCCTGGTCCTGGCCTGAGTGTGGTGTGTCTTCAAGCACTTTGGTTACAAGCTGGTTGCATGCGTTCTGGGCTTCAGTATCCTTCAACGGGAAATGCTGCAGTGTTGCAAAGTCTGAGCAGTTTAACAGTCAGGTAAATAAACGAAATAGATGATCGTGACTATTTCGCCAGAAACTTTAATTCTTAAACAAAAAAAGGAACAAAAAAAAGGTAGTCATTTTCACATTTTTTGTTTACGTTTTTCAAGGTTAAATTGAATTTTGCGTTAGTTTTAATTTTTAAGTGATGAGTTATGCAAATTAGGGATAGTAAAGTTAGGCTAAGGCTTAGAGGTAAGGTAATATTGATCGTTAGATTTTTGGTTTGAGACTTTCTTTGAGTTAGGGTTAAAATTACATCAATAAAAAGCTAGATCAATTTTTAGAGTTTAGGTTAGGTACAAAGAGTTAGGGTTAAAACTAGCCTAATAACTAGCTAGACTAACTTTTTTCGATGAGGCAGAACTAATAGTGTTTTCTTTGTGCTAGGTGATAAATATGTGATAAATATTTTCATTAATTACAACTTCAAATCTGAAAATGTTTGTATATATACATTTTCAATTCACTGCAAAAAGGAAAATTAAAGGCAAGGCAATGAGCGAGGGAAAAGGCGTTTCGCGGAAGTTTCGAGCTTTTTCGTCAGAATGTCTTGAGCAACAGGATTTCCTGGGTGATGTATCGCGTCAGTTTGGTCGCGTTAAAATTTCCTGCTTCGAAACAATACAACAAATTGCGTTTAACATTGAAAAAAACATAAGTATTTTTTAAATTAGGTCGCTTTCCCTTGGTCAAATTAGCTTTGTTTCATTTCTTGTTTATTAGCTTGCAATTTAAAGTTATTCTTCAACATTTCATCGTTATGCTGAATTTGATCAAAATCGTTTGCATTCATGTTTTCTATTTTATGCTTTTACTTGTTTTGCAGCCAAGTTCAGACTCGTTTCACCAATCTGAGAGCACGCTCCAACCGTGGAATCATTGCCGATCAAATTGCTTGCATTGGACAGCAAGGTATACCTATTGTTCGATTGCTCATTTTGTTTCCGAATATGATGTATATATTATAGGAAATATGCCTTGTTTTGTTGTGTTTGGGCATTGCCACCAAATTTTCAGCATGTCTGCAACATTTTTATGGTAAAAATTTAGGCTAATTATAATTTAGTAACCCAACTATTTTTATTCCAATTTCTTCAATCACATTTTTTTAAGTGGCTGCCTTATTGTAAGTTTAATTTATTGCTATTTAGTTTTGTGAATTCGTTGTCTTTTTACCAATTTGAAAATTCAATTGAATATTTTTCCAGTTTCCAATCCGTCCAATGTTAGCAACTGTGCAGCTCCTCCTTTATCGATTCAATGCTTACAGTTTCTTTGGACCAACAACTCCTGCCTCTTAACTGGCGACCGAGCCCCTTTGAGACTTCCTCCAGCAACACTTGCCACCTTGCAGTCTCTGACTGTTCAGTATGTTCAATTTTTATTTGATGAAAAGTTAACTTTTTGATATAAATTTTAACTTAAATGATCTTTTCATCGTAGTTTTCATGAGAAGACCAACAGATGGCTTATGCTCACTTCTGACAATAATTGATAATCATTAATCAGCCCTTTTGGTTATTGTAGTTGTAATTGCGTCTCTACTTGCTAAACAGTTTTGGCCAGGGGACAACAAAGTGCACATGAGATTTTTGAGTCAAGTGGAAGCTGGCTATCAAACCTTTATTGACTAGAGTCACTAGACTGTCCCTTGTTCTTATTTCTTTTTGTGTTTAAATAAAACATCATTGTTCTTTAGAGACGTCAATCGCGACTTTTCGACTCTGCATCAACAGGCAGTGGCAGGAGTGGCGACAGCACACGATGACTGTTTTGGAGCTAATGCGAGTAAGTATCAATAGCAGAATTAGTTTGTTAGTGTGTTTCGGTTGAGAAAAATTTCCCACGTACCTTATGGTTTGGAAGATTGGAATTTCGAACAGTTTCAGCTTTCAACAATCACATTCTTAGTATGTTAAAGGCTACTGTGGTTTATTATTTGAGTGTTTTTAGTTCGGAGTTTAGACTTAAATATCGTTTAACATTCGCATTATTTTGTATTCAAAATAGTTTACATGCAGTATTTTGTTTCAATTTCTAGAATAGCAGAAGACTTTGAACTAGGTTTTTCTGTTTGTAGTGCGTTAAATTTGTAGGTCTGACGATCAATTACGCGACTTTTTCTATTTGCAGTGTGTTAAATTTGTAGGTTTGACGGCCAATTGTGTCACTTTTCTTGGACCGCATTCAATTACTTGCTTGAATGAATTATGGCGCAATGCTCAATGCGAAGTGAACGGAACTTTCTACCCTTCGATCTTACAAATGATAACCGCTCCACAACTAACGTTCTTAAACTCCTTAAATATTGAGTGAGTATTAAAAATGATTCTTTTTGTTTGTCAGAAAAGTTCATTTTTGTTGTTTTAAGGCATTATCTGGAAAAAAAAAGTCCTCGCTATGAATTAGTGGTCCAACGGTTTTTCTTAAATGACATCATAATATTTTCAGCCAAATTCGAGCCCACTTTACCGCTCTCTTCAGCCAGGCTGTCATAAACAGAAATACAACCTCGCAGATCGAGTGCTTCGGCATGAGTAAGTCTTTCATTTTTTTAGATGTTAGTTTTGTCATTAATGTAAAATGTGACTGTCTCCGATTAATACGTTGCGTGCAATAATGCTACATTTTTTTGTAGTTCTGCGATATTTCATTTAATGGCAAAACAAATCATTTCAGATAAAACAGTTAGCATTTGAGTTTGGCGAGACTTAAAAAGTCCTCTCGGAAACTCGTAAGTAATATATGATATTACGTATCATAAGACGTATGTTTAAATGCTGTTTCGATTTCTTTTTAATTCCAAAAAGACCGCGGCTGTACTGCACTCAGAGATTAGACGTCTCATTACGTCTAAGGCTTTCACCGATCACGCGTATTTGCTAGCAGAAATACGCTTGTCATTTGACAGCTTGCATTTTGCCTTTTTTCTTTTTTTGCATTTACATTGAAAAATATATCACGCTTATTTCCACTGGTAAATAAGCGTGATCGTAACAGCCGCCTAATATTTGCAAGTAAAACGAAACAACAGATCCTTTTAAAGGGATTTGCGTGTTTTTCAGTGCTACCATCCTCATGTGTACGATCGAGGCCTCCCCATAGTATTGCATGCATCAACGAACTTCTTTTGGAAGCTGGCTGTACCACCAATGCCTCGTATTTGTCGTTGGTCATAACAAATGCTTATGTGCTGCGGTTTCTCAACACTCTCAGAGTAATGTACGTGCTTTAAGTCTGTAAAATTCGTTTTTTAGTTGTCTCTAAGCGCATTCGTCTCTGGAGCAGGATATCTTAGGATCAAATCTCGGGTCGCTCAAATCGGACACAGTGTTGCCAAAGGCTCGCCATCGTGGCGATATTTCTTCGAAGGGAACTAAGTTGTCCCCTGGCGCAATGACGAGAAGACGGGCCCTGCCAACTCGTTACCCGCTTCGGCGTAATTCCGCAAGTATAATAAGGAAAGATTTGATTTGGTTTAGTTGTTTGTACGTAGAAACATTCAAGCTTTCGTAGCTCATCCAAGTTAAATAAAACAAAGAAAAGGGGGAGCCGATATGCATAACCAGAAAACAGAGCCGAAAAAGTGTACATAGGCCTTAGGGCGAAAGGTGAAGGAAAGTGAAAGGTTATACAGAGTGCTGATTTGATGTTTGTATTATTAGCAGTCAGGCCGAGCCATTAATAGGCGAGATAGACTGTTGCCTGCCATTTGAGAAAAAGTCTTTTATTTTCCGTTGTAAGATTCGGTATCGAATTGGCACCTAACAACATTTCTTTTTTTTTAAACGATTTTTTGATAAAAGTACTTCGCTAATGTACGGTTAGCGCTCTTTTCTTTCAAAAGTCTTTTATTAAGCTATTTATTTCAGCGATGTTTTGGATGAATTTCGAGCCATTCAAATGCGCGCCGTTGCGGGAAATCGTACGGAACAGCAGCGATGCTACGGAATAGGTGGGATATGGGTTTATTGGGGTACTTATAAATTTCTGTGTAAAATTGCTAGGGTTTTGTATTGAAAATAACAAACAAGCCTGCCTAGACATCAAATGGTTGGTGTTTGTTATTACTTAACTGCCGTTGAAAACGTAGCATCCCAGGATCGACCACGACGGACATCATTTTGCCGCAGCATTTTTAAGTTTATATAATGATTACGATTAAGCTACAATAGAGATAGTTTTTACTTTGGTAGGAATTGGACAATTATTAAAATATGCTCTCAAATTGCTTCGCACTTTTTGAGACTTATCAATTTCGCATTGTATTGGAATTTTTTTTACAGTTTTTCCTCAGTCTTGCATTTCTTACTTTGGACCACATTCTGACATGTGCATCATGACTGTAAGGAATACGTACGTGTGCACAAGGCCGCTCTCGAACCTAACCAACGTGCATCTCTCGTCGCTTCGAGCACTAAATCTCAGGTGCTTAAGAGTTTCTTGTATTAATCACTACGTGAATTGCCGTGTTATCTTCTTTAGAAGACAGCGAAACGATATGTGGTTTTCGATTTGAGCTATGTTTGTGCTAAATGCTTTACAGATTCTTTACTGCTAAACATCAAACAGGAAAGCCATAACTAGATATATTAAAGTTTTTGGTTTGACTCGATTGGGAAGCGAACCCAGGTTTGATGAAGTCAGTGGCAGAGGTTACTTTTTTGTCTTAACTGATTAGACAAGTAACGGAGAATGAAAGTACATTTACCACATTATTCGTGTAGCTAACGATTACAATCATTTGGAAGTGATAAATTTCTTGAGAAAGTCTAGCCAAGATTTATTTTAAAAATGCAAATCGCGGACATTTAGTACTTGGTTGATTGGTTCATATTGATTGAACTCCTCTCACAAGGAAGTGATGGGGCTTTGCATTTGGACTAATTCATAACCACTTAGTATAATATGTATGTTTTTGGTCGTTTGATAGAAAACGTGCGAACGTTTACTTCGACTAATTAGTCAAACCATTCTTTTTGTTTTAGCGCTTTAACTGCGATGTATCGAGACCTTGCCACGCCAGCCAGTCAAATTTCTTGCTTCAACTTTGGTAAGGGTTTCATAATGATTCAGTTTGTGGTTAGAATAGTGGTTAGAATTAAATATTTTAAAATTTGAAAGTCAACGCATTGCCTCCCCTTGATCGCTTTTTCTTTTCGATTATTGTCACGACACAAACGTGCATCTGCGAGCCAGTCAATATAGTCGCTAGTAGTGCATGGCGGGACATAGCTGGTAACCAAAATAGTCTCTGACATCAGAATATTGTAATTTAGCAGAATAAAGAAAGCGATCGACCTTGTTAAATTCTGGTGAGAAACTTAGTTTTTTTCTGTCTGAAAATTTGAAAATCTAACTCGAGTTGGAAGTTTCTAATTATTAATATCAGATTTCAATAATCTTCATTAAAGTCTATTTTGATTTTGATTAAAATCTAAGATAATATACGTTTATGCTATAATATTTTTCCAGCTTTTCATCCGAGTTGTATATCGTATTACCCTCCTCTATCATTGAATTGCCTCAACTACATATGGCTTAATGTTGCTGGTTGTTCAGTTTCTGGTAGCTGGTACCCTGGTGGCCTCTCGATGCTCAACCTCACCATGATTTGGGGCTCAAGAACCCAGCTGTGAGTTTCTGAAAAAATGCTGAGTTGCAGGAAGAAAAATGCTTCCTGTGGCATGTTCAAAATATGTTTGTGATGTGTAACACTTTCAAAAAGCATTTGTGACATTTCGAAACACAGTTTGTGATACTGTAAGTGTTTTATGTGTCATCGATAGTTCATTTTACGAAAAACCGTTGGTTTAGCTTTCCTAAGAAATTGTTGCATTTTATCCTTTTTTGTTTCATGTTTTTCCATTATAACATTAATTGTGCCGGAATGAAATACATTTTTGTATTTTTTAAAGCCAAATAAAACGGTGACATTGCTTTACTATCAATTTTTTTCCTTTGTTGATCTTAACAATCAATTTTGATGATTGGTCTGTGACTTCTAATATTTTTTGCAATAATAAGAGGAATTTTATTTTATGTTTAATATGTGCGATTTAATAAGGTTATTAATATAATCATTTTTTTTTTTTCAGACAAGTTCAGAACGAAATGATGCAACTGACTTTGCTTCCACTCAATTCAACCAACATGCAGCGGTGCTATGGGCAAAGTATTGTATTATTTATATAAAGTTTTTCTTGAAGCTGCTGCTACTTATGCAGATATGAGTAAATTGTTGTTTATATAATTGCACGCTGTTCCTACGTCATTTTGACGTCATGGTGGAAGAACGACTAATCACGTTGTCCTATCATCGAACTGCTCTAACTTGAAGTGATAGTTAAAGGTTGGTGTTGATGGTTTGGCGAAATATCAACATGATCACTATTTAAACCAAGTTATTGAATAGCGTTAAGTCTGTTGTGTCAGTAGCACACTTAATTGGAACGACCGACGCTCGCGTCGCGTGTTCTTCTGTTTTTACTCGGCCATTTTCCAACTAACGAGTGCAAAGTTTCAGACTTTTGCTTATAACTCTAGAACAGTTTGGTCTAGCTACAGGAAATTTTGACAGCAGTTTGAGATTAATGAGTTACATGTTTGTACCAAATTTCGAGGCAATAGGTCACGTTACTTCGATTTTAGAACCCGAAAACCTCCCCTCAAATTTGGCGTAAAAAGCGGTCTCAGCCAAAAACGGCTTAAGCAAGGCAAAAAATATTTCATAGGGTTATATGTCTCAAGATACCCTTTCATCCCAACCAACCCACTTTTGGCCGCGATGAGATTTTCCTTTTTTTTTCCTTTTTTTCCCTTTTTTTCTTCCTAAATTTTGTACGCTCTTCTTCTCCTAAACCACAAAACATGGAAATCTAATTTTTGTGTAAAGTTGTTGAGCTGCAAATACAATTTTTTCTCCGGAAATTTTTTGGGGCAACTCCACCTGGAACCCCCCCAAAATGGCGCCCAAAAAATCCATTTTTGAACGGCTAGAGCTAGGGTGCTATTTTTTTTTGATGTCAGTAGATATTTAACAGACAAATATTTTGACATAGTTTAGGGGTGCCACTCCCTCGGGGACCCCCCAAATAGACCCCCAAAAATCAATTTTTTGAATGGCTTAAGGTAGAGTTCTACTTTTTTTTGATATCAGTAGATATTTAACAAACAAATATTTTGACATAGTTTGGGGGTGCCACCCTCCTGGCGACCCCCAAAATCGGGCCCCAAAAAATCAATTTTTGAACGGCTCAAGCTAGGGTGCTACTTTTTTTTTGATATCAGTAGATATTTTACAGACAAATATTTTGACATAGTTTGGGGGTGCCACCCCCCCGGGGACCCCCCAAAAATCAATTTTTTGAACGGCTCAAGCTAGGGTGCTACTTTTTTTTGATATCAGTAGATATTTCACAGACAAATATTTTGACATAGTTTGGGGGTGCCACTCCCTCGGGGACCCCCCCAAATGGACCCCCAAAAATCAATTTTTTGAACGGCTTAACTTAGAGTGCCAGTATTTTATGATATCAGCAGATATTTAACAAACAAATATTTTGACATAGTTTGGGGGTACCACCCATAATCAGATATTTTTGAATAATTGCTGATTTTACGGTAGACAAAAATACGATAATAGTAGACAATAATAGTAGTCAATAATCGATGTAGTTGGGGGGTGCCACCCCCCCCGGGGACCCCCCAAAAATCAATTTTTTGAACGGGTCAACTTAGAGTGCCAGTGTTTTATGATATTAGCAGAGATTTAACAGACAAATATTTTGGTGCAGTTTGGAGGTGCCACCCCCCCGGGGACCCCCAAATGGACCTCCAAAAATCAATTTTTTGAATGGTCCAAGCTAGGGTGCAAGTGTTTTATGATATCAGATATTTAACAAACAAATATTTTCACTCTACTTTTCTGGAGGTTCCATAATCAGATATTTTTGAATAATTGCTGATTTTACCGTGTACGTAAAGTACTTTTGAGCGTCACAGCATTAGCTATGCGTCGGTCTTTCACTGGGTTTGCTGGCAAACTCCCATCTAGTTATAGCAGGTTTTACGTAATGGCATTATTTTTTCGTTAATTTAAAAAGCAACGTCAATATTAAAAAAAAAAGTTTTCCGGAGCTTCGCTCAAGTTCTGTACGTGATGTTCAGTTGCAACACTACCTCATTTAGAGGAGAGAACCCTGCGATTTCAACCAACATCACAATTTGCATTGTGTTCACTTCAATCATCGCTGGTCACAACATTGTGTTATCCTACATTATGACGTATGAATTGTGTTCAGGTCTTCCCTGCAACAGATACTATGGAAATTACAGCTTGGCTTGTCTGGCCAGGCTATGGACAATAGCTCGCTGCGACCCAGCTGGACGCAAGTCGCCTTACAACATTACCCATGCCGAGCTCATTGCAATCGACAGAATGAACGCCAGGTAATACGTTGGGATGTTGGTATTTCCCGTAGTAGTATATTTTTAGGATTAGTTGGTTACACAAAGTTAGTATCACAAAATTGCACCACATAGTTTACTATAGTTGCGTTTTCGAAGGTGATATTTGTATAATGTATTGCATATCCATTTTTAGTGATTTTTTGGTTGGTTTTTGATGTATTCTCTAGAATTCATTTGTAAGCCATTTAATTTTTTAGTCTTAGAGATTTGCGCACTGCTACGCTAATCAAAAAGAAAGAAAAAAAGAAGGAGAAAAACAAACAAACAAGATTTAGAGTCTAATAGAAAGAGAAGGCAACTCATTAGCGAGCTTTCTATTCTATATTTGGTTGATATTCCGTATGTTTTAATACGTCCAATTGCTGGTTTTGACCTTCCTTATTTTCTATTCATTATATGGCCTATTGGTCTAGTCTGATAATGAAGCGGTAAATTCTTTGATTAATTAGTATTTGCAATTTTCTGCTTGACGTTCAGCATTAATGATGCATGGTGAAGTCTCCATCGTGTGTAGTAGCCAGGTGGATATGTGACAGCTTGCTCGAAGAGAGAAGAAAGTTTTTCTGTGTCTTGTTCAAGACGACTTGGTAGCTGTAACTACATTGTTAGTTTGTTCTAACTGTTTTGCAACAATTTAGCGAAGTGCTCGCATTCTTTCGAAACTTCAGTACTCAAGCGTCATCGGGCATGAACCAAAGTGCTGAACTGGACTGCTACGGTTATGGTAAGTTTTTGTCTCGAAGAGTTTGCAGTAACGCAAAGCCTTGGACGATTTGAATTCATGGAACAGGTTTAGTTAATGTCAGTTAGGTAGGTACGCATATGCCTCAGTCAAATAAATCTCCAAACATAACCGTTAAATTATTTTTTAATTTATTGCGCTTTTATTATGTATAAATGTTTGCATATTTTACTGTTTTATAATGTAAGTTCCAGAGTATGTCTATGTCTAATTGTCTAATCTTAAAGAAATCTCAGCGTTTGTTTACAATAGACTTAGGAAACGTTATCTACGAAGTAAAATCTGTTTTAAAGTTGTTAAATTGCTGCATGTGTGGTTTTGCAGCCATTTCTAGGGCTGGTTTTAGTTTTTTGCAAAAAAAAAAAGTAGCGCAAATCTGCATGGTATGTGCTGTTATGAGTTGGTATGGCCCAGGTATGTACAAAAGCTTGGAACGCAATCATAAAAGTTCCTGAAAGTTGCAGAAAAACGTTGATGAAGGTCATAATCAAACGACAATTCACAGTTCTTGTATCGTTGTCAAATTACCATTGAATGACCATTTCCAGTCGTAATTACGTGGAAACAGTTAAAACAGAACGCATCAAAACTCTCAACAAATGCAAGCTCTTCTAGTGTTGCAGCCAAGTTTCAAGCAATCACCTAATTGCTACGATACTTGAAAACGCAATTTCATTGCTGGTGCATTCAAGTATCTCTAATGCATTGAAATATTTTAACTTTTGTTTTAGTGCTGCCAAGTTCGTGCACTTTCTACGGCCCCCATGACCTGCAGTGCTTATCCTACCTTTTCCAGTCTGCTGGCTGTAGTTTTAGCGGATATATGCATCCCAGGAATACAAGTGGTACCATATCTAGTGGAGCGATACAAACTTATAACTACACGTAAGCTTTGCATTGTTGTATAATAGTAACGCACTCAAAATTGAATTAATCAACGAAATTCCGACTTTTCAGGAGTCTTGTTATGTTTTACAATATGACCTCAGAAGAAGCTCGTATTCCTAATAATAACATCTCACAACTAGAATGCTACGGAAAAGGTATGTTTTCGTCAAGCATGGTAATTTAAGAAATTGATGAGTTGAGTTAGTGGCTTCAGTAGAACTAGTGTTTTTTTGGTTGTATTTTTTTAATTAGTCCAGTTTGGTTGAAAAAAGTACTAGGATTTGATGTCATTTAACTCGTAGCTATAGTTATGAAGCAGTTTGCAATAGACGTATTTATAAGTTTTTTTTATTTGTTAAAAATATTGCAATGATTTCTTTTGCAAGTACTTCAAAAATATTTCAAGTGCTCCGAGAAAAAGTCTGGTGTCGATACTCAACATACATTTGGATATAATGTGCTGCTAGCAACATTCCCTTTTTGTTCGAACCGTATAGCTGGCTGGAGATCAGCAAAAAGGAAAAGCTGAAACAAACCAATTTTTTGTTTGCAGTGATTCCATCTAATTGTTCGAGCTATTTCCCACCACTTTCAGTAAATTGCCTTCGAGTTCTGTTCCAACGAAGTGGTTGCTTGTCCGAAGGCAGGAAATTCCCGACCAATAACGCGTCTGTGTCCCAGCAGTTTCAAAATATGACTGTTGGGTAAGCAATAAGCATTGCTGATTTTTATTGTAATTGTTTGCAGAGATATTGAGGAATTAGTAGCGGCAGAGTCCAGTGAGAATCCAACACGTAACCTTATTAGTTTTACTCTTTTTTTGTTCTCAACTTATAGAAAACTCAAAGGTCTGTGAAGAAAATTATCTTTGATATATAGCTAAATGGAATTTACTATCTCCATGTTAAAAAGTCATATTTTGTTTATTTCATCACGCATACAAGTTTAATTCAATAATTCGAAATACTAATGTAACATCAGCAAAATCGTATATCTTGCATTAAGCTTACCCTAATTAAAATTGACTTGCGCTGAAAAAATTCAGCGACTTCAAAATATCTTTGGTTGTCGAATCATTTTTTTGACTACTTGGGCAAATATAACTTACGAGCAGTGTTGAGCAAGTTAATGAGGAACGTTAACTTCGTTAAGAGTTAATTCGCTGAGAATTTTCAAGCAAGTTTTTACTTAGTTAAAGTTAATTATTTAACTGAAAAACAAAAGTAACGCAAGTTAAAGTTAAACGTTAATTCGTTAATTAAAAAAAAAAGAGTTCAACATTAACTTGCAGTTGATGCTCAACAAAATGTAGTCTTTATAAAATACTTTGTGCGTAAAGGTAATCGCTTTACAGAGTAAAATTATTGCGGCACTATACTCAATTGCAAATAATTATTATTATTATTATGGCACTTGGAGCATGGTGTAGCCTGGAAATTTAATGGATTAACGTAAACGTTAAAGTAGTTTAACGAAAGTTATAGTTAATAAGTTAACTCACAAAAGCTTTTTAACTTTTTAACTCCTTGATGAAAAACTTAACTTCGTTATTAACTAGTTGATGCCCAACACTGCTTACGAGGCCATGTTTTCTATTTTTAGCCGGTACGAAGCGTACGTCACTGACCTGGCCACAAGAAGCAATCCATCATCTCCCAATGCATCGTCTCAAGCTCAGTTGGATTGCTACGGGCTTTGTAAGTCTTTGCGATGTTACAACTAATTCTTTCTTACTGCAAAAATGAGACCAGTAAAACTTGTAGTAAAAATGCAGCGGCAAATAAATTTGTAGATTAAACGAACGTATGTCGAATGTGTTGGATGCTTTCTTTGAAGTGGTAAACAAATGATACTGAGGGTGGGCGGTGGCACCACAACTAGCAGATTTCCTTTGCAATTACTCAATATTCAAAAACGAGACTCAACCAATGTTTGATAGTGGTTTACGTGCCTTTTTTGCGTAAGGGATACCATAGCGGCTAGTTATTGCTAACGGCTCATTCTGAGACTCAAGCTGTGGCGGTCTTTGGCCAAAAAGCACCAAAAGATTATTAAAATTTAAATTAATCAAACTAAACAAACGTAACAACGTCATAATTAAGCATTATTGACACAATAATAATCCATTTATTCCAGCATTACCTAACGATTGTGACAATTTCACTGGACCACACAATGTTAGCTGCATCCAAGAAGTGTGGCATCAGACCGGCTGTCTCAGTACAGGACATCAGGATCCGAGAAATTTAACACATACCCAACTGAATCTATTAAGTCGTCTAAATTTACAGTAAGTTTTTTTTACGGAAACATCGGCAAGAAGGCAAACGATACATTTGAAATTCCACAATCAATGCAAACGATATTTGAGATACGGGGCTAACATCTTAATGCAAACACTTCAACCAATGTTGCAGTAAACTTTGTATTCTGGATGTTAGCACCAGTAGGTGGCCGAAGCGTTAGCAACACATCATTAATTCCTATAGCATTGGCTATCATATTTTGCTATCAAAATCGTTTATTATTCTTGCCGTGCTACGAAAAAGCATGTAACGAGTTTGCGGGGCCCATCTGCGCGTAATTGCATCCGAGGACCACAGCTCTTGAAAATATGTCGCAGCAGTGGCGAGTCGTTGGCAACACTGTCCGATTCGACCAGCCCGAGATTTGAACGTCAGACCTCCCGCTCCAGAATCAAACGCATTACGGTTTGATTAACTGGCCGGTCATTTAATTTCATGTTTTACTATCTAGAGAAAAAATGCTTCCATTCTCTACAACCTGTTTTAAACTTTATTTAAATAAGGGTACCTCCAGATCTTGAAATTCGTAAGATGAAAAAATGCTTTAGAAAGAGCCAATATTATAACAAAACAAAATACGGCCTGGATTTTGTTAGTTCTGTTTTGAACTCCATACCAAAATAGTTTGTTTATGGGTTTGAAACCCGGCTAAGCCGGTCCAGCTACAGTAAAGCCAATTTACACGTTGAATAGGTTACTTGAATATTGAAATTAGCCTGTAGTACACGGTAAGGTAAGGTACGGTGAGGTAAATTTATTTTTTACCGCCTATAGTACACACAAAATAAAAAAATAAACGCAAAGCAGCACAAGTATAAATTCCGAATAATGCGGAAGGAAGACCGCGAAGTGACATGAAGTTTTCGAGTGGAGCGGCCAACGTGGCATATAATAAAAGAGATTCTCAGTCATTCTAATGATAGCATAGACATAATCGAAATAGTGCAGACTTACGTCGAATTTATCTCATAAAATTATAATTTATAGTTTTGGATGAAATTGGATTTGTATTCAGGAGAAAATTTTTGAAAAGATAATTTTTTAAAATTTAACGATAGTGAATTCCACAACGTTACACCTTGATACTTCACAGTTTTTTGAGTTCTTGACGATTTAAAAAGAGGGACTTTTAATTTTTCTGGTGTTCTAGACCAGCTAGTATTGAGATTTAAATCATTTTTCACATCGTCAAAAAATTTATTGAAGGTGTAGGTAGAGTTGTCTTGTAAAATTGGTAAAATTGTAAATTTTGTAAAATAAAATTTTGTAAAATTTGTAAAATCGGTAATGGGTCATAAGTTTATACTGGGTTATTTCTCCAGCAATTTGATGAGCAACTTTCAAAGCACGTTTCTTCAGGCGATTTCAAACAACACCCAAGCGCAAATGAACTGCTTTGGACGACAAGGTTAGTTTCGGAAAAGCGTTGATTTTCGTTGACGTAATTTGATGGTTAATCATTTTGAAAGACATTCACTTTCCTGTCTAGTCCTGGTTGGGTTAAACCAAAGACTATAAAAATTGGTATTCACACCTTCCCTGCTTGACGTTCAGCAATTAAAGGGACAGCGTAAAGCCTCCACCGTGTGTGGTAGACAGTTGGGCTAGTGGCAGCTTGACTCGAAGACCGAAAGGTCCCTTCGCTGTCTCCTGGCGAAGGCAAATTAGTGAATGAAATATATTTACCGTTACAAAATTATTAGCGGTCGTGGCAAATTAGCGGTGTTTAAGTCCTTAAGCTTCCAATTTTATATTCGGTATAAATAATAACATCTAGTTCGTTTCTAATTGAATGCATTATTGGTGTTGTCTCTGATTATTTGCATAAGAACTCGAGTCCCATTGGCAACCATTTCTTGCCTACCTAAGGTCAACTCATGATTTAATAATGTCTATTATTTTTTACAATAAAATCACTAAGAGTAAAAACAACAACAAGCGCCTCTTTCGTCTGAAAAAGGCTCGTCACGTGGATTGGGTAAGTCCTAATAATGTTGAACTGTTTTAATGTTTTTGTTTAAATGAAATTTCAGGGATTGATTATAAAAACATTTTTTCAAGGAATCGGTGTTTGTACGGTCCCTGTGACTCTGGACTGTTTGTCGTATCTATTTGAAGATGCTAGTTGCCAGCCGGACGCTCCAGACCACCCCGCAAGAGGGAATGTTAATGTCGCAACTCTGATGGCGATGACTTTAGAGTAAGTTTATAAACATAAGGGAACTGCCGTTCAATAAGCATTGATTGCGATTCTGCAATCACTTAATTCGTAGCAATTTTGTTGACTGTGAGAGTAATACTGCGGTTAAAATGCTATAAAAAAAAAAAAAAAAATCGAAAGTAAAAAAGAATTCCTTCATTTTCTACCTATCGGTGGTGGCCGCCTGTATGGCGATGTTGTGGAATTTTCCAGTCCAGTCTCCACCCACTGCCCACATTTTATTGCGGAAATAACCACAATTCTTTACCGTATTTTTCAGTCCAGCTGGGGTCCTGTGGTGTGCCATTTCTGCTGCATCATGCTCTCAGCCACAGAAAAGAGGTGGGCAGCCATATCAACCTCTAAAATTTTTTTTGCTCATTTGAAACTTATTTAAAAGTTTTCATGATTTTAATTTTTGAATCTGCTCTGACGAAACGTCATCCGGGAAACGTTCCAAAGTTTTTGCTGTAAAAGCGCTTCCTATATCTCACTTAAATAGTTTTGGCCGCTTTGGTCATTACGAAGTTTCGAGTATATATCGTAATCAAAGCGTTGTTTGCAGAGACCTTCAACAGATGTACGAGCAATTAGTTCAAGATGCAAACGGGGGCAACCAAGCCGCTCAGATGAGCTGCTATGGAATCAGTAAGTTGACCGAAATGCTGACGAAAAATTTCGAACCAATATTCTTTGCGAAATATTGTTGGTACACTGAAAGGAAAAAAATTGTCCCATAACTATCGGAAAAATTTTTATTTTGAACAATGTTTGTTGTACCGTCACATGTCAACGGCTTTAGCGAGGTTTAGTATTAATATCATTCTCTTAGCTAGTTTATTTGCTTCCTGTTTACCGGTAGAACCGCCGGGTCGGTTTGCCCGCGATAAGACGACCTCGGTGAGCTGAATTGTTACTATTGATTGAGATGTTTAATAGGAAAATTGGTGATTTCACTGTTTTTTTTTTACAGTGTAGCGAACTTACTGCAAAAGTTTGATGAAACTTATTTTGACTCTTCTTGTAGTTGATCTCTAATTTTGATTTAGATTTAAATGTTTTCGCCAAGTCATTGCTTTGCGTTTATTTAATCCTTCATGTGAAGTTACTGGAAACTCAGTGTCTGTCTATCATTCAACCACGCTAACATAGAGCATCTTTGGGGTTCTGTCCACAGGTATTCACACCTTTCCTGCTTGACGTTCAACATTTAAAGGGGCAGTGTGAAGCCTCTATTGTGTGTGATAGATAGACAGGTGGTCAGGTGGCAGCTTGACTTGAAGACCGAACGGTTTCTTCGCTGACTCCTTGCCAATGCAACTGGGCAAATAAAGATGCATTTACAATTTGGAAGTCTTTTTCTGGCTGATATATATAGAAGTGGGCAGACTGCCTGCCCCAATTGGAAAATAAACGTTGTCTTTCCCCAAGGATGCAACTACCTAAACTGCGAGTTCTTACTTCAATGATTAAATTGGGATCTAGCAACCGCATTTCTCTGCATCTTCAGCTATAAAACTCATTTTATAGTTTCTGGTTGCATTTTGCGGCATTTTCAGCGCCACTTATTTTCAGCCTGGTCTCCACCGTGCATGAGCTTTTTTGATACGTCTGTTCCATGTCTTACTGAACTATACACGTCCAATGGATGCATTATGGAGGGAAGAGAGAATCCTCAAATGGCTACCCCTGCTCAATTAGCACAGCTACAAACTCTAAACCTAAAGTATGAAAATTCTTTTAAACAATCAGAGCTTTAGTACATAGCGTGCCTGTTACAGAAGATGAACAGTGATTTATTTTTGTTTTAAATTGCCGAAGAGACCAACAAATCAAATTTCAATACATGTCTGGTGCTTCATTCTAGTGGAGAATAGTACAGCTGCCTTCAGCCGGCCACAAGCGACGACTAATACTCATCAGTAGTGGCCACGTGTGTAGTGATGGAGTTCTATCTTGTTAACGTGGTGTGGAAAAGGTCACGTTTCCCCCAATTTTTCTATCTAGTTGATGCTCATCGTGGAGTGTTTTAGTTGCATTATGTTATCATCCTTTCGGAAAACCCGGGCAACTCCAATCATACAGCGCTGGCCAAGTTATCTGTTTTTGTTTTCTTGTTTATTTAGTGGCGTCAATAAACAAACTTGAACTTGAACTTGTGAATTTTGTCAGTTCCTGTGCCGCTTTAAAATTTTTTGCATGCAGGGCTCTGATTGAATATTATATTCAAATAGCCATGGCTGCGGATGCGGATGCTCAGTTGGACTGTTACGGGCTGGGTAAGTTATTTTGCTTTGTTCTTGAGCAGTAAGAAAAAGCTTGGAGAAAAAAATTGCAAGATAATGTTTAAGTTGAGAATACCAAAGTTTTTATTTGTGAAAAGTTGTGAAGTAAAAATATTAATGAAGAGCAATGAGGAATATTTTTAGTCGAAAGTAGTGCGGAAAAATTTGTCAAAATTTAGTTACGAGGTTTTCAGTGAAAAAAAGTGTGTAAAAACTATCAAGAAAAAGTTTTTGCGCAGTCATTGATAAAAATTTTTTGTAACGAACCGTGAGAGAAATAAGTTTTAGTGTAGAGTAATGGAGGAGTACTGCGTGAGAATTTTTATGACGAAAGTAGTGTAGAAAGATTTTAGTGAAGAACAATGAAGGAGTTGACGGAAATAATAGTGAGGAAAAGTGTTCAGTGACAGTATTAAATAATGAAGAGCAGTAAAGAAAATTAGTTAGTGAGTTAAAATTAGTTAGTGAGTTAAAACTTAGTAACAGATTATTATAAAGCGTAGGAGTAAGAGAAACTTTTAACAGATGAAAATTCAGGAGAAAAGTGCTTAGTGAAGTGAGCGAAAGTTTTAAGTGAAGAGCATTGCTGAGGCCAAAGGAGAAAAGTGTTTGGTGAAGTGAGCAAAAGTTTTAAGTGGAGAGCATTGAGAAAGAAAAGTGTTTTGCAAAGAGTAGTGAAATAAAGTGTTTTTAGTTAAGTGAGCGAAAGTTTTAAATGTAGAGCATTTAGGAGAGAAGTGTTTAGTGAAGTGAGCAAAAGTGTTTAAGTGAAGAGCATTGAGGAGAAAAGTGTTAAGTGAAAAGCATTGAGACGAAAAGTGTTTAGTGAAGTGAGTGAAAGTTTTCAGTGAAGAGTATTGACGAGAAAAATGTTTTGTGACGTGTAGTAAGGGAAAGTGTTTAGTGGAGTGAGCGAAAATTTTAAGTGAAGAGCAGTAAGAAGAAAAGTGTTTAGTGACGAGCATTGAGGAGAAAAGTGTTTAGTGAAGTGAGCAAAAGTTTTAAGTGAAGAGCATTTAGGAGAAAAGTACTTGGTGAAATGAGCGAAAGTTTTAAGTGAAGAGTAATGAGGAAAAGTGCTTAGTGAACTGAGCGAAAGTTTTAAGTGAAGAACATTGAGGAAAAAAGGGTTTAATAAAGTGAGTGAAAGTTTTAAGTGAAGAGCATTGAGGAGAAAAGTACTTGGTGAAGTGAGCGAAAGTTGTAAGCAAAGAGCATTAGGAAGACAAGTGTTTAGTGAAGTAATTGAAAGTTTTAAATGAAGAATAGTGAGGAAAAGTTTTTAGTGAACTGAGTGAAAGTTTTAAGTGCAAAGCATTGAGGAGAAAAGAGTTTAGTAAAGTGAGCAAAAGTTGTAAGCAAAGAGCATTGAGAAGACAAGTGTTTAGTGAAGTGGTTGAAAGTTTTAAGTGAAGAACATTTCGGAGAAAAGTATTTTATGAAGAGCAATGAGGAAACATGTTTAGTGAAGTGAGCAAAAGTTTTAAGTGGAGAGCATCTAGTAGAAAAGTGTTTTGTGAAGAGCAGTACGCGAAAGTTTTAGATGAAGTGTAGTGAGGGAATGTTTTTACTGAAGAGCATTGAGGAGAAAAATGTGTAGTAAAAAGTAGTGAGTGAAAGTTTTAAGCGAAGAGCGATGAAGAAAGAGTTGAGTTTCTCTTTTGTGTGTTATTTAATCGTAGATACCTGGTTATGTCGCAACTTTAATTGTTTGATTATTTTATAAAAGAAGCAGAATTAGTTCTTGCAAACTGTCGATTGGGTGATTGCAGTTTTTCAGTCGGTTTAGTGCTGAGGTGAGTTTTTGCTGTGGCGTAGTTTAAGGCTAGTATTAGGAATTGTGTTGATAAGCGTTTATTCTGAGGTGGACCTGTTTTCCAGCCGATTTCAAACGTAGAATTACGGTTAATGGTTTCCGGAAGTACGCTAGAGTTAGGGTACGATTTTAACTGGTAAAATAAAAAATCGAAACATCTCCCTGAAGTATTTTGTGTCCTAGTATTTTAAGTCATTTGCGCTCTAATTTATGTTTTTGGTTGCAGTTCAAATATAATATTATTAATCAATGCAATCATTCATGCATGAATTGTAGTCGATTATTACCATTGTAAAGACTATGAAAAGCTTTCATCCCGTGTGGTTGACAGGTAGTAGCGTTACGGAAACACTAACTGATGCTTTCCCTCATTTGTGACCATATAACTGAGCAGAGATCAATGGTCGAGTGAATAGACCTCGATTTGATAGACTCTGGTTCGATTCCTTGTCGGGTCAACCAAAAACTATAAAAATTGGTATTTTCATCTTTCCTGCTTGGCGTTCAGCATTAAAAGGGACAGCGTGAAGCCTCCATCTTGCGTGGTAGACAGGCGGGCAGGTGGCAGCTTGACTCAAAGACCATAAAAGTCCCTTCACTGGCTCCTGACGAAAGCAAGTTGGTGAATAAAGGTATAATCACATGTAAAAGAATAAATGGATGACGTAATTCTAATGTTCATGGTTGTTTTTCCAGTATTTCCTCCTGGCTGTACAACGTATACCAACATCCAAGATCCAGCTTGTTTGCAAAGCATCTTCACTATGGCAGGTGGCTGCCTTGAGGAGGGTACAGCTTATCCGACCGACTTGTCGTCAGCGGCGAACAAAAATTTAAGGTACTAATGACAGTGGCTCTTAAAACTTCTACTGGAAAGGGTTCAAGAAAATAAGGTTATAATCTGGATCTGCCTGTGGTAGTGAGAAAAATGACGACGAATGGTATTCGGACTCATGCGCTCAACAATCAAATCGATTGTTACTTTATATTTTGCCCCGAAAGTGCTTCAATTATTAGTTTACATTCAACAACAGGTGATAAAATATACACTTGCGTCCAGGAGTCTAGACAGAGTCAGGAGCCAGAGACGTACAATGAATCTGTCTTAGGTTTGAGGTTTAATTAATTTATATTTTATCTTTGCAGTAATTTTGCCACTGATTTCGTTAATTTTCTCTTCAGAAGTGGTGATATTTCTTTGGGGGATGCTCATCAACTTTTTGAATAAGATTTGTAGCAGCAACAGCCATAGTAGACCTGTAGTGTAGCAATTCCGCTGCTCCATACCTTCATATCAGCAGCGATTTGCTTTGAATCTCCACCAACTGATCTCTTCTGCCAAATCTCTGATCGCGATATGCTACATGCGTTTGAAGTCCTCATAGAGAAATGAATACATTTTGCAGGGAACTTGTTATGGAGGTCATGCAGCTGAGGATGATGGCGGAAAGCAATTTTGAGTCGGTCAGCCAAGATCAGTGTTTCGGGATACGTGAGTTTCTAGACATTATTGCAACGAGAGCCGCACGCCAGCCTGGCGTCAACCAGCCGCTCGTGCCTCATTCGGTGTAGCATAATGAACCGCCCACACAGGTGGTCGCCTGGGTGGACCAATGATTGCCAAGCAGCGGTGGCCGCCTGTGTGGTGATTGGGTGTTCACTTCTTTTGGTGGTGAGGCAAAGTTTTCTCTATCGGGTTTTCCATCCCAGCTGGGGTTCTGTGGTGTAGCATTTCTACTGCACCATGCTCTCATCTATTCGAAATAGCTGGGCAGCGCCACCGGCCAACCAACGGTCTGTTACTGAAGCTAGGAGCTTCTTTTTAATTTCTGCTTTCTAGTTTTTAAATTTTTTTTACTTTAGGCAAACAGCGCTGCTGTTTTCGGATGAAACAGAATGTTTTTGATACATATTTTTTTTCGTTTAAAAGTAATTTGTCAACATTTTGTTTGAACAAAAATTCGACACTTAAAAATATTTGAAGGTCCATTTTTGTGGTTTTTTTTGAATGACTATAGTTTTACTATAAACCGACATAGGTTTTTGTTCAAATATGAATTGTATTTCGTGACTTTGATCTTTGAAATCATCAGTCTAAGTTTGTAACATGTACGATCTTGGAAGACTTTGTTTTCTAGGTTTTCCGTCGGAATGCATGATGTTCGATCCCCCACACACCCCTGACTGTTACGCTTTCTTTTTTGTTGGCGGTCGACAGCAGAATCTTTGCATTATGAACGGCACAGCTCATCCTGTGCTTAATCCTGGCAATGCTGACCTGGCAACCTTAGATAGTTTGAATATACGGTGAGCTAATTGTTATTTCGTCTTTATTTGCCAAGTTGCATTGCAAAGAACACAGCGAAGGAATCTTTCAGCCTTCGAGTTAAGCTGGCCACCTGTCTGTCACACACTCTTAGATGTGCACTCTTAGCACACCTGTCAGTCACCGGCTTCACACTGTCCATTTAATGCTGAACATCAAGCAAGGAAGCTGTGATTATCAGTTTTTCATATCTTTGGTTTGACTCAATGTGGAATTGAACCGAGTCTGCAGTTTTAGTAGTAGATTGCTACAACGCCTTGGCGGACGATTATTTAGCGTCGTTCTCGAAAGCAAAGTTGGAATAAAATAGAAAAATGCTACAACTAGATTACATTAATAGTTTGTCTCTTCACCGATAGTCTCATCAAGATACATCCAACACTTTTTGCGTAGTGTTGTTCAAGTTTTCAACTGGCAATGCGTTACTGCGTGTGTATTTGGGAAAGACGTTTAACACCTATTTCCCACCATGATCAAGCAGTCTAGCTGTCATGTTAGCCCAGCCTGATAAAAAATCTCGCAAACAAAATATAAAAGAGTTGCTTTTTGCTGCTATTTTAACAGCATTGGCAATGAAAGAATAAGTGGTACGTAACCCGAGCAATAAGTAATCTTGGTTTGGCTCTCATTACGTTATGCTCTTGAATAAGGCGTTCCGTGACGATTACTTTTGCTTGGCGACTTCCAACATGCCGCTAAGTAACCTGGGAGGATGTCACTGCTGAAATACTTGGAAGATGGAAATTGTACTGTACTTATAATTAAATCTTTATTCACCAAGTTGCCTTGGCCCGGAAAAAGCGAAGGAACTTTTCGATCTTTTAGTCCAGCTGCCGCCTGCCCTTCTGTCTGCCGCACATGATCGAGATTTCACACTCCCTTTTATTGCTGAACTTGAAGCAGGGAAGTTAAAAATACCAATTTATCTAAGCTTAGTCTTTGGTTTGACACGACCGGTTATCGAACCCGAGTTTACCGTTTCAGTAGCAGACATTTTATTCTCTCAACTACTAATTTATGGTCTAGTTGCCTGGGGTTCAACTTTCCCTTCTTACATAGAAAAACTTAACATATTACAAAATAAAGCAGTTAAACTAATCTGTGGAGGAAATTACCTCGATAGGGCTATCCCATACTATTCAAAACTAAACATTTTAAAACTCCCCGACTTATATAAACTTGAAATTGCTAAATTTGTACTTAGATTTATGCATAATACCTTTCCACAATCCTTCTCTAATTTTTTTACAAAGGTAGGTCAAGTCAACACTCGTACAACAATATAAAACTAACAGGATTCAGCTAAGTATCAAATATCAAGGTGTAAAAGTTTGGAACTCAATTCCAGTTGAAATTTAAAACCTACCCAAGTCACGCTTTAAAATTAAATTGAAATCACATTTAATGCAAGCTTATCTAAACGAAGTAAATCGATTTTATCTTGAACATTTGCGGTAAACTGGTCAGCATTCAACCTGGTCACGACCTTCTATCCGTCTGTTCTACGAGTATTTTTAAGTTCTACGAGTCTCGTATATTAAACCGTTAAAAAGCAAATCGGGTGACTGCTCGACTTGAAGAACGAGAAGGTCCCTTCGCAGCCTCCCAGTTTCCATTCGTGTACCTAATTTGCTTGTCAAATCCTTGACTTTGTTTTTTTGTTTGTTTTTTTTTTTTTTTTGACGCGACTGGCGACAAATAAACTTCTGTTATCTGTTAATCGGAAAACTTCGCAGCAGTACGAATTTTCGAAATAAAAGCGCCATCATTGCTTCCTCGTTAGTGGGGATAAATGAATCAATCAAATGATTGAAATCAATCTAATCTTTTATGATACTCGCTGTATTACACTGAAACGTGTAACGAGTTGTCAGTATCATCTCTGACTCATTGCGCCCGGGCAACACAGCTTCTTTCGAAGAAATGCTGCAGCAACGGCGAGCCGTTGGCAACACTGTTTCTAATTTGACCGGCTCGAGATTTATATCAGACCTCCCGCTCTAGAGACGAACACGTTACCACTTGAGCAACTTGTCGGTTTAATCGGAATAAACTTCTTGCAATTTCAGAGAGATCCGAGATTACTATTTGAATTACCACTTCGATGCCAACTCCGGCAACGTAGCTGCCCAGCAGGGCTGCTATGGGAGATGTAAGAAATTAATGTTGATCGTTTTTCAGTTAGTTCTCATTAACTAAACCAGTGTTTGAACATGCTGTTGGTTGCACATAGTTTTAGATTTGGAACAAAATGAAAAGTTAAAACAATACTCGTAGTAGGCTTACGGGTACTGGATATCCTACTAAGAAAGATACAACTACTATACGGTCAGATTTTCAAAAAATTATATCAAAGCCCTTTACACTCGCTGTATTACGCCGAAGTGTGTAACCAGTTTGCTGAGCCCATTTTCGCGTCATTGAGCCTGAGGGCAACACAGCTCCTTTGAAAGAAAAGTGTCGCAGCGATTGCGAGTCGTTGGTAACCCTGTGTCCGTTTTGACCGGCCTAAGTTTAAGCCAACTTAATAGTTGAAACTTAAAAACACGGAATTACTTTTGCACAAGTGTGAAGTACAGTGTAAAGTTAGCAAAGGTAGAATAATCAAAACTATTTGTTAGATTTTGTTTAAGTTAGTGAAGTTCATTCAATGCTATCACGCCACCATCCAGCTGACTAAATTGCTTAAACTTTGTATTTTCAGTTTTTCCTGTGG
Organism: Trididemnum nubilum; assembly: GCA_963965965.1. NCBI lineage: Eukaryota > Metazoa > Chordata > Ascidiacea > Aplousobranchia > Didemnidae > Trididemnum > Trididemnum nubilum. The sequence continues at coordinate 38,218,186 of OZ014485.1, read as the reverse complement.
GCTGTGTCAGGTGGGACCCAATGGGATATGGGCCAAACTACCCCAATAATCCAATTCTTTGTGCAACTACGATCTGGATATGGGCCGGTTGCTTAGATACCAGCCCGGGAAACACTGGTGCTCCGGCCAACCGAGACGTAAATTTGCAAATGGTGTTGCTGACAATGTCTATAGTGTAAGTTACAAAATTTTTCGTTACAAATTTAAATGAAAAACAACCTAGGCAGATGAAATCTGCGACATAAAGTTATTTTATGGATGAATTCGTATTGATCAGCTTTCTAGTGTATACTTTAGCTTACTTTTAGGCTTCTCGAAATTGATGGTTTTCTTCAACGTAAGAAAGAGATGTGAACTTTGGCTAAATTCCCCATATGACATAATAAAATTTAAGTTTGAATCTCGGTACGTGCCTAATTTTAAAATCATGTCGATACTTCTTCAAGTTTAAGATGCTTACTATATCACTTCTATTTGTTTTACCTCCTATAATTTGATTGCTCTCTGTTTTAACTAATTTTGTGCCTGTAGTGGAACTGCATACAATGATGTAATTTTCATATTGAGAAGAAACACAGAATTTAATTCAAAGCACTGTAATTCGTCAAAGCGCGTTATTATTGCGAATCTATCGTCGCAGCATTAAGTCTAGTCTAGGCTGAAGATTTCTGGTATTTGTTATGACGTTAAGCTAAAAAACTTTGTTTTCCTGTTTTTAAGCTTGGCAGCAGTGCAAATGGTTTTTGATAGTTATGTTTGAGTAACACCCCTATATTGTGACTCACAACCTTTTTTCCCGAGGTTTTGCTAGAGTGTTCATGAAAAAAATCAACACCATTTCATCATAAAAGATATTACGGTTGTTTGAACTATTTTATACGGGAATTTTATTTGTAATGCATGCTTTTGTGATCCAGTGGCCAATGTTTGCGACAAAATGGTGTTGAAAATTGTTATCAACGTTATTACAGAACCTCATATAAAAGTTGGTCTTAGAAACAGTTTCGCTAAGAATAAAAGAGCCAAAGCTGTCGTAAACATTTTATTTAAAGAGATGTTTCGAGTAATTACTAACACATTGTCAATCTTATTCAAATTGAATCAATTCTATTTGACTAAGATGGAAAATGACTTAAACGAGGACTAAAGGCAAAATCAATGGGGGTATCTAACGTTAGGCTAATCGTATTAGACTAGATTGGCGTTGACTCTATCCTTTTTAACCCATCCATTGCAGAGATATTCTACTTCAGCACGTCGTCAGTGCCTTTAATGTTATAAATTATAATACTTTTTATTGGCAACATTATTGTCGTTGATAAGCATTAGCGTCGTAGCGACGGTTTTTCAGTTTTATCCTAAAACAACGATTAGGGTGCTGCATTGAGTCGTTTCACTACGCACTAATCAGTGTGAGCTTATCTGCACAACAGACCTGAGCTGGCAAAAAGAGTATAACGTTCGGTAGCCTAGCGATTTCAGTGAAAATTAAGCTGGCAGATACATTTCTGTCTAAATCCTAGCCTAGTCAGGCAATAAGATTTTTATTACTAGGCGACACAGTTCAAACTCATACCTGATAATAAGACTACCAATAGTTGAGTAGGCCTATTGTATTTGCTTACGATATTTTGTGACCCCAGAATAAACTTTTCCATTCCTAGTTGAAAACAGTGCCCTACTAGCCTACTCTAGTAACTCAACTAGCCTTACTTTCGCTTGTTCTTTGACGTTTGTTACCTAGGCTATCGTGCAGTCGACTCCTTTTTCCAGCTCGGATCTGTTCTGCTGACAAGATCAAACTGATTAGAGCGCTGCGAAACGACCCAATGCCGTAGCCTAATCTTTGTTTTAGGATAGAACTGGGAAGGCGTCCCTAAAATGCTAATGCTTATCAACGACAAGGTTGCCAATAAAAATTATTAAAATTTATAACATTAGAAGCACTGACGACGTGTTTGAAGTAGAATATCTCTAGAATGGATGGGTCAAAAAGAATAGAGTCAACACTAATCTAGTCTTATGCGATTGGCCTAACTTTAGATACCCCCATTGATTTTGCCTTTATTCCTCGTTTAAGTAATTAGTCGAAACATCTCGTTTTAATAAAATGTTTACGATAACTTTCGCTCTTTTATTTTTAATGAAATCCAATAAAAAGGTAGTGTGATATCGAATTTTAAGAGAACAGTACTTTATTGTGTTGTTTTGTTGCGTAGGGAGTTGGAAGAAACTTTCAGTACGTTACACTGGAGTGCGTCTGCAGGTGGTGTTGCTGCAGATCAGCTTAACTGCTTCGGAAGAAGTAGGTCGAATTTTAATTTTGTAATTCTTTGCTTTTGGGAGTTTTTCTGGTAGAGTTTTATTGTGGGTGGGGTGGTTTAGGACCTTTGTGGGAGTATTGATTTTTGCCCTGTTCTTGTTTAGACTGATGGTGGATTGCTCTGCTACATTTTAGTGAGGTTGATTTTGAAACGTTAATTAAATTACGATTTTTTGCTATTCCTAGGCGGGTGAAAATATGTCCGAAATAATAATAATAATGGCAAAGTGGTTCCTGGTTCGAAAGGCTAATATGGATTAGTCAATAAAATTTAAAAATGACTTTTAATCTGCATATCGCGTCCATATAAAGCCCAAGGGTTTGGTTGCAGTCATCAGTCTGATCCAGCAGTAAACAAGGTTAGCATAATCGGGTGATCATTTTAATGTACATTAATCTGGTATAGCTGCAGACCACGAGGCCGCTGTATGGTAAATCTTAGGCCTAGCAGTGTAAAAACATCACTAAAATTTAGCATTATATTGGTTGTGCTTGCGAAAATATAATAAATAACCTATTCTACGAGTTGAAATAAGGTCTCATCTTATAAGGTTTGGTAAAGCATAACGCCTCAGAAGGAGTACGTAAGCAAGTATTTTTGTGAGAATGAAAGACAAATTTCGTATGGCGACCACAAACTAGATTGATGAATTTGAGGATCTGGGTTAGGGCCGCTTGGAACTTCATCCGAGCGTAATTAGGAAATGAAAGACCGTGAAGTGAGGCCGCTCAATTTCGAGCTGCGCACTTAACAGAAGAAGGACAGTGAAATGTTCATTGAAAATTGTTTTATTTTAGCTTTGCCGGAATTTTGCCTTGATTATTGGCCGGCTCTAAACGCTGACTGTTTCTACACAATTTGGAAAGAACAAGGCTGCCACGATTTGGGATGGAACATTCCATATAATCTTACGATGATGCAGAATGCGACTCTACAATTGCTAAACGTCGCGTAAGTTTTCAGTGAGAATCTAAACAAAAGATGTATTTGACGCTATTTTAATCGAGCTATATGACTAACGCATTTTACATTGGGGAGGGGGAAATTAGGTAATTGGCATGCCGGTTGGTGTGCACCAAAAGTTTTTTGGAAAAACTGGTTTAGACTTAATGACGCCGTCATAATGACGTCAAAGCCACATTTTCAGAAAGTGACGTTATTGGTTGAATATATGGACCGAAAAATGCTCAGGTTTTGGAAAGTGTCTTCGGTAAGTCTCAAAATTGGGAAACTTTTACTTACCATAGCTACTTAAATTTTTTTCAGGGCTTATTTATGAACAAATTTGACTCCAAGTCCAGTTCATTGAAAGTAAAGAAGCTTTTTTTCTTGAGGGATTTTTCACGAAAAATGAGAAGGGGCATTTCCACAGTGTAAAATAGGGCAATTACAAAATGTTTACACTCTTCGTTTTTATTGAAAAGGTTTTCATATCCTAGGCCAGATTTCAGATAAAACCAATTAACGAAGTTGCTGTGGGACATCGAAATACTCTGCTGTCTTCCAGTTTAGCTGCAGCTATCTGGTTTTAAGGAAGAAGCTTTACTGTCTACATTACAAGTTACGATGCTACACGCTCCCTGTAATGTTAACGTGAACTTGGTATTTGTGAATGTCAGTGTCTAAATCTTGATTTTGATCCGATGTTGAAATGATCTCAGATTTACCATCTCAGCAACAGGTCTATCCACTAGCGACTAGTACAACTCATGTAGTAATTCCATTGTAAAATTGATACGAACAACATCATCACATTTTGGATCCGGTATTGTCCCCATCGACGGAGTTGATCGGATTTTGTGTGGTCATTGTCTTTGCCATGCATCGCCATTTTGTTCGATCACATGCATCCTCTTTCACCAGTCCATTTTTCCTCATCTCATTCTCTACTTGCTTTTTCCACGTTTGTTTCGGTCTTCCTCTTCCTCTACTACCACTCACTTCAAATTTCAAAGCCTTCACTATCACATTTTCATCTTCTTTCCTCAAAACATGACCGTACCAACGCGTACTACTTGCTTTTTGCCATCCTATCTAAAGAATCCTTTATGCCCATAATGTCCATCAACTCCTCACTGTTTCTTCGATCTAGTAGCTTCACACCACACATCGCTCGAATCATCGCCCTTTCTGTTCTCAAAATTGCCATCTCTTTTTCTCTCAAGCACCATGCTTCACTTCCATACAACATAGCTGATCTTACACAACTTTTGTAAATCTTTCCTTTCATCTTTAATAAAAACCTTTTGCCTTTGAGTATTTCACTGCATTTCCTGAACTTCATCCAACCAATTCTCGTTCCAGCTGTTACCGCTGTTTTGCACCCGCCAGTTGCATTCAATCTGTCACCTAGACAGGAGAACTTGCTTACAGATTCCACACCATCACACAATATTTCATCTGGTCCCTTGAAGTTGTTTTCCACGCTTCTACATTTCTTATAAACAAAATTTTTATTCAAATAAACTGCAACTTCTTATCCGTGCATCTTGCGTGGACCCACTTACCACATGCTGTACATAACACCGAGTTAAGACTTAACTCGTGTTCCACACACGCCACATGAATTTATCTTACTGTCGAACGAACAGATTAATCTGTCGAACAGATTATTGTTGTTTCTAGTCGAAAATTTTCTGCGCGTTTGACATTTCGTTCAAAATCAAAATGAATATTCGGATCAGTCAAATCAGCTGTTAGGTATTTTTCATTTTTGTTTGTTCACAGGGAATTAGAAATGTTCTTTTTGAATATTCGATTGAATGCGAACCAGAACAATGTAGAAGCGCAAAAGCAATGCTATGGGCTCGGTAAGTTCAACTTTGTAGTCTGCTTTTTCTTCATGCTCATGTTTGGCGGTTTCACCTTATCAGTGCAGGCAGAAAGAAATGAATCTTCGAAACTTTCTTTTGGAGCTGAAATTTGGCCCGCGCTATTATTTGTGACAACAGTGTTGGTAGTTCGACTTGCCTAAATGTGCATTGGCCTTCTTTATGGTGGCCATTTTGTAGCGTTGACACTATAGACACGGGGGGAGGCACTGTGCCTCCCCCCCCCTTGGCATGTGACCACCTGTATTGTACGCATTTCGCCCAACAACGCAGCAATGCCACCCACTTTTGAAAGCAAACCGGCTAACCAAATCTGGATATGGCGTAAAACCGGTGAAAAGTGCGACTTTTTTAAGAGTGAAAACTTTTATTTTGATGTCCATATTTAGTTTGCAAGAACGCCCCCCCCCACTTTGCAAAATCCTGCCTACGCGACGGTGACTATGTATTTGTCTGCCCAGAAAAAATATAATAAGGCGACTTGATTGTGACCCGAGCTAAATTATCTCAAAATCCCAGCGTATTCGATATACTAAACAACTGCAGCTTGAACGTTTGTGCGACCAAATGTCGGGCGGTAGCTGCGGTTGGTGGTAACAAGAGGTACGCTGGTATGTATGGTATGCTTGTGATTGAACACCACATATTGTAAACCAGGCCTGTTTCGCGCGTATTAAAATCGAAGCACCCGCCCTCACATCAGTTTCTAGAGTGTATCGTTATTTTTGTCACGTCGTTTTGCAATTTCCATAATTACATTTTACACTACAACTTTGACTCTCAAGTTAAATGTATAGTAAACACGGCCGAGCGAATCGAATCCAGCCACAAGTCTGGTAGATCAGCTAGACAACCCTGGGCAGAGGTGGCCATTTGGCCAACCCCAGCGATTTGCTGTAGTGCTTGACAAGCGTTGATATTTCAGAGTTCCCGCCTGGTTGTACGACTTATAATATGGGCCACACTCTGCCATGCTTGGAGTATATATGGAATGCGGCAGGCTGTCTAGATGATGGATTATCGTCGCCTACGAGGGGGCTTTCTCAAAATATTCTAATGCTGGATTTAAGGTAATAAAGTGTATTTTCTTGAACACAGTAATTCTACAACACATTTTTTTACCTCTGTCAGAAAGAATGATAGATTAATCGCATTTTTTGTTACAGCATTGTTTCTAAGTTACTGCTCTAATTCAGAGTCGTGCCCGCCCTACTAGAGACATTCAGTTTTGCCGAGGCCGAGAAAATTAAGCAGGGGTTGTTTGACTATCATTTCTGGCATTGATTTTTATTTTTTAATTTTTTCTTGTTTCACTTGTCATCGAGCTCAAAAGTCATGATTTGTAATTTTTACGTGTTTGGTCTGAAGAGATCCATAATCGAACCTATGTCGACCGCTTCCGTTGCAGACTATTTATCCACTAGACCACTGACCGAAAGATTGATTTTAATTCAGCCCTAACGTAACATTATCAGAGATTTTGTGTGATACCCTTTCCCCAGCTAACCGGTTATTCGCAGGTAAAATTTTCTATCCCCCCCCCAAAAAAAATATGTCTATTTTTGAAAAAAAATTTTCTAAGGAAAGATATCCTTGAATCAATGTTTATTCTGGGCAATTACAAAATTGAGAAATAAGCTGAAGGGTTTGATTCCAAAGGTAAAGGTTCGATTCCTTGCTGTTGCAAATTACATAAGTGCATGCAAATGCCTGTGTTCATCAAACTGTCTTGATTGCTGCAAAAATATTTTTGTTCGAAAAAAAAAAGTGAAAATGATATCTAAGTCATAGATTACACATATGCAGTATAGCCGTAGATTTCAACGCTGAATCACACACACACACACACACACACACATACACAGTCGCATGACTCTAAATTGAGCAAATACACGCACACACGTTCAAACACATCGTAAAACAGTACTGAGTCTTGATTATTTTTTTTACCACAGGCAAATCATTGCGCGTTACAATTTCATCCATTACCTAGCACAACGTTTGGATCCAGTCGCTCAACGACAGTGCTTTGGAATTGGTAAGTGCCTGAGTGCGACTTTCCTGCATCATGGTACTTAGTATTTATTTATGTTATGTACGTATATTGGACATTGGTTGTATTTTGCTGTGTTTTGTACATTGCACTATGTCGCTCTATTATGCTTTCATATGTCTGTACTGCATTTATTTATGTAACCTATGTAATTCCTTCAGCAGGAGTTTGTCATGTGTCAAGTTTTTGCCGCTCTAGTGACAGTTTTCACTTAAACAGCGGCATAGAGCCCGGTTCAGACGTATGAATGAATGAAACTTCTATCTAAACAGCCCGCTTAATGCTGAACATTAAGCAAGAAGTTGTGAATAACAGTTACAGTCCTTGGTGTGTCCCAACCGGGAATCGAACCCGTGTCTACCGTATTAGTTTTAATCGCTCAGTCCACTTACAGTAGCTGCTGGTCAATTAAAAGATATTTGTCCTGCAACCCGGATGTTTTAATCCTAATCCTTCCTCCGAATGAACGAGAAGAAATAAGATAGTCGGACGAGCACGCAGGAACACAGTGTTGGCAACGGCTCGCCACCGCTGCGACATTTCTTCGAAAGGAGCTTTGTTGCCCGGGCGCAATGACGGAGAAATGGGCCCCGTAAAATCTCGTTACACCCTTCGGCGTAATACAGCTAGTATAATGAAAGATCAATTTTGATTTGGACGAGCAGGCAGTATCTTTGCTAATTTTGTAATATTTAAAGTCTACAATAGGAAGAAGCTGGTTGGTTTTTGTATTTCTGTTGTCAGCATGTTGTGTTGTTTTCAGAGCTGCCGCTTCACTGTAGGTTCTTCAGGGGGCCTTATAATAGATTGTGTCTTACTTCGATATGGACAGAAGTTGGCTGCACCACTGAGGGCGCTAGAGCACCACACCGTTTGAAAAACAATGAGATCATGGCGTTGAACACTCTGAATTTAATGTAAGTTGGTCTCGGTGTGTGATTGCGATCTTAAATAAGCGAAGTTAGCGTAAATAACCAAGAGTACACCGTTGAGGTAAAACTAACTGGCACTAGTTTTAAGCCTTCTGTTTCAAAAATGCGATGGTCAAGTATATAGGATGTCTGCGACTGAAACGGTAAACTCGGATTCGATTACCGTTGGATCAATCCAAAACCCATAAAAATTGATATTCACAACTTCCTTGCTTGACGTTCAGCAATAAAAAGGGATATCACGTCCTATTCAAATGGAATACAAAAATCAATCAGATAAAAAATTACTAAAATGTACAGCTAAAAGAATTTCGAATTTACGCTAGTTAAAAAATCTGCAGAGATTAATTATCGGCCTAACCCTAATGTAGATATTACTGTGTCAAACTGTTATAAAACGCATGTAAGAAGTGTGGAAGCTGGAATGTATGTAACCTAGTGAAAATATAAAATTTATCCTCACTAATTACCATTACTAATATCTGATTCGAATTAGACCAAGTCTTTGACTGGCTAATTTGGTTCAGATCAGGCGTCTCCAAATCCATTCTGGAAAAGACTCATTATAAAAATACAAGTTTTCACGCGCTAACCCTCGAAGGTGTTGAACTGAAAAGAGAATACCTTGACCAATATAATGCAAGAGAGATGTGGCAATGCAGTCTACCATCGTGGTAGCCCCCTGTTTTTGAAAATTGGAGCCCGCACGTACGCACGTTTGTTGGAGGCTGTTTTTTAAGACCTAGCAATGACGCCTTCTTGTCCTTCAAACTTTATGCCTCTACATACTGTACTCAGTCTGCATCTGTGCAATGTGCATACGAATCCAAATACACCATTGGAGAACAATTTTGTCCGCTTTTATAGTTTCCAAGTTGGTGGTCAGATTGGGTCGCCGCAATGCTGTACTGCTTTTCCCAGTTAGAGTTATAGCGATGTATTTTCCAAGTCTTGACAACACAATACCAGGTTGGGACCCAAACCAAAAGCAAACAACCTTTCGATCAGTTACTAAAAAAAGCTTGCTGGTCCGAATAGGGTTAGGTCTCATGCTAGAAGTTTTTTACTGATTAATATCTTCTGCGTTTTGTTTCAGGCAAATTAGAAGACGATTTCAACAACTGCATAATAGTGCCCGACGTGGCGACGTTTCAGCTTTATTTGATTGCATTGCTGCGGGTATGTAATGTATATTTTCTATTCTAGTTTAAGAGCCAAGTTTCGAATCTACTGATAGATTGGATGTTACTGGCAGCTCAATACCTTTAACCGCGCAACGCTATTACGGGTTTTTGACGTATTCGACTGTTTAAATTCCGAATACTAAGAGCGCTTTCAGCAAGAATAAAGCATTAAACCAACAAACAAAAAAAAAAGCAATTCTAAACACGCGAGATGCCAAACGCAAATAATTAGCACCTTCATTATTCACATAGGGTTTTTTGTTCAAAATTTTATTATTGTTACAACAATTTGCTCAGTTGGTAAATAGTTGAGCACGTTATTAATTATCATAGTTACTTGGTAGCTAAGCAACGGCATCATCTTGCATTATGATTTTATATAACTTTCGTTAAAATAACGCTGCCTTAAAATTTATTATCAACTTGGACGTTTCACCCTGGTGTGCTAAGTTCATCATCTGTAAAATAGAATAAGATTATTACGGCATAGAATTTTACGATTTTGTTTTTGACGTAATTTCTTAAACAGACTTCCAAGTTCCCGGTGAGGGTTGTGACGAACTGCGGGTGATGCAACCTCCTACCTGTTTGAGAGATCTCTGGGTGAGATCTGGTTGCAGGATACAAGGGTTTAATCGCTTACCCATGCAAAGAAGAACTAATCTAGCAAGACTGCATTGGAGGTACGTAGACTAATGCATTTTCTGCGGCGGAAGGAGCATATTTTTCAAAAATTGTCATATCTTCAATTTTTTTCTGGTTGTTTCCATCAACGGAAGTCACCGAGTATTTTTACTGACAATTCATTCATTAACCGAATTCATCGTGTTCATGTATCGATAATCCGTACTTCTATCTAGTTTGCATCAATTGTTTTTCCAATGATTGCGTGACTTAATGCACCATTCGACTGACCTGACGAAGTCAGGTAGTTCCCCGTGCTTCACCGGGGCAGAATAGTGAAGCCGCCCACCCAGCGAACCGTAAGAGGCGGTTATTGGGTACTCGGCATGGTCGACTATCGGTGCTGAGCTGCTTGACTTTTGGGTCTTGCAGAACTGGCCTCCCGCTAGCAGCGCCTTCTGGGAACCATGCCTGTTGGGATTTCTTTCTTCTTGCATTTTTTGTGCCAGAAGACTTTCTCAATTGGCTAGAGTAACTTGATGCGAGTCGACTCTTACTATTGCTATAGTAGTAATGAGAAGCTTTTTTTTCGATGTTGTTTCAACCCCTTTTGTGCATCTGGCTGCACTCTTTAAGACCCACCAACGGTGGTCGCCGTCGAGTGGTGGGAGTGCCCTGCTTTGTGCAGGGATCGAAATGGCCACCAATCTCCGGGATTATCCTATGCCAGTAGCACTTCTGTGCTAAGGATGATTCTCTTGTGTCCTCTTTGGACATAGGAGGCTGCCATCCCTCGGAAGCAGCCCGGTAAAACAACAACAACAACAAGTCAGGTAGTCCCAGCTTGTAAAATATTCACAATTTTCTCTTAAATCTACAGAGGGTATTTTAAAAGCATTACTTTATCAGCCGATTCATTTCTTGCAGGGACATCAGCGAGATTTTTAATATGACCTACTACAACAGATCTCTTGCTGGAGATCCGCAGTTGCAGGAAGCTTGCTTTGGTAGAGGTAAGTGGTACTCTGAAACGTGGCGTGAAACGATTCCTTTTAAACAATAACACTTGTAAAGTCTAACGCTCAAGGCTCAGTGTATGTTTTTTTTCAGTCCTGAATGTCGTTTTAAATTTTTTACTTTAAAAAGGTATTAGAAAAGTTACTACGTTAAAAAGTTATTTGCCTGTAGTCTTCGCTTAAGTCTTTGTGTCTAATTATTTTGCTGTTTAAGAGCTCTTTGATTATTTTGGATCTGCTGTGAGCAAAGCACTAGCCTTTGTTTGGTTTTTAACCTAAGGTATAAAATTGGTATTTGTAGGTTTTACGTTTGGCATTTAGCACGAAAAAGACAATACTGAAGCCTCCATCGTTGTATACATGGTCCAGTGGCGGCTTCACTCGAAAATTTCAGACTCCCTCCTTTGCTCCTAAGCCGATTTATGTTTTGTGAAGCCAGAGGAGGATTATTTTTCGATTAGATGAGTAAACCGAATAAAATTTTTGGGTGATCTTTCGTGGAAAAAATGGATCCGACCAAGTTAAAACCGCCTTGATAAAATTCTGAAAACTGTTAGTACCGTGTTTCAATGCCAGTGTTACGTTCAGAAAACCTAACGGACACGTGACGTGAAGCAAGCGTTCTCCAAACGTAGAATGACAGCTGGTTGCTGTCCACGTCGATCCTAGTCGAACAAGTAATAGCTGCCCTATCAGCGCCTGACGTGAGATGTACCAAAATTTTTTGACTTGAACAACGAATTCTATTGATCCAACATGCAACACATCAGTTAACCACAGCATTTAACCCTAACCTAAAACACCTAGATTAAGCCTAACTAACTGCGGATACGCTATAGGTAACTTTAGCGTTTCCTTATAAACAGAAAGGGCAAGATAACTACACCATAACCGGCATGCAACAACAATGCGAAACACAAGCAAATAACCCACCTACTACTGTAGGTAGCACAGGTACCAAAGAGCTAGTGGTAGCAACCAACAACACTACGGGAAAGCTAAACAGACTAACCACGGTAGTGCAGAAATTATAACCAGCACTGGACAACGATCCAACGAAGAACGTGACAGCTGAATCAGAAGATATCTCGAAATTCAGTAAACACAGACGACTGCCAAGACTAAGGGGCAGCATGTAAGCCCCTGTACCATATAACGAATAAATATTAGCGGCCACCAACTATGGGCAAGTAAATCAAAGAACCGTAGCCGGTAGGCTACATCACAAAATAAAACTTAATCGGTATCGCATAGTACTTTGCAGTAAAAAATATATCCAATAGCTCGAAAGTAACATTGAGCCGATAGGCTAATCACAACTGCCATAGGCTAGTTAATAGGCAGTGAGCCAGTGACCGCATACAGCTGGTCTAACGTGCTTAGAAGGATAACTTAGCAGGAAACCAGTAATAAGGTTCAGTCATAACAAACGAAACACACTTACTGTGCAATATCATCAATACACTACAACGCATGTCCTCAAATACTAACTGCACTAACTCAATCTCAAATTTTAAGGGCGGGTTCAGACACGCTAAAAACTGAATCACAGGAACGGGTTTCAGGAAAACAAACGGTAGCCTACCTAACAAATACACCCGCTACAAACAGGCTAAATCCCCAAAACTAAGACTTCACCGAAAATGCTCTAACAACAGGCTAGCAAATCAATACACTAAAATAACGTGTCTGCACTCTGCGCTGTACTACTGCGAAAGAAAAAGCAACAGTATGCAGCAAGAGCGGCCAACTAACCAGTATGACGCAACAGCGCAATACAGTGGCGCAACAATAATTTCAGAGCAAGCTAAGCAACATCTAGCAGAGAAGGGGAAAACCCTAAAGACGGAATACGTGCTGCATCTATCAAACCGTATTTGAGCGTAACAGCCACTTTTTATTTATTTTTTAGCTTTGCCTTGCGGCTGTCTTCATTTTTCTTTTGATTTGGGGGTGGAATGTTACGTATCCATATGGCTGGCAGCTGGCTGCACATCCGATGGTGAGCTTTACCCTGCCAAGTTGAACTCTGCTCAAATAATGGCATTGGACAGATCAAGCGTTGAGTAAGTACCATGGACAAACGTTGAGTAAGTACCATGATTGCGGAAGCTACTACATTTCAATCTCTTCCGCTTCCAGGCTTGAATAAATTTGCAACGTATTTTTAATTTGCATAATTATCTTCATAAAAACGCGCAGCCAGAGGATGACTAAAAAGTAAAAAATATAACTACATAAACGTACTGTATTGTCTTAATTGCCGTTTAATTGGAATAAGAGCTAATTATAGTTGTTTGTGCGTAAGATGAGCTGCTATGCCTGTTTGATTTTAAAAGTTCATTCGTTCACATGAATCACGCATTCTCAGCTTGTCTAGCAGCACCACAGCAGACGACCCTCTCTTTGGTTCTGCTTACAACAACCTTTCCATCATGAGCCCGATGGCCCACCAACCGAGCCACTGCATTTTAAATTTTATCAAAAAGTAATTAATCGACTCTGAGTGTAGAACCGCATTCAATTAAATGTAATTAATTTTCTGTATTTACTAACCATTTTATGCAGAATAAACTTTTTAAAAAATATCATTATTGCAAAAAAAAATGTTTTGCCTATGAATATTGTTAGCTACTTTTTTTTTTGACTTTTTCAGGGACATTGAAATAACGTATGCCGATTTGCACATGAGAGCTTCAACCATAGATGCTGGAACAGGCACGCCATCCTTTCCTGGGGATCAAAAAGAATGCTGGGGCAGAGGTAATAGAATTCATCTAATCAAGTCTTTCATTACGCTCACTGTACGATGTAATGAGTTGTTGAGGCCCATTTCTGCGTCATTACGCGTGCGGATAACACAACTCCTTTCATAGAAATGTCGCGGTTGTGGCGAGCCGTTTGCAACACTCCGATTTGACCGGCCGAAATCTAAACCTCAGACTTCCCGTTCCACAGATGATCGCATTACCGCTTGGCCTACTGGCCGGTGTATTGAAATTCATTTTGTCCGCAAAATTGTTCATCCATTCGCATTAAAAAGAATTAAAGTACGCACAGTGGCACAAGAAATAGTTTCGGATAAATTTCAGAGTCTGAAATGCCCATTTCTCAATTGCCTGTGCTTTCTACCTATTCTCACTGAATACAAAAGCAGAATATAAATTGGAAAAATTAACCTGATCAACAAAAGTTTTGATCTACTTTCGCTAAGAGCAACCGACTATCTGGGTTGATTGTTTATTAGCCTGATTGATAAAGTGTGTATGAATATCACTATCTACAAAATCCTTCCCATTTTGCTGAATGGCAATTTTTTGGTTGTAGAAATGCCGAGGTTTTGCGTGTCTTGGGAGGGCGGAAACAGTGCCGACTGCTTTGCTGCGATATACGAAGCGGCGGGCTGCCAACCCAGTGGTTCTTACGACCCCCGTTTACTCAGCGCTGCAGACATTACTTACTTGGACATGTTCACCATTAGGTGGGAGTAGAAAAAAAAATATCGTAGCACCCAGTCTCTCCTTGACGTAAGATCGTACTTGTAATGTTATTTTGCATGATTTCAACCCAATATTTGATGCGCTTAGCATGCTGTTTTACCAGCAAACCATTGGCATGCTGTTTCATCAAACATTGGTTAAGGTGTTTCAAACCCTCAATTTAATGGTTCCTTTGTTCGTGTATATTGAACCAAGCATTCTGTGTCTGTCTAGTCGCACCAACGCGAAGCACCTTTTTCGGGCGATATGTGTATGGTGATGAAATATTTTAGGGAGCGCAGCAGTTGGTCGGTTCCGAAGGTAATTCAAAAATAAAAAAGAAAGCATAGTAGAAACCTTGTTCTTCTACAACCATCAATGTAACACAACCAGCAGGTTCCCAACCAACTGACCAATAACTCTACCACAGCTTGCCAAATTTCCTCGACAACCTGTTTTATTTTTTAAACAGTTGTGCTGGTCGGTACTTCCAGAAAAGTGCTCGATCAGGTATATCAGAGCTTGTTCAATATATTTCGAACAGACCACACTAATAAAATTTAAAAACACTAAAACCCTCTACAGCCTGTTTTACCTTTCGATTTCTTCAGTTTGCATACTGAACAACCGAAAGGTGAAACAGGCTTTAGAGAATTTTAATGTTTTTAAATTTTATTAGTGTGGTCTATTCGAAATATATACGTTTTATTTTTTAAATCTCCCCGAGGATGCGATCTTGTTCAAATAAAATTCAATCATTTAAATAAGCTACCGCCCCCCTTATGATTCGAAGGCGAATTAGGACGTAGAAGGTTTTTAATTTTTTAATTTGGCTGCAACTAAACGTAACAATTGCCTTTGTTGCTTTACCATTTTAGAGACTTGGAACGCTACTACCAGCGATTGTACGAAAATGCTCAGAGTGGAAGCACAAGTGGTCAAATGAGATGCTTTGGCATAAGTGAGCTCTTGATACGCGTTAAAATTTTAATGCAATAGTTGTGAGCTCATAATCATAGTTATTGCCGTTACAAAGTATTAGTATGAAGCCTAGTGTTACTCTTTGTCATTTAAAAAATACAGAGTTTTAGAAGCACAATCAAAACTATGACTATTGATTATCTAGCCTAAGGCATCCTGTACGGTGTTAGAATTGACTAGAGTTCGTTATTCCTCATCACTATGTCATCGTTTTGCTAAGTTCTTTTTCATTTTAACTGTCCAACTCATGTTCATACCGACGAGGAACCAAACTGTAGTTGTTTTCGAAAACGATATGTTTCTGGCTTGCCAGCTGGGCCGGGTTCATCGCGTCAGGTTCCCCACATTTTTGGTATTTTCGCTGCATTTTCCTGCCAGAACACAACAGAATTTGTGTATTTGCCAAATTTCCAACAACTTACATACAAAACAACACGCAGATAAAGAAGATTAAGGCCAGGAGACACCGAATAAACCTTTGCGGTTAACAATTCTGGTGTCTCCTGAGTACAACTGCTTGTGCTATATTCTTAAAATGTTTTCCCAAGCTTTTGATTGATAAGCACATTAAGTTAAATAAAAGATTAATCATAGCTATAGTTATAAGTACGCTTTTTTCATAAAAATCAGTTTTATTAAGCAATATAAGGATGATGACCAAAAAAAAACATCCAAGCGCGGGTCCTCTGGCACTGTGCCTAATGGTAAATCCGGGCCTGCTTGCTAGTAAGTAAAGTAATAGTCTGAAGACCGTGATTGTTGGTTTCGATACACTGCTCTAGAGTCTTGAAAATTCTGGATCAGCACACTACACTGTTTTCACTGTTTCTTGCCTAAATGTTCGTACTTTACTGATTCTGCTTCGCTCTGAAACACCCTATTACAGTTTGTAAACGTATACGCTGCGTAATAGAGAAGAACATGCTCTTGCCTGGTCTTTATTAACCGTAACGACACAATGACTTTGCAAGAGCCTGTTGCGTGTAGCAGAATCGAACCTATGATGTGTAATTACGAGCTCGAGCTGTTTGCCACACACCTTTCTGGACAACTTAGGCTTTGCATCTTTACGCCACAAAGTTAATGCTGTCAAAGTGTGAAAAAAAGCCTATTAAACAAGGAAAACAAAAACAAAAAGCACCAAAATGTAATTGTAAGGATACAAAACGTAATAATTAGGCACTGTGCGCTTAAGAACACAAGCGTAGAACCCGTTTCTTTGGTTCTGTTTCAGCGTTTTTGGTTCAAGGTATTCACATGTTTTTTCCACTGGTTGAAAAGTTTTTGCTTTGCAGTCTTTCCTTTGGGGTGCCTGCTGTTTAGAGGACCAAATAGTTTGACTTGCTACCAAATGATCTGGAGGAACGTCGGCTGCATCGAAAGAGGAACTCATTTTCCCCAAAACAACTCTATCCAGAGACTTAATATGCTGGATATGAAATCTATAGAGTAAGGTCAAGAAATTTAGAAGTAATAAAACATTCTTAACCTGGGGTGCACTCGCACGAGTCAAGCTGCCACCTGTTCACCTGTTTATCTCGTCATCGAAAAATCTTCGTACTGCACCTTTAAATGCTGATCGTCAAGCAGAAAAGCTGTGAATACTCATTTTCCTATTTATTGGTTTGACCGGACCAGGGATTGAATCCAAGTCTAGCGGACGCTATTTTTACTGGACAACTGGTTAGAACAAATACAGCATCTGAGCAATCCAGCTAAACCAGCAGACCACCAACCAACCTACTAACCATAGGATTAGGAAATTTGAACTAACAATAACAACTCAGACGAAATTTTGATTTGACAAAATGTATCTCAAATCAGTTGAGTTTTTACTCAGTATCAAAGATCATCAGCAAGGCTGGCATGAGTTGCATAGGAATCCGAAAATATCTTGTGCATGGCAATTGAAGGTACCAACAAATATTAAGAAACCCGGACACTGGACAAAAGAATCAAATGGATCAAAACAAAAATTGCACGAAAAAATCAGTAAGTTGATGCTGCAGATTGCCGCCAGTGTTTGATGGGGTGCCAACTCTTTGAATGATGTGGAAGTGCCTGCTTTTCTTATCCGAATCCTCCAGTTCAGCTGTGGTAATTATGCTGTGTTGCATTCCGCAGGCGATGCTCTCATCCACAGAAAATAGCCGGTAACTCCAACAAATCAACTACGGTGGACGGAGCTAGAACAACGTCTCGCCGCCTCAACTTGATCGTGCGGTTTTTCTTCCAAATGTGAAACGGGTCGAAATGGTGGGACAAACTTCCTGAGGAGCTTGACTGTTGCTAGTGTTGTGTCTCGGAAGGAATTCTCACGAAAAGGGTTGGGTGGCACCCCGGTGGCCCAAATGCCGGGCAGCCTGGCAGCCTGGCCGATTAATCTTTGCCCAACCTATCCAAGGTGGCGCAGCCTAAGATCACTCTACTTATCGCGATGTTTTTAGGTTGATTCAACGGCAATTCCGGTTGGTGCGAAGTATGGCTGAAAATGGGGATTCTACCGCTCAGTTCAGATGCTATGGCGAGAGTAAGTCGGTTAGACATGATTTACTATGGTATAGTGACTAGAATTTTTGGGCTTTGGGAGCCACTTGGGGTTGACGCTGCTCAGTGTTGAAGTGTCAGGTTGATCGTCAAGAGGTTGTTGACTTCTGGATCCATTCACGAGCTGCCAATGCAAATTGCATTTTTTTGTTCTTGGGAAAGACACTTCCGCTTACTTTCTTTTATGGCCGAGAAGTCTATCTGTAATTGTGGCCCGGCCTGACGAAAGACTTGCAAAAAACTTAGAAAGGGTGCTTGTGCTGGCATGGATGGACTGACGCGAAGTGCCTGGTCCATACGCTTGAGTTGTTTTAGCATCCATTTTATTGTTGATCTTAACTTCCCATAGCTGAGTTTCAGAGAGATAATGTTCAAGATAATCCGGTTTGCGGAATTCTAATAGTATTTTTTTGAGGATTGGGTACTTAAATTATTTTAATAGATACTCAAGTTATATTGTGTACAGAGCTGGACAGCACTGTTTCGAGCTTTTAGCTCTCATCAGCAGTCCTCATCATATGTAACCAAAGGTATTCCCCAGCTGGACAAACCTCTCGGCCAAAGTGGACAAATCTTAGGGGCTTGCACAGTGGCAGAGGCTTTGTGGGAAATAAACAATTTTTCATCTGTGGTACTTTCCAAAAAAAAAACTCGTGGAAAATTGTTTATTTCCTACAAAGCCTCTGCCACTGTGCAAGCCCTGGTTTGTCCAGTTTGGCCGAGAGGTTTGTCCAGCTGGGGAATACCTTTGGTTAGATATGCTGAGGGCTGCTGATGAGAGCTAAAAGCTCGAAACAGCGCCGTCCAGCTCTGTGCATCAATGACTCGAGCTGCTTGCGGCTGCAGGGTTGGTGGTTGATCTGGCCACCTAACTGCCGATGGAAGTTGTTCTGACTTTCCAGGAATCGACGAAGGACTTCAAGCTTGTACGGTTTTATTTTGTGGACATACTGCTAAGAGATTCAACGAATCACCAGCGTCTTCTGCAACCTTCCTTTCCCCAAAATGAATTTTCTTACTCTACTTTAAAGGCTGTTTTTTTTCTTAATATTTCAGCTCGTCAGGACATATTACGTAATTAATTCAAATACAATCATAATCATGTTCACTATCGAAATCTGCTCGTTTAACAATTTTTAGGATTTGCTACTGGGTGCAGCCATTATTTTGCCCCAAATGCTCAACAGTGTTACCAAAATATTTGGATCGATGAGGGATGCCTCCAGGCTGGCACGTTTTTTCCGAGCCAAACAAATATCGATGCTGTCTCCTTGTTTGAAGCTTTAAATATCAGGTACTTGAAAAGGCTGTCACTCTTCTCGTGCTGATCTGTACGATCTATGTTTTTTTTTCAACCATTGAACAAAAGTTCCTGAAAATTTAGCTTCTCTAGAATATGCAAACCTACTCAATCAACGCGCTGAGGAGCTATATCATTCTGCATTCTTTTTTCATTTGTCAGACTACCTTTGCGCACCACAAATTTGAAGATTTGCTACTCTTAATTAATGACAATCTTTCTTTACAGTTTGAGATAGCGTACACATAAAATATTGTAATACAACACCACAAAATGGTGCATTTAGCAGTGCTGATGATGATAAACACAAAAAAAGTGCAGTTTTCTTAAATGGAACTGCAAAACACTAAAACTGTGACCCAGTCTACGCTGAGCATAAAATCGTAAATGTCCGTGCCTATCCTTTGTTTGAACAGAAATTCGATAAGCTCGGTTTACGGACTTACCTGTGTACCAACTGTAGTTGGTTTAAACAAAGGATTACTGTTAATGTCTGCTCCCCGATTCTTTCCTGTGAATGAAATCGCGTTGCAGCAGAAATGCTGCACCACTTAAACCCAGCTGCGCTGGAGAACCCAGGAGAGAAAAGTGGCTGTTTCCTTGCCACTCACAGAACGGGCACTCCATCCACCATACAGGCGGTCTCGTTGATGGGTATTCTTTAGTTGCCTGTTGCGGCTCCTGTGTTGGTGGCTTTACTATTCTGCTCTGATTGAAGCACGGGAAGGAGTTGCTAAATAGAATGGCTCGAAAATAGAGTGAACATTGAAAATACTGCTTTTTAAGCTTGTCTTCTTCCATTACAGACTGAAATTTTGGAATGCACTAATAAATTGAAATTGTTTTGATAATGTATAGCTTCATAAAGCGAAAAACTACCATAAAACCGCAACCATTTTTCGTTGGCAGACAAGCCAGATTGTATGTCAGGAGACTTCGAAAGCAAGCGAATTCCTACAGCATCGCAGCGCAGATGGAGTGCTTCGGCAGAAGTAAGATAACCAACTTGGTTTGAAAAAAAGACAAACCAATTACGATGCGTACAAAATATAGAAGTAATTTTTGGTATCAGAATAGTGCTCGTTGTTGTCTGTTTTATGAAAAAGTAAAGTTGAGGCAAAACTACCTAGAAAAACAACACCTAAGTGGCAATTTTCGTAGTCGGTGGCGTAGCCGAGAGGGCAAAGGCGTCATTTTTACGACGACCCTGATCAAATGATGTGGGTTCAACCCGCACCCTGGTCATGCTGTTGGTCCTTGGATAAGACGCTTTACGATGATTATCTTTGCTTGGTGGCTTCAAACAAGCCGCAAATTCAGTGGACAAGAATTCAAAGAAATCCACCGAAACATCGGATCGTCGGAAACTCCTAAGCAGGTGCGAATTCCTCCAATCACGAAGTAATCAATGCAATGAAAAGTGTGCGGATCGTCCAATAACTGTCCGGTGACGTGTTCGGTGACAGGAGGATAAATATCTGACGTCTGACCCTGTCCGGTGACAGGAGGATAAATATGCGCTACAACAACAACAACAAAAATATTATGTTGCACGTTTTTAATTTAAAATAATGGTAATATGTAATATTGAATGCAATAGTATCATGTAGGAAGTTGTTTGACCCTATTTTTTACAGTAAAGTTGTTCTTGAAGTTCAGTTTTGTGTTCCAAAATGTTATACAGCAATTAGAAGATAATTAAAGGAATAACTTTCCATCTGAGTTATTGCTTTACGGCTTATCAGGTTTTATGGAACGAGATCATAGGAGGAAATGGCTTTTTTAAATTTTCATAAGTGGTTGTGTAGCTTAGGTGGGTCATAAATACCCTGCGGTGCAATACACCTAATCTAATAAACATTGCCTTAGACCAAACCAAGTCAACTGTCTGCCGCAAACTAACTGCGAACAAACTTAGCGCGAACCAAGTGATTGGCAACGGTAGGTTTCGGGATAGTTGGCGGTCAGGTTGCAGCGATCAGTTGTGGAGGACCCACCTTAACTACCTGGTTTAACATTGCAACCGACATCGCGTCTCTAGAGGCATAGGAGGTCAGAAAACGAAAGCTACATCCGCAAGGGTCCGGTTTTATTTTTACGAAGTGTACCCTTATATTTGCAATCTATTGCTTTATCTTTAATACAAAATACAAACCCAAAATAACTGGAAACATATCTTGACGTTTCGTGAAACTACTTCTCACATTTGACTTCCAAGAAAAACTTTCTGACATGGTTAATTTGAGTTCAAAAATGCTTGCAAGTTTTGACGTAAAGAGTCTTTTTACCAATATTCCGGTCGATTTTACTATACAAATTATTCTCCAAAAACTTTTTCCCGACAAATTGACAAGATTTTACGGCATGAATAAAAGACAATTTAGAAAACTATTAAACTGGACTTGCGAAACAGCAACATTGCAATTTGATGGAAAATTTTATCACCAAATTGACGGCATGACAATGGGGTCGCCGTTGGCCCCTGCCATGGCCGACATTTTCATGAACTAGCTGGTGGAAACTGCGTCTACTAAATCCAATCATCAGTTTGCAGTTCACCGTTACGTAGATGATATATTTCTGACCTTTGATGACCCCAACCACATCGATCATGTTTTTAGTACTTTCAACTCAATACACCAGAAAATCAAGTTTACAAAAGAAAACGAAAAGAACAATAAATTGGCCTTCTTGGATGTCCAAATCACAAAAAATTCAGATTGCGTTGAAACATCAATATTTCGAAAAAACACCAACTTAGGCATCTACACAAGATGGGACAGCTATGTTCCGAATCGTTACAAACAAAACTTGGTCTGGACGTTACTGCACCGGGCATATAGTATTTGTAATAGTGCACAGTTGCGAAAAAAAGAATTTCAAAAAATTTCAAACCTTCTCGAGAAAAATGGATTTCCCTTAAACTACATAAACCGGCAAATACAACACTTTCTTGCCAAAAAGCAGTCGAAAAAACCCAAAACAGACAAGACGGACGACACAAAACGGATTTTTATGAAACTTCCCTACATAAAAGAAATGAACGGCCATATACCAAAAGAAATTAATGGTTTTCTGAAAAAATTGGACTTTAAAGTTACATTTATTTTCATCAACGAAACGTTCAACTTAAAGCGTCTTTTTACCTTCAAAGAGCGTCAAAATAAGTTACATCGTTCTAGTGTGGTTTATCGCATCACATGCAGATGTAAAAGCACGTATATTGGTCAGACTTCCAGAAATCTAATTACTCGGTTGAAAAATCACGACCCCAATTCGCCAAATAGACAAGATACCGATGTATCCAAACATTTGACAGATAACCCCGATCATAAAATTGATTTTGACAAAACAGAAATAATTGCCCAAACCAATCACTGGCAAAAATTATTGATCACCGAAACATTACTAATTCAAAAACACAATCCCAACTTAAATGTCGACAGGACCTCTATACCGCTGTATTTGTTTAACACATGAGTAATATGAATAATTCTCTCCCCTGCTGCTGCTTCTTTTTGATGCTTTATATGCTTGTGCTTTGTGTTTTTCGCCATTCATTACTTTTGACAATGTGAGAAGTAGTTTCACGAAACGTCAAGATATGTTTCCAGTTATTTTGGCTTTGTGTTTTGTATTAAAGATATTGCTTTATGACATTCTGGTAATTCTTCTGGTCGTCTCATACAGCGCGATATAATAAAATCTGATTTTTTTGATTACGATTTCTAGTATTTCCGATTGGCTGCAAGACGTACGGACCTTCAAAAATACTTACTTGTTACGAAACAATTTTCCTTGCTGAGGGCTGCATCCAGGAAGGATACGATTACCCAGCCAATTTGACTGTGGTTGAGATGCGCACTCTGTTTGGAAGAGATTTTCCGTGAGTGTATTCATATAGAACATTTTAACGCGCCTATTTGAATAGGAACTGTTTGACTGAATTTTCTGCTAACCAACAACAACTTACTAATGTACTAGATGACTTTTTTCCAGAAGAGGTTAGAACCCCAAATCAATAAAGATGTTAATAGTTACAATAACATGATATTGATGCCCCATTATGCTGTCTCATTGTTAAGCTCTTCAAGAGGGTAAGGCACTGCTCAACTAAAGTGAAAGACCAGCAGGGTTGCGAACTCAAACCCAAACTTGAAATCGAATAAAACCGTTCGAGATCATTGAAAAGAAATTTAAAAGACTAAAAAATTGTCGGAAAGAAGTGTTTTTTTGTTGATCAACGATCAAGCCATGTAAATTGAGATTGTGTTTTTTTTTTTTTTTTAACAGCAGCATGTCGTCATTTGTTTATGCCGTGACGACCTAGAAAAACAGTATGTATAGAATGAGAGTGATCAAGTCGAAAACAAAATAGACTTAGTATTTTTTTCTACCTAAACTCGAAATCGAAAAACTTGATATTTTTTTCCGAACTTGAACTCGAAAAAATTAAATTAGAGAACTCGAATAAACATCGATCGAGTTCGCAGCTATTAAGGCTAGGCAATTATGAGAATTGGCAGAAATTTCTGTGGTGCTTCCTATCTTCCCTTCTAGGCCGCTCTCAGGCGGCATGGCCCATGAATATATTCTTGCTTCTCTGGGGGCAGTTGAGGGAAGGCCCCAACCAGCAAGTTGTAAACAGGACCGATGGTTGCCTCATCAGGAGTGGCGTCTGTCCACTCTTATAGCAGTGTGAAACTCATCAGTTTTTTCTAGAGTTGTTGGAATTGTTCAGAAGGTGTTAGGATAGCAGAATATTGGGATGTTTGGAACTAAGCAATCGTAGCTTACTGGTGTGTTGCAATATAATACTCGTACTTATAATAACTCAGCACAATATTCGTTTATCAAACAAGCTATACAATAATACATTTTAAACTTGAATTTCGTTTTTTTTTTTTTCTTGGTTGCCAATCTCAGTTAGCTGGAAATTTTTCTTATCTACCATATGTTTTTAGGATCTACGAGGCAGAAGTGAAGGCTCTTCAGCAAATGACACGGACGGACCCAGAGGCACAGCTTGACTGCTACGGATTAGGTACATTAAATTGCTTGTGTGCGTGGAATAGCGCTTAGTAGAGATCCACGCCAAATTATACTGTACGGTAACGCCCGTCTTTAGTAAAGTGCCTTGAACAATAGACAGCAAAAAAATATGCGCTTCTGGAGAGGCACATGTTTATTACTCGTGATTGAAGTTCTCCTGTTTGCTTTCAAATAAATCCACACGAACATTGGATCACTGGAACTTCTATGCAGATTCCTTCAAACACAAAGTACTTCTTGCATTGAAAAGTGTGCGGATCATCTAATGGTTTGCCTGTGACGTTGTTTGGTGACAGAAGGATAAAATAAATACAACAAACAAAATAAGATACGCCGCCCCTAATATGCTCGAATTGAATAGTTGTTGGGCGTTGAACGCCAGTTTATCTTTTAGGATTTCCTGAAAGCTGATTTATCTTTTATGTTTCAGGATTTCCGTCTGGCTGTTCAAGTTACTTTGGACCTCATGGCGACCCGTGTCTGGACAGCCTGTTCGTGCAGGCTGGTTGTACGGCTAGCGGCGACGGGTATCCGAGCGGGGGGAAACTTTCTTCGGAAAGACTGGATTTTCTTCATAACAGGAATTTGAGGTACACATATTACTGATCAGTGGTCGAGTGCATAGAGCGTCTGTTGCTAAAGAGTTAAACTCGGATTCGATTTCCGATCGGGTCAACCCAAAGACTATAAAAATTGATATTCACTGATTTCCTGCTTGACGTTCAGCAATAAAAAGGACAGAGTGAAGCCTCCACCGTGTGTGGTAGACAGATGGGCAGGTGGCAGCTTGACTCGAAGATCTTCAGTAGTTTTTTGTTCGATCTAAATGGACTTTTATGTGGACATGGTTCAATGCCGTTGGCTGGTTTTTGGGTACCATATTGAAATAGAAATACATTGTGAAAAACAAAGCGATCAAGTTGACTCATCAAAAACTTTTGATGGACTTGTCGCACACGAAACGCCGTGCCGCGACATGCACAAGTTTTTGATGACGTGCGTTTTGTCACTTTGTTACATTTCGCATTTGTTTCAATCACTACTTGAATGTTACTTGAACATTCCGTTAAATGCAACTTTTGTTCTTAGACAACTTCAGAGAGAATTCAGGAAAGTTTTCAGGGAGACTCGAAATCAAACAGCGATCGCTCAACGAACATGTTTTGGAAAAGGTCAGAGCATCTGTTTTTGTATATATTCGAAAAAGTTACACCACTCAGTCAAAATATAATTTTCATAAACGTTGCCACTGTCACTAAGCATTTCAAGCATACGGCTACGTAGTGCAGAGCAGAAAAAATTGAATCAGCACGGAAAAAAAATTGGAGCAGCTCAACCACATAATGGCGCTAAAGTATTGCAGAATTGTAACTCACTGGAGTAACGGTTCGCTTCTCTGCCATTGCAAATTCTGCAAGTGCGTTTAGATACGAAACCTGTGTTTAAAAATTGATTTGTGTTGTTTGATGAATTAAGTTCTTTCTATTAAAAAATTGGTAATATTTTTTAACATTAACAGCACTTCCGGGTAACATCATGACACAGTACACGTCATAAATAGGAATTTAATCCCCCCATACCGTTTCACCCGTAATCAGATCATCAGAGTTGTCTTTTCTATTTTGAATAAGACACCCCTGATGATCCCGATTACGGGTAAAACAGTCTGTAGGGTTTTTACTTTTTAATTCCTACTATGTTGCGGTTCTGTGTTATAATATCTGCTCTGGCAAATGCGGACGAGCACTTTTTTGATTCAGTTCAATTGAAACTCTTTTTGCACTTCCGGGTAAAACAGACACCGGTTTTGCAATCAAGAAAATTTGTTCATTTAGCCCAATTTTGTCTAACAAGAATTTGTTTATAGTTCTAGCTGAGGGCTGCATCAGCATCACGGGCGTCCATTCAGAGATCTGCATTCGCAATATCTATGGGAGCGTGGGTTGTACAGTGCCAGAGGACGAGTTTTTCAGAGAATTGTCCCATACCGTCATTTTGAACTACCGGAGTTTAGAATATGAGTTAGCAGTAGTTTTTTTTTGTTCTTTTCAAATTAATCTGGCTTTGAGGTTTGTTCCAAACAACCCCTGAAATTTTGAAGTCACACTGGCAGTGGAAGTGCACAATTTTGATGTTTGTTTAAGTCACTTCACCGAGCTTTATGCTTTTTTGGCCCAAAGTTAGTTTGAATTATGTCATAAAGCGTTATTGCAACTTCATAGTGACGTCATTTCCAAAAAACAACTTTCGACAATCTACCCTACGATACTAATTATATTTGCAATTAAATTTTTCTCAAGCTTGGTCAGGGTACTGCTAAGGGACCTGGTGATCTTCGAGTCAAGCTGCCACCTACCCACTTGTATACCACACTCCACACTTGTATACCACACACGGTGAAGGCTTCATGCTGCCTCTTGAATTGCTGAACGCCAAGCAGGGAAGCTGTCAATACCAGACTTTCTAGTCTTTGGTTTGACCTGACCAAGAATCGAACTTGAAATTACTGTTTCAGTAGCAGACCCTTTATCCGATCGATACCGTCATCAACTTAAAATCAATGTTTTACAAAAGTAGATGAAAGGCTACCAACATGTTAAATTTGGTGCGCTTATGCCTTCCTGCGTAGAAATTGAGTTAAGTGTGAAATTGGTTGTAGAAATAACCCTTATAAATCAGGATTATGTTTTGTTTTAGCGATATTGAGGCCGTTTTCGAAAATCTGTATACCCAGGCACTGACAGATCCTGTAGCCCAGACCCAGTGCTTTGGATTCAGTAAGTACCATTGTTTTCATTTCGGTGACCTCATAAATATCAAGCATTTTGACTACGATGCAATTCAGTGGCATCAAAGTCAAGCTGATGATAAATTTCCAGCTCGCCAAGCTCAAGAATACTTGGTTTGTTTTTCTGGGAATGGACCGAGGAAAAAATCATGGAGACCCAACCAACAGTTCAGTCATCCCACAGAATCTTGCTAGGGTGGTACAGTATTAAAGATCAAATTTCGGAAAACCAGCAAGTTTCAAGGGGAAGAAGCAAGAAATTAACGGAAATACTTAGTAAAATGTCAATTTCCAAACGGATGCAGAATTATAGGACTCGTCTAAAAGATATCTCTACTCTCGCTCTCTCTTAAGTATAATTAAATGTGGATCAGCTAATCAGTGACTCTCATAACAAGCTTCATCATCATCATTTTGCTCCAGGAATGTCCTTGCTTCTATTTCTGGAGCCCAGTATAGGTTCCCCGCTTGCAGGTGTGAGCTGGTTTTTGCAGCCTTGGCGCCATCTTTCACGATCTTATGCATCCAACCTTTGCTAACCTCTGGCAATCATGTCACATTTCAGCTTTCTTTCCATCTCTTTTTCGGTCTTCCTTTTTTGTCTCTTCAACGTCTAAGTGTAATGCCTTTACTGGACCCCCTTCTTTATCCATTTCAAACAAGCTTGATATTATCAAATCTTTTTTTCATAGCTTTGCCTGGATCCTGTTCCGTACAGCAACCAAATTCATTAGCCTGCTACCAAGATGTATTTATGAATGCCGGATGTACTATGGGAGGAAAACTCTACCCTCAGTCAGCGGGCGATGTAGCTGGCTACAATTCCATGAAAATCGGGTAAGGAGAAAATATAAAGAACTTCTCAGTTTTACCAAATTGAGGCAGTGAGGGAAGCAGATTGAAACTTTGTGGTTTCAAGCATCCAAAGTTTTTTTTTTTGTTACAATTAACTGTAATTGTATTCACATCTTCATTCACTAGGTTGCCTTGGCCAGGAGACAGCGAAGAGATCTTTCGGTCTTCGAGTCAAACTGCCACCTGCCCACCTGTCTACCACACACGGTGGAGGTTTCACACTGTCCCTTTTAATAGCTGAACGTCAAGCAGGGAAGCTGTGAATATCAATTTATCTAATCTTTGGTTTGATCCGACCAAGAATTAAAATCGAGTTCAGTGTTTCTGTACCAGACGTTTTATTTACTCGACTACTAATCGAAAAACTCCGAATCAGTGCGAATATCCGCAATAAAAGGGCCACTATTTTTTCCTCGTCGGTGGGGATAAATTAGCAGGCCATTTGCGTCTGTCTAACCACAGCAACGCAAAACACTGCTAGGTTGTGATTGCAAATCTTTCGTGAGGCTGGGTTACCACAGCTGGTAAATTGCTTGAGTGCTTGGCTGCAATGGAGGATAAGACAATGTTAGGTGTCTTTCGTAAGGGCACGATGACGTATTATCAGTTCAAAATATGCGTTATTGTTTAAGACACAGCTGTTACAGGCCCAACTTACTGTCTTTTTAATATTGACTTTTCAGGGAAGTGAGGAACATGTTTCGAGACTTGGCAGTGCAAGCGAATTTGGGTGACGCAATGGCACAATTGGATTGTTATGGAGATAGTGAGTGTTTTTGACTTAGAAACTATTGATCAGCAAATTTGCCATTAAAGAACTTAAAATTAGATTACTTTTCTAAAACACTTCGGATGTACCGTAATAATCATGCAACATTGTTTATCTGATAAGGTTCCAGCAACTGGCAAAGAGTTGTGAAATACGGTGTGTTTTGTTTATTATATTCATTTTAATCGTTAAAATAATTACCAAAGCTACTCGTTAATGTAATTTTGGTTAGACACTTTTGTGACTATACAATGTGGTATTTTAGAAGGAGGAATTTAAAGCCTCAGCAATTTTTGAGTTTTAAAAACGAAATGCAAAAATGAGTTTACCAAAGTTGAATTTGAATTTTAAATAAGAGTAAAATTCCACAACATATTTCTTTTATCGGTTTATGTTAGCTCTAAATACTTGTGTGAAACCCTAATGCTGCTTAGTGTAGTTTTGCCCGTCAATGGAGACCGAACATTAAGCATTATTTAGAAATACTAATAAGAGTCACTACATTAATGGTGGGCCAAGAAAAATTTTGCAATTTGGAAAAAACAATGTTTTTTAAGTTTGTTTCTCATTTGTTTGATGTTGTGTGGAGTAAAGGGCTAAATATTTTTATTAAATGGTGCCATGAAGGAAGTAATTTCAGACATCACAAATTTTATATTTTTAGTTTCATATAATGAATAGGC
Source organism: Trididemnum nubilum (assembly GCA_963965965.1). NCBI lineage: Eukaryota > Metazoa > Chordata > Ascidiacea > Aplousobranchia > Didemnidae > Trididemnum > Trididemnum nubilum. Next base: position 38,188,768 of record OZ014485.1, on the reverse strand, counting down.
CAAACTAAAAAAATCGTTTTTTCACAATTTATTTCTATTTAGAATATTGGGCCAAAGTTACTGGGCCCACACCACATTTAGAGGAGTGATGACGAAGTACTTTTCGTTACATGTTCTTTAACATACGAGAAAAAGATGAAATAAAAAACAAAATTATAACGTTTTGAAAGAAAACATGAATAATATGAACGAAATACTTTTAGATGAATAAATCTATCAAGTAAACTTGTTCAAGACACCAATGTTGTTTTTTTTTCTTTGATCAAATTGGACCAAATTTATTTAGCCCATTCTGGAACAAGCTTAAGAGTGAAAACGGTTTCAATTGCGGGCTTGGCCGATACTTCAACCGTGAATATTGGGAAAACTCAAAGAGATAACTAAATTGTTTTTCAACAAAAAGCGCACAGTCTTATCTGATCAGTAGGTGACAAAAAATTGATTTGGGCATGTTAACTTGGCCCACGTTTGAATGAGGTGACTCCTACTGTAATTCCGTCAAAATCCAAATATAAACCTTTCACTGTTACATAATAATTTTATGATTTTGTCTGTAGTTAGACCAATATACGTCCATCACACAAATAGAATAATAAATCAATAATATTGCCAGCGAAACAATAATATGATTGTTGGAAAAGATTGATTAATTATAATGCTTTATAATCCAATATTCACTTTATATCATTGCTACAGCTTCACCTCCCGGATGTACATCGTACAAAGGACCTCATACACAGCTGTGCTTGGAGAATCTTTGGCGACTAGCCCAGTGTTTTCCATCTGGCACTGGGGCACCACAGCACCTCAATGCTCACCAGCGAGCCCACTTGGATGGCCTCACTACACCGTGAGTACAAGAGAAGAACAGAGCTTATCCTCCCAAACAAAAACTAAGTTGTTTAGGCCGATTACAAAATCGACTAATACATGACAATCCATAGAATTGAATTGACACTAAAGTTGGATCATCGGTAGACCACAACGTGTACTTAGCGATTTCGGTGTACTATAACATGTACATTGTACACGTAAACCATAGCAGAAATTACAAAATTCAATGGAGAAATTTTACTTCGATCGGGACTCCAACCGGTACTACCGTTCTAAACAAATTAGTGGGTAGGCTCCGAAGATTTGTTGAAGGTAGACTCCGTAAAATATGTACATTTCCGGCAATATTATTTGCGAAACACCCCAAATTTTGTTTTCAACCAAAATTAAGGTAAAGGCCAAAACATAAAAAAGGTCTTCACCAAGATTTAGTTCAATTTTTGGCCGAATTTTGGTGTGGAACCCTTGTTAATCAGTGACAAGTAGTAGAAATTGCATGGTTTAGTAGGCGGGAGCCTACCCTTGCCAAAATAACTTAGTGGGCCGAGCCTTCCGTCGAAGGCAGCACTGACTCCAACTGAAAAAGAAAAATCAAAATCAAATCGAAAAGAAATAAATGCAAAGCACAAACTGTGAAACAAAGCAGAAAACTCGTTTCAAGAAATCAATGTATAGGCATGGCGATATTCTCAATCTTGTATCTTCTCATCTCGATTAATCAGAAAGCGTGTAAATGTCGTATAGAACTTTTCGTGTAAATATATAGAACTTTTTCTATTTCTAACACATTGTAAAGCGTTCGGGGTGCTTTATCACTTTCTTTATCATCGCTTTCCATTTTCGTCAAACTTAACGTTAGTTTTTGCTGGTGAGTTTGTCCAGAGATTGAAGAACCACTTTACACAGCGTCACTAGGCTTTTTTTTGAGACTTTTCAAACTGGCAAATTTACAAAATTAAGGTTAAAATTTGGTCAGCGTTTGTTGTATAATAACGTTTATCTAGGTTTTTCTAGCTAAAATCGTTTTGAAATAAAAAACGGAAAAGATCGAGCACTACATAACTATAATTTTTCAAATCATTTTTAGAGTCATCTTCAGAAATTTTCAGGACATCTTTGTTAATGCTGAACAAAGTCTTAGCAAATCCGCACAGCAAGAGTGCTTTGGTATAGGTAAAGAATTCTTTTACTATAGTTAATGCTATGATATGTGTGAAGTAGAATATCTCTGGAACAGTTCGGCCAAGAATGATTGAGTCAATGCTTGTCTATTTTAATACTATTTCACTAATTGTGGAATTGTAGAAGTCCCGCTGATATCACCTGCCATCTTCTTTTAAATTGTTTCAGAATTTCCCAGCGGCTGTACTTCCTTTAACTCCTCAAATATGCTGATTTGCTACAGCAGAATCTGGTTGGATGGCGGCTGCACTATTGAGGGTTTTATGAGTCCGGAGAACTATCAAATGCGAACTGGAAATCTGGATATTTTTGAAGAATTAAACTTACTGTAATTGCTTTGGATATTTTGTTTTACTTTCAGTAGTTTTGTACCGTCTTTGGAATTTATGAAAGAATTTTGGTTGAGCTTAAAGTGCAGCATCGGCATTAGCATGCCTTTGGGGAACAAAATGGCAAGGAATCGAACCAAAAGTGTTGCCGTCCAATTCATGCCCTGCGCGATCTTCTTGCGATGAAGTCCAAAGTTGACTTTTAGCCTGCGTTATTGAAGAATGGACTTGGTTCAGTTACTTCACAAGTTAGCGACAGTCAAGACTTGTTCATGACTTTGGGAAAGCTAAAACTGCTTCGGGACATTTATTGTAAATATTGGAAAAAAAAATTTTGTACCGCCTTCAATGTTGATACAACCATCTTTCAAAAGTTGGTAGAAAAATTTTGGAGCTCTTGCACTTAAAAACGTGAAAAATTTTGATGTGACGTGAAAAGTTTATTTATATTCAGTTAATTCAAAAATCCTTAACTTATTGCTGATTTTAAGGCCCCGCTTGTACATTTTACTCCAGGCCCCATTCTTACCTCTAATTTTGCAATGCAAGTCAGGACTTCGGGGTTGTATCGCATTTGCGAGTTGCAGTTGTTGTCATCCGTATTTAAATTTGACTTATATTGCTAGACAAGTCATTAATTTGGTTCGAAACATACGAAATAACAGCGACTATCGACCACAGGCGCAAGAAGATTGCTTTGGATTACGTGAGTATTGTGTTAAAAAACGAAATCCCATTAAGAAGTTATTTGAGGATTCCGTTGTTAGAGGGTACAATATTATCATATGATGTCGTTACACCAAAATGGTTGCTAGTACAGTTTGGGTGATTAACGGTACGCAACAATTTTTCTTCAATCTTTGTGGAAAATCTGTCACGTCATTCAGCAAAAAAAAAGTAAAGCCGCTAGAAGTTAACCGAAGTAAATCTTAAAAAGTCAAATATGATGAAGATGAATATGGTTTAGCTTTCTGGATTTGCTTAATTATGATCTCAGCTATATATCATTAATTTTTTTAACTATCCAGTTCAGTGTTATGATAACTAAATATTATTTTCAGAGTTCCCGTTAGGTTGTCAGGCCTACAAAGGCCCACATTTAGATGTTTGCCTAAACATGATATGGATAGACGCAGGTTGTGTGATGGAGGGCAACAGCTATCCATCCACATTAGAAGGAATTCACAAATTCAATTTAATCAATAGAAATATACGGTAAGAGGATGTTTTTTAATAAACTTTCAAGATTGCTCTTGATTTTAATCACTCCTTGGTATAGCATCGGGTTAGCGGCCGAAAGGTTACTGGTTCCCACTTTGATTCCCGAACCGTTCTTGCGTCGTTGTGAATTCGGGTGTTTTTTCCTTTTTTTCGTTGTGACAATGTAGTCTATTTGTCGTGATTGTTGACTCCGACGAAAAAATTATAAACAGAATTCAAAAAAAGATGCTCTGTATGTTGATGAGGTTGTACTGACACAAGATGTGTATGTGTAGTTATGTACTATGCTATAAATATCGTGGATGAATATAATATAAAATTGTAAGTGTGTACTCTGCGAAAAAAGATATATTTACTTCACTTCCAAGACGGCCTCTGCAAAATTTCAAAGAGACTCGGTTGTTAGCTCATTGCTTGTCTATATTTGTTCAGAAAAACATTTCAAGATTGTAAATTGTTCATTTTTTGGTTTCGGATCTGATAAAATTCTTGGCTAAGTTACATCTTCGCTTTGTAGCCTGTTTCCGAACTTCCCTTGACTTGAAGACCCTAAACCGGTCACTTCGCAGCATCCTTGTTGTCTTTTTGAATACTTTACGTGGTGTGTTTTATTGATTAGTGATGTGAGCAACAAACACAAAAAATCAAAAATCAAAACAAAAAAATCCCCAACTCCCCGTTTGAGCTGCTATAGGTATTAGTTTTCAGGATACTGATGAGCACTTTTAGACAAACGATGGTTGACGCTGTGAGTGGAAACTACAGGGCCCAATTAGATTGCTACGGTCTGCGTAAGTGGAAAATACTTGTGAATGTCTAGGAGTAAATAAAATATGATAGTAGGATAAAGCATTGAGCGTTTACATAAAATCAAATTTTTCATTATACTCGCGGTATTACGCTGAAGCGTGTAACGAGTTTGCCGGGCCCACCTCCGCCTGATTGTGACTGGGCAACAAAGCTTCTTTCGAAGAAATATCACAGCGGTGGCAGGCCGCTACAACACTGTGTTCGATTTGACTGACTCGAGATTTGAACCTCAAACTTTCCGCTCCAGAGACGAACGTTACCGTTCGACCCACTGGCCAAATCAAATCAAATCATTATACTCGCCGTAATACACCAAAGCGTGTAACGAGTTGGCCGGGCCTATCTCCGCATTATTGCCTTTGGGCAATACAGCTCCTTTCGAAGAAATGTCACAGCGGTGGTAGGCCGCAGACAACACTGTGTCCGATTTGATCGGCCCGAGATTTGAATCTCAGGCCTACCGCTCCAGAGACGAACGCGTTACCGCTCGACCAACGGGACAGTTTACACCAAATCAGTCCATAAATTTTTAGAGTCTATTAAATATATTTTAGAAAGTTTCATAAAAAATATAGGAAAATTGATTTTGGTCTCAAAGGATCATCGTCCACCGTTACCTATTAGTAGGTCCGACAAGCAACATTCTCCCAAGCGTTGGAGCCTAGACTCATACTCCACTGCAAGATCACCGGCTCCGAACTACGGCATACTCGACGCTTGGAATAAAGATACCCTTTTGTGCTTGCCGCTAATAATCGAATGTCAAACCTTGACCAATTAGATACCAAGGTAGCAGACTGGGCTGAACATTCTTGGACCACTGAATGGGGCAACCACAACACCAGACTCCATCTGGTCATCCCGAACATTGATGCTCTGCCATCAGGAATTCATCTCCCAAGGCCCTCCTGGGTCCGGCTAAGTCGTTTACCTACTGGTGTTGGACGTTTCCGTTCTTCGATACACAACTGGGGTATGGTAACAAATGCAACATGCAAATTCGGCGCTGAGAATCAAACGCCAGAACACATAAGAACAGGTTGTCCGCTCTACTCTCCATCTCAGGGTGAAGATGGACTGATCCGACTGGATGAAGTCTCAATCCACTGGCTGTAAGAAACCAAAAGAGGTTTAAACGACCGAACGAAGGAATAGTTTATTCACATAAAATAAAATCAGTATCGTATTCAAATGATTTTACAGTATGTGAATAAAATACTGACGTTGGTTTTCTAAGATCAAAATCGATTGTGAATTTATCAATATGTAGTTCTTGATAATTTTTTTGGAGCGGTAACGCATTCGTCTCTGAAGCGAAAGGTCTGAGGATCAAATCTAGGGTTGATCAAATCAGACACAGTGTTGCCAACGGCTTGCCACCGCTGCAAGTACATTTCTTCGAAAGGGGCTTTGTGTACCAGGCGCAATGATGCGGAGATGGGCCCTGCAGACTCGTAACACGCTTCGGCGTAATACAGCGATTCGAGTATAATGGAAGATTTGATTTAATTTTGTGAAAACACTTTTTATCCTCTATTAATTTTCGCCACAAAATCGTCAACTAGCACTGCAGTCTATTTGATTCGCCCCCATCAACCAATATGATGTGTTATTTATTTTCAGTTCAGTTATAGATATATAGACGCTTGTAAATATGAAACTCTGGGTTCATTCAAGAACATATCAAGGTTATTTTTTTTTCGACTTTAGTCAGTTGTGTTCAACAGGTTTTCCTCCTTCGTGCATTTTCTATGTCGGCAGAAATCCTGTCCCTTGTTTCAACAACGTCTACCTACAAACAACATGCACAGTTGAAGGAGAACGTTTTCCTTCAAAATGGAATCAAATGGATATTGAGTTTCTTCAGCAAATGAATTTGAGGTGGTAATGTGGATATTTGCTCGATGTCTGCGTACCTGCACTTTTTTGTGCTAGGCGTGCAGAAGCCGCGGACTCGGTGACTGGATACCCACGGCTTACCTTACTACGTCATCTATCGTGACTGCACTGCAACTGCAGCAACGTCCTGCCACCTCAACATGGTGGTGCAGTCCCCTCCCCAATGGGGATGGGTCGAAATGGCAGGACAGATCTCCCGAGGGACTCGACCGAAAGGTCGCCCCCATTGTCTCGGACTGTTTTTTCGCTGGGCCGCTCATTGACCGGTCACAACTGGGCGGCTCCTCTTCTTCTTATTGACAGGACCCCCTTTTGGCGTCTCCTTATCCTGGCATTGCTCCTTATTAGTGGCAATGTCCACCCTAACCCAGGCCCCATCACCAACCATCCTCACCCCAGGTACCCCTGCTCCATCTGCCATCTAGATGTGGGCAGAGATTCTCTTCAATGCTCTGCTTGCCTTAAGTGGGTGCATTTTCTTTGCTCCTCCCTCACTCGTGCTGACTTTCGCACAATCTGTGCAACTGGCACTGCAGTGGCTGGCGATGCCCAGCGTGCCATCCCCAAAACACAACTGGCTCCCCCACTCAGACCAGTCTCCTTGTTACGCCGCCTGCATCCCCTCCCCCAGGGTTCCCCCCACTTCCGCCTGGCTTTTACCAATCACGTCCACCTCGGGCCCCCCACGTTACCCTTGCTCCATTTGCTCTCTCGAGGTTGGTAAGGATTCTTTAAAGTGCTCCACCTGCTCCAAGTGGGTGCACTTCTCCTGCTCCTCTCTGACCCGGGCTGACTTTTGCAAAATCTGCGCGGCTGGCTCCCCCATGGGTTGGAATTGCCCTGCTTGTCTTAATGGGGACCTTGCCTCTCCCACCCTCCGTCCAGCGTCCCCCCGCCCCTTCTCTCCAGCTCCGCCCCCACCCACACCCCCTCCACTTGCTTGCTCAGATCTCAGGGATTCATCTCTACTTCTCCCCTCACATCCTCCCCTCCTTAACACCTACCCTCCTTCCGCCTTCACCCTTCCTGCTTCATCACCACCACCCACAGGTTCACAGCCAGTCCATATCTTGCCACCCCACCCTCAAGGAAATCCACGCCTCTCACAAAATCTCCGAATTCTTCAATGGAATGCCGGCGGTCTTTCCTCTTCCCGCCGTGCTGAACTGATCGCTTTTCTCTCTGGCAACCACTATGACCTCATTTTCCTCCAGGAAACACATCTTTCCTCAACCAAAAGTTCCAAATCCCTGGTTATTATACCCTCCGCACGGACCAGACATTCGGTAGACAAGGCCCTGTTTCCTGCGGTACTCATAACACTGGTGGTGGCGTCCTCACTCTCATCCACTCTGACCTAGCTTTCTCTCCTGTTTCTGTCTCCTCTCTGTCTTCCCAGGACCCCTACTCAGACTACGCCTGTGTTAAAGTTCTTCTCTCCAACCACTCTCCTCTTCAATTTCTTAACCTCTACTCCCCTCCCATCAGAAACACTCCTTCTGACTCTCGCACCAGGACCTTCTATCCTGACATCCTTCCTAACTCCCCCGACACTTTTATCCTTGGAGACTTCAATGCTCACCACCCAACATGGGACAGACTCATTCCCCCTAACCCGCTCGGAAATGACCTGTTTCGCTGGATCACTTCCTCCGGTCTGGAAATCTTGAATGACCCCGCCTCTCCCACGCTCCTTCACCATTCCACTGGGAGCCGTTCTTCCCCTGATATCTCGTTAGCTCCTGCGTCTCTCGCTCCCCACTGTGAGTGGCGCACTCTCCCTGGCCTTGGCTCGGACCATCTCCCCATTGAAATTGTCCTCCCCCTCTCTCCAGTTCGTTACCCAAACACTCGTCCTCTCAAATTCAACTACAAAAAGGACAGTTGGGATATTTACCAATCTTATATTGCTGAGCACCTTCCCTCTCTTGATTTTGATGCACTCAACATCCACCAGGCTGCCCACTCCTTCTCCCTCTTCTTAGTCGAAGCTGCCAAGGCCTCTATCTCCTTTGGCCGCCTTGGTCGTTCCCCCAAAGCCTGGTGGTCCCAGGAAGCGGAATCTGCAGTGCGGGAACGACGGAGGGCTCGCTCCGTAGCACACGGATCTGGGTCGCACCGCCTCAGATACATAGACGCTTCTCGTAGGGCGTCCTCAGTCGTTTCTAGAGCCAAATCTGCAACCTGGCAAGCCACCTGTTCTAACCTGTCTCCCCGTTCTGATCCTCGTGCTGTATTCAGGCTTCTCAATGCCATCTCTGGCAAAAAGAACACCTCCCATGACCCTTCTTTTCCTGATTGCACTTCCCCTCTTGATACTGCCAACCACTACGCCTCTTATCTTCGCTCACATCTATCTCAAGCAACACCCCGTTCCTCGCGCAAAGCTGAAAGACAGTTCATGAATGAACTCCGGAAAGCTAGCTGTGAGGATGCTTCTTCCCTCCACAATTCTTTCTGCTCCCCCTTCTCCTTGACTGAACTCTCCACTGCCATTAGTAATCTCTCCTCTTCCACTGCGTCTGGCCCTGACCAGATTGCCTACCCTTTACTAAAGCACCTGCCCGAACCTGCACAGCTCCTCCTTCTTTCTCTTTTTAACAGGTCCTGGCACTCTCACACCTTCCCCTCTTGTTGGAAACCTACCACTATCATCCCCATTTACAAACCTGGAAAGCCCACTTCCTCTCCGTTCTCTTTCCGCCCCATTTCCCTCACCTCCTGCATCTCCAAGCTTTTTGAGCGCTTGATTCTTTCTCGCCTAACTTTTCACCTCGAATCGAATCATCTCCTCTCCACTTGCCAGGCCGGCTTTCGTCCTGGTAGGTCATCCCTTGACCAAATTCTAACTCTGTCTCAATCAATCTGGTACGGCTTCCAAAAGAAAAAACCTCCAGACTGAACCATTTTGGCTTCTGTTGACTTCTCCAAGGCTTTTGACTCGGTCTGGCACTCTGCTCTTTTTCACAAACTCCTCTCGCTCAAACTCCCCCCTTGCTTCGTTTTTTGGGTACGCTCCTTCCTTTCTGATCGTAGAGCTAAAGTCCAGGTTGGTGGTTCCCACAGCCGCTCCTTCCGCATCAGACGTGGGGTCCCACAGAGCTCGGTTCTTGGTCCAGTCCTCTTCATTCTGTTTGTTGATGACATCACTAAGGATTTACCTCGGGATGCCCATGCCTCCCTGTATGCTGACGATCTGGCCATCTGGTCCTCTTCCCCAGACCCGCTCAAAGCCTCCTCTGTTGTCCAATCCTCCCTCGCCGTCCTAGAAACATGGTCCAACTTATGGAGACTTCCACTCAATCCAAAGAAGTGTGAGTCCTCCTTTTTCTCTACAGATCCCCATCAAGCCACTTTCCAACCCCGACTGAACTTCTTGGGCTTCCCTCTTATTTTCAATCCCACCCCTAAATTCCTTGGAGTAACCTTTGATCGGACTCTATCCTTTGGGGCCCATGTCCAATCCCTGTGTTCCAAGTTCTATCCACGCCACAAAGCCCTTCGCTCAATTGCCACTGCCTCTTGGGGTCCCACAAAAGAATCTCTCTCCCTACTCTACAAAGCCTTTGTCTGTCCGGTGCTCACATATGCCTCTCCTGGATGGTTCCCGTTCCTCTGCAACACTGCAACCAATCACCTGGAAGTTCTACACAGAGCTGCATGCAGGGTCATTACTGGTTGCCTCTCTTCCACCCCCTCCTCACTACTCCTTCTCGAGGCCCAACTCCCTCCTCTAAAGCTGACTCTAGAGCATCAGACCCTCTACTCCTTTGAACGTGCTTTGCGCCTTCCCCCCGACTTCTCCAGCCTTTATGCCCTGGCAACAAGAAACGTTCCCTGTGGACTGAAGAAGAAACCCTCCTGGAGATCTTTTTGTTCTTCAGCCACACAACCACTCCCATCCCCACGCGAGTCTCTGATCACGTGCCCCCCTTTTCCACCATGGTCCACAACCCACTTCACTGTTTCTCCCTTCATTCCCGATTGCACAGGCAGCAGTACAGCCCGAATCCAGTCTTCTTCAAGCAGACTATCCTCCCTCCCCCTGTCTGATATCCAAGTATGGACTGACGGATCTGTCCCCTCCCTTTTCGGTCCTGGTGGCGCTGGAGTGTATGCAACATGCTCCAAATGCAACACATCCCATTCCCTATCCTTTTCCTCCGGTCCAATTGCCTCCAGCTTGACAGCTGAAACCTTTGCCCTCAAGCAAGGTCTTGCTTGGTGTAACAGCCATTTGATGACCTGCAAATTCCAGTCAGTTCTTTTCCTAACCGACTCCCAATCAGCCCTCTCTATCCTTTCTTCAGCCCCCTCTAATCTCCTGCCTGAGTCCCTCTGGAATGTTTGGTCCCTTGCCTCCTCCCTCTCCAACAATACCACTTTGAGCTTCCAATGGGTCCCCGGACACGCAGGTCTCCCCGGAAATGAAAAAGCTGATTTACTTGCCAAAACTGGTGCCTCTCTGCCCACTGATGCAATCCCAAGCCCTCTCCCTCCAGTTATTGCCAAAGTCCGTTATTCCCAATACCACAATTGGAGACGTCACATCTCCCACTCCCATCTGAACTTCCAAGTCCCCGAAGTCTCTTCGGAGGAACTCCTTCTTTCTCGCTCCATACGTAGTGAGCTCTCTCGTCTTCGCTGCCATGGTCACAGTCTTCTTTTATCCTCATATCTTCACAGGATCAGTCGGAAGGAGAATTCTGATTATAGTGCCTGTGGACACCCTCTACATGACCACAATCATCTCTTCCTCGACTGTCTTGCTTCTGAACCCCTTCGCAAATCTATCTTTGGCTCCTCTCTTTCTATTCTCGATCTATGGTCCAGACCTTGGGGTGTGGCCCAACTGTTGGGTCTCCGCGGAGTTCCTCCGCGCCCCCATCCCTCGGAAGGGGTCGGGTAGTACCACCACCACCACCACTGCACTGCAAAATAAGTGTTAATTCGCCGTATATTAGTACCACTCATTGGCACTCAAGATTGCAAATCGTGGCAATAAATAGCTAAAAGGCCGGTCAGTTGTGTAAAAATGATGATTTTGTTGTCTGTTAGCAGTTGGATAAGCTACTTAATGGCTTGACTCAAAATCCACAAAGATTACTTTGCTGTCTGCTGACCATCGACCGAAGCAACTTCGTAAATAAATAAGATTGCACAATTTTTTGCAGAGAGATTATCAACTACTTCAATAGATTAGCTATGAGAGCAGATAACTATGATGCTCAAGCTCAGTTGGATTGCTATGGACTACGTAAGTTTAGGAGCAGATATTGTAGCTAAATTCAGTGTTTTTTTGGTAATGATTAAAAGATTCGCAAAGTTTCAGAAGCCATAGTCAGGATCTACCGTGGCATTCTTACAAACCTTTCGATCTATTATTTTACTTGTTTTTCCATCTTTATTCTTCATATTGCCAATTTTAATTGGTCATGAGACACTGAAGAAACCTTTTGATAATCGTAAAGCATGAACATTATTTTGATTTTACAGCTTTTAGTTTAGTCCAACTGGTAATCAAACTCTGTTTAGTTTTTTAGTCCGAAGCACGGGTATCATCTGAATTTTGATTTTCAAGGATTTCCGTCCGGCTGTAGGAGATTCAGAGGCAGACATGAGGACGAGTGCTTGAGATCGATGATGTTGGAAGCGCGATGCCACCCTGCTGGTTTTCTCAACCCATATAATTTAAGGCCAGTTGCCTCGGGAATGTACTATCTCTTTGATTTAAGGTTTGTTTTAAAAGTTCTCATTTTTCTTCCTAGTGTTTGCCACTGGTAGATGTCGTGCTGGGTTGATTTTCTGTGTAAAGTGCGAGTGAAATTTGTAAAATTTTGGGCTAAAAGCTTGAGCGCTGTGTAATATTATGCAGTATGTTACAACAGGGACAGGTGTTTTGTAGCAGCCAATGAAACATAGTAAAAACTAGGATAAGTTGCTCAAGTTTACCATACTTTTTCATCAATCCATTAAGCTCTTTAATCACATTGGTTTTCTTAATTGCGTCACAAAGCAGCTCCACAATCGAACCAATACCCCACTATATTTCGACTAGCAATCAATCAGTTATCCAAATTAAAGGATTAGCATCTTGGTTATCGAATACTTTGCTTTCCTTTTGAGTGATGTGAACATGGCCACTTCTCGGATTTTTGAGTACATTACGTTAGCAGCCATTCAAAGTTTTATTGTATACTAATGCTAAGTCAATTAAAAAAATGCTTTTTTTAACGTTTATCAATTTGTTGCTGTGGCCCTTTTCAGACTGATTACTGTGATACAATGTTAAATTGAACTGATAATAGTGCTACATTAAAATACCGCTGCAACAGCTACATTGGTGGGGTTGTATGGTGTAATATTCCATTCCACTATGCCCGCATTTACAAGAAGAGCTGTTTAGGGTAACTGTTTTTTTAGGCAGTTGTTGGCTGCTTTGAATGCTTTGAGAGTACGCTCAGCAAGTGACGTGGATGCTCAGTTGTTATGCTTTGGTTTGAGTAAGTCTTTGTCATTTCGCATTTGGGAAATCCTCATTGGGTAGGATTGGGGTAAATATAACCGAATCGTCACTTCACAAATGTTTTACAGTATTTTGACTGCATTGTTTTTGATTAAATCTTTTAAGAAGTCCATTTACCTTAGTCCTCAGTAAGAAGGGAATTATCGAGCGAAAGGTCGATGATAATCTTTAAAGTTCTTGAATCACTTTCAGCATGTCTTTACCAGAAGAACAAGAAAGCCTATAACAACGCGTTTGTTTGTTTTAGGGTTTCCGGTTGGATGCACTAATTACTATGGACCAAACAGTGATTCTTGTTATCAAACCATATTCACGGCGGTGGGCTGCCTTCCCGAAGGCACAGCCTTCCCCCCGATTTTGCGCCAACCTCAACTTGCAGAGTTGGGTTTGCTGAATCTTCGGTAAGTAGAAAGCAGAATTTTTATTGTAGCTAAAGATAATTATCATCATGCATTGGTTTGTTGGGGAAAGAATGTAACGCTTTTTTTCGATGGGTCAAGAAGCCTTCCTGCTGTGTTTACTTGGAAAACTTGTAAATACAACTACGAACCAGTGCTCTGTGGTATTTAGGCTAATATGGAGAGCTTAGTCCATTCGCAGGAGTGAATCTTTCGTTCGAATGAACCAGGCACTTTGCATCTGTCTATCCACACCAACACTAAGCAGTAAGCACCCGTTTTTGGGTTCTGTTTGCAAGTTGTTCGTCCGGCTGGGCCAGTGCGCCTGTTTATACCACACGCAGTAGAGGCTTGACATCGTCACTTTTAAAACTGAATGCCAACCAGGAAAGCTGTGAATAGCATTAGTCATAGTATTTGGCTGTACCCGACTGCAAATCGAGCCCAATAATTGGTAGAAAAAAAATTAGAAACCTTTCAAAAAATTACAGCTTCTGCGAGAAAATATTCTACAAGTTAGTTGGAGGTACAAAATTTGAGAAATGACCAGGATGTTCATTTTTTCCAAAGTTTTCGTTTGACACTTGTCAAGAAGGATCATCAGAGTGGATAGCACAAGAAAAGAACAGCTGCCATTCCGCGCTGTTCACTCTGACGATTCTTCTTGGCAACGGACAAGTCAGAGTCAAACGAAAAGTTCGAAGAAATGAACATTCTGCGGATTGGAGAAAATGTTTGTTTAAATAATTTATGCAAAAATACATGCAAGTTAATAACGTCCTCTGTGCTTGTATCAGTTATTGACTGTTGCAGAGAGCTGTTTCAGCATTACAGAGGACTTGTTCGAAAGGCGAATCGTAGAAATGCTGGAGCACAGCTTCAATGCTATGGATTAAGTATATGCCACGTTATATTTTGCTGTATATTTATTACATACAGTTGTTAGCGTAACTTTTATTAAGTCCAAAACCAGTTTAATTGTTGTTTCAAGAGAAATTAATGAAATGATTAATCGAAGAATTGAATTTGTGTTTGAATTCGATCAGGCAATTACTGGCCTGTTGGCTAGCTAGTAGATGGAGCGTCTACTACTGTAATGGTAGACTCGGGTTCCATTCTAAGTAGCGTCTGACTAAAGTCTGAAGAATTATTATTCACAGTTTTCTGCTTAACGTTCAGGTTTATTGAAAAGGAAAGTTTCCACCGTATGTGGTAGACTAGTAGGTAGGTGCTAGCTTGACTCGAAAATCGAAAGGAATTTTCGCTAGTCTGAGATTTAGATTTCTGGTTTTGGTAAAGCCGAGTTTTTGCAAAGTGTCTCTTCTCTCCCATCCTTCGGAAGAAAAAAGAGGTTGGCTAGCATCAACCACGCCAAAAGTATTTTTGTTGTCTTTTGGTGAAGGCAACTAGGTATAAAAAAGATGCAATTACCATTGTTACTGTCGTTGTGATTAGGAAACAATCACTCAACTCAAGTAGGTCTTACGGAGTTATGCGTGTGTGCCTTAAATAAGATGTTTTTAAAACGCTACTGACTGCAAGTGAACTTTGTTATTAAGTATATTTCAAGTTTCAAGTATGCTGTTTTGTTATGGTGATTTATTATGTAGGATTTCCTTATTGCTGCATCAATTTTTTTGGACCTCACCCCACAGAATGTTACGAAGCTATATGGAGACAAGTTGGGTGCATCGAACAAGGCTATGCTTTTCCAAGAAACTTAACCGATATTGAACTTGCTTATATGAGTAGCTTTACAGTAAGGTACAAGAAGTTCTTACTAGAAATACAGTTTATAACGATTGCTATTGCATTAATCAGAGCGTTCTTCGTTTTCGAAGTTTTCGTGCAACTTTGGTGTAGAAGATGTCAAAATGAAGAGCGCAGAAAACGAACGGCTATTTACTGAAAAAATTTCAAATACCTTCCAGAAGTTATTTTTATGCGTTAGACAATTCTAACTAAATGCGTTTTGTTTATGTGCTTATTAGTTGCTGTTTTAGGTTGCTGATTCAACAAGCTCAAGGGATTTTTGACAGAGCCCTTCAAGGAAATGATGTAGCTCAATTACAGTGCTTTGGAAGAAGTAAGCAAGCAATTGATTGCTAGGAAAAGTAATGCTTTTGCGGCTTGCAATTTTTTCTTGTCAAACCTCTCGTATGAGTTTGTCCGCGATTTCTCTCTTCTTCGAGGAAAGGCTTCCGCTGTTTTTGTTGAGGCGGTGGGTCATTGGTGTTACGTCTCCTTTGAAGTTTCTCCGCCTTTTCTTTTCCTCGGAGGAGGTCGAGTAGCACCATCGCTTAATTTCTTTAGTGTGCTAGTTTTCACACGATAGTCTACACCAATGCGACTGCTTTCAGAGTCGCATGATTATACACATACATACTGTTTGAAAATGGAGGAAGAATACTGTATGCTAGCAAACTGTACAACCCTTTCTGGTCCACGTTTCATGTGCGACTCAACGTTCTTCTCCCCAACGTTTTTTTTGCTCAGTTTTCAAAAGCAGCCCTAATTGTATGAGTAGGCAACAAACTCCGATGTTTCGAGGCGGTAATGTTTGAAGCCAAAAAAGAACGAGCTTTGTGTGAAACTATCATTTTATTTATTGAACATCAACTGATTGGCGTTGATGATCTTTTTTAGGATTCCCAAGGTTCTGCAGAACTTTCAACCAATCACATGAACCATCCTGCTTAGAAACAATTTGGCTGAACGTCGGCTGTTTAAGGGATGGACTGGGTGAACCGTTTAAGAGATCGCAGGCTGAAAGAGAAAGATTGGGCGGATTGACGTTAAAGTAAAAGATGTTATATAGAGTCGCTACGAGTTTTATTGGCATTTCTCTGTAGTTGTAATTACATGTTTATTTTACCTGAAGTTTCTTTGGCCAGGAGACAGCAAAGGGACCTTGTGGTCTTCGAGTCAAACTGCCTCACACGGTGGAGTATGCGGGATGTCAAGAAAAGATTCGAATATTTCATTTGTCTTGAAAGCCAGTTTGCTTTTAACGGTTAATTCTCAGTGATGACCTGTCTTTTTCCCAGAAATGTGGAGTGTATGGTCCTTGTCCCTTTCTCTCTGAGAGTTAATACTAGGATTATTTCATAGAGTTAATGTTAGAATTATTTCATACTGCATAGAATTATTTATTTCATAGAGTTGATGCTAGAATTATTTCGTACTGCATTATTTTGTAGAAATTAGTCTGTTCTTTGCCAATACTTTCCACAAAGTTTTGTTAATCCTGAATTAAAATTAATCCACGTTTGTGTAGTCAATCCTAAATTGTGTAAAGTCTATCAAATCTAGATTAGATCTTAAAAAGAAAGATTTATATTTGCATAATAAGTTTGCTGAAATTTTTTAATGATTTTGGTTTTAGAACTATGTATTAATAGAATTTGATCAAAATTATGATATAAAAACGAAAAAGATATCACCTAGTCAGCTATCAATGTTTTCAAATCGTTAGTTTTGATGTGCGGGTTGGTTGAAATCTTAAAGTGAACTTGATTTTGCAGCGCTATAGAAGCGGAATTTGAAGAAACTCGAAATAGAGCAAACAATTATGACGTCACTGCTCAAGAACAATGTTATGGACGTAGTAAGTTAATTGAGTATAATAACATGATAATAACATGAGCCAACGTTTTCCTCTACTCCACTCGCCATGTCAGCCAATTCATTTAATAAACTTCATTGCTAATAAATGGAGGATGGAATTGCCAGCAACAACATATTATAGCTCAAGTAGATTGTTCTGCACACAATAGTACATTAGCTGTTGAGTAGTCGATAATTATACCGTCCCTGCTGCTGCTAGCCTAACTGACGAGACTTGAAATTTAGTCGAAATGGATTTGTCTTGGGCATGCTTGATTCAGTAAATTGCCCATTATGGGATTAAGGACTTATTCTATTCATTCTCGGTTGCTGTGGGGGTATTTTTCGTGAGAAATATTTATTTGGAAGAACTTAATGATTTGCGTTTTTGAAGAAAGCGTTTATTAACCCCTCGCTTTTCTTGTGAGGTTTGTAGGAAAGCAGCTTGAGATTGATGCGCACACTTCACGGTCTTTCATCACTCCCTCCACGTCGCTTAAGTGAAGTCCCTTGGACGTAATGTCTAGAATCAATCTCTTGCCCATAGCTCTAGTACCGTTACCCTACCATAGCCTTGATTATAATAATTCGGTATGGTTTTTAGAATTTCCGGACGGCTGCAGATTTTTTCGAGGGCCACATAGAGACGAATGCTTAGTTGCTGCGTGGAGAGATGCTGGTTGCCTACGTCAAGGCCTTGCTTATCCTTGCCGCCTTCCGGACTACAGGAGAATGCTGATTAACAGACTGAATGTCTTGTATGTGTTGACAATGATTGTCAACTTTACTTTTATACAATTACAAAAGACTGAGTTAATGTTCTAACCACAGACATTCGTCTCTGGAGCGGGAGGTCTGAGGTTCAGCTCGGGTTGACCAAATCGGACGCAATGTTGCCAACAACTCCTCACTATAGTAGTTGTTTCTTCGAAAGGAGCTGTGTCGTCCGGGCCTCATCAACCAGTGATTAGCCTCCCCGACTCGTTACACGCTTCGACATACTACAACAAGTAGAATGAAAGATTTAATTTGATTAAGGTAATGTTTAAAACCAGCACACAAGTTGTTGCAGAGGATTTTACTCAGACAAGGCTCATCAAATTCAAATGCATAGCGCACTGCACTGTTGCAACGAAATATTATTTAGCTTTGACTCATTTGTTAGTTAGAATCAGTGTTGGGCATTAAGTCGTTAATTCGTTAATAACGAAGTTAAGTTTTTCATTAACGAGTTAAAAAGCTTTTGTGAGTTAACTTATTAACTATAACTTTCGTTAAACTACTTTAATGTTTACGTTAATCCGTTAAATTTCTCGCCTACACCAAGCGTCCTTATGCCATAATAATAGAAATAAAAAAATAAAATAAAAAAAGGCTTCCGCTCTTTCTATCTTTATTAGAATAGTAAATAGTTAGTATCAGAAATTAGAATGAGTAAGTTTTATCTCGTATGGAAATGAAATCATTTTATTGGGCATCAACTGCAGGTTAATATTGAACTTTTTTATTAATTAACAAATTAACTTTTAACTTTAACTTGCGTTACTTTTGTTTTTTAGTTAACTACTTAACTTTAACTTAGTTAAAAAATTGCTTGAAAAATCTTAGCGAATTAGCTCTTAACGAAGTTAACGTTTCTCATTAACTTGCCCAACACTGGTTAGAATGTAATATATGCGTTTTACATATGGCTAGGCCATGGTGCCTGTTATTTGCATTTGAAAACGTTGTAAACGATTTTGGTGGACATGGTTAAGATATATTGGCACTACTACCACTAGAAGTGGTCTAGATACTTTTGGTTTCTACTCTACCTCAACCATCTTTTTCACGAATGTTCTGCATCCTCCCAGATAAGTAAATTTTGTCTCTTCATTCCCTCCTTTGTGTGTAGGCTACTGTTGTATCTCTGCGAAATTTCTTTGCTCTTTCATTTCTCAAAAGAGGTCAGGTAGCACTATTATCTAACATTATAAATATTTACAGCGAGGTTTTAGCCAACATGATTCAGATGCGAAAGAATGCTGAGCATGGATACAAAGGCGCGCAGATTGCTTGCTTTGGGCTGGGTAAGCGCTGACAAAAAAGTTATGCTATGTGCTAAATATTCGTGCTAAATTTTATTTAAGTTTCGGGAACCAACTTCAAGTCGTAGCAAGATCGATCAGTTCCAGGGCCTCTGACGTATAAGCTTCTGTTGAGGTTCACCCACATAAACTTTTGTAAAGTTATGTCTAGCGGTAGCGCGTTCGTCTCTGGAATGAAAGTTCTCAGGTTTAAACCTCGGGCCAACCAAATCAAACACAGTGTTGCTAACGACTCGTCACCGCTGCGACATTTCTTCAAAAGGAGCTGTGTTACCTGCAGGCGCAGTGATGCGGAGATGGCCTTCCAAGTCGGCGTATTACACCGAGTATGTGATTTTGGAAATCATGTCTTATACACTTGCCTTGTTTGCCGGTGCTTTTTGACTTTTGTGATACTGCGACTTGCTCTGTGGTGCGGAAATGCAAAGTAGTATTGAACTTCTTAACACCTACTGCCATAGGGAATGAAAAGAATTTTATATTTGAACGAAAACACAATTATCCTGGTTGGTGTAAGTGGCACCTTCTATGTTTTATTCGCAACAGCGTTTTTGCAAGACGACGCTAGTATTGCTGTTTTTAAATTGTCTTATATAAAACTGCTTTGAATAATAACCCGTAAATCTAAAACTATACTGAAAAAAGCAAGAAAAGAATAAAATGAAGAAAAATGGACTGATGATGCATGTGATCGAACGAAAAAGCGAAAGCATGGTAAAGACCATGACGCCACGAAAGCCGGGGAACTCCGTCGACGGGGACAACATCGGATCCAAGATTAGAAAATGATGATGATGATGAAAACTATTCTGAATAAAAAGATTTTTTGGTTGAGCGTTTCATGTAGTTGTTGGTTGGAAATCCCGGCTATTTCTCGTGGAAGTGAAAACATGGTGCAGCAGAAATGCTAAACGACAAAATCCCAGCTGTGCTGGATGACGCGGGATAGAAAAGAGGCCGTTTCCACGCCACTTAAAGAGTTTGCACTCCATCACTACACCAGCGGCCACCGTTGAAGAATGCCCATTGAACGCCTTTTACAATCCGTTGAACGAGTGGCTTCGCTGTTTTGTGCTGAATGAAGTACTGGAGGCCTGTAAACGAGGCATTCGTGTGGCTCACTTTTGGAGCCGACTGAGCCGAGGTCAAAAAATGAAGGATGAAAGTAAAACATTTTATACGTCCTAACTTGCCTTGTGCTTCAGAATTTCCCGGTGGTTGTCAAGAGTATGCAGGGGCTAGAAATGGCATAACACCTGATTGTTACACTTCAATTTGGCTGGAAGCTGGCTGCACCCGTAATGGAATTAGAAATCCTGAAAATCTAACGGTTACAGAAACAAGCGAGTTGAATATCCTCAATCTAAGGTATGTATCATAGCACGACGCGGATTAAACTACGATTAAACTCGCATAGTCAAATCAAATTTGGAAGCAATGCCAAAATCATCACATTTTCTTGAGAAAAGAAGTCGAAAAATAAATGAACCACCCGCACACCACATGTATGACATGATAGCTTGCTGAATCTGTCAGTCGGTTAATAAGCTTACCAAATCAGCTTGACTGATAAAAGAGTGATATTTCCAGAAACAGTAGTTGTAATAGGCTGCTATTTTTGTAGTAGGCTATCATGATAGACATGTGTAATTTCATGTGGTGGTTCATCTATTTTTCGATGTCTTTTCGTGAAAAATTAAAAAAAATACGCTGCTTTCTACTTTGATTTCGCCACGTAAGTTTACTTCATTGCATGTACGCTAATAATATGTTTGAATTATACGCACTCAAATTTTTGGGCAATGTTTTTGCCAAAATTTCTGATCAATAAATATTTTTTAAAATTTGCTATGTTAAGTCTATCTAGCCAGTACGTAACTTGCCTCTGCACAGTAGCGTAGCCAGGGGGGGGGGCGGGGGGGGGCTCGAGCCCCCCCCATTGGCTTGTGAAGTATGCAAAATTGCACGTTTTTGGTGGTTTTGAGGCCGATTTTTTGTGAAAAATTGAAAATAGCCCCCCCAATAGGAAAACAGCTCCCCTCAAACGTTTGAATTTCCGATTTGGGCCGAAAAATCAGTCTCAATTTCGGTAAAGACCTTTTTTTTTTTTTTTGGAGACCACCTGATTTTGAGCCGAAAAAACGTTTGAATTTCGGCCGAAAAATCAGTCTCAATTTCGGTAAAGACCTTTTTTTTTTTTTTTGGAGACCACCTGATTTTGAGCCGAAAAAACGTTTGAATTTCCGATTTCGGCCGAAAAATCAGTCTCAATTTCGGTGAAGACCTTTTTTTTTTGTTTGGAGACCGCCTGATTTTGGGCGGAAAAAACCTTTGAATTTCCGAGCTTTCCGAGAAATTTCGTCTCAATTTTCGGACAAACCGTGTGAAACTGATTCAAGAACAATGAAAATTCGGGTCAAGGTCGTTTGCACTTTTCTCACTCCTTCAAAATAGCCCCCCCCCCCTTTTCCAAATCCTGGCTACGCGCCTGCCTCTGCAAGCTAATCAATAAATAATTGATATTAATCATGCTGTTTACAAATCAATATCAATTCACTTATAGATAGTACTGAAACGTTAATATAATATATTGTACTAGCTAACCGAGACAGAAAATTGCTGTGTATTTAGCTTGTTTAGTACAGCTTTTCTTCGCTTTGTTAAAAGCTCTGCCCCGGCTTTGTCTAATTAGCTGCTTTTATATAAAGACACTACTTCCACTATGATTTGATAAGATGCTATGTTTCAAAACTGATATTATTGCATCACTATGGCAAATTGATGTTGCTTTCCATGCGTTGCTATTTGCAGAGAAATCCGGAAAGTTTTTGACGCATTGGTAAATCAGAGTATGCTACTGAATCCTCAAGCTCAAGAGTACTGCTATGGAGCTAGTAAGTAGAAAAATGTATTGATAAAGCGACAAAATTAACTCAGTCATTCTTAATCTTTTATCTTTTTGGAACCCTTCGAAAACATCATTTCTCGCACCCCTCGCCCAAATCAAGATGCAGAGTAGAAAAAAGTCTTCGACGGCTTTTACGTGGTTTGCTGCTTGTGATTCACACCTCTGGTTGAAATTCTTGAATTGACTTTCTAGGACACATTGAAGTAAAGATCGTGAAAGCTAAGTCTATACAACTGCAAGTTACTAATTAGTTTATTAGGTGGTTATTTGAAGTGCTAGATTACAACATACGTTGTTTAGGTTATGTATTTTGTCTTTTTCCCAGATCTTCTCAATCTGAAAGAAACTAAAGCGTAGTAAATACCCGAAAACTTTAGCAGTAAAGTCCTTGTAAAACCTTTTAGCTATTAGATATTAGTTATTGTAAACTAGAGGTGCCGTTGTAGTGTCGTGCATTTTTTACTGGGTTATTGTAATGTGGACCAGATGGATACCGTAATTAGTAGTTAGTTACTGTATCACGGTAGATTACTCAGTATTAAATGGGATCATCATTTACGGGTGAAACGGACTGTAGGGTTTGATTCTGCGGTTATCTGCTGTGATATTTGCTCAGATAATTATGTTTGTTGATTGAAATGTAGACTCAGAAATTATTGTGCGTTGCTGTAAAGTTTCTCCAATGCTTTACCGCATAGCATTGCTTACAGCACTAGCGTACGCAGGATTTTCGTAAGAGGGGGGGGGGGGGGGGCGGGGGTAGGAAATTTGAGAATTATGAAGACCAAAAGAAAAAGGTCTTCACTCAGATTCAGCCCGTTTTTCTGCTCGCATTTTCTACCCAAATTCCAAACGGGGGGGGGGGGGCATGACTGAATTTCGCGCACTATTCTTACATATTTATGCGTTACTGGCACCCCAAAGGGGTGGCATGGCACAATGCCCCCCTAAATACGCCACTGGCTGACAGATGTGCTATTGGGCCTACGTCGAGACAACGAGCTTATGCAATATTGTGACCTTGTTCAGCTTTTGGGTGACAATTTTATAGGCTTCCCTGCTGGCTGCAATAATTTCCACGGTCCAAACCCATTAGCTTGTTACGAAACAATATGGATTGAAGCTGGGTGCTTACGCGACGGATTTCGTCACCCTCAAAATTTAACCGCGATTGAGTTGGAGAATTTACACTCAAGAAATATCAGGTGATTATTAAATCCTTGTAATGTAACTAAAAGATTTATCACATCACAATTAGAAGTAGTCGGTACTACAGCCTATCTAATTCACCAAAAGTCAAAAAATAATTGAACCATATCAGGAGTTACACCGCATGTTAATATGATAGCCTATACCTGTCATTCCATTAGCAGTGTAAGACAACTGATATGAAGAATATTACGACTCATCAGTTGGGCTGGCGAGTAAAAATTTTCGAAAGCTAGCGAAAACTTCATAGTGAGTTGTGTTACAGACAAATCGAAAATTTCGTTGATGATTTGATAGATCGAGCACAGAGAGGCGACCCATTTTCGCAAGAGTTTTGTTTTGGACGAAGTAAGTGCAAGGACCGTATTTTGCGATGCCATATAGTTTGCGAGTCCCGATGTCGTAGGTTTGGTTTGTTTAGACATCGCAACATTTTCGACGTCTTAAAAACAATGCATAGTTGTTTGATTGATCCATGTTTATCCTCCACTCACGAGGAAGCGACGGTAGCGCTGTCATTTTGGACAAATCCTCACTCGCTTTGGAGTTGACCGTTTTCCAAGTTTTTCGATTGAAGTTTGACTTCTTCCCACTTAAATTTACTGCTTGTTCGAAGCCACCAAGCAGAGATAATCACCAAGCCACCTAGCCGAGTTACTTAGTACACTGTGGTTTTGGAGCATAAGCTTCATTTTTTCTTATCGCCATTTTGATACTGTAGTTGGAGAGGAATCTATTCATTGTTTTGTATAGTGATACATCTGGACAATAATCTCAAACAGCGTAAAACAAAACATCGTCTAAAACAATTCCAGAATATTTTTCAAAATAACATTTTGTTTTAAAAAGACGTTTCGGTTAGTTGCTGCTACCATTTTCAACACTATACAAATCAAAGTTCTCCATTATATAGCTCAAAATCAGGTCAGAAAAAATATTTGAACATAAATTATTTTAAACAAACGTTTCGATAATAACTTCAACCAATTTCAATCTTGTTCAAATACAACGTTATAATGTAATAATACCATTTGAGAATAAAAAATAAAAAATGGTCGAAGTTATTAACCGATGCGTTTATGTATTATGTTCAAAATAATTATGTTCAAAATAATTTATATTCAAAATAATCTTTGCAAATTTTTTTCTGAGCTAGATTTGTGAGCTTTGATTCAACGTTACTGTTTAGCGTTCCCTGGTGGTTGCAGCAGTTTTCGTGGCCCTCACCCGGACGTTTGTTTGGCAACAATATTTATAACAGCTGGCTGTATTGAGGATGGCTTGCACTATCCCACCAAACTTCGACCCGGCGAGCGGCATGCTTACGATGAGTTAAATTTTTGGTAAGTTGTGATGCAATAATGATCTACTGTATATCCTACTTCAATGAACGAACAGTCGTAGCAAAGAAACTGTCATTTCAAGCAGCATTTTTGAAAACTGGTAGCGGTAGAGTTCTGTATTTAAGATAATGAAAAACTTGTATTTTATAAAACTTAGAAAAAACTGTGTCTCTTTATATTGTAATTAGCTGATTTTGTTATTTTAATTTGGTTTTATTTTTGAAAGTATTTCCAGCAATTGCCTCAACCAGGTTTGAGCAAGATTACCACGCATCATCGTAGAACATATCTGTCGTAATGCAGTAAGCTATAACCATCGAGGTCGGTAGCTGCACAGCTAATTGTTTATACTAAACTAACTACGCTAAATTAAAATCATTACAGAACCTAAAACCAAAACAGTATCTTTTTCGCTGAAAACGTCTCCTCAGGCGCTTGAAACTTTATTCAAGTAATATTTTATTCAATCAGCCTGCAAGAGTCGTTTTCGACGAAATAACGCTGTTGTGGTTTAAGATTTTGTAGTGGGTTTAGTTTATTGCTGTTTAATCTGTCCAGACTTTATTGTTCGCGACCACGTAGTTGCGTTTCGTTGAGACCAAATTTCTATTAAACTTACCGAAACATATCTAATTTTCCAGCGAGCTGGAAGACATTTTCCGGGCGATGCACGCGCTGGCTTTGACCGCTAATGAGGGAGCACAGTTCGACTGTTTCGGGAGAAGTAAGCTACAAAAATTAGTTGTAACCTTTCTTCATGCACTTTTCAGATCAACTTGTCACATTTTCTCACAAACCATCATTTACGGTAGCTTTTGGTTGAGCGTCGTTGGGCGATCGAAAGGTTGCTGACTCCCAGTTCGATTCCCGAACTGACTTGGTGTTCTATCCTTGGAAAGACACTTAACGCTTATTTCCTATCGAGGCCAAGCTGTCTATGCGTTGTGGTGGTCGTGCCTGACAAAACACTGCCACCAAAGCTTAGCGATTGGGTCATAAGCACAAATAATTGAGAATTTTTTTGACCGGTTTTCTCAGTCTAATCTTCGTTGAAAATTTTTCATAGCAGCTCTAGCTGAGGATGCTTTTAGCGCTGTAGTGATATAAGTGAAGTCAACAAATTAAGCTCAATTTGTTCTTTGCAGTCTGCCATTTGAATTTTTCTCCTGAACATTTTCAACATAGTTGAACATATGAAATTATGATTCTGTTATTATACTTTTTTGAGATAATTGCCCTTACCATTTTGTATTTTACTACTAGCTACAGGCAAAATCTTGCTACTTGCCCGCGTGCAATCTGCGTGTAAGTGACATGACCTTGCATTCTTCTAGTCAAGATGCTACCTGCCTACCTTTCTACCTCACACGCAGGAACCGTCACACCATCCGTTTTTCATGTTGAACGTCAAACAAAGCAGATGTGAATATATTTTATGGAGTTTTTTTTTGCAAAAGTTTGAAACGTTTAACTCATCCGCGAATCAAACTTGAGTCTACCGTTTCAGTAGCAGGCGCTGTATGCTATAGCTGACTGGTTAAATGAATAATGACTTTTTTGTTTTTCAGTTCTTCCCAGATTTTGCACCACGTTTCGCGGGCCAAATAGCATTTCATGCTATGATGAATTGTGGTTGGAAGGAGGCTGCTTACGAGAAGGGAGCGGTCTTCCATCAAAGCAAAACATTGACGTAATTACGCAATACCACGCTCTGTCGATAATGTGAGTATTTCTGTATAAACCGTCTGGATAATGTCAGCTGCTGCGATCAGGAGTTACCTACAGCAAGACAAACATGGCAAAGTGTGGTTACTTGCACTAACTTGCGACAGTGGTCTAGAACCTCAAACCACTGAACAGTGAACACCCCTTACATGTTTAAATAACTTCAAGCCCCTTCTCTAGGACTCTTATTCCCAACAAGATCTGACAGCCTACAATTCCAAATGACCATTTTTTTATATAAGGAGCATGCCAGTTCGAATTTGGTTATATCTTAAAGATAAAAAAGTAGGTTTTAACACAGCGACTAAGAGTGCACCAAGTTTATAACATATTGTTTTTGTTAAAAACAATATGTTCTGCGAAATTAATAATAAGTTATAGACAGTATTCAGAGTCTTAGAGGCACAATCAAGCCTTTGATTAACAGCCTATAAGATGCACTGTTTTGGAATTGACTTAAGTCGTTTAATCCACTTCAGTATAACTAGGACTAGTATACAGGTATGAACATGAGCGTAGAAAGGCAGAGAATCGCAAATTAAACAGACCATAGCCAAATATAAAAAGCTGTATTTTTGAAAATCTTAAGTAATTACAATATTACAAGAGATATCACTAGTTCAATTCAAAGTAATTTGAATTTTTTCAAAAGAATCGAAATTTCAAAAAACAGTAACGTGCCTTAGACAGCTGCTTTGCCCAAATTCAGGGTTTTTTAGTAAGGCTAGAAAGTCTAACATGATGAATATCACCAGAGATAAAAATTTTCAAAGCATACATCTTTACCAATTTATCAATTAATGAATAAATCTTTACCGATTATGTTTATATTACACTAATCTTTAACCATCAATTTTAGCCGAACTAAGTAATCTCAAGTGAGAAATCTTCACCAAATGAAACTACCGAATATTAATCAAATCTTTACCGAATCAAACTACATGCTACAAATCAAATCTTTACGGGCTAATCTACAAGTCTTGGCTTACATCTCTCTGTAGAACGACAGGCTAGCAAGTCCTCTACTCTCCTCATACCTCGCCTTAAAGGGGCACTGCGCCATAATTTTTAAATTTAGCCCTAAATACGTAAAAAATAAATGGTTAACGTTTTTGTCCCGTTTTTTTCATCGTTTGACTTTATATAGCTTTAACGGTAAAGATTTTGACTTTACGGGACAAAAATTCGGCTACGGCAACATGGCAGCATATCAAATTTGCATACCTGGCTTCAAACCGAATTAGTTATCCGGTAGGTACAGGGGTTATGATGTCTTTCTGCCAAGCTTCTGCTGTGGCTTTGGCAAAAAACGGGTGTTTTAAAAGTAAAATTAAGCCTCTTGGTTTTCTTTTAACACAAAGATATTCAATTTAGTGCACTTAGAAAGAAACTTGAAAAATAGGCCTTGGTTAGTCGGATAACATTCATAATTTTGGCTTTTGTCCTGTATGCTACTAATGTATCTAGTTGTTTTTGTAATTAGAATAAATTAAGCCCGGTATGAAAACGCAGTGGGAAAAGTTAGACTTAACAGCTTTTACTGGTAGGCTACTTACCGGCAACTAATGGTCGGCTAGGATCTAGGCTTCGTGGCATGCCTGTTGCAAAATGGTAGTGATTAGCCTATTTCATCAAAAACTTTGAAGTTAAAAAGAATAAAACAAAAATAAAGAATAGCCATTCGCGCATTTTTCAGAGTTTAGATTGGGGTTAGGTTTGGGATGGCCTCGTGCATGCGTTCTAGTAACCATACTAAATATGCTTTCCGCATATTATCGCTGCGTCTACATGAGCGACACCTAATGGTTGATTCAAACATTATTTAAAAAATGGCAGGATTGCTACAAATAGCGGAAAAAAGAAATGCAAATATATTATGATGTAAAAGTCCAAGGATTCTTTTTTTTGTTTTGGGCGGCCATAAATGAGCTAAAATTAGACCTCAATGCCCCTTTAAATGACTACGTATCCAGTCGGTTGAAAGGCTCGAAAGTAGTGCCAAAATTCAGAGCTAGAGCAAAACTGGCCATGTCTCCAGTAGTGCCGAGGCAGCTCATAACTAGAACCAGTGACTCGCAGTAGTATGCTCATTGAACAGTGACTCAACAATAACAATTCTTTAAGAATAATTTACCGAGAAATTAGTGATGAGCTGTAGAGTAGACGCTATCCAGAGTCTTAAAGGCACAATCAAACCGTTGATTAACAGCCTAAGACATATTGTTTCGGTCGGAATCGACTATGAGATTAGGCCTTTGAGATTAGGCGAAACAGCAGTCTAAGGCATGCTATTAGAAATTATTTCGAACTAGTATATTTCTTGTAATTTTGTGATTATTTCATATTTTCAAAAAAAAACAAAACAATTTTTTATGTTCTGTTATGATCTCATTAATTCGCGATTCTTTGCCTTTCTACGCTCGTGTTCATACCAGTTGTCCTAGCTATACTGACGAGGATGAAAAGACTTTACTCGATTCCGAAACAGTTCTTCTTAAGTTGTTTATCAAAGGTTTGATTATTTTTATTTTTTCTATTTTTGGAAGAGGGAGGGTGGCCTTATGTTGTGGTTTACTTGTAATTGTAATTACATTTTATTAACCAAGTTGCCTTGGCCAGGAGACAGCAAAGGGACCTTTTGGTCTTCAAGTCAAGCTGCCACCTGCCCACCTGTTTACCACACACGGTGGTGGCTTCACTCTGTCTCTTTAATTGCTGAAAGTCAATCAAGAAAGCTGTAAATACCTATTTTTCGAGTCTTTGGTTTGATTCGACCGGTAATCGAACCCGGGTCTATCGTTTCAAAAGCAGATGCTCTATCCATTCGACCACTGATCGGTTATCTATTCCACAAAAAAGGCCGGGGTAATTTCAACTACCGTGTTTCCCCGAAAATAAGACAGGGCTTATATTAATTTTTACTCCAAAATATGGCACTAGGGTTTATTTTCGGGGAATGTATTATTTTGATATATCAAAAAATGAAGTTACAAAGTAAAAATTACGAGATTTTAAATAAACAGAAATTACGAAATTTCTGTTTATTTAAAATCTCGTAATTTTTACTTTGTAACTTCATTTTTTGATATATCAAAATAGTACATTATTGCCCAGCTGTGTAAATGAGTTACGAAAGAACACGCAAGAATAGTTTTTGTATCGTCATTATTTTTGCTTGCCAAACAAAGATTTTTTGAAAAGGATGGCATACACCGCATTAAAGCAGTTTGAATAAATATAAAAAAAGAATGTTTGACTCTTTCGTCTTTCTGCCGCTCTCAACTAGGGCTTATTTTAAGGTTAGGGCTTACATTAAAATCATCCTCAAAAATCACGCTAGGTCTTATTTTGCGGGTAGGTCTTATTATCGGGGAAACACGGTAAACAAGCGTATGTTGTTGTTTCTAGCGATATTATTCGCCGTACGGAAATGCTAAGAGAATCTGCTGAGTCTCCAGATAGAAAAGATCAACAAGACCAAGAAATGTGCTTTGGACTTGGTGAGTAATAAGATTCCCAAAAATCAAGTCACATTGTCACGTAATAATACTGACAAAAATAAACGTATAAAACGCAACAAAAGGCAAATCATAGATGTTTATAATCGTGCATCGACCTTCCAAACTAGGTCTATATGTAATGCAGTACATAATATGCTATTGCTATATACTGTACCACAAAACTTATTTTGAAGTTAAAAGCCCAACACAAGATCGAACTGTTTCCCCGTTAGGACTCATCAGTTGGATTTAATTTTTGAAATTGGCTACAAATATATTGCAGTAACCTATAGCAACTACTGAGTTACAAGTTTTTACGTTTGTAGTTCTAAAAAAGATACCATATGCAGCTTTTAGCGCCTAAACTGTTACGCAATAAGCTTTTGAACAGGACTAGATGAAGTGAACGTAAACTTTAAAGGTTTTTTCTAATACTGTTTTGAAATATTTTTGAAAAGACTAAGTTAATTGACATTGAAAATTGGCTGCATCAGAGTGGTTTGAGCCTTGCTCCTTAGGAATTACGAAATTCTAATGAAGCGTACTGTTAGCTGGATGAGTTTGTTAATTTTGATTTTGCACTACACTGCATCTCACTCAACTTAAGCGATGGCATAGCGAGAGCATCGGGTTAGTAATCGAAAGGTTTTTAGCTCTGGGTTCGATTCCCGTACTGGCAATGTTTTGTTGTGTCCTTGGGAAAGACAATTATTGCCTATTTTTTACTCAGCACAAGCTGCCTACCCTTGGCGCCGATCCTCGACGACAGGAGAAATTTATTTACTTGCTTTGTAACGATAAAAGCTGACCAGGTTGTGAGCAAACCGAGCACAAATGATATTGCTTTGTTGTGGTAAAGTTAGAACAGACGCAGTTTGCTCATGAATGTTTGAAACAATGTATAAAGTTTGCCCCCTTCCGCTTCACTACGCTTAACCATAATAGAACAAACGAAGATTTCATCTACCCTTCAATGAAAGCTTATCTAAACCAACATCATAGCTAGGTTAAATAGCAATTCTTTTTTTTAGTTTTTCCTGCATCTTGCGAACGTTATTACGGACCCAACAATATGGAGTGCTACTTAAGCCTGTGGCGGTTGGCAGGCTGTTTGGATGAGGGCTGGTCCAATCCTTTTAATATGAGCTACGATGTTACCAAATATCATACATCGTCATTGAGGTATTCATATAATTTTGATCCAATACAGAACGTTTTTGTTTGATTTGTGCTTAATGTTCACTAGTTCAGCATTAAAAGGGATAGTGTGAACCCTCCACGGGGTGTGATAGACAGGTGGGCAAGTGGCAGTTTGACTCGAAGGTAAAAAAAAGTTTCGCTGTCCCCTGGCCAAAGCAACTTGGCTAGTAAAGATGCAATTACTAGTACAATATTGAAACTTCACCTGACATATCTGTATCATTGGTTTGCACATGAGAAAGATGCTGGAAAAAAAAAGTAGACTTGCCGGTACTGCAAGAAGTGTACAGCATGTTGTGCATTAAATTCCAATAAATGAAGCATGCGAAGTTATAAAACAAGCAATAATGCCAGGAATACTCCAGCTGCTTTTTAAATTCGACAAATCATTTGCGTTTGTAAGAACAGGCAAATGTCAAATGCTCTTTTCAAAAGTCTACTTTTCTAAATTTTTTAGTTTTATTTTTTTTGTTTTGTTTTAAAGAAGCCAATCAAAAGGTATTCGAAAAGTGTACGTACAAAAATGTTCCTGAAAGTGATCAGGCAGTTTAATGTTTCAGAAAAATTTTTCGGTTCATGAGAAGGTTATTCGAAAGAGCAAGCCCCCCAAACTACCAAGCAGAATTACAGTGCTTCGGGAGAGGTAGATTATTAAATATTTTGCTCAGCGCAGTTTTGCATAAAGTGTGGTCGACACTTGGTGAAAAATCGTGAGCGAATCTAAAATTTGTTTTAGCTACTGCAGCTGGTGAGCTTTGCATGACTTACAGTTGGGTCGAAACAAACCAAGGGTGGAACCAAATTGATACTTCTGAAAACAAAAAATGCTACTTGGGATTCGGGAAGACATATAACAACTCCTTAAAGATAGATGTTTTTAAAACGCATACTTATTGCCAGAGTTGGGCAAAGCGCAATTAAAAGTGCAAAGCGCAACCTCCGCAATTTCGAAAGTTGCGTTGTGTTTAATTTTTTTGTTTTAAAACATTGCGAAAGTTGCGTTGCGGACTACAGTCTTTAAAATTTGTTGCGCTATAATTGCGCTGCGCTTTCAAATTTTTTTCGGAAAAAAGCGCAATTCTATGCATTGGACTTAAGTTTGCTTCATTTAGATCGTAATATTGATAAATGTCGGTCTTCTTTCGCAAATTATTTACTCTTTTTCAGTCTAAAATCGTAAAAAATACAGTATTAGCATTGTGTTGTGAAATTTCAATTGCGGAAGTTGGGTTGCGGTTTAACTAGGTACGAAAATTCCGTTCCGCAATTGCGGAAGTGCGTTGCGCTTCAACTGAATCAAAAAGTTCATTGCGGAAATTGTGCTGCGCTTCAGAAATTAAAACAATTAAATTGCACATTTTGCGTTGCGCTTTTACTGGTTAAAAAGATCATTGCGCTTTGTTGCGCTGCGCTTTTGATGTAATGTTGCATGTATTTGTGCCCACCTCTGCTTATCGCCGAACCGTTTGAATTAAGATGGCTGCTCGACTTGATGACCGAGAGGTCCTTCGCGAGACAATGGGGGCGACCTTTTGGTCGAGCCCCTCGGGAGATCTGTCCTGCCATTTCGACCCATCCCCATTGGGGAGGGGACTGCACCACCACGATGAGGTGGCAGGACGCTGGTGCCGTCTTGACCTATGGTCCAGATGTTGGGGTGACTGGCTGTGGCCCGACTGTTGGGTCTCCGCGGAGTTCCTCCGCGCCCCCATCCCTCGGAAGGAATCGGGTAGTACTACCACCACCACCAGAGGTCCTTCGCGGCTTTTTGCTACAGTTCATTTTATGCAAATGTTTGTTTAATGTGATTTTGAAATGCAAAAGAAACGTCGATCAATCCAGGGTCACGTCTCATTAGTTAGTGCTGCTGGGACGTCGTTGAGAATAACTTAGCAGCTAGTGATGACGCCTGCGATTAGACCGATGCGTTGTACCACGTGCTTCCAAGCGTAGACCGTTCCATTTTGCCGGACTACCAGTACACATGTTTTGTAGAGAGGTATTAAAACTTGATAGCAAGCCATTGGCGCCACTAGATTCCAGTTTGACCTGCCTAAGAATCGGACCCCAGAACCTCCGTTGTTGAGGCACTCTGCGCCATCATCGTTGCAATATTTTAATTAGAGTTCGATCGTGTATAGGAGACGAGAATGGTTGGATGCACCTTCTTGCAGAAATATTTTCTCCATGAATCTGGATTTTTATTTGACGACTGATTTTCCTGTGCTTGACTACGAAAGTTCTTCATCTATTTCAAAACATCATTGCTTTCTCCATTTATTTTGAGTCGATATCAGCTAACTTCGTAAGCTCTTTCCAGATTCTCCTCCGAGCTTTTATGATTTAATTTCAGCATCGCCACTTGGTTGCTTGACCAGATTTGGTCCGTTCACTGACCACTGTCTGATTGGTCTCTGGCGAAACGGTGGTTGCGCCGATTCCGGAGCTCTCTTCCCTCCCAGATTGTCTTTCTCTGACCGCTCCATGTGGGACCGAATGTCAATAAGGTTTGTTAAAGTTTGGATTTTGTACTTCAATCAAGGAGTTATTGAACTTCGACCAACTCGAATGTTTATTGAACTTCAAATCATTTCAATCTAAGATTTTGTTATTTTATTTATCATCCGATTCAATTGAAATCGGTTTGGATTAGTTCCTTCTGTGTACTCATTAATGCTTGGAGAAGCAATGCAGTTTGATTTTAATCCATAATTTATTGTTTCAATCATTTTCTAGGCAGCTGCGGAGATTTTTGCAAAATCTTATTTATATGACCGGACAAGGAAATGGACAAGCTCAAATAGACTGTTTAGGAGAAGGTAAAAAATGTCCACGTTTTGGCTTTGTTTTTGGTTATTTTTTAAGATAACAAGCCAATAGGAAAAAAGGATAAAGAGTAAAAAGATGCTAAAAGAAGTAATTTGTAAAAGGAATTTCACTACAGCTTGTTGTGGCGATATTTGTTTTGTGTCAAAGCTTATATTTCCTTTACACAATACTTTTTGGTCAATGTATTAAATGATTCCGACAAGCTAAACCAATTTGTGCTGCAGTTTTTCCTCCTGGTTGCATCAATTTTCGTGGCCCTCACCCGGATGAGTGTTTGATCAATATATGGAGAAGCGTTGGTTGTCTGGATGCCGGACACGGCTTTCCATCTTCTCATAATCTGCCACCCAACAGTCTAGCCCCATTGAGAACAAAATCACTAGGGTGGGTATTGGTTATTTTGCCAGCTGGCAGCGTCTTGTGTGCCTTGGAACGAAAATTTACGCTCACTTTAGTTAGTTTGCCTGCTTTAGTTGCATTTTACTTTGTTAAATTGTATCATAAAGTAAAAATGTTGAAACTTTTTTGATGGATTGTCAAATGATACTTCGCAAAGATGCTCGAACAGATCAGAACAAGACTACTGGCCAATGTGTAAATGAGTCCATGTCTGCGCTGTAAATAAGTCCTTACCATATCTAAAGTTTATATTCAGAGCTTTTTCAGCTGTAAGAAAAGACTCTTTGCACTGATTCCTTTACGTTTCTGCAAAGTAATTTGGGTCGGAAAAAAGTGAAGACTGGGCGTTGGTCGGATTTTGGACATCCCTGTCATGAAGTTTTAGTTATATTTTGATGGCCGCTATCGTATGATTCGGGAAAAGTCAGGAAAGACGGTTTGATTTGTTGATTTTCCGAACTTTGAAGTTCAAAGCTTCGGCTGGTCAATTTTTATCCTCTGTTATTTTTGAATATCATTCCAATGGTAAAATAGAAGATAAATAGTTGTAGTAAATAGCAGTAAAATAAATTAGTAAATAAAAATAAATAACTAGTGAAAGCTTATAACCATGCTCTGCTGTAGGGATTTGAAGAATATCTTTGAAGCGATTGTTACACGAAGTTCGAGTCCAAATGAAGATGCGCAGCTAAATTGCTATGGTTTTGGTAAGCCAATTCGTTTCAAGTTTTTTGATCAATAATTTCCGAAAAAAAATTTGACTGGGAGCCGTTTTATTACATCTTTTAGCTTGTATGTAGTCAATAGTACCCTCTTAAGATTGTGGGACTGTTTGCATTTATTTTTTTTCAAATGCTGAGAATTTCAATATTTATAGAATATGTCCCAGAAGAGAGAACAATGGAGAGTGGACAACTGTTCGTGTTTTAATATTATTTTTATTATAAGTTGAGGCTTCGCTCCCCTGTTTCCAGAGCATCCTCAAAATAGCGTTTTTTGTTATCCTGCAAAAAGCGAAACAACGACATGTCATGCTTTGATTTTTAACTTAAATAAAAAAGAACAGCAGAAATCAAATTTTGGTAAACAAATGAGTTCTCCAAAGAACGCATTTTTTGACTCCCACCAGAGTGGGCACGCCACAAATCTTATATTGCAGTATTTCCTGAGAATTGCCTGAGGTACTTCGGACCGAACGGCAATCAGTGTTATCAGACCATATTCCGAGAGGCTGGCTGTATCACGCAAGGCCACGGCAATCCCTCCAACCTTACTGTCATGGAGAAAAAAATGCTCGACTCTTTAACGATAGAGTGAGTTTTCATCAATTGTTTATAAATAAAGGATTATAAACGAATTGTTGTGTGTATGCAATGTGACGTTTTGCATAATTCTAGTTGTAATCACATCTTTATTCACCAAGCTACCTCGGCCAGGAGACAGCGAAGGGACATTTGTGATCTTCGAGTCAAACTCCACCTGCCCACCTGTCTGCCACACATGGTGGAGGCTTCACACTGTCCCTTGTTATTGCTGAACGTCAAGCTGGGAATATCAATTTTTGTAGCCTTTTATGGTTTGACCTGGCTACCATTTCAGGAGCAGACGCTCTATCCACTCAATCACAGATCGGTTCAATCAATCGGTCGCAGGTTAATTTCTATTCGTGATTTCATTTTAATTTGCCAAGTTTATTCGACTAAGAGACAGCGAAGTTACCTTGCGGTCTTCGGATCAAGCTGCCACCTGTCTACCACTCATGGTAGAGACTTCACCCTGTCCCGTTGTAGTTAAACTTATATTTAGAAAACTGTTGATCCAAACAAAAATTCAAGGTTTTTTATATTGCCTGGTCAGTAACTAAACCGGAGTTAACTGCTGTCGGACGCTCAATCCACGTGGCCACTAAAATCTTTTCAAACATGAAACAAAAGGCGTATTCGTGATTATTTCATTAATTTAGGGGAGTGCAAAGTTTCATGTTGGAATTACACGATAGCGCTTTGTTTTTCAATCAAGAATCGCAGATGCGATGTTTTGGAAGAAGTAAGAATGAGATGACAGTTGTGACGTCAAAACTTGTTTGAGTTTTCCTCATCAGTTGATTTAATTCTTACCCTCCACACTTTTCCAAAAAAACTTTAAGTTGCTCTATATTATTGCTACATAGCTGAAAAACCAATTTGCTGAATAATATTTCCACTGAGAGTACAATGTTTTCAAAAGACGTTCTGTTTTTGTGTGGTGAAGAATTAGTTCAATACAGATCGACTTCTGCAGCAGAAATGGAACTATCCATTAAGGATTTATTTTGGTTTTAAAGATCTAAGTTTATTTTGCTAACTTTCAATCCAATTATACCACTGCTAACAACATGCATTTATATGATTATATAGTACTGCCGGAATATCTACGTCATAACTGTTTTGATTTAAAAGCTTATGGGCTGATTGACTCAAAAAAACAGCTAACTTAAAACAGATGATCTTGCTGGTGACATACGTTTATTTATTTTTAGCCTTTCCACCTAGCTGTGAAACTTATCGAGGAAGTCATTCTCTTACTTGTTATTTGGTCCTTTGGAGAATGGCAGGTTGTCTGCTTGTGGGACATAATAACCCGGAAAATTTGACCGGGTTTGAGCTTTCTTCAATACATCGTCGAAATTTGGAGTAAGAACTTCTACATTTGTTCAGAAAATTGTTCGCAACAAATTGTGTATTACTTCTTCAAACATGCTGAGCTCTGGATGGTGTTGTTTTGTGGCGTTAGCTCTCATCAGCAGCCCTCAACTCTCATCAGCAGCCCTCAACTCTCATCAGCAGCCCTCAGTTCATCTGAAATAAAATTTAACCCCAAGAACATCATCATTCAGCAGGCTGTGCCTTGAAAGTCAACTCTTAAAACGTTGGGGTGGAATTAGTTTCCGGGATGGCTCTTCAATTAAGTGTCGATCATTTACAACCAGTATGACAATGTAACAAATGGCTAAATTTTTTGATTGGAGTTTGTCGCAATATTCAGGAAGGTTTTGTTGCATCTTTTACTGCCAGTGCACAGTGCTTCTTCATCGTAATGACGCAAGAATCGCGAAGATTTGGTATTCTTAATAAAATAGCTTTAAGGATCATCGGATTCATGATTGTCTTTTGAACGATTGGGGGTCTTAAAAAACGATAAAACAATCTGAACTAACACAAAATCAGTCAAAAAAAACTAAAATGCTTAAATCGATTTCGGTCTCAAAGGACCATCATCAGTATCTGAAAAAAGCAAAAATTTAGAAATACAAAGATCGGGCTAAAAGACTGCAACAGCTATTGCAAAAACTGTGGTGCGTAAAAAAGACGTCACCACGCAGAAAAGGCAAGCCCAAACAAACGCGCTGTACAGTGCATCAGAAAAGAGCAGTAGTAAAGACTGAACAGTAAAAAGACCAAAAGGTGTAACGGTGTACTGTACAACAAGGAAACTACATTACAGAAAATATGGTTTTGTTAATGTTAATTTTCGATTTGAGTCAACTCAAAGCTGTTTTCTTTTAACTCAACTCGTCTGTTAACTCAAAGCGAAAATTAACATTAACAAAACCATATTTTCTGTAATGTAGTTTTCCTGTTGTACTGTACACCGTTACACCTTTTGGTCTTTTTACTGCTCAGTCTTTACTACTGCTCTTTTCTGATGCACTGTACAGCGCGTTTGTTTGGGCTTCCCTTTTCTGCGTAGAGACATCTTTTTTTATGCACCACAGTTTTTGCAATAGCTGTTGCAGTCTTTTAGCCCGGTCTTTGTATTTCTAAATTTTTGCTTTTTTCAGATACTGATGATGGTCCTTTGAGACTGAATAAAGCATTTTAGTTTTTAATATATTGATTTTAAATGAATTGGCTGATTTTGTGTTCGTTCAGATTATTTCTACCGTCTATGAAATTTATCCACAAAATCGTCATCTGGTACTTTTTTGGTCTGGGTTTGATTCTCAGTGTCCTCTCATCGATGATTATGTCAGTCTTAAAAAAAGCTATTTTTAAAACAAAATTTAAAATAAAGTAAAAGAACCTGAAAAATATTTTAGGCAGCGTTTTTTAGCAAGAGTCTGCAAAAGTGTATCATGAATTCAATGATGTTATAAAGCTATTTTAAAATTTTATACCAATAAACATCTGTTCAAATATTCTTAATAAGCAGCAGCTAGAAAAATACTGGTACCTTATCGGATGTGTGATTTTGGTTCAGATAAAGTTTATATAATTCATTTGTTGATAAATATGATGCCTTTAGACTACATATTAAAGTTCAATTTAGCTGCCGTTCTTTAATTTGTCATCAATTTACAGCCAATTGGACGAGTTGTTTGCACAAGTGCATGAGGACGCTAACAATGGAGATCTGCAAGCCCAGCTGGATTGCTTTGGAAGAAGTAGGTTGAAAAACGAAATGTGGTTGGTTGTTGGATCTTTACCCCCCTATCCCAAAGCGATGTTTCCTCTACCTTACTGACCAATCGGTACTCTCTCCCCTTCGTCTTAGTTTATCACGTGCCTTCAAGTAAAACGAAAGCGAAAGCGATGCCAGCTCATTGTTATCAAATATGCTAAAACGGTCGAGAATTAAAGTAGAAACAAAGAGTAAACCGAGCGCGGTGCCTAAATTAAGTCTTTTCATAAATCTTGGAATCAATCTGATTTTAATTTTTGCTTTGAAGTTGACCATTTTCCAAGTTTTCGAATGAATTTTTGACTTTTCTGTTAAATTTGCTATTATGTAAAGTTGCCATGGAGGGATAAAATTCTTGGACAGTGTTTTACTTACCTATGTTAAATATTTCAATTGCGTTTTTTTTTTTTGTCTTGATGTGATATCCTTAGTCGGATAGCTGGGCTTGTCTTTCAGTGTTTCCCGCTTACTGTCGATACTTCAGAGGCCCTTACAGTGTTGAATGCCTGGCGACAATTTGGGACAACGTAGGTTGTCGCATGGAAGGATACAAACACCCGCACTCTATATCTTTTGCGGAAAACCAAGTCATAAGTTCGCTTAATTTGTAGTAAGTGATTTTTCCTTGTATTGAGTGAATGAGCTTTCACTGGAAAATGAAGCGTTTGTGGCTCAAAAACAAAGAAAAGACGCGTGGTCAACATTGCATTTCTGAAGATATGTTTGTAGAATAAGGTTGGACTTCCTCCACCTTTGCCAGTGGCTGTGATCTTATTGAGAGAGAAAATGATAAAAGCGAAAAATGCACTTGAATAATAGTTATGTATTGCAACGTTCGTAACGAAAAATGATGTATTGTTTCGTCACCAATTAACAACGAATTGACGATGTCGATTGGCGTCATACTTTTACTTGAAGCATGTCGGCTTAGGCATAAATTAAGGATTCCTATTAGATCCTTCAAAACTACTATAGTTCTGCTAGTCTTTGATGTTGCGATATGATGTTTTTAGTGAAGTGGAGGAGCTATTTCAACTCTTCATAACATTTGCTTTCGCTGGAAACACGCAAGCTCAGTTAGACTGCTTCGGCGTTGGTGAGTAGGATTATAATGTGCTGCTTACGGTGTGAAACGCCATAGTCTGCTGTTTAGAGTCATCTTCAATCAAAATTTGAATTTCTATTTATTTGTTTACCAAGCCGGTAATTTGTGTACAAATTGGACAATTAGCCGGCAGGAAAACTGTGAATACAATTATTACAATCTTTAATAAATAACAAATGTTTGCATTAACTGATGTATCGGGCCCACGTGAACTTTTCTGAACGCAAGCTGACCTGTTAAGTGTTCCACTGGATTATGCAACGTTTGAGCTGGGGAAACGAAACATATATCGTAGAATTGGTAATTCAAATAAAACAAACAAAGAAAACTACAGTATGTGCCTGCCTGCTTGCTGTTTGATGTCAATTGTATGATACCTTTGCAACATGGCTGCAAAGAGTTAGGATTTTTTCAACATTACAGTGCTTGAAAATATTGCAATACTACATTGAGTATCTGGTACTATATTGCATTGAGCAACATTACACTGAGCATCTGAGCAGGATTTGCTTAGGGGTTTATGATGGAATAATAAAAGTAAAATAAAGGCGATAGAATACCGTGAAGTGTGGCGGCTCAGTCTCTAGCTGCTTTCCCCATAACCCTCGCGGAAAAACGGGTTATGAAAGTCCATTTGGCAATGTAGTTTTGCTTTAACTATTATCAACCATTATGATGTTGAGCTGGAGTTCTGTCTATAAGTTATTGGACAAGTCTGTGATAAATATACTACCTCGTTTTACTGCTTTCAGTTACAGCCATATCATAACTTAGTTAAAATTTGAAAACTGTTTACAGTCTATTTTATCTTTCGCACCTCAAAAGAATGAAACTTGCTACAGTAAATTAGATTTGCAAAAATGTTCCGTTTTCGCTACTTTGCAGAGTTTCCGTCTGGATGCGTATTTTTTCGCGGGCGGAACCCTCCTGGGTGCTACGAAGAACTCTGGTTTGAAATCGGCTGTTTAGCTGAAGGCTACAAAAGGCCTCGCAACCTAACTCGCATTGAGATGCTTGCTCTCTATAGCCAGGACTTGATGTAAGATTCTTATTACTTTGCTTTGTTTTTATCAAAAACAATTTTTGTAACGTGCTGGTAAGAAGGTCTTGTCGCTGATGCACGAGATTTCGTGTCCAGAAACCTTTGAAAAGTCACCTGACGTTGTTGGGTGCGTGTTCCGTCATTTCGTTTTAGTTGATCACACACAACAGTAAATTTTAAAGATTATGTCTTATTCAAATAGAAAACAGAAATTAATCAGTTAAATCAAGCAAAAATTCCAATTACGATATACTTTATTTAACTTCACAAGTAATTTCTTGATATTAAATTTTATTGTCAAATGCATAAGCTTTATTAAACGCTGTCTTCTTTCAGTAGCACATTTCTTCTAAATGACTAAAAATTTGTTGCTGAAAGAATTTCAAATTTGCGGAAGTTATAAAATAAAACTATGTCAAATTGATGTAAAAACTGATGTGAAATTTGCAATTTTAACTTAGCGTTCTGAGAATTTAAAAATTATCACGTAACTGAGACACACCGTAAAGTGATTAAGTTCTTTTGAACGAACGAATAAAAGGAATATAACGAGGAAAGTTAAAGAAATGGTTGCTGAGAAAACAATGAGTAGAGGAAGACTAAGACAAGCATGACAGGAGGTAGTAAAAAATATCAATAAATGCGATCTAAGTGATTGAAAATGCAAAGACTGAGAGAAGTAGAGGCGGCGCTGCAGACAAGTGATCGATTATGATTATTCTAAAGTTAAACTACGTTTGGACCGATGGATGACAGATGATGACTGATCACTTGGTCAGTAAGCCGAAGGTTGTCTCATTCGCTTCTGGAGGCCTGGCGTTCAGTTATCGCGCAATTTGAACTAGACTCAGAGTTGCCCATTGCTCCATACCGTTGCGCTAATTTCTTGATAGGAAGCTGTAAGGCTGCAGTGATGCAAAGATAGGCTTTGCAAACTTGTTCAATGTTCTTGTTATTGATCTGTAATCGCTGGCAGTTTTCGTATGGTATTGCCTTAATTTCATAAATCATCCAAACCCACCATTTTCGTTTCGCACGAGAAGAGCAGTCAGGTTCAATAAAACCAATATTAATACGTTATTTCTTCATCCCTAAAGCGATCAAACAACCCAATCAAAAAAACCAAACCAAAATAAGCAAAATTTATTTGAATAAGGTTCTGCATGGGTAAGCTACACCTAGTTTTACAAGTTTTGGTTATAATATTTCATCCTATTTTTGCTCTTACCGGTAACCAAATAGATTAAATCAGAACTAAAACTGCATACAAGCATTTCGAATCAAACTTATCTGCTTTGTTGGCAGACAAATCAGAGAATCTTTTCAAAGTTTGATGATGCAGGCGGAGGATGGCAATTTGCCGGCCCAAGATGACTGCTTTGGAAAAAGTAAGAGTTTAGATTGAGTTTCTTGATTGGTTGCAGTAGCGCATACAGGGAAGCATTATTCTTTCGCCCTGTACCCTCCCTGTGGTATGTACACACCCGCAAACCCGATATGATGAGTCGAGTTTGAATTCAACCGATTCAAAAATTGCGCAACAGCGTATGTGTATTTCAATATTATGTGAACCCTATGTTGCGTGTATTTTACTATTAAAAGTCAGCGATGCTCCCCTTTTGGAAGTAGACAGACGGATGGTACCTGAGTATTTCATAAACTGCAGCTCTGCAGGCCGTTTTTTTTTGCGATTTAAACTTTTTATCTTTTTGACTAGGACTTCCCGCCGAATGCAGATTCGTCAGTGGACCTCATAGTGAAGATTGCTTGCTGAATTACTGGCTGATGGCGGGGTGTTTAACATGTGGCCGCGCTGTCCCGTCCAATCTGACTGGAGTTCAATTGGCCATGCTACAAAACACAGACGTAGAGTGAGTACGATTATACCGTAATATGCAAACACAGCAATTTAGAATGCGTAAAATCTTTGAAGTTAAGTGGTGTCATCAGGCCTTTCATTAATGAGAACCAAACGGCAACCACATAACAACAAACTGTCCACTTTACTCTCCACCCCCGCGGTACAGGTGGAGAGATCTGATTGGATATAACCACCTGGCTGCAAAAAACCTGCCCGGAAGTTGACGACAAACTTGAACGACCGAATAAATGGCATCATAAATTTGGTAGGTTTCCATTCCCTGTCTGATCAATTATGATGGATAAATTTTGTGTCGCCTATAACGCCATCGAGAAAACGAAAGTCGCTTAAAAATATAAGTTCAAAAATTCAGATGAAAAAGCAAGTAAAATTTGGATTTCCTATAACTTTTGGTGTTACTGGAGGCGAATTTGTCTACAACGTCTGTCAAAAATAGGCTACTTTTTATGCAACATTGACCTGCAAAAGGTTTCATAGCTCTCTTGAGTTATTGTGTTCCGTAGTTATTTATGTTGTTTTTAGTGCTATTTTGGCGTTTTTTACCAACATCCATGATGACGCAATCAGCGGCCTTGTACAAGCACAGCTGGATTGCTTTAACTTGGGTAATTGAACTGCTTTGAATACATGACGCTCTTATCAAAACTGAAAACTCTCCTGTTTGAAATAATCAAATTTCCATCTCCTGTTTTCACAAGAATATTTTTACGGAAAACCTACTTTTATGGAGGCATCTTAATTTCCTGTCGCTAGAAAACGGTAGTGATATTATTCTTTGGACGAATCTGCACGCGGTTGGAAGTTGACCATGATTTTGCAAGTTTTAAAGTTGAATTGTAATTAACTGTAATTACTTTTTTTCACCAAGTTGCCGTCGCCAGGAGACGGCGAAAGGGATTTTCGCTCTTCGAGTGAAGCTGCCACCTGCCCACACCTGTCTACCATACACGGTCGAAGCTTCACGATGCCACTTTAACTGCTAAGCGTCTAGGAACTTCTTGACGTTTGACTTTCCAAAATAAATTACAAAGATAAATTCTTTCCTTTCCTGCCACGTTGATTCGGGTTTGAAGCTACCCATCAAAATCATCGTAAAGCGCCTTATCCAAGGACCCAACAACGTGATCAGGGTTCGGGTTGAACCCAGATCATGATATCACTTCTTTTCTGTTTCTTTATCCACTGGGCTGTGCTGCTGATTTTGTAGTTGTCGATGCTTCATACTACGTCATCAATCATCGTCGATTCATTTTATACCTGCTTTTGTCCCCTTCATCAGAGGTTGCTGGATTAATCTCTTCTTTGATACTTTTCCGTCACAGTTGAAAGCGACTAATTCAATCTTATTCAATTTTGGCATCTTTCGTTTTTTCTTTAAGTTGCAAGGACGCTACAAAGATGGGTTTATTTTGCGTAGAATCAAAATTGTGTATGTCAACCTACGATAAAAATTTACTATGTTGTGAGTT
This sequence comes from Trididemnum nubilum, assembly GCA_963965965.1. NCBI lineage: Eukaryota > Metazoa > Chordata > Ascidiacea > Aplousobranchia > Didemnidae > Trididemnum > Trididemnum nubilum. Next base: position 38,144,825 of record OZ014485.1, on the reverse strand, counting down.
TTACGAAGTGCTATATATACTATATTACGCCCCTTGCTCTTTCTAATGTACTGTACAACATAATGAATACTGGAGTTGCAAGTATGTGTCTGAAAGTTCTCCATACTTTAGAGTTTCCTCTCGGGTGTGATTTTTATCAAGGACCGAACTCTGTCATTTGCTTCAACACGATATGGATGGACGTTGGTTGTTCTCCTGAAGGTTTCCGCTCGCCTTTCAATGGGACTAATAATCTGTTAACAGTGTGGAGAAACTACAACCTCCGGTAAGACAGCGTCAGCCACTTGCTCACTTTAATGGAAAATCTTTTCTTTCGTAAAAGCGAAATGCTTTTTTTGAGTTTTTTGATTTTCAACTTTTTCACTAAACGCGACTTACACATTATTAACACTATTCATTGGGGTTTAAATTTTTGTAATAGAGGACTAAATAGGTTGATTCATCAACAAGTCAATCAAAAAAACTTCTATCACAAGTTTTTCAAAGTATTAACAAGATCATAATCAAATGGCAAGAGTCATGTTTTGGCGCTGTTACAATTTATGATATGCTCTACACAATTGCAGGGGACGCATACAACCTGCCACTAATTGAAAATGTAGCGAGAGAAGTTCTTTATCTGCGCAAATTAAATTAATCGAAATTACAAGCTTTTTTGGTCTTGTATAGGCCACTCAGGCCTTTGAATTTTGCAGGTTACAAAACCAGAAAAACTAACAATTTTGGCCCGGTTGATACTTTGCGTAAAATCATAAGCGTACAAGCTTATTTTACTTTACATTATACTTTACATATTTCACATTGCAAATTTTGCTTTGCATATTTTACTTTACATTGCGTATATTTCAAAAAAGAAACTCGGTACGGCGGTCACCAACGAGCAAGCTGCTAGTTGAGATACATTACTAAGAATACGCTCGTATGCTCACGGTTTTACGCACTGTGCAGAATGGGACTAAGCGGTTTTATTTTTTATTTTTGTACAGAAAGGTGAACCAAACTACTGCACGTCATAACACGTCACTATTAAATAGCTATTTTTATTTTTGAGTTTTTGAGGCGGCAGATAGTGAAAAAATAATGATTTAGTTTTCACTAAAACTAAATCATTATTTTTTCACTAAAACTAAATCATTATTTTTATTGTTTCACTAAAGTTTTCTCTAAAACTGGCGAAGTTCGTAGCCCTCATGGTGTAAAAAACATTAACTATCAAATGTTTATTACGGCACGCGAAAAAAGGGGCCAAAATTATTATTGTAACGAGAAGCAAAAGCTTCGTCGTGTTTTAGGACCACCGTAACTTACAAAGCCAAAAGATGTTGCGATTTTATTATTTGCAACTACTGGCTGAGTTAGTTTCTTGAATTCTCAGAATCAGTCCACTTTAATTCTAAAAGTTAGTTTACGGTTAATTGCAGCGAAGTGAGGAACGACATGGTGAACACATTTGAGCAGGCTCACCAGAACAATCACCCCGCCCAGCTCGATTGCTTTGGAATGCGTAAGTACTATGCCCTTTGCTTTTTTCTTTATTGTATCAAACACCAGTGTGTTTTACTGTAGATTGAAAAACTATTCATCCCAGTTTTTATTTTGGTAGTCAACAGAGCGCTATATTAATCGATTTATGTAGTTGTGTGTCTAGCTACACTTTCTCAGAATTATGGTTTGAGGCTTACTGTACTTAAATTTTCACAAATTTTCAGCCTCATTTGTTTTTCATTTATTTTAAAAATTCCATTGGAGAATAAAGTAACGCAAATTCATTCTTGCTTGGTTTTTAAATTTAGCCCTTGTTCTTAATTACTTTGTTTATGTCGAGGTTGGCATTGTTCGTGATTTGTTGTTAAATTTCGAACAAAAATGAGTCTCGTGTACTTATAAAATTGTCACTGTGTTGGTTTTGTCTTTTGACACTGTGATTTAATAATGTGTTATATTCTAGTATTTCCTTTTGGCTGTTTGTTCTACAAAGGACCTCATAGTTTGCAGTGCTACGAAACAATTTGGAAAGAAACAGGCTGTCAAGCAACAGGTCTAATGTACCCAGCCAACTGGACTGCTGCCCAAGATGCTCTGTTTGACACTTACAATTTGAGGTTATTTTTAACGTTCTTTTCTTTGCTGCGTTCAGTCGAAACAGCACGTTTTTAGTGTTTATTTTTGCTTTATTATTTAAAAATACGAACGACACCAATCTATTTGTATGTATGATGTTATCATCTATCTTGTCCTTTTTGATCGTTTTAATTTTGACTTCAGTCCTCAGCTATTTGTTTTAAAGGCGCTTTACCTTGTTGCAAAACAACGCTTAATTTGCATATTTGCAACGTTAGTCTCTTTTTACCAATTGCGGGTATTTACGCTTATAAATACTCGTGGTCGGTAAAAGCCGCCTTACGCGCATTACAAATCCCAACTTGTGCCCAGTATACTGCATTCAGTTTTCCCTCGTCTGTATTGATTCGTCTTTTAGAGCTGTGATGACCAATCTTGATCTTCTCTATCTTACCGCGCTTGCTGGAGACAGCCAAGCCCAACTCGATTGCTTCGGTATTGGTAAGCTGCTTTTTTTTCCAGTGACGTCATTTTTATTTTTTTGTTTTCGATGACATTTGGAGCAATGACATTGGAAAACGGGTTCAATTTTCACCCCAGTTTTTGTCAAAAACTACAGCAAATAAGCTCTGATGTTTCTGGAATTTTTCTTAAAAAGTTAATTTGAATGCGACAAAATGGTAGCACACATGTCAGGTTTCAGAATAGCCAAAGAGTATGGGCTGGTATTTGTCACAATTTACTTTTGCATCATAATATATTTTATGACAATTCACTATGCTTTTTATATTGGTTTTCCAGGTTTGTGTGCCTTGTTTTTAGGAAAAATTTCTCGGTAAACTAAGTCAAAATCAATCAAGGTGCGTTTACACTGGTGAACGCGAAGCGAAGGTTGGCAACCTTCGCGAGTGGTCGCTTACGTCACTTGCTCAAAATAGGCAAACCATTTATTAACAACTTTGTCTAAGTGAAGTTAAGCAACCACTCGCGAAGTTTGCGACCGGTTGAAAGCTTTTCAAAGTTGTCGATGACATCAAATTTTGGTTGCTTTCCTCCAGCGTAAACACACCTTAAATCGTCAGTCTTCAACATAATGTGGTTGGTATTGTACCACAAATTTAATTAATCAAGATTAAGTGCTGTATAGCATCCAATAATTTTATAAATGACTACAATTCTTTTGCAGAATTTCCATTGGAATGTCAATATTTTCGCGGTCCAAACTCAAGGCTTTGCTACCAGAGGCTGTGGGAAGACATAGGTTGCTTAGACACAGGTTACCGACACCCCCAAAACATAACCGGCATTCAAAAGAGTTATCTTGATAGCCTAACATTAATGTAAGTGAAGTTTTTGCTACTTTCTTGCGTTATTTTGTAGTATTGCAATGAAAGTGTATACCTCGGTAAGATTTATAATGATGCCAACAACTATTTCCAACTCCTATTGTTGCGTACAATTATTCAAATAGCCTATCTTAGGCCACGGCGCTGTGCATCAGCCGTTACATATTTTGTTTCTGAACTCAACATTTTTCGGTAATCTGTGCGTTAGCGTAGAATAAGAATTTGGAAGCAGCGCCCATAAATTACTATTCTTGATAACGCAAAAGTAAAGAACAAGTGTGAAAATTCGGCGTGTTTGCTGCCCGGGTGTCAAAGGTTTGGACTCCCTCTGAGGAGACCTCGTTTCACTGACAAAGAACCTGCTTTACAGAGAAGTGGAGGAATATTTTACAAGGTTTTTCGACCGCGCTGCTTCATCAGATCTGCAGGCTCAGTTCCAGTGTTATGGAATGGGTAAAAAGCGAAATGGTCAAAATTTTTTACTGCTTATATTCTATAAATGAAGTTATTGCGCATGCATTTATCGATTTATCTTTTAAAAGCGAAATTTGGCCACAACTATAGCTTAATGTATAGAGTCATTTACTCCTATTAACTGTAGACTCCTCTTTTTTGATGGCAACTTATGACTTAGTGTTGACTTAAAAATTTAGCAGTTGAAAAGATGGTGATTGTGCTTCTTTAGCTCTTTCATGCACTCGCAGCTTTTTATAATGCTAATAATGAAAGCTCAAAGGTTATCCACAGTGGCTTGTAGCAGTATACGTTGAATTAAAGGTTTTGATGTGTCATCTACGACAACAAACAAAAACAGAAATTTTCGTTAAAAAGCTATGTTTTTTCGGACATTCTTATTTTTTAAGGGTTGAAGGAGGACTGCAGGTAAAATCAATTGGATTTCAAAACTTATTGCCATCTAGTATTGAATTACTGTATGCATGTATGTGTTATCTTATATGATTTTATAAGTTTGAATGTTTTTAAAATTTTCTCCAGGTTTTCCTTTGGGTTGTGTACGATTTCGTGGTCCAAATCCCGTGGAGTGCTATGTTAGTATTTGGGAAAGAACAGGCTGTCTCCCTGGAGGTTTCCTGTTTCCTCCGAATCTGGATCCTTCGGAAATATCCGCGCTTGATTGTTTCAATCTACTGTGAGTATTTCCTCAGTAAGCTCTGTTAGCACTCAGGAGCCTTGAACTGATCATTGACTTAGTAAAAGGGTCGTATGCTACTAAAATTGTAGATTCTAGTTCGATTCCTAATCCAGTCATTTCCAAATCTGTTGGCTCTACCTGAATACAACACTGAAGATGCCTTATTGTTTAAGACCAAACTTACAAGTGAAGCTGATTTCTGTTTGATTTTAAATTATTCGGTATATTCGCACAATGACATGCAATCTATTAAACGTCTTTAAAATAATTCTCCCAAAAGGCTGTTTTACCGTTAAGTTTTTAATGGGGGGTTGGCGGTTAGTGGTTTTACACGTCCTCGTTTCAGACCCATATCTTGGACTCGCAAATTGCAGAGCAGCGCCAAAGAAGTGTCAAGTTACGTAAAATACGTGCCAATCAAAGAGTTTATATGCTTACGATGTGATTTTGGTGGCACATCAAGTCTTTGAATGTCACGTTTTCCTAAATTCACTCACCTACAAGCAGGCGCCGATGTCAAGCACTGGGCCGGAAAAGTGGACAAGTGGACATGTAAAAATGCTTAACATAGTTTATGTATTGCGCCACTCAATTTAAAGTAAGTAATTCTAAAATTGAAACTCTTCTTAGATAATCATTTGCATTATGTTTAGGGACGTTGCAGACCGCTTCCTGCAGATTCTTGAGGCAGCCCAGGCAGGGGTGAAGGAGTCGCAGCTGGATTGCTTTGGATTCGGTGAGTGTGTTGGCGCCATTCATATCAGAATGCAATATAGGCTAGAAACTCTTAAAATCAAGCAAATTTTTGAATTCTAAATTATTAGAAAATAAAGTTCGTTTTAAAAAAACGTTTTACTTATAACGAAAAATATATCCCAGACAGAGGGCAAAATTTTAATGGTAAAAACCAAACAGTTGGCAAAGTTTCAGCTGGTTTCACTCAAAGAAGCAGAATGAGGTTAAAAATAAGGCAGTGTAAAAGCCCCCGTTCGAGTTAGAGACAGGTGGGAGTTGGCTCGAAGCCTACAGTATTTAGATCGTGTCGGCTGCTACTTGGTCAAGGCCAACACTTGGCAAAATACCCATGTAATTTTTCTTCTGTCGTATCATCAAACTATGTTTTCCCACATCTGACCCATCTTTGTGCTTTGAGTTGAAGTCTGCCAGATCTTCTTGGGAACAGAAATCTGGAAGAAGGGGGGGGGGGGGGGCGTAGCAAGAGATGCTTAGTGGTTTGAGGTTCTAAACCAGTATTGTGGCCGTGCAGGTTACCCAACCTCGCCATGTTAGTAATTATAATAAAATAATACAAGTATGATTGAAATAACTTTCAGACTTACTGCTAAACTGATCTACATTATTCCGTTCGCATTTGTTGCAGGTTTTCCTGATGGCTGCGTGTTTTATCGTGGTCCAAATCCGATCAGTTGCTACGAATCGATTTGGATTGAAGCACGTTGCTCTGCAAGTGGTTATGAGTATCCAGGAAATAGCTCTGCCACCATCTTCCGTCCTACCGACGCCATAACAATTGAGTAGGTTTAAAAACGTTTAAACGGTTATTAGTGATATATTCCAATAGAAACACCAAACACTTATTGAGCGTATGCCACAAAAGTAAACTCAAATAAATTGGTTCATAGCTTTCTGCTGAGCGTTCAGCTTTGAAAGTGGCATTATAAATCCTTCACCGTGTGGTGAACATGTGATAGCTTGCTCGGAAAAGCTCGAAACAGCATAGGAGCATTCCATTCAAATCTAATGTAGGTCATAGTGGCTGCATTTGATGGAGAGGGATTATTCCTTCAGTTTTCGGCAGTTTTTAAGTTAAGTTGGGAAATTTACGATTTCATTCGATGTTGGTGAATCGCTGTATAAAAACCTAGAAGTTTTTTCCTAAGTGATTATTTTTTGCTATTACCCTCCCACGAATCCATATTAATTTCGATATCACTTGATTTCGTTGAACGACATGCCAAAGGTGATCCATTCTCTTGCAAGTTTTAAGATTTCACTAATTTTATAGACACTACATTCACAGTTATTTTGATGTTTGGTGCGCATGCACATTAGGCGTACTAGTTTATTTTATATTTTCGGCTACTAAAACTACAGCATTTTAAACCCTTTGCGAGAGAACACCTTTTTTGCTCATGTAATGTACGGTATATTTGCTCTTCTGGTATTTTCGCGGAGCATCTGCCCTGGTAGTTTTTCGGCCGGAAAGCACGAGAGCGTGAATCGTAATCACCTGCTTTTCAGCGAAGCTCAGATGATTGTTATGGACCTAGTTGCCAGGGCAGGCACTTACGATCCCGACGCCCAGCTTCAGTGCTACGGATTTGGTAAGTGCATTTCGTTTTTAGTTTAGCTCAGTTCAGTTTATTGGCTGAATAGAAAAATAAAAGATACTAGCGAATTGGTGATTTTAAACGTTTTTGCTTTTCATAATGAAGCGCAGAGCCACGCTATACTTGATACATCTTGCTTCTACTTTTGACTTTTTCAGTTATTTGCAGTTTTGAGTTAGTGTTTTGCCGCGAACAGTTAAGAGACCTCGATGACGTTTGGCAAGAACAAGTTAAAAATAAATTTACTCTTTTCTTCATGAAGAGCCTAACGGCGAAAAGCTCTCTTTGGGACATTATTTTATAGCTGTTTTTAGTTATTTACCAACCATTTCCACCGATTTTTGACTTAATTTTTACTATTTTTCTTTTAGTTTTTCCTCCAGGGTGCCACAGCAGCAGTGGGCCTTATTCTTTTGGTTGTGTCACGGGGTTGTGGTTAGCTTCTGGCTGTGTGGAATCGGGATACGGCAATCCTAGAAACTGGACTACGGAAATGCAAGCTCGTATTAATAATTTGCCATCTATACAGTAAGTTTTTGTTTGTTGGACTGCAAAGTTTTTGTGCTTAAACATTTTCAGAAAAAACAACAACAAAACAACGTAAGAGTTAGGTCAGCAGATGAATAAAAAAGATATGCAGAAATCTAACTCTTTGATAACAAGCAATTAAACACAACTAGGAGCCCCTCAAAACACCAAAATTTTTTGATCAGACAACTCTCTGTAACTAGGTACAGTTTTTATGATGCCATATCTATAGTATAACAAGAGATGTAGCAAGTAGCTAGTTGCTACAAACTATCTTTTGGGAAGCTTAGTGCTTAATCCTGTGAAACGGGCAGTCACGATAAATTTTGGAAATATCCCTTCCGATTTTTGATGTGGGCAGATTGGAAGATGTTATCATTACCAGTATGTACTGTAGAGGTTAGTAATGTAAATTTTAGCAAGACTCTTTTACATCACATCATCTTTTTACTTTATCTGGTATTTTCCCCGCCTTTCATCAACGGAAGTGCCAGTGTGTGCTACTATCTATTTCCTTAGTAATTCGAACATCATTTTTCTTCATTATTGATTCAAGGTATCATTTTCCGTCAAGGCTGTCTCCTCCAATTCACGTCTTCATGTGCGTTTGAATCTCTTTCTATTTTACAACAACGTAATTTTTCTTTCAGTCATGTCATGGATTTTATGAATAGTATCTTCAAGAATGCAATGACAGAACAACTGGGCGATCAGCAAGCCTGCTTTGGATTAGGTCTGTTTATGTTGTCTGTCTAATTAGTCGCTGTGGTTACGTTCAAATGTGATTGAACTAGGGCAAGTCTAATTAGCTAAGATGAGCATCGTGGTAGCGTACGTTTTGAGCCCATTAGAACTGATCAGTGATCAACCACGTTTTAGAAGTTTTAAATTAGGATAAAACCATTTTTCAAACTTTTGTTAGCACTTTAAATTTTTGCGTATAAGACAAACTTGGGTTCAAGTTTGCTCTTGCAAAACGACCTATAAAGTCAGCTTAAAATCTCAAAAGTCATTTTTCAGGTTGATATTAGCTCATTAAAGGATTGTAAGTTCAAGTAAGAAGTTATGGTTCTTATAGTATGGCCAAATTTCTGGACTGGATATCTGGTGTGGTTTAGTAATCTAGCTTCTAATCAATTTTACGATATGATGTTAGCTTGTTGTCATAGATGTTGCTGTAGATTATACTTTAATTTTCTAGCTTTTGAGTGTTGTGATTTCATAATGTGCAAGCATGTCATAACCGTATTTGTTGTAGTGCTGCCTCCCGGATGTGAATTTTTCAAAGGTCCTAACTCACGGCTGTGCTACAGCAACCTTTGGCAGGAGGTTGGCTGTATCTCGTTTGGCGAACAAAACCCAGCTGAAAGATCAGAATCTGACATCACACTTTTGCAACTCATGGACCTTTTGTAAGCAATAATTATTAGTATTGTTGATCCAACCCCACCGCGCTTTCTACAGCCGAGTTTCGAACAGAGGTTGGGTTTCGCTTGCAACACTGTAACTACTCAACTGCACATCATTACTAGGCTTGATTTGTAAGTCGGCGAGAATCAAACTCGGTTTCACTATCACATAGATCCAAAGTTCAAGCACTTTACCACTACACAACAATAGCAGCAGATATTTTTTATTTAAAAAAAGTCATTTGTAAGAAAGGAATTTGTAAAATACAATTTCTAACGATTGCTTTCTCTTCCATTGCAGCGCAGTTCGTGAAGAAATGCTGGCGATTTTAGAAATGGCTACTTCGTTAAATGAAAGGAGCGCCACAGCCCAGCTAGATTGCTTTGGTATAAGTAAGTTTGGTGTAAGCGATTACTTAATATTTCATACACAAAATTTTGGTAGTTTTGTCAAGTAATTGATGTATGCTGTTGACTAGTAGAATAAGGAGAGATCTGTTTGATCAATTCAAAAAGTGTTTTTAGCATAAGCTAGCCCTAGAGCGTATGCCGCTAATCGTTGCACACTGCACAGCATCAGTTTTTTTTTGTCAAGAAAACAAAAATATCGATAAAAAGATAAAATTACTTGTCTATTTCAACAAACCTGTATTTTCAGTTTTCCCTGCCGGTTGTAGATTTTACCGTGGACCTCACTCCTTAGAGTGCCTGACAACAATGTGGGAGGAGGCAGGGTGCCTGCTTAAAGGCTTTCTGGCGCCATACAATATGACCGATATTGCATTGTCCCAGTTTGAAATCTTAAGAATTCCGTAAGTTCTTGGCTGGTTATTTCAGTGACATTTATTCAGTGGCGTTCCGATCCTTTCATAGTGATTTTACGGCTGCAAAAGCTATTTTGTTCGTAGCCGTATGTCTGGAAGAAATAGCTTCTCAATAACAAGAGATCCAATACAAAGACCTTTTGATTTGTTGTATTATCTTTGGTAGTAGCGTACTTGTGCTCAATTGTTAAGATCAGGCATACCTTGGTACCCCTTAACAAGTTTTGATGTCTAGAAGTACTGTATTTTTTAGCAATAAACGAGCAAAATTAAAGTGGTCGATTGTTTCTCTCAATGTTCCCGTTTTCATGGCCACTTATTTAAGGTTTTCGGCGTCAGTTGGGCATATTTTTAGTGAATACACAATCCTTTTGTCCTATAAATGCGCAAGCGGTGCATAACCCAGAATTGATCGAGATCGAGAGTTTGATTGAAAATAATTCGCAGGGACGTGCAAGGACTATTTCGGATAATTTTTATAACAGCTAACTCTCCAGACCACTTTGAAACTTTGATTGCTCAAGAAGAATGCTATGGCCAAAGTAAGACGTTAAATTTCTCTTGCGTACATTGATCTTTTGCTATTTTTGCTTCTTAATGTGCAATTTGTGCATTATACATTTTTACCTAGCATAATATTTTTCTTTTTTCCATTATCCAGAGCTAATTGTTATTACATTTTATTCACCAAGTTGCCTTGGTCAGCGAAGGGACCTTTCGGTCTTCGAGTCACGCTAATACCTGCCCATCTGTCTACCTCACACAATGGAGGCTTTTAATGCTGAACGTCAAGCAGGGAAGCTATGAATACCAATTTATCTAGTCTTTGGCTTGACCCGACCAGGAATCGAACTTAAGTCTACCCTTTCAGTAGCAGACGCTCTATCTACTCAACCACTGATCGGCTAATGCAGTTGTATCAACGTTGGCAAAAGTTTATTTTCAGTTTTGTTTTCAACAACGAAGATGGCCAGATTTTTCTGATTTTCTGAATTTTGTTTGGGTAGGATTAAACCATAATAAGTATGATTTGGTATCTGGCTTTAAAGTTTAGCTTGATATCCAGGATTTCCCGAAGGCTGTGAGACTTTTCGGGGACCACACACTGAGTTATGCCTGCGTAACATTTGGGAAGAGGTGGGATGTATTCCTCAAGGCCTTCAAAGCATAGACAATTTGCCTCTGAGACAAGTAACGGAATACTACGACAGACTTACCGTAATGTAAGTTTAGATTGTTAATCATGGAAGGTTTTGGATGTAATTGTAATTGATTTTATGTTTGTTGTTATTGTTTTAGCGCATATTTATTCACCTGCCACCGGACAGCGTCACACGCTGAATATTGGACAACCCGCGCACTTTTTATTGCAATGACTACTTCGTGGTTGGAGGAATCCGCACCTGCTTGGGTGTTTCCAGTGATCCAATGTTCCTGTGGATTTTTTCGAATTCGTGTCCACTGAATTTGCAGCTTATTCAGAGTCACCAAGCAGAGATAATCATCGTAAAGCGTCTTATCCAAGGACGCAACATCAAGACCAGGGTGCGAGATGAACCCGCATCATGTACTCCAGGTCGTCGTAAAAACGACGCCATTACCCTCTGGTGGTGGTGGTACTACCCGACTCCTTCCGAGGGATGGGGGTGCGCAGGAACTCCGCGGAGATCCAACAGTCGGGCCACACCCCAAGGTCTGGACCATAGATCTAGAATAGAGAGAGAGGAGCCAAAGATAGATTTACGAAGGGGTTCAGAGGCAGGACAGTCGAGGAGGAGATAATTGAGATCCTGTAGAGGATGTCCACAGGCACTACAAGCAGAATTCTCATTCCGACTGATCCTGTAAAAATATGAGGATAAAAGAAGACTGTGGCCATGGCAGCGAAGACGGGAAAGCTCACAGCAAATAGGGCGAGAAAGGAGCAGTTCCTCCAAAGAGACTTCAGGGACTTGGAAGTTCAGATGGGAGTGGGAGATGTGACGTCTCCAATTGTGGTATTGGGAATAACGGACTTTGGCAACGACTAGGGGGAGAGGGCATGGGATCGCATCAGTGGGCAGAGAGGCACCAGTTTAGGCAAGTAAATCCGCTTTTTTATTACCGGGGAGACCTGCGTGACCGGGGACCCATTGGAAGCTCGAGGTGGTGTTGTTGGAGAGAGAGGAGGCGAGGGACCAAACATTCCAGAGGGACTCAGGCAGGAGATAAGAGGGGGCTGATGAAAGGATAGAGAGGGCTGATGAAACAGAGCAGGGTGCCAGACCGTGTCGAAAGCCTTGGAGAAGTCAACAGATGCCAAAATGATTCGATCTGGAGGCTTTTTCTTTTGGAAGCCGTCCCAGATTGATTGAGACAGAGTAAGAATTTGGTCGAGAGACGACCTACCAGGACGAAAGCCGGCCTGGCAAGTGGAGAGGAGATGATTCGATTCGAGGTGAAAAGTTAGGCGAGAAAGAATCAAGCGCTCAAAAAGCTTGGAGATGAAATGGGGAGGAAGGAGGACGGAAAGGAAGTGGGTTTTCCAGGTTTGTGAATGGGGATGATAGTGGTAGGTTTCCAACAAGAGGGGAAGGTGTGAGAGTACCAGGACCTGTTAAAAAGAGAAAGAAGGAGGAGTTGTGCTGGCTCAGGCAAATGCTTTAGTAAAAGATAGGCAATCTGGTCAGGGCCAGACGCTGTGGAAGAGGAGAGTTTGGAGATGGCAGTGGGGAGCTTAGCCAAGGAGAAGGGGGAGCAGAAAGAATTGTGGAGGGAAGAAGCATCCTCACTAGGATGTTTCATTTTTTCATCAATTTCGAGAAAAGCTTAGTTTGGGCGATTTTATGACGGGGTTTTGGGTACAAGTAACGAATCGAGCGTTTTTTTTCGATTATGACGTCATTCACCGGTGGCACCGATCGTTTGAAGTTTATGACGTCATATGAGGCGCCGAAATTAGCATATCTCGCGAACGGATCGGGTTAGGAACCTCATATTGGTGTCAAACGACGCAGAATAGCCGGTTTCCTATCTGCTCTTAATACATTTCACACGTCTATCTGCTACTACAAACCGATAAATCAAGAAAAACCGTGTTTTTTAGAAAAATTTGAAATTTTTAACACTACACAGCAATTGCTACAGTTTTTGGTTAGTTGTAAGGATCTAGAAGTTTTTTTTTATATGGCTCAGAATCTTAGTTTTTGAGTTATGTTTCCGATCTTGTTTTGCAGACTTCTTTACTTACACCAGATTTTATTGAGCTCAAGTATCCAGCTCTTTCATGCTTAAGATACCGGTATTTTTAACATTTTTTATTACCGAAGTTCTAATTCACCTAAGAGATGATGGCTGACTAGCGTACCTCTTCCAAATCTTATAACAAACAATTAGTAAGAGAACAATTTTTAATAGTAGATAACATTAAAACATAAAGCATAACACATTAAACAAAGACGGCAATGTGATTTTTAAAACCGCATTATTTTTGCAAATATTCCATTGCACATAAATATGCTCTAATCTTCACATCGACTAAACCACTTGCAGCATTGTCACTAATTTTACTCTGTACAATTGATCTCAATTTACCAATTCTTCGTTCAGTGGAACGGTTGTTGTTATCAATTGTTTTCCAAAAATTGGGACTAACTGAAGTCATGGTGATGCAGGGTGCATTTTTACTTGCGGAAGTGAAAAAATGACGAAGACGGGAGGTCCGATCTTGCAAAAGAGCTCGAGTATTGACCACATCTGGAAACGAAGCAGTTTTTACAGCTTCCATGCAGTATGGTGGCTCTTTAGAGAACACACTGAGGGAAACGTTTTTAGGTGAAAGCCAATGAACAGCATGATCCAAAAAATACTTGAAAACAACATCAGCAATTTCTCTATCAATTTCTTGGTAGGAATTCAACAAATTTCTCTGAAAGAGAGTTAACTGTGGTCCTTCAGCAGCTTGTGGTTTCAAATGCATCATTATGAAAGATGGAACATACACAGAAACAATGTAAGAAACCAATCGTTTCAGAGTCGTTTGCTGGTGGCGGTTTAGTTTATCATAGTAAAACAGCAGAAGTCGCAAATAGCCATTTGCGGTTGTTATCCACCTTGAACGACTAATAGATTCTTGCCGATAAGCAAGAAAATTGATAAGATTTTCGGGCACATCCATAATTAAATAGCTTGCCAGAGTCAGCATCACCATTTGGTCACTGCGAAACTTGTCATCTGTTTTATGATCGGATTTTAATTGGCTAAACCATTTCACTTTTGACTTTATATGAAGAGAAGCAATTTGAGTGGTTCGGATGTCAAGTCTTTGTCTTGAAAGAAGATCTTTCATGTTTGGCTTGCCAATATTATGTATCAGATTCATAAGTGCATCACCTTCTAGCGAAGATGGACCCTTTGTAATTCCCTCAAGAGATTGAATGACATGCGACAAATATATCTCGTTCACATGGAACAAACACTCGAGTGTGTGAATGCCATGTCCTACCTTTTCTTGAAAGTACTTTTCTAAACGGACATTTACCCCTGACTTCTTGCCAGTATTAACAGCTGTAGTATCTGCCATTACCGATACAATCTTGTTTATGTAACCGCCACAAATTTGATCTACAATGGTTGCAAATATAGCTTCTCCAGTAACAGACGATGTTTTTGGAAAAGATTTAACACCCATAACATGCTCCGACTTGATGGTTTGATTGGAACCTACACCTTGACCTAGAAAAACGTACCTATCAACTTTATTGACTACTCGACCATCATAGCAAAGCTGTAGAGCTTCAGCTCTGTTCAAGGCAGCTTCACACTCTTCAAGGGCAGTTAATCTGAATTTCTGGCGCTTGCGAAATACAGTAGAAGCTGAAGCAGCAACAGCATCTTTTCCTACAACAGAAAGAATAGCATCCGACTGTTGACGAACAGATAACATGCGCTTGTCTGCACGCACGCAACTCTCATCCTTTAAGTGCAACGATTTTCGTTTTATGGATTTTTTTTCACCAACCGGTATATCTACTGGCGAATACTCTTTAGCATCGCCCTTATCTTCAGTTGGATCAGCATCATCGGGATCAACTGTAATATTAAATGTTGTAGCCAAAGATGAGGAAGTACAAGGTTCATCATCCTCCGAGCTGTTCTTGGGTTTATGAGCTAACCGTTTTAAAAACTGCTTTGTGTGAGTTAAGTCTTTACTGGCAGAAATCATCATTCTACGTTCACCTCGTTGATCCTTCAAGAAAGATGCTTCCTTTTCAGGTACACGATCTTCGAATGAGCAAGGGCACAGCACTTTTGTTTGATGGATCTTTGGATGATCGCTAATTTTACATTTGCACCTGCTCAAATCAAACAACTCAAATAACCATTTTTCACCTGATAAATCCTTTTCTTTAGTCTTTCTAACTCTTTTTAGAGCAAGGGTATACTTTTTAATGAGTTCCTTTAGTTTAGTTTCAACTCTTTTTGTGGAAATAATTGGAAGACTGGCTTTCCCCCACAACCCAATCACATCACTGATCAGTTGATTCTTGACGTCAGTAAAGTTTGGTAATTGCAGCAAAAATTTTGGATTGCTTTCGGATTCAGATCTCCTCAAAAAGTTATAATAACCTAAGACTTCTACTGCTAACGGCAAACGGTCACCTTTCAAATCCTCGTCTAATTTTTGGGTACTGGCTGCTTCGTGCCTAGTAATTGGCATTTTGGAAACTTTAGCTCATATTATATGTCACTCGAAAACTGATTTAGCAATTGATTGCGACCGAAATAATGAAATGTTCTATAATTTTATTATGTCGTAGTAACTAACATATTGTCCGCTAACAAAACTTATTGGGCAAGCTAATTGAACAAGTTTCAGAGTTGCCAATTGCGATAAAAAGACCAATATTTTGCTAAAAAAACGGTTTTTCTTGATTTGTCGGTTTGTAGTAGCAGATAGACGTATGAAATGTATTAAGAGCAGATAGGAAACCGGCTATTCTGCGTCGTTTGACACCAATATGAGGTTCCTAACCCGATCCGTTCGCGAGATATGCTAATTTCGGCGCCTCATATGACGTCATAAACTTCAAACGGCCGGTGCCACCGGTGAATGACGTCATAATCGAAAAAAAACGCTCGATTCGTTACTTGTACCCAAAACCCCGTCATAAAATCGCCCAAACTAAGCTTTTCTCAAAATTGATGAAAAAATGAAACATCCTAATCCTCACAGCTAGTTTTCCGGAATTCATTCATGAACTGTCGTTCGGCTCTGCGCGAGGTATGGGGTGTTGCTTGAGATAGATGTGAGCGAAGATAAAAGGCATAGTGATTGGCAGTGTCAAGAAGGGAAGTGCAACCGGGAAAAGAAGGGTCTTGGGAGCTGTTCTTTTTGCCCGAGATGGCATTGAGAAGCATGAAGACAGCACGAGGATCAGAACGGGGGGACAGATTAGAACAGGTGGCTTGCCAGGTTGCGGATTTGGCTCTAGAAATGACTGAGGACGCCCTACGAGAAGCATCTATGTATCTGAGGCGGTGAGCCTCAGATCGGTGTGCCTCGGAGCGGGCCCTCTGTCGTTCCCGCACTGCAGATTCCGCTTCCTGGGACCACCAGGCTTTGGGGGAACGACTAAGGCGGCAAAAGGGGATAGAAGCCTCGGCACCTTCGACTAAGAAGAGGGAAAAGGAGTGGGAAGCCTGGTGGATGTTGACTGCGTCAACATCAAGAAAGGGTAGATGCTCAACAATATATGATTGGTAAACATCCCAACGGGCCGTTTTTGTTGTTGAATTTGGGGGGACGAGTGTTGGGGTGACGAACTGGAGAGAGGGGGAAGACAATCTCAATGGAGAGATGGTCAGAGCCAAGGCCAGGGAGAGTGCGCCACTCACAGTGGGAAGCGAGAGACGCAGGAGCTAACGAAATAGCGGGGGATGAACGGCTCCCAGTGGAATAATGAAGGAGCGTGGGAGAGGCGGGGTCGTTCAGGATTTCCAGACCGGAGGAAGTGATCCAGCGAAACAGGTCATTTCCGGGCGGGTTAGGAAGAATGAGTCTGTCCCAGGTTGGGTGGTGAGCATTGAAGTCTCCAAGGATAAAAGGGTCAGGGGGGTTTGGAAGGATGTCAGGAGAGAAGGTCCTGGTGCGAGAATTAGAAGAAGTGCTTCTGATAGGAGGGGAGTAGAGGTTAAGGAATTGTAAGGGAGAGTGGTTGAAAAAAAGAACTTTAACACAGATGTAGCCTGAGTAGGGGTCCTGGGAAGAAAGAGAGGAGACAGAAACAGGAGAGAAGGCCAGGTCAGAGTGGATAAGAGTGAGGACACCACCACCGGTGTTATGAGCACCAGAGGAAACAGGGCCCTGTCTGCCGAATGTTCGATCCATGCGGAGGGTAGAATAACCGTAACGCCATTACCCTCTCGGCCACGCTGCCAATAATCTGTATTTGCTAATTTGCCTTGGGTCTTCAAGTAAAGTAGCCACTCAAACTTCAAGCTTAAGCTTCAGACTGTCCCTTCAAAAAATAAACAATAATACCAATATTATTGTTTTTTGGTGTTACCCGATCAGGTATTGAACAGGGGTCTACCGTTTAAATGGCAGACGCGCTATACACTCAACCACGTTTTTTGAGAGGATGGTAATTTCAAATGCTAAGCTACAAATTAATAGTGCAGAAAATAAAAATATTTTTTTGCCAAAACAACGTTATATTTGTCAAAAATGTATTGTTTTTTTTTTCAATTATTTGTTTACTCTCAAACATTTGGATTTTGAGACGTTTAAAACCTAAGCCAAGTCACATAAAAATTTTCTGTAGGGAAGTGAAAGAAGTGATGCAGAATATCATAGACCTTGCTGTTCTGAGCTTTCACTTTTCCAAGTATCAAGCACAGAAAGATTGTTTTGGATTCGGTAAGACATCTCTTAAAATTGAGTATTAGTTATCTGTAGCCACTGGCCACTTGTAGGTGGTGTTTCCTTTTTTTTCCTAATGTTTTGTTTTCAGTGTGTTTATCAGTTACAGCCTACAAAGAATATGTCTGAAGACTAATCTTTAATTTCATGTTTGTTTTACATTGGCGTGGGAGAATGAAATAGTTGTTGTTGCGCATATTTACAGTAAACTCCTGTCACTGGACAGCGTCAGGCTCTAGCTATTTGATGATCGGCACACTTTAGATTGAAATAAGTACTTTGCGCTTGGAAAAATTCGCTCCTGCTTAGGGATCTCCAATGATCCAGCGTTCTTGTTGGTTTTTTGAATTCTCATTCACTGAATTTGCTGCTCGTTCGAAGCCACCAAGCAGAGATAATCATCGTAAAACATCTTATACAAGGACGCTACAGCGTTACCAGAGTATGGGTTGAAACCTGATTATACTACTAGGGTCGTCGTAAAAACGACCCTCTCGGCTACGTTGCTGAAGACAATACTTGGCCGGAAAGCACTTAGTTAAATGAAGGTCGAAAGAGTAATCAGCAAAGATAGTTTAAATAGATTCGCCAAAAAAAGCATCTTCAATGTTTCATAAAATTTAGTTTGATTTAGTATGTCACGCAAAATTCCTTAAAGTGTTCAAAGCTTGATATAGTTTAGGGAGAATACGTCTTGTCTTAATAATCATTTTTGCAATTATTGGTTGGTCAGACTTTGAGCAATTTGAGTTCGAGAGTGGCAGGCCAAAATTTTGCTGGACAGTGGAAATACTGGCAGCAAATCCTTGTTTTACCAAGCGCTATGTGTTTTTATAGTGTTTCCCCACGGTTGCAATAATTTCCGTGGACCACACTCACGTGTGTGTTTGGATACAATCTGGTTGGATTCAGGCTGCAGGGAAGATGGTTACGGCTACTGGCGTGACCAACCTGAAGCTGCTTTTGAAGTTGTTCGGTATTTAACAATAACGTGAGTATGACGTAATCATGCGTAATGATAACTTTTTTGCTCCCCAAACGGATGTGTTTGGATTTACTTCGTCTAAAAACCCCACGCTTATTGCTACATTGCTGGCCTGGGGCATTCTCCATTTCGAACCTAATTCTTAAAGTTCTTGACCCTTCCATTTTCATGTGCTTTTGGGGCTCTCTTTGTGCAACCATCCACTTCATAGTCCATCAGTGCTTTCTTAAGATATTCTTCTTCGACAAATGTATGTTTTTTAATGTAAAGAAATGTGGACTAAAACGATTTGAGAAAATAATAATCGATTTAAGATAATGATGTTAAAATGATTATTGTTTGTTTTTTAGCTATAGTTTTTAATTTTAAAAAACATGAATGTTGGTTTTATTTGCAGAGATCTTCAGGCATTGCTAGAAGAAAAAGTAACAATTTCTGCCTCCACCGACCCTGTTATTGCGGAACCAGCTCAACTTTTCTGCTATGGATTACGTTAGTGATGAGTATTATGAATAATAATTAAAGGAAACAATAGAATGTTGAGCATTCATTTGATACCGTTTAGATTTAACTTAGAAAATTGATTAAACATGACCTTAGTTGGGCATTAAAACGAAAATATATGTTTTTAAATCTCCAAGATAAAATATTAAGCATATTAACTGATGAAGTCATGTAGCGTAACCAGATGGGGCGGACCCATCTTCGATTAAAGTTTCAATCTCGTTTTTATTGAAAAGGTTTAAAAATTTTCGTTGCCTCCTCTATCCAAGGATAGATTTTTGGTGGCTGCTAGTCTCGTTGACTGCCGGGTCTATTCGCAACTTCCCTGTTGCATGCTAGACAAATTTAAAGTAAATTGCCCTTATTATTTTATGAACACTATCTTTTTGTTACCGTACAAACTATTATGATTATCACTGTTGTTTGCCACTAAGCCAATTTGTTTTGTCTTGCCTTGTCTGGTTGAAGCAAAGCTTCGAACGTTACCAATAATATTGTGATTAAATGGTTCAAAGAATAAGCAATTGCACTCTTCAATTGTGTTTGGACCATTTTGTCAAAATATGTCATTGTCTTCAACTAATTTTCAGTTTTTCCTACCGGTTGCCATGGCTTTGCAGCTCCACGAGAGCCAGAGTGTTACACAACGCTTTGGGAAATCGGAGGCTGCTCCAGAAAGGGACAATTTTGCCCATGCAACAATCAACTTCAACTCAATTTTGCAATGTCGCTGAATTTGCTGTAAGACTTTCTTTTGTTTAGTAAAGCCAAAATGTTTAAAAATAAATCCAGAATTCGGTTGTTTTCCATAAACTGATGTAAAATGTATTCCGTTTAAATAAGATTGTAAAAACAAATCTGATTACTGGTATAGCTTTTTACCAAGCTGCTTTGAATACGTAGGCCTACTGAGCGTTAAACAGAGAAGCTGTAAATACGAGTTTTATAGTTTGTGAGTTGACGTGACTGGGAATCGAAGCTGAGTCTACCGTTTCAGTACCAGACCCTATATGCCGGGGGTACTCAACTACTTTTAGCAAAGGTCCAGAACCGGCGGATGAAAAGTCGTTGGGTCCCGGGAAGTTGAGAAAATTTGGAAAAGGTCCAGAATATATGGAGAACAGATTCAGGTTGAAGACAAGGACTCCAAAATTAGTAAACAAAAAGGTCTACACTGCTTTTGAAGGCGAAAACGCGATTTAAGACCAAAAAAAGTTCTTCAACGGTTTTGTGGACCAAAATGCGATTGAAGACCCCCAAAAAATATATAGATAGGTCTCCATCGCTTTTGCAGACCACAATGCGATTGAAGAAAAGGTCTACACCGCGATTTGAGTGAACGCGCAATTGCCACTCTACGTGCATTAGGCAGCCAATGAGCTCCTGCCCAAAGAATTGTGAAGGTCCGATAGTGGGCCGCGGTCGGAATTTACCTCTCCGGAGGTCCGGATTTGGACCGTGGTCCGCCAGTTGAGTAACCATGCTATATGCATTAGAATAATGCGGACACAATCAAACCTTTCATAATACTCGCTGCGTTACTCCGAAGCGTGTAACAAGTTGGCGGGGCCCATCTCTGGGTCATTGCGTGAGAACGAAACACAGCTCCTTTCGGAGACATGTCGCAGCGGTGGCGAGCTTTATTTTGTAAGTGAAATTTGCTTTAATAACGTCATAGCGTCCAAGTGACGTCAGAAACAATGAATGGTCTGGCGTTAATTTGCCGTTATTTTTAGGGAGGCGATTACACACACTAACAGGATGCGAACAATTGCTAATAGCGGAAATGGAGCTGCAGAGCTACATTGTTATGGAATAAGTGAGTTGATACTAGATACCAAAGCCAAAGTTCATATTTGCCTTAAGTAAAATTTGTGAACGGAAAAATTTCGTGTTTTTAACTAGTTTTCATTCCGGAAACAAGAGATAAATTTGGGCTACTCAACGTGCTGCCAGCCAGGACCTACTGGCCTTTGTGTATTTGTTTAGTTGGAGCTTGGCAAGAGATGAGCAGGTGGCAGCTTGACTCAACGATTGAAAAGATCATTTTGATGTCCTCTAGATAAAGCAACTTGCTAGATAAAAACGTAATTTTGCGTTTTAGCTTTTCCTGCGGGTTGTGTTACGTTTGATGGGCCGCACCCAATCGAGTGCCTGGGAACAGTTTGGCGAGAAGCAGACTGTCTTGAGGAAGGTTGGAACGCGCCGCGAGGTTTAGACATCACTGATTTGGACGCTTTGAACCTGCTGAACATAGAGTAAGTCCTAGCTATTTTTTTTTATTACAACACGTTGAAGTTTTTGCGGAGCATGTTTAATAGCGGCGGCGTAGCTCAATTTTTAGAGCGTCAGATTAGTGTTTGAAAGATCGCCAGTTCGATTCTCGAACTAGTAGTTTTTTAGCCCATTTGAAAAACACTTCATGCTTATTTTCCTTTGAGGCCAAGCAGTCAGCCTGTCCATTTTAGTAACCCCAGCTTGACGAAAGACTTGCGAACCAAAATTTGCTCTCATCTGTGTCCACTGTCCATCGTCAAATCTTCATCACTTGCTATATGCCTTGAGAATTGAGATTTGCGAGAGCATCAGCTGAAGGTCAGCCACCACATTTTCTGATTTGTTCACCAGCTGTTTGTGGCGTGGGTTTGGTTCTATCCGGTTTGTCATAATGAACATAGGGCAATCGAATGCCATACCACAAATCTCAATTCCCCGCAATAAAACGGAGATCTCGGGAGAGAAGTTTTTTCTTTACGCGGCTTCAATAGTTTGCCGCGAGAAACAAAAAAGTCAGTGGTTTTCAAAAGAAGAGTAGCGAAGTTGCTAAATATTTGGTTTTCTGCACAATTTGCATGCTTTTTCCGAATGTTAAAACTATATATTGATGTGCTCAGGGAACTACAAGCTTACATGAGGAGTTTTTACGATAATGCGCTGCTGGGAGATAGGGAAGCTCAGCAAGCCTGCTTTGGATTCGGTGAGTCACTCTTGTTACGACATTCGTATATTTTTTGTTGTTAAATAGTGTTTTAAAGAGTTTACTTATTGTTTTGGTATAAAACCTGGTCTACACTTGGTGTGAAGACATAAAAATTTCCTTTTTTTTGTAGCTGAGTATTTTCTACCTAGCATGTCTGAGTATTATGAGTACTATATACTGAGTAGTATGATATCTGAGTATTGTGATATCATATCTGAGTATTATGAGTACTATATACTGAGTACTACCTAGCATATCTGAGTAGCTGAGTATTATGTGGAAGAAGCATATCATTGAAGGTTAGAGGCACCTTATACAAAAGCTATGTGAGAAATGCTCTCATTTATGGTGCTGAGTGTTGGGCATTGAAAATGGAAGATGAAAGGAGGCTGAAGACCACAGAAATGAGAATGTTGCGAATGATATGTGGGAAAACCTTGAAAGATAAAATGAACAATGAGAAGATTCGGGAAATGACGGGTGTAGTGAGATTGGAAGAGTTTCTGAGAGAGAAAAGGTTGCGATGGTTGGGACATGTGGAGAGAATGGATGAAGAAAGGGGTCCAGTAAAGGCACTACTCTTAGAAGTTGAAGGGACAAAAAAAGGAAGACCGAAAAAGAGGTAGAAAGAAATACTAGAATGTGACATGACTGCCAAAGGTTTGCAAAGGTTGGATGCTCAAGATCGTGAAAGATGGCGACTAGGCTGGAAAAACCAGCTTACCCCTGCATGCGGGGAACCTCTGCTGGGCTCCAGAAATAGAAGGAAGCACATTCCTGGAGCAAAATGATGATGATGATATCGTTTTGCCATTTCTAAGACTTGTAATGCTACTTGAATCCAACTATAATGAAAGGCTCTGAAGAATAATAAAAGAACGCTACAGTTTTACCACTTCGCCGTAGAAACGACATAAATGGCTTGTTTAATTCAAGATGGAGAAAAAAGTTGCTGTGACTTGGTTTACAAAATCTAAATTATACTGAAAATTTATGTTATACATACGATGGTAAATTATACTCTGCAGAAAGCCACCCCTAGAATCTGAAATGCCGAAGCTTCCACGAAAGAAGTGGCGATTTTGGTACTAATCAAAGAGTTGGCATCTCATTTCTATCCGGAGTAATAAATTGCGTCCGATGTTACGATACATATTTTCAGAATTTCTTTCGCAATGCTTGCGATTTGATGGTCCCCATAACGTTGAATGCCTAACCAACATCTGGTTAGATGCTAAATGCCATGATCAAGGTCGCGCTATACCCAGAAACTTGCCAGATATCGGACTTTTGCTATATGCAAACCAAAATTTGAAGTAAGCATGTTTAAATTTAATTATTTACGAGTCGAAAATTATGTTGTCGTTATATTAACGTGTTGTTGAAATGGTCCCGTTCATTCATTCCTTCAAGCTCTTTGCCTCTGTTTAACCTCACCAACGCTAGTTAGCTATGTCGGGTTCTGTTTGCAATTCGTTTGTCAGTCTGCGCCGATGCATCTGGTAGATGCTTGGCTCCAATGGGAAATATGCGTAAAGTGTTTTTCCAAGAATGCAAGGACGCATTGCCGGTCCGGAATCGAATTGGAAGTCAGAAACCTTTCAATCACTTACCCGATACTCTACCTTGTGAGATATCAACGCCGAGCCATAGCAATAAAATGGTAATGCGGCATTAAAATGAAAACTAAAACTCTTCTGTTGTGTTTTAGCTTTCATTTTTTATGCGCTGCATTACCATTTCATTGCTAAAACCGTTAAGAAACTGTTATTAAAATGATCTTGTCTTATTTGGCTAAGCCGACTGCTTTTACAGAGAAGTAAGGAACACAGTGAGAACTCTTTTACTTCGTGCTTCTGTACCTGACCTTGACGCTCAACTAGACTGCTTTGGAATAAGTAAGTAAACATTCTCAGTAGGGTGTTTCAAAAAAAACTTTTTTCTGATATGTTTTTCTTCAAGGGCCTTAAAAGGTGCGTTTTGGTGCAAAAACAACCCATGTAAATTTTTTTTGACTTTAATTAACATTTATGGGTCGCGCACCCCCCCATATTCTAAGCACGTTCTCCTAAATCACAAAATTCCCAAATCTCGTTAACCACTTGAGATAGAAACTTCAAATAAAAACCAAAAGATGCAGAAGATATGATTTCCTATAAGTGTTTAAAACATTTTATGCTATCTGATCAAATTTTCGAGATAAATTAAAAAAAAACTTTGTGTTCAAAATTTTGGTTGAATGTTTATTCAAAATTTTAGTTGAATGTTGAATCTAAAATTTTGAACAAAAACAGTTTTTTTTAATTTATCTTGAAAATTTGATCAGATGATCAGATAGCATAATATTTTTAAACACTTATGGGGAATCCTATCTTCTGCATCTTTTGGTTTTTATTTGAAGTCTGTATCTCAAGTGGTTGCTGAGATATGAAAATTTTGTGATTTAGTGGGCACGTTTAGAATGTGGGAGGTGTGCGACCCCTTAATGTTGATTAAAGTCAAAAAAAATTACATGGGTAATTTTTGCATCAAAACACACCTTTTAAGCACCTTGGAGAAAAACATATCAAAAAAAAGTTTTTTTCGAACCACCCTAATGCACTGCACAGCTGCACATGGTGCAATTAACGAAGCGTTAGTCTACTTTGCTTCATTTGGGGCAGAATAATAAAGCCTCCCGCCCAGCGAGTCATTAAAGGCGACCAATGGGAACCCATCAGTGGTGGCCAGTAGACACCTGTGTGTTGATAAATTGTCTACTCTTTGAGTGTTGTGGAAATGCCCCCTTCTCTTTCGAGTTCTCCAGCCAGTAACTCCAACCACCGAGCAATAATAAATTCAAGTTGATAAGTTTGGTTAGCTTTATTTATTTTTTTTACTGCAAAAACTCTAGCATTGTAGTTTAAAGCATAAGCTGTTGTGATTATGCACTACAGTGCAGAGTTGTAAACGGGCCGACTAGTTCGGGCCCGAACCCGGCCCAAACCCGAAAACTAATTTGAAGCCGAAATCATGTCCGAAAAAACCCGAAAGTTAAGTTAGATCTGAAAAATTTAACAATGTTGCCAAGTTATTTTGATTATATTTTTGTGCACCTAAGACAAAAAGCACGTCTCAGGCCCGAATTAAGCCCGAAATTTTTGTCAACTTTAGGCCCGAACCCGGCCCGAACCCGACCCGAAAAGCCCAGCCCGACTTACAATTCTGCTACAGTAACTTTCGCAATGCAACTTTTATTACTTTAATTGTTTTTTTGAATTTGATCTGGATTGCAACTTTTAGTTTCGTTTTTTAATGCTTCTTGCTAAATATGCTGACTTTAACCTTGCTGTGCGACCTGATTCCTTGAAAATTGCTTGTAGGATCTATTTTTCATTTCAATTTTCAGCTTGGCCAATTGAATGCAGCACTTACTACGGACCTCATGATGTTGATTGTTTACAACGAATTTGGCTCAACGTGGGATGTCTGGAAAGGGGGTTTGGTGCTCCAGCTAACTTAGATAAATTTCAACTGGAAAATCTAGGTCGTCTCAATTACAGGTACTTAAAAAAATGAGTAAATGCAAAATTCCTTTATTATCCTCGCTGAATTACACCGAAGCGTGTGACTCGAGGGGGCCCATCTCTGCGTCATTGCGTCTATACAACACAGCTCCTTTGGAAGAAATGTTGCAGCGCTGGCGAGCCACAGAGTAACAAGGAAAGTTGATCAAAAAATGGATTATCACTTCAGTGTAGAAAGTACTGCTGAGGAGTGACTGCGAAGGACAAAAACAGAACTGGAAAAGGCTTCGCTACCTGATCCACAAGCTTAACATGCAAGGGTGGGGTAGAAGATGACACAATGCAACATCAGTTAACATGCCTCTACTTGACGAATCTTGCTCCATCACTGAACTCTGCGAATTCTAGGAAAGAGGCAAACGGTGCGTGGAGCTGTGGCAAGTATCAATCTAACGCCGAAAGAATTAACCAGATACGCGGTAGGCTACTGCGAAGGTATCATAACGTCATCTAGTCTGCTTCCACCTTTGTAAGGGTTTGCTTTAAAACCGTTTTATTTTAGCATTTTTAAGCAATTTTTTTAATTTGTGAAGGAACTTTGCCAACTTACTGCAACTTGACACTGTTGACAGTCTTTACTATCATGTTTTGTGCAGGTATGTAATTGCGAGGTTTGAGCGAATTATGTTTGAATCGGGGACTGATGCGACCGCTCAGATTGATTGCTACGGTTTACGTGAGTATGGTGATGACATAATGAGATTAGTTGAAAAACAGTCGGGTTAGATTTGTTCGTCTTTAAGCACATCGTGTTTAGGAAACAAAGGTCTACGGATGGAAATCAAAAACAAACATTGAAACGGACTGTTGGGCAATTCAAAATATTGATAATCGGGATTTTAAAGCTTAGCTGCAGTATACTTTTAGGTGAAAAAGTTCTTTTTATAGGTTATTTTTTAAAAGCGTAGAAATGCCTATTACTTATTAGTAACAGTTCAGTCTTGATAAAAATATATTTAGGATGGTTTTTAAGCATTAAGTAAATCGAGATAACCTTGTTCAACTTGTGAAACTTTTTCCTTGAGAACAATATTATATGTAGCGTGGTATCACTATTAATTTTATTTTAACAGTTTATTCAGCACTACTTCGAATCATATAACATCCATATTCCCTAAAAAAAGTAATTTTCAAGCTTATTTTTAGAATTTCCTGTCAGTTGTACCAGCTATGAAGGCCCGCATACTCCGGAATGCTTTTACAGCATTTTCTTGCTGGCTGGTTGCGTAGATGAAGGGAAACTATCTCCTGGCGGCGGTAACAGATTCGTGCGAATCCAAGAAAATATAAGGCAAGCACTACACAGTTTAACTAGTATGCTGAATCTGAAGTAATATGGCCCAAAGCCGGGTTTCTCTATTGCTGAAGAAAATGTGTGTTTTTTAGAGTTAATGTATTTTATTCATCTAGCTGCTTTAACCAGGTGTCAGATATAGAACTTGTAGATAGAGTTTCATTTTGCCCAGCACTCGTTTTCGTATCTGAACGTCAAGCAGGGAAGCTGTTATTACCAGCTTAAAGTCTTCGTAAACTGATAAGAAATCAAATCGGAGTCGCTGTTTCATTTTCAATGACATAGTTTGCTATCCGAATTACTTTACGTAGGAGCAGTTATTTTTGAATCATCAAAACGAAGAATAATTTGAAATGGATGAAAAATCATAATTTTAACGAAATAGTACCAAACTTCGTAAGGCGCTTTACGATGTCTATCTCAGCTTGGTGGCTTTGAACAAGAGCAAATTTAGGTGGGAAGAAGTCAAACGTGAATCGGAAAGCTTAGAATACGGTCAACTTTTAAACTCATGCGGATTTGTTTAAAATAAAACCGCTGCCGTCGCTTCCTCATGAGTAGAAAATAAATAATGAGTCAATCCAACACGTGCTCTTACTTTAATGAGCTACTTGTTACAGAGAAGTGAAGAAAATGTATGAGACTCTGCGGGACATGGCATTGAACACAAACCTGTATAATGAGCAAGCCCAAGTCGATTGTTTTGGCACAGGTGAACAGAATGAGTGAAATTGTAAACCAATCCAGAACGTTAAACTTGGTCGGTGCTGTCAATCTTATTTTATCAGATCGTGTACTGCATGCATGGAGATTTCAAAAAAATTGGCAAATATTTATGATGGGCAAATTCCACTATATTACATCCTCTGTACAAACTAGTGACGGCACATCATAACTTTTCACTAATATCTCTTGGTGAACATCTAATATTTATCAACGGAGAGTTTTTTGTCCTTTATTTTCACGAAAACATGTGGTCTTTTAAACTGGCAAAATGGATTTTCAAAGTTTTTCACTGGCTTTCGCAGGTGATAAATATTTTCTTTAGTTAAATAGTATACTAGTAAATTTTTAACTAATAATTTTCTTCAGTGTTCCCCGTTGGCTGCACATCATTTAAAGGCCCACACTCTATCGAATGCCTCGATTCAATTTGGAAAGAAGCCGGTTGCCTGGAGGAAGGTTTTGGATACCCTTCAAGAGTTACCGATGTTGAACTCTACCAGTTTCAGGGACTAACTATATCGTGAGCCACTTAATGCTCTTTTGTTATGTCAAGCCAGTAAGAAGGCTAGTTGGTTCAAGTTAAGTTGGCTTTTATGCTAAAGCCTCCACCACGTAACAATATGTAATAATACGTATGTGTAGGTGACATACTAGTGGGCAGCGGCATTTTGACTCGCTTCTGCTTTCTGGCCAAGATAAATTTGGCAAAGAGATTCGTAACAATAGTGTTGCAATTATCTGAATCGGAAAGATTTTTTTTGCTTTTTTTCAAGGTTGATCCAGATCCTTGAATTCTGTTGTCTGCAGTGGGCGGCCCAGCGATCTCCCCAGATTATGGAAAGCATACTAATTGGTTATGAGGTTTTGCCGTCGTATTTATGAAAAAATCAGCTTGGTTTTGTTATAGAATTTGCTATTTATGGCACCGTAAAGGCTTTTATTACGAAAAGGCTACTCCATAAAAGTTTTCATAACGATCGTGAAATCGTGTTTCACCACCATAACTGTATTTATACGAAATCACGTGAAACCACTCACTGATTACTGTGTTTTAGTGAAGTCAAGTTTGAAATGATGGGCATCCGACGAACGGTTCCCACCAATCCCCGATATCAGTTGCAATGCTATGGCGTTGGTAAGTTGTTGATAGTTGTTGATAGAAAAGTTGGTAAGTTGTTGATAGAAATAAGTTGCTGATAGGAACTATTGATAGAAATTTCATTTACCTAGAATGGATCTCGCTGATGAACGTGGTTAAACCTACTTTTCTTGCTATTGCGAGCATCCTTCCGCCACATCGCTGAGTAAAAGGCATCCTCATCCATTTATTCAATCTTATTCACCTCTTTTCCAATAGTTAGATTGTACTTGTTGAAAATAAGATATGCCAGTGTGTTCACGATTCAGTAGCAATTAGTGTCGCCCAGGTATTGTGTATCAGGCGGTGTGACGATTGTTTGGTTTTACACCTTAGTGCCGTCCCGTCGTTTGTGGTGGTGGTGGGTCCAAATAACGAAACAAAAGCCCCAAGAGATTCTACGGTTTGATAGCCTTCCATGATCTGTCTGATTAGTTTCTCCCTCTTTATTTGCATTGTTGATCTAGACCTTAAGTCGTGCCTCGGTTGTTGCTGAGTCTTAGAGTTTCTTTGTGCCCATGTTTCACAAAAAAGTCGGCATTAATTAATCAACTAATACTTGTATCTCTGTTTTAGAATTCCCCCCAGATTGTTCAACTTATGTTGGCCTTCGTACTGTTCAATGCTATATCAATATTTGGCTGGAAGCAGGGTGTGCACGTGAAGGGGAGGGCTACCCTGGCGATCTGCCAGCCCAGGAAAGAGACCTCTTCAATACAGTAACAATACGGTTTGTTGCAATTATGATTTTTCATGACATAACAAATCGTTATTTAGAACGATTAATGCGATCTCATTCAGATCTAACAAACTCTTTCATTGCCATAGATAAATTTAGCCTTTTGCTAGTCATATGGTGCTCGCTTTAGCTCGGAACTTCTTGGTCCGGCTAACACCTGCTGTACGATCTAAGTGTTAAATAATAACCCTGTTTGGTTTTACGTTAGGTAACCCGGCACTTTAAGTATCAATTTTTGGTTAAAACAAAGGATATTGTAATTGCATTTTATTCTCCAAGTTGCCTTGGCCAGGAAACA
Source organism: Trididemnum nubilum (assembly GCA_963965965.1). Classification (NCBI taxonomy): domain Eukaryota; kingdom Metazoa; phylum Chordata; class Ascidiacea; order Aplousobranchia; family Didemnidae; genus Trididemnum; species Trididemnum nubilum. The sequence continues at coordinate 38,115,020 of OZ014485.1, read as the reverse complement.
GCTGAAGAACTTTTCAGTCTTCGAGTCAAGCTGCCACCTGCCCACCTGTCTACCACACACAGTGGAGGCTTCACGCTGTCCCTTTTAATGCTGAACGTCAAGCAGGGAAGCTGTCGTGCCAATTTTTATAGTCTTTGGTTTGACCCCTCCGGAAATTGAACCTAAGTCTATTGTTTCAGTAGCAGACGCTCTGTCCATTCGACCACTGATACACCCATACGCTCACGATTTTTAGGCCGAGTTTTGACATGTCTGTCTCATTCACTGATTAGTAGGGCAAGTTTTTGTTGCACTAAACTTCTGAAAAAGTTGCATTTATTTTTAACGAAAGTTGCTCTAAAAAGTTGCATTTATTTTTAACGAAAGTTGCAGTAAAAAGTTGGATTTAGGCCTATGCACAACGAGTTTAAACAACACTGATTTTGTAGCTAGTAGCTACTCACTAGTTACCACACAGTTATATTTTTCAAATAACCTTGGTTTGGTCAAAATAAAGGAACAAAACACTCTACCATCAAATCCAACCGAAAAGAAAAACATGCATGCAAGTGTTGCCATCAAACGAAATGGAAAACTATTAAACAGAAAAAGGGGCAATCGCTATAGTTTAAATATTCAAGAGATTTATTAACGTATAATGCTAGATACTTCCAAATATTGTCTGGAGAGTAATGGCGATCGTTTGACAACAGTTTTAGCAGCATGCTGAAACTTCGCTCCACAGAGCTTGAAAACGCTTGGCAGTTTAATAATTTTGCATAAAGTTCGGGGCTAATGTTTGGCCGGTCATTTCTGCAATGGCTCCACAGCCCTGGTTTTAACACTATGGTACTAGTACAACTTCTACGGTTGTAGCTGAACCTCTTTGTGCAAACCAACAGTTGCATCATAAGTTAGATAACATTGAGACGAAGCCAATACGTCACAAAGCTCGTTGTTACACAATTCAAAGACAATACCAGAATTAAACTGAAATACTGTAGTTTTAAAGCCTATTTTTCAAAGCACATCTTTTACATTTTGCTCAAAAATTGATAAAAGTTGCCGTAAAAAGTTGCAAGTAAAATCGAAAAAAGTTGTAAAATAAAATTTATGGAAACAGCTTAAAACATTGTGCTATCTAAAGTCTGAGTGTTTCAGAAGCTGTAAAAAAAAGTTGCAAAAGTTGCAAAAACTTGCCCTACTGATTAGTAGTCTATTGTCGTTACATCTTCATTCTCCTTACGCGACAAGCAATCATTGCCCAAATGTGTCGGACAAATTCTTACCTGCTCACACGCTTTGTTGACCATGATGTTCAAAGCCACTAAGTACGAATTCTGCTTAAATTTGCTTCTTGTTGAAGTAAATTGCCTTGAAGCGAATAATCACATGATCAGGGTGCGAATTGAACGCATTTCATGCAATCAGGTTCATTGCAAAATTCCTTTCGGCTATGTTGGTGGCAAATGGAAATTGAATCAGCCCTGAGGCAAAAAATAGTTTCATTTATTGCTACAATTTGACCAATAATAACTCATGCTGAATATCTGATAATTTTTCTTCCAGTGATCTGCAAGCCATGCTAGCCAACTTGCACTTACAAGCCACGGTTGGGGGAAATGCTGAAGCGCAAAAACGATGCTTTGGAATGAGTTAGTAATTTTATAAGGATCAGTGTGCGGAGTTTTGGAAAAGTTCAGTTTGTGTGAAAACCTATCAATTTTTATGAACATGGCGATGCTGGACCTCAATAAGATTGTAACGTAACATAATACTGGTTACTATCTCACTGAACTAGAATATTGTCATAACTAAACATAACTGGACAGTGGACAGTCTGTAAAGGAGGGGCCTTGAGGGATTGGGATCGAGGTACCACGATTGAAGCTCCATAGTCCACATAGGCTCTGCTCGATATTGAACAATAAAGTAATCGAAACAACTCTCGACAATAGAATATGCTGAAAATAACTTGAGATTTTCATGTTAAAATTATGATTAATATTAAATGATTGATTGTCATTTTTCACACACTCTGATCAAACGTTATCGTGCTATCTAACTGCTTTGTGACAAATTGCGCCCAAATGTTTGCCATATTTTGCAGTTTTTCCTAGAAATTGTACGTTTTACCAAGGAGAAAATAGCCCATTATGTTATTCCCATATATGGACCAACGTTGGATGCCTTGAAAGCGGTTACTTGTATCCAGCCAATGTCAGCAATGGATACGCAGCGGCTCTTGGTTTCTTTAATTTGAGGTAAGAATTGCTAGCTAATGCGTACAATGTCATATGTGTTACTGGTGCCTTTTTTGATGTCCATCCTTAAGACATTGCTTTTCGGGTTCGTTTTAAAAAGAAAAACAAGCCAAATAAGAAAAAAGTGTGGATCCAAGATCGAAAAATGGTGCCAGAAAGAGAACCTGCAGAAAAATTCCCCCTTGTTTTGTAGTGTAGAATCCCGTCAATTAAAAAATGTTTTTGCTTGTACACATTGCTATGATTAAGCGGCTGTGATGTGGTGCTCAAGACAAAAAGTAGATGGTTTTCACTTTTGACTAAATGTGACATCTGGTTCGATTCTTGCCGAAGGCGCTATTAGTATTCGCTAGAAAGCTTCCAAAATTCAAAGTGCTGCAATGCTCAACTAAGAAGTGGCGATACATGGTTAAGCAGTTAAGCGGTGTTACTGGCAGCATCCATTTTCGGTTCGAAACTCAGCTAGGCTCTGCAAAACCCGTGATATTCTTGAAGGCTGTAAAGTCCCTTACCGATTCCTGGTCGTAATTTGTCTACTGTCTAGTCTATATTTTTTCTCTTGGTAAATGTAAACCAATTGTTCGAAATTTTCCTTTTTATGGCACAAGATAAAATTGTCTGTCTGAGTTGAGATCGACCAAAAGGAGAAGCAATCAGTAGCACATACTATTGTTTCAGAGAGGTGTGGGCTGAAATAGATATGCTGCGAACTTCAACAGCTGCGGATTTTCAAAACCAAGTCAACTGCTACGGAATAGGTTCGTATTGTTGCTTTACCTGTTAAACTTGAACAATCAGCTCCCTTTCATACTTGGCGATTTGTGATTATGCAGTATTTAACTTGGCTGTTTTTCTGTTAAGATTCGCTTCCGTGAACGATACAACAACTTAATTGAAAGCTAAAATATTTAGCACACCATAAATGAGAATTTCAAAAACCCTGCAATCTTGTTTCACCCTTTATAACGGGATCTTCAGGGATTAGCTTATTTAAATTTGAATATTAAAATATTCTGCAGGGTTTTTAATGTTCTTATGATGTGCTAAAGATCTGGTACTGCTCTGTCTGCAACTGTTATTGAGCACTTCTCAAGAACAGTGAGATTACAATGCGATTTTAGTTGAGAGCTCTCAAATTTCACGCAATGTTTGAGTGAAATGAAGTGGAATCAGTTGACTTTTTATCAAAAGCAACGTAATTGAATTATTGATTCAAAGTTTTTTAATTTTTCCAGAAAACTGAAAAATATAGAAAGGTAATCGAGTAGTTGCAACTAAAAAAGTTTATGTTAAAAGGTCAAGTCAATCTGTTTTGTTTTCAAGAGGTAAATTTGTTTCGGTTGCAGAGTTTCCAACCAAAAAATCATTGTACAATTGCAGAGTTTCCAACTAATTGTCGCAGCTACCACGGCGGCCACGACAAGAATTGTTACAAGACCATTTGGATGCAGGAAGGCTGCTTAAGAGAGGGATGGCTGTACCCAGAAAGATTCACCAACGAGGAGCAGTGCTTTTTGGATTCTCTTACAATACCGTAAGTCTTTTTATTTTTATTAAGCTTGTGCACAATATTTTGGCGTTTATTACCAGGAGTATTGGTTACTGATGGTGGTGCTTATAAAGATTTTAATAAAGTGTTTCACTCATTTTCATTTTGACGAAGTTGAGATGTTTTTGCAGCGAGATTATTGAATGGGTTCAGCGCATTGTGTCCCTCAGTTCGTCGGGCAATTTCCAGGCTCAGCTTGACTGCTTTGGGTTAAGTGAGTATTTGAAGATTAAAAGCTTACATAATACTCACTACTCAATAAATTAACCACAACTAAATTTTTAAAAATTGTTTATGAAAGTTAGTTAAGAAATTCAAAATTTTAGGTTGAAGCTTTTGACAGCCAAAACTTGTTTGCTTCAAGGTTTTGCTTCAAGGTTTTGTTTTGCTTCAAGGTTTTACTTGTTTGCTTCAAGGTTCAAGGTTCATCCCCCTACACAGTAAACACTGTTCTCTCAAAAAATCTATTTGCACCGACTGTTCGTCTGTCGGCGCATTTAATATTGTCTGCAGCTGTATTTACTACTTAGTCAGTGGTTGGTATCAGGCTTAACGTAAATTTTCCAAAATGTATTTAAAGTGCCCCTTTCTTCACGTTGGTTGCATTTTGGCTATTTGTGTCACCCTTTTCCTAGAGTTTCCTCTGCATTGCGTCTTCTACCGTGGCCCTCACGGGCGTGGATGCATCGGCTCTGTATGGGAGAACGTGGGTTGCTTGCCTGAAGGCCACGGCCACCCTGTGCTTAATGCCAGTGATATTGAAATAGCCTTATACGGCACTTTAAACCTCCGGTAAGCGAATGTATGTTTATGGTATACTATCACTTACTGATTTGTTTTTGCAATTTTGACTGTTCTTCTGCGCCGGTAGCTTCTAGGTAAGAATGCAAGCTGACGATTAAAAACTAAGTTACTCTGTCTTGCAAACGCTGTAAGTGAATATACTCTTTAGTATAATCTTTATGATAAACAAGCAGTTGTTAATGCTGTGTGCTTGTGGCGGGTGACAAATTTGCAAAAGCAGATTTCAAGCATTTCACGTCAAACGTACTCGGCTTAAAGTGCTGGGCGTGTTTCAAAACGTCCTAAAGATAAACAAGTTACTTTAACACGTTTATTTAAAAATGTACAATATGATGGATCCATAGAATGAGATGGAGTTTTATTGATTTGTTGCGGAAAAATATGCTTTTATTACAGCAATCTTCAGATGCGGATAGAATCGACGTATAGTTTAGCGATTCAGGGGAATATCAGGCAAGCCCAGCTGGACTGCTTCGGCCTCCGTAAGCAAAGGTTTTCATTTCCAGTCAATTACTGTGTTATTATTTACAACTTTACATCTTCATTGGTTGTTCGTATCAAGTTTCTATAAGCATTGCTGCTTTTGGTTTGTGCTTTGTGGTCCAATCAGTTGTTTTGCGATAAAGCACTTTCCTTTACAACTAAGGTCTGAGGTTTAATTCTCAGTCTGTACGTTTTACCCCAGAGCTGCCTACGGCCGCCGTTTCTAAATGCTAATTTACCTCGCATGTTAAAGATCGCTTCATTAGACCAGCTCGGACGAGGCTTCTTTTGTACTGTGCAAGATCGTAAAATGAGGATTCTTGAGAGTTGGTTTTAGTGTTCATTCTTCACAGACACTGTCTAGTGTCTACTATAAAGGCTATTGTATGATATATTATTTGTTTATTGTGCAGAATTTCCTCTCGGTTGTAGTACATACTACGGGCCAAACCCTCTTGAATGTTACGAAACGATTTGGGATTCTGCAGGTTGCTTGCCTCAAGGCTATGCCTCTCCCGGTAATCGCAGTCGAACTGATCGGATCGCTTTTCTCGATAAAACTAACTTACGGTAAGCATTGTAAAGCCATCATTATCATCATCACTTTGCTCCAGGAATGTGTTTCCTTTTATTTTTGGACCCCAGCAGATGTTCCTCGTGCGCTGGGGTCAGCCGGTTTTTGCAGCCTAGGCGCCGTCTTTCACGATCTTGTGCATCCAATCTTTGTAAACCTCTGGCAATCACGTCACATTCCAGCTCTTCTTTCCATCTTTTTTTCGGTCTTCCTTTTTTGCCCCATCAACTTTTAAGTTTAGTGCCTTTTCTGGGCCTTGTTTTTCATTCTTTTACACTTGTCATCATACGAATCTTCTCATTGTTTATTTTTTAAACTTTTCCCACATATCATTCGCAGCACTACGGTAAGCGCCGTAAAATGCAGCACATTATACTCTTCTTTTAAATTTTCTGACCTATTCTTGGTTCTGTTGTTTATTTTTCTTTTTTTCGTTGTGGTTTCAGAAAATCGATATTGACCAAAACTTGACTATTTTTGGAGCTCAATGCAGTTGTAGATAATGTAGATAGATCATGGAATGAAAAATATAAGCGTAGAGGTAACTAATTTTTCGATGCTACGACGCAGAAAAATCAATGCGCCAGTCAAGTCATGCTTCTGGGCACAGTTTACTAAGTCGGCCAGCGCTGTTTCGGATTATTAGTTCTCATCATCTTATCTCAGAACCGCTGAGATGATCTTACACACAGGTGGTAGGAACAAATCTAGACTCCATTTTTAAAGACCTTAATCAAGTTTTGGTTTATGTTTTTTTTTGCAGAATTACGATCGAAATTCGCAAGATTCTTATATTAAAGATACGGCAGCTAATTAGATGCAATCAAAAACTTTAGCAGCTAAAACACATTAAACCAAGTTGAGCTATAATATGCCAAGTCTTGGCAAAAGGTACCTTTTTTATTTTGCAGTGAACTACAAGAATACATGAAGAATGTGAACGGTCAATCTTCCAAAGGAAATTATGATGCTCAAAAAGATTGCTTTGGAATCAGTAAGATTATTATGTGGATAATGATTAAGAAGATTCGTAAATCGGATAAATCGTATTCAAGAAATACAAGTTTACCACTGCCTGAATTATTGACTGTTTTAATTTTTTTCATTTTGTTTTTTTTGCTTGGGCAACAATCTCTCAAGTGACAAGCAAAAGCAGACGAGTGGCTACGAAAAGACCATGAAGCTCAAACCAAAGAGTCAAGCCGTCTTGGAGGCTGCAACGTATCAATACTCAGTCATTATCTTTTTAACTCGGTTTTCATTCCGTGCGTACTCGCTCTTTTATCTGCTCATTAAATTTTGTCGTATATCTCAAATAGATAAATAATCACAAAAACACTCGGCTGCATTTGCATAAAATTAACAAAATTGGACGCTTTTAACTTTTCGATTCCATGTGATTTGCAGCGTTTCCAGTGGGTTGCAGGTTTTACAGAGGCCCCCACCGAGACCTCTGCATTTTTTCGATCTGGACGATGAATGGATGCCACGAGAGAGGTTGGCGACGACTTGACCGGACAGCTTTGGCTCCGTTGCGCAATGTGGATTTAAGGTGAAGATCGTCATGATGTTAAAAATAACGTCATAACATTAAAACTGTTATTGAAGATTTTTATTAACTCGCACAAAACTTTGAGCGGTTTTAGGAACATGGTAAATGATGTCAAGATTAAGAAAAAGAGCGACTATTCACCTGAAAATTTGCTGTAAAAGAGAGAAAAATGGCAATTTGAAATAGTCATCCGCATTTTTTATTTGCTTTTTTAAGGATTAATGTTAGGGATTGGGTTACATTTGGGCAGAGGTGGGCAGAGCAAGTCACAATAGTTGCGCCGTAAGCGCACGCGCAACTACTCTAAAATTCTTGCGGTGCAACCGATTCCGCAATTCCCCAAAAATAATTGCGCCGCAAGCGCACGTGCAAGTGTGACGTTCTAAAAAGTATAATTCTGGTTTACTCACTGCTCAAACTGCACTACAGGTTACGGTACGTAACGAATATTCAAAACAAATTATGCACACTACCAAATAGTAAACAAAAAAAATTATTGATTTGTTTTCAAAAATACAAGCATTTGAAAATGCGCATCGCTTAACTCCGCTCACTTTTGGCGAAGAACAATGAAAAATGACGCTCAAAACCCGCACTTTGTCTTAAAGGAATCGGAGGTATTAATATCCACCAATAAAGTCTTCATGTGGTGGCAAGCGAACGACTTTGGAGTCACTGCTTTTTTCTCATAGCTCGTCAAGGAAATCTATTTTTAGCTTCGATGCGTTTGTGCTCCTGGATCAATTAGCATCACTCTGCTCTGACGAATGGAACATGCTAAAAAATCATCAAGTATTTTGTGTAGACAAAATTGCACCAATTACGAACTACACTGACGAGTAGAATGTTGATCAGCAATCTTACGAACTTGTCACCCGCACAGCGCGAGCATCGGAACCCGATTGTGACCGTTCAAATCTCAGAGCACTTAGTCAATATTAGCATGCTCGTTTCAACACTTAGCTACACCAAGTGGTCTAACCCTGTCCTGCGTTGAAGGACTGCTGCGACTTCAAAACCAGCGTACGTCTTTGGTTGTTGCGGCCATGGGTTCGAATTCCATCCGTGGTTATTTGTTTTGACAACCAGAGGCTGATCCAGAATGTGACTTCATGTATTCTATTTTCTTAAGAGCTACCGAAGCATTTGCGCATTTATGCTTCTAGTTAGCATCACTCTGACGATTGCATGCTACAAAAATCATCATGCTTTTGTTAAAAGAAACTGAACCATCTAAGTATATTAATTTAAGAGCTATACCGACGCTGTCACTTCGGTTAGCAATATCTGTCAAGTTTTCCAGACTAGCAACAAAAATTGCAATTAATAGTTTTTGGTGTTTTTTGTTTTTGAATGACGGTTAGACAGTTTGCAAGTAACGCATTAAATTTTTTTCCGAAGCGATGTTTTAAGATTTTTTAAGAATGAGAAGCGTATTTCTGGAAAGACAACTATAAAAATTGCTTTGCTCTTTAAAATTTAATTTTGCAATCATTTTTTGAAATACACAATTGAAAAATCGAAATTTCAAAAAAATTGGCGAAGTATTTCGAAGAAAAAATTTTAGCGAAAGAAAACTTCTGCTGTGAATCCTGAAATGAAGTTTTGCAAGCAGTAGACGAATACAATTTTCCATGACGAGGCTTTTATGAATTTTCCTCGTTAATGTTTTTTCTAAACTTTAATCATAGTTGCTGGAAAACAATTATTCTTAATCGCATTTAAATTGCTATTACGCTCAAAATTGCTAAAATACTTGCGGCGAAGGGGCGTCCGCACAACCGTTTAAAAATAATTGCGCCGCAAGCGCTATTGCAGGTGAAATAGTTGTGGCGCGAGCTTGCGACGCAATAGTTACGCCGCAAGTGCCCACCTCTGGATTTGGGGTTATTTTTAGAGTAAGGGTTTAATTTTGGATTAGATTTGGTTCGGAATTAATGAAAAAGTAGTTTTGAACATGACTTTCAGCTAATTTCTATCTACCTTTTTACGAGTAATTTTGCACCCCTCAAAATTGCTCATAAAAAAACTAGATAGAAACTTCAGGTGATATAGTCTCTTCCTTGATTCAAACATGCTTTATAGTATTTTAACTGAATCATTTTTGCTCGTTAAGGATTGTTTAATGTTTAACAGTGCTTTCCTTTTTTTTCTTTGCGAAAAAATATAATATTATAAAACTAATGAACTACAAAATTATTAGGGAATTAGCGGGGGAGATCAGAATGTTGTCGGAACATGCTATAAGAAGCGATATCCTAGCTCAGGAAGAATGTTTTGGATTGCGTAAGTCTGAATTGGTGATGCAGTGGAGAATTAATCAGCTTGTCGATTACGCAGTAACCATCTTTATTACACAGACAAAAAACTTTTCTGGATGCCTGATTCTCCTCCATTGCACTACCATTTTTGTCATAAATACTACGGATGAAGAATCGCCTGACATACAATAGTTTTTTTTTACATAATTCAGTTTTATACTATTAGCATTGAGAGGGATACTGAAAAAAGCAACAAATATTTTCATTATTAATGTTAAGTAATCTTCATTTCGAGCAATTGGACGGTTGTTGATGTTGCATTGGCGGTGCTCAAGATCACACCCGCATGTACTTTTTCTAGCTTAATAAATTCATATAAACCAATTTACGTAACCAAAAGAGATAACGCGCGCTTTTTTCTGCTATTTTTAGCTTAATTGTTTTGCACCATCCGCAGTCTATTTTCTGATGACCTGAAACAGCTTGTTACGACCAGGACATGGTATGGAATGGAAAATGGAATGGAACGGAAATTTCGGTATGGAATATGAAAGATGCCAGAATGGAATGGGATGGAAGACAATTTCCATACTTCCATACCAATTCCCAACTAGATTTCGCTCATCGCATATACAGAAAAATATGTACAAATAGCGATAACTAAAAATAGTAGGAGACGTAAAGCTTAGTTAATCATCTGTCGACAAATTAATACGTAAATTGGGTCATGAACATTGCGCAAACAGTGTAGGCATTGCATCATCAGATCATACAATATTTTCATTGCAATTTGTAGCTGCGTTGCTGCTGACTGGCTTAATTTTTGTTTTGAGAATGACTATTTGACTCGCGCTGTCGCCAGAGCAAACGGAGTGAGGGGCACGAAAATAGACTGAACTTTTGCACATTAAAAGTGATCTTGTACGGCTGCAAATTGTGCGCAATTTCGAAATTCTGTAATCATGTCCAACAGAGAGACATGTAAGTCCGGTAGCGTTTCTTAGTTTCTTTCGTTTCCGGCCCATAGTTACTTGAAAAGTTTATCTGCAGCCGTGAAACTGAATGCGACCTAAACAGTCTTGAGTATGCTCTAAAAAAACAAAAACAGCTGGTCTTAAAAAACGAAATAAAAGATTTTGTTGGTCTCCATTTCTACTCTATACGACAGACCCATAAACAGACGTGCAATTAAGATTTTGCTAAAGGAGGGGGCTTGGGTAGTAAAGTTTTTTTGTTTGAAAAATGCCTGGATTGGCTGGCGAGCAGAGCAAAGTGCTGCAACTCAATCATCTCGTATAAACGGAGGCCTGGGAGCGAAGCTTCTGTCGCAGGGTGATTTTTTGATTTTTCAAGAAAAAATAACTATTATAACGCCATTTGGAGCACATTTCGCACGTTTTTAGAAGCCAATGGAAAAGTTAAATTGCTTATCCCATTCAGCCCTTGTTTTGCCCACAAGTCAATTCAAAAACACGTTTAAACACTTGCCTTTTAGGGTTAAATTTTTTTATTGACTTGGCTGTGGGGTGGGCTGAAACCCCCTTTGCCTTCGCAGTTCCTCCACTAAATCTGTAAACGCTTAGCAGCTCTTTATGCATCCCGACTCGTGGTTTGAGAAATACTGGCTTCGCGCTTAGAATACTTTGAATTGAATACGATGCAAACATCATGGTTTTGAAATTGATACGACTAGCGTAATTGGTACTTGATGACCTATTAGTGATTAGGTTCAGAGGTGTAAACTTTGGATGCTAAATCTGGTGTTTGAAACTTGAACCACTAAACATTCGGTATTTAAAAATTTTAATATACTGTTAATGTAGGTAACTTTAATCAAGTAGGTAGGATTGAATATTATTATTCCTTTTTGCATCATTGTCGGTTTTCTTGACCTTACATGATTTTCCAAAAAACGTACTTTTAGTAAACCAAGATTGAGGGTAAGGCCCCCGTAGCAACGGCACTGAATTTGCCAAGCAACAAAACTTTTTCTTCTACTTGTAACAAAAATTTGCATTTACTTTTCTATCCTCGAATGAGCTTAATTCTTTGTTGTTTTTTTGGCGTTTAAACTTTTTTCGTTTTTTTTCTGAAATGTTTTTGGCAGTTTGGCTATGCCAAATTACATAGTTTGGGTGAATTCAAACTTGTAATCATTAAGCCCAGTGCGTAGCTGCATACCCATCAACATATTGTCTGTTGATGAAGTGATTACTATTTTTATGCTGAGTGAATTTTTATGGTAGCTCATTGCGATAGTGCTTCAAATATGGGATGAGATGCATCGTACCATGCTGCTTACCTTTGCGAGCGACTGCTTGCAAAGATACGCTTAACATTGCAAAAGTACAATACAAATTACGCGTAGCTTCCGGTCTAAACTTACCGTGGTATGGAAGTATGGAATGAAATATGGAGGAAAATTTTAATATGGAATGGAAGATTTTTTGTATGGGATGGAAATGGTATGGAAGAAAATTGCCAGTATGGAATATGGAAAAATCGTCTTTCATTCCATTCCATACCATGCCCTGGTTATGACATAATATTTTTGAACAACTTTTCTAGGTACCGACTTTATCATTATGCAATCAGGCATGATTAAAACGCTTTAAACAATGATTTATTGTTTTGTAGAGTTTCCCGAATATTGCAACTTCTTTAGGGGACCGAATTCGCTAAATTGTTACGAAAATATTTGGATATTGTCGGGGTGCTCAGTAGAAGGACTGGCTAACCCTAAAAATGCGACTCGTCATAATGTTGCCGAATTTCATGTCTTGAATTTGTAGTAAGTTGAGTTATGATGCATTACCTGCACATCCAATATCATAACGCTACTCTGCAGACAGACAAATGTTAGTTGAAAATAAATTTGCTTGGAAGAGTATCACTAGTAGTCTAGTACTACTGGATTTGATTGGTCCATATTTACCCTCCAATCACGAGGAAGCGACGGTGGCGCTTTTATTTTGGACGAATCCGCACCCGCTCAGGAGTTGACTGTATTCGAAGCTTTCCGGTTGGCATTTGACTTCTTACAGTGGTTTTTTTGAAAATAGTCACTCTTCGGTTCGTTCAAGTTATTCTTGTGTTTTGATTAGAGTTGTTACATTATGTTTCCGAGGTATACTCGGATCATAGAAACGTTAATGTTGATTTTAGTGAATTGGAAGAATATATGACGAGAATATTTTTGAGAGCGTCCAGCGGATTGGATCAAGAAGCACAAGTAGACTGTTACGGCGAAAGTAATAGCTTACATATTATATTGGTTCATGATAAAATACTTTATTTTGTATGGATAAATTAAAAAAGAGAAGTTATTAAATAAAGTTATAAAACGTTTTCATTTCAACTTTTGTGACTTTTTTCGAATGCTGTACTTCATAGTTCTAAATGATCTTTAAAGGCAGTGAGCAAAAAGGCGGTCCTAAATTATTCTTTGTATGTTGCAAAAGTTGGTAAAGCACACCTTCGAAAGCTTTTAAAATTTCATTTAGTCTCAAGGCACATTTTTGCAATGTCAAATAAATAAGGTTAGTTTCGTTCCGCAGAACTTCCATGCGGATGCCTCACTCCGGTTGGTCCTCATCCATTGCAGTGCCAGATTACGGTGTGGAAGGACGCTGGATGTTTGGAGAAAGGCATTTCATTTCCAGGCTACTTGACACCAGCTGACAACTACACTCTCAACCGACTCACTTTACGGTAAGCTGCATTGATGACCGTATTTGTGTTTTCGAGTCTTTTTTAATATAGTACTTTGTTGCCATGTACATGTCATTTTTTAGTTCCACTAAACCAATTTGCGCTGAAATTCATGGCCCTAATACATCTTTATATGCTGTACTTAAATTGTAAAATTTTGCATAGGGGGACGCTTTTGCAGCCTTGACCAATCGCATTTGGCATACGAAAGTACTTTAGTGAAGATTACGTAATTCCGTCGCCGAAATCGAATAAACACCAAAGAAAAAGGTCTTCGCGGGAAATTGAAGTGGTTTTTCGCTAAAATTAGGTGAAGAATTAGGTCTTTTTCGTCTGATCATCCAGCGCTCAAATCTCGATGGGGGCACACCTAAATCTCGATGGGGACGCGTCCCTTCTACAATTTAAGTACTGTTTATATGTAATTACTTGTAACAATATGTTCTGTGAAGTCATCAAATGTAAGACACAAGTTGGCTGTGGCATAGAACGAAGCTGTGGGCTGCTTTGATGTGATGTTAATGGTGCTAGTTTTGACCCTGCTTTGAAGAAAATATTGAGAGAATTACAAGACACCTGAAGCAAAGGTAGATAGTGAGAGAGTAAATGTGAAGCAGAAATTCATAGACAAAACTCAGATACGGTTTTCTGATTCATATTAATCGGTTGTTTTAACAGGGAACTGCAAAAGATGTTTATGAACATAAATGACCTGGCCCAATCTAACAATCCCGGCTTTGCCCAAGCACAGCTGGAGTGCTTTGGAAGAAGTGAGATGTCTTTGATTTTAGTTGATGTTTTTGTTGAAATACATTTCACAAATTTTTTAGTATTTACAAAATAATTTGTTTTTTCTGAAACTACGGTATTTTTTGTAATTTAGGGCAATGAAGTATAATGCAACGCTCTGAGGATTGCATTGGAACTTGTTAGTTGTTTTTTGTTTTCAGGCTTGAAAAACTGAACCTGATCCAATGGTGCTGAGTTTTTGCTAATGAGTTGATATTTATAACTGTTAAAAAAACTGTATAGTTGATATAGCGCAGTCGTAGAGCAATTGTTTTGATTTTGAACTAAGTGCATGTTACTGCATATTCTTCAACGTATTTTGAAACTTTTGTAGTTTAATGTTTGCGGAATTGAAACTTAAAGTGCCTTTTCAGCCCTCCCTTTGGGTTGTTCGAGCTATTTTGGACCTCACAGTGATGATTGTTTGGTGGAGATATGGCTTGATACAGGGTGTATTATGAAAGGTCATAATCATCCCTTGAACCTCACACAAGTGGCACGAGAATATCTCGACCGGTTAAATATATCGTGAGTAAAACCTCACGTATCGTTAATAATTCTTAAGATGTTATAGTGTCTTTTATTTTCATTAAGTGTCGATTGCTATATATATTTGACGTGACCTTTGGTGGTGGTTATCGAAAATGCAGTTAAATACGATAAGGCCTTATCAGAGAGATCTATTTTAAGTGACAGGCTAAGTAATTGTAATGAAAGTTTTACGCTTCTTTTTATGAATAGTCGTTTTACAGTGATTTTCAAGATCTTTTCTGAATCCAGAAACGAACTTTTTGAGAATTTCACCGTGGTTTCAAATGCTTTAACATAAGATCCGTCCCATCATGTATCGTGTAAATTGTTTCAGTTTACCAAAAATTACATGTCATTTTCTCATTGTATCGTTTATTTTGCTTTATTATCTTAACATGTTCTTTAGAGCTATCGAGGATTATTTTTCTGATGTCCAGGCGCGGTCCACCTGCTGCCCCAATCAATCCCCTCAAAAACGAGCTGCCGAACTGGCATGCTATGGAAGGGGTAAATAGTTGTCTTCGTTTACCGCTATTGCTCCCGTCAAGGGGATTTATCTCTGCCATGTCATGATTTTAACATTCATGTGCCAATTTCTTTCAAAGTCAAGGCTAAGAAAAACAAAGTCGACAAACAGCTTTCTAATGTCCATTTTTCGAAGTGGTTTCCCGCTTTTTTACTTTTACGCTCAAGATATTGTATGGGGAATCTTGAAAAGTTTAATATGGGAAATCTACATAACGTTTTCCTTCGGTTCCACAGTTGATTGCTTCAAACCAAAATTTATGATAGTCTATTCAAGTTCAATTTACATTTTCTTGTGTAGCGTTCCCATTAGGCTGCCAGTATTATCTTGGACCTCATTCACGGCAATGTTTGGATAAACTGTGGCTGGATGGTGGCTGCATTGTTGAAGGAACATCCCTTCCTTCAAAGCTGCGGGATGCGCAATTCAACATGTTAAGCTTGATGACGCTCGAGTAAGTTTTGTTATTTTATTGGGACGTTTTCGGTTTATGATTCAAGCTGCCATCTGTCTACCACACTCAGTGGCGTCTTCACAAGGAACGTTTTATTGCTGAACGCCAAGCAAGAAAACTGTGAATTTTAATTTTGACTTTTTCTAATCTTTGAAGGTTACTGTAAAATTTTATAGCGCTCATCAAGTAAATTAATTTACACTCATCAGTATATTTGCTTTAGTGAACTCGATCAGTTGTTCTCAATTGACCCTTGCACGTCAGCAGGGGCGGTAGCTGGATGTGGGATTGCTCCAAACTTCAACAATCTACAATGCTACGGACTGCGTAAGTTTTACAAACTGCCAGCTTTGTATATGCTTTAGCAGTACGAGTGCACCATTTATTTTTCTGTTATTATAGAAACAAAAGAAATGGTACACTCGTATTGCTGAAACGTAAACCAACTTAATGATGTTGTTGCAGTGCATATTTATCTTCCTGTCACCGGACAATGCTGACTATTGGACAATCCGCACACTTTTCATAGCGATAACTGCTTCGCACTTGAAGGAATGTGCACGTAGGAGTTTCTAGTGATCCAATGTTCCTGTAGATTTCTTCGAATTCCTTTCCACTGAATTTGCAGCTTATTTGGAGCCACCAAGCAGAGATAATCATCGTAAAGATTCTAATTCAAAGACGCAACAATATGACCAGTGTGCGGGTGGAACCCAAATCATGTGATCAGGATCGTCGTAAAAACGATGCCTTTGCCCTCTCAGCCACGTAGCCGATAATGATGGAGCCCGTGTTGCGGATCCGTTGCGCGTCGTCTCGTAGGCAATATTTGTCTGGTTTGCTGGTCGACTCGACAACTCGCATCACTTCGCGGTCTTCCTTCGCATTCATTTTGATGTTATACCGTGTCATGTTGTTTTGAGTTGATTTAATACTGTGGTAAAAAATAAATTTACTCTATTTTGTATAGAAGTTCAGAAATTTTGAATAGGATAGGGGGATCAGCCAAAACACAATCACGATTGAGGCAGACGATAACAGCATAAAAGAAAGTACAAACTAAAGTAAAATTAAAAGGCGTATCATCCTGTCCAGATAACATTTTAAAAACAAATTTATTTCACCCAGTAAGGCATCATCAGTGCTTATTCAAATGGAATGAATATATCAATTATATTGAAATAGATTCTATTTGAATAAGCACTGATGATGCCTCATTGGGTGAAGTATATTTGTTTTTAAAATGTTATCTGGACAGGATGATACGGCTTTTAATTTTACTCACTCTCAATTGGAAGACATTGGTTTGGTTGTGCGGATTGTTGTGCTATTGTACAACATTCATTTGTAGCTGAGAAGCTTTAGCTTATAGCATTGCACCAATATTGCATATACTGTAGATGTGCGAATTTGATGTTATGAGGAAAACTGCGCATTGTGCAACTAAATTACGTTTACTATTGATAAAAAAGCTTAAGCTTATTTGTATCATTTTTTTAGAATTTCCTCTAGGCTGTGTCAGATACAGAGGTCCAAACCCGGAACAGTGCTATGGAAGCATTTGGATGAGCAGTGATTGTCGAGAACAAGGCTGGGATAACCCAATCAATAACGATACCTACCGAGAAATGCTCTGGGATACCATGAACTTACGGTGTGTGCTTTGTGTCGTATTTTTGACGTACCGGCCAGTGATGTAAAATATCGCTGGATGAGCGGCTTCAGTATTTTATCCTGGTGAAGCTTAGGGGTTTTTTATGTGTAGCCCTGCGGTACCTTCGCCGTTATGCTTCTATCAGGGATGTGGAAGCAGTCAAATTTTTAATGCTTCGCTTCCAGCTCCTCTTGAAGTTTTATGCTTCCAAGTTCGCTTCCGCTTCCTCACCTTTGGAATTTTTTGCTTTTGCTTCCAGCTCCGGATAGAATTAGTCGCTTCCGAGTTCGCTTCTGCTTCCAGTCTCTTTCATCAGAGTGCTTCCGCTTCCACAAAAACTTAACCGCTTCCAGCTTCCGCTTCAATATCCCTGCTCAGTATGAAACAGCTAATTGTAGTTAGTGTAAAAAAACAGGCAAGTTTTTGTAATACAGTAGCCTAGCATATCATAACAAAATAACCAAGATCTAGCAATCATTGCCAATGCACTGCAGTATTTTAATCATGATCAATAAAAGACAACTTTTTGATCAATAGTTACGCGGTAAGTAACTTTCAATTTGTAACAGCTGCGACTGGCTAAGTACAAGGTTTCATAAACTACAGGTGACGCTACTAGGCTTTCTTGACAGTGCCACTTGCCAGCACATGCAGCAGCCACAGCAAACTAAGAAGGAGCCTACCATAACCACATCGTGGCCTGTGCTGGCCGCAGTAAAACCTTGAATTCTGATGCTATGGTAGTTTTGGTGGTATATCACGTATACCACACCCATGATCTCTCGCAAAGACGGTGTGCTCATAGCTCTTTATTAATTACAATAATTTAAGGCAGCACAAACGTTAAAAATTATGGCAGTGACTAAAGTGGAAATTTTGCACACGATGTTATGTACCTATAGAAATAATATTATTATTGTTACGTTTTACCCCAATGGTTGTAGCCAGTTTGAAAATCCGGAAGCGCCTGATTTTGAAAAAAGTGCTTCGGCTTCCAGCTCTTATTCAACACTTTTGCTTCCGAGTTTTCTTCCGCTTTCAACCTCTTTCATCAAAGTGCTTCCGCTTCCCCCAAAAATTAACCACTTCTGCTTCCAGCTCACGCTTCCATATCCCTGGCTTTTATACATTGCCTTGTTTAGATATTTTTTTACAGAATTTTGTTACAAGAACGTACTAATAATCAGATTTTGTTGCAGAGAAATTATGGCGGATATCGAGCAGCTTATGCTAGACGCCAACAATCCGATGCCTACCTCCCACTCCCCACGCTTGCAGTTAGCTTGCTATGGCTTTGGTAAGCACTAGGTGTACTAAATCCACTCTTACTTGCGTCGACGAAGGCCAGATTTATCCTGAAAAGGCCGGTTTATCCGCTTGTCTGCGTGACATGTACTTTCTTTATTGAGCAATCGCTTCGTTGTTTTGCGGTTTTGCAGTTGTAACATTTATTTGCTTGTTAATGGTCCAAATATTTTTAGCACGCCTATTACGCACATCCCATTTATTTTTAATGAAATCTAAACTTATCAAAATCAACAAAGCCGTAGAGCTGCAGCGACGTCTCCGTTACCATTATTCCAAAGAACACATATTTTTTCAGAACGATATTATTTATTTTATACGATATAGCAGCAATATTGTAAAGACTCGGTTATGAGTAGTTTCTACTATTGGTTGGTGTTGTGACGCAGAGGGCTATCTGTCCACAATAGTGCTGTACGACTTAGTGAACTTATTGCTCAGTTTCATGTTCAGAATTTCCACATAGTTGTACCTCTTTTGATGGCCCTAACTCGAGGGAATGCTACACCAGTATATGGCTGGAGAAAGGCTGCACTGAAAAAGGATCTGCTTTTCCGTTAAGCATCAGCGACTCAGAGAAGCTTAATTACGATTCAATGAATGTAATGTAAGTTTAGAGACTTTATCTTGATCGGAAATTAGCTAATTTTAGTGATAGAAACATTTTAAGGCGAAACAAGAGTTGTTCATATTCATATGCGTTATACAAACTTATGATAAGTCAATACTCAATACTAATTGAAAATTTTGGAACCAACTTACATTAAAGTAAAAGAGAATTAAAGCAATGAAAGTAAAGTCATTCTCAAGTGAAGGATTTATTTTGATCGAAAATTAGAAAAAGGAATGAAACTCCTAATACCTTTACTTTTATTTCAAAGTGTGAGTCAAAATTAGCGAGGCAAGGGTAAAGATTTTAGCGCCTTTTGAATCGTCCGTGATGTTATCGCACATTAAAATTATTAAAACAAATTAAAAACCACAACTACAGCTAGTTTGTGGAAACTGCTGATCACGAGGTCAAAGTCATTTTTCAAAGGATTCTTACCTAATAACTGGAGGAAAGCAAGCGCTGTCTAGATTTAAACTGCAACTTCAATGATTTATTTGCTCCTAACTTACTAATATTTTATTTGAAGCGACATAATGTCATCATTTGAGAATATAGTGACTTTAACGCAGCAACGAAATCAACAAGCTCAGCAAGATTGCTTTGGAATAAGTAAGACATTATGAGATATCGATTAACGGTAGTTTTCAGTTTATATTTTTTGGGCGAGATAGAAGACAATATGAAATCGAAAAGAATTTAAGATAAGAGAGGTTGAGTGGAGTCCTCGAGCCCAGAGAGATCTGATGTAGTTGTCGAGTCTACATCGTTCCGCCACATATCATCTATTAGAAAAGTGCAAGGTGGTGAAATAGGAAAAAGATTGGGATTACTCCTCGGCCTAAAAGGATGATCATTCAACTAACAGTGTATCTTATTTTTTGACGATATTTATTTTTTAGTTTTTCCTGCAAGCTGCTCCCATTTTCGAGGTCCGGATTCTGATCATTGTTATGTTTCGATATGGACGAGGGTGGGCTGCACCAGCCAGGGCACTGAGCACCCTAGCATGATGTCAGATGACCTGAGATTCCAATTGTCAATCCGCAATCTTACGTAAGTTGAATAAGCGCAATAGTTAAAAAAAAAAAGAATGATGTTATGAGAAGTCTGACTAGATTAGAACACCGATTGGATTTGCATATTCGATGAGTTTGGTCTTTAGGATGAAGACATTTTTCAGTGGGGACGCTAGGAGCGTGTGTTCTACCCAACCAAGCTCCCGACTATCTGGTTGTTCAATGCAGTTAACATAGGGTGCCTAGAAGTATGACAGGACCCAAAATACTGAAAGCTTCAACATAGAACTGACTGTTTAACTACAGCATGTAGTTTAAAGACTAGATTTATATCACTCAATGGTGATGATGTGAGATTTTACGTCAGTCACTTTTTATCTTATTTCCCATTATGGCCAAGCAGTCAACCTGTTGTGGTAGCCCAGCCTTACGAAAGACTTGCAAACTGAACTAAAAAAAGAGCACTTTGCGTTGGTGTGGTTCGAAAGACGCAGATTGCTTGGCTCATGCGTAGGTATGAATGAAGTCGCATGGAGCAAGGCATGAATTATAGCGGAGACTTATAACATACCAAAAACAGATGAAATTCAAATACAAGAAACCCTATCTTATTTGATATAGTCCTTTACGTTGTCAGAACAAAACGGTTTCACTTTTGTTAAACTGTTTTTAATACTGCTTGGTGAATTTTAACATTATCTGGTGGCAAGAAGAATGATCAAAACGACTTCACATTGTAGATATGAAGTTGAATCAGCCTGATCATCCCAATACGTTAACCATTTCTATGGTATTGCTTTTTACCACAATGTTCTCTTCACAATGTTCAGATATTTTTGTTTTCAGTGGTGTGGAGATATTATACCAATGCCTACGGGATAGTGCTGAGCGTGGAAATATTCAAGATCAACTGAAATGCTTTGGATTAAGTGAGAAAATTAAACTTAGCAAATTCCTATAAAGTTTGACATCGAAACTACTACGTTTTAGGGCTGCTACCTTATTGGACCTGGCCCACAGAAATTCGTTTATGCTAATTTTAACCAAGGTCTGATGGTGCAAGAATTGATTAAGCTGTTTTATTTTAGGACCACGTTTTTAATTGGTAGCTTATTTTAGTTTTTAGTTCAATGTTTTGCCAATAATAGCATGAGATAAAATTTCTCAATTTTTATTTGTTTATCAGCTGCCTGGATAAACCATGACCACTGACCAGACTTATTACTTATTAGTGTACTAGTTTAGGCAGATATTCTAATCAGTAGCCAAATTGGTATTTGTTGATTGATTGACTCATACATTCTTTCTAACCTACTCTTCCACTATACACCACGAAGTCCACCGTTGTAAAAAGATGCCAAAACCACGCTTGCTTTAAACAGAATTTTTCTGCAGGAGTAAACACGTTTGGTTTTTTCAGAATTAAACATTTGGAAAAACAGCTCAACTTTAGTTGGACATGATTGCGAAAAAGCTATTAATAGAAATCTTAGGCTCTCTAGTCTGCTTGTAGCTTACTAAGTTCGACTGATTGAAAAATTAAAGTATGAAACATTTTTGAAGGTACTATCTCGAGCACTTTAAGAACCAAATTCCAGTACTGCAAATTTTATCTTTATGCCTATAAGAGCTTGTTAAGAGTTTTAAAGTTTATATTTGACTTGCGTTTCTGACTAACGTGACCTCGTATGTTTCAAATAAAATTCTTTGTTAAAATTCAAAATTCTTTGTTAAAATTCAAAATAAATAAAATACTGCACAGGGTTTCCGGAAGGCTGCATCTTTTACTATGGGCCTCACCCCATTGAATGCCTGGAGACGGTCTGGAGGGATGTGGGATGCTTGGCTGAAGGTTTACTAAGTCCTTTGTCAGACGCTTTTGCCGTGGAAAATAGAGATGTGCTAAACACACTCAACTTGAGGTATACCAGCAATCACTGCTTTGTTTTGAAACATAACGGTAATTGTTGTGAAAAACTTAGAAGTGTTGCCTCATAAATTGAACTTCCGCAAACAATGAACTATAAATGGACTAAATACTGTTCGTGAGCCAAGGTATGTGTTGTGTACTGTACTGTAAAGTTTCTCTATCATATTGGTTGACCTATTTGTTCCCTACTTTTCAGAGAGCTGCGACAGAACATGTTGGGCGGAATGAATCGTGCACTAGGCGCCACTGGGAGCAGTATTGAGCAGCAGAATTGCTTTGGATTAAGTATGTCACTCGCATTCGGTCGGTCGTTTTAGCATCCCGTCAAATGTTCTGGCAGGTTTCTTGCAATCTGCTGGCTGTATCCTCATCCAGTTTAAAAATCATTCTTGGGGAGTTATATAGATCGAACCCAGGCCCCAGGGGTTGGCTAGAACTTCTCAACTCGCATTGACACGCTCTACAATAAAAAACGGAACCGGCGCAATTAGCACTGCTTATGTCTGAGGTAGCTTGTATCTCATTCAGTTTGACGACTGCACGCAGCTTCTTCTTCTGGAATGTTATTAGACTCGGTACAGCGAGCAGTGAAGCCGTTCATTTAGTTAGCTCAATCAGTTTCATTTGCATTTAGCGCATTCCAAGTCAAATAAAAAATTAATTTTTGACATTGTTATTTTGACTGCAAAAACCACAGTCAATGCTATCAACTTAAAAAAATAACTTGTAGCGTTGTAAATGGCATCAGTCGAAGACTGAAAAGCCTCCAGTGAAATAGCTTAATAGTATTTGCTCTGATTGTTGTTGTTCAGTTATTTCGCGTTGTTCCAGTTGTCTTGTTTGACAAAACTGTTATTTGTTTTCAGGTTTTCCCCGTTTTTGTATAAACTACTTAGGGCCACACTCCCGGATGTGTATTAGCTCGATATGGACCAATCAAGGTTGTATCGACCAAGGGTTTGGAAATCCGCAAAACTTGAGTAATTTCAGATACGGACTTTATCAAAACTCTGATATAAGGTACATTCTGTTCTGTTTGATGTTGGTGAAATCTCGCTATTTTCTTTCTTGGTGCTGTACTTCAATAGAACTCCATAAAATCTTTGTATTTGACCAAGCGGCCACTCCTAACGAATAGAGGCACAGAGAAGCTCCATGGAGATCCAGGAATCTGTGCACCCTTCAAGTCTTGATTGGACCATTTCATAATAGAAAGTCTTTGCCTAGCCGTTACCATGATCTGGTATTGTAGTCCGCTGTTTTGATTTTCATTTGGTGTTGTTTCTTTCAGCAGATAGATATGCAGGTCATATCTTGATATTAATTTTAGATTTTATCTCGACTCAAACTCAGAACAGTTTGAAATTTCAAAGATCTGCTTAGTAAAAAGGCCCAACACCAAATGTGGCTCCACATTTTAAAGATTTCTTTATTCCGTCGGTGAATTTATGTCATAGTTTTTGCTACACTCATCGAAGCGATACCTGTGAAGCAATCTGTACAACACTGCAAAAAATTTTGCTTATTGCCATTCGCTTCTGATAGTAAATAAAAAGCTCTTGTTTATTTATGGTTTTTACATTGGGGGTTTATTTTTGTACAAGATTCATTCAGCAAAATGTTGCGATGCTGGTGGAAAAGGCGGAATCTCCACCAGGATCTATGGGCAGAGAATATTCGCAAGTGCAATGTTTTGGATTTGGTAAGTACTAAATACTTTTTGTCAAGATATTGTCTTGGACATTACGGTTTTTGGGCAGAAGCGAAAATGGCAATTGCAGTAAATGCATTAAACATGCAATATTATGCATTTATCTCTCATTCTTAGAATTTATTTTATGGGTATGTCGTCAGTTTTAGAGCATAGGTCCATTCAAAGTAAAAAATCAAGTCTTTTGGCAGTGGTTAAATTCTCTGATCGTTTAAGTTAATACTTAGTAGGGTGTTTCATTTTTTCACCATTTTTGAAATTAAAAAAGCTTGGGTCCGCATATGATGGGATTTTGGACACTGATTTCAAATCTGTAATTTTTATTGCATTTTGACGTCATTTAGATGTGGCACCGCGTGTTCGAAACTTCCGTGGGGCGTAAAATGGGAAATTTCCCGTAACTCACAAACGCGTTGTCCTAGGAAGTCAATATTGGTGTCAAAATGCGCAGAAGGGTCGGTTTCCTATACCCTCTCAAGAGACACCAACGTCGTATCTCCATTGTAACTCGAATAAAATCAAAAAAAAACTAAAATTGACGCATTTGGGTGCTGTATTAAGTTATATGCTTTGCTACCATTAGTTGTTAGTGCGACTGACTTCAATTTTTATTACCTTTACTTGCTCCAGTCGTAAGACCAGTAGCTACGGGTAAGATGCTTTTCTAAATACACACATTTACAAACAAATTTCGCATCTGACGTCATCAAGTAATTATTAAACGTAGGTTTGATTTCGACTTTTGATAGTTCATTTTTATGTTAGCTTTAATAGCTTGTTATCTAAAGTCTAATTGGACTGCAAAGTCGTACCTATTGGCCTGCAACGCACAACTGAACAACCACAAACATTTTATTCAACACTCTATTCCATGTTAGATAAGTACGAACGCAATCGTAAATCAATACGGCGGTTTCTCTTGTAATCACAAAAACTCGATCTTGAATGATGTTTTTGAGTTTTCCTATTTGCCGTTCGGTGCACCGATTGTTGTTTTCAATAGTTTTCCAGAATATTGCAGGTATACTGTTGTGCATAACATACGGTACCCGTTGAGACTGGACGGTGAAAAAATTTCTGAGTCTTGCTGCTCGACATTGCAACTGCACACGGGTATCGACATCTGCAGGCAATGCGCTAGAAGTCTTCACAGCATTGAGGGAGAATGGTGGACAATCAGAGAATAGACTTAATGCAACGTTTTTTGGAGACAACCATTTCGATCCGTGCTCAACAAAATATTTCAAAACCACATCTGCCACTTCTTCATCAATCTTACGGTATGCGAAAAGCAAATCTCGTTGGAAAAGAGTTAAAAATGGCCCATCACTTGCTTTTGGTTTCAGGTGAATCATAATAAAGGAAGGGACATAGACCGACACGATATATGAGATCAATTTAGTCGATTTGATTTTCTCCTCATCAGAAAGCTTGTCTGAATTGAAAAGGTGCAAGCGAAGATAACCGCTAGCAGTGGTTATCCATCTGGAGTGACAAAAGGTTTCTTGCTTGTACAGCAAAAAAGATTTCAGAGCGGCAGGCACATCCATGAAGGTGGAGCAAGCCAACACTAGCATGCACATTTGATCTGTCCTGAAATTATCTTTTTGCTCAAGCCCACCTCTTTTCTGTTCGGCAAACCACTTTACCTTACTTTTTAGGTGAAGCAAAGCTATACCAGTGATGGAAACTGTCGATAAATTTTCACGAACATTTTCAGTGGTTGGCTCTGGCTTTGGGATGCTTTTGATCTTATTAAATAAAGCTTCCTCCTGCATCATCCCTGGACCTTTTTTTCTCCCTTCAACCAGTGACACCACATGCGTGAAGTATATTTCATTGATATGAAATAAACATTCCAAAGTATGAATATCGTGCCCCACATTTTCCATGATGTAGTCTTGCAAACGTTTGTTTACCCCTGATTTTTTTGCTTGTGTTTACTGCGGTTGTATCTGCCATCACGGAATATACTTTAGCCAGTAACTTCTCGCAAGCTTCAGTTGTGATGGTGTTGAACAAGACTTCACTCGTAACAGATGTACCACTTGGAAAAGATTTAACCGCTATGACTGATTCTTTTTTGCAATCTGCTAGTAAGAACTGTCCAAGAAAAACATATCTATCAGATTTATTGACAACTCGCCCATCGTAACATGGTTGCAAAAAATCGCAACCATTCAGCAGGGCATCAGAATTTTTCAATGCGGTCATTCGAACTTTTTCACGTTCGCAAAAATGGTTGAGGGAGAAGCTGCAATTGCAGAACCAGCTACCGAAAAGAGTTGATCAGACTGCTGCCGTATGCTGGTCAGGCGGCGGCCAGCAAGGATGCGACTTTCTGCGCTAACTTTTGACGTCTTGACTTTTACGTACTTTTTGCCTCCGGTAACTGGTTTTGGCGAAAACGTGGGATCGCGAGCTTCGCAAACACTGGCATTTTCGGCGTCACTTGCATTTTCGCTTTCTCCAACCTCCGCTATATTTCGTTTTCTCAGCTTTGTGGTCGTGACATAAGTTGCAACTACAGCTTTGCTATTTGTGACGGATGTAGAAAAGGGTCGAGTATGACGTTCTTTTCCCTCTCGTCTCTTTTTTTCGATTGCTTTCTCGGTAAAGTTAATGTCTTTGCTCTATCCCAACATCA
The DNA here is from genome assembly GCA_963965965.1 of Trididemnum nubilum. Taxonomy (NCBI): domain Eukaryota; kingdom Metazoa; phylum Chordata; class Ascidiacea; order Aplousobranchia; family Didemnidae; genus Trididemnum; species Trididemnum nubilum. The sequence continues at coordinate 38,088,667 of OZ014485.1, read as the reverse complement.
TTTCTCTTTCGCCCCGTTGATCCATCAAAAAATCAGTCTCAACAGCAGGAACTCAATCTTCAAAAGATCACGAACAGAGAACTTTTTCCTGGTGGACTTTTACTTTCTCATATTTGCATTTACATATATCAAACAGTTGGTTAGCCAGTTACAGTTGGTCAAGTCACCTTTGCTCTTCCTTGCTCTCTTCGATGCAAGTTTCCACTTCTGCAACATCTCTTTTAGTTTTGTCTCAACCCTAATCCTGCTTAAGACTGGCAAACCTGATTTTACCCAAAAGCAGATAATGTCATCCAACAACTGCACTCTCACATCATTATAACCTGGTGCTTTCTTTTGAAATTTTACAGAATTTTCGCTAAGCTTGCCTCTCAAATATTCGAAATGCCAGATAACTTCTTTCTGCAAAGGCAAAGCATTCCTTTTCATCTCTCTTGCATAACTTAGGTCATCTAATTTCCTTGTAGCCATTTTATCCATTTCAATCCTCAACTCTCTTCGATTTTGCGTTGAGCTGTACTACTTCCAACAACTGGTGAAATGATTCTTAAAATTGATCTTTATGTTTAAATAGTTGTAGTAAACACTTTTAGAACGTTACAGGTGCGTCGTCATAATGTTTTTTATTACGAAATAACAGCTCTAACTTATTTTTTTGCCAGCAACAAAACGCGTTGGAATTTGACGCTCAAAAAATACGTCAATTTTAGTTTTTTTGATTTTATTCGAGTTACAATGGAGATACGACGTTGGTGTCTCTTGAGAGGGTATAGGAAACCGACCCTTCTGCGCATTTTGACACCAATATTGACTTCCTAGGACAACGCGTTTGTGAGTTACGGGAAATTTCCCATTTTACGCCCCACGTAAGTTTCGAACACGCGGTGCCACATCTGAATGACGTCAAAATGCAATAAAACTTACAGATTTGAAATCAGTGTCCAAAATCCCATCAAATGCGGACCCAAGCTTTTTTAATTTCAAAAATGGTGAAAAAATGAAACACCCTAATACTTAGTCTAGACGTGAGCGATGCGGTATGATCAACCCAGTTTTCAAGTTTTTCGTTTTTCACAACACCCCGTTGAACTTGATCAACTTTTCGTTTCCATCAATTTTGGCTTTTAACAGGAAACAGACTTTACAAGAAAAGACGTCATAACCGTGGCCGCAATTTTTAGAATTTGCCGATGGTTGCCGTTATTTTCGAAGGCCGAATCCAGCCCATTGCTATCTGAACTTATGGCGCCAAGTTGGCTGCTCAAATTGTGGTCTCATGCGCTTCGACCAGCTGGATGCGGGGGCGAGGGAAGACACAAGAAGAATGACCATCCTGTGAGTGCGTTTGCTTACTCTTGGTTCGATTTCCGAGCTGGTACTGCGCGTGTAGGTATATTGGGAAAAAGTCTGAGGAATATTTGCCATTGGAGCGAAGGTGCATGGTGTATGTCTACTGTTTTGTTTAGCCTTTGTGGGGGCCCAGCTTAGTGACTATCTTGAAAGCTATTACTAACAAACAAATGCATTAAGCCCTGGAAGTTCTTGTTTTGACAATGGCTTATCTTTTTTAGCGAGGTTTTGCAGTCATATCGCTTTTTAATACAAGACGCACTTGGAGGAGACGTTACGTCACAATCGGCTTGTTTCGGGATGGGTATGTTGATTAAATTGGATATTGCTTGTGGTGCTTTAATAATCATTGTTTGGTTGAGATTAAGCGGATCTTGTTTATGTGTGGAGAGCATGGTGTAGCAGAAATGTCACTCCGTGAAACCCCAGCGAAGCTCTGGGTAGCCCGGGAGAAAAACGGTTACTTTCACACCACTCAAAGAATGGGCACCCCCCATTACGGCACCGGCTATGTTGATGAATACCCGTTACTTGCCTTTTACGATCCGCTTGTGGGCGGCTTCGGTATTCCACTCCACCCTGGCGAAATATAGTTGAGAATATCGTAGTAGATTGTAATTTTTTTCTAGTTGTAATGTATGTTGTAACTATTAGTAGTAACTATTGTTCATAATTTTTCGATTTATCTACATATAATGGTAAAAAATCATTTTTATTGCTGCATTACCGCATTTGAACCAGTCGTTGCTTTTCAGCGTTCCCAGAAGGCTGTACAAAGTTTCAGGGTCCCCACGATCTTGTTTGCTATCAGACCCTCTGGAAACAAGCTGGCTGCACGATGGAAGGGCGTTCGTATCCACGAGGCTTGTCGATAGATATGAACGCAACACTAGGGGTGCTGAACCTATTGTAAGTGTCAAGTACTTGTTATTGAGAGCAGGCTTCAGCGAATTTAGTGGAAATTTAATGAGCTAGAAAAAAATGTGAAAAGTGTTTCCAATCCTATTTTTTAGTTTTCGTAAGAACAAAAAATCACTCAATGATTTTTAGTTTTGTCTCAATACCCTCAGTAACTACTTGGTAGCATGAAAAATAATGGTGGTATGAAAATTCTTCCGAAAAAGCCAAAACCAAATGCTTTCGTAAGTCAGTCGCAGTTAGTGTTTCTTTCTAGATTAATCTATTTAGAGCAAAATTTAGATAAAAATAAACTGTATATTCGTTTATTTCAGTGAAGTGAAAGAGCGGTTTGAGAATCTAACCATTCTTGCACAAGAAAACGACGCCAATGCGCAGATAAATTGCTACGGCCTTAGTAAGTTGAAATGTTGTCGGAGAGGTTAGAGGTAGGAGAACATAGCTATGAAAAATCAATCCCGCGATATGCGTTTCTTAAGAAAATGCCCCAAGTAAATGCTATGTCTCGAAATAGAATAAAATCAGACGTCACCCAAAGCTACAATGAACATATTGTGATGTTTAGATGAACAATTGCTAATTTGTGTGCCGGTTTTGCAGCATTATTATGCAATAACCAATTAACCATGCTTTGTTTACACGATCAGCTAGCTGTTCGAGAACTCATGAGAGTTATTGGTCACCCGCGTTGTAGTCAAGTAGGGAAGTGGGTTGAGAATAGTTAATCGGGTAGTGGCTGTACTGTACTGAATATGAGTGGTGAAAGCTGGAAGGTGTTCAGCTAATGCATCTAGATCGTTACTCCAGCCTTTGAGAACTGAGCTGGAAATATGGGATTAGGTAACATTTTACCTGCATTTAGAAACGCAAATTCGAATTTGAATTTTGTTTTGATTTTATAAAAGCAGGAAAGTTTTGAAATATTTTCATCCAAACTACAACACAGACATTATTTATTACTTTACTAGAATTTCCTCAGTTCTGTACGTCTTTTCTGCCAATGAACCGGCTCAGATGCCTGGTATCAATTTGGAGAGGTGTTGGCTGCTTAGAAGAAGGGGCAATGTTTCCAATGGCGGCCAGACCTGATTCGAGACTGGAAGGCTCGACCATTACGTAAGTACTTTTAATCAGAAGTTTATTTTAAAAAGTCAGCTGATTATTTGAAAGCCAATTATTCAAATTTGAAAATAAATTACCTTATGTATGTGGCAAGCCAAGACCATTGAAAAGGAGGTTACAAGATTGTGCATAGAAGCCTTTGTTAAAGGCAGCGCATTGCCTTTGCCTATCCTAATTGATTTAGAAACAAGACAGCACATGTATGTGCTGTATTTATATTATATATTATGCAATTAAATATTGCTTTAGTGCTTGAGGTTTTGTTTTATTACAAAAGCAGTGCTGCAGCTAGTGTAACCTTACGCCTTGTCCTTTTTACATGTCCGGTTTTTAGCCTCGTTTTTGAAAGAAAAACGAATAAAAGAAGATATAATCCAACCGGAAGCCAAATACTGGCAGGAAATGGACATTAAGCATTCAAATGATTTTGCACAAGTGGTGTTTTCTAGGCGTTTGCTAACGTTACTCCAGCCCATACTAGCTAGCTTTGTTAGGGCATTACAAACCATCGACGATGCCAGTTATATGAGCTGGCAAAACGTTTGCAATAGTATAAAAACACCAGTTGTGCAAAGCCATTTGAATTTGAAAAATGTCAAGTGTCCTAGCTGCAGTTTATGGACATTAAACTTGTAAAACAATTCTTCTGCCCCATTTCCTTGTTCGTTTTATGGCTACTATCTTTTGGTATTCATAGGACAAAGCTTTTTCTTTAGTTAGTCAAAAGGTTCTATAAACTGATAAAAGCTTAGACATAAAGTGGGACATAGAAACGGAGTAAATGCCACCTTAAAAATTCTTTTAGTTTAAACGTGATTGTGATGTCATAGGGAGATTCAGAACGAATGGATGCAACTGGTTGACCTTTCTGCTATGGGGCAGGCAAATGCACAAAGACAATGCTATGGCATAGGTGAGAAAAAGTCGAGTTTTCAAAAAGTCAAGCCGTTATTCGGTCACGCCCTCTTTAGTCTTGCTCTCTGAATGTGTGTCTCCGTGTCTTCATTTTTGTCGATCACTGGCGAATTGTTTGTTTAAACTGTTTAACTTTTATGACATTTTAGTTTCGACGTCAATGTGTTTGTCGAAGTGGCGGGGAGACGTCTTTTTGTTGTTTTAATTGAATGAGACTAAAGTAGCAGCACATATTTTAAGTTGCATCTTTAGCACTTCTTTTTCTTTAAGTACTGGATATTGTTTAGAGTTTTTGGCACCGTGTGACAGCTACAGAGGCCCGCATTCGCGCGATTGTTTGTTCGCGTATTTCATGGGCGAAGGCTGCATCCAGCAAGGCACTGCTAATCCTAGACAACTAAACGCTAATGACTTGCGAAGAATTCAAAGATTGAACTTGAGGTAAACTTTTCACCTTTCCGGTATTTCTAAACCCATCAACAAATGCGCTTGATCCACCATGTAATGAGCATATAGTGCCTCCTACTCATAAGCAATTTCATTAGTTTTTGCTGGTCAAACGTAAAGGGATATTGAAATATTGATTGTAATAACTTGAGTCGAACGTCTCGTAAAATGCATTACCGTTTTGACTCATGTTGACATACTGTTTGTTACTTAGTTTAACACCAAACTTGTCACAGCGTTAAATTTTATTCCCTATGGTATACAGTAGATTGCTTCACCAACTTCCAGCATCATCAGGCAACCTTTATACATAAGGTTTTGCAATGGTATTGATGAAAAAATAATTCAACACCATTTCGTCATAAAATATTGGCTATTGCATCACAAAATCTTGTATCACGAATTTTATTACCTTATAAAAGTCTTCATAACAACCGTGATATTTTCTGTGACGAAATTGTGTTGATTTTTTTCGTGAACACCATTGCAAAGCCTCATGTAAAAAGGTTGGGATTTATCTTATTTTAATACAATCTAAGCTCTAACCATTGCAATTGAGCAGTCTTTGAATTGAAGCTTTGGCGTATTTGTTTTTCAGGAGTTTGGCTGCTTATATGGCGGAACTGCATGCTGATACAAGCGTAACTGTAGCTAATCAGATGCGCTGTTTTGGTTTACGTAAGTTCCATTGAACAGTTGCTTCCGCATCATAGACCTAATGCTGGAATTTTAAAAACTTTTTTACGGCCTGTTTCATCCTGGTCACTGTCAAGAAAGCAAGGCATAGAAGAAGTTTTTATCTTGACATTCTTTATTGTTAAAATTCTGACACAATACGGTTTACAAAGAAATGTTGCTGCTCCATAGGTGAGCCATTAGTGATACTGTCTTATTTGACCTGCTTGAGAAATGAACCCTGGACCTGGCGTACTTGACCAGCTGGATGCAAAACCAAAGTTGTGTTAATGTATTACAGCCTATTCTATATTGTTTTTTAATCAATGAGATATAGCCACTTTAGTTATTGCCTATTAATTTCCTCATGTCATTTAAAGTAAATTAATGCAGTTGCCCTTCACCTCTGTTCTTGTTTTGTAGGCTTTCCTGAGGGTTGCACTCATTTCAGAGGCGATAAGTCGTTGCGGTGCTTGTTAACCTTGTGGGAAGAGGTGGGATGCATAGAGCAAGGAGACCATTACCCCAGCAGAGCTCCGCCCGATACCATAGATGTTTGGGACAGGGCTAATCTAAAGTAACTCTTTGTAATTACACGAATATCAAGTTCCCTTGACTAAAAAAGAGCGAAGGAACGTATGAGGATCTTTTGATATGTTTGATTCAGTCTGCCGCTTGTCTACATCCTAAGGCTTCACACTAACCGATTTTATCACTGAACGTCAATAATGCAATAAATTAGAAACGTTGAATTCCTAATTACCTATGTTAAGTCTTGCTTTGACTTGCTTGGAATCGAACCATAGTCTGCCTTTCGCTCAATAGCGGACACTCTCTCCTCCAAGTCACTGATCGGTTATTACAGCGTTCCTTTTCAAAACGATTGCTTAACCTTGGTTCAATTCTCTGAAAATTTTTGTGTAAATCTGAAAGCACTTAAAATGAATGGAATGTTTTTTGACGTTATAACGAATCATCTTAAAACAATCTAAATTGTTGAAAATGAATCGAAGTCGGAGTGTTAACTTGTAAATTTCAATTTTTAATGTGTTTGATTCAATTTAATGCAAACGGAAAGCTGCGAAGCACCTTTTGGCCAACAAGTCGAGCAGGAATCATGAATAAATTATCAAGAATAGTCAAGTATGGACAAGAATGAAGACGTTACAAAATATTTGTTAAAAGTTTTGTGGTTGGATAGAGAGTTAAAATAAGTTTTGTTTGTGATTTCAGCGATTTAGAAGCATTGTTGGAAAGCGTTCAATCCAGAACAGAAAGAGGAGACAGAAATGCCCAACTGCAATGTTATGGTTTAGGTAGGTTTCAGTGTTCACTGCATTATTCCCTTAACTTATTTCAAAGCTGTATTACTCAAATTTTGGACGTCTTTTGGAAAAAGATACTAACTTTTTAAGCACGTAAAATTTATCCAAATTTTTAATATACCGATGCTCACCTGGTATGTATTTTTGCATGGATGATGATGGAAAATACATTTCAGTAACAGAGTACTGCATGTATCGCATAAGTCAGGCTATGCGTGTAGATTTTTTCAGAACTTCGCGTCGTATTGGTACTTTGATTATCTACAGTAATATCTCAAAAAATTTGTTGCAGCATTTCCTGAGTTTTGTGTTACATATCACGGACCCCACAGTGATTCTTGCGCTGAGACGATATGGAGAGATGCCGGGTGCATTGAAGAAGGACTGAATTTTCCCGGTTCGTTATCCGCAGCTGAGAAAATGATTTTGCTAGCAATGAACATCAGGTAAGACTTCAGCTCTTTTTCGAAGATTTGTGCCATTTTAATGACAAATTCTCTCTTCGTTTGTACCTACGTTTCGCGCTCGTTGCTTTATCCACAAAATTGGTGTTTTCTATCCGATTATCTACGATTTAATTTTGTTTCTGCGCTTATCCGGGAAATTAATGGAGCCCACCTATCCCAAAGGCCGAAAGAACCTATTATACAATAGTGGATACATATCAGTACTGATGGCCAGAGTAACAACTGCGTTTCAAACACTCGTCTTTGTTCCTTACGAAATGAATAAAACACTATAAAGGTTAATTTTTGGGCAACAGGAACAAAAAAACACGTACGTTTAATGTAGGTGATAGTATGCCAATTTATGTGGTGATAGGTCGCCCACTTTAAATGGTGGATAAATGCTCACTTCTCTCACTGGTTCCCACAACATTGCTAAAGTTGTGCGGGCCTCGTCCATTGCACCATCCTTCCATTCACAGGAAAATCTGTTCTTCCACTCAAATCAAGGTTTTATCAGCATCCCGTATGTTTTGTCAGGCAAATTCAAGCCATTTCAACTGCGATATTCAAAAGGACAGCTCACAATGATGCCGAGGCGCAGCTTTCATGTTACGGAATTCGTAAGTAAAGAATAACCGTGATTTTGCAATACCGAAAACTTGCTTCTGCTGTGATTGTTTATGCAGTCGCCATTCTGCTGGCTCTTGTCGAAGATGGGCTTTGGCACCACAGAAATACTAGAGCCCTGATAGCCTTTAGATCGCAACCTTTCTTCTTTGGTCGAAACGATTTGTTTTTAATGGTGGGTTGCAGCTAGGAGTTTCATATATTTCTTTCTGTCATTAACTGTGAATGAGTCACCCACGTTTTTTCATGTTTCTGAGGATGAAGAAATGATTTCTTTTGCATCTGTCTTTTTGTTTAAACTCAACGGCGGTGTTCTACAAGTGAGTTTCGAACGGAAGTCGGATGTTTCTTGTAACACTGTGCGTGTACCCTAGGGCACACCAAAATTCCACTTTTTTTTCCAAACATGGACATCAGTATTGCAATCCGTGAGGATGTCCGAAAAAACGCTTCTGTGAAAAAATCAGGGAGTTTCGTCAAGTATTCGCGCTGCAACAGCACTTTTAAGTTTCAGGGGGGTATTTTCTTGAAATTTGGGGGTGCCAATATCTAAAAAGTGCTATATTTTTATTTTTACGTAAAAAAATCGTTTTTACACGTGATTATATTTACGTGCCAAGGTTGACTTATCAATCTAAGCATAATTTGCCGATACTGCTGCTTAACAAGGACTTTTTTGGGGTAATTTTTCTCATTTTAGAGCAATTTTTGAACAAAATTTCAGGTATTTTTCTAAGTTTCAGCCATTTTTTGAGCATGAATGTACTGAACATGTTAATACTACACTTTGTGAGAAAGGTGTTTTAGGGCAAACTTTGTTTTAGAGCCTGAACACCACGTCAAGGTGTTGCCCGTCGTTCAGGTTCCTCTGTTTTTTATCCCGGAGAGGGCCCTTTTCCTGCATGTCATAAAGGGAACGATCACGGTTGGGAATGATCAGTTCAGTGTGTTTTGGCCAAAGTGAATTTACGAAAATCTGGATAGAGCTTTCGTGTGTCTTCTACACAGTGTAGTAGCATCCTCCTTTGTTCCTCATCATCCGTCAAAACGTCCTTGAACTCCTCCATCAGTCTCACTCCTCTTTCCGCCACATCATTCACAACTTTGAGGTCATTAATCAGCATTCTAAATTTCTTATACTCATCGAAATCGCACCATTTATCCCGTGAATACGTTAGAAAGCGAATGTCTTGCAAGGAGAGGTTCAGTCGCTGGAAAATGATCACCGATCGCTCGCTCACAAGGTCAGAGACACAAGTGTCTAAGGATAAGTTGGGAAATTGAGGATTCTACGAGATTAGAGGGGCAGTTGGATTTTGGACAAAAGATACATGTTTTTGATAGTTTTTATACATGTTGAAAGCCAACTTTTCATATTCGATGTCGGGCAGTTGCTGAAAGCACAATGCCAGTAGTATTAACTCAGCTGTTAAATACCACCTATGTCTCAAAAAGGCATGTCTGGCAGCTTCAGCAACTTCTTCATCAACGCTAGAGTAGTTCATCATGACTCGATGGAACTCCAAGTCGTTCACAGCTGCTTCCGAAGCTAAAGGGCACTGCAACCAATATGGAGCATAGAAGATGGACACAAAGTTACAGAACCGCCTCAATCCATTGACAAGAGTAGTATCTACATCCAGTTGACTGCGGAGAAGATACATCTTAAATGCATAAATTCGCGTCGACATCCACCGCACACGATGTTGTGTTCCTGGGTGCCGAATCGCAAAGTTACTAACACTTTGCTGTTCGAGGTAAAACAAACTCAGCTTCAGTAATTCATCAAAGTCATCTCTGGGTAAGTAGGTGCTTTCGTCAGAGCACAGATGTTGAAGACTCTATTATGCCTTAAGTTTGAAACTGTCCAGTGGTCCTAAATTGGTAAGGTCAGACTGGTTAATTGAAGATAAATTTAGTGTTGGCCATTTTGATTTCAAAATGTCAAAAAATTCTACTTTGGGGCTACTGGAAGGACCGAATATTACTTTGAAGACATCTCCCAGAATGACTTCCGGCATATGGTAACGGCATGATGTCCACAGTAATGGGTGGCCTATAAAAGCTTCCAATAGAATACATGCTCCAGCGAATTTCCCGGTGTTGGATGCAGTTGTGTCGAAACACATTGCAACACATCGCTGCTCAATGTTCCATTCATCCAGCATATTTTTGACTGCCTTCGCTTGATTTAAACCAGTTCCGCTATCAAGATCTGTAATGCCCAATAACTTCACCAGTTTCCCGTTTGTAGAACTAGCCAAAACAGCTAGATGCTCCTTGTGAGTACAGGCTTTTCCGCATTTCAATAACTTTTCGTCCCAGTGAATTGTGAAGTAATGATCATCCAACCCGGCCAAAAATTTTCCTTTACTGACTCGAACTTCAAGGAACGAAGCTTCTTACGTCCTCTTAAAGTACTCATTTGGCTAAGCACAAAATCTTTTACGCATCCTTGACTTTCTCTGATGATTGATGCGATGATGTCATTCAGAGCATTACTCGAAATCTTATGTCGGTCTGCAGTCATCACCACCTGCAACGTTGATGCAATATTCCGTGGCACGTGCAGCAGAATCCGGTCCGGATTCTACCGTTGCTTAGAAGGAGGCTCACAGGAATCTTCACCCGTTTGTTCCTCAACTGACCCATCGCTTTCTTTACCCCCCAAAACCATTGTGAGCATTTCTTTCTCCTCTTTTGCCTGGTCCTGCCGTCTCTTGTGGTTTTCTCCGCGTATCTTCTTTCGCTCCAAACGAGCCAATAATTTGGTGTCCCCGTTACCAAACGTCGACTTTCGTTCCATTCTTTGATCCTGCACAAATTTCCAATCGTCTTCACGCAGTCAAAACTTAATATGGGCTAAACAATATCAAAAAGAGATTCTAACTTTTCCTTGAAATTTTTGGAAGCCTTAGAATGTTCTTCAGAACTCCTTTTTCCCCAAGCTTGCGTTGTCCTGTATTCTTCCCAAAGCGTATTGATTCTGGTCTTGATAGAATTTACACTTAGGTAGCAAGTGTATCCAGGAGTAGAACCCTCTGCAACTTTTTGCCACTAGAGAACAACTTCGTCGCAAGTCCGATTGATTGATTTCTGTTTGCTAAATTTGTCACATTTAAAATCATACAAAAATCTCTGCATCTTCTCCAAATTCGTGGGTAGTTTCAAAGAGGAGAGCCTATCTATTGGCTTGCCAATAAGAGGAAATGCTACATCTGTAGATCTTGTTGAGACCATCTTTTTGTTCCCCAGCTTAAACAAACTTAATACTAATGCTTTGCAACTGCACTGATGCTTTAATGAAAATACTTTGCAACACTACACGTGGTATATGGCAACGTCATAATTCAATATTGTGATCCAATAACCTTAATTGTTTTTTAGATTAATTAAGATAAAGGAAGTGTAAAATTATTTTTTTGTCACACAGCTAGATATCTGGTGTCACTGTCAACATATTGAGGTCAAATCTATTCACATTTAGTCCAAACTATTAACTGAACATCATAACTTATTCTCATTATTCACCTCAAAGTTGTGAATGATGTGGCGGAAAGAGGAGTGAGACTGATGGAGGAGTTCAAGGACGTTTTGACGGATGATGAGGAACAAAGGAGGATGCTACTACACTGTGTAGAAGACACACGAAAGCTCTATCCAGATTTTCGTAAATTCACTTTGGCCAAAACACACTGAACTGATCATTCCCAACCGTGATCGTTCCCTTTATGACATGCAGGAAAAGGGCCCTCTCCGGGATAAAAAACAGAGGAACCTGAACGACGGGCAACACCTTGACGTGGTGTTCAGGCTCTAAAACAAAGTTTGCCCTAAAACACCTTTCTCACAAAGTGTAGTATTAACATGTTCAGTACATTCATGCTCAAAAAATGGCTGAAACTTAGAAAAATACCTGAAATTTTGTTCAAAAATTGCTCTAAAATGAGAAAAATTACCCCAAAAAAGTCCTTGTTAAGCAGCAGTATCGGCAAATTATGCTTAGATTGATAAGTCAACCTTGGCACGTAAATATAATCACGTGTAAAAACGATTTTTTTACGTAAAAATAAAAATATAGCACTTTTTAGATATTGGCACCCCCAAATTTCAAGAAAATACCCCCCTGAAACTTAAAAGTGCTGTTGCAGCGCGAATACTTGACGAAACTCCCTGATTTTTTCACAGAAGCGTTTTTTCGGACATCCTCACGGATTGCAATACTGATGTCCATGTTTGGAAAAAAAAGTGGAATTTTGGTGTGCCCTAGTGTACCCACTCAACTGCACATATCGCCACTGAGTTTCTTTTACACTTCCTAATGATGAGTATCGATATCCCTGTTACCTGCGCTAAAATTCAATCGAGTTTGGAAGTCTGTTCACATAGGCATTACACTACGACTGCTACAGTGATATTCCTGTGGTAGTGACCTCTGTGAAAAATAAAAAAATGACAGAACAGACTGTAGACTACATCAGTACACTGTGCTAATTAAGACAAGGTACAAGTTTGCAACTAGAAAGAGGCGACTTCAAAGTTTACGTTAACTGGTTCACACACATTTTGTTCTTTTGTTACTAATTGTAATTTTCTTTTATTCACGAAGTTGCCTTGGCCCGGAGACAGCAAAGGGACCTTTCGGTTTTCAAATCAAGCTCCCACCTACCCACCTGTCTGCCAGCCACAGTGGAGGCTTCACGCATTCCCTGAAGTTGCTGAACGTCAAGCAAGGAAGCTGTGAAAACAGATTTTATTTGAATCAACGAAGAAAGCGTTTGCAAACTCTCTCTATTACAGGATTTCCTATTGGCTGCAATACGTATTTCGATCCTCATTCCTTGCAATGCCTCAACAACATGTGGATAGTTTCTGGTTGCACTGAGAACGGAGACATGTTTCCTGGCACGTCATCGGCGGCTCGAAGCCGATGGTCTCGACTCAACCTCAGGTGTGTGCTGTGGAACCACTTAGACTTCGTTACATGATTTAGGTAGAGCAGTGGGGTAGGCAGGATTTTGCTAAGGGAAGAGGGGTGGAGACAAAAAAAATCTCCGGCAGTATCAAATGTATTCTCGGCTTAAATTATAATGAAGACCAACAAAGGTCTCGGTGATGCGAGTTAAGCGGGGGTTCTGGTGAGGACCAAACAATCAAAAAAAGAATTGATACAGGAATCACAGAGGGGGCCGTAGCTGAATTATACTAGTGATTTATGCAAGTAATGGGATGAGGACAAACAGGGGCCGTGGAACAATACCCCTTCCTAAACACGCCACTGATCGGATACGCTATTTCTTTGGTGCCAAAATCTTGCAACTGAAAACTGTTTAATTTGGAACGTGGTGGCGACACGACTTTTCAGGCAACTAATAATAGTAGCTAACAATAGTTGACTTGGCGCTAGACCGAAAATCACTTCCAGAATTCTTACCGCGTTATGCTTACACCACAACTTAGAAATTTTTCGTTTTTTAGCAGCCAAACAGTTACATCGTCCTCCCAACTAAAACCTTTTTATTTATCACCATGACGTCATCGATACCAGTCTGCCTAATTTTCTTCAAACTTGGTGCAGTTGAGAGCTCCCATTTGTTGCACAGCGTTTATTATTTTTTTGCGTTAGTTTACCAGTATTAAATTTATATGTTTGTGTAGACTGCAACTTAGCTTTAAGGTTTAGACTCGACCGGAGGAAGCTATTTGCATTGCTTTTGATGACCTTGTTTTGACAAGATTTTTGCTCTGATTTATTCTCGGACCAGATTGCATGAAAGCATCGATTGAAATCCTCTTTTCACGAACAACATTATAAATTGCCTTGCAGAGTTATTATGGAGCAAATGGTATCAATCGCGCGACAAGCGAACTTGGGAGATGGACAGTCTCAAATAGATTGTCTTGGAATCAGTAAGTTATGATTCGGTTGCATCAAAATAACATCATAAAAAATATATTTTACTAATATTGTATTTTCATCGTATTTGCTTGGCTCTATAGGAGACGGCGAAAAGATCTTTAAATGAGACACCTAAACGTAGAGTGGACGAAGTAAAAAAAGTAGTTTTTGAGAAAAATGCCTTTAAATTTAAAGTTCTTCTTAAGCATGTTATAACGGCAATAGGTCTAATTATACTTGGGCCAAATTTAAACTTGAAACAAAAATTCAATTCAAATTCAAATGCTTAGCGTTTTCCAAAATTAGCAAAAAGTCTGTTTTGGTCTTGGTCAACTTGGTCCCTTTACGTTTAGGTGTCCCAATTGCGGTCTTCGAGCCAAGCTGCCACCTGTCTACCACACACGGTGAAGGCCTCCCATTTTTCTTTTTACTTATTATTGAATTTTTTTAACTTTGCAAGCAAGCCTGACGAATTCACGTATTTTGGTATTGAGTTCCCACAAGGCCACTACGCGCACTCCTGTGCACTAATGCTACTTACGCTTCTTACTGAGCTAGTCAGTTAGAAAGTGTCAAAGCTTCAGAAAATTCACAATATGGAGCGACTGTATAGTTTATAATTGCCTTTGTTCATGATAGAAGGTGGTGTAACCGAAGCATTTCATAGTAGAGTGCATTCCACCTTTTATTTGAGCTAGTTAGAAAAAAAGGAACATAATTCTGCTTCCAGTTTGCTTGTTTGTTTCAAGAAACCAGCAAAAAATACAGTGTCAAGAAACATTCTAGCACATTTTTGGAATAGAACTTGCGAGATAGACTGGCCCAAATACATTCTTTTGATTTGCAACATAAAAAGAGACATAAAACTGCAATAGGATCTATCAGTCATTGAGTCGAGCAGTCACAAAGATTCATTCATGATTTTTTTTCAATGCTTGTAGCCTACTTGATATTTTTAGGACTGCCCTCTGGCTGCAGGCAAATTGCTGGGCCTCATACCGATCAGTGCATTTTTAGTCTGTGGCCGTTATCTGGCTGCATTGAGGAAGGAGAAGCCAATCCAAGGACAATTTTCGCGCATGAGAGAAACCAACTCAAAATGCTGGATATTAAGTATGATTGTGACTAAGTTGCAGAGTTTTATGTGTCAAAGTGCATTTATTAACCCGCTTACTGGGCTTTAAAATGGTTAGGTACAGTGAGATTGGGTTGATGCTTTGGTCGCAGAGACGTAATCAGAATATTAAGAAAATAGATGGGAATAATAGAGCCACCTCCAATGTTCATTTTCTTGGTTTCTGCTTCTCTAATGCAGTTTAAATCACCAAGGCTAGCTGAGTTTTGGAATGATTCAACTTATTTTGTGAAAAACAGCAATTCAAATGATGAAAAAAAGGATTTAATCGAGACTAAAAACTTATACAAATGAATTAATATTGCGCGAACAATCCTAAATTGTTTCACAATCATGGTGTATGACATCATTTACTTTACAGTGAAATTACCCGATTGATGACGCAATATCGGACGGCAGGAGGTAATGGCGATCGAGTCGCCCAACGTAAATGCTATGGACTTGGTAAGCTATATGTTTGGTTTTTGTGTGAATGAGCCAGTATTCACAATTGCTAAAATTATGTTCAAGTAGCTTGTTACAGTGAATAGAGAGCCAATTTTATTGTAATTACATCTTTATTTTCCATGCACGTTGCTTTGGCTTGAAGGCAGTGATGAAACCGTTCGGCCTTTACGTCACACTGCGACCTGCCCACCTGTCTACCACACTCGGTGGAGGCCTCATACTGTCCCTTTAATTGCTGAAGTCAAGCAGGGAAGCTGTAAGTACCAATTTTTATAGTCTTTGGTTTGACCCGACCGGGAATTGAACCCTAGTCTACCGTTTCAGTAGCAAACGCTCTATCCACTCGACCACTAATCAGTGATAATAATTTACGATTGATGCGGATTCGTCTTATGGTTAATGCCACCGTCGCTTTCTCATGATAGGAGGATAAAGCTGATTAATCGTAGGTGAGTGTCTTGATTGATTTTTGTTGAATTTCCAGCTTTTCCGAGGAACTGCACCTCCTTCACAGGTCCCCATACACTTGCTTGTCTGAACAGCGCGTTTATAGAAGCTGGTTGCTTTAGCAGAGGCACCGGCTACCCTGCTAACTTGGATGCATCCACGAGGCGCAGACTAATGACACTCACTATCAGGTACTACTGCTTCATGTGTCCATAATATTCAGTTAAGGTGCGTTTACACTGAACGCGAAGATTGGCCACCTTCACGAGTGGTCACTTACGTCACTTGCTAATAGTAGGCTAACCACTTATCAACAATTTTGTCTAAGTCAAGTTAAGCAACTGCTCGCAAAGCAGAGGTGGAGTCGAGGACACAAGGCTCGAGGCCAAGGCCAAGGACACAAAAAAAATCCGAGGCCAAGGCCAAGGACAGTCTTTCCGAGGACAGACACTCTCGAGGCCAAGGACACAAGCGCAAGTGCTCTCAAAAACAAAAAAAAGGTTATCACAAAAAATTTTCAGGCGATCTCAAAAAGGTCTTCACAAAAATTTTTCAGGCGATCTCCAGAAGAAAAACGCCTTCCAAAAAAATTTTCAGGCGCTCCACAAAATTTTAACAATTCAAAAAATAGTGCTGTCTTCGAGCCGAGGACGGGCCAATTATCGAGGACTTGAGGCCTCGAGGCCTAGGCCAAGGACTTGACCTTCGAGGCCGAGGCCAAGGACTCCAAAATGAGTCCTCGAGGCCAAGGACGTCTTCGAGGACTCCATCTCTGCCGCGAAGTCTCCCACCGGTTGAAAGCTTTTCAAAGATGTCGATGACGTCGACAAATTTTGGTTACTTCGCGTCCAGTGTAAACGTACCTTTATACTTTCATATTAGTTTTGGTAGTAACTATTCACATGTCGGCGGAGTGACCGATAAATTTGAAAAGACGCTTTTACGATGACCCTGATTCCAGCTGGGTTTAACCCCCTCCCTGTGGCAGCAAGAGCTCGATCAGTGGTAAAGCACCTGGGTAGTGATTGAAAAGTTGCTGACTACCGGTTATATCAGCGCGTTTATAACTTCCGAACTGGCAATACGTCGTTGTGTTTGTGGGAAAGTAAAGATATTAAGACTCCTTTGCGCTTATTTCTAATCCGGCCCGAGCAGTTTACCTGTTGAAGTGAGCCTAACGAAAAACTTGCCAACAGAACCAAAAAAAAGAGTGTTTTGCGTTGGTGTGGTTAGGCAGATGCAAAGTTGGTTCGTATGCATAAATGAATAAAACCAACACCCCGGTTACGTTGAACATTGCGTCTTGGAAAAGACACTTTACGATGGTTATCTCTGCTTGGTGGCTTCGAACAAGCAGCAAATTCAATGGACAAGAATTCGAAGAAATTAAGAGGGACGTTGGATTACTGGAAACTCTTAAGCAGGTGCGGATCATTTACTAGTTATCGTTTGACGCTGTCCGGTGACAGGAGGATAAACAAACAACAATACAACAACATTTTGGTTCTTTCGCAACTCCTGCTACTGATCTTGAAGAAGGGCTGCAGAGTGGTTGCTACAAGCTGTAGTCATTATTTTAATAATCTGACAAATGAATTTCGCAGAGAGCTGATCGATTATATGAAAGAGGTCGCCCGGTTGGGAAATCTGAACGTTGAAAATGATCAGAGAGCGTGCTATGGAGTCGGTAAGGTTTTGCATATTGCTGGTCTTCACTGATTTTTCATTTTTTGACGATAAATAGTCATGCCAATCGGGCTGCAAAAGGTAAGAATGGTAAATTAAACACTACAGCTTCAAAGTTGAGCTAAGTAGCTTCTAAGATGACAATACAGGTACGAATACATTTTAGTTGGTGGAGCGGCGGCGTTGCTCAGTTGGGAGAGAGTTGAGATTGACTCCCGCTTATTTGCGATTTTGGCACTGCAGTTTAGCAGTGCACCACTTTAAGCAGTTTATCAGACCCAGCCAAACGACACAAACGCAAAAAGTGTGCTTTGTGGTGACACGGTGAGACAGATACACAGTTTCTGCTTCGTTTTATGAATCAAGTTACCCATTAGCAAAGTAGAAAATCCTGCCTTGTTTTTGCAGCTGTACCTGCGGATTGCGCGAGCTTCAACGGTCCGCACACACGAACCTGCTTGTCTTCAGTGTTTTTTGCTGCTGGTTGCCTGCGAGAAGGAACGGAGAATCCTTCAAGAGTCTCCAAAGAAAAATTTGCTGAGCTTACCAACAGAAATATCGCGTACGAATGACTGTTACAAGCACTTCGTTTGTTCATTTGTTCACTCAACTTTTTGTTATTGATCTTGTATTGCTATTGTCAGTAGCACATAATTATTTAGCATTTACCCTCTTGATACTGTACAGCGTCAGATGCTAACTATTGGATGATACGCACACTTTTCTTTGTGGTAACTACTTCGTGTTTGGAGGAATCTGCAGTTCGCACCTTCTTATGAGTTTCCAGTGATCCAACGTTTCCGTGGATTTCTTTGAATTCTTGTCCATTGAATTTGAAGCTTGCTCGAAGCCACCAAATGGCTTATCCAAGGACACAACAATGTAACCAGAATTCGGGTTGAACCAAGATCGTGCGATCAGGATCGTCGTAAAAATGACGCCTTTAACCGTTTCGGCCACGCTGCTGACTATCTCAGCTCCCTTTAACTATGATGTTAATAACAATATTATGTGATGTTTTGATATTTGCGGGCCAGAATTTTTAATGTTAGAAAGTTTAGGCTCTACCTAAGCTCTACTTAGGCTTCCGAGCTGGTTGCTTTTAGGCCAGAAAGCACGCAAACGATTAAAATAAAAAATCTCAACTTCTCCATCGTTTCTCACTTCTGAATTTCGAACAGAGTTTAAACGTTACTAGCAGTTGCAACTAAACCACTGAGTGGCTTTACCCAGTCTATTTTCCAAAGAGGCTCAGTGGCGAGTGCGGTTGAGTGTTTACACGTAGCATCTTGTTGGTATCAACACCTATTCTTTAACTCGAATCTCAGCTGTGCAAAACTGCAACTGATTTCAACTAAAAGCGAAAACGAATGATGTTAAAAAAATTAACAGTGACATGAAAAAAAATCTTTCATTCTTATTGACTTTACTATAGAGACATTTGTACTAAATCTTAAGTCATTTTCAATTTTATTCTTGAAATTAACATCTTACGTGAATGAGACTGAAAATGGCTTACGATCATGTCTGCGACGTATCCGAAACTTCTCTTAAAGGAAAAGTCATACTTTTCCGGCTCTGTTTTTTATTTATTTTTTGTTAAATCTTTTTACTTTGTCCCTTTGTATACTTTGAAATTAATCTTTTTCTAAAGTTTATCTGGATTTATTTCAGTTTTTCAGCTTATTTGTGGCAGTAAATATTTTATTTTTAGAACGTACGAATATGACGTGCTGCGGCTGATCCGAGAGGCTGCAAACGGCAATGGGAATGCCCAAGAATATTGCTTTGGATCAAGTAAGGGTGGTAATGATTTTTTAGTTGATTTTTTTCCATTGCCCGCTATTTTATGAGGTTTGCAGAGAAACATCTCGAGAATGTGGTGCCACATTTGGCGGTCTTCCGTCACCATTTTGTTTTGTTTTTGTTATTGCTTACGTGAGATGAATAATAATTGACCATATTCGACTTAAGCATGTTGATTTTGAATTTCCTCGCTTATGCAATGATGTCATTTTCTGTTTTTGTTTAGTTTTTCCTGAAGGCTGTTTGAGTTTTGGCGGGCCTCATAGTGTAACGTGTCTTTCAACGATATGGATAAGCGTAGGCTGTCTATCCAGCGGGAAGCTGTACCCTTTTCGCATGCCTACAAACCTTTTAGGAGAGTTTGGTGATGTCACAATAAGGTATGTTGCAATAACACTGTTTTTTTTATGATGCAATTGAAATACGTATAACAAATTAGAAACAAAGCTCTAAAATATTTTTTACGTGCTTTTTGTTGTATCAATAATTTTCGAGTTCTCCCACACACGGCCTGGTTGAAAATAACCTCCTCTACCTACCCGATTCTCTCCACTTGTCTAGAATTTCCCTTCCCATGAGCTTTTCACTTGCCATCTTTTTTGCAACCACTACTCAAAGTTCTTCATAATAATTTAATCATTTGGCACTTCACATAGCTAAAGTGCGCCAAAATGGTCGTATGTAACAATGCATAGAGACGTTTCGACGTACTATTTAAGTTATTATCAATGTAATTCGAATGGAAACAATATAAATAGATAAACATATATTTATTTGCGTGTAGTTAAAACATCTTGAATGTATACTACCCTTTTAACTCTTATCATAAGTAGAACTGTTCTAAAGTTCGATTTTAGGCTCCAAATTTTGCAGAATTTTTCAAAATTGATGATATCAAATTGATTATAAAATGTTTAGAAACGTTAAAATGAGGTTCAGGTGGGTATTTCGTAATGCTACTACGCTAAGAAACAGGGAAGAACAATTAAATTGTTTCGGATTTGGTGAGTCTTTCTCGAGCTATGCAAAGCAGAAAATAATGTACTGAATTTGTAATTACAAATTTTGAGAAAGGCTACGACAAGAGTCATAGTCAAGAGATTCCTAAACCGAGAGTGCTCAAACCACAAACTTTGTGAGCGTAAATCAAATTCAGTAAAGGGTTTCAGGACAAGAGCACTTGGGACATTGTTTTACAAAATGATTAATGATTGAATGACATATCTAATAATGATTTAATGACCCTTGTCGTAGCCTTTCTCAAAATTTGAATTTGCTCACTTTTTTAGTTTGAGCACTCTATGAGATCGTGCTATGTGGATAGAAAATTTTAATTAGAATAACGTTGGGGTGTCTTGTTAAAATTTTCCACAGCGTGACGCTCCGCACGTAATGTTTTGCGATATTTTGTATTTTTTGACAATAATGGGCTTTTATTCGGTATTAATTTCTATGATTGATTTCAAATTTAACTCCATGCAGACCAAAATTGCACTGTTAGCATTAAGTAGGCTTAGCTTGTACATTTCGGTAACAGGTTGTAGATAGATTTTATTAGTGGTAAATTTTGAAGGTTTCGAGTAGCGAGTTAGTAGCCTACTGGGTAATGGAGGTCGGTAAGTTGAAGGCGAAAAGTTTTGGAGTAGCCATATTGCACAGGAAGATAGATATAGCCTAGAAACGCTAAGGGGGGCCGATTCCAAATAAAAAAGTTTTTTGGCTAATAAAACAAAATTGATCTTGTCGCCTGAAGAGTCTTTTGAGCAAGGACGAAACGCGTCGCGACGGCTCAAATCCATTTATTGTCATATTGTCATTAAATCATTATTCATTTTGTGAAACAATGTCCCAAGTGCTCTTGCCCTGAACCCCCTTAACTGAATTTGAATTTGTAATTACAATATTATTTTCCGATGTAATTTGTAAAGCTCAATGTAGGAGTATAAATTGTAAAGAGCCTTACCTTTGTACGCTGCAACGTAACCTGAATATTGTTCTTGTTGTATTTGTATATATTTTACTGTTGCAGGACAACGCCATGCGCTAACTATTAGGCAAACGAGCATTTGCATCGTAGCAGTTTTCGGTGATCCAATGTTTCTGCCTGTGGATTTTCTTGAATTTTGTGTTAATTGAATTTGCTGCTTGCTTGATTCCACGTGGTAGAGATAATTATTGTAAAGCGCCTTGTCGTCCAAAGACTCAATAACGCCACCAATGTCTATATCTGTCAACTGATCATTCGATTAGAGTCGTCATAAAACGATGCTTTAGCCTCTTCCGTCTACGCTGCTTATATGGCATAGTGTGCAAATGCGTTTCCACATTCATTTGCAGAGCTGCCAAAAGGTTGCAAAAGTTTTCGTGGATCACATTCCACCGAGTGCCTCACCTCAATTTGGGAAGATGTGGGATGCTTAGACGGTTATTTGCATCCGCGTAACGCTTCTGCTTATCGAAGGACTTATATTAGTAGTCTTACCCTCAGGTGAGGTTGGGATCGTAACGGTGTAATCCGTAAAAGAAGTCAAAAAATATTGAACGTACGCGAGAAATACCCATAACATGCAAGTCATGGGCTAAGTGATGTTCGAAAGTCATAGATGTTCAATATGTTGTAAGGTACAGCATTTGAGTGCTTTAGGTTTTCTCCTTTAAAATTTTAACTCTAGAGTTTAATTCCCGGCCGGTAAAATTTTACACTGGATTGTCAATGGATCGCCACCGCTTCGACATTTGTTCAAGAAAATGTCCAAGCGCAAGACTTGCGCGATTGCAAAGTGTAAATAGTGTACACGATTAACGTCAAAAGTACATTAATTGTTGAGTTGCATATTGTAAGCATGTTGCCATAAGCCACCTTGCTAACAATCCACAATAGATAATTTGCCTTATTTTACCACATTTTTAAGTATATATTTTCAAATTAAAAATTGCGAACGTATGCGCAACTGCCTAAATTGTATAGGTGCTTTGGCGTTTACATGGTATATTATGTTAAACTAAAACATTTACGTATTCCAAAAAGGTATTTTCGTTGCAATGGTTAGTGTTCGTTTAGGCAGTATCAAAAGAACGTGGAAAATTTATTGATTCAAGCGAATCAAGGAGGGAATATACTAGACCAGTTGAGATGTTTTGGCGTTGGTAAATGTTAACTTTATTTTTCATTTTTTCTTAGTTTTTGCAACTTTTTATGTTTGGTTTAATGGATTTGATAACATAGCAAATCAATGAAATTTTTTACAGTTTCGCTCAATTGTATAAACCAGTTAGTTTTTTTTTTGATTTTGAAAAATTATTAAACTTTTATTTTGTGCAAACACAAAAAAAATTTTACGATAGAAGTCAAAGCAAGAATTATAAATAGATAGCTCTATTAGGGAAAGATCATAAGTGGCATCGATTAAGACTTTCAAATCCAAACAAAGCTAAATCAAAAGTTATATGGTAGGCAGGACAGGAAGAATACATGATAAATATGGGGACATCAAAAGTGCGCATCATGCGATGGTGGTGACTGAATT
The DNA here is from genome assembly GCA_963965965.1 of Trididemnum nubilum. Lineage (NCBI taxonomy): Eukaryota > Metazoa > Chordata > Ascidiacea > Aplousobranchia > Didemnidae > Trididemnum > Trididemnum nubilum. The sequence goes on along the minus strand of OZ014485.1, from coordinate 38,065,892 downwards.
CGTCCAAACTGTGGACCATATGATGGAAATGATAATGTCTTTTTGTACCCACCTTGCTCAAGCGGGAATACTAGATGGTAGTAGACTTCCAAATCGAGATTGGCAACCAGCTTTGATGAACTGGTGTAAAGCAATGTTTCTCACTGCTGTTCAACGCTATATAGAATTTTTATTTGTGACACATATTTTAGAGTTTCCTAAAGGATGTGAATTTTACAACGGTCCTCACTCTAAAGATTGCCTCGTTTCCGTTTGGGAAAAAATTGGTTGCCTCCAGAGCGGAAGAGGAAATCCGAAAAATCTCGCACGTCGATTAATAGCTGATTACACGAGCCTTAATTTACGGTATACATTATGCACGTCTTAAATTTTATGGCAGCTGTTGCAATTCATTAACCCTAGTTGCTTGTAACTTCGCAACCGTTCCGTTGCTGCAGAGAAAGTAATTTTGGTATTTTGTTTAAGTGTTTGACTGAGAAAAAAACTTACTAAGTGAGCCGAAAAAAGACGCTATAATATTTAAAATTTGTCTGAGTTTTAAACACTTAAGGTAAGTTTACACCGTACGCGACGCGAAGTAAACGGTATGTGACGTCATCGACAACTTGCGAAGGGTTGTAACCGGCCGCAATCTACGCGACTGGTTTCTTACCTTCACTTTGTATGTACGTAAGCGGGAAATTTAAGTGCAAACACAACAAAGCATGCAAAACAAACAAAAAACACAAATACATACCAATTTGACCAATAACCATAATCATACCATTAATTTGTTGATTTGGAAAATATAGTAGATTGGTTAGGAGCGACGTTAGTTCAGAATGATAAATCGAATGGCATTAATAGCAGTTAGTACGGGTAGTAATCAGAGTAAACATGAAAAAGAGATAAATATTGTTAGTTGGACGATTTTCATAATCTTATATTAAGCTACTAAGCTATTATTATTAGTAAAATTAGACAAAATTGTTAGTAAATGGTCGATTTTGAGTAAGTAACGTTAGCGGTCATTCGCGAAGATGCCAGCCTTCTCGTTGCGTCGCTGCTGTGTAAACGTACCTTAAGGGACATCAAACGTTAATTTAACTCATTTATTGTATGTCTAGCAAAATTTGATATCTAATATTTGACATCTTTGCGACTAATTTCAAAATTTGCCACTTCTAGATAGAAAGATATTTGTATTTATTTTACCCGCTCTCTGTTACATTTCTTTCTTTTAAAAAATAATTTTTGAATCGTTGATTTGTGACTGCCCCTGTTGCTATGGTTTGGACGCTAGCTTAAACGTTATCTAGTAACCCTATCTCTATCAAACCTACCACTACCAGTAGATTTTAAATTACTAGCCTAGCCTAACTGCTTTTTTGACAAGGTTTTAGTTTTATAATTGCACCAAACAACCACTAACCTAACTTAATTAATCGGTAGGCTATGCTAGCCTTCTAGCCTAGGTGTATTTTTGGCTTCTTCCCAAGCGCAGCAAATCGCATATATTCTGCTAAAAGTAGCAAATACAAATCAATAAGTCTGTTTTTACATTTGAAAAGCAATTGACCCCATCAAAGTCACGGCAGAAACTTGACAGTAACTTATCCTACCTACCCTGAGACCTACAATCTGACAAAGCTCGTTTAAAATCACTTATGCAAATTGATGTTGTCTATTGCCACAGCCAAATTTTTTCCCGTAAAGTTAAAATCTTTCCCGTTAAAGCTATTTAACGTCACACAATTAAAAACGGTACAAAAACGTTGGTAGTCAATTATTTTTTACATATCTAGTGTTAAAATTCAAAAATTAGATCTCAATTTCTTTTTAATTGTTTATTTATCAGTCGGCTATTTATTTATTTTAAACGTAAATGATAGAAGCCTAACTCTCACAAACAAATGATTCACGGGTTACGCGAGTATTGCAGACGCAAGGATCAAGTGATCGGTAGAAACGGGATGTACCCATTTCGAGAAGTTCTAACCAGATTGCATCGCAACATACTTTAATTTAAATAAAGTTACTGATGAAGATTTTGATGAATATTCTGGGTCATTCGTGTGCTTTGTTAATTTAAGAATTTTTTTGCTTGTGGTTTGCAGTTTTTTCAAAGAAATTCAAAAAAGTTAATCGGTAATTTTTTGTTGCATTCAAGAAAAAACAAAACAATCCATGAAGACAAAAAATTGCCACTTCTAGATAAAGAAGTTTTGATAGATTTTTTGACAATACTATATTGTTCTAGTAAACTACAGTATTATCACGTTTCTACGTACCGCTTATGGCTTGCTTTATGGCGTCAATAGGACAAAATTTTGATAAATATACAAAAGGTTCTTCTGAAATGCGGTATTGCTATTTGCCAATTGAATAAATTTTAGTGTGATTGCGGCAGTCTTACTTTAATTTTTTTTTGCGGATTCAAGTCGAAAGATTACTACTACTTGAAATTAATAATTTAAGCAGGGTGTCGAACCGAACCTGAACCCGAACCGTAAACCCGAATGAACCGTTTCATTTTGGTGAACCCGAACCGAACCTGAACCAGCAAAGTTTTACTTTAGTGAACCTGAACCAAACCTGAACCCTCAAAATTGTGCTCAAGTGAACCCAAACCGAACCCGAACCCCTAACAAAAGTAAGAATATATTTTTCCTTATCCGGATGCCGCTAGCGCTGGTACACTCACAATAAGAGCAGTGGTGACCATCAACAGGTTCAGCAATTTCTCCTTTTTTTTTTCTGGACGAAACGAGTAACGACAGTTAAATTTTAAGTCAATGAACCCGAACCGAACCTGAACCAGTAATATTTTATTTGAGTGAACCTGAACCTCGAAAATGGTGCTCAAGTGAACCCGAACCAAACCTGAATCGCTAAAATATTTTGAGCAGTAGCTAAATCTGAACCCGAACCGCCATTAGAAACGGTTCGACACCCTGAATTTAAGATTTATTCTATATTAATTTATGGTTCGTTGTAACTGTTTCAAAATTTTAAATAGCGTCAATTTTTCTCATTTTAGGTTCAATTTATTGATTCAAATTACGGTAAATTAAAGATAGGAAACCTCATTTTGGGTTTTAAAATACTGTATATTTCAGGAAATTGGAAGAGACTTTTTATAACTCTACAATCGCGATAATTGACAAATCATTGATTGCGCAAGTAGAATGCTTCGGTTTAAGTAAGTTGATTACGCAATCAATGTTTGCTTGTTATGCTTATCACATCTGTGATCGATTCATACATGCGTTTGGACCAGGTACTCAGCGCCTGTCTAGCCACAACATCACAGAGCAGCCTATTTCAAGTCTTGGCTGCAAGTCTTTTGTCAAGCTGAGCCACCACAACTGCTGAGCTCTAAAAGCGTAAAGTGTCTTTTTCAAGGAGACAACGACGCATTGCCCAGTTCGAACCTAAAATCAGCAACCTTTCGATCGCTATATACTGAGCTATCGCCGTCAGCGCCCACAAATCCGCGTATGTTTCGTTTGTTTTGGCTTGAATAAAATCCACCGTTTTGAGTTGTGAATTATATGTAATTTAAAATTTTTGATGATTGTTTAAATTGATTTAAATTCAAGTTATTTTAATTAAACTCTTCTACATTGATCGAAAAGAAAAAAGAATCATGTGCTCCAAAACATCTATCTCTTGTAAAAGGTTTTCACTTTTCTTGACCGAGTAAGACCCCTCCTTACGAAAATCCTGGTTGCTCCCCTGTTCGCTAGCAATTTATTACATTTAATGGACAGCAAAGGTTTATTAATTTGAATAGACCACGTAATGAACCATAATAGGGTAGGCCTATGTGGAAGTCATTAGCTAACGATTTCTGACAATTTTTTTTTATCAAAAGAAATGAACTATAGAAGACAACGTTTTTGCTTCGCGCTTCTTGAAAAATGAATTTAAAAACATTTACAGCACTTTCAGATCAATTTAAGAATGTATTTACTGCGCGTTTTATAATGGGCTATCCAATGCATAATTTTGCCAAAAAAAAAATTTTTTTGTTTGAAAAGTACCAAAAATAGGTATGTTTAATAACCAACAAGTCAAAAAATAGATGAACCACTCTATGTGTTAGATTTTTTTTCGACTTTTTTCAAGAGTTTATTTTTCACCAATTAGCAGGTTTAAGGATCTGTCATTTTAATGAATTATCTAGTAGAAGTTCAGGTAATTTAATGATTTTATACATTTTGATAGCCTCATTTTTGAAAGCTAATCTTGACAGCCTAATTTAAAAAATTTTCTCAACTTCATTTATAATTTTTCAAAATGACAAACCTTAGCCCTGCCAATTGCTAACAGATGACAATTCGATTTCATATTACAGTAATTTTGTTGTGTTAATAGTGATTAAACGTCATCTTTGCGAACTTGTCATGAACTTGCAGCGAAATGCGTAATTCTGGATTATTTTGCGTTGGTTACTCGTCGGTACCGTATTTTAACGAAAATACTTACCAGATTGGTGATTTTTTGGTGCAGAAACACGGAACAATACGAAACACGAACACATACAGACAATTTATTCGCCGAGTAAAATAAATCATAACATCAACATAACACTCAAAACAATCTCAGCAGGAGACAGCGAAGTGACCAATATTTCAGGTCTTCTAGTCAAGCAGCCACCCAGAAACTGCAATTGCGACATCATCATATGTTGGATCCGGTATTGTCCCCGTCGACGGAGTTGGCCGGATTTCGTATGGTCATTGTCTTTACCACGCCTCGCCGTTTTGTTCGATCACATGCATCTTCTTTCACCAGTCCATTTTTCTTCATCTCATTCTCTACTTGCTTTTTCCACGTTCGTTTCGGTTTTCCTCTTCCTCTACTACCACTCACTTCAAATTTCAAGGCCTTCCCTATCACATTTTTATCTTCTTTCCTCAAAACATGACCGTACCACCGCATACTACTTTCTTTAGCCATCCTATCTAGAGAATCCTTTATGATGCCCAGCATGTCCATCAACTCCTCGCTATTTCATTGATCTAATAGCTTCACACCCCACATCGCTCGAGTCATCGCCTTTTCTGTTCTTCTCAGAATTGCTATCTCTTTTTCTCTCAAGCACCATGTTTCGCTTCCATACAACATAGCTGATCTTACACAAGTTTTGTAAATCTTTCCTTTCGTCTTTAATGAAAACCTTCCGCCTATGAGTATTTCGCTGCATTCCCTGAACTTCATCCAACCAAGCCTTGTTTTAGCTGTTACCGCTGTTTCGCTCCCACCATTTGCATTCAATCTGTCACCTAGATAGGAGAACTTGATTACGGTTTCCACACCATCACACAGTACTTTATCTGGTCACTTGAAGTTCTTTACCTCGCATCTACATTTTTTACAAACAAAATTTTTATTCAAATAAACTGCTTCTTATCCGTGCATCTTGCGGGGACCCACTTACCACATGCTGTACATAACACCAAGTTAGACATAACTCTTGTTCCACACACGCCACAAGGATCAATCTTACTGTCGAACGCTTCTTCTCCATCCCACTCACCATCAACTTCGTCTTTCCAAGATTGACTCTCATCCCTTTGCTTTCAAACGCCTCTCTCCATTCATCAAAGTTCTCTCTCAATTCTTCCATAGTTTCCCCCATTAGGACCAAATCTTTTGCATAAAGAATTTGCTTTATCCAGCCTTTCCTTGCATTTTCCGATACTTCATCTATCACCATTGCAAACAACAAAGGCGACAACACAGATCTTTCACAGAAAATTCTTCCGACAGACCCGATCCAACTCTAACTTTCGTTTCTGCTCGTTCATAAAGACTCATCACCGCCTTGACCAAGATTTCAGGCAAACCTTTCTTTCTCATTGCCCATTCCATCACTCTTCTTGGTGCCCTGTCAAATGCCTTTTTCCAAATCAACAAAACACATGTACATTGTACATTCTTTTGTCTTTCGCTCGATGTTCTTCTTGCAACCTTCGTACTAAGATTAAGGCATCTGTTGTTCCCTTTCAAGGCATGAAACCAAACTGTGTTTCATCAAAATAAACTAATGCTCGTATTCTTCTCTCCAACACTCTTTCAATTATTAGAAATACGAGTATACTAAAAATATTTAAGATATTAAAAAATATATTATTAAAAAATAGAAACTAAAGAAGATTTTTCAAATATACTCAACGTGCTGTATTTTGGGCCCATCTATAAGATACTACACATTTAGCGATAGCTTTTGAGGAGACTTTTTTAAAAATTAGCTTTAAATTTACTGAACGGTTGCTTTCTTACTTCAAATGGGATGGAATTCCAAATTTTAGCGCGATGATATTTAAAAGATTTTTGACATCGTGAAGTGGAAAATTTCGGTAAATGAAATTTATTTTGTGACTTTGATCTGCTTGAACGCTCATGAACAGCGGAAAGTAATTTGAAAAATTCTGTGAAGCAGTGCGGAAGGTTTTGCTCATAACGTTGGTGATTTAGTTTAGCAATTTCCAATTTATGAAGTTCAGTTATTTTTGTTTCATTCGAAACAATTTTCTTCCAGCTTTTCCTGAGTACTGCGTTTTATACCGTGGGCCGCACGGCAGAATGTGCCTCAATTCCATGTGGCGAGACGCTGGGTGCAAAGATGAAGGGAGCGGCTTTCCCGAAATAGCTGACGATGAAAGACTTTATCATTTGAACAGCTTAAATATACGGTGAGTTCTTTTGGTTTTTTGGTAATACTTAAGCGTTTTTAATTATTGTTTAAATCAAATGTATTTTGAATAGTCGTTTTGAAACCTTGTTTGTGAAAAATATATGTTTTCCAAATTCCTTAAAGCTTTCGTCTAAGATATAGAGTTTTGAATATTTTTGACAATTTCGTTTTTAAAAAAGCTTTTTCATTGTTATAAAGACTGCGATTGGTTTAGGATTTTGCTATGCATTGAAAGTTAGTCTATAAATGAAACACGCTTTAAAATGTGAAAAGCAATAAATATTATAAATTATTGAACATAGCATTGTTTTCTTTCGTTGAAAATTGAATACAGAAGATCTCCGATTTTGCCTCATAGTTGTATCATATTCTTTAAGTTATTTACTTACATTAACCAAATAAACTCAAGAACATTAACTACATAATTATGCAAGAATATAATCGTGCATTATAAATCATGTCATACAGCGATTGTTTTTTGCTGAATTGTTGAAATTCTGGCTGTGGAACTCCATCTTATCTTGCGTATAAGCGACAAAATGCAAAAATACTGTAACGACTGCTTTTTTGGAAGGAAACACCTCTTAACAATTTTTTTGCAGTCAAATACAAGAGCAGTTTAAGAGGGCTCATGATATCGCTAACAGCAACGACTGGACTACTGCAAAAGCACAAGTGTTTTGTTACGGCAGAGGTAAGCTGGACTTGTATTGTATGATAAAATGAAGTGATTTTTAAAGTACTCTAATTCTGAATAATTCTTTGGATTTCAATCGACTGCACTTTGTGAACTAGTATTTCAAAAAGAATTTCAATCGTAAGTGCGGTTGAAAATTACTTTTACTTACCTGCAACGGCACAGCGACGGCAGCGCTCAAAGTGCAAGTACCAAGTTCATTTGCTATGATTTACTAACTTGGCTTGACTACAATTAAAGACGTAATGGTTTCGGGTTATGCTCTTTGTAACTGCTACAATCTTATGAAAAATGTTTCCTCATGATTAGTTTCTCTTTAATGCTGAACCTCAGCTTACTGATCAAGATGTGATCTTTTTGCTATTTAATAATTTGAGGGAGGTTAAGGAGCCAGGAGATTCCAATAATTTTGACACTTTACTTTTAAGGGATCCTAGAAAGTTCTTTCTGTATTTTATCTGGATAAGTTCATAAAATCCATTCAAAAATGACGGGTAGCAGAACGAGAAATTCTTCTCTTTTCGCAATTTTTCGTGGCTTGTAATCGACAGAATTCAGCTTGAATGATGTTTTTAGTGTTCCCAGCTGGCTGTACGTCATACTATGGTCCCCAAAGCCGACATTGTTTAACTCCTTTCTGGCTAGAAGGAGGTTGCTTGCCTGGAGGATACCGTGCCCCTAAAAATTTGTCTGACCTTGAATACGATTTGTGGAAGGACCTGACATTCGAGTACGTTTTTTGTTTGCTAACAATAAATGAAATAATGATTGCAGTAGCAATTAGATCTCTTAATTTCTTCATTTACTTTCATTTGGTCATTATTTAATTAGATCTATTCTGCGGTTCTGTGATTAAGCCTAAAGGTACGTTTACACTGGACGCAAAGAACGCGAACCGAAGGTTGGAAACTTTCGCGAGTGGTCGCTTACGACACTTGCTCAAAATAGGCCAACCATTCCAAAACAACTTTGTCTAAGTGACGTTAAGCAACCGCTCGCGAAGTTTGCGACCGGTTGAAACCTTTCTCAAGTTGTCGATGACGTCAAATTTTAATTGCTCCCCGTCGCTTTGCATTACTTCGCGTCCAGCGTAAACGCACCTTAACAGTCCAAAGCAGCGCAGTCCAAATTTGTGAATTGTGCCCTACATGACTTTGTTTAAAAACTGCCGTAGCTCTCTGGAAGCATTTCTACGAAGTGTACCATTGAACTTACAATCTATCGTTTTTTTTCTCGGTTTAAATACCCTACCTCGACAATTCGACTGCGTCGGGTCAGTGGTGTAAAGACTAGGACGCTTGCCTTCCAAGTATTGAGTTCCATTCGCGCTGCGCTCTTGCATTAGAGTTGGGATTCAAGCAGCAGTGCAAGCCTGAAAGGCAGTGAATCGGTATGCCAAAAGAAAAGGTGCGTTTCGGAACTATACCTCCGAAAAGAGATGGTATAGGGATGCTGGAATGCTTTTATGACTCCTTTACAGACAGCTTGATTTCCCACAAGTAGGGTTGAAATGCTTTTTAAACTTTCAATCAATATTTTTGCTGAATCACCGACCTTTTCATGGACTGGCATACTTAAACTCCTGCCCTTTTACAGGGTTGGTTGCCATTGGCGCTTGCCGCTAAGTGCATAATTCAAACTGAAGCAATGCAGTAAAACAATTAAACACGATTTAGATTAACAGTAATTCATTTACGATTTATCTCAAATTTAAAAATTCAATGAACCAAATTTATCGAAAGTTTTGGAGCGTCGTCAACTTCAATTCAATCTTCTCCACAACTTGGCAACATTATTCTTACATTTGACAGAATAATGTTTGCTTTGCAGCGGAGTTCTGCAACAGGTTCGAGAATTAGTTCAAAGCACTGCAACAAATGTAAAAGCTCAATTGGATTGCTATGGGTTTTGTAAGTAATTTTTTTAACAGTTTTAAGATAATTTTTCTTAAATTTTTACCAAAATGAATTCATTTTGTTGGTAGGAGCAGCAATGTGTTACTGTAATTTGCCGAGCCGTTATGGATTTATAGCTATAGTAAAAAAATCAGGCAATTTCGGTTGCGATTAACTGGTTTGGTGACTGAACTTGGAATCTTATGTAATGTGAAACCGAGTTCGATTCTTCTGAAAGCACCATTGATACTCGTAAGAAAGAGCTTCCAGAAATCTTTAAACTGCTGCAATCCTGCTAAGCTCAATAATAAGGCTGGTGGTAATCCGATTGGTGTGGAGTGGCCGTATAGACATCAGCCCTGGTAGCAGGGAGCAACGACGCATTACTAATCGGGTGCTAACACAACTTCAGTTACTGGTATATTTTTCTTTCCTAGACTTCCCACCATCTTGCAAAACATTCGAATCCCCCCTCTCGGTTGACTGCCACATTACGTTGTTTAGACAAGCGGGCTGCTTGAAAGATGGTGCCGACTATCCAGCAAATATAAACGGGTGGCATGAAACCAAATTGCTGAACATGGAGTAAGTTGATCTATTAATTTGTGGTGCTGTCCTTCAACGGAATTCTGCAAAATCAAAACTTTTATCTATTCGTTGACAAAAACTCGTCAAGAAGACAAACTAAGGAAGTCGGAAAACAACTTCCTCCTGAAACGAAAGTAAAAAGATCAGCTGTTTGCTTGGATTAAAAGTAAAAAATAGTTAAATTGGTTCGAAGTGGATTTTTTTGTTTATTTAAATCTTCTCGCTGGCCGTTTCTTGTTGATCAGTTTTTAACCATTCATCATTCGCAGCACATCGAAAACATTTAAAAATATACCACAAGCAGTTGTATTCATGAGACACCAGCCTTGTTAACCGCAAAGGTTTATTCTGTGCCTCCTGGCCTTAATTTTCTTTATCTGTGTGTTGTTGTTGTTGTTTTGTATGTAACTTTTTGGAAATTTGGCAAATAAATAAATCTGTCTGTTCCAACATCGGTGCCAGTGTGTCATTTTCGGTCTAATAAACGGCTGTCGCAGAATGGTTTACGCTTGTCCTCCGTTGAAGGATTTCCGCAACTTCGAAACCAAATGGATATCTCAGATCTGGTTGTTGCGGCACGGCTTCGAATCCCATTTCTAGTTTTTTCAAGGCTGCTTAAGACAGTTCCCGAATTTGATTTCGATTTTCTCTATTACCATAATTTAGTTTTATTTTTGATTGCCTCATTTTAATTGAAAGCAGTGTATTCACGATACGTTTGTGCTCAAACTTTTCATTGTTAACGCACTGCCACTGAATTTAGGTTTGTTCCAAACATTCTATGATAAAAGTTTCGTGAATGTTTGATAGAGGTATCCAGAAAATCAAACCCAGACCCGAAGAAGCAGTATATTATTGTAATTTTTAAATAAATTTTTATTGACTGATTCTTGTAGATGCTCACTGTTTCATCCCTCTGAAAACTTACCGTTTTCTCTTCACCAATTATTTTTGCTTAGTTTCGTAGTTAACCACATTACAATTTTTTTTTATCAGTGAAGCCAAAGAGTACTATAACTCACTGTTTTTACGCGCTGAAGTGGACAGAAATGCTCAAATACTGTGCTTCGGAGGTGGTAAGTTTTTAACCTAAAAGTTGACTTTAAACGAATTTTACCGATCACGTGGATTTACGCTCGGAAATACGCGTGATATATTTTTCCATGTAAATGCAAAAAAAAAGAAAAATGTAAAATGCATGCGATCAGATGATACTCGTATAGTGACGCGCGTAAATACGCGTGATTGATCAAACAGGTCTAAGCCTGTAACTAGTGGTTGTGGAATGGAAGGATAAATAATTAGTGTAGGTACCAAATGATAGATAGATGGCAAGATTGGCAGAGTATAGTTTATTGCTGCTTTGTCAAGTGTTAATAAAAGGAATTAATCATAATAAGATGCTAAGAAAAGAAATCTACACCATGCTACGACAACTCAATGTTGGGTACGGTTTCTTTACTTCATATCAGAGAGATAAGTCAGAATGGCGTAGTAATTCCTTTATGTGTTCAACCTCTGCTTTTACACTTTACAGGGGAGGCATTTTCGACTCCTCTATTTTAGGTCCAGATTTTGGGGTTGGTTCTGATTCCTAGGTCTTCGCGCAATTTCTCCACGCTCGCATCCTCATAAGATGCGAAGTTGCGCCAACCAGCAACCAAGTTTAGAAACTGTATTTTTTAGTTCTTCCCATCAGTTGCTCTGTTGTTGGTCCACACTCAAAGAATTGTCTTCGCGAGCTTTGGAAGGAGGCCGGTTGTTTGGAGGCGGGATTAAATTCGCCAAGCAATTACATACCCCTCGTGCGCCGTGCCATGCTCAATGAGCTATCATACGGGTAAGTGCCAGTCGGTGTTATGCGTCTCAGCTCATGGGCGAAGAATCGCAATTAGTTGTTTATGGCTATAAGGATACAATAAGAAACGAAATGGCTAGGGTACAACGAAGGACTACGTGGTCAATGAGTCTCCCGCCTATCTTGAATAATTTGGAATTATTTCTTTCATGTCAAAAACAGCGCAGAGTGAGAAGGCGAGATTTGGTGTTTACCTATATGTATTTTCTGAAAATCTAGATGGTACGCAATTCTGGGACACCCTGTATAGAAATTATAGAGCATGGCCAGATATGAAATCGTGCCTTCACCTACTATTTTTTAGTGGCCGACTTTCTTTCAATTAAGTCAGATCATCGCTTTAGTGAAGCGTTTTATTGTCAAATTTCTTATCATTTACTTTCTGCTTCAGGGCATTGAAGGAGAATTTCCATTCTTACGTCGTTAGAGCAACCTTTGACCTCGAAGCTCAGCTTGAATGCTATGGAAGAAGTAAGATTAGTTGATAGGAGGCGGAGCTTGAGATCAAAATTTTTCAGAGCTGCTGGTTTGAAGTATGAACTAGCAATACTTCGTTACAGAAATTGGACAAAGACCTTGGAAAGGCACCACGCATATTCCATATTTGGGCATGCAGTTTGACAAAATCCTTGCAATTTAATCCCAGAAATGAGGTTGTTTGCTAATGTGTAGGCGTGGTACAAACTCAGAACCTGGTTGTACGTACATTCATGCAAAAGCCTTGCGACTTTTTGTTAAGTAGTAAAAAAAAAAAACTAAAAATATTGAAGTAGAGGATAAGGAATTATCTGCACCTCTTCGTCGTTGCTACCATTTTGAAATACAGTTGCAGCTCGTTACGCTATAAAATGGTTTGTGTTGAAGCGTCTATTGCGTACGTTTCAATAATTTTATGTGATATTGCTGTATGTGCTGCAGGCTAGTACACTACATAATTAGCTAATAGCTTCAATAAAATATAAAATAACCGATCAGTGATTGATTGGATAGAAAGGAAAACACGGGCTCGATTCCTTGTCGGGTCTACTGAAACGGAAGACACTGGTTCAATTCCCGGTCGGGTCAAATCAAAGACTATAAAACTTGCTATTCACAGCTTCCCTGCTTGGCGTTCAGCAATTAAAGGGATAGTATGAAGCCTCCACCGTACGTGGTTAGACAGATGGGCAGGCGGCAGCTTGACTCGAAGACCGCAAGGTTCCTTCATTGTCTCCTGGCCAAAGCAACTAAGTGAATAGAATGTAATTACAATTAAAATTAAAACTAACTGAAGTAGAATACTGAAGCGGGAAGTCTTTGACTTTTGTTTTCACTCGTTACTAATGTTTAGGTTTGCCTCAAGGCTGCACTCATTACGAAAGTCCTTTTACTTTCGCGTGCTTAACCTCAGTCTGGAAAGAGGTTGGATGTTTGCCTCTTCCATACCTCGATCTCAATGTTAGTGATTCAGAACTGGCTGCTTTAAACAGATTGAACATAAGGTAATTAAACACTTTGTTGGCCTTTTGAGCTTAGAAATTAATAGAGCTTAAATGTAATAATAATTGAAAGTACGAATTATTTACCAAATGCTGTGACCAGAACTCAGCTAGAAAAAAAAACCTGACGGTCTTGAGTAAAGCTCTCAACTGTCTCCCACAAGCGGTGGACTTCTTATTGGGTCAGGACTTATTGACTCTCAAAGTTTTTTGGGGCCGCATTAAGGTTATAGTTATGCTTTGCTTCAAAATTTTTACGAGTTTAACCTGACTGGGAATCGAATCCGTTTCTACTGTTTGAGTAGCAGACGCTTCATTGACTGGAGTATTGATTGATGAAATGTATTAAAACAAATTGTTGCTTTACAGCGGAGTTGAGCAGTTCGTTGCGAGAGTCATTCGTCGAGCTCACAATGACGATATCGATGCGCAATGGAAATGCTACGGACTTGGTAAAAGAGATGTTGTTGTTATTTTATTTCATTACCATTTATCCTCCTATCATCAGACAGCGTCAGACGGTAACTATTTGATGATCCTCACACTTTTCATTGCGATAAGTACTTCGTGCTTGGTGGAATCCGCACCTGCTTAAGAGTTTTTCAGTGATCCAATGTTCCCATGGATTTTTTCGAATTCTCATCCACTGAATTTGTGCTTTTTCAAAACCGTCAAGCAGAGATAATCATTGAAAAGCGTCTTATCCAAGGACGCAACAACGTGATCAGGTTTCGGGTTGAACCCAGATCATGTGATCAGCATCGTCGTAAAAATGACGCCGTTGACTCTCAGCCGAGGAATGGAAATGTTACTTACTTGGTAAAAGCAAATGATAACAGAACTGATAATAATAATATGGAAATCAAATTCTGAAGGAATATTCCAACTCTAATATTTCATAAATCAAATTTCAAAAATTTTGTCGCATCTGCTTGATCTTTGCAGAGTTTCCTCCTACTTGCACCAGATACACCGGACCTTTTCCGACATTATGCTTGGAATCGTACTGGGAGGCGGCAGGCTGTCTCTTGGCTGGCTACGAGCACCCAGCAGACATGTCAGAGAGGCTAAAACTATTGACAGACTCTCTTAATTTAAGGTATTTCTCGGAAAAAAATGTACGCGTTTTCGATGTTTTCTGAAAGTTTTACGTCCGGACCTTTTACTTCAAAATTATTGATATTATTAACATTCGAAATTATACCATTGATTAACCTAATTCACTTTGATTCTGCAGTACAATAACGTTTGCGATAATCAGCGCTTGCAAAAACTTTGCCTAATTTGAAATCTTTCAAGCTATTGGAGGAGGCATTTAACTTCGAAGTACATTTGCTTCATTTTATTACCCTATGCCATTGTTGTTAAATTGAAGTGGGAATGACTTAATGTTAATATTTTCAGACAAGTTGAAGAATTGTACGAAAGCATTGTTGATTACTCTCATCTTGGAAATTATACTGCCCAACTGGCTTGCTATGGAATGGGTAATAAACAGTACTTACTTTGCATGTGGGAAGTGCATCAAAATTCATAGCTTGCTCTTTTTTTTGTTTTGTAGATGAATATCGGTAATTGTTTAGTGATATTTTCATTGATCGTTGAATGATTTAGGGTTATTAAAAATTGCACTCAAAATTGTGCGCCGGGCATGCTGGCGGCATAAAATTTGGTAAAAATATGTTAAGAATAAGGATACGCTTACAATTGTACGCCAAGTTGACCGGGCTTTGACAGCAATTGATGATAATTTTCAATTTCTTTTGCAGCGTTTCCCAAATATTGTCGATCTTACAGAGGACCCCACTCAAAAGAATGCGTTCGGACAATATGGCTCAAAGCCGGGTGCTCCTTGCGAGGCACACATGCTGTGACCCGCTTCGGTCCCGGTGTACAGAGCATTGTCAACTCGATGGATTTAAGGTTGGTGTTGTATTGAATATACTTGAATTATCTAACCTTTTTCGGACGGATGCTGCTACAGAGTGAAGGCATCAGACGTTTAGGCATTTCTTAGTTAGCCAGACATTTGTAACTCCATCCTAGACACTTAAGGAACAGAGGTGGAGTCCTCGAGGACGTCCTTGGCCTCGAGGACACATTTTGAAGTCCTTGGCCTTGGCCTTGGCCTCGAGGCCTCAAGTCCTCGAAAATTGGCCTGTCCTCGGCTCGAGGACAGCACGATTTTTTGGAATGATAAAATTTTGTGGAGCGCTTGAAAAATTTTTTGGAAAACGTTTTTTAGTGAAGACCGCTTGAAAAATTTTTGTGAAGACCTTTTTTTTTTTTTTGGAGAGCACTTGCGCTTTGTGTCCTTGGTCCTTGGCCTTGGCCTCGAGAGTGTCTGTCCTCGGAAAGGCTGTCCTTGGCCTTGGCCTTGGCCTCGGATTTTTTTTGTGTCCTTGGCCTTGGCCTTGGCCTCGAGCCTTGTGTCCTCGACTCCACCTCTGTTAAGGAATATTTGGTACTTCATGCGCTTCATATAATTATACTACTCTTATGTTCCTCTCTGCATGTTTAACCAGCCGATTCTTTCCATATTCAGCTATGTAAAGAAATACTGAATGATTAAGCGTTGTTGATATTTTCCATATGACTGTAATTAGTTTATATTTTTGTAACATATCGAAAACCAAGTTGTCATTTCTTTCAAAATGATCAAAAATGTTTTTATTTAGCTCATTTTTGTATTCAAAACTTAAAATCATCTTGTCCAGTGTCCATAGTCAAAATGACCACAGTAAATTTGGAAATGACCAAAGAATTACTTTCAAATTTGAATTCGATCGAAAACTCTGACCGAATAAATAAACTGCGGTTCAAAAACGATTTTTAGCCATGCCTTTACAGTTAGGTTCGTGTTGGTTGTAATTAAACAAAATTTTTTTTGTGATTTTTTCCAACAGAGAGATCAGAAGTTGGTTTTTGAGGTTCGCAAGCTCCCTTCCCGACAATATCGAGGCTCAGAGGCAGTGCTATGGTTTAGGTGCGTGGATTGTTGCTGTAAGCTTGATTGTTTATTTAGTTGTGATTATTACACAAGTTTTAGTACGTCACTTTCACTGACAATTACAAATGAAGAAAGGACACTAAAGCACAAACAAAAGTGAAGTACTTGTATGCAAATCAAATTCGAAAAGTCACTATTTGATGAATGAGTATGACAGATTGGACGTTAACACCATGTTTTTAGGGAGAAAGTTTTACTCTGAAAAAAAAAAAGCTGAAGATGTTAAATTTTAGTTGGAAATAAATACTAAAAAAGAACGTAATGAAAAACTCGCAAAAAACTACCTTATTTAAGTGTGCTTAAATCAAATGCTTAAGTATACACAAACAGCCTCATTACTGTAAAATTGGAGCAAAATTTAAAAATTTCTCGACAGCATGCTTCCCTCCTGAGTCGAAATATGCTCTGGAGGAGTTTTAGAATTTTATTAATCTGATAATTCTTTATCGAACACTTTCTGAAAGCTATGAAATTCAGCTTTTACTAAGCTCACAAAGCCAAATATAACTTATCAAGAAATCCATATGCATTGTACTGATAATGGCTACTTTTAGTAACCTAAACGTCTTTTTAAAATAGAATACTGTTTGAAATAATCTGTGCTATCCGTTTCTAAATAAGACCTTTCAATCTCTATCAGATACCAGATATTTTAGAATTTCCGCACCACTGCAACTCGTTTAATGGTCTTCACTCCGACCGCTGTCTTCAATCAGCTTGGACAGACTTTGGTTGTCTCAGCTTTGCTTTGGTGCCAGACGCCGTGAAAAAGACAATGGCACGCATGAATATAACGTAAGTGTGGAAGACAATTAAGCATTAATGGGAGCTACCGGTGCGAAAGAATATTTACAGTAAGATTTTGAGATTTAAATTGTACAATCTAACTTTTTTCTCGATTTCTCGAGTAAGACATGTCATTTTAACAGAGTTTTAGAATTTCCGCACCAATGGACGGACACGTTGCGTGTTTGTGGTCGATTTGCGTTGTATTTTTTTCCCTGCTAGACCTTGTGATAAAATGAAGGGTAGTAATCCTAAATATGTGATCCGGAAAACAGAAAAGTTACAAATTCAGTAACGAGTGTTGAAAAGATAGGTGCACTTGCAGTTTTCCGTCTAGTGCTGACCAGGTTTTAATTGGAAACTCTCTTCTACGTATGTTTTTCACTATCCTATGCAGTTGAGTACAATGCAGTTAGTTGATATTTTAGTGTCTGCCTTATTATTTTAGTGAATTAGAATTGTTCGTTCAACAATACGTAGAAAATGCTGAATCCGGAGACGTGAGATCTCAAGAAGCTTGCTACGAATTAAGTAAGTTGTGAATGTGTCAAGCAATGTAATAATTACTCCAATAGCTAATGTTTGCGTATAATGTTAAACTTGAGGGATGTTATTTTTGCAAGGGCGCTGTGTGGCTATAGTAATTGGCCTCACCTAAAAAGTTGTCAAAGTAACTTCAAAGAAGACGTTTAAGCCACTACGCAAAAAAACTATCGGCAAATTTTCGGTCTGATTCTGAACCACTGTCAGTGTGCACTCCAATAATTTTAATGCACTCATAATAGCATAAGATTGTATTGAAATAATGGTTGGTTGCATATTAGTTAGGATTGAAACTATACACGGTTTCTTTCTTGAGGATGGAAGCATGCGGCAAAGAATGTCACACCATTGCACTCAGCGATACAGTGAGGAACCCAAGAGAGTTGTGACCATTTTTGTACCACCCCAAAAGTGAGCACAACATAGGTGGCCACTGTTAGTGTGTACCCATAGATGCCCTCTTCCGACCCGATGAGTGGGGTTTCACGTATTCATCTAGGAGAAGTACCTGGCAATCTTTTGGCTTTGATCATTTCTTGAACTTTTTGTTTTAGAATTTCCTCTCGGCTGTCATTCTTATCATGGTCCACACACTGTCAGCTGCTGGGTGACCATCTGGGAGGAAACTGGGTGCACTGCGGCGGGAGAGCACTACCCCACTCAGGTCTCAACGGGGCGTAGTCAACAGTGGGGAAAGTTGAACCTTAGGTACATTATTTTGCTACCTGTAGATTACAGGCAGTGCTGCATTCTACTTCTTCACTCATTTCAACTCTTAGATTAGCCTATGCTTGTTTGGTTATTGAAACAATTCTATTTTTAAATAATCGCATCACTTTTGATCTTTGGTGAGTTCGTTGTGATGAGTCTCAAGACGTACGGTAATTCTTTAATTTCGACATGTAGTATATTATATGCTAACAATGACAATAATATTAATTAATGACATAAAGCTAAGCAGCGGTATATATACAGCGAGTAAACAAAGAAAAGTGAGAACAAAAACAACATTAATTAAATTCCTTATGTCTCGCAATATTCGTTCATTATGCAATACCACCCATTGCAATGAGCGATATGTGCCAATAACCGGATACCGCAGATATAATTGCACAAGGACAAAATATATTAATTCACTCGGTCACCACAGATCGTTATTATGGATTTCATTATTTTTAGACAACTTCGAAACAATATGAAGAAAATTTACTCGCTATCCAATGTCGATGAAAATGCTCAAAGGCAGTGCTTCGGCTATGGTAAGTCGAAGAACAAGGATATGATTTTTACTTAACCCTAAACGGAACAGTCATCCACTAAAATTTGCAATTGCAGTGTTTCCCAACGGTTGTACGAGCTACGATGGTCTAAATAACGTGGAGTGTTACAAGGCGATTTGGCTGGAAAGCGGTTGCCTTCAGCAGGGCAGTGGATGGCCTGGCAATCTTGATGTCCAAGAAGCGGCTCCCTGGTCGGAATTCAACATAGAGTGAGTTCAACAACAAAATTCAGCAACTGCAACTGGAATCAAGTATTCGTTTTTAGGGTTAAGTTTGAGATAAAGTTGGTTAGGGTTAAGTTTCGGGTTAGTTTTTTAAGTTTGAGCTGAGGGTTTGGATCAAAATCATAAAATTTTCCATGAAATGTCTTTATTTTACTATAGAACTTTTTGTACTCACATTCAGTTGAGTCCGGCAATTGTAACTTGTCTAATTGCAGGGAGTTTGAAAACCATGTCATATTGTTGCATCATCAAACGGAGTTGGTTGCTACTAAAGATGTAGATCCCAAACTATCACAGCTGCAATGCTTTGGTTTATGTAAGTCGTTTTGCAAGTGCACTGAATTTATAAAAGAATGTCAGCGGAAGACAACTTTGTGACGTGAAACAATGTTAAACATATTCGCAACTAGATTGCTCCTGCTGATGTAGAGACTAGACAGTGAGTGCAGTCCTTTTGGAGCTTTGTTGATTTTTTAGCGATGATGCTGGCAGACTAAAAGTTAACTAGGCAGCATTTTTGCTGGAAAACATTTGAAAAATGTTATGCTTATCATCCGCAATACCATAATTGCATAGCGTTGGTCGTTATGGAGTCCCCACTTTGCTAGTATTCTGCGGGTTCAGACAATTCCGGAGTCTGTTAAGGCCTACCGAATAAAGGCAGCTTGCTTGGAATACACACACAATATTCCCGTACGCTCACGAAATGACGTCACGTGTAGACTGAATTTAAAGACTAAGAATCTTTTCCAGAATACTCGAACCTAAGGAGAACTTGTCCATTACGCGATTTTTCTTTATAGATGGCAGATTTGCTTGTTCATAATAAAACAGCCTTAAATTTTGAGCTATCTTTGTTTTCTTCTCTTATATAGACGAAATCGCTTTTGACGTTTTGTATTTAAATAAAATTGGCTGCAATAAAATTGTTGAAATACAGGAAGATTTTGCACTTTTAAATCAACCATTAACACTAAACTATGAAAGCTCTAGTCTCAAACACTAACCTTAATAAGTAAAACATTCAGTGTTTCCCACCGGTTGCCATTCATACTTCAGTCCACATACTGGCGCATGTCTTCAGACTATCTGGCTTGAGGTTGGATGTTTATTGGACGGGAATTTTTCTCCCGCGGACGACATAGAAGACAAAATAGCATTCTTTGAAGGATTTAACTTAAGGTGATTTTTGTTACTGCCCAGTTATTTGTGAAAATCGCAAGAGCTACCTTCAATTCCACTCAATTTTGAGTTACCATGCCTTTGTTTTCCACTTTTGTTTAAGTTTACTTTGAATAAATTTCCTAGTTTTCCAACCACTCAGATATTGGCTAATATATTGATAAATAGTTATTGGCTTCATGCTTTGCTAATTCATATACTGCAGAATAGTAGATGGGCACAAAATACAGCGAGGTTTTTGAATTCAAAATTGATGTTATCAAAAATTTGCTGCTCTTTAAAGCAAAAACACAAAAAATTTCTGAAGCCACAGTGTCGTATATTATAATAAGTCTATTATTATTACGATTTTTATTCTTGCTGAGGGTTTATGATTCATCTAAATTCAAACAGAATTGTATTTTCAGAGAAGTGCACGACTACATGCTAAACATCAAAACCAGAGCCCTCGATGACGAACAAGCTCAAAAAGATTGCTATGGATTGCGTAAGATTTGCTTTTGTACGCTCACAATCTGAAAAGATGTTTTTTTACTCTTTGGGTTGCTGTTCCTGCAGAATTTGTTCGACAAAAACATCCTTTCATTTTGATCATGGCTGTATGAAACTGTTTGCTGTATGAAAGTTGAAAAATTGTTATGTAAGCCTGTGGTGGTGGTGATGGTACTACCCGACCCCTTCCGAGGAATGGGGGCACGGAGGAACTCCGCGGAGACCCAACAATCGGGCCACACCCCAAGGTCCGGACAACAGATCAAGAATAGAGAGAGAGGAGCCAAAGATAGATCCACGAAGGGGCCCTGAGGCAGGACAGTCGAGGAGGAGATGATTGAGGTCCTGTAGAGGGTGTCCACTGGCACTACAAGCAGAATTCTCCTTCCGACTGATCCTGTAAAGACATGAAGATAAAAGTAGACTGGTGCCATGGCAGCGAAGACGGTAAAGCCCACAGCGAATAGGGCGAGAAAGGAGAAGTTCCTCCGAAGAGACTTTGGGGACTCGGTGGTTCATACAGGAGTTGGAGATGTGACGTCTCCAATTGTGGTACGGAAAATAACGGACTTTGGCAACAACTGGGGGGAGAGGGCATGGGACCGTGTCTGTCGGCAGGAAGGCACCAGCCGTGGCAAGCAAATCCGCGTTTTCATCACCGGGGAGACCAGCGTGATCGGGGACCCACTGGAAGCACAAGGTGGTGCCGCCTGAGAGGGAGGAGGCGAGGGACCAAACATCCCAGAGGGACCCAGGCAGGAGACAAGAGGGGGCCGATGCACCAGCGTCCTGCCACCTCATCGTGGTGGTGCAGTCCCCTCCCCAATGGGGATGGGTCGAAATGGCAGGACAGATCTCTCGAGGGGCTCGTCCAAAGGGTCGCCCCCATTGTCATGTCATGTAAGCCTGTCGTCTTAATATTAGTGTTGTAAGGCAGAATATAAATTTAAAGCTTTTAATTTTTGTTTTATTTTTTTTAAGTTTGAAATATTTTATAGAACTATCCGTCTTCTATATAATAACCACTTCACGCTACAAGCAAGAAAAATATTACCTCAAAAAATCTGAAAACATTTTATAATAACAAATTTTTGCAGCTAACGTTTTACAATTTTTGCAGTTAACACTTTGAACACCAAATTTCGTTGCAATGAAGTGTTCCTTTTGGTCCTGTGATATTGTTATAATCGTTTAATGCCAACAAACATACTTGAATATTTCATGGTTGTTGTTTTTTTTAATTAACTACATTGTACAGTTTTTAGAGATAAAACATGGAGTGCATTGCCAAAATCAGTCAATAATTCCTAAAAACTACTAAAATTTATTTAAATTTTCATAAAATGATAAAATCGACCTCGGTCTTAAAAGACCATCGTCAGTTTCTGAAAAAAAGAAGCAAGTAAGAAAATTAAAAGTCGGGTGGATAGGAATATTCTGTAAAGCCGCATGTGCCATTTTGTGAGTCTTACACAGCTGGTATGCGTTGTTGTTTTTAGACTTCCCAAAACAGTGTCGCTCATACCAAGGACCTAACCATATCGATTGTTACAATAACATTTGGTTAGATGCTGGCTGTCTTGTTAGTGGAAGACTTTTTCCGGGTTCTATTCCTGATTCCGAACAGAAAACATATGGGAAGAAAACGATTATGTGAGTGAATTTGATTACCATTCTGCGACTGCGTGTCATTCTTTATCAAACAATGTCAAAGCTAAAATAACCAAACCAAAATCTTGGTTAAATTTTGCCATTATGCCGAAGCGTGTAACGAGTTGGATTGACCCATCTCCACGTTATTGTGCCGGGTTGCATAGTTATTTCAGAAGAAACCCTACGGCAATGACACGTTTTTGGCAACCATGCATCTTATTTGACTGGTCAATGAATCACAACACAAACCACTCGCTCCATAAGCGAATGTTGGCCAGTCAAATGTAAACTTTTTGATCTGAAGTTCGTGTCTTTCAAAAGTTGCGAGGCAAATTTTTTATCTTGTTAAGTTAGCATGATTTTGAGAATTTTTGTGCTGGTTCCTTAAGTTTATTATAATTTCTTTTTTGTTTCAGCGATATACGCGACGAGTTTGAGAACCTATTGCTCGACTCCGGTTCATCATCAACTTCGCAATTGAATTGTTTTGGAATCAGTAAGATTTTTTAGCCATTCGAACATTTTGTTGAAAACTGAGCAAAAAAATGAACATTTTAAAAGCCGTTTCGCGAAGGTGCAAATTACGCGTTACTTTGCATCCCGTCAACACCCACCTTTGTGACTTTGTTGGTAATCCGTCATCATCGCCATCACGTAATTTTGGTTTATAGAATTTCCTCCGTTTTGTCGTTTTTATCGAGGTCCGCATTCGATGGAGTGCTTATCAAGCATATGGGCTGCTTCTGATTGCACAGCCGAGGGGTTTGCCAATCCACTGAATATTTCCGAAACCTCAATGAAATTTGCGCGTTTAGCTAATAAAAATATTGGGTGAGTTGTCAACTTGCATCTTTTTTAACCGGTATGTCCTGGAGATCCTACCAGTTCT
Organism: Trididemnum nubilum; assembly: GCA_963965965.1. NCBI lineage: Eukaryota > Metazoa > Chordata > Ascidiacea > Aplousobranchia > Didemnidae > Trididemnum > Trididemnum nubilum. The sequence continues at coordinate 38,042,632 of OZ014485.1, read as the reverse complement.
TCCAAGAATTTAAAGTTGTCAAGTACACTGAAACAGAAGCAACTAAAAAATCAATATCTTATCACACTCGCCGAATTACTCTGAAACGTGTAATGAGTTTACGGGACCCGTTTCTGCGTCACTACGCTGGGGGTTACACAACTTGATGTGAAGGGATGCTGCACCGGTGACGAACCGTTGGCAACACTGCGTCCAGATTGCAACACTAGAAAACGAAACCCTGGCTTCCCATTACAGGAGCATGCGTGGTAACTGCTCAATCAATTGGCCTGTCTGTAGAAGCACTGCGTATTGTAATGTATGGCTGTGAGTAATGTACTCTACTACTCATGTTTTGTATGGAAGTTGATGATCAACTTAACGCTTAGAATCGTTTCAACAAACAGCATATTATTGTGTACACTTGTACAGTTGCATTGCACGTACAGCATCGCTGTATACCAGTAGACCGTAAAGTGTCTTTGAGTATTGTTTGATTACGAATTAATACTGTATTATGCTTCTGATATAAATTTAATATCAAAATCCGTTTTGTTTTTTGTTTTTTTTATAGTGAACTTCAAAACGAATTTCAAGATTATGCCAACAAGGCGGTTGCTTATCGCAGCAGAGAAGATCAAGAAAAGTGCTTTGGATTTGGTATGACGTTGTTCAGTACTGTGCTGCCATTGTGTAGTTGAGTGGTTGAGTGTTTAGAGTTTGGGTTTTCCTGAACGTGGGGCCGGGTTCTATTCTTATTTATAAGCAGCGAATACATCAGGAATGATACTTGAGAGTTGAAGTGCTGTAAAACCCCTGAAGAAGCTAAAACGCGATTATAGTTTCGTCGTTTGGAGCTTTCCCGTTCTTTTCGGTGAATAAGAGTATGGTGGAGCATTAATGATGATCTGCACAAGACCAGTTGGGTTTGTAGAAACTTGGAGAGAAAGGTACCATTTCCACATCACGCAGAGAGTGGGCACTGGGCAACCCTGTGCACATAGCGGCCCCGCTCACGGGTACCGAATACCCTTAAGATTGGTGAAAGGCGATGTTTGGTTAATTGGTTAAACATGCTAGTTGAATAAAAGCGCCTTCATTTAAAATTAGTAGATATAAAACTTTCCAGTTTAGAAAATTAGTTCAAACCTGCTTTAAAGTCAATTTGCTGTTGGTTTCAGCATTTCCAAACAAGTGTTTCAAATTTGACGCACCACTTGATATTGATTGTTACCTCACACTGTGGCATGACGTCGGATGCTTGGAGCAGGGCTACGATTATCCTCTTAACTTCACTCCATCTTTTCAAGATATTGTAGATGAACTCAATCTGCGGTGAGCGGTTTGGGTAATTATAATTACTGTATGTTCTAGTATTGTCTTAGTGTATTTTAGTCGTTGAGTTTGTGAAACTGATAAATCCCTTAAATTGTGATAATAGGCTCATTTTAAAAGATCGAGCTCTTATAGCTTCTTCCTCATGGAATCAAACAACTAAAAACAAAAAAAATGTAGCTTTCCAATAGCTTGCAATCTCAATGCATCAAATGTAACATTAATTTTTCGTCGATTTTTTTCAGCCTTGCTATGAATTTATTCAGCAAGTTGGTAGTAGAAGCACAGACTGGAGACCGTGATGCTCAGAAAAGCTGCTATGGAAGAAGTAGGTTTTAAATTTATCAAAATGTGAGCTCTTTTGGTCGATTATGCGAGTATTTCATGTGCTCCAATATTGCTGATTACATCAGTGCCATTACGACAACAAAATTAGTTGCACGTCTATTTTGAAGAAAAAACTTGGCTAGACAATGGTAAAAAGAAATTAATCGAAACGTCTCAATAAATATGCTCTACAGTGTTTTAGCTGTATTGTTTTTGATTCAATAAATTGAGTTTTCCTTTTAGCGGTTTCAAAAGGTGCTCAACTGCTCAATAGCATAGGTAGGAGACTCTGAAATATGCATAAGAAAGGCGGTGTTGCGCTGATTTACAGTCAAGATAATATCGAAATGGTTATTTGAATAGTTTCAATTTCGATCAGTTCTGTACCATAGTTTTATCGTTTACGTGATTCAAAGCTGCAAATGCGAAAATTAATCTGCACAGCAAGTGCAAAGTTTTAATGCAATCAAACTGACAATATTGTTAATTGTTTAATTGTTGTTTTTGACACCATTATTTTTAATTTTTCACTCTTTTACCCTTGAGTTTCGTTTCAGCATTCCCAGCGAACTGTTCCAGTTACAGAGGCCCGCATTCACTTGAATGCTACTCGGCAATATGGGCTCAATCAGCCTGTTCGGACGGCTGGGAGCACCCTATGAATATGTCGTGGAAAGAACGAAATCGTTTGTCTGATTTGAATCTGAAGTAAGAATCGTTTACTCGATAATGGTAAACGCACTTTCAACGTGGTAGCAACAGTGCTTGTGCGTGTTCGTCGGTAAAGTCAACAAGACTGAGTAAATTCGAGCTTATCGCTGAACAGCGAGCACGGTCTTAATTTTATGTAGTATTAAATTGTGTTGTGAAAAAAATTTTTGATAATATAGTTTTGTGGAAAACAAATTATGTCGTTCAATGTTGCTTTTGTAAGGGCATTATCGTTCAGAATGGTCTATCATTTGATCGCACACGTTTAGACTTTAAATCTACTTAACTGCCGCATTTTTTGTACACAATGCTTCACTTTCAGCGAAGTAGAGCGTCGGATCCTAATTCGCGCAGAACAAGCTTTAGCTGGAGATCAAGAGGCTCAACAAGAATGCTTTGGCATAAGTGAGCTAAACGTTATTTTGGTTAAAAGTACTATTGCATCACAGTAGATTGATCAATAATGCTTGCTTTAATTCTTATTTGTTATCACAAAAATTTAGAATTCATTTCACGTTTCAAGATTGGGCTTCAATTTTTACATCAGCTTATTAGAGTAACATTAGTGTAACTTTTTTCAATTTTTTAATTATTTGTTTAAATGCTTTTCCTCTTTTTGCTGGTGGTTGCCTACAACGTTCATTTTCTGCTAAAACTAGTTAGTAGAATCAGCGAAGTAGTAGCCTGCATGACGAAGAAAGACTTGCAAACTGAACAGAAAAAGTTTTGCGCTGGTGCAGCTAGACAGGTGCTGTGTGCCTGACTCATAGTCATGACTGGTAAATGTGTTAACTAAATATTTAAAAAAATATATTTGCTTTAGCTTTTCCAAACAACTGCAATTTCTACAAAGGCCCGCATTCGCTAGAGTGCTTGGCTACAATTTGGCTGAACAGTGGCTGCATTGAAAAAGGATTTGGTTACACGCTTGCAGAGTCTTTTTCCCAACTGGAAACAATGAGATATTGGGACCTAATGTAAGATATACTGAACCTTTTATTATTGTTTACTGTTGTAGTTAAAAGTTACTTTATTACTAGGTTTTCCGAACCAGCATTATTTTTTGGCAGTAAACCCAGGAATAAAAAAAAACGAAAAAAAAAACAGGAATACTCAATGAAAATTCCAAGCTGATTAAATTACTTGGCTTTTTCAAGAGGATGAAGGCTAGAACACCACGTTTGTTGATGCGTAATTAGTAGATTCGTATTGAAAGCTTGTTACGACTTGTTAAAGGAGGCGATTTCCTGATTCGACTCCGCAGAAATGACACGCAAGTGACGCAATGGTGCAAAAGAGTGGCCAATGTACAATACTTTACTGCCGTTAAATTAGTTTTGACAAAAACAACTTTTTATTTGCTGTGATCTGTGTGTAAATCTAAAAATACTGGAAAATTTGCAGTGCTGGAAAACATATCGTACAAAGTTATAACTTATCTTGATGTTTCAGCGTTTGCGAACTTCGAATTAATAAGTTTACTTACAATTTGCGACTAGTAGGTGCTGTGGTTGAAACTGAACCAAAAATTATTTATCTTTTTTTAGTTCGGTTGAAAAGTATGTGCTGAAACTTGTTGAAAATACCCATTTGGGCGATATCAGTTCGCAATGGAATTGCTTTGGCAGAGGTAGGTCATAGGTGTCGTATTGCATGCCAAAGATAGCGTTTGTCCAAACTTGAAATCTTGTTTTAAATTTCGATTTAAACAAAAAAACTACGTGTAGAAGGCATTATATTATCTTTTGAATGTTTTTAAAAACTTTTTTCATGATCTACTTGAGATCAAAGTGCTCCTCATAAGAATCCCTTATGAGTGTGGCATGCAAAAACTTTTGCCGATTGTCAGTTTCTTTTTTTTAGACCCTCATGAGGACTGAGGTGAAGTAACCAAATCATTTTACTGTGTTTGAATTCTTTTTTTTTTTATTCGTGAAGAATGATGATGTTATTTTTTGCTCTAATAGTTTTGTGGTATTTAAAGAATATGAAAATCTCTAAAACTCTCTTTACCCAAGATAAAGTAGATTTGCTTTACATTTTTTTTCTTTTTGGTGATCAAACTTAACCGCGGGTTCCCCGGCTGAGTTTCGAACCGTGGTTGGATGTTGCCAGGGGTACTATTTGATGTCTGTTGTCTAATCACTCAACTGCGCATCGCCACTTCTCTCAGAGCTTTTATTGCAGCTCTTTAAATTTTAAAATTGTGTTCTCGACGAGAATCGAATCCGGTTTTACTGTTTTTAGGACTCGTATTACAGTCACTTAACTTTGCACGTTTTTGTCAAGAAAATAATTTTTCAGCTTTTCCTGCACACTGTTTGTACTTCCGCGGGCCCCATTCAAGAGCTTGCCTGGCTACTATCTGGAAAACTGCTGGCTGCAGTGAGAACGGCGTGAGGTTTCCAATCGATCTTACACTACATCAACTTTACCAGCTCAACCAACTTTCTGTCAAGTGGGGCTGTTTTTGTTTTTGTATTTTCTTTTTTGCCTGTTCACTTTTACGGCACGTTTTCAAAGTTGTTTTTTTTTTCGTTTTTTTCCTTTTTTCGAAAAGGAACTAATTAGTGACAGATAAATGTATTGGTAATAAAGCAAATTATTTTTTCCTGAATCGCTCTAACTTTTCATAAATTGCTTCTACAGTCTTTTCAAGTTTTTTTGGGGGGAGGTAGTTTTCAGCCAATTTGAAGAATATTTTAATTGAATAAACTTATTAACTTCTAGTGAAATCGAGAATACTTTCACTGGCTTGGCTAATTCCCTGGATCCTTCTGAACAACTGAACTGCTACGGAACAGGTAAAATCAAGTTTTGACTTTCGCATTTATTGAGCTATTAAGCTACTCTTGTATGATTAGGGACCATTTTGAAAAACTTGTTCATACGTTGTTTTAAATGAATGCAGTGCTACATCCTGTGTTGAAAATCCTGGAAGATTACGATTTTCATCATCTTTTGTTTATCTAGTTCCTGAAACGGATAGCTTTTTAAAAAAATTTTTTTCAGGTTGTGATTACAATTTAACTGTTTGGTCGCCTTATGTTTGTTGTTTACCTAATACTATCCTTAAGCATTACTGGTACGTATCTTTTCAGTTTTTCCCGATGATTGCGTTAGTTTTCGAGGTCCTCATTCGAGAGATTGTTATGAAACAATTTGGTCGGAAGCTGGCTGTTTGGAAGAAGGCTGGCACCATCCAGAGAATCTTAGCATTGCAGATAACACAACCATAAACACGTATAATTTAACGTAAGCAGTGTTGTAGTTTTAAATAAGAGTTCAAAATTGATTTTTTTGTTTTTTTAAATCATAGGACAACGATAAATTAGTATTAGTATGCACATTTTTTCCCATATCGCATGACAATTACAACAAACAAAGTACATTAAACCAGAAAAAGGATACAACAACAAAAACGATATAGATTGTAGTATGTACACAGTAGCGCTATCACACAGTGGTGATCTCTTCCGTGGGATTTTTAATTGTTCTTAATTGTATGGCATAATCGCTTCAGTAACACTACAACAATAACACTATGCCATTATTGGAACGTTAAGTATTTTTACGATTGAGTCTTTATGAAGGAGCAGAAACGAAAGTTAGAGTTGGATCGGGGCTGTCAGAAGAATTTTCTGTGAAAGTTGGTGTACACCAAGGATCTGTGTTGTCGTTTTTATTGCTTGCAATGGTGATAGATGAAGTATCGGAAAATGCAAGGAAAGGCTGGATAAAGCAAATTCTTTATGCAAAAGATTTGGTCCTAATGGGGAAACTATAGAAGAATTGAGAGAGAACTTTAATGATTGGAGAGAGGCGTTTGAAAGCAAAGGGATGAGAGTCAATCTTGGAACGACGAAGTTGATGGTGAGTGAGATGGAGGAAGAAGCGTTCGACAGTAAGATTGATCCTTGTGGCGAGTGTGGAACAAGAGTTATGTCTAACTTGGTGTAATGTACAGCATGTGGTAAGTGGGTCCACGAAAGATGCACAAATACGAAGAAAGTTGCAGTTTATATGAATAAAAATTTTGTTTGTAAAAAATGTAGAAGCGTGGTAAAGAACTTCAAGTGACCAGATAAAGTACTGTGTGATGGTGTGGAAACTGTAAGCAAGTTCTATCTAGGTGACCGATTGAATGCAACCGGCGGGTGCAAAACAGCGGTAATAGCTAGATCAAGATTTGGTTGGATGAAGTTCAGGGAATGCAGCGAAATACTCAAAGGCAAAAGGTTTTCATTAAAGATGAAAAAGAAGGTTTACAAAACTTGTGTAAGACCAGCTATGTTGTATGGAAGCGAAGCATGGTGCTTGAGAGAAAAAGAGATAGCAATTCTGAGAAGAACAGAAAAAGTGATGATTCGAGCGATGTGTGGTGTGAAGCTACTAGATCGAAGAAACAGCGAGGAGTTGATGGGCATGTTGGGCATAAAGAAGTCTTTAGATAGGATGACTAAAGCAAGCAGTATACGGTGGTACGGTCATATTTTGAGGAAAGAAGATGAAACTGTGACAATAAAGGCTTTGAAATTTTAAGTGAGCGGTAGTAGAAGAAGAGAAAGACCGCGACAAAGGTGGAAAAAGCAAGTAGAGAATGAAATGAAGAAAAATGGATTGGTGAAAAAGGATGCATGTGATCGAACAAAATGGCGAGGCGTGGTAAAGACAATGACCAGACGAAATCCGGCCAACTCCGTCGACGGGAACAATACCGGATCCAACATATGATGATGATAAGTATTTTCACGATTTTTCAAAATTGTCTGTGGAAATAAAATTCTAATCCGTGGAAGTTTCTGTATCTTTGCTATACGCTGTTATTAGCTTCTTATGTGACATGTATTTATCAAACTGAAAGCAATTAAAGATCAGCACAAGAACTTGTTTCATTACTTTGATCTCTAGTTTTTCAATTTTGGGAAAAACTCGTCAACGAAAATTGTAAAGTTATATAGGCGAATGAAAAGATGGCGTTTATAACCTACAATGATTGCTCAGCGATTACCTTTGATGCTGGGCAGCGTTACAAGTTACAAGCAGGAATGTGGAAGCGGGAATTTTTGAATCGCTTCCGCTTCCACCACTTGATGACGTAATTTTTGCTTAAAGTTTTTTGGCAAAATTTCAAATTTATCGAAACTAAACTTTTTATGTTATCATCATCTTGAAAACATTATAGAATCAAAATTCCTAATTGGGATGTCATTGCAAGGATTACAATGACAAATGAACAATGTTCCAAATGTTCGAGAAAATTTTAGAACTAAAATAGCAAATACTGTATTTGACGGCATATAGAACGCACGGGCATGTAAGACGCACCCCATTTTAGCAGATCAGATTCAGGAAAAAAAAGTTTTTAGTGTATTTAAGCATATTATTGTTGAAAATAGTCTAGCAGAACCACAAGCAGAAACATAGCTGGATAAAAGCAATTTGCCGTACACACAAGGATGCCTGGAGTTTAGGGTTGGTAGAAGTACTAAGTGTAAGCTGGGTTAGTGAGCGTCAGAGAGAAGATTAGCCTAGGCCTACGGCAGGTCTCGAACTTTACTTACGCCATGTAAGGTGCAGGGCAATTTTTTGAGCCAAAATTTTGGGAAAAAAGTGCGTCCTAAATGCCGTCAAATGCGGTAAGTTATTTAAACACTTTTACTGTAAATTTGAAAATAACGTGGTTCATTTTTGGATTAATAGGGATGGGGGGGGGCTGGCCCCGAATCTAATGAACCACAAACCTTTAAAAAGATTTCTCAGCAAATGCTGGTCTATCAATGAATAACTTTTTATATATATTTACAAAAAATTACAACTCATTTACGTTTACGACCTAAACATGCAAAGTGGAAGCAGAAGCGTTACCCTTTTATCGCTTTCAGCTTCCGTTTCCACAAAAAAATGTGCCGCTTCCGCAACCATGGTTACAAGATTGAGGTTTAGTTGGAGGGTTAGATAGCAATTTCTATGCGTCGAAAACGAAAATTTTTGATGTAGAATGATACTACTTCAAATGGGCATCATTTTTGAAATAACCAATTAAAAATACGGGTAGGCTGGTTAGTTTTATGATTGAAACTGTTGTTTAAGTTATTTGATGGAGACGATCGATAATGTTGTTGCGTCTACCAGCGGCGATGATCCAATTACTCAACTAATGTGCTACGGGATTGGTGAGTAATAACTGCAATGATGGATATCGTATCACTGGGATGTTAAGGTATGTTCTTAATTTTGTCATGAACAATACAGCCTTAACATTCATTTTTATTTAGACGTTTCGAATTAGCGGTTAGTACACTTAGTTCCTCATCGGTAATGCAGTAATTTAAATACACAGTTAATTATCTTCTATTTTCACGTTTAAGTCTACAACCGTATAATTTAGCAGAAAGCACAGTGATCGTGAATTGCAACGGTTAAAGAAACGAAAAATAACGCAAGAAACTTAAGGCTATCTTGTGTTTTTAGAGTTTCCACGAGGATGTAAATATTACCGTGGTCCACACTCGCTAACCTGTTTACGATCAATATGGAATGATGTTGGGTGTTTGAAGAAGGGTTTGAGTTACCCAGATCGCTCGAGTGTAGACAGATTCAACGGCTTAAATATACGGTACAGGATGGTGTAAATTTAAATTGTCATCTTGATACTGAAAAAGTCAAGGTCGATTGACTGCAGCATTTTTTCAAAGTGTGATAGATCTTGTATGGGTATCTTCTCGAAATCTAGCTGTGTTTGGAAAGCCGCTAAGACGTTTTATAACTATGCTACAATGACTTTTTGTGTCTGGTCTGAAATGATCGACAGAGAAACTTCACGTCTCGGAGAGATTCTCTGAAGAACTTACAGGTAAATTGTCTTAAAATGTTATTTTCCTGCTTGTTTTCCAGTGAAGTCCACCAGTTCATGACTGGCTTCATTGACAGTGCACAGAACTCAGAGGCAGCAGCGCAGTTGGCTTGCTTTGGAGTTGGTAAGTTTCTTGATTGCTGATCATCTTCTTTAGGTCGATTCAATAGTCTTATTAAGGTAAATTTACACAACATTCGTTTTTCGTCCGCTTTTTCCATTTTTACACTTTTTTTTCTCCATGAAAACTTATGTTCTTTTTCGTTCGTATTTTTATATGTCCACATCCGCACTAACCGACTGTCACGTACTGGACAAATGTTTTTCGAAAAAAATTTTTTGTGAAGGCAAAGGGGTACAGCTCTATTTTTAAATATCGCTCTCGCTGTTCATCCACAAATATTTCAAAAAATTTTTATCAATGTATCAGTCTACTTAGTGCGGATATGTTCTTATAAAAGGAACGTAGTATTGAAAGGGACGCAGTATAAATTGCAAGGTATCCGGATGGACAGGTGGCAGCTCGACTCAAGGAGAGCAAGAATCTTTATCTGTCTCCTGGTCAGGATAACTTGGTGAAAAATTATTCCAATTGCAGAGTTTCCACCGGAATGCCTTTACTACCGAGGTCCTCACTCTGTGGAATGCCTTCACTCCATTTGGACTTCTGCTGGTTGTGTCTCTGATGGCTGGAAGGCACCGAGCAACTTAAACAGAGTTGAGCTTGCAGTGATGAATGAACTGACTCTGGCGTAAGTAGAAGCTAATTAACCATTGAACGAATATAAATCTACACCAGTTACCAACCACTGTCTCATCATGGTGATGCGATTGTAAGTGTAACTGCATTTTTATTCACCTACTTGCGTTGGCCAAGAATCAGCGAAGAGACCGTTTACCGCTTCCGAGTCAAGCTGCTACTCGTTTACCGCTAACTGCGTAGGCTTCACACTGTCCCTTTTATTGCTAAACGTCGTGCAAGAAAGCTGTGAATAACAGTTTTTATGGTATTTGGTTCGACCCAGTTGGGAATCAAACCCAAATCTATCGATTCAGTAGCAGACGCTTTATCCACTCGACCACTGACCGATTTCCAGCACCATCAGAAGGTTAGGTTGAAGTGGTGAATACGTTCCCGAGGTCTTACATGGTTTTGTCTCTTCCAAGCTCTACAACTAACACCGGGGTATGACTAAGGCGGCTGAACAAAGTTTTGCCGTTGAAATAGCTGACAAGATCTACTTAGGAGATGTAATCTGCTCACCGCACTTTTTGCAGAGATCTTCACGTTTACGCGAATGGCTTGGTCAAATCCGCTTTTGATCTCTCAACTCAAGCTCAGAACGACTGCTTCGGAATGGGTAAGCTTTTGTGTTTTGCATTTTTACTGGCTTCGAAACGTTATTTTCAATCTTCTGCTCTAGGTATAATTCCATCAACTTTCAATAGAAGCTAAAGGCAAAATGCTATACATTAAAGGATTGTCTGTTTAGCGATCAAAAATGAATTTACATTCCGAATTTACACTTTGGATCTTGTAACTTTTTATTCCATTATTTCACTAATTTGCGTTTGATCGTTGCTGAGTTATTTATTTATGATTTGTTTTACTCCAGCTTCGGAAAAGCGTTTCTTAAGCTCAAATTGTAGTACGTAGCTGTGTTTTACACTTTGCATTTGACGTCATATACTGTAAGGACCGATCTACACTTCGCGTAGAATCGTAAACGCACGAGCGTCGAGCGTATCCTTTGTTTTTCACGAAGTATTCGGTAAGACAACGTGCCGATTTACCAGTGTAAAAATTGTTTAAATAAACGAGGGTGCACTTTGATGATACGCCGAGATACCGGCCTTATTTCAAAGTCTATTTTGCGCTCTAGAATTCCCTAAAGGTTGTGTTTCGTATTCGGGACCTAACCCGCCGAAGTGTTACGAATCAATCTGGCTGAAAGTTGGGTGCTTAGATGCAGGATTGTCCAACCGTAAAAAATCTGGTGGAGTCAAGTTGGCATTAGACGACACCTTAAACATACGGTAACTAATTGTAATTGAAGCACGCTGTTGCAAAAGTTGATGAATGACATTTTTCAAAAAATGAATTTTTCATAGATTTTAATTTATTTACTAAAACTAATTTCCCTGAGAAAAAAAATTGTTTTAATTTTCAATCAATTTTCGGAAAAAAATAGCTTAATATGTCGCACTTGACAATAGGGCCAAACGGAAATTTAAAACTTTAAACGCGATTTACTCGAAACAGCAAAATGCGACTTACAATTTTTGCCACAACATGCTTCAATTATATCTATGTTGTTGTTTTTTCTTCATCAATTTACCTTGGCAGGAGTACGTTTGTGGTCTTCTAGTGAAGCTGCCACCTGCCCATCTGTCTACCATACACGGCTGAGAATTCACACTGTCCAATTGTAGTCTTTATTGCGATACTTTGAACAGGAAAGCTGTGAATAAGCATGCACAGTACTGCGTGGGACTGGTATGAAAATGTGCCGCAATTTCAAAGATCTTTTTTTGTAAAATAAATTGACTTGTAATTAAACCTCGATGACTCCGATGATGATGGCTGCCTCAACAGCTTTTTCTGCAGTCACGTTGAAGGCTGAAAGGTCATCTGGTCTTGCGTTTCTGCGGGAGCATTGAAGCAGGTTGTAATGTGGCTGCAATGTTACTGTAGTGGTTAGGCAATAGTTAAACTTCAAATCTTATTGAAGTCTTGAGAACGGGTTTGATTTTTGCCGAAAGTATTTTTGTTATTCACTGGAAACGCATCAATGCGTTTAAAAGGGTCCATTAGCAATGTACGGTTAAGTTGTGAAACATATTGTTCTGCTAGCAACGTCCGACTTCGGTTTGATACTCAGGTGTAGGGAAGCTTTTGTTTAGCTGAGGTGATCAAACTGTGAACACAGACGTACTGTAGAACAAATCTGTTGTAATTTCTCACGTCGACTGTATTTTTGGGTTGTGGTTCCTTTTCATGTTTGTGTCTTGGTGTGTTTCAGTGAGGTGCTTTACGTCATGAAAAATATTAGCGCTCAAGCGCAGAATTACGACGAGGAATTACAACGTTCGTGCTTTGGAAGAGGTAAGATTTTGCGTATTTCACTCTCATAGTAGCAGCGAGTGAACACAGGCCAGAAGCTGCCAATTTGGAGGTAGTGGGAGTTGAGATTTGCGCCTTTCAGCGAAAGAACAGGTGCTATCCAAACATGTCATTCTTGAAAGATATTGAAACATAGCGTTCTGTTGAATGTTGCGTTTTTGTTTCAGCATTACCCAAAGGCTGCAAGACGTTCAAAGCTCCTCATTTGCTGGAATGTTTCCGAGCTATTTGGGCAGACGCCGGATGTTTGCTCGATGGAAACAAGTACCCTGCTACCATGGAAGTAGTACACAGGGATGGTTGGGACCTCCTGAATGTTGGGTAAGTGTTTTTTCTATCTACTTCTCATCAGTTCTGAAAGTAGCCTAATTGTTGATAATAATTGTTTGAAAAAGCGCTGTCTGTCGTGTCTTGTCCTGTGGATAGTGATCATTATGCTATTGTTTTCTCATTTGCTGTTTTTTGATTGGTGTGATTGTTCCGCTTAGGTTTTCGTGAACAGAACATACATTAGTGGATTAAACAACACAAAAAAGCGTATTTAGAAAGACTTTCGCTTTTCTGAACTTATTTAAGTCAATCGCTTATAGTCATTTATACGGCACCGTTAATAATTTCAATTATGTACAAAAGTAATTCGTCGTCATTACTGTACTCCTGCTAGAGATGGACTCAATTATACCCGTAATCTAATATGTAAGCGATTACGCCATTTTCAAATAATCGTAATTGTAATCAGAAATCAATTACAAACGATCGTAATCGTATTTGTAATCGATCAATTGCAAATATCGAACCATGGCTGCTGGTCGGAAAACCGATGTACGTATTGAAACTAAATTTATGTTTTAAAGCAAACTCTGTTTTAAAACTAAATCAAATCAAATCTTTCATTATTTATACTCGCTGTGAAACGCCCAAGCATATAACGAGTTGGCGAGGCCCATCTCCGCGTCATTGCGCCCGGGCAACACAGCTTCTTTTGAAGAAATGTCGCAGCGATGGCGAACCGTTGGCAACACTATGTCCGATTTGACCAGCCCGAGTTTACAACCTCAGACCTACCGCTCCAGAGACGAACGCGTTACCGCTCGACCAACTGGCCAGTCTGTTTTAAAACTACAGTATGCTTTAAAATTATGTTTGAAGCGGAACAATGCTTTGAAACTGAGTTATATTTTGAAAATTAACTATCTTTTAATACCTAACTATGTATTTTTGAATTGAAGTTATGTGTTACAACCAAAGTGTGTTTTAGACTGGAACTATGTTTTGAAATCGAACTATTATCCTTTAAACGTAAACTAGATCAAACCTGTTTTTAAACTGTACTATTTCAAAAATTTGAATAAATTAACTTCGAACGATGTCATTTCCTTCTTTGTTCTCAAATAAGAAATAAATTATTGTTCCTATTCCGACTTAATCGGAAATCCAAAATTTTTGAGGTTACAACTTTTGTCAAAGCCATACGGGTGAAAAAGTTTACGAATACGGCTCTACCAAAACTATGTCAGACAATCAGTGTTTACTGTTTAGGTTTAGATCTTTTTTAGAGAATCTTGAACGACCACTCGTCTGAGTGCATGTGTGTTTTTACGGCCGTGATTTAGGTCTTTTCTAGGACTTGAGCTTTCTTATGCTATCATCATTTAAAACGTATTTTTACATTTTTTGATCGATTTCGACTTCGTAAGCGCTTTAACAAAATCGTTTTTTAATTTTGGTGAAGCGATGTAATCGTAACTGTAATCGTAATCGCTACGATTACAAGGTGAAATAATGAGTAGTTGCAATCGAAAATCGGTTACAAGGGTGCGTAATTGCAATCGGCGGAATCGATATAATCAAACCATCTTTGACTTCTGCAGTGAAATAGAAGAAATGACGAATCGCCTAGTCGCCCAAGCAGCTTTGCAAGAAAGTTCGCAACTTGACTGCTACGGAATTGGTAAATACAAACTAAAACGTTTCTAATCCAAACCTGTTGTATTTCCGAGTTTAGTTTTTGCTGATCAAACTAGCACTTAGCGCTGAATTCACATTTTCTGCTCCAAAGCTTTCATCAAGCCTTCATTAAAAGCAATTATTAATCACTCTTTGAAGCTTAGAGAGAGCAAAGCGCAATGTCATTGTACTGTTTCTTATATTGTATGAGTTTTTTTTTTGTATTACTCTATAGATTCATCCACAATATCTCCCCGTAATAATTTTGAACGTAATATCTCTAAAGCAGCACAACACTTTTTCAATGTTTAACTGTTTTTTTAGTTTTTCCCCGTGGTTGTGTTGATTTTTATGGACCCCACAATCTTCCATGTTTATCGGAGATTTACCTGCGAAGTGGCTGCGTAGAAGACGGTCATAGCAATCCTTACAATCTGAGCAAGGCCGAGATCAAGTATCTCAACAGCATAAATTTGGCGTAAGTGCAAGTTCACACTTGACGTTGTCTTTTTTCCGATGAAAGACGTCGTGGTGAGGTAAGATTTGCATTGAGACCCGCGGTTATCCCAACCCCCAAGCATTAAAACTTTTGTGGAAATATGTGCATCTGTGCATTGCGCGTACAGGAGAGTTAAGACAGGTATGAAAGTAAAGAGGATTAACAAAGCTTTCGGTATCGAAAATTTAGTACTTTAATTGCACTAAACAGCTTTTCCAAATTCTTCAAAAACTTTAACAGGCAGTATTAAATTTAGTACAAGATTGGAGTGTTCAATCTCTTTCGTCGTTGCTTGTTGTTCAACTTATTTATAAATTAGTAGTGGTAGTACAAATTTTATTTCTGATTTAACATTAAAGGCTTGAACAATCTCGCAACAACCCAGCAATTGAATCAGAACAAGAACACCTCAACAAAACGATATTCGTTGCAACGTACTTTACATCAACACAAACTTTGCATTTAAACTAAAATATAAGTTCGCACAGTTGCTGCTTGGAAGATGTTTGCAGATTTCTAGTTTAGAAACTGCTTTGTTGAGAATGATATTAGTGTGACGTCAGCTCTAGAAATCTGTCAGATATTGCATTGTTGCTTCACAGTGAAATCGAAACAATGATAGCAATTACATACGAGGAATCACAACAGAATGTACGTCAAGCTCAATTGGACTGCTTCGGAATGGGTAGGCGGAACGAAGAACTATTAAGTTATCTATATTTTGTTGTTAGTCTGGTGGCTATTGAATATTTTCTTCTGAAAGGAGGGTTACCCGTCCACATGAAAAAACAGTTGGAGTTTTTGTTTCTTTTGCTTTCCATATTGCGAAACTGCAAAAATATATAGCAGTTTTAAAAATCAATATCAAAGATCTAGTTATTCTAGTACATAAGTATGAGCTTCTAAATTGTTTAGTGTAGTTTGTTTTAGGAAAGCGAATTGAGAAGCCAAATATGTCTTTTATCCCATATAGGTTGTTTTGTGATTTGTTCAGATCATTTGTTGTTTCTAATTTTCTGAAATTTTTCAGCGATTATGACTTAACAAATGGAATTATTCTTGGCAGTGTTCCCGCATGGTTGCCATCAGTACGAAGGACCGAATACTCTCTTGTGCTACATATCTGTTTGGAACAGCGTTGGGTGTACTGAGAAGGGATGGAAATATCCAGAAGTGGCCTCTAGTGCCCAACTGTTTGCCTGGGACACTCTTTCAGTACCGTTAGTATCATAATTAAATGGCAAAACATAAATGAACCAATTATAAGTTACGTCACATGCCTATAAAAATATCAGCTTAAATTTTATTGGTATGTTACTATGTTAACATACAATTTTGTAAGTATTGTATATGTCACTATGACAGACATGTTGATACATTGATGCAGCGTTTTATTCATTTTCGACCTTTTTTCACCATTAAAATTTCAAATTCGTTACAAATAAAATGGCCGAGCAAAAGGTTTGGTCAATCTCAACAAATTTGGTATTCCGTGTTTGTGACAATTTTATTAAAAGCGTTTAAAGCGATTCTATTGAAAGCATCGCTTGGGTTGCGAATTTCAGGTTGATATTTCGTAGGACTTTTCAAGAATATTAAATTTACAAACATTACTCGATCATTTCGGTTTAATATCGATGTGATCAACAAATTAATCAGTAACTGGATGCTTCAAAATATTTCCACCACATTTATGTTAAATTTAGGCTGTTGTGAAGCTCAGTCAGTCGGATTATTGCCCAGATTTACGCCGAACTATTTAAGAGCAATACAACGAAATCACCAAGAAACTCTTCGAAATCACCAAAAAACTCTTCTCTTTTTTTTTAAATAAGACTTTTGTTGCATTAAAACAACCTAAGTTTTTTAAAACTTGTTGTATCGTCACAGTAATCTTATTGCATCAGTGGAAGGCATATTCGAACGGACATCTTATCAAAGCGAGAAGGATCAGCTAGACTGCTTTGGATTTAGTGAGTGTGCTATAAATTTCATTATTTCATTTATCGCTTTTCCGTAAGAATTGCGGGGACCAGTAGTTCAAAATTAAGCCTCCACACTTCATGATCTTCTATCATCTTGGATTGATAAAGCATTCTACCTTATCTTGGAAGCACTAGACAATTTGCGTACTGATTGTAGTTTGCAGCAGTTGTGACAAAGTAGTGTCGGTTGATTTCGTAATTCTAATTGGTTGGTACAGTACATTCAATATTGCTTTTCGTTTCAATAAGCTATTAAACATGGTTAACATGTTTTGTGTCCTAACGACTACCAGCGCTGTAGCCTCGTGATCAGAACGATGACCAAAAAGCGAGTTTTGCTCAAAGTTTAAAAAAGACAACTCATACGTCAAAAACATCACAATCATAATTAATTATGTTGCCAACAATACATTTGGAGATTGCAATATTAACAGCACTAGGCTTAAGCATGGAGGTTTATTGTTTTTTGTTTTAAGGCTTTCCTCCCCACTGCCAGTTTTACTACGGTCCCCACAGCGTGGAGTGCCTGGAAGACTTGTGGGTGGATGTTGGGTGTTTGTTAAAGGGGCGAGGAGCACCCAGATACATGCTGCATGATAAATTCTATGAAATGCAGAGCATAGATTTAGAGTAAGTACACCGACAATAGATAAATGTAAAGTAATGAAATCGATAATCACTTGGTGAGGGAAAACCAAATACTGATTACCTCTTTTTTAACTAAACTTTTAATGAAAAAAATCAAAACGTGACAAATTCGTTTTATCGTATTTTTAAAATAATTTGCTCTGATTTTAAATCGTTTTTATTGTTTGTTTTGTCATCGTGAAAAGTTATTGAATTTGCTTCGAGACACATTGTTGCTCATAGGCTTACAAACTTAGAAACACATAGGCTTAGAAACAACGAAGTGTCTTCACGTTTTTCAAGCAAAACTAGCACTCGTCTACCACACATGATGAAAGGTCCACGTTGCTTATTTTGCTAACTTAAAGTAAGGACTGTCTGGCATTATTACAATCTCGGCTACACGGTTGAAAAATCGCCAATACATATTTGATTAATTTTACAAATCTACCAAATTGCCGCTGGGGATAAGATTCAACTTCCAAAATTACATTAAAGCAGGGATGCTCAAAGTCTTATTTGATCCAACGTAGAATTGAACCTGAGTTTACTTTTTTAGGAGCAGTCAGAGTTGGGAAAGATGTTGGGCAACTAATATTAAATTTTTTCAGGGGCATTCGCACGGAATTTGAATCGGATCAACGATTCGCTTCTGACAAAGCCGAAGATGCTGCACTCTTTTGTTATGGAATAAGTACGATTTGTTACGTGTAATTTTTTAATTCTAGGGCCTTTTCTCACGTGAAAATTTGTGGAGTTGTTTTGAACATTGATGCTTTGCTTACAAATGATCAGTAGCCAAACTATGGCCTATTATCAGTTTTAATACAACCATAACCAACGTTACTTTTGTAATATTGTTCAATACGCTTCTTGGTCCGGATGAATCGTGTATGCGCTAGTGCTAGGCGTTTTCGTTCTACCTTGCTCAACTCAAACATGGCTACAGCTGCGGCATGTGAATGCGGCGCTGAGAACCAAATAGCAGAACACTTTACAACAGACCGCCCACTCTACTCCCCACTCTTCCGTACAGACGGATTGGTCCGATTGGGTGAAGATACAACCAGCTGGCTGCTAGAAACTTCACCGGACGTTTGACGACATGCTCAAACGACTGAACTAATGCGTGTATGAAAAGGCATTTGAAAATTGCAACAACAGTTCATAGAACACTACTTGCAAAAAGATGAAACGTCTTAAGAAACGTTTACTTATTTGTCTACTTAAAAGGTGCCTTTTTTGAATGTCCTTTATGGGACGCCAAGTGTATATCTACATTCATAGGTGGGCAAGTTAATGCAAAACGTTAGCTTCGTTAACCACTAGTCCGTTAACAAACTTCACACCTCCGTTAACGTTAATCCGTTATTTTCAGCTTTAATTAACGGAAGTTAATAAAGTCCGTTAATTCGTTAACATTTTGCGTGTAATTTACATTTCTTTTTATTCACTCGCTTCTAGAACACGTATTGACTCTGTAGAGCTGATTGTAAGAAAATATTTATTGCTATGGTGGTATTTTTGTGTTTCGGAAGTTACATTTTACAGTCTAATATAATTTCGAGACAAAAATAAGTACAAACGCACTAACGAAACTGCGATGGGAAAATCTTTGGAAATTGCGAATAGCGATAAATAATAGACCTATGAGGCTGCAGTTTATTATTTGCCACAAAAAAGAGATCCTTTCTTCGCTTTCATCTATGAAACTAGTGCTAATACGCTACAAGTGTTACAGTGCAAACTGGTTTGTACCGGTACGATGAATGAATGGTGCAAGATATTAACGATAAAAACCTTAACGGAAGTTAACAGAACTTAACGGAAGTTAATTTAGTCCGTTAACATGAAAAAACTTTTTAACGGATTAACGAGTTAATGAAAAAGTTAGCTTCGTTATTAACGGATTAACGATTAACGGACTTGTGCCCACCTATGTCTACATTTGCTGTAGTTTTTCTTGCATGTTTATGAATAAATAGTCACTCTTTGTTTATAAATGTTGACTGTTTATTAAATAGGTAATAAACAGTGACAAAAAAAGTACCGCAGGTGTAGTTATACGCTTGACGTAGCAGCTTTTGTATATTTGTTAGTGGAGCGTGACAGAGCGCCCTCGGCTCCTCTTTGATGCGCTCCATGTTTCCAACTGCTAAAGCATCCTTAGCTATCATCTGTTAAAGCACTCGTCGCTTTAAACTTTCAACATGTTGCGCGCTGTGAGACACACGTTATGACAAATTGAGGGTGAAATATGACAGAATATTTTGTAGTAAATACGTACTGAAATATCTCTGCCCTTGCCACAATTTTGGAACCTCTATTACTCATTTTCGTTGAACTTCGTATCTATTTGCTGGCCAGCGTTTTTACTAAGTGCTCATTTTGTCATTTATGATTCAGAGACGCGGTTAGCGGAAAATTTGGCCGATCGCTGTCCACCTTCAATTTGTCGTAACGTGTGTCTCACAGCGCGCAATGTGTGGAAAGTTCAAAGCGACAAGTGCTTAAGCAGTTGATAGCTAAGGATGCTTTAGCAGTTGGAAACATAGAGTGCATCAAAGAGGAGCCGAGAGCGCTCTGTCACGCTCCACTAACAAACATACAAAAGTTGCTGCACCAAGTGTATAACTACATTTTCAGTACTTTTTTGTCACTATTTATTAAATAGTGACTATTTAATAAATAGTGATTATTTATTCATAAACATGCAAAAAAAAGTACCGCAAGAGTAGATATACCCTTGGCGCCCCATAGTCTTTAGTTTTTCGTTTATAAACTTTTATTGCTTGTTTCAGCTTTTCCAGAAGGTTGCGCATACTACAACGGGCCCCACTCTGTGGACTGTTTGTCGCATTTATGGGAGAGAGTTGGATGCCACACGAAGGGCCTGAAACATCCTCTGAACCCTCATTCGAATTTGAAAAGTCTGACCATTGACGTGAATATAGAGTGGGTATCAATAAAAACATTCTTGCTTTTAAATTTCAACACCCTGTTTTCCTCCAACCGGCTACAGGGGAAAACAATATATTTTTTGAAAAGTATTAAAACGTAGACTTACTAATAAAGAAGCATAATATTGAGTTTAGATTAGGCAAAATTTAAGCTTAGGGATAAAATAATTTTGTTTGAAAAATTCTAAAGCCAAAGTCTTAAAACAAACTTTGGTGATGTTTAGTTCTGTAAATTATTAGACGGCTTGCCTAAAATCTTATGTAAAAAGAACTACTTTAGCTGCCTTAAGCAGAAGGAGACTTAGTTTTAAGGCTTAATAAAATTAAAATTATTTGTTTTATCAGGGAAGCGGAAGACATCATAGCTATATTTCGTCATTTAGCTGACTCTGGGGATGATGCTGAAGCTCAAAAGGACTGCTATGGAATGAGTAAGCATTGCGCAATTTTATGCCTTGTCAGACCATTGGATTGGGCTCATTGATGAAAAAGAATGAAATCTTCTGAGGTGTTATAATTGCAATTACATCTATATTTACCGAGTTCCTCGGCCCAGGTGACAACGAATGGACCTTTCGAGTCAAACGACCGCCTGTCTACCACAAACAGTGGAGGCTTCATACTGTCCCTTTCAATGCTGAACGTCAAGTATGTTGGTCAGCAGTGCACGGCTTTTCATCGTGAAACCAAACCGAAAGTAATGTTACGCAACAGAACCTTCTCGATGTACTGGCTAGAGAATCCGGAAGGATAGCGTTCAACTGTTCATTTCCATACCAATCAAAAACTGAGCCTCGTATCACCAGGCAAGCGACTCATTGGGTGCTTTTTGCCACTCACTGGTTCGGCAAATTCAACTCCTACCTCGTAAAGTTACGGCATGGATAACCTTGTCGTTTACCAATGAAAAACTTTTCTAAATAAATTGCTCTTTTATTTCAGCTATACCTGCCGCTTGTGAGCAGTTTAGAGGTCCTCATTCCCTTGTATGCTTGATTTACTTTTGGAATTTAGTAGGGTGCGTAAGCAGTGGCTATGACGCACCCTCTAATGCTACTATTGATAGAACTGGTGCATGGGATGCGATGGATCTGTAGTAAGTTGATGTATGAAATTGATGGCATTTCTTGGGTGACTTTTCTGAGCTTTTCGTCCTTCATATGTTAAGTAAAGGAAGCCTTCCATTCAGTCGGTCGTCATAGTTGATGGATGGGTAAGTACAAGGTAGCCATCAACAGTGCTGCTTGAAGTGATGCAGAAAGGCCTGCTTTTCTCTTTGAGTTCTCCAGCCCGACTGGGTTCTGCCATACCAAATCAACCGACCGCCAGCATTAGGGTTATAGTTGATTGTTGGTCACTTGATTCGCGGTCAGTTATGGTGGTCAATTGGTGTGGTCCCGTTTTTTTTATGTGGCATTCCGTTGCACTATCCTGAGAAACTACCAATCTTTCTGAGTTAGAAATCAAATCTTTATGATATTACTCTATCCAGGCTGCTCGTTTCCGACTCTCTTGACAAGTCGCAAGACGAAGCGGGCTGTTTAGAGATTTTAGGTTATTGTTATGGTCTAAATAATTAAAGTAAATGATTGATTCTACGTGAAACTTACATTACTGTGTCGTAACAGTGAGTTGGAAGATGACATGAAGAAGTTGTTCGATAATACCCACACGGACGACACGTCAGCACAGCTAAAATGCTTCGGAATGGGTGAAGTTATGAGTTTTGCTTTAATTATTTAGTCATACTATTATGGTGGCTCTCCAATCGCTGATAAGCATGCATCTGGCTTCCAAAGTGTTTCCATTGTCCAGCCCTTCGATGAGCAACCAAACTACGAAGATCCTCAGAAATAATCGTGCCATTTGGACTTACTTCTATAGAATAATACTGGGTAACCCCATGATTTACATCGCATGTCTGTCATTGGTAGCCTACCCACAAAAATAGCATCCTAGTAGCTGTTGTTTCAAGGAATATCACCTCTTGTCAGCTGGCTAGCTAAGTAGACTTATATGCCTCTACAACAACAGCAACTCTCTAGCGACCGCTGTGCTGCATTGAGCTGCTTGCAACAATCACTGGAGTAATAGAAAACCACTTAGAAACCAAAAGTAAAAGGATATGGCGCCCATAAAGGTCCCTTTAGAGATTACTAACTGATAGATTGCACCATCATAGGGTGGTTAATTTATTTTTTGACTTCTCTTCAGTTGTATTGTTTGTATCGATTAAATTTTAGAGTAATTTTCTTTTTTTTTGTCCGAAAAAATTGTGCATTTTAAAATTGTATTGTAAAGTAATTATTATTGTCGTAATCGATTTTGACGTTTAAAAATGGTTTTTGGTAGTATTGGTATTTAATTTTAAAAGTTTATTTTCAGAATTCCCTCCCTATTGCACCTCGTACGAGGGGCCTCACTCCACTGCATGCCTAATCAGCATATGGCGCTTGGTTGGTTGCTGGGATAAAGGTTTAGGTTTTCCTTCTAATTTGTTCCCAACCCATAGAGAACTCTATAGCACAATGACTATACCGTAAGCACAATCATTAGCTGATATGTTCATTCGAGTGGAAACTAGACCTGAAAAACAAACTTTGGGGGGCAAAACTGCAAACATAGCAAACAATCATAATTTTGCTCTTTTCGAAAGCAAAATTTAGCAATGCATTTAGTTCAAAAGCCACAGTTGCTCATGGTCTTTGATTTAATTTAAAAGAACAATTTTGCATAAAACATTGCTTTTTCTGATCTTATTACTCCATTAAAGTTCCGGTCTTCGTGGTTGATGAAAGCATATTGTGAAAAAATGTGTACTTTTTGTAGTAACAATAATTTTTGTTTTATTATTGAAAGTAATATAGTATAAAAGTACCAGCTACGTGTACATGCAGCCAAAAATATTAATTATGTTGCTGCAGTGAGATCTTCGACGAAATGGAGCAACGACTACAAAACGCACTCAACAGAAATGCAGATGCGCAAATGGAATGTTTTGGGAAAAGTTAGTTATTGATTGATCCATTTTAATGATTCTCCACTTACGAGTGTGGCGCTTTTATTTTGGTCAAATCGTCCTCACTATGATATTGATATACAAATTAGCAATGATATTGAGTTTTTTGGTTACCCAAATTATATATACAGCTTTCACTTTTCTAGCATCTTTGTCTTTGTATATCTGTCATCTTTGTAAATAGAATCGTTTTACAATCTTTTCCTCGTTTGATTGATCCCATTAAAACACCATTAATCCAACGATCTACTCTAAATGTTTCCTGTCATAGCTGATGAGATAGGAGATTAGATGTTGTCTGAAGCACAGTTTGTTTAACACTCAACAGCTTAGTACCACTAGACTTCTTAAGCGCTAGGCGATTTTGACTTTTACATTACTGTCGGAGAATTGTTCTCTAGCATTATAAGAGCAGCTGATGGTATCCATCATCTCTTTGATTTTGCTTGAGTAAAGTCCTAAAAGATTTCATCCTTGATCCTCAATGTTGTTCATCTTGTTTGTCATGATTTTTTCCAGTTCTTCCGGATGAGTGCAAATTCTACAGAGGACCTTACTCAACCAGCTGTCAGATTGTCCTCTGGATGAAATCTGGCTGCACTGAGAATGGATGGAGGTTTCCTGATAATGCCACAGTGTATCAAGTTACAGCAACAAATAACCTCAATATCACGTAAGTAATTTTACATTGAGTTGCAGAAAGTGATAAAAAGTTTAAACTAGGTCAAAAATGCATCAGTACAGATAACCACCGACAGCAGTTATTGGAATTGTACTTTTATTTGCAAAGTTGTTTTGCTAAACGTCAAGCGGGAAGCTGTGAATTTAATTTTTCTAATAATACGCTGTTTGTAAAGTTCCAGTATTAATGTTTCAAAGCTCGCGTTTGGTCTATTATTGTTTCACGAGGCTCGTTATTTTGTTCTTGTGCAGGGAGGCGGAGGAGAGCTTCCGAGCAATCCAGGAGCTCGCTGATCTCGGCCTTGTTCAAGCGCAATTGGATTGCTACGGCATGGGTGAGGGAATTTAGGATATATTCATCCGCATATAGTAGTTTGCTTGTCTTTTTTTGGGATTTGGTCATAAGTGAGTAGTATTAGGTTTGAATTAAGAGTAAAATTAAAAGACGCTAAATTAATGTTTTTCGTAAAATAAAACTTACTTTTTCGCAAGCGCTCCTCAATACATTTAATTTGGGAGTGCATTGTTCTTGCCCTACTAAAATAATTTTTCTGCCTGCAACTATGTCGGCCTGCTTCACGAAGAGGTCAATTTGATAAGCGCATCTTGCACAATGCATGCATGTTACTTGCTTACAAAATACGTAGCGTTTTTATATTTGTCTAGCAATTGTGATTAGTCTTTGTTAACCAAGCTGTGTTGGTTAAGGACAGCGACGGGACCGTTTGATTTTCAAGTCAAGCTGCCACCTGTCTACCTCACACAGTGAAGACTTGATAGATCACACTGTCTTTTTAATGCTGAACGTCAAGCCAGGAAGTGTGCATTCCATTTTTATTGTCTTTAGATTTTCCCGAGCAAGAATCGAAACCGAGTCTACTGCTCCATTAACAGAACCCTATACGGGCCTATATTCACTTGATTACTGATATTTCTTTTTGCCTTACTTGTAATGTAAAAAGACACTGCATGACTGCTATATGGTTTCTCAATGTTTTTGCAGAGTATCCCGCTGGATGCATTCACTATCGAAAATTTAATTCCCTCGACTGTTATGTTAATATGTGGCTGGGTAGCGGGTGTTTGGAGGACGGCCGACGTAATCCTGCTACGTCACCAACTGATGCAGCCACTTTGGATGAAATGAATTTAGAGTGAGTAAAAAATGCGTCTGTTTACTGATCACGGGATCACGGTCAAGCCGTATAAGTTAAGAAAGATGTAAAATTACCAGCTGTTTTTTTTTGTAGCTCTTGTCATTTTTGTTTACATTTTACGTTTGCATTTCCGAGTTTAAGATATAAATTGTTTTTATGAAGTGACAAATTAATGACCACAAATTAGAGTCTTCGATTATTTTGATAAAAACGAAAAAGTTATGAAATTTTCTAGTTAAAATTATATTTCACTGAAATAAAACATTATCTGCTTCAGTAGATTCATTATCTCATAAAATCTTTAATGTTACAAACAACATCAAAACACACCATTAAAAGGATTTATTATTTTAAACTATCAAATTATCCACTAAAATTCAGTGGCAAATATTGACAGCGCAACTTGCAAACAGAAGTTGAAAATCATTCACAATACAGTTTTAGTGACATACTTGCAAAATTTTAGTGAAATCAAAATGTGGTTGGAGGAGATCCATCGCAATGCAACAACATTCTCATCGGCAGAAAGCCAACTCGACTGCTTCGGGATGGGTAAGCTTATCGTTTCTCATAAGCCAATGTTAATTGGTTCGGTTTGCCTCGCTCTTTCCATTGATGAGAGCATGGTACAACAGAATGTTACGAACTCGGCGATGCTCTCAACAACCCAGGAGAGCAGTGGCTATTTTCGCACCATTCGGAGACCGGGTGCTTTATCGCCACAAAGCGATCACTGGTGTCGGGTATCTATTGGCTTCCTTTCACAGCCCACTTGGCGGTGGCTTCAATGCTCTGCCTCGGAGAAACACAGAGGAGGTCAATTCCATTTTTAAAATTTATTTCTCTACCTGTCCTATATACGGTAGGTTATTTAATGAAATTTAATAAATATTTTTGAAGTTAATTATTTGCAAGACAGCGTTTTTGCATTTGATGATTCTGCCTACTACTGTAGTGTTAAATATTTAACTTTTTCAGAACTCCCACCAATGTGTGATTTCTATCGTGGTCCTTTTTCAACAGCTTGCCTTGATACGATATGGGCTGATATTGGCTGTTCCAACGAAGGCTGGGATAAGCCTTCGAATATTTCCGATTCGCAGCTCCAACGATATTATAAAGAAGACATTATGTACGTCAAATTTGACTTTTACTTTGGTTGGAAATAATATAATCGGCAACGTTTTTGCAATTTTGCACAAAAATTCCAAAAACGTTGTAGAAAAACTAATTTTGTTGGAAAAAATCGTCTAGCGGCTGGGTACTTCATATTTTTAAGCTAAGCAATGGTTTTAAAATAAGTTGTTAAGACTTATTCAATTAACTTTAAATAGAAGATTAATTTTCTCATAACAAACATATTACAGTACAGTATTTAGAGCAAATATGCAGTTATGAATCGTTAACGCTTTTGGTTTATTTCCCATTGCGGCAAGCATTCTTGTCGCGGTGTGCTAGTTTATAACAAAACATCTCGTGAAATCTAAAAAAAATTCTTCGCTTCCCATCATATGTGATATTTCTCTTTCGATTTTTAGAGAAGTGTACCGAGAAATGACCCAGATTTTGTTGGAAATTGATGGTGAGAATGCGAACGCAGAGCTTGGTTGTTATGGAAGAAGTAAGTGATTATGATATCATTTATATCAATAGGGTTGATCAGCCAATGAGTTCATACCAGACATTATACCACTGATTGGTGAGATCGGAATGATATCAGACCAAAACCAGGCCAACGATTAGACCAGATTAAAAATCAGATCTGAAAAAAGTCTAAATATGAACTTCTTTCAAGAGCCGCGATCAGAACTCTGCTTATTCCATTTCTATTGCTACGGAGTACGAGCAATCCGATTTTGATTTGATTATGCTGGAAGACCTATAATAAAGTCAGGATGTGCGAGCGGCCAGTTAAATGAACATCTTGATTAGAGCTGCATTATATTTAATGACGTGTCATTTTAAGTTTGTTTAATGATTTATTCACTGCGTATTCTAGAATTGCCTGCTGGTTGTGCTAGCGTGCTTGGTCCTCATCAGGTGAAATGCTTGGAGTCCATCTGGCTCTCTGTCGGATGCTTGGAGCAGGGATTTAACAATCCGAGAAATTTATCCGAGTCTCAACTACAGCAACTTTCCAACACCTCAATTATGTAGGTTTTTGCATGGCAACTTACAAAAATTTTGCTGAATATGTAGTTGGTCTGAAATAACAATTTGTTTCCGAAAATGTTATGTAAGATGTCTAGACTACAAAATCACTTTAACATGCGAGTCTTCATCTATCTGTCCACAACGATGCAAAGCATCTAATTTGCAGGTATTAACGATCACAATAGTGAAAATTTGAGCAATGCCAAGGGAAGACGCAAATGGACTTTTAGGTTTCGAAATTTCCAACCACCAAAGTTTACCTTATTTCGAATCTTCTGCTGCAACACTTTACTTGTATCTTTTTCACTGCCCCACTTCCGGGTTTTTCTTGGTCCTCTTCAAAAGAGCTAGCTTCTAGATGAAATTTTAGGCTTAAAAATGTGGTTCATTTTTCAGGGTTATCGAGAGCCGTTTTGAAGCGGTTCACATTGAAGCTACAAAGTCTGGGGGTAACGAATTCTTCCAACAAAGCTGCTACGGAAGAAGTATGTTCAATATTGTTCAGCTTAGTTGTATTTTGGACGTGGTTTGAAATTCATTAACTTGATCCTTAAGCATCAGTTCAGCTCGGTAAATCAAAGTGAACTAATCAAATATAGTTGATCCATGAGGGATCTCATGGTGTTGCACTTTTTAGTAATCTTCGCGTTTC
Source organism: Trididemnum nubilum (assembly GCA_963965965.1). Lineage (NCBI taxonomy): Eukaryota > Metazoa > Chordata > Ascidiacea > Aplousobranchia > Didemnidae > Trididemnum > Trididemnum nubilum. The sequence goes on along the minus strand of OZ014485.1, from coordinate 38,014,619 downwards.
CTCAACTGATTGTAAGTTCAGGGATGCATTTCAATGTTCAAATTAATCTGCTGTATATCGTAATATAGTTTCTTTTGCGTATTGATTAAGCGTATCAACGTGACCCTCTTGTCACAAAAACGCCGCGAGGGCGTAGCTAAACTGCTACAATGGAGTAGTTGTGAAACCACATTGAATAATAGTAGCATTAGTTACTTTGGGGAAGCGATAACTCTTGGAAAGTGCTGAAAAGAAAAAGTGATTGTGCGTCATACAAACAGTGTAATTGTTCGTTCGTTTGTGTGAACCAGGCAATCTGAGTCTGTCTTACCACACCAAAGTGGAGTACTTTTTGGCAGAGGTGGGCACAAATAACTTTATATCAAAAGCGCAACAATCTTTTTTAGCAGTAAAAGCGCAGCGCAAAAAGTGCAATTGAATTTTTTTGATTTTTGAAGCACAGCGCAACTTCCGCAATGAACTTTTTCATTCAGTTGAAGCGCAAAGCAATTGCGGAACGGCATTTTCGTACCAAGTTAAAGCGCAACCTTACTTCCGCAATTGAAAATTCACTACACAATGCAAATACCGCACTTTTTTCGATTTTAGGCAAAAAAGAGTAAATAGTTTGCTAAAGAAGACTGACATTTATCAAAATTACAATCGAAATGGAAAAAAATTAAGTTCAATGTACAGAATTGCGCTATTAACCGAAAAAAATTTTGAAAGCGCATCGCAATTAAAACGCAACAACTTTTAAAGACTTTAGTCCGCAACACAACTTCCAAAATGTTTCAAAATAAAAAATTAAAGCGCAACGCAACTTGCGCAATTGCGGAGGTTGCGTTGCGCTTTGCGCTTCTAATTGCGCTTTGCCCACCTCTGTTTTTTGGGTTCAGTTTGCACGTCTTTCGTCAGGCTGGGCTACCACAACGGGTAGACTGCTTGGCCCAAATTGAAACATGTGTAAAGTGTCTTTCCAAGAACACTGCGACGCATTGTCAGCTCGAGAATCGAACCAGGGGTCAGCAACCTTTCGATCACAACCGTGTAATGATTGCTTGCTAGAATTTCCAGAAGGTTGCCGATTTTACCGAGGACCTCATAGCATCGAATGCTTGACAACTATTTGGTTGGAGAACGGCTGCACATCTGAAGGTTCGTCCTACCCCTACAATATCACCCAAGCCGAGAATTTCACTCTCCAATTTTTAACTATAGAGTAAGTCTGTTAGATTTGATGTTGCTGCAAAAGTCAAGGATTAGCTGAGTAGCAGTACATTGTGAGTACGAAGTTTTGAATCTCCATTTAATTTTTCTTCATAAACGCTGTATGATGAGATCGCATTTTTTATACTCGCTGTATTACAACGAAACGTGTAACGAGTGTGCGAAGTCCATTACCGGGTTATTACGCCAAAGCTGCATACGCAGCTTTTAGCACTGAAGTGTCGCATTGGTGGCGAGCCAATGGTAACTCTCAGGCATAATCCTTTTATGTACTCTCCTATGAATTAAAGCCAGACCTTTTGCTTGATGAACTGGCCGATTTAACGTTCTTCATCTTAAGTCGGCAGCGTGGCCAAATGGGTAAAGGCGTCGTTTTTTTGACGACCCTGATCGTATAATCTGGGTTCAAACCCCACTCTGGTCACATTGTTGCGTCCTTGGATAAGACACTTTACGATGATTATCTCTGCTTGGTGGCTTCGAACCTGCAGCAAATTCAGTGGGCAAGAACTCGAAGAAATCCACAGGAACAACGGATTACAGGAAACTCAAAACTGAGCTTGCTGTTTCCTCCGTTCTAATCCCGTCCCATCACTGGATCAAGTAACACCATTACATGGTTGCTCAGATTTTGACCTGCAATCAAAAATAATTGGAACACTTCAAAAGAAAGAAGAACTCTGCCATTAGTAAAATTTCTCTGTTAGTAAGAACTTGCAGAAGTCTTCAAGTTTTGTTAAATTTTCTCTTTGAATCGGACCCTAATTGTTGGAAATGTTTTAGTGAATTTGAAGAAAAAGTGATGTTAGATGTGGAGATAGCAAACAGTGGGAATATGCTTGGACAGCTGAAATGCTTTGGAATGAGTAAGATAAGTTGTTAAGATATGCTGTGAAAACCTAAGATACTTCAACGTGGCACCATTTGATGGAAAAATTACAGCAAATATTTTTTGACTTTAGTTAATTGTTTTATTTCCTTTTGTAAAAATAGTTCCCTCAAGCATCTTCCAGTAAAGCATCTTTTTTGGTGCCAAACTCAAACACTTTTAATCTTCGCAAATATTTTGAATAATTTTGTTTAAATCGTCAATTTATTGCTTGACTTTGTCAAAGTTTTGCAGCTGATTTAATTCAATTTTCTAAATTCATAAATTGTGAAGTAGTTATTGTTTTACCGTAGATTTTTGCAGGGTTATTATTTTGCATATGCTATTTTTCAAAGTTTTTCTAAGTTAAATTTTGAATTGTTTTTGTTTAAAGAAATGAAGTATTCTGTCCGCTGCCACCGTATCTGTGCTTCAATTGTATAAATATTGAAACTCATTAAACAATCGGCAGAAAGTTTTTTCTGTTGTAATGGAAGGCCCTAAAGCGAAGTTGTCGTCAGTGCTCGCTAGCTGCTTTTATTGCATAATTAACAACTTAGAAATGCGGAAAAATCTTAATAGTTGAATTTCGCTGAAGGCCAATCATGCAATATTATTGTAAAAACTCAATTGCGTCAACTGACACAAAAAGAACACTGCTAACGTAACAAAAATTTGATTTCAGGTTTTCCGATTGGCTGTTTACAATTTCGTGGTCAAAACCCTACAGTTTGTTACAATCAGATGTGGACAGATGTGGGGTGTCTGGAAAGTGGCTGGATGTACCCTTCTAATATAAGCTTTGCTCAAAATCTATCATTGCATGGAATGTCTCTCACGTGAGTTAATTTTAAACATTGGAGATTGTTTCGTAATAATTAGGGTCAATTCTCCAACGTGAATTAACTTTATTCCGCTGACGAACAAAATTTCGAAAAAAAATTGAAAAATATGAAATAAATCAAGAATTATTTCCCAGAATTTGGGCAATCATTTTATTTTTACTGACCAGTTTAACAGTCGAGATTTAAAAGTAGCAAAACTATAACAATCCACAGATTAACTTAATCTTGTTTGGTGCATTTTACCCTTGAACATCAATTTTTTTGATTACATTAGTATTGTTTTCGATAGTGAAATCAGCTTGGCGTTTCAAGCCACTTTGCAACTGTCTCAGTCAATGAGCTTAGAAGTTCAAGCGCAACTGGACTGTTTTGGAATAGGTAAGTTTTGAGAAGGGTTTGAATTCAACTTATTCAAAAAGTGCTTGACAGCAAACGCGGGAGCGGATATCATAGCACGGTATACGTCACACATAAAAATTTAAAACTCTACTGACAGTTTCACCCGTAATTGTTATCACCAGGGATGTCTGCCGAAATAGCACAAAATTTAAATCTAAAATTAAAATTAGGGGCTGAAAATTAAAAGTAAGGTACATATGTGAAATATGAAAGCTAGTTGCTCGTTCCGAAATCGGGGCATTTTTATACGTGACGCTTACTGTGTTATGATAGGTAAGTTTTGGTTAGATTTGTTTTTATTTTGTTATGTACGTGCTAGCCCAGTGTACGAAAAATCCAGAACTTAATTAATTAGTTTTTTAATTGATTACATATCAATGTATGGATAAGAATTATTAAGAGTAGAAACAAAAAAGACTTTTTTTCCTTGTGCAAAAAAACATAGCAATTGGTAAACTTGTGTGTCGGTGTTCATTGCCAAAACATTCACATTCTTTTTGTAATCAAGGGATGCAATTTTCATGACATATTGTTTAGAGTTTCCATTACATTGCGTGACTTACAGAGGCCAAAACCCGTTGGCTTGCTATGATGAAATATGGTTAAGTGTTGGATGTTTGAAGGAAGGTTACGGCGTTCCTAACAACCTCACCAGAAACCAACTCGCTGTTTATCATAGACTTGATTTGGGGTGAGAGTTTAATCTATTCCGAATTTTCTTGTATTGAGCTCGTCGGTTTGTGCTTGAAAACGCATAGTTTAATATCCATTTCTATACAATTTCTTTAAGTTAGTGTTTTGCATCTAAAATTTGAAACTTATTACATGTCTCTGGTTATAGTTTGAACCTCTCATCAGCTGGAGATACTAGAAAAGCATAGTTATTTGTTCCAGTTATGTAAAATTCTTGAACCTTGTAAAAGAAACATTTTTGTTAAACATGGAAGAATATTAATATTGTTGTATTTCAACTTCAGTGTACAGATTTGATTTTCGGCAGTATAGTATACTTCGCGTTTGAGTATGATGAATATAAATTTCAGTGGCGTACGAGACGATATGAATCTGTTGCGACTACAAAGTTTATTTGGAGACGTTCAAGCCCAGTTGGATTGCTTTGGTATAGGTACGTAAATAATTGCGTATAAAACACAGCAAAAGTATTCCTCTGATTGCACAAAAAACATCAATCCGCTTGCCTAGCATACAATGTGATCTACAGTTGGCTTAAAATAATAAGGTATACCAGCGTATCCTTTGTTTGTTGCTATCAAGTGTACCTCACCGATCTGCTGCTTCATCAGCATGCAAGCTGCATTTTGTTGAAACAAAAGGTCCGCTTATGATTTTGGTTAATTACTGAGCTAGATCTGTTTGCCTTCTTGCCGTGTTACTGATGCACATGCTTTCAAATAAAAATCATAGCTCTCGGCGATCCCATGTAATTTGTTCTGCTGTAGTTTTCTAATCCGCTCATTTTTACCACGAACCAGCCCGCCAGCCGTCGTGTCTTCCTTTCTCTTTCAACTCAGGGTTCATGTTTTACGTTTCGTGCAAAGGGTTCAAGTTGGTCTCGAACAACACATATAGCGCGTTTCCATTAGATTAATTAGAATATAATTTTGCTTTATCCAATTGCACTAAGTGCAAAGCTAATATTCCAACTGGAAGCCAGCAGGGTATTTTTTTCAAATAACTTTTCATCAACTGAGCTCCGGCTGCTTTTTTTCAGTTATTTCCGGTGATGCCATCCAGCGGGTTCGCGCCAGCCGGCAGCTAAGTTTAGCGAACCAGTGGTTAAGAATTGCTTGCATAGATGTTCTGCACTTTTGGCTTATATGACTCTGTTGTTTAGTTTAGAGAAGCGGTTGCAGATCTGGTTTCTGCAAATTTGACTAACACTACAGGTTATTCCTAATGATAGCGTAATACCTTTTTGTAGAATTTCCTGAAGACTGCGATAGTTACCTTGGCCCTCACTTCCGTGATTGTTACGTATCAATATGGGAAAGCGTTGGCTGCGAATACGAAGGATGGTTCCACCCGTTGAATGTTACTTCCGAGCAAAACGATACCCTCCATTTGTTGGATTTGCGGTAATGGTTTGATTAAATGGGAATAAAAGCGGGAATTCGCGAAAGCGCATTGGTCGGCTAGTTTTGTTGTTGCTTGTCTATTCGATAAGTTTGTTCACTGCAGACATTTCCTTTTACGCAAAGATCTGTTAAAAACTATTTTTGGGAGCTGAAAGTAGCGTAAAAAGGCCAAAATCAATTTTACTTTAAAATATACTAATGTTGCAATAGTTCTTGACTGATCTTTGTTAAAAGTCATCATCTGCAACTGCAAAGCCTCATAAAACATTGCTGTTATGTCATCACCTATATCAATCTTTGTGCCCGATTCTGCTTTTTATTGTCGCTGAATTTCAGTTAAATATTGTTAAAGAATAGCGACAGCGGGTTGGTGCTTTCCGTTTACGCTGCCTACCGAGTGTATGGAAAAACATGACCGATAAGCTTCCAATTCTCCATCAGTAGTGGTGACGTGTGTGGTGATGAGTGTTCTTTGTTTGAATGGTGTGAAAATGGCCAGAAAGTGTCTCCCCGGTTCTCCAATACGTTGCTGGTGTTCAGTCCTTTAATTTCATGATGCTCTTGTACCCAGGATTGATTTAGCGATCTTGATCATATATTTCTGCATCTCTGTGAAACAAAAAAACATTTGAAGCTGATTTAGTGTATCTAAAAGCTAACCTTCACATCGGTAGGGACTTAAAGCAATAGTTGAAACTTCATAGAATATTTTAGAGGATAACCTGTTTTATTTTGCTTCAGTGAGTTGCACATGTACATGGAAGATATGGTTAAAGAATCTCAAATGGGTAGTCTGGAAGATCAATTAAACTGTTACGGGATGGGTAAGTTAATATTAAATATTCATAGAGGCAGTGAAGATATTCCTTTTTCCAAACTTTCACGAAAAGTAATTTTTGTTTGTCATACCTACAGCAGTTTTGTACAAAAAGCGAAATTAGATCTATATTATGACATCGACAAATTGTGGTTAAGTGAAACCCGTATTGGAAGTATACTGTAGTTAGTTCCGTTGTGGTGTAAGATATAGAATTCACACAGTAAAATCTCTATTTAACATCAGGTTAGTACTAACATTCCACACACTACCGTAATTCAAATTCTAAATGTGATAATGCATTTTTTGATGAAAGTGACTTGTTCTGTACGATAAAGCTTGGATTGTAGGAAGTGGCGTTTTGGTTTGGAAAAATCCGCTTCGAGTTTTTCGTTTTTCTAAAGCTTTCTGCTTCCTGGCATATTTCCACTTAATCACGTGTATCTTCAGTGTTTCCTGAAGGCTGTACTCGGTACCGAGGTCCTCATTCTCGCACCTGCCTTCAATCGCTGTGGTACCGTAGTGGTTGTGTAGAAGAAGGATGGGAATTTCCTATGAACATCACAGATAGAAAAATTTACATGGTTTATGATTTGATGGATTTAAGGTAACTGCATTTCAGTAGCTTTTAAGAATTAAGTTTTTGGTGCATGGTTTTCTATATTAACAGGTGAATTTTTTCAGTTGTCAATATGGTATAATTATATTTGACACGTTGCGTTTAGTTCAAATGCAGTATGTTTAAATATGAATTGAATATTAATTACAACTTTTCATGCCAACTGTATTCTGCCAATTTGGCTAGTGTTATGTAATTTTATCTCTTCGTAACCCACTTTCTGCATAAGTGTTGCGGGCCAGCAGCTTGAGATCAAGCCGCCAGCCCGCCACATTTCCTTTCGTCGGCCACGCAAGCGATTCTAACCCACATTCTCCATTTAATTATTTTTTAGGGATTTAACTGTTTGCATTCCAGATTCATTGAAGATCTATTCTACCAACTAACTCAGCTATCTGCGGAATCCGATGAACAAGCTCAGCTAAAGTGCTATGGACTAGGTAAGAAAGTTTATTGTATCATATTAACGCATTTTTTTGACACCAGGTATTGCTCTGTTTTACGTAATAGAATAAATTGTTTTTATCACGAATGTATGGCGTTATATGCTGAAATCTTTGTGTTATCGGTACCGGTAGATTCGTTGTTGATTTTTTTAAACTATTTTTGTATATAAGAATAACATAAAACGTAGCATGATACAAAAACCAACTTTAGATGCTTTGTTCTTACTGGTGTAATTCTTTGACTGATCTTTGTTATGTAATATTATGAAATTATTACTTGTTTGATGCTTAAGTGGACAAAGAAAACTCATGTAAGCAGGGACAACTTGCAAACTTTACTTTGATGTAGGCCTACTATAGTCAGAAAAACATGGTCAAAAAGTAAAATACAAAGGGTTAATAATTATTGTTACTGCAGAATATTATCACGGTTCTAAAAGTAGAACCTAATAAAACGTAGAACCTAATAAAACAGTAAAGTAGAACCTAATAAAACCCAACAGAGAGTAATAATTATATTGTTGAGAGCTTAAGCTGGAACTAACAATTTATGGTTATGTTGACCCTTGAACTCTCCGTTACAGCGTTTCCGTTTGGTTGTTTGAACTACCGAGGACCACACGATAGGTTATGCCTGGCTGCTATCTGGCTGGAAGTTGGATGTATTGAAGATGGATACCTGTATCCTACCAATATGACGGATAAAACAATTAGACATCTCAGCACTTTGAATTTACGGTAACCTTTCTACGTTATACCGTGATTATTGAGTCCAATTAGTAGATTTTTTTCATTATTTTAAAATTCCATCCTTTAGAGTGATAATACTAATTTTGATTTTTTTTTTTTTTGTCTTAAATGGAGGCCAGCATGCTAAGTGCTTTGTTGCGTATACAACAACTGTACGTAGTACCAAATACCAAGTCTTATGTTACGAAATCGGCATTTCTCAATCGATAACTTCGTTTTGAATTTTTATTTGCAGAGAAGTGAAGGATTATTTTCAAGCCATTTTGTTAAGCTCATCTATAGATACAACCACTCAACTCCAATGCTATGGAACACGTAAGCTATTATCTGTGATTGCAGTTGGCTATGCTTTTTATTTCTTTTTTGTTAAAACCTTGTTTAGCTGAAATGCTTTTATTCCGTGTATGCTGGCTAGTGGCTAAGCTAAATTTAACTAAGATGCCCCCAAGTGTGAGTGTGACCATAAAGTGCAATCCGTGTACCATGTTGCTGTTCTAAGTGCCCTTCCCTTTTGGAGGTCTAGTTGGCTTTTAAAAAACAGATGAAAAACAGAGCTAAGCACTATGAAAATAATTGTCAAGTCTGACACTATGACAGCTACTGCCTAATGGTTGAGATGAATCCATCACTGCTATGGTCAACATTAACTTAATAATTCAAGCAGTCTATTGTTGCATCATACATCATCTTCTTTGTGCCTTGCATTTAAAGAATTCTTTTAATTTTTTTTTTTTTGTCGTAGAGTTTCCAGAAAACTGTCAGTTCTTTCGAGGGCCGAATTCTCGTAGTTGTTTCGTTTCGATTTGGTTAAAAGTTGGCTGTAATAAGAACGGTTGGAAATTTCCATATAATTTGACACAACCAGAAGTCAACTATTACAACACAATGGATTTGACGTAAGAGTTTGTTCTTTGAGAGAGATTGTTTGAAACAATATGCTGGCACTTTCATGATGTTTGTTCTTGCACAACGTTAAAGGGCATGGTAGACTTTCCTAAATATTAGGGATATTTTTCCCTTACACGTCATTCAGCATTGCCAACTCAAAATAAACCTTTGTTTTAGTTTTTTTCCAACTTCTATGGTACGCAAGAGCTACTAATTTGAATGTCAAAGTTTTTGATTTTTGCTCAAAAGATATTTTTATTTCCAGACTGAAAGTTTAGCGACACTGAAGTAAAAAAAAGCTTTTGATTTTTAAGCGTATATTTCAAAAACGAAAAGAAACCTCATATTTCGTGTGGGAAAATTTTATATATGTTCTGCTATGATAGCCTAATTTGAAAAGTTAGGCTACAATGTATCTACTAAGCAAGTCAAGTTTTTCTTTTTGTTTACCCTTTTTTGTTAGATTGTCGATAACAGAAACTACCAGTTTTATGAGACCATGAGACGACTACGGAATATAAGGTTGTTGTTTTTTTTTCTTTTTTGAGAAAACTTCAAAGCTATTGTTATTTTTTGAGAACAAATTCTGTATTTTTAGAACGGTCGAAGTCTACATGCGTGAAATTCTGTTTCGATCTACGAATAAGCACGTACAGGCGCAACTAGATTGCTTTGGATTTGGTATGCCAGTATTTATCATAAGCATAAATTTGTCAGCTTTTTATGAAAAACATTAATTTGAAGCCAAACCGCAATCAAATTGATTTTACGTTAAAGTATCTCGTCATTTGTTTCTGCTATTTTCAAGTCAACTATAAACTTCAAGTCAACTGTAAATTAAGCTTAGCACCGTCAAGATTTGGTTTTCTGTGACCCAAGCATCTCTCCTGTGTATTTTCGAATCATTCATAAGGCTTAAAAACAACGGATGGATTGCTTGAACCTTGTTCTTCAAATATTCATGAGAAAAGTGCTGCTTTTTTTTTTTTTTGCTTCCATACCCAGTGAATGTGATGATGAACAGCCTTTCAAGTCATTTTTTTGCTGTTCTTGCTGAAAGCCGTTTAAAATATTGTCAAGGTTTTAGTTCTTTAATTACTTGGGTTTTAGAATTTTTTTCCCAATGCAATCATTACCATGGTCCTCACACGTGGGAATGCCTTGCGTCAATATGGAAGCAAGCCGGCTGTGTCAAAGAAGGAGAGCTGTATCCCGGGAAGATGCGGGAATTGGCCGTGAAGAGCATCATGGAATTGAATTTGGAGTAAGTCGTTTTTTGAGTTTAGTTATCATAGTTTGAACTTCCTAACTCTTTTGCTGTATTACAATTCCGACCCATAAGCTTGCAGACTTCAAATGGTTTGGGATAGGAGCAAAATCGAATACTTATCTTTGAGATTTAATGTATCGTCTCACTTGTAGCTTTTTTATAACTAACACGTTAAAATGAAGGTATAACATTAAGAAAATGATGAAGCAACAGTAAGTCTACGTTAAAAACAGAAAAATTGGTAATATATTAACATCGTCTTGACACTACATGTTGATTGCTTTAGATAGTGGCCAACATCATCTTGCGCCAATACAAAACTATTTTCAGTGAAATCTATACGTACGTATCGAGTTTGAATGAAGCCGCAAGTGCAATGCAAGTTCAGTCTCAAATCGACTGCTTTGGCCTCGGTAAGCGCTAGTTCATGTTTAAAAGGGTCTAAAAATCTACGCTAGTTTGATTTGGAAATGACGCAGTATTAGTTATTTCCAAGATATTGAGAATATTAATTGATTTTAAAGCAGGGTAATATTCCCATTAAGCAAACACGGCAACTTTTTAGCGTTTAACACCGAAAACAAACTTTATTTTGATCCTGCTGGGAATTAAACCCGAGTTTAAGGTTTCACAGTGGACGGTCTGTCTATTATGCTGAAGAAATTTATGTTGTGGTTTAGAGTTTCCTCGAGGATGCCGATTCTACAACGGGCCTCATTCTGTGGAGTGCTTAGTCAGTATGTGGACCGAGTCTGGATGCGTGCAGGAAGGAGAGAGTTACCCCACCAACCTTACTGCAAGACAGTGGCATTTTTTAAATCAAACCAATATTCGGTTAGTTTTAATTCATTCATTATGTTCTTATTGAATGTGCAATGGTACTTGTTCACATTTGTATCATGCTGTACTCATCAGCGTAAGTGGATGGATTGCGTGTGCTCCTCCGCCACGTTACTCGATCAAAAGCGGTCTCCGTCAACCCAAGCCTCTTCCCGAACCTTTCGTTTCTATATGATTCAGGATCTTTCTGTTAGCCATATGCTGTACTTCAAAGATTGTGCTCTAAATTAAGATTATGACGTCATTAGTATGTGACAATTTGACATTTTAGTGACGTCAAAAGAAAGTTTTCCAACTTAATCTACACTGCAGATTCGTTTGATCAAAGATCACAGAGACAATGTTATGGAATAAGTAAGTAACAGAGGTGCATGGATGTATAGATTAGCTCCGTGCCGGTACATATATTATATCTGTATTTCCAAATGGAGTTGAAATAGATACTAATTTTTTGGGATAATTTTAATTCGTTTTTATATTGAACAAAGACTTTTTTCTGCCGTGGAGTTTTATGACTATGAACCGATGCACAGATATGGGGAGACTGAAAAGTGAAAAAAAAAGCGAAAAAAATCCCTCTTCAACACTGTGATAAACTAGTACGTAATATTGTAGTCCGCATTTTCTACAAATTTAGTAATTATCCCATAAACCTTTGATTTCGCTTCTTAATTCATAAAGGTTCTGTTAGAGTGAAAAAAAAGTGGTTTATGACTGTTTTAACAGACCTGGAAAACCTCACTAATACATAACAGATGCTAAAACGTTGCAGGTCGATTACGAAGCTTGTTTCACAATCCAGGTCGCTCGTCACATGTGACACTAAATCTTTGAATGTTAAATAATTCATTTTCAATACCATAATGACATCCACTTTGTGATTTTCCGCAGTTTTTCCTCTTCCATGCGCTTATTTTCGAGGTCCTCATGGCATGGAATGTCTTAGGAAACTGTGGCACGAAGCTAGCTGTCTGGATGAAGGATGGAGACATCCTGATAATTTGAGTTTGATTGAAAATACAACACTACAAAATATGGACCTGAGGTAAATTTGTGGTCACTCCAACCTGTAGTTTCATAGGAGCGAGTGGTCACTTGCAAGCATACATAGATCAAAAGAACGCCATCTTTATTCAAAAGTTTTGGCTACCCTCTCCAGCAATTTCAACTCATCATACTATATTATAACTAAAAAGATACTTAATGCTTATTTTCCAAGCAGTCAACCCGTTGTGATGATTCTGCCTAACGAAAGACTTGTCAACAGAGCCAAAAAAAAGGTTCTTTGTGTTGAAGTGGTCAGACGAATGTAGGTTGCCTAGTTCATATGCATGACTAAACATAATATTCAAGACTATCCGAAGCAACTGAGCAATATTAGTTTTATTCATCATCATTCCTGTTTCAATCTAATGCTGTCCTCATTACGAAATAGGTCGGGTTTACTTCCTCCATGTTCTTAATAAGCCGCGCAAGTAATAATCCAACACAGAATCTCAAAGTCAAACCCCAAACATTATCTGTTGTATGCAATAACTCATTAACTTTTATTGCAGAGAAATCCAGCTCCATTTCAACGAAGTATTTATGATTGCTATGTCTCCGAACCAAGGAGCGCAGCTAGATTGCTTTGGAATGGGTAGGAAATTTTATTCAACAAGATGGCGTTTGTAATTTTTATCATAGTTTCAGTGAAATAGCTTTAATTACTATCTATTTCCTTATCATAGTTAAAGCTTCATGTTCACCAGTTGTGCCAAGAAAAATTGTGAAACTTTGTCTATTATTCATATTTTACGCTATGAACTCTTGATGATGAAGCAGTCACTTTAAGCTTCGTTTTTTCTCACTGATTGTTGATGTTTTAGAATTTCCTCCTGTTTGTGAGTTTTTCAATGGAATTAACACGGTCGAGTGTTACGAAACAATTTGGATTGAAAGTGGTTGCATCGAAGAGGGTTTTCGAGCTCCGAAAAATTTATCTCATCATGATCTCGAACAATTGGGATTGCAGTTTAATTTAAGGTATGCTCTAATGTGGAGCACAAAACGATATGATTAACATTTGTTTTCCATTTCTGTTGATCTCCGCCGCGGATTCCCACGATTGAGTTTCAAACAGAAATGAGAAGCTAAATTAGTACCGATCAGTAGTCGAGTGGATAGAGTATCTGCTACTGAAACGTCTGACTGGAGTTCGGTACGCGGTCGAGTCAAACCAAAGACTATAAAAATTGGTATTCACAGCATCTCTACTTGACGTTTAGCAATTAAGGGATAGTGTGAAGCCTCCGCCTAGTGTGGTAGACAGGTGGGCAGGTGGTAGCTTGACTCGAAGACCGAAAGGTCCCTTCGCCGTCTTGTGGCGGAGGCAACGTGGTAAATAAAGTGTAATTGCAATTAACCACTGAATTGCATATTGAACCAGACTTTTTTAGGATCATTACTTAAATTTGACGAACACATAATAGTGCTTTCGGCGGGAATCGAACCTGCTAACATTTTTTGCCAGATTCAGTTACTTAACTGCCACTCCAAGATGGCTAGCCGTGCTATGATTAGATCTTTTGCTCGAAGAAGAACTTTTTACTACCGTATTATGCATTTGAAATTCCTGATTTCCAATAACATTTTCTCTTCTAGTTAAGCATTTTTCGTACGTGTACTGAAAGAATAAAGTATTGAACAAGTTGGATAAAATTTACGTACTATGTTAATTAACACTCTGGAACGTTGCACCAAATGCCACTGGCATGTTCAACAACGACGTACGCTATATCCAATACCAATACGTTTCCTGATCAAGTTAATATTTTATGCAGAGAGTTGAAACGAAATTTCTCTCAAATCTATGCAAGTGCTTTGGCAAGGAATCCGCACGCTCAACTACAATGCTTTGGAATACGTGAGTTTGTGTTTTTCGTTATGTACCAAGTTGCTTTGGTAAAGAGACAGCGAAGGGACCATTTGGCCTTCTAGTGCATCGTCTTACTCTCGTTTTGCTTAATTCTGAATGTCAAGTAGGAAATCTTTGAATTACCACTTTATTTCATTGGCTTTTACCGACTGACAATAATCGGACCCACGTTTGCTGCTGTGTAGTAGACACTCTATCCACTCTCGAGGACTTAGTGCTCAGTTATGCGATTATTCCAAAATCTGTTCTGTAAAGGCAAATCAATAGTTTTTCATGTTTACAATATTTAGGCGTCGCAATGTTTCCAGTTCAAGACTATTTTTAGGGTTTCCATATGAATGCCAGCAATATAGGGGTCCCCATTACCAATCGTGTGTGGCGACAATATGGAGGGAAATTGGCTGCGTGGAAGAAGGATGGAAGCATCCCACTAACCTCACTGCTGACCAATGGGGTGTCTTGAACAACATGGATTTAAGGTTAGCTATTTTATTGCACCAAAAAAATTGTTGGTCTATTTCCAGGTTGATTAGAGACATTAAAATTATTGAAAGTTTCAAGTGTTACATTTTGAGGCATGTTCTTTCGTTAATTTTGCAGAGTTATTTGGCCTTAATAAAGCGCAATTGAGTTTGTTTAACTCTTCTGCACTTATAGATTAAAAATTAAAGAAATACGATAATTCGATGGTAGGAAATTCTATTTTTTCATGAGCGATCTACGCCAGCTAGTCGTTGCGCCTGCTACATATTGGGTAGCAGACTGGCGGCTGTGCAGAGTAATCGTAGTAGGAGACAAAGTTAGGGAACAAATGTTTGTATAAATATATATAAAATCTTCTGTTACTGGTTGTTTGTAGAGTTCTTCGACGGTACTTCGAGTCTATTCTGTCCGCTTCCTTGTTCTCTGACGTGTCGGCACAGCAGGCTTGCTTTGGAATTGGTGAGCACATTTTGTCACGTGAACAATGACAAAAACTGTGGTATATTATCTTACACCGCCTTTCCATGCCTCCTTTCGCAAACAGCTCAATGTCTGTGTCATTCAAAACCGTAATTTTTCGAAAATTTTGTTGTGACTGTCGTTTAAAAGCTGGCATGAAATAAGCTGCAACGTCAGGGTACCACCAAAATTATTTAAAAAAAGTGCTGTGTTGAAATCTAAGCTGTTATTTTTGTTTTATATTTTCTAATCAAGCGTAATTTCTGCTATAAAGGCATCATTTCATAATGTTTGCTTGAACGTAAAAGGTGTTAAGGGGTTAGAGAAAGACATGCCATGTTATGCAATTATACCTGCTTTAGCATACTGTTTTACCTATCTATTCACGAAGTTCAAATTTAAATTGTTTTATGATAATCTAACATGCCTGGCCATTCCTCTGACAGTTTGTTCAATTGTTTTGCTTAGCCTTTCCCATCAATTGTCTTCAGTACAGAGGACCTCACAGTGTGGAGTGTCTCTCTTCGTTGTGGAAAACTGCTGGTTGCTTAAAGGAAGGATATGATGCTCCTGATAACTTGACTCTGTGGAGGAGGCATCACATAGCCTCGTTTTCGTTGCAGTAAGAAAATACTTGTAGTGGTTTTTTTCTGTTATTTTTGGCTTCATTGCTCAGTGAAAACAGCTGTTTGTCTTTATTGGAGAAAATTCAGTTTTTGCCGGCTTCCTGCTAGGTATGAAATATATTACGATGGATACCAAAACTTCGTTTATGATGCGATCATCCGTATTGATGTTTCATGTTAATTTTTGTCGCTCGTTTATACCCGTAATTTAGTTTTGACTATTGATCTTATTAAAAATCTCATGCTCTTGAAAATTATTGTTTATATAGATCAGTTGATTTGCAGCCTGAATGACGAGATGCGTTTTAACAAGTTAGTTTGCGTTGGTTGATGAATTTTAAGTGTAAAAAGCAAAAACCTTGTTTACTTCCAGTGATATTCTTGCTCGCTTCTCCGGTCTAGTTGATGACGCGTTGCTGCAGGATGGTGATGCGCAATTAGCCTGCTACGGAATGAGTGAGATTTTAAACTGGTATATTTTTTGTCCACTTTCCCTTTTTGTTTGATGTCAACTCAACCGAAAAAGATTCACTTCACTTCTGGAAATGGGGAATGGTGGTTTAATCTTATTACTGTACAGTAGTTTCATCGTTTTTACGACCAACCAGATCGCATGATCTCGGTTCAACCCTCACCCTGGTCACGTTGTTGCGTCTTTGAATAAGACACTTTACGATCATTATCTCTGCTTGGTGGCTTCGAACAAGCAGCAAATTCAGTGGACAAGAACTCGAAGAAATTCACAGGAACACGGATTACAGGAAACTCCTAAGTAGGTGCGAATTCCTCCATGTACGAAGTTGCCATTGCGTTGAAAAGTGTGCGGATCGTCCAGCAGTTAGCGTTTGACGCTGTTCGTTGACAGAAGAATAAATAGTTATTTATGCATTACAATAACGATAAGTATGAAGGAGGCCAGACTAAGTTTGCTTCATTTTCTGTTACAGCTGAAATGCTTAGGTTGAAATTTGTAACTTTTTCAGCTTTTCCCGAAGGCTGTCACTTTTACCTTGGACCTCATTTCGATGAATGCTTGCTTGCACTTTGGCGTCGTTCGAATTGCTTGGACAGTGGCTACGGCAACCCGCTCAACTACACCACGCAGCAGCATAATATAATAAACAACTTCGACTTGCGGTACGTATTCCCAATAAAAAAAACGATGTAGATTTATCAAAAACAAGTCGCAGCAGAGCGATATCACTTGTAAATGTGTATATAGCGAATAAATTATAAGAATTTGTGAATTTGGCAGAGAGCGCCAAGAACGTTTTAAAATTTGTTGCCACCTGAAGAATATTTTTGTGTTCTTGCAAAACACATTTTCTTTTATGGATCTGTTTTTGTGTGATTTTTAGTTGATTTTGAGCTAATGTAACCCCCCCTTTACAACATTTGCAATTAAAGTTTCGTTTTGATTCTTCATGATAAAAGATATTGATGGCTGATAACAAAATCAAGTCATTATTCACGCTGTACTCGTAATATGCCGAAGCGTGTAACGAGTTAGTTGGGTTGTTGGTGTTTTATTTTTGCAGAGAAAGACAGTAGTCGCACTGAGCAAATTTAAATACACTCAGTATGCAAAGTATACTCTGCAATGTCTTTCTGGTGAGAGGCTGCGACAACACCATTGTCCAGATCCAAGAAACTCGCGCGGTCGCCGAGTCTGCAGCCTCTCACCTTGCAGTTACATAGATAACACAGCAACGCAAGACATCTATTAAACAATGTAGAAAGGAAAACAAAAACAAAACAGAGTATAGAGAATAGAGTATAGGAAACACAGCAATTTACATGACGTATTGTTGAGAAGAAACAAGGTAATAGTACATTCCACCTTAAACTTAAATTAAAAAGCTATAAAATGCGAGCAATACCAAACAAATGTTCCTAGCAATAAATTTAAACACGTAATCATAAGCACCTAAGTAACTACAAACGAGTACATGGGTCCATCTCTTCATCATTTTGCCTAAGGTACTCAACTTCTTGCGAAGATTTTGCAGTAGTGGAACGTTATGTCCGACCCTGAGAATGAACCTTACACTTCCAGCTCCAGAAGTAAATGCATTACCCACTAGCCCACTTGATCTTTGGTTGAAGTAGGCTAGTAAAATATACCTTTCAAAACGAAGCAATTGCAAGCCAAATCATAGCAGTTTTTGCAGATAACATTATGAGTTTGTGAAAGTTGTTTACGTTTTAGAGAGGTGATAGACCACATGCTGAGTAGCTATGAAGATGCCATTTCAGGCAATCCTGCAGCTCAAGAAGAATGCTTCGGTTTTGGTCTGTAATGTTTAATTTACAGAATTAAAAAATTAAAGTTTCAGTGTGCGTTTTTAAGTTATTTCTTTTGATTGATTTTTAGGTTGTTACGTCACAGTTTTTTCGAAACTTATATTGGTATCTCTTTAGTTAAAATATTTTTGATATCACGGATGGTTTTGTTTTAGTTGTGGTTGTGCACTTTCGTGTCACCAATTCAGAAGTGTGTATATTTTGTGCCAACTAATTTTAGCAGGTGGGAGAAACATTATTTTGCCTGTTTGCCAGCAATAACGAAAAATAAACTGTAAAAGAGCACAGCTTATATTGATAGCTTTATCTATGACGTCATAAGCAGTACCGGTAATAGAGTCGCCAACACCAAATTTTGCTTATTCTTTTTCAGTATTACCTTCTGGATGTAAATATTTCCGTGGACTCCACACCACTGAGTGTTTACGTTCATTATGGGAGCAGTCTGGCTGTGTGGATGAAGGTCACCTAAACCCGCACAATCTGTCTGGTCTTATGCTTCAGACTTTTAGTGAAATGTCGCTGAAGTGAGTGAAATCGTGTTTTCTATCTTTTTTCCGTCGTATAGAAAAAATGTGAAATTTTTTTGTTTTGTAGTTTGACATGCCATGCTTTTGCGTCATTCCATCTGTTCGAAACGCAGCTGTGGAAATCGCGGTTGATTGAGATCAACAGAAAGGATAACAAGTGAAAAAAATTAGCCTTTATTTTCAGATTATGTTTTCCAGATCCCTTCAAGAAATGTTTTTCCCTTTACCGAATGTAGCTTCAAGCGGAGATAGAACTGCTCAAATCGAGTGTTTTGGAATGGGTAACGATATTTAGTTTAAAAGTTTTGATGAATTGCCAAATGTCGAGCTTCCAAAAGAATGCGCTGTGATGATATTACATGTTTTAAGTCTCTTTTTTATTATGCGCTTTTAGTGTTTGCTTTTTCCTATCGAAATATCATTTTGATGCATTTCGCTCAAAATGTCTCAGCCATCCCATTATTGAAAAGTTTACTGCTACAATGTAATCAACTTCTACTTCCTGCTTAAGTTCCCTCCTTACTAAACCAATGTTGTCAAGAAAAGACTGATATTTATTAAACAGGACACGCTGTCGTATGAATAGGCCTTGTTACGCTAGCAGAAAAAACGTCTAGAAAAGAGATTTCGTGATACCCATCGAAGTACCTGCTGAAAAACTTTACACAAATAGATTTTTAATGCCTGATTAATGATTGAATTGTCTCCGGTTGCAACTAGGTGCCGTTTCTAAGATATACCGCTTTTAATCGAACGCGAATGAATATTTTAAAATCATACGCTTGAATAATTTTTTTTACTTTTAGTGTAGCCGTTAAGTAATCCCAAATTACAACAAGAATATTTTTTATCTTTCTTAAAATGTAAAAATTTACAATACTGTAATTTTAAACTAAATAGTTAATCATGGGTAAGTATTTTGCTAAAAAGTTTGCATATTTAGTGGTTTAGCTTGAATTTTTTGTGCTGAATTTTAAACCTGGAAACTTGCTTTGAAGTCACGTGACCGTCGTCACTAGGCAGCTGATCGTTACGAATACCAAACTTCAAAATAATTTTGCAAGTTTGTAGGCTATGCCGGTAACCCTAAGAATTGATAAGAAAATTATTACTTGTGAAAAGTCGAAAAACAAATGAAGTACCACATGAATTACACCACATGTCTGTTATGATGATAGTCTACCCACAAAAAGCAGCCTAATACAATAACTGCTTCGGAAATACTGATAGGCTTTCACTCCTCGAAACTAACTAGCCCAGCCCTAGCTGGTTGGCTCATCAACTCTCGAATGTCTGTTCTGCCACACTTAAGCACTTGAAACAATTACCGGAGTTAAATCAACAAATAACCCAAAATAAAAGATGACTCTCATGAAATTGCTGAAAAGGAGCACAGTTTATTCAAGCCTTATTTTGCAATATTTGCGAAAGTGTATTGCTTTGTGTTGAAACTTTGCAGTAAACTGCTATAGTCTTAAAACATTGTAGCTGAATAATTTATTAGAATTGAAGATGTGCTTTGGTTCGATCGGAATAAACTTAATGGACTGATTACCCATATACCCATAGCTACCGACTGCCGTAGGCTATCGATATTCCTCGAAACTTATCGGTATCCTTCGAAGCAGCTATTGTATTAGGCTGCTTTTTGTGGATAGGCTATCATCATAACAAACACGTGGTGAAATTCATAAGGTAGTTCGTTTATTTTTAGATCTTCTGCAAAAAACAATTTCTTCGTTAGTGATTACCGGTATTTTATCTTGAAAAATTGCTTTGAAGTTTTGCATTCATAACGATCAGCTGCCAAATGACGACGGTCACGTGACTTCAAAGCTAGTTTCCATGTTGTAGAATTCAACACAAAAAAATTCAAGCTTAAACACTACATATGCAAACCTTTTAGCAAAAAACTTACCCATGATTAACTATTTAGTTTAAATTTATCATATTTTGAATGTTTACATTCAAAGAAAGATAAAAAGCATCATTGTTAAAATTTGTGAACTATTTAACGGCAACACTAATAGTTAAAAAAATTATTCAAACATATGATTTTAAAATATTCATCCGCGTTCGATTAAAAGCGGTATATCTAAAAAACGGCACCTGATTGCAACTGAAGACATTTCAATCATTAATCAGGCATTAAAAATCTATTGGTAAAAAAATTTTCAAGAGGTACCTCGATAGGTATCACGAGACAACACAATTTTGGACAGCGTAACAAGGCCTAGAAGGTCGTTCCTCCACAAATCGGGCATAATCCAAAATTAATTCGCTAATGAAGGAAAAAAGACCATTCACTGAACGACAGCCTTTCGCGCCTTGGTCCGCACTGTTGAAACTCTGCCCTGAAAGACGCAACAACGAAAAGCCCTTCGCTTGGTTCATATTTGCAACAATATTTAATGCAGTCAAGTCATTTCAATTCCAAACAGATTGCTAACGACGATTTTTTTCGCGGTTACTTGACTAAAAATTGACATATCGATGCAACTGTTTGACTAATTTATATTTTTTAGTTTTCCCACGCTTTTGTGTGTTTTATCGTGGTCCGCATCCAATTAGTTGCCTAATGACGATATGGAAACAGAGCGGTTGTATTGATGATGGCTATCACGTACCCACTAACGCCTCCCATCCGCAGATGGCACGCATGAATGACTTAAATCTACGGTGCGGACGATGCGTCTTTCCAACAATATTCATGTTTTGCGAAGTTTTTGCGAGTTTGTGTTGCTGCTGAGCAAATCGTTTGATTTGATGAATATCTACTTGTGCTTCTTCGGGGCAGAGTGGTGAAACCGCTCGCTCAGTGTTTGGTAGAGCCGCCCATGGCGTACCCACAGACTACAACAGAGGCTGCCTGCACGGTGATAGCGTGCCCATTTATTGAGTGGTGTGGAAATGGTTACTGCTCTCCCACATTTTTCAGCCCATGGCTAGGATCCTACGGTAGAACTTTGGTGTTGCACCATGCTTATTGCTTACATCTGCTGGAAAGAAACAGATTATTCCAACCAAATTTATCAGAAGTTTTCAAAGAGCGAGAGGATACGCTGCACATCAATATAAGATTAATGTAAAATTGCTGTATTCTAAATATTGTAGTTAGTTTTTCTGTTTGATGTTTCAGTGAAATCATGGCCAAATTCTTGTCTATATATGAACTTGCTTTGGAAGGTTTTTTGCAGGGACAATTGGACTGCTTTGGAGCAAGTAAGTATGTCATTCACTTTTCTGTAGAGTTATTGTTCAAAAATACTGAAGTTCTAGAAATTGATTCGATATACTGAGTTGGTTAGTTGGTCGATGAGTATAATAGCAGTTTATGCGACTAATCGAACGGTTGAAGATAATTAACTAAGCGCGCAAACGCTTGATACAGCTGGCAAGTTAGTAAACTGTTTCTTGAAAAAAGTCTTTTTCACTGTTCAAAAAGAAAAAGAATTGCATAAGGTAACGTATGAAACGTTTAGGATTTCCTGAGGCGTGCCAGTTCTTCAGAGGACCCCACTCGATTGCCTGTCTCAGTACCATATGGACAGAGGTTGGTTGTACAGAAGATGGCTGGTCGCACCCCTTAACGATGACACCTCATAGACACGCTTTTCTGCAGCGAAAAACTATTCTGTAATGCTTTATTGCTTTTTTGATGTTAGAGTTAGTAGCTTCGTCATCATGGAGTCGAAATGCTCTTGTAACTCGATATAAGGCTTTCCACGGCATTTTTTGCCTTTGAGTTAAAAAATGTCTTGAGCATCGAAATGTGTCTCGGATCGCGTTGGACTTTAAATCATGATAAAAGTTTTGTTTCCAGCCGACAGAGTTCACGGCCTTTCATCCATTCCTTCGTTTCGCTTGGGTGAAGTCCCAAGGCGATTTCATCACAGATCCTCGATGTAATTTGATCCATTTAGTTTCAAGTTGTCCTAAGGTTTTTTACCCATTTTGCGAGTAAAGCTTGTCAGGCACGCTTTTCCTGAGGAACCATCTTCATAATAATTCAATCAACTCTGCTCCACATCAAATCGAGAAAACTTTCACCTCTTCGAGAATGTTCCTTTTCAATGTGCTGCAGCACTTTATCAAAACAGAATTGCTGTTACTTTTTTTTGCAGAGAGGTTGAAGATTTCTTTCAGAAAATTAGCATGGATTCGTTCACCGGTGACGTAGACGCGCAGTACGAATGCTTTGGCATGAGTGAGTCAAGCATCAACAAATGCATATTATTACGTATGAACGCAGTATTTACGTAAAAATGTTTTGATGGAATGCAGCACCTTAAATTTCAGATACCCTTCTATATTGCTTTTTATTTAGGGTTGCCAAAGTATTGCATCAACTACCACGGGCTTCACTCACTCGAGTGCCTCAGTGCGATGTGGCTCAAAGTTGGTTGTGTTGAAGAAGGAGACAATTTTCCTCCTAGACTTAACTTTATTCAGATTGATTTTCTTAACCGAAAATCTCTGCCGTAAGTAAAAACTAGTTCAGTCTTTGTCTTAAAAACTGGTTTAGTCTTTGGATAATTTGAAGGTATTTAAACAATATACTGAAGTAAACACTAAATGATAAATAACTAAACATACACGGATATTTTCACCTTCGTGTTTTCATGGTGCTGTTAAAATTTGAATATTGAAATTTTAAAACAAACTTACTTTTTGGGCCTAAACAGTTTCGTGCAGCACTGTAAAGTTCCATGATCTGCACTGCTTAGTTCTAATTCAGCACTAAGCCTTGTTTTAAAAGGGATGAAAGATTTTCAATTTTATTAAGTCATGTTTAAACAGCAAAGTTGCCGAATACTACTTCGATCTTACTCAAGAAGCCAGAGATGGAATGGTTCCTGCCCAGAAAGAATGCTTTGGGATGGGTAAGTATAGCTTGTGTTTTATGACAGGAAAAATGTGATCTGTTTTTGAATGGACAATTAGACATCATAAATTCAGTTGCTGACGCAAACATTTATTTTTTTCTCAGTAAACTGACAGTTTAAGATATAGAATATATAAATTGTAATATATTTTGGCAAATTGAAACAAGGGGCTGTGATTTATTGTAGTTTCTACTTGCCCCATCTTTAACTAGAAATGGACTAATACCAATCATTTTTAGTTATTTTGAATTGTAATGAAAATTTCATGCTAGATGACGAGATAATGAAATACATAACAAAATGTTTTTAGCAAACGGTATAGTTGGGAGGAGGCTAATTTTTTTAACCATAAAAATTACAGCCAATGTGATTGTAATAAGTTCATTTCGGATGTTTCGGCCCTCTTCTGGTGCCATTTTCAACGAGCAGTAAAAACTCACGCGAATTACATCGTGGTAATGATTGAAATAAAAAAAGGCCTATGTCTTTTAAGCATTAAAAAGGCGGAGTGGATAAAATGAAGAGTCGAGAATTTTTTTTATTGTCTTCTGATCCTAGAATCACTATATACATAGAACTCCTCAAACCTAATCTCAACCTCGACTCCTCATCTTATCCGCTCCTCCTTTTTAATGCTTAAAAGACATAGATCTGTTTTTATTTTTCATTTCAATCATTACCAGGTTATAGTTCGTGTGAGTGTTTACTGCTCGTTGAAAAAGGCACTAGAAGAGAGCCGAAGCGTTCGAAATAAACTTATTAAAATCACATTGGCTGTGATTTTTAAGATTAAAATGTTTTTATTTTTTCATAAACAGTAAAACACAATTGGAATAAATGTTTGAAAATTGCATTTATTTACAGCATTCCCGGATGGTTGTACTACCTACGAAGGGCCACATTCCCTGAAATGTTTCAGCAGTTTGTGGTTGAAAGTAGGCTGCATCGAAAGTGGTTACGATCATCCCAAAACATTAACCGCATCAGAAAAAGCAGCGATGGATGAGAAAAACCTTGCGTAAGTTATGATGCTTTGCATCTAATCCTTGAAAGTTAAAGAACGCTGATATGCTGCCGGTTTTTTTCTTGAATCTATCATGATTGCCATAAGGAAAAATTTCAGAGATATGCACTCTAAATTAGACTTGCAAGCTAAGCTTTCGCCAAGTTTGGTTCAGTGACAACATAATATGGTTTTATCATCATATTGACAACGTAATATTCGATTAAGCAACCCTGCAGACAAACTACATTATTATCATTGCAAACCGCTCTGTCCAACCCACCTTCCATGGCATGTGCTACTTTAAACTTTAGAGTGCTGTAGACAGTAAGAATATAGTGTTGGTATATTGTGCTTAATTTTACTCATTACAAGTAGTGATTTTATGATTTGATTAAGTTGTTAAACTAATTGCAGAGAGGCGCTTCAATTTTTCGAGGTGCTTCTTGACAAAGCTCTTGCTGGTAATGTCTCAGCACAACTTGGCTGTTACGGAATAAGTAAGTAATTGTGATATGAATTATTCGCAATAAATATCGACGTCATTAATTTTTTTTAATTTGTTATTGCGATTCTTGTGGTCACAAGTAGTTTGAAACTATAACTTATGAAGATGAGCTCTTTTTAAAATGGATGAAAGAAAATACAGCTCACCAGTTACCGTGGTTGTGTTGCGAAAAAATGTTTTTTTGTTCTTTTTTCAAAAAGGTTGATGTTGGTTGATTTGCTAGAATAGTCGGCTTTGTTCTGGAATGAAATCACATGATGCAACGGTAAGGTCCCGCTGTAAACAATTCCCGCCGATGCACTAGAGGATATGGGAAACAGAAGTAGCCATTTCCACTCACTAAGAAAGTGAGCACTATATTACCGCATTTTTGTGAACCCACAAGCCATAACTGCGCCTCCTCCTACCCGTAGGGTAAACGCCTACCGTATTCTGCTGCGAAGAAACACGCAGATTTGAAAAGCTACCGCTGCATCAAGCATATAATGCTCAGTTTAAAGTGGTAATACCGCCTGTTAGCTTCATGAAAAATAGTGTAAGAAATGCTTTTAAGATGCACTTACTAAAACTATCAAACTTGGGCTACTAAACAAATTATTAAGGCTAATGCAAATAATTAAACTAAAGTCAGCTAAGTATTGAAACCAATTTTCTATATTCGGTATAGAGTTTCCATCGGGATGCGATTACTATGGTGGTCCTCACACTACGGAGTGTCTTGAAAGTGTTTGGATGAAGTCCGGTTGCACTGAAGCTGGTACAAAACGACCGGCAAGACTTGGCACCGTTGAATTGGTCGCCTACAGCAGGATGAATCTGGCGTGAGTGCTCGCTCAACCTTTTTGTTACATTGTTCGCGTTTCTGGCAAAAATTTTGGTTCATTTTTGAAAATAAAACCAAAATAATAAAAAAGCTACAGGTAAGCCTTATGGCTTCCATACAAAAATTTTTAACTAACCACAAGCATTTCCCATTTTATTTGTGCACTATAATGGCTTTTCGTTTGTTTGTTTTTTTTGCGATATGGCATAGTGCAACTATTCTTGGCTACACTATCATCATAATAATACCTTTTTAGTTAGTACAATTTGTGCATGGTACTTGAAAAATTCTTCAGTACTTTCGAATTGATGAGTCTGTTTGTTTACGACTTGGAACCCACTTGTATGCACAATTATATCACTTTGACTTGTTCCAGGCGAGTATATTCAAATCTTAAAACAATGTCTTTCTTTGAAAAGGATGCAAAGCTCTGCCATGTAGCGTGTTTCGTTAAAATCCAAAGCATTAAGTTCGATATCCACAGCCTCGGTTAGCTTTGACATTTTAACGTTGTGCATTAAAGAAACAGAAACCTCCACAGAGTTTGGGTTGACCAGTGGCTTTTTGACTCGAAGACGGCAAAAGTCCCTTTGCTGTTTCCTGGTCAAGATAAATTGAAAAATTTGATGCTATTACAAATGTTTTAGTGATTTGTTTTCGGTCATGGAGTACATCAATGAAAGAGCCCTCACATGGGATGACTCTGCACAAATGGAGTGTTACGGATTCAGTAAGTTTGGTTATGTATACTTTCATAACGTTTTGCATATGACGTCAGCCCAACAATTACAAATCCCAAAGATAACAATAAACGGGTTCAGTATGAGCTTGAGGAGAACTAAGCGTGTTCGCAATTTGCAACTATCATTGTCCTGGTTTTAATGATTATTACTTGTCCACTTATTGACTACTGAACGTTGCTTACAACTGCTATCGGTATTCATACGCAGTACCAAAAAAACTAAACTAAGAATTCGTGCTATGCAGCTCACAGCAAACGTTTACCAATATTAAAAGTTAAAAATTGGATTGTAACATTGAAACTTACATTAACGTGATTGGGAATCAAGACTAAGACAAACACCAATCACAATCGCTGAGTAAAAATCAGTGTAACTTTTTTAAAAATATTATCATATTGCTTGTGAAATAATAAAGGGCATTTTTATAATGCAATTTTAGACCTTAAATTGATGTCATGTTTAGAATTCCCGAAAACCTGCCAGTTTTTTAGCGGACCTCATGTTGAGGATTGCCTTCTCACTCTGTGGCTTCAAGCCGGTTGTGCAAGCGAAGGATTCAGTTCTCCCAAAAACCTCACTCGGCAAGAACTGTCGTATCTGAACACCATGAATATCATGTAAGTATTGAAAATTTGCAATGAGCACCAACGCTTAAATTTGTGGTAATCTTCCCATTTATTGGATTCAGCTGCCCCCGAGGTGGTCCAACAGTTTGCCACCACGTCTGAAACACATTAATGGCCATTTTTGCAATCCCAGACTTATCAATTTTTTTCCATGATGCTTATTTTCTTAAACCTTGGCGTCTTTTCAGTTACTTATATTGGCAACTGCTTTTTCCAAGCTTAATCGGAAAGAAAAGTTTTTTATTAGCAGCTACGGTGCCGTAGCACGAGCTTCTTTTATCACAGATTCATCATGCTAAAGAGAAGCTGTCAAGTTTAAGTAGATCTACTGATATTCTTTTCGTCACCATTAAATTGTTTTGGCTTAGATTGTGATGCAATTATGTTGTTTCTCCCTGGTATGCTCCACTATATTTTTGCAGCGAGGTTGAAGAAATAATGACGAACCTTAATCATAATGCGTACGCCTTTGACATACAAGCTCAACTGGACTGCTTTGGCTTAAGTAAGATACATCATAAATTGTGCTGTTATTATTGCTAAGTTATATGTTTGCTATATGTTTTCATCGACTACGTTGTTATTGCTAGATGTCTTGTGGTTTTTAAAGTCGAGCTGCTCACTTCCTATGGGTATAGGCGCCAGGAAATTTTTTAAAAGCTGCAATCTTTCTAAAGCTTTCGCTTGCACCACTTGATGTATTACCGTATTACATCGAAAATACGCGTATTCCTCCGAAAGTTATTTTGGCTGGTGATCTTTTCTACAATAAAATACCGCATCAGATCTATAAAAAATCGTTTAGGTCATCGTCTGCTTGCAGATATAAAGCAGCCAAATTAGAAAATTTACTTGGTTATAAAAGATCGAAATGATCTTAAGCGTTGAAGAGATTTATTTGCAAATGGGCTTTATTATCAACGATTTTTTGTCGTAGGTTTTGTAAAACAAATGCAGCATATTCAAGTAACAATATTTGGTATAAATGGCTAAGGTGGCAGCGATTCACTTTTCGCGCTTCGTGCTTCCGCTTTTACAAAAACTTACCGCTTTCTCTCGTAATTGGAGCTCTGGTCTGCCGCACACGGTGGAAGTTCCACAATCCACATTCTCTCTTTTAATGCTATACGTCAACCAGGGAAGCTGCAAATATTAATTTTTACTCGTATGTCGTACAGCTCGATCAACTAGAAGCTGACCCTAAAGCCATAAAGTACAATTGTCAAATATTTAGCTAGCATAAAAATCGGCTACTGTAAGTAGTTTCGCTTTTGTCTAGCACAGTCGTCAAGAGATAAGAGAAAGCGGAAGATTATCGATTCGATTACTGTAGATTAATTTATGGGTGAAAATAGCCATATGACGTTGCAATTGTGCGAAAACTTTTACAAAATTCATAAACTTTATAACACTTTGTCTTTAGCTTAAGATTCATCTTAAAGTAATTAGAAAGAGAACAGTTTATTTTTATAAAGTTGCTAAACTTAAGAGCGTGCTAATTCTCTCGTGTTATGTTCATTTGGTTGTCACAAGAAAGGATTTAGCCAAAATGAAGCAGAAAAGATACAAAACAACGATTTTTAGAGAAAATTTGCATAGTAGGGCTCAGTCACGTAAACAAAAATTTGCTATGGGGAGGGACTACGTTACGGTCTCAGGGTAGAGCCTCCAGTTGCCAGAGGTCTCGAAGTCCCCTGCCGCCGGTGGCAAGGGGTCTTGAGATTTCCGAGAAAATAATTTTGGGCCTATTTCGGTTAAAACTATATTGCGTGTATATATTGCACATAACAGCACAGCACAATATGGTTAAACTGGCTGCGTTAGTACTAAGTAGGCAATGGCTACAATAGTAATTGGCAAGTTTCATTCATCCTAATAATCTGCAATTCGGAAAAACTCACAAGTTTTATCGTAATTCGCCTACATTTTGCAAAGAAAGATAATTGGAAGGGGACTAATGAAGCGAGATTTGCGAGAAGTGATTGGTATTAACTACAATAATTCTAAATAGCCCCCACCCAACACATTTATTTGGTGAACCCTAATTCATGTATGTTTTGACAAGCAATTAAATTTGATTGTCATGTTATTTTTGGCCGAAGTTTTTTCAAAGTTTGCCTAATTTAATTATTTGTAAGTTGAACTAAAAAAAAATCAGACTCAAATAAATGTTTCAAAAATGGCTTTAAACGACTTTGGAGTCCATGTTACTGCAAAAGACCAGCTCAGAAACGTTTAAAACGTGGTCTTTTTCTAATGTATGTTTTGGTTGGCTGGCCGATGGAGAATTTATGGACTCCCTGGCTATATGCTGCTGGTAAAGCTATTCTATACCTTGTTACCAAGCTTCGTGGAAATGAAAGGACGTTTAAAAACAGCATTAAAGCGAAAGAAAAAGTTGTGTAAATACGTTTTAAAGCTGTTTAATAGTTAAAAGATTATTAGGATTTGAAGACAAGGACATTTTTATTTCGTTCTTTGTATAGATTTAAATGTTTGTTATTCGATCAATATCTTAATTTATATCGATTTTTAGTTTATGGACCTTTAATTACAAAAAAAATCCCACCAACGTAAAATATTTGCTTTATTGGCAGTATTTTCAGAAGTTACATAGCAGATTTGAAACAGAGACTTTTTTTTATAACGTGAGGTAGCACCTACCTCACATATTTGTTTTCCCGTTAGGCTAGTGTTTTATTAGCATCTGAATTCGCGCAGTCACATAGCCAATACTGGCAGCCTACCCGAACCTTCAAACCGCACACGAGGACAATTTCTGCACGTATCATCGTACGCTCTTCTCAGATTACTCTGATCAAAATCTGACAACAAGGTCATCAGAAACAGGATTCTCGACCAGTATCACCCTGGCACTCCACTTCGCTCAACCGCATTGCGCTAGCATCACTAAGTATGGACATCATATATGACATCACATTACCAATTTACCACAATAGTACGCTATATGCAATTTATGTATATTTCAAACTTTTTATTATCATCAGGCGTACTTAACTGTTTAAATGCCTACTACAAATTTTGAACCCCAAAAGCCAAAATTAGTCTACTTCCACTAAAGCAAATTACTATATACAACGCCATTAAACGCCCATACGAATAAATTTTCATTTTCTCGTATATGCTTTAAAAATTTAGAAGTTACAAAGCAGATTTGGAAGATAAAGTTTTTTCACAATTGTGAGGTAGCACTATAACTCTTTTTCCATTAGGCTAGTGTTTCATTAGCATCTGAATTCACACATAGCCTATCCTGACAGCCCATCCGAACCTTCTGTTCCAACTCGGAAGTTGGATCATTTCCCGGGGGAGCCACACGGGTATTCGCTGCCCAGCTTGACTCCGGCTTACTGGCCCAGCGTAGACTTTTCAGATGTGGCTGCACTCAGTAACTCTAATATACAGCGAACTGTATTTAATCAGATTTTATTGAAAACAGAGTCAAACAGGCTACAAAATATTATCTAGATTTTTTGCCGGTAAATTAAACGTCTTCCAACTTAAAATTCTGAAAATCAAAAATAAAAATGTGAGCTGTTTGCTTCACCACTAAAATCCGAAAACTAAAAAACTACCAACACTCGCGAGACAGGCCAACATGCCACGTGAGTGTGACGTAATTTAGAAAAGGCAGTACGCAAAATTAACAAAAAAGGTGATGGGCCAAAATAACTTGCAACAATTACAAAAATCAAAACAGTGCGAAAATAATATGTAAATAAGGTGAAACGGCAAAGCGGCACGTTTCGCAATAGGTGATGCTGAAATGTCTTCAAACCAACACACTAGGGCAATTTCTGCACTTGCCGTTGTATCAGTACCAGTATGATACTGGTCGAGAATCCTCTTTCTGGTGACGTTGTTGTCAGACTTAGATCAGAGTAATCTTAGAAGAGCATACGATGTCAAGTGCAGAAATTGTCCTCGTGTCTGGTTTGAAGGTTCGGGTGGGCTGCCAGATAGGCTATGTGTGAATTCAGATGTTGATAAAACACTAGCCTAATGGGAAAGCAGATATGTGAGGTAAGTGCTACCTGGCAGTGATTTGTTCTGCAAATAATACTTATTATTTGTTTTATAATTAGTGATCAGTTTGTGATATGATTAAGCTATGAGATTACAGTTCTATTGCTGAAAGATAATACAGATTAGCTTTTAAAACTTTGATACAATGTGGCAATAACGCAATGTTCAAATATTAGAAATGTAAGCGACGATTAAAAGCCGTTTCAGCCCTACACCGCTTGTTATGCTATAGCGTATAGTTTTACATAAATAAGAAATCTTTAACTGGCAGAATATTGATCTTTTAGGCTATACTGAGTGAGAAGGTTGCTGGTCCCAGTTTGACTTCCGGCCTGGCAATTTATTGCAGTGCCTTTTGGAACTACATTTCCCTTCTTTCCCATTAATATCAGTTGGCAAGCAGTCTTACCATTGTGGTTGCCCAGCTTGACGAAAATTTCTAATCAAAAGCTATGACATAATATACAGTATATGTTTAACTATTCATATGATGTATGAACGATTAAAAATTAAAATCAACAAAACAAACATATGCAAATGATGCCAAGCTTTAACCGGTGTGCAGCAGAAAGCACTTACTCTGTATATATGGTTCGGTAGATGCAGCGAACTGGTTCATTGTTGTTGTTGTTGTGGCGCATAGGCATGATCAGTGAATGAGTGCTTATTTATATCGTATTGCTCAGGCGAATAAGCTGTTTTCTACCTAAATCTTTTCAAACAAGCACTGATGATGTCTGGTTAAAAGGAAAAAGTTTTACTATCGTTTTGGTTGCAAATGGTGCCAGGTTTTAAAGCTTTCAGTTCTAGTTGTTTAAAAGGTTAATTTAGCGATTGCTTAAATGAATTTAAATAAACTCATGTTAGAAATTGTATCAAATCATATCAACAGAACTTTTAATGTTTTAGCACAACCAAAAATAGTTCAGATTGATCAAAATGACAGATACGAAAGCTAAAGATGATATTTTACTGTAAGTAGAAAGTAAGATTTAATCAACAAACAATCGGCCGAAAATAGAATAATAGCAAATAAAAAAAATAGATTTAGGTACCAAAAATTTTTGACTGATGATTTTGTTTAGATTAGTTTTTTATTATATTTTAGACTGATAATCGAAATCGATTTCGTTTTATTTTAACTTTGACTGATTGTTTGTTGACTAAATCGCACTTTTACCTGAAATGATTGCCCACAATCGTCAAGTGAAAAGCTCCACATCTAGAAAAGATTTTCCTCGCCAGCAATGCGAATAAAAAATAATAATCAATAAAGTTGTGGGCTGCAATCAAAGCTGTTTATAGTTATATTTTGCTTTATTTAACATGTGAGTTAATAGATTATTGGTGCTATATTAAGCCACTGAATTGTGTCATCGTCTAATTGCTATAGATCTTATGGGATCAATAGATGTTTTTGCATAAGGCATATTTAAATGTTATGCATTCTTCTTTCTTGGTCTTCACTGCTAAGGCGTGTAACTGAGCAAATTTCTTTGAATCTTTGTGATCTGGTGGAAAAACTTCCAGTCTAAATTACAAAAACCGATTTGAATGGGAATATTTACTTTAAATGCCAAGATTCATGAACGGATTATATCTTCCATTTATTAGTAATAAATGGCAGAATTCATATGATTCGCATGAAATCTTTCTCCGGTTGTGAAAGTATTTCGGGGTGTCTTGCTTAAATAAAACTGTTAAATTTACTGTAGAATTGTTTTACATTAAAAACTAAACATTTACTGCGTGAAAGTGATCATGAATCGTGATCAGCAAGAAGATGAACTTGCCGAGGAACTGAAACAAAATTGTGACGAAAACAATAATGAGATTGACCTGAACAAATCTGCTGAAATATTTTGCAAACTGGCCAAAATTTATCAAAAGCGAAAGCCAGACGACATCAAAGATCGGATGGTTTGTTTGATCAGAAGCGCTGCTCTTTTCAACGCTGCCTTACTGCGATCATCGGACAATGCTGAAAAACTCAAAAAAGATTTGCAAGACTTTTGTGGAAAATTACTCGTTGAAGCTGGCGCAGAAAACAAAGACGCTGATTTAGTGCAAGAAGCAAAGAGTGTTGCTCGATCGATCAAGCACATGCGGGACAGTGTGTGCACAAATCTTGGTAAACTAAAGAATATTCCAGATGACGTTTGTCCAGCAGACCAGGCCATTCTTGAAGTTGGCATCAGCACTAATGTCGAAGAATTACAAAACAGCCTTGCAGCCAATTTCACAAACATCATGGCTGATGTTGCGAAGTTCGCAGAGCATGTGATGGGCGAGCCTCCTTGCGAGTTTTCGTTAGCAGGGATGGGCTCGTTGGCAAGAAAGGAAATAACGCCATATTCTGACTTTGAAAACATGATTCTTTTGGAGTCAACTGGCGATGAATACGAAAACATGTTGAATTACTTTCGATGGTATTCAGTCATTTTTCAAGTCATCTTGATTAATCTTGGCGAAACAATCATACCAAGCATATCAATTTCTGTGTTGAATGATAAAAACTCAAAAAATGGCGACTGG
Source organism: Trididemnum nubilum (assembly GCA_963965965.1). Lineage (NCBI taxonomy): Eukaryota > Metazoa > Chordata > Ascidiacea > Aplousobranchia > Didemnidae > Trididemnum > Trididemnum nubilum. The sequence continues at coordinate 37,981,082 of OZ014485.1, read as the reverse complement.
TTTTATGACAAAATCACACCACGTGGCATATGTTTTGATGGAATGATGCCTCACGCCTGTAAATTTCCGTTAGGACGAACACAACCCACCAAAGACAAGCCCTGGAAAACTGAACTGATAAAGCCAGTCAATGAAATGCTCAAGTATCTTAACAGTGACGAAAGCTTAAAAAATGGATATCACTTGGGCACCATCCTCACTAAAGCATGCCATGTTTATGGAAATGTCAGAGTATTTAAAGAGTTTGAAAATGGAGTTCGTGAATTGACTGAACTTGAACCAACAGAAAACGTTCAAAGTTCAGTCAAAAAGCAAATTACTGAAGATCTTGCTAAATTTGCAACTCGTCAATCGCTTGTTGGCGTTTACACCACAAAACATTTCAATGTGAAGCAAGTAGTTTATCGCAGCGCTACAATTCTTATATCAGAAATGGGGCGCTACTACAAAATCAATGCAAACTCCTGTTTTGACATTCTGAGAGAACTTGCTGCGAAAAAGTACATCAGCGAAACCACGAAGCAAAAACTTATGTTTGCCATTGCCTTGGCATGTCAAGTCAGATTGAAATGGTATATGTTTAAAAAGAAACAAGATGACAACATGGATTCGATGGCATTGTTTTCAAGTTTGGTTGGTAAACCAGCTACATTAAGCTACTTTCGAATTGCATATGCATTGCAATGTGACATTTCAAAACGTTTCAACTTGAAAAAGCTACATTTGTATTCCAATCCCAAACTTCTGAATGTTAGTTTAGCTCAATGCTTTGAAGATTACGAGCCAATGCACGATTTTACACAGGAATCTGAACAAAAAGAGTTTTCCAAACAAAGATATTATGACTTTGACGAATGTTTGGTAGCCATGGAGGAACGTATTCTATCGAATAGAGATTTGCATCTAAAAGCGGATCTATGTGATCACGCAAACAACATAGGTCCAAACTACTTTCTTGTGTTAGGAGATATGTTTCAGCGATTGCATTGCTACGACGATGCGATTGAGTGCTATGAAAGATGGCTGTCAATGATTGATCACAAGCATTTAATCATGCAGAACTTAGCAGCGCAACTGCGGGCAACTGATTCGGCTATCCTTCACAGTGTTGGAGTGGTCAAACATTGCATTGGACGCTGTTTATTGAATCTATGTAAACGCGAAGATGCCAAAGCAAGCTTTGAAAGCTCATTGCAAATTAGAAGCTATCTTTCCTACGGCATCAATGTTGATTGCAATATTTCCCGATCGTTGTATGAAATTGGCATTTGTTTGACATTCATGCACAAATTAGATGAGGCCCTAGTTTATTTAGAAGCGTCATTTTTGATCAGAAAGAACATATCCAATGATGTTACTGTTGACTTAAGTGTTGCAAATGCAGTATTTGCTTTAGGTCGATGCTTTATGAAGAAGGGGGAATCATCAAAGGCTTTGTCTTATTTGCTGGAAGCTTTGCAAATCACAGAAAAAAACTCGCATCTTGATAGCAAAGTCAATCGTGACGTTGCCAGGATGTTTAAATCAATTGGTCATTGCTTCCAAAGAATGTTCAAATATGAATTAGCTTTGTATTGTTTAGAAAAAGCTTCAGCCAATATTGCTCGAACATCAAGCGGCGTTTCAACTGATAGAGATCTTGCTTATGCATGTTTTATACATGGTCACTGCTTGGTTAATATGAAACAGCCTGAAGAAGCTCAATTAGTTTTTGCAAGAACCCTGCTGATAGAAGAAAAATTATCACTTGATATCACAGTTGATCGAAATATTGCAGCAACGTGTTTCTGGATTGGTCGTTGTTTTTTGGATATGAATGAACTTGAAAAAAGTAAAGCATTTTTTCATAGAGCTTTGATGGTGTACGACAAAACTTCGTTAGACAACACTAACGATCAAGATATTGCAAGTACCAGTTATTGGATAGGTAGATGTCTAATGAGAATGGCGAAACCAGTAAAAAGCCTCGAGTTTTTAAACAGAGCTCTACTGATCCGAACAAAAATATCTTGTGAAGTTACCACCGATCGTGAGGTTGCGAATACAAATTGTTGCATTGGTCTCTGTTTAATGGATTTGAAAAAACTGCTGGAAGCTAAGTTCTATTTTTCAAAAACTTTAAAAGTATATGAAAAGTCATCGCTTAACGTCGCAACTGATTTAGATATTGCTAAAACATGTGAATGGATTGCTCGGTGTTTAATGGGTATGGATCAGCCACAAGAAGCTCAATCCTTTCTTGAAAAAGCTGAGTTCATTCGTGAGAAAATATCGCCAAATCCCTCGATTGATTATAATGTTGCAGTAATAAAATACTGGATTGGTTACTGCTTAGGGGAGAGGAGCAGAGCATATGAAGCTCAAGTATTTTTTGACAAAGCATTGGAAATTGTTGAAAATCAATTCGCTGGCCGTTGGAATTGGTATTGGTAATGCTGAAACATGTTTTAAATTTGTTGAATGACATAAGCACCATGAGTTTAGAGGTATATTTGAAAGTAGCAAGACAAAATATCAGTAAACGATCAACCATCACCGCCAGTAAAGTAGCTGATTGTTGAAAGTCAAGTCCAATTGCTCTCTTGGCATCTTGTTGAGCAGATCTTAGGGTAAAGACATTCCGAACGTGTGTTTACAACTCACTTTGGTTGCAAGAACATTATTCGACAACGACAGACTGTTGTTTGAAGATAGTAATGAGCAGATGTTGCAATTGCTCTATATAGTCACTGCGCATTGTCGGATTATGTTCATCTGGCTTATTCAGCATATGCAGCTACGCTTGAGCTTACATTTTTACGAACTGTCTATGAGCTTCAAAAGGTGTCACCAAACTTTTTTGGCTGAGGGCCTGATTACTGCTAGATGAACAGCTGCGCGCCGGGTGCGAATTGCAAACAAATATACAAGTATTTAGAATTTCCATTGACTCTCCACGCAACTGAAAGGTTAATATTTGCAAACAAATTGATTTTCTGGGGACACAGATTTTTTGTTACTTCCACTATACCGGTACATTGATGTAGCTGACATCAGTTAATGATTTTCTTCGCCTTAGTGATTATTTTCTGCACGATTTTATAACTTGTAGCTACGAGTGGCGGATACATTTTCAGCAAATTGCTGAGTGAATAAATCTCTTTAGCACAACAAACTACATTTTATAGATTAAAATGTTTTTCAGTGCGTAGCTTCCCCGTAAACTTCGAATATTTTAGCAGAGATGTTTGAGTTCATAGTGCCAACAAAGATTATACTCTTTTAAAGCAGCAACGCTTTCATTGCATGTCAAACAACTATGCTATACCATTAATGGCGTCTATAAAAAATACTGTTTTTTCCATTTTTTTTACACACTTGACGCTCAAAATATGCTTTTATTTTTAAGTAGTCACTTAAAGAGTGTAGAATATTACAACACAATCTAAATATGACTTAACATTACTTATTTAGTACTGGTACTGTCCTAATAAGAAGTCAAAAACTAAATTAACCACCCCATGAGTTACACCACATGTCTGTTTAGATAGCCAATCCACAAAATATAGCAGCACTTGGCTGCCTAGTTCTTCTATATTTCATTAATGTAACAGTCATTAGGGTAGGAAAGGTTTTATATAAGTTTGTAGTGTGATTAATAGGTCAGAAAGATCTACCTTTTGTTTGAAAAATTTGTCATAAGTTCAAAGCAACAGGTTCCATAAATGATTTTAAATGAAACTACAATTACCAGATATAAACTAGCCTGACAGCCACAGGAACTTATCAGTTACGCTTACAAACACTGGACTTTTAAGGTAAAGTAGGTTTTTCACCAGTTAGCTGAGTGCACACTTAAAACTTTTTTATTTTTATGATAAATTCTAGTCGTGGTCTTGCTGCACAAAGTTTTTGACATTATTGCAATCACACTTGCAGATAAATCACTGGTTTCTAATTAAAAACTCAAAATTCTTGCTTCAATAAACCTAACTCTGGTCTGCTTAAAACATTAGATTGCTAGTCGTCACCACTTTATATCAACATATCAACTAGAAAACAACGATTTATCAGGTTATTTGGCCCATTTTTTGTATCTGAAGTACGATTAATTAAAACAGTAAAACTGTGTTTGTACTGGCCTATATTGCATCAATGGGCATTAACAAAACAGATGAAAAACTACGCTAATTCAAATGCAAACTTTTAGTTCACAACAACATTTTCTTGATTTTAAAACACATATGGTACGACCCATTTTACTAAATCATTATTTTAAAGCACTTTTGCTGAAAAAAAAATTTCCTCTCAACCGTTTTTTTAGTCTCTTGCAAAGGATTGCTGGAGTAGGTATCTGCAAACTTCATTTTAAAATTTTCAAAATTATGCATTCTCTCTAAGCGGCGCTAATGAGCACACAGTGACACAATCTTTTACACACGTTTTCTAGACTCTATATAATTATAACGAGTATGGTATAAATTCCAAATGATTAACGAGCAAAAGAATCGACCACCTTTAGTAGTTTCGCTTTTTCTTGTATACTTGTCAAGAGATAACAGAAACCGGAAGATTATCGATTCGATTACTGTAGATTAATTTATGGGTGAAAATAGCCATATGACGTTGCAATTGTGCGAAAACTTATACGGAATTAAAAATTGTATAATACTTAGTCTTTAGCTTAAGATCCATTTAAAAGTAATTAAAAAGAGAACAGTTTGGATATAAAAAGTTGCTAAACTTAAGAGCGTGCTAATTCTCTTGTGTTATGTTGATTTGGTTGTCACGAGAAAGGATTTAGTCTTTATAGAGCACAAAAGATACAAGTTTACTTTTTTACGGAAAAAATAAGCATAGTAGAGCTACTCTCTGCGCAAACCTCATGAAAAATATACGGGCGTTTAAAAGCAAAACAAAAATCAAAGAAATTTCTGTAAATACGTTTGAAAGCTATTTGAAGGCCGTTGTAGAACAATTAGGATTTTAAGACAACTCTAATTTACTTCATTGTTTGAAATGCGTTAGTTTTAAATGTTTGTTATTTGATCAATATCTTGATAGAATATTGATTTTTGGTTTATGGGCCTTCAATTTTACAAAGAAACAAAATTCCACTGAGCGTAAGACTATTTGTTTTGTCATTATTGACAAATAATGTAATACAATTATTAGGCTACGCAATCACAATTCTCTTGCTAAAAAAAAATTTGGTTTTAATTCAGGCTGCTCTTAATACTTCGAGATAATACCGAGCGCTAACGCAATGTTACTGCAAGCCAAAGTTTTTCACTATTGACCAAAATGTTGGAAAAAGCTCAAATGCATTCTCACCAAATCTGAACTTTCTACGTCTTGCCGTTTTCAAGACATGGCAGTTTTAAGTTAACAATTTTCTTTTAACTTCAGTGTTGCCATTTTCCCAGTATTGTGACAGAAGATTAACTTGCGGAAAGTTGGCTTGAATTTCCTTAAAAAAAAAGCTAATTTGCCATTCTAACCCTTAGCATTGTTTTGACAGCAACACTGCCGAAAACACATTAAGAGTTACAAATATGCACTAACTTTTAGAAAAGTGTTTTAGCTACGTATGTAAACAGAACTTCATAAAAAGTGTTTTAGCTACGTATGTTTGCATGAGGAAATGGCGGTCTTCCACTGTTGCTGCGATTTAGTAGTGAGACAAACTAGTCCTGTAGTGGTATCGCACAATAGAGTTTTTTTTTTTGTATAGTCAGGCCGACGCAGAGAACCAGGAACAGTGGTACATACATGATTTCGTATGAATAGTGAATGAGTGCGCATCTTCGAGAATTTTTTTTTTTTTTTGAAAAAGCGCTGAGAATGCCTGATTGAAAGCAAGTTTGCTTTGGTTTTGATTACAATTATGGTGCGAGGCTTTTAAAGCTTTTAGTTCAAGTTGTTTCAGAAGTGGAATTTAGCGATTGCATGAATGAATCTAAATAAACTAGAAGCGTATACAGATAGAACTTGTAACAAAATCAAGAATAATATTAAGATTGATCAAAAAAGCAGAGTCGAAATTCAAGGACATATTGGAAGTAGTATGTCAATCTAAACAAAAACATGTAGTTTACTTAAATTACATAAGTGCATACTTTCAATTTAGCAAACTTAAAGAAATTGAGTTTGTTAGGTTGCTATCAATCAATAAGTTGTAACCAGAGTTAGATCCATTGATTTTTTAAATTCAAATTCATCACTAACTTGTGAGCGTAATTAAATTCATACCAAGCCTGCTTTTAAAACCATAAAGCAGCTATTCAACAGTCAAGACCGCTGCGTATAAATTAACATGCATATTCTACTCTATGTGAGAGGAGAAAGCATTGTCTGGCCATTTCATCATTGCATTCGTACTGGTCACCTAAATCGTTTTTATATGTAATTTTACAAAAACAACTTCAAAGCTTAACCGTAGTACCAGTGGTGCTATTCAAATGTTTCATAAACCGGTTCTCTCACAGTGGTAGGAACAAAAGTATTTTTTTGTTAAGCGGGCGGCTGAGTTGCTGATTAGTCAAAAACCCGTTCTCATGAAAAAAGAATTTGCTATCTTGGGAGTGTTTTGTGCAATTTTGTAATTTCTGAAATGTAAGGACACTGCTGAAAACAAGAAACGAATAGGTTACAAACTTCAGTACATCTCATGCAGACGCGTAAGTTGAATTTTGCCGAGGAAAGGGGTCTTGACCCCAAAGATGAAAATTGTCTACAACGTCTCACAAACAGCGGTCTGGGGGCAACAGAGTTGTAAGTCGGGCCGGGCTTTTCGGGTCGGGTTCGGGCCTAAACTAGACAAAAATTTTGGCTTAATTCGGGCCTGAGACGTACTTTTTGTCTTAGGTGTACAAAAAAATAATCAAAATAACTTGGCAATATCGCTAAATTTTTTAGACCTAACTCAACTTTCGGGTTTTTTCGGGCATGATTTGGGCTTCAAATTAATTTTCGGGTTCGGGCTTATAGTTTTGGGTTCGGGCCGGATTCGGGCCTGAACTTGTCGGCCCATGTACAACTCTGGGGGGCAAAGCCCCCAGCTGTGGTGCGATTTTCGTAATTTTTCAGAAAAAAATATTTTAACACCATTTGAATGACATGTGGCACGTTTGATGAACCATTTTAAAGAATTAATTGCTAAAATTTTGAAGTCATTTGACATAGTTAAGTTACGTAGCCCCTTTACTCCTCCCTTTACTTCTGAGTTAAGATCAAACACGTTTAAAGGGACATGTATTTAGGCAAATTTCCCAAGCCCCCTTCGCCCTCCTCGTGGTTACGCCACTGAACATATGTTCAAAAAAGCTGAAACGCATTCTGTGTTAACTCCAACAATAATGACAAGGAAGTCAAAAAATAAACAAACCATCTCATGAGTGAACCACGTGGGCAACTCATGGGGTGGTTCATTTATTTTTTGATTTCTTTTCAAGAAGTTTCCCTTACCAATCTTTAGAGTGGGCCTCTCATTTTGAAAAAAAAAAAAACAAAGTCATTTTTATTAAAAAATTTTACACAGCGATTTGATTGTCACTGTACCACTAGCTTGTTAAGCTTATTTATAGCTCACTTTTTTGAATGCAAGTTTAATAGCAAAAATATTAAGCAAGCAGTTTTATCAGTCGATTTACTAAATTTAGGAATTGGTTCGCACTAGGTGGTGCGAAGCGGCTGAATAAATAAATTTGAATGAACTCATTTTAAAAATTGCTGATGTAGAAGACAAATTTTACACTTTTTTGCAATTTCACCTCAGTTTCAACTGCCATAAAAGCAGCTTCAAAGAAATAGGGTCCGGGCAGCATGTACTAAACCAGTTATAAATCGCTACTTTTACAATGTAAGTTTTAAATTGAAAAAATCCACATTCATTGAATGTTTAATTAGGACACCCAAATTCATTGACGTTTAAAAATCCACATTCAAACTCATCGTTAGCTGCTAAGCGGATTCAAATTCAATCCAACTCTAGCTTGTGACCAGCAATCGCACTTAAATTATGCTTGCAAACTTCTTGCGTTTAATAACAGGAGAATCATCATATTAGTGGTACATTACCAATCCCCTAGGTAATGTCATTTTCTAATATTATCTTATTTCAATGGGCCATTAAATTTACATACTAATGGACTGTTAGATGGTTAGATGATTAACCGATCAGTGGTTGAGTGCATAGAGCGTCTGCTACTGAAGCGGTAGACTCGGATTTTATTCCGGTCTGGTCAAACCAAAGACTCAAAATTGGTATTTACAGCTTTCCTGCTAGACGTTCAGCAATTAAAGGGGACAGTGTGAAGCCTCCGCCGGGTGTGGTAGACAGGTTGGCAGGTGGCAGCTTGACTCGAAGACCGAAAGGTCTCTTCGCTGTCGCTTGGCCAAGGCAACTTGGTGAATGAAATGTAATTACAATTACATATATACTAGGGGAAGCTTTTGATGATCTGCATTTATTGTGTTATCGGTATTAATCGCATGTGCACATAACCCAGTCGTTCCATTTTCTAACAAAATACTTAATTGCAAAGCAAATTATCGCAAATGATCCTCGTTTGGTTTTGACCAAATAGTTGTTAAATTTTGATCGGTACAAACAAATAAGATTCATTTTATACTTCCATATAGTGCAACTGCAAAAAAACGAAGATGTGACTTTAAATGAGGAAGTCATTGAGTGCTGCGACCAATTTTTTTCAAAAATTCGTGATTTGGTAAAAATCATGTTTGATCTTCAGCGTAAATAGAAAAAAATCGATAATAACAGAAACATTTACTTTCATGAATATTTTACCATGCGATTGCAGTAAATATTCGCAACTTTTATAATCTTTATAAAAATTTTTACTCACAGTCGGGTTCATCATGGGTGCCTCATTCAAATAAAATCATGTGTAATTCATTTTGGTTTCCACGTTTGTAGAACAATGTACTGCTAAAATGCTAATGAGCCAAAAGTGAAATGGAATGGGCAATCGAAAGCTTAGAACTGCTTCAAATCAAGGTCTGAATCTTTCCTGGATGAAAACCAATAAATCGGCATGAATCTTGATCAAGAAGAAGATGATCTTGCCGAGGAACTGAAACAAAATTGTGACGAAAACAATAATGAGATCGACTTGAACAAATCTGCTGAAATATTTTGCAAACTGGCCAAAATTTATCAAAAGCAAAAGCCAGACGACATCAAAGATCGGATGGTTTGTTTGATCAGAAGCGCTGCTCTTTTCAACTCTGCCATACTGCGATCATCGGACAATGCTGAGAAACTCAAAAAAGATTTGCAAGACTTTTGTGGAAAATTACTCGTTGAAGCTGGCGCAGAAAACAAAGACGCTGATTTAGTGCAAGAAGCAGAGAGTGTTGCTCGATCGATCAAGCACATGAGGGACAGTGTGTGCACAAATCTTGGTAAACTAAAGAATATTCCAGATGACGTTTGTCCAGCAGACCAGGCCATTCTTGAAGTTGGCATCAGCACTAATGTCGAAGAATTACAAAACAGCCTTGCAGCCAATTTCACAAACATCATGGCTGATGTTGCGAAGTTCGCAGAGCATGTGATGGGCGAGCCTCCTTGCGAGTTTTCGTTAGCAGGGATGGGCTCGTTGGCAAGAAAGGAAATAACGCCATATTCTGACTTTGAAAACATGATTCTTTTGGAGTCAACTGGCGATGATTACGAAAACATGTTGAATTACTTTCGATGGTATTCAGTCATTTTTCAAGTCATCTTGATTAATCTTGGCGAAACAATTATACCAAGCGTATCAATTTCTGTGTTGAATGATAAAAACTCAAAAAATGGCGACTGGTTTTATGACAAAATCACACCACGCGGCATATGTTTTGATGGAATGATGCCTCACGCCTGCAAATTCCCGTTAGGACGAACACAACCCACCAAAGACAAGCCCTGGAAAACTGAACTGATAAAGCCAGTCAATGAAATGCTCAAGTATCTTAACAGTGACGAAAGCTTAAAAAATGGATATCACTTGGGCACCATCCTCACTAAAGCATGCCATGTTTATGGAAATGTCAGAGTATTTAAAGAGTTTGAAAATGGAGTTCGTGAATTGACTGAACTTGAACCAACAGAAAACGTTCAAAGTTCAGTCAAAAAGCAAATTACTGAAGATCTTGCTAAATTTGCAACTCGTCAATCGCTTGTTGGCGTTTACACCACAAAACATTTCAATGTGAAGCAAGTAATTTATCGCAGCGCTACAATTCTTATATCAGAAATGGGGCGCTACTACAAAATCAATGCAAACTCCTGTTTTGACATTCTGAGAGAACTTGCTGTGAAAAAGTACATCAGCGAAACCACGAAGCAAAAACTTATGTTTGCCATTGCCTTGGCATGTCAAGTCAGATTGAAATGGTATATGTTTAAAAAGAAACAAGATGACAACATGGATTCGATGGCATTGTTTTCAAGTTTGGTTGGTAAACCAGCTACATTAAGCTACTTTCGAATTGCATATGCATTGCAATGTGACATTTCAAAACGTTTCAACTTGAAAAAGCTACATTTGTATTCCAATCCCAAACTTCTAAATGTTAGTCTAGCTCAATGCTTTAGCGATTACGAGCCTATGCGTGATTTTTTGCTGGAATCTGAACAAAAGGAAATTTCAACTCTAAGATATTATGACTTTGATGAATGTTTGAATTGCTTGGAGAAAGGTAATCCATCGACTGGAATTTCAAGTTTAAAATGGATGATAAATGATGACGCAAACGATTTGTATGATGACGCAAACAACATAGATGCAAATCACTTTCTTTTTTTGGGACAAATGTTTCAGCGATTGCATTGCTATGATGATGCAATCGAGTGCTATGAAAGATGGCTGTCATTGATTGACCACAAGCATTTAGACATGCTGCGGCCAGCAGCATCACTTACGCCAAGTGAATTAACAGTTCTTTGTAATGTAGCAAAGGTCAAACATCGCGTTGGTCGCTGTTTATTGAGTTTAAGCAGATATGAAAGTGCAAAAGCAAGTTTTGAAAACTCATTGCAGATTAAAGAATGCCTTTTTTATGGTTTTAACGTAGATTGCGGTTTTGCCAGGTCGTTGTATCAAATTGGTGCTTGTTTGACATTCATGCACAAACTGGATGAGGCCCTAGTTTACTTAGAGACGTCACTATCAATAAGAGAAAGCACATCATTCAACGCTACAACTGACATGAGTATTGCAAACGCAGCATATGAAATTGGTTATTGTTACATGGAAATTAGTCAAACACAAAAGGCTATGAAGTACTTGAAACAAGCATTACAAATCACTGAAAACGTTGCTGGTAATTATGATGTTGCCAAAATGTTTCAAGCGATTGGTTACTGCTTTCAAAGAATGCATGAAGCTGATATAGCTAAATATTATTTGAAGAAAGCGTTAGATAGAAATACTAAGTTATTGAAAAATGCTTTAGATGATAGAGCTTTAGCTAACGTAGTTTTTTTGAACGGTCACTGTCTATTTGATATGAAAAGACCAAGAGAAGCTCAGTTGCTGTTTGCAAGAACTTTGCAGATTGAAGAAAAGTGTTCGCTTGATGTTACAACTGATCGTAATATTGCGGTTACCTGCTACCGGATTGGTCGTTGTTTTTTTGATACGCATGAACCAGAAAAAAGCAAAGCATTTGTAGAAAGATCTTTGACAATATATGAAAAAACATCACTTGATGCCAAAGCTGACCATGATGTTGCTACTGCAAATTATTGGATTGGTCATTGTTTGATGAAAATGAAGAAACCAAATAAAAGTCTCGAATTTTTGCAGAAAGCTTTAGCTATCTGGGAAAAAATTTCTCGTGATGTCATAACCGATCGCAATATTGCAAGTACAAATTCTTGCGTTGGTCTTTGTTTTAAAGATTTAACACGATTGGAAGAAGCTAATCTAGTTTTTCGACAAGCTTTAACTATCTATGAAAATTCGTCATGTGATGTCACAACTGATTTGGATATTGCTAATGTATGTAAATGGATCGCTCAATGTTTAATAAGCATGTATCAATTAAAAGAAGCTCAAGTTTTTCTTGAAAAAGCTTTGCTTATTCATGAAAGAATCTCATCTGATGCCTCAATTGATTTTAATGTTGCAACAGTAAGATACTGGATTGGTTACTGCTTAGAGGAAATGAATCGGTTACATGAAGCCCAAGTGTTTTTTGACAAAGCATTGGAGATAGTTGAAAATACATTGGTAAACCATTCGAATTTTTTCGTTTGAGTATGTTACTATGATGCATAAGAAATAAGGTTTGCGATGGTGTTTTTTGTTGACTAGGGGGATTCATTCTTATCCATACATATAGACGAAGCATTTGTTTTGTTAAGTGTATTAGAAACATGCACGACCGAAAATCAATCATGTGCATATCGTCACTTACCACGGGTTGTTCAGGGTCATAGGCGTAGCCAGGATTTTTGATTGGGGGGGGCCCAAACCACAAATCACATGCAATGACGTCATCAGAAACTTTCAAAAAAGGAACTTTTTATAGGGCAAAGATATCGTAGAATGGAAGATCTGAAGTCGTGGTCTGCTGTCACTTAACCAGGATTTTGGTAAAGGGAAAGAGTGAAAACTAACAGTTAAAAAGCGCTAATGTCTAACTTAGGAGATGTGTTGAGAAAGCTAGGATACTCAAACGTATCACAGACGAGGGTCTGGGGCGGAGCCCCCAGTTACCGGTGGCTATGGGGGTCTGGGGGCAAAGCCTCCAGCCGCTGGGCGATTTTTGTGAGTTTTTGGAAAAAAAGTTATTTTAATCCCATTGGATCACATTTCGCACGTGTTCACAGCCATTTGAAAGAACTATTCAACGTGTTCAATGAGCATTTTCCTAGCTATTTTTTTAAAAGTATTTTGTGCGTAAAAACTGGCGAGGTGGAGGTGAATCGTAATTGAAAAATGGTACAATAGATGGTTACGCTTACTAAACATGTTATTCCCGGGCCGGGTTTGCATTGCGCGGTGCCTCTGGCACTTAGGGGATTTTTGCAACATCTTCCTTCCAAATATAAGTGAATAACAATAAAACTCCTACTATCTGAGGGCGGGTCCCTGGCACTGTGCCATATGGCAAATCCGGCGCTGGTTATTTCATCACGTCCATAAAAAGTTTAAATGAGGGCCTGAGATAGCAACTATTAGGACAAAAAATTTGATTTCACCCTGGTTTTACGTTTAAATTGGTTGGAAAAAATTGAAATAAGGAGGTGCGCCGGGCCCCTTAGTCATCAATATTATTTATTGTTAATTACTGTTGTACGCAAAGATGCTAAAAGAAACTGAAAATGAAGAAACAATACTTTTTTTGTCAAATTTTTGTCATTGGTGGCATTTCGATTGAAGGGGCCCGGGCCCCCTGGGCCCACCCCCTGGCTTCGCCTATGATTTTGAGATAAGATCGCGCCCTTAAGTTCTTTCATAAAAACAAAAAACATTTATAGCAAAATCAAAATAACTTTTTTCCAAAACGTGGAGGACTTGAGTCAAGTCACTTGACAGTTTTTTGAAACCTCCAAGATCAAATTTGATATTAATACAACCAAAAGGTAGAGGTCATAGAACTAACTTATCCTTAATTTCGTCTCCATTTGTTTCAAATCTTGCTTCTGTCAGCATGTCAAAATATTTAGGTCTTATCTTTGATAATTCCTTGTCTTTTGAACCTCACATTAACAACTTGGCTCGCAAGCTATCTAAAGCAGTGGGAATCCTTTCGAAAGTTAAAGTGTATTTAAACACATCGGCCTTATTATCTCATCATTTTGGTATTAACAATTCAGTGCTATCTTGGTTTCGTTCTTATCTGAATAACAGAAGTCATTGTGTAGATGTAAACAATAATGTATCTCGCTCGTTTCAACTGTTTTCTGGTGTACCTCAGGGCTCAGTCCTTGCTCCTATACTGTTTACTCTTTACATTAAACCACTTACCAGTATAATCTCTAATTTGGGTTTCAGTTACCACTTCTATGCTGATGATGTGCAGTTTTATGTTACCTTTGATGCTGACAAGACCTTAGATGCTAACGTAGTCACAAAATGTTTGAAAGCAGTAGAGCAATGGCTATGCTGTAACAAATTAAAGCTAAATAATAAAAAAACTCAATGTATTCTGTTTGGTCGTACCTGCAAACAATCTAGTTCTATTGCAAATGCGTTCAATACTGTTGATATTCCTCTGACTTCGTCCATTTGTGTTAAAAATCTTGGTGTTCTGCTAGACAGCAATCTATCCATGGAAGGCCAGATCAAAAGTATTATTAAAAAATGTTTTTTCAATATTCGTAATATTGGTAAGATCAGAAAGTATCTTGATGAAGATAGTTGCAAAATGTTGGTTAATAACTTGATTATTTCTCATCTGGACTATTGCAATGCTCTTTATCACGGTTTACCTAATTGTTTATTGAACCAATTGCAAAGAGTGCAAAATACTGCTGCTAGATTGGTTTTGTGTATCCGTAAATCTGCTCACATAACTCCTGTTTTAATGAAACTGCATTGGTTGCCTGTCCAACATCGAATCAAGTTCAAAATTCTGATGCAAGTGTTTAAAATTTTGAATGGTCAATCACCTTTATATCTAGTTGATTTAATATCTAGACATGTACCTACTCGAGCCTTACGTTCTCGAGATACAAATCTTTTGGCTGTACCTCGCTCCTCTTCAAAATTTGGTGATCGTAGATTTAGTGTAAGTGGCCCTCGGTTATGGAACGATTTACCTATCTATATAAAAAATGCTGAATCCTTAACTCAGTTCAAAACTTTGCTGAAAACTTATTTTTTTACCCAAGTGTTTGTTGAAGCTTAGATGTACTTAAATATTTTGCTATGCTCAGTATTAGTATTTCGATATTCATTTTATGGTGTTCCATTATCCTCTCAGACCGTGTACTTAATGTGCTATATCTCCAAAATCTGACTCAACTACCTGTTTAATGTTAATAGCACTACTATACTTTAATATTGACTAGGCCAGTTGACCCACAACATAGTGATTTAGTTTTTCCTACGTTTTTTATTTTGTGCCTTAAGGTCTGCCTTAAGTCAATGTATTTAGAGCTTTTTTTTTTCTTGATCAATACCCCCTTGCTTGTTTTCTTGTTGTGGTTCCTGTTATCTTTTTTGTTTCTTTTTCGGTTTCCAGGTGAGGGTTAATAGCTATTCGATTTGCTTAGGGAGATAGAATGCAAAAAAAAAAAATCACTCTGAATATATTGATAGTTTTACCGTGCTGTTTGTGTAAATTGCTTTTCGATTTTCTGTAAAGCGCCTTTGATCTGATTCACTTCAGGAAAGGGCGCTATACAAATTTCTGTTGTTATTATTATTATTATTATTATAATCACTTGGAGCTCAACGTATAAAACGTATCTTAAGAAATTAGCAACTCTTCAAAACAAAGCAGTAAAAATTGTAGGTAATGGAACGTGGAATGATAGAGCAACTCCTTACTATGCAAAACTTAAAATTCTTAAATTACAAGACTTAGTTAAACTAGAAACTGCAGCATTTGTTTACAACTATAAATCGGGACAACTTCCACCTACTTTTCAAAATTATTTTACAGCTCTTAATAATATTCATGTTAAACCTACCAGAGCTACCTCCTCACATAACTTTTTTGTACCTTTTTTTAAAACTCTGAAACTTCAAAGGTCTATTAAATATCTAGGTTCAAAAATATGGAATTCGCTTGACATTGAAATTAAAAATTCTAAATCTCTAAAAACATTTAAATCTAGACTGAAATACTCATTGCTAGAAAGTTACCACAATTAAATTGGAATGACTATAAAATTTGTGTTCTATCTGTCCATAAAAGACCTATAGAATTTGACTTGATAGTGTTTAACTTCTTGCTCTGTATACAACAAGATGTACGTGTTTGTGAATCATTCTAATTGACTTAAACTGTGTGTATTATGGTGCCTTGTAATTGCACCATTTTCTAATGTAAATAGAACCATTTTTTTGTTTGTTTGTAAATAAAAATTGTATTGTTTTCTCTTTGTGTCCTAATTTTTCTGGTGTTATGCATCCTCGTTCTAATGTAAATATATGTATGCAACCTCGATCTGGGTTAGCATTAAATGCAAACTTTGTTTGGCCAAGATTTTCTAAATTCCTTCTCGTAACTTTTGTAATTTTATTCATAAGGGTAGAAGTAGACTTAAAGACTACATTGGTCACTTCGCTTCTTCCCTATTGCCAGTAAATATTATCGTCAACATGCTTTGCTTTTGCTTTAATTGTGATTTTAAACTTCGCTGGCTTTGAAATAAATTACTACTACTGCTAACGATGAGCAAACTTTTGATACAAGAAGTAGAGTTCATGATGAAGATAAGCAGATTTTGTGAACTTGTTCAGGTTTTGTAGCAGATGCATAATCTCTCCACAATGTCGCACTTCGTTCATCTTCCTCTCAATCCAGCGTTCTATGCTTTGCGTGAGATTACTTTCTTTTTACAAGTAAGCCTGGTCTTAGTGGTCTATCAAAAACAACAACACTTTCATTTCGGCTTCAAACTTCAGAAGATTGTGAGCAGATCAACAAGTTCTGTTTGCATTGCCGTCCGCAATTTCTTTTCTTCAAATAAGCTCTGATTTAATTTTGAAACATATTGAAGGGAGTGATGTAACGATTGTAACATTCACTGATTTTACTTGACACAGTATATTTATGGATGATAGTTCAAAATGATCATTTGCAAATATGAGATGAAGATATAGCTTTTATCTGTTTCTCCATTTGATCATTTTCCGTGTGATTTGTCATCAATTATCTTCATGGCTACATAGTTTATTCTTCTACTCAGATATTTGGTCTGTGCAACCATTGGCGATCACAGATGTCCGAATCTTGTAATCAGGTGACTGTTATAAAACAATGTTAATCTTTTTTCATTATTTGGTTAGATTGTCCGAGTTTTTGTTCTTGATCGGCTTTTCTGCGTTTTCATGCGATCATTTCCGTAGCGACTTCTTCAAAATCTTTCGTCTGTGAGTCGAATCAAATAATGAATTGTGAATCAAATTAAAAGTCAAATGCTATTGAAGATTTTAAAGCTACCTTTACTTGCGCACTGAGTTATTGTCTACCAAGCGTGTACAGAGACAATATGAAACTTATTAAAACTAAGGCTTGCTAAAATTACGACCGCAAGAAATTTAACAGATCATTTGCTGTCATGAAAACTTAGACCTGCTGCTGATAGCACAACACATGGAAAAGCTTCGCAAATCAATCAAGCAAGAAGTTAATACGAAAAGGTAGGGCTCGGATACACACAAAATTTACATCAGCAATATAGTATAATAATCAAATTATATAGTATGTCCTTGTTATTCTTTAACGTGAATGATTACACAGTCAGACAAATATTTTGTAGGTTGTCATTGTTGTTTTGTGTTGTGATGTTCGCCTCATTACGCATATGAAGACCCAAAAATACGAAATTATTTCCCGGATATTAGTCTTGTAACACTTCTAGATCTTTGAGTCGTTTAAAAATAGAAGAAACTTGAAAAAGAACAATATGAGACCAGCGTCATAAATATTTTACAGATTTTATAATGTTTGGTCAATATCACAAAATAGGTTGTTTGTTTTTCGTTAATATATCCCAAAATATATCACAAAAGTTGACTAAAACTGGGTTGTTTGTTTTTCGTTGTGGATCAACTCATAAATTTCGGTCGAACACTTTTTGGTTTTCATAAAAGCCGTTTTTGGCAATTTTCTTGTATCAAAATAGTCGAGCTTTAGTTACTTAAAGTGTACGGATTTCTCTGAGCTTGTATTTTGAACCTGTATTGAAAAAGTGTTTTTTGGCAGTCGACTTCAATAAGTTAAAGAGTGGACTACAGCCTAAGATTTACCGTATTGTAATTGGTAGTTGTTTTTAAGTCGTTAGTGTCCCAAGCTATAACTACCACATTTTTTTTGGAAAATAAACTACTATTACAACGCAAAAATTGGTATCTTATCAAAACAATTGTCTCAGTAATTGCAATTGAAGATAATACAGTAGTAAAAGGAATGTTCTTCATTGTAACGCCAAAGTAGCATTTTGCCAAGCTAATGCTTTTTCTTGTAAATAGTCGTTGAGTATGTTAAAGGACAATTGGCAAGATTTTTATTTTCAATTTTTTATTTTTTTGAGAAATAACATTGTTTGGCACTAATTGTAGCATCGGTTTAGATTGGTGCTATCAGATTGCTCTCAGTGAAAAAAAGCAATTTTAAATTACAAAACGTGTAAGTTCATTGTGACTTTAGTGCTGGTATAGCAGCGTATGGCAGGCACTACGCCATTAAATGCATTGAGCGAGCTATTTTGTGATGTTTTTAAACAAGCATACTGTGGTTCTGCTATATTGGCACTAGCACTAATCCTAACACCTAACAGGAGCAACATACTGTGCCTGTTGAGAGCAACCGAAATATTTTACAGAAAGAGGTAGAATTTCTTTTGCATTTTCTAAAGTATTGGGTATTGAAGATAGGTTATTTAAACCAGCATTTTCCTTAACTGTCCTGTTTTTTTTTCCTTTGTCTTTCCTGCTTTTCTTAAGACTGTCCTGCGATTCTCGTTTTGAGTTATCAGTCAACATTACTAGATGGTAAAATAGGTACATACTGGCATTTCATCTTTCATTGTAAAGCATTTAAAAGAGTGACAATGATGTCTGTCATGAAAATTCTACTGTTGCCAATAAAAACTTAAACGAATAAATCGGCATGAATCTTGATCAAGAAGAAGATGATCTTGCCGAGGAACTGAAACAAAATTGTGACGAAAACAATAATGAGATCGACTTGAACAAATCTGCTGAAATATTTTGCAAACTGGCCAAAATTTATCAAAAGCAAAAGCCAGACGACATCAAAGATCGGATGGTTTGTTTGATCAGAAGCGCTGCTCTTTTCAACTCTGCCATACTGCGATCCTCGGACAATGCTGAGAAACTCAAAAAAGATTTGCAAGACTTTTGTGGAAAATTACTCGTTGAAGCTGGCGCAGAAAACAAAGACGCTGATTTAGTGCAAGAAGCAGAGAGTGTAGCTCGATCGATCAAGCACATGCGGGACAGTGTGTGCACAAATCTTGGTAAACTAAAGAATATTCCAGATGACGTTTGTCCAGCAGACCAGGCCATTCTTGAAGTTGGCATCAGCACTAATGTCGAAGAATTACAAAACAGCCTTGCAGCCAATTTCACAAACATCATGGCTGATGTTGCGAAGTTCGCAGAGCATGTGATGGGCGAGCCTCCTTGCGAGTTTTCATTAGCAGGGATGGGCTCGTTGGCAAGAAAGGAAATAACGCCATATTCTGACTTTGAAAACATGATTCTTTTGGAGTCAACTGGCGATGATTACGAAAACATGTTGAATTACTTTCGATGGTATTCAGTCATTTTTCAAGTCATCTTGATTAATCTTGGCGAAACAATTATACCAAGCGTATCAATTTCTGTGTTGAATGATAAAAACTCAAAAAATGGCGACTGGTTTTATGACAAAATCACACCACGCGGCATATGTTTTGATGGAATGATGCCTCACGCCTGCAAATTCCCGTTAGGACGAACACAACCCACCAAAGACAAGCCCTGGAAAACTGAACTGATAAAGCCAGTCAATGAAATGCTCAAGTATCTTAACAGTGACGAAAGCTTAAAAAATGGATATCACTTGGGCACCATCCTCACTAAAGCATGCCATGTTTATGGAAATGTCAGAGTGTTTGAAGAGTTTGAAAATGGAGTTCGTGAATTGACTGAACTTGAACCAACAGAAAACGTTCAAAGTTCAGTCAAAAAGCAAATTACTGAAGATCTTGCTAAATTTGCAACTCGTCGATCGCTTGTTGGCGTTTACACCACAAAACATTTCAATGTGAAGCAAGTAGTTTATCGCAGCGCTACAATTCTTATATCAGAAATGGGGCGCTTCTACAAAATCAATGCAAACTCCTGTTTTGACATTCTGAGAGAACTTGCTGTGAAAAAGTACATCAGCGAAACCACGAAGCAAAAACTTATGTTTGCCATTGCCTTGGCTGTCACGTCAGATTGAAATGGTATATGTTTAAAAAGAAACAAGATGACAACATGGATTCGATGGCATTGTTTTCAAGTTTGGTTGGTAAACCAGCTACATTAAGCTACTTTCGAATTGCATATGCATTGCAATGTGACATTTCAAAACGTTTCAACTTGAAAAAGCTACATTTGTATTCCAATCCCAAACTTCTAAATGTTAGTCTAGCTCATTGCTTTAAAGATTATAGTCCTATGTTTGATTTTTTAAGTGAATTCGAGAAAAAGGAAATTTCTAGACAAAGATATCATGAGTTTGATGAATGCATGGTTCGCTTGAATGAACGTATTTCTTCAAAGCAAGTGACAAACAATGCATCACATTTCAAAAGTAATGGAAGCAACATAGCCGCAAACTACTTTCTTTCATTAGGAAAATTGTTTCAGCGATTGTATTGTTACGACGATGCAATCGAGTGCTATGAAAGATGGCTGTCAATGATTGACCACAAGCATTTAAACATGCAGCGGTCAGCAGCATTACTCAAGCCCCTTGAATCAACTTTTCTTTACATTGTTGCGGATGTCAAAGATCGTGTTGGGATTTGTTTATTGAATTGGGGCAAATATGAAAGTGCAAAAGCAAGTTTTGAAAGCTCATTGCAGATTAAAGAATACCTTTCTTACGGAATAAATGTTGATCGAGGTGTTGCCAGCTCTTTGTATCAAATTGGTGCTTGCTTGAAATTCATGCACAAACTGGATGATGCTTTAGTTTATTTGGAAGCATTGCTTTTCATCAGAGAAAACACTTCAGTCAATGTTACAGCTGACATGAGTATTGCAAGTGCAGCTTATGAAATTGGTTATTGTTGCATGGAAAAGCGTCAAAAACAAAAGTCTATGAAGTACTTGAAACAAGCATTACAAATCACTGAAAACGTTGCTTGTAACTATGGTTGTGATGTTGCCAAAATGTTTCAAGCGATTGGTTACTGCTTTCAAAGAATGCATGAAGCTGATATTGCTAAATATTATTTGGAGAAAGCGTTAGTTAGAAATAATCGGTTACCATATAATTTTTCAACGGATACAGATCTTGCAAATACCATTTCTATGAATGGTCACTGTTTATTCGACTTAAGTAGACCAAGAGAAGCTCAGTTGCTGTTTGCAAGAACTTTGCAGATTGAAGAAAAGTGTTCGCTTGATGTTACAACTGATCGTAATATTGCAGAGACGTGCCTCTGGATTGGTCGTTGTTTTATCGATATGGATGAACCAGAAAAAAGCAAAGCATTTGTAGAAAGATCTTTGACGATATATGAAAAAACATCACTTGATGCCAAAGTCGACCATGCTGTTGCAACAGCAAATTATTGGATTGGTTATTGTCTACTGAACATGAAGAAACGAAGTGAAAGTTTGGAATTTTTGCGGAGAGCTTTAGCTACGTGGGAAAAATTATCTCGTCATGTTACAACTAATTGCGATATTGCAAGTACAAATTCTTGCATTGGGCTCTGCTTAAGAGATCTAAAGATGTTGGAAGAAGCTAATCTAGTTTTTCAAAAAGCCTTAATAATTTTTGAAAATTCATCTTTTGATGTCACAACTGATTTGGATACTGCTAATGTATGTAAATGGATTGCTCAATGTTTGATTAATATGAATCAACCAAAAGAAGCTCAATCCTTTCTTGAAAAAGCTTTGCTTATTTGTGAAAAAACATTGCCTGATTCCTTTATTGATAATTATTATGATATCGCAATAATGCAATACTGGATTGGATACTGCTTCGAGGAAACGAATAGCTCATATAAAGCCCTAGTGTGCTTCGACAAAGCTTCGGAAATTGTTGAAAATGATATCATTAGGCGTTGTCGGTGATAGTAATACACAATAAATTTTTTTGGCCTTTAATATTTGCTGCATTAGAAAACACTTCCAACTTTTTAGCACTTTCCACAATCATTATTTCATAATAATGAACTTGGTCGTAGCATAATGCGTCCTTCTAAAGATATAGCAGACAGATTTTGTTTGAATCCCCAGTTGCTGCAGTTTAACATCTCTTTGGTTTTCACAAGATGGTCATTTTTAATTTTCCAATATGCATTAGATTTTTGCTTACAAAATTCCCACCGCTGTATCTCACATACTTTTTTATTTTTGTTCTTTCTAACCTTGAAAGAACATTTTGTGAAACATGTTATTTTCACTTAAGTCAAAGAATCATTGCACAATGCATGCATCTGCAGCCGTACAAGGACTGCATTCCACATTCCATGTAGTTGCTGGACTTCAGGTACAGTGATATTTTAAAGGACTTCACTTTTCTACCTCGCTTTGCATTAGAATTTCTATTGGATGATCCATTTATCGGTCTTACGGTTCTATAATTACCTTTGGTTTGTATTGAGTTGTTGGTTCATATAAGCAAAATTGAACTGTAAAAAATTTAACTGGTGAGTAATCAAAGACTACCCTGCGCGTTTTATTACAAAAGTTTCGAAATGCTATTAAAAAAATATCAAAGTTTGTCGTGCACTTATCTCCTAAAGTATTGTTTCAGTTTTTCCTTCCGGTTGTGTTTTGTACAACGGACCTCATTCTCTTGAGTGCATGGTTACGATTTGGCTGGAAGCTGGCTGTACAGAAAACGGAGAATATTTTCCATCCAAACTTTCCATAGACCTATTTTCTGAGCATGAAAACTTGACTATTACGTAAGTTTAATCGTTGGTTATGTTGCCTTGTTTTACGTAGTACAAGCAATAGCTTTAAGATGTCTTTTATTCTTAGAAATTTGCACGTACAGTAGATAAATTACAGTTTTCTCGGATTCGCTAGCGTTTTACCTTGTCTTTGCAGGTATTGCAACTCTTTACCCATTGATTGAGCGCACGTGGCGAAGTATTGCTTTAATAATGTATCTGTTGATTGACGATATGCTGTGTTGCGTTGCGTGCGTTTTCAAGATTTGCAGATGTCGTATGTCAAGCAATTAACGTCACTTTTTTAGCCAACTGCGACGTCACTATGAAGAAATATCAGAAAAATCCTTAAACTTCGATCCTCCATCACAAATGCACTGCTTTGGAATAGGTAAACTTCTTACGTGGAATTACTAGTTATTGAGTTGCACTGTTTTGTGACTACTAGGCTAGTGTTGCACTTTGTGTAGTGAAGTGTTTAGTTGCGGCGGCGATAGCTCAGATGGTAGAGCGTCGGGTTAACAGTCAAAAGATTGCTGACTCCCAGGAAATATGTCGCAGTGTTCTTGGAAAGACACTTTACGCTTTTTTCCCATTGGGGCCAAGCAGTCTATCCGTTTTCGTGGCCGAACCTAACGAAAGACTTGCAAACAGAACCAAAAAAACAATGCTCAGTGTCGATGTGGTTAGACAGACGCAAAGTGCTTGACTCTTGATTCATTCGCTTGAACGAATAAACTGTATTCGATCAGATTCAATTACTGTAGTTACCTAATCTAAATCATCAGTTGCTGAAAACTAAGTTACGAGTAAGTAAAATTTTGACTGTCTTAGCATATGCGCTGAAAGCATTTGATTACGGCCTGAAATTTTATTTCGTGTTGCCATTGAATGGACTTTGACTCTGAATATTGCATTGATCGAAATCATGTTGAATTGTCTATCCTTTTTTTTTTTCTTGCTTAAATATTCCTTCAAATAAATGCTTTGATTAAATCGAGTGATACGTTGGCTACTGCTAGTCGATTATTGTGAATAGTTTACCGTCTCCATTTTAGAATTTCCACAAGGCTGTAAATTCTACCGCGGCCCACATTCGTTGGAATGCTTGAGAAGCATTTGGCTTAAAGTGGGATGTACACTAGAAGGCGAAAATTCGCCCGAAAAGCTACCTCAAAAATTGCTTGATTTCCTGAGCACTTTGACTTTGATGTAAGTTTAAAGTGACTACTAAAATATTTACTTTAAACTTAAAAGTAGAAATGGTCTTACTATACGTTGTTGAATGTTGTTGCGGCAATTAATATCAATGCTGCTACAAAATTGTCACATTATGGCGTCATAAAAGACATGTTAAAACATGCTTATTTGCCGTATTGCAGCAACAGACAAAATTTTCAAAGCAAATATTTTTGATCACAACTGTGAGGTAGCGCTTACCTCACATATTTGCTTTCCCATTAGGCTAGTGTTTCATCAGCATCTAAATTCACACATAGCCTATTCTGGAAGCCCACCCGAACATTCAAGTCACACACGAGGGCAATTTCTGCACTTGCCATCGTACTCTTTTTTCAGATTACTCTGATCAAAGTCTGACAACAAGGTCACCAGAACGAGGATTCTTGACCAGTATCACACTGGCACTCAACTGAGCTCAATTGCATTGCGCTAGCACCACTAATCATGAACACCATATATGACGTCACAGATATAAGGCATCATATATGACATCACAGATATTTTTTATTTAACGCTAAACATTTTCGAACATTTTTTATTTAACACCAAACGTTTTCGACCAGCTCTTTACCAAAGATTTAGATATTTATTACTTACTTTGTCAATCTTATTTTCATTATCATACATAAATAAGAGGGTCTATCTTCCAACATTGCTTTTTTAGCTGCTTAGACCGAAAATTAACTGGACTGGGTCCGACCTGGGGCTTTGAGATTGAACATCTGCTACTGAAATCATGGGCTTTGGTTAGATTCTGTAATGATTTAAATGTTGTTATTAACCGCAAGCGCAAACGAGTAGTGCTTCGCCCCAAGACTGCAAGGTCATAAAACTGTTATCTTTCCTTGGTGGAACAAATACAATCGAGCTTAACAATAACTTTCATACATTATTTCATAATGTTACAGGGATGTGAAGCAGTACTTTTACAACTTTACTATTCACGCTTCTTCCTGGAGGAAACCAGCGCAGTTGCAGTGCTATGGGATTGGTAAGAAAATATTGCATGATTACGCTCACGGGTAAAGTGAAGTGCTTTTGACTTGATGTTCCATTTTGTCTTGATGACGCTTTAGCAACATAATCGCATTTCTCCGATGTTTAGTTATTTTGAAATACAGAAAACTTAATGCCTACTTCCCATTGGGATCATGCTGTCTACTCGTGGTGGTAAAAGGATTTCAAGTAGCACCCAAAAAGAGTAATTTGTGTTGGTGTGGTTGGAGTTAAAAGGATGCAGAGTATTGTAAATGTTATTTTGATGGAGAATCTGTAAGTCAGTAAAACCAAATCTTTTTCGAAAATAGTTTATTTATGTAAAATCGATTTAATAGTTATGTAGAATCACCAATACATTATTTTGATATTACAAATCTACCAAACTGCCGCTGTTGGTGAGATTCAACCTCCAAAATTACATCAGATGCTGGGAATCTGCTTCGTACCGATTAAATTGGTTAGTAAAGTTAACTATGATGCTCTTCATAATAACTTGATCAATTTGATTTTCAGAGTTTCCTTTCGGTTGTTTCCTGTTCTACGGTCCGCACACCGCTACGTGCTTGCAGTCCATATGGCAGGATGTTGGTTGCCTCACTACTGGATACCAGTACCCAGAAAAGTTGACCCTTCCGGCTTTAAATGCCTTAAACAAACTCAATTTAGTGTTAGTTTGACTTTAGTTTTAGTTGATATAAATGACATATTATTTGCGCCTACGGAGGTATCGAATGAACACTTTTATTGCAGCTTTAACTGGATCTGATTTAATTTGGTAGTACTGGTAGTTCAAAAACTTTGAAAAAATTGTTTTCAAAAACTTAAATTTATCTCAGTTGTAAAGTAAATTGATTCACGCGATTGATAATGAAAATTACATGGGTGATTTTTGAAATTTTCTGAAAGCATACAAATGCAGCATCTTTGATCATTTAGTTCTTTTTTTTTGCAGAGAAGTGATCGATCGCATGCTGGAATTTTCGCAGGCAGCTGAAAGCCACAAATCTGCTCAATTAGACTGCTATGGCTTGGGTAAGTTATATATGAATGATTCTAGTTCTAATGGATAGTTGTTTCCAGTGAGGGGCTTAAATCGTATGCTTATTTTCTAATCTTATTTCATTAAGTTCCTTAAGTTCAAAAAATTTTTTCAAGTAGGAATTAGTTTAAAATTGCTTTGTTTTTATGCGGGATTCTCTGCAAATCAAAAAAAAAAGAATTTAAGTTTACAAGATTTGAAGTTTGTCGCGAGAAGAGCATCATTGTATTCGAAGTGAAAAATTACCAAAGCTTCTCCTGGGCTGAATATTGGCAACGGTGAGTCGTAAGTGTCGACCATTAGTTTGTGACTTTAAGTGGGTTGTACACTTGAGTAAGCAGCCATTATCAGTGACCGGCAAGGGTTAACTAGTGATGGAAATCTACTTTTTGGCAACGTGGAAACGGCCACTTTTTTGAGCGCATCACTGAGGTTCCATGGTTGCAGCATGCATTTTGAACACAAACAGATGAAACATGGCACAAAACAGTACTAAGTGATAACTTTAGTCACCATAAAAATAAAAGATTCGTTTTTTTCTAGAATTTCCGCAAGGTTGTTTGCTTTATTATGGCCCGCACTCGGACGACTGCCTATATTCATTATGGCTGAAAGCAGGGTGTGTGAACGAAGGATATGATAATCCATACAATATGTCGATAGCTCGAAAACGGAAGTACATGGACATGAACATAGAGTAATGAATGATTTCTACCTACAGTACTATCTTGTAAAAACATTAAACAATCAAAACGTGTGCGTAAAGTTGGAGAACATTGTTTCCGGCTGTTAGCGATCATCAGCATCCCCAAAACACATCTAAGTGTTGAACCCCAGCCAATTATGACATTTAGAAACCCCAGCAAACTGCTTGCTCACGTTTGCAGTTTTTTTAGGTTCAAAGTTGTTTTAAGTTTTGTTTTGCCCTGTATTTAGGAAGCTCTGCGCATAAACGTTTCGAGTTGCTTGCAGTATGAGGTTTGGGTGCGCAGTACTTAAATCTTGTGGAAATCGTTCAGACATCTCAAGGGTCGGCAACGAGGCCGAGAGGGTAAAAACGTCGTTTTTACGGAGATTCTGATCGTATGATCTGCCTAATCTCGCCTTGTTCACGTTGTTGCTTCATTCGAAAAATTTGGACTAGGAATTCGTCCAAAAAAATAACACCACTATCACTTTTTGGGGGCAGGAGGGTAAAGAATAAAGATGCATCGGTCGAAAGTGGATTTTGGTACACTAATTTTGAAACGCTCATCATGTCTTGCTAACTTTCTTGTTCAAACTCTTGTAGACATAGGATAAAATACTAAAAAATTTGTGTATCTTTATAGGGAAGTTGAAGACCACTTCTATGACATCATGCTTGGAGCTATTTCGTCACATAAGGATTCTCAGCTGAGATGCTTTGGAATGGGTAAGGCCGCAGTTTGAGTTTCCCAACAAGTTTTATGAGATGTAGTGTAATCTGTTTTCATGGTTTCACTTACGGTGAGCAATTCGCTGGATTTGGATGCAGATAATTATAGTATTACTCTACATGTAAGTAGTTATGGTTTTTATTCACCTTGTTGCTTTGGACAGGAAGCTCCTAAAGGGATTAGTTGTCTTCGAGTCAACCTGCTGTCCGCTGCTTGCGAAGCTTCACACTTTTGTTAGTAGCGCTAAACGTCAATCATGAAAACAGTGAATTTCAATTTTAAAGTCTTTGGTTTGGTCCAACTGAAAGTCGACCCAAATACAGCGTTTTGTAGCACGTACTCTAGTAGGCCACAAAACTGCTAAATGGCGTCGTGCTGTTGGTTGTGGTGTTGAAAAAATTATTTTTACAGTATTTCCACAAGGCTGTGACTCCTTCCTCGCCCCATTCACCGATGATTGCTTGGGAGTAATCTGGAATGAGGTTGGGTGTTTGAATATTGGCTGGCAAGAACCATCGAACTCAACGAAGTACAAATCGCTCATCAAAACTCTCTTGTAAGTATTTCGTGATTTTGACACTTCTGTTATCGCAGCATCCTCAGTATTTGTAGAATGACCAAACTGAAGAAATAGCTGGAGTGCTAATTTTCATAAAAAAATTACATGAACTAGAAAAATTGTTAAGTAATAATAACTGCAAGTTAAGGATGTTTATTTGTGAATAATGTTTGTCGATATCGTTTGTTAATAATGAAATCAACTGAGCAAAACACTGCAAACTAAACAAGCGTTCCCTAGTTTTTTTTTATTTGTTTTTTAGCTTTTAAACGGTACTTCTTTTTGTTAGTGACGCGTATGATTGCATGTCCGGAATTTTGCACAGAGCTACTGCAGAAGATCCAGAAGCGCAAATTGATTGCTTTGGTTTTGGTGAGAATTTTGTCCACACATTTATGTTTTCACTGAAGTAGCCATGCACTGTGCAGAGCTGCATATCTTTGATCAGCTTTGTTTAGCTGCTGCAAAAGCTTGCATTATCCAGTCATATTTCAGCTAATATTAAATAGTAAAATGTTCTGTTGAGTGCCAAATGATAATGTTCTGTTGAGTGACACGAAGAGCATACATCATTATCGTGTTGTTAGCAACATCTAGTTTTCGGTCAAACTCAGTAATGCAAAAATAAAAACCTAATTTTAAGTTGATGTTTCGAAAGCAATCCACAATCTTTTCTGAGCTATACATTGCTCTATGTTCAACGGTTTTGATTTTTTATCGCAGAATTTCCTCGTGGTTGCCAGTATTATCGAGGTCCACATTCGATGAACTGTTTAGCTTCAATTTGGCGAGACGAAGGTTGTATTGATGAAGGTTTTGGTTTTCCGACAAATCTAACCAAACCAAATTTGGAGACCCTCAGATCCTTGGCAATCAAGTAAGATAATTAATTGAGGTAATTGTACTGTATGTTTTACGTTTTCACTAGTTGGTGTAACTTGTGAGAATAGCACTTGCTTAGATTGTACCTCAACCTCTTTTCAAAAATTAACTAACAATTCTTCGAATTTTTACACTGCGAAAGATTTCAAGTTTGAAACGCCAAAAATGTTAGTCATGCGTTTGATTCTCATCTAAAGTTTTACTTGAAGAGTTGAAATCGCGAAATCACAGATAGTCAACCAAACAAAGTGTCAAATTTGCATGAGTTGAGCTAAATGCCTGTTTGAATAGCCTGGAAAAGAAGACCTTTTTAATTGCGTCGGTTTCAAACTCATCTCGCTCTGATCTAGCATAAAAAAAGTTTGATTGTGACAGAGATTTGCAAAGTTATGTCCAAGAGCTCGTCATCAAATCAGCAATGTTGGTAGGAAAGGCACAGCTGCTTTGCTATGGAAGAAGTGAGTTGAATCTAGGGGAACGTTTTTTTTTTTTTTTTTTGAATGAGACTAGGATGCAATTAAAGAGATATAAAATTTTTGGATAAAACTTTGTTTTCTTAGTATTTTTGCATAACATTATAGCGCATGATTATGTGAATCAAATTGGAGGTATTTGAAGCTTTTTAATGATAAAAGTCACAAACTGGTTCTATATGGCCAATCTTAACTGCATGTTTACTAAAAAAACATGGATGTTTGGCAGTTACAGATTCGAGAAGTACCAACAAAAATTCATAAACGCCTGTAAACTAATGTGTTCTTTGTAATAAATAGAGCAGTATTTTTAGCTTGTGATCTTTGCAGATTTTGCCTTTATTTGTATAGAATTTCCGAAGGGTTGCCGATACTTCCGAGGACCACATGAACTTGAATGCCTCACAAACATCTGGAATAGCGTTGGTTGCACCGACCAAGGACTGCAGCTTCCAACTCTCAGCCTTTCTAACGTCTGGAATGGTATGAATCTAAAGTAAGCAAAACTATAAAGCCTGTACTACTCTTGACTGATTTCAACTTCAAAGTTCAAAATCTTTTAATGTTGCACGCAAGATAGTCAATCCATCACTGACATTATCTTTTTGGGTTTTTTTTGTTGTCATCATTAAGTTTGTAACTAACTTTTGTATCCGAAATTACACATACTTTCCTTTTTAGTGGTTAATTAAATTTAAAATCACAGAAAATAGCCATGTAAAAGGATATCAAGAATTTCTAAGCTTTTCTTTCGTTTTTTTTTCCAGTAATATTGAGGACTCGATGAATGGTATTCGCATGAGGGCTCTACAAGCCAACCCAGAAGCTCAACTTAATTGCTTCGGTTTAAGTGAGTACTTTTAGCTCCCAACTACTTATATTAAACTTGATAGATAAAAGTGAAGCGGTATGAGACCAAAAATAAGACTGGGTATGATTAGTGAAATCGTCCAGGTGGTTGCATATTTGTTTTGGAACCGAGAGGTTTGAGGTTCAATTACGTATTCAATTAAACAAGAAACTCTTTCTCATCGGCTAGCTACCGCCGCTGCACCTCATAGTAAATAACTGGGCAGTCCAGGTACATGCAATACGTGTATGTGTGCCCCTCCAACTCTTTTACATTGCAAAGAGAGTACGTATACTGAATATTTTCAACTTATTCCAGAATTTGATACCGGATGCAGTGTTTTTGTCGGAGCTCAAGAGTTGCCCTGTTATGAAAACATATGGAAAAAGGTTGGTTGTTTGGAAAGTGGATACAGGCATCCTGGAAATTTGACTCGAGGAAGATTGGAAAGATTCTTTCGGCTTAATCTACTGTAAGTTTTCATTTTATGTTTTGTTTCACCCTGTAATTTAACGTGATGTAAGCAGATAGGTAGCGCTTAATTGTAAGCGAGCTGGGCTACATATGCTTAAAGATGTGCTACAGACTTTTAGCTTTATGCAAAATTTGGTTTGTTTGCAGGGAAGTCGAAGATCTGTTCCGAAGTATTCTTCAACACGCGTTTTCACCGCCTGACGGAAACGCACAGCTCGACTGCTATGGAAAAAGTAAGAATTCGTGATTTGAATTAGCTTGAGCTAAGGCAGAAGAAATCATAATTCTTGACTTTGCGAGTGAAAAAGCCTGGGTTTGATTCCGGGTCTTGCTAAATTAAATATCATTGAAAGTACTGTTTATTACTCTAAGGCACAGTGCCGACTTCGATCTTCACTGACGGACAGATTAGCCTGGTTCGAAAACCCAACGGTCACTTCGCTATGATTTGACTAATCGACGACTTGGTAGATATATTCGGGTCCGCGACAACTGACACCAATGTCCGCGACAACTAACACCAATGTAGGCGGTCAGTTTGTTCGCGTTCAGTTGAATTGGTTCGATATATTCTAAGATATTTTCATCACGGGTAATATCAGCCTTGTACTACCTAAATGGCTAGAACATGCTTTCTTTTTGTTTTGCTCGAAAATGCAATTAATTTTTTTTTCAAGTTAAATTTTGCTCGATGACGTTTTTCCTTTATTTCTAGGCTACCCTTTATCATGCGAGCGTTTCAACGGCCCGCATTCATCAGACTGCCTGGCCGCGGTCTGGCTGAAGACCGGCTGTGAGTCCAGTGGTCGGTTATATCCTGGGGACTCTGCCAATGCTGATGATGCAGCTCTTAATGCAATGAATCTGATGTAAGTTCACGAAGTTGAAAAACGATTGTTGTTGTCGTCGAAAGTTCGCCTTAAAATTAAAATTTAGCACGAACTAAAATAAACAAATCAGAACAAAAGAGATGAAACAAAAATTTAATAAAAAACGATAAAAATTATCTTGAAAACTAGAAACAGAGGATGATTTTCTAGATTAGGAGATAATATTCATCCAAACTCTCTGTGATGAGTGTACACTAATACTGCTGATTGATGCGGTTCTTCTGGAATTGTAGAGCTGTTTTTTACAATTCCTGACCTGTAAAACTCGCGGCTGTTCTGACATTTCGTTTCGAGTAGATGTGTAGCCCAAGCACAATGACGCAGAGCCCTCACTCGTTACAAAATTGCGACAACGAGTCAACGATTAATACATCACGGCATAATATACGATTGCTTTGTAGTTCATTTGAAGATTATGTGTCACAAATGGCAAGACGATCTCTAACAGGGAGCCCAACCGACCAAGTCAATTGCTTCGGACTAGGTAAACAACTAATAAGCAATGTACTTAACTGCTGATGAGAGGTTGTTGTATTCGCATTTTCTGTACGGTTGGCTAATTAGATTTCAGTCAAAATTTCTTGGTTTGTTCGTACTCTTTATCGACGCGTAATTTTGTTGATTTTTATTAGATTTTGCGTTATTTTCTGCTACATGACATAGAGTGCGTTTTACTGAAAGCGGAATGAATGACGGAGAGATGCTTTTGCTGATAAAAAGTTGTTGTCTTAACTGATAACTGCAATCAATGTAATATTTACGTTTTATATGTCTGGCCTTGTATTTTTAAGCAAGGTCATCAACTTCAACGGTTAAAACTTCACTTCGTTTTTAGAATTTCCTGCGGGTTGCGAGCATTTCTTCGGACCTCACTCACGAGTTTGTTTGGCGTCAGTTTGGAAAATGTCCAAATGTATCGCGGATGGTTGGGGGAATCCAAATAACTTGACAACCAACGAAAACGAAACACTTCAAAATTTCAATCTAATGTTAGCATTTTGAAGATTGAAACTATTTTGGTGGCTGATTTTGTGGCAGTAGTCACTCCAATTACATTATAATGTATTAGAACAGAGGTGGATGAAAAATGCTGATACAATTTATTCGTTAGTTGCTATAGCTTCATGGCATTGTTAAGTTATTATGATTTCGTATGTATTAGAATTAGTTCTATCAAAGTGCACTGTGGTGTCGAAGAAGTGGAAATGTATTTTATAATTTGAATTTTCGGTTATTAGCTAATACTGATTTTTTCATCAAACGATTCAAAAAGTGTTCGACAAGAGAGCTAGTGTATGTATTATGAAGAGGCGTGCAGTGCTTATCGGTTTTTGTTTAGAGAATTGAAAGCTCATGTGGCTAACTTATCCTTCAATTCGAATGCGGATGTCTATGCCCAAACGCAATGTTTTGGCCGAGGTAGGTGGGAAAATGCAGGAGTAATCTAAAGCATTTGAAATATTTTCTATGGTTAAGACAATGCAGTGTACCCTATTAAGGGCATGCTCGGCTATCATTGTTGTTCTGAGATGATACATTATCACCAAAAGTAGATTAAGTTTGACCAGCAGTTATAGTTTATTAGCTGTCCTTGCCGTAGAATAGTATTTGAAAATGCTGCTATTTTAGAAGATTGGTTTATGTCTCACACTCAGTCGTGTGTCGCTGGCTACTTACAGTAACTAAATTCTATTTGATGGTT
Organism: Trididemnum nubilum; assembly: GCA_963965965.1. NCBI lineage: Eukaryota > Metazoa > Chordata > Ascidiacea > Aplousobranchia > Didemnidae > Trididemnum > Trididemnum nubilum. The sequence goes on along the minus strand of OZ014485.1, from coordinate 37,947,750 downwards.
TATCGATCTTAAAAAACCTTAGTTTATGAAATTTTGTCCTTTAGAATTTCCTGCTGCTTGTGACTCATATGGAGGACCACATAAGATGAACTGTCTGATTACAATTTGGACCGAGGTTGGGTGCACTGAAAACGGGCTAGAATATCCACCCGCTACGTCACAAAAGAAACTTGTGGTTCTAAATGGCTTAAATATTTTGTAAGTTAGTTCGCGAAGTGTTTTTTATGTCAATTTATATGGAGTCGATTATTTTATTTGTTTGTACAGTCAACTTTAAAATGCCGGATACAAGATGCTTTTTACGCACCGTAAAAATATCTCTCTGCTTGTCGCTTTTGAAAGTTGACTGTCTTGGTTGAGATTATTCAATTAGATTAAAAACCCATTACATATATTTGAGGCAGCTGTTTCGAAGAAAAGCTGAGGGTTTTGATCGCTCTGCCAAAAGTTCGTTTTTAAGTTTTGTTGTCAAAGGTTTATTAATATGTAGAAAAGTACGGAAATTATTCTCCAAATTTTACAAAGCAGCTCTGGCACGTGTCGCTCAAGCACAATTTGATTGCTTTGGAATGCGTAAGTCTTATTTTTCACTATTATTATTTACCGTTTTGTGTAAGTTTTTCGGCTCGAATATTACTTCCTTAACTGGAATGGTGAAAAGGGTTGATTTAGTATAGAAAGACGCTCTGAACGATATACATGGCAGGGGCATGCACAATTGCACAATGCACATTGTATGATGCACAAACATGCGAATACAGATTATCGAGAGAAGAGTCGAAAATCAAATACATTACGTCACATGCTGATTCGCCTGTAGTCGTCAGACGAAATTCTTTAACTGGGCTTCAAACTCATGCCAAATCAACCCAAGAGGTGCATCTGATATCGAGGTAGCAAAAGTCTTTTTACACAGGTTAGTTTTAGATTTAGACCACTCTGTCGATGTAGCTCTGTTGGATGTGGTAAACATGGCTTTTTCCCATTTGCGGGCAACTATTACCCTAGAAGTTAATCTGGATGAAAACAGACATGATGACGTTTAAAAGCGCCTCATTCGTGGTTTTAGTGTTTCCAAGCGGCTGCTTGGCTTACAATGGTCCCCATGCGATGCCATGCCTCATCTCGATCTGGAACAGCAGCGGTTGCCTATCCCATGGGCTCAATTATCCCCATCGGTCTTCTAAGAAAACACTAACAACAATGGATGGCCTTAATATAGAGTAAGGATTGTTGTGTGACTTTTCATAATTAAATGATCTGAAGTCTGGATGGAAAGGTTATTGCTGCTGCCAAAGTGATAGACCTTGGTTTGATTCCTAGTTGTGTCGAGTCTTACTTTAAGCACTTGCTATTCAGAGCTTCCTCGGTCGCTTGGCGTATGTTTCTATGGTCAAAATATCTCAGCAAAATTAAGGTTTATTTAGTCTTTCTAAGAGCTGCCAACGACCAGCTTCGGTGTTCTAGAACGGCGACTACCCAAACAAGAATTGCCTTGAATATTATTCCATATATGTCGCACCAGCAGCTTATGGGTTAGCGGTCCACTGCCCTACCTATTAGGGTTCTTACTTAGATACTGTGTTTAGTTATAGCACGTAGCAAGTAATGAAGCTTTTTTGCAAACGAATCTTTTGTTTAATGTCAGAAATTGTTATTTTTCAGGGAGGTCGATCAATACATGGGTTCGATTTTTGAACTGGCTCATTCCGACAACAAACAGGCACAAAGAGACTGCTTTGGGTTAGGTAATTTTTGCTCCCTTTGCATATTTAAACCAGAAACAAAATTTTAGATCACTCAAGCGACATTACGCTACTTTGGAAAAAATACTGTAGCAATTATAAGGAAACTTGTTTATTAGATGTTAATGCTCAAAACCGGCGTTTACCCGCTTCGGCTTGGTGCTTTTTTTCTTTTTGCAAACTTGTTAGTTTTAGTAGCTTCACTGCGTCAACATTCTGTCACGAAAGAAACTGGGGAAAATTCTGCTCGTTTGTAGCCTAACTGGTTACTTTGGTTTCAGTGTTTCCTGATGGATGCAGAAGTTATGTAGCCCCTCACTCACTCAAATGTTTGCAAACTATTTGGGAGGAGGTGGGATGTGTTCGTAGTGGTGCTGGGTATCCGCAAAACTTAAACACGCTGCACCTTAATGTTGCTTATCAAGAAAACTTAAGGTAAATTTTAAACTCCCTTATTAAGAAGGTTAGGGTTAAGATGTTGTTCGAAGCTTGATTAAAATTGATTTATCGATGAATGGCACTAGTCTGTTTTACATGAAAAAAATACGTGAAACTGCTGATTGAATGAGTCAAATGTTGACACGTTATAGTTTTGTTTGTGAATGGTTTGTAAGACCATACTGCTAAAGTTCTAGGTTTTGAGCAATACCGTCATTCTTGGCAAGAGATAGACTGGACAGCACACAACGCAGTATAAATTTGCGTAAGATTTAAAAATTCTTATGATTTGAACAAACATTTTTAGAACCGTAGAAGATTCACTGAAGGTTTTATTCCATGATGCTCTATCTTCAAATGTGTCAGCTCAAATAGATTGCTTTGGAATTCGTAAGTAGATGAACGAGTTCACGGTATTATTTTTGAATAATTAAATAGGTTATGTCCTTTACGTTTAGCAAAAAGTAATGCAAAACCTAAATCAAAGCGTACGATTCGATTTTCAAAAAAGTGAAATATGTTTCGTTTTAAGCGTTTGCTTTTAATTTTGAGAAAAACCCTTTTTTGTTTTTAGCAGATATTGTTGTCGTTTTTCGTATATGTTTATGGGTAGACAATAAACATGAGTTCTATTCTTGTCCCTGGTCGTTTTCACTGACGTTCTAAGGGTCCACGACAAATGACCGCGACAAACTGACCGCGAACCATCTGACTGCGAGCAAACTGACCCCGGCAACGCCGATTGGCTGAAAAGGGCGATCCTAAATATATTTTTACTATCCCCAGAGCCATCTTGCCCAAACCCTCACTTTGTGACGAAATCAGTGACGAAACCACTGTAACGAAATTGTCGCTTCGCGGTCAGTTGACTTGGCTCCCTTTCTAAGGAGTTAGATTTAGTTTATGACGTAATGTATTTTCATTAAATTGTCTGTTTCAGGTTTTCCTCACGGCTGTGACCGCTACTCCGAGCCTCATACCTTACAGTGTTACCAAACCAGCTGGACGAACGGTGGCTGTATGGTAAATGGGAAATCCTACCCTGAAACATTAAGCCAAGCGAGAACGGTCTTTCCCGCAAAACTTACGATAGTGTACGAGATTTTTCAATTATTAGCATATTCAATATTCGTAATAGTTTCAAGCCTCTACAAGCCTAGCCTGGCGAAGAGTGATTACCCACAGTGCTGTTTGCAACGCCAAATTCAGTGTTAGCGCAGTTTTGAACTCTGCTTTTCAGTTTTTTGTCGTCTTCTAATTTCTGCCGGATTAATCGGTCTTATGATGTTCTCGATGTTTTTGCGTTTCTTCTCGAATGACGTAATACTATATAAGCTGACGCTTGACCTTTTATGCTCTTAGTATTTTTGACTTCGCTGTTTGAAAACTGTCAACTGTTTTCGAAAGACTGTGCTGTATTTGAACAACTGTTGTTTTTGGGATTGCCAACTGTACTGAAAGCCGATTTTTTGGACGCCAAAACGGTTGAATTTGGCGTTGCTCCATTTGCTTCCTCGAGGTTGGTGGGGATTCTTTAGGGTGCTCCGCCTGCTCCTAGTGGGTGCACTTCTCCTGCTCCTCTCTGGCCCGGGCTGACTTTCGCAGGGTCTGCGCGGCTGGCTCCCCCATGGGTTGGAGTTGCCCTGTTTGTCTTGGTGGGATCCAAGCCTCTCCCGCCCTCCGGCCGGCGTCCCCCCGCCCCTTCTCTCCAGCTCCGCCCCCTCCCACACCCCCTCCACTTGCTTGCTCGGATCTCAGGGATTCGTCTCTGCCTCTCCCCTCACATCCTCCCCTCCTTGACACCTGCCCTCCTTCCGCCTTCACCCTACCTGCCTCATCACCACCGCCCACACGTTCACAGTCGGCCCATACCTTGCCACCCCACTCTCGGGGAGGTCCACGCCCCTCACAAACTCTTCGTATTCTTCAATGGAGTGCCGGCGGTCTTCCTTCCTCCCGCCGTGCCGGGCTGATCGCTTTTCTCTCTGGCAGCCACTATGACCTCATTTTCCTCCAGGAAACTCATCTTTCCTCAACCAAAGAGTTCCAAATCCCTGGTTATTATACCCTTCGCACGGACCGGACATTCGGTAGACGGGGCCCTGTTTCCTCCGGTGCTCATAACACTGGTGGTGGTGTCCTCGCTCTCGTCCACTCTGACCTGGCTTTCTCTCCTGTTTCAGTCTCCTCTCTGTCTTCCCAGGACCCCTACTCAGACTACACCTGTGTTAAAGTCCTTCTCTCCAACCACTCTCCTCTTCAATTTCTTAACCTCTATTCCCCTCCCATCAGAAACACTCCTTCTGACTATCGCACCAGGACCTTCTGTCCTGACATCCTTCCTAACTCCCCTGACACTTTTATCCTCGGAGACTTCAATGCTCACCACCCAACATGGGACAGACTCATTCCCCCTAACCCGCTCGGAAATGACCTGTTTCGCTGGATCACTTCCTCCGGTCTGGAAATCCTGAACGACCCCGCCTCGCCCACGCTCCTTCACCATTCCACTGGGAGCCGTTCTTCCCCTGATATCTCGTTAGCTCCTGCGTCTCTCGCTCCCCACTGCGAATGGCGCACTCTCCCTGGCCTTGGCTCGGACCATCTCCCCATTGAAATTGTCCTCCCCCTCTCTCCAGTTCGTCACCCAAACACTCGTCCTCCCAAATTCAACTACAAAAAGGCCAGTTGGGATATTTACCAATCTTATATTGCTGAGCACCTTCCCTCTCTTGACTTTGATGCACTTAACATCCACCAGGCTGCCCACTCCTTTTCCCTCTTCTTAGTTGAAGCTGCCAAGGCCTCTATCCCTTTCGGCCGCCTTGGTCGTTCCCCCAAAGCCTGGTGGTCCCAGGAACCGGAATCTGCAGTGCGGGAACGACGGAGGGCCCGCTCCGTAGCACACCGATCTGAGTCACACCGCCTCAGATACATAGACGCTTCTCGTAGGGCGTCCTCAGTCATTTCTAGAGCCAAATCTGCAACCTGGCAAGCCACCTGTTCTAACCTGTCTCCCCGTTCTGATCCTCGTGCTGTCTTCAGGCTTCTCAATGCCATCTCTGGCAAAAAGAACACCTCCCATGACCCTTCTTTTCCTGATTGCACTTCCCCTCTTGATACTGCCAACCACTACGCCTCTTATCTTCGCTCACATCTATCTCAAGCGACACCCCGTTCCGCGCGCAGAGCTGAAAGACAGTTCATGAATGAACTCCGGAAAGCTAGCTGCGAGGATGCTTCTTCCCTCCACAATTCATTCTGCTCTCCCTTCTCCTTGAATGAACTCTCCACTGCCATCAGTAATCTCTCCTCTTCCACTGCGTCTGGCCCTGACCAGATTGCCTACCCTTTACTAAAGCACCTGCCCGAACCAGCACAGCTCCTCCTTCTTTCTCTTTTTAACAGGTCCTGGCACTCTCACACCTTCCCCTCTTGTTGGAAACCTTCCACTATCATTCCCATTCACAAACCTGGAAAACCCACTTCCTCTCCGTCCTCTTTCCGCCCCATTTCCCTCACCTCCTGCATCTCCAAGCTCTTTGAGCGCTTAATTCTTTCTCGCCTAACTTTTCACCTTGAATCTAATCATCTCCTCTCCACTTGCCAGGCCGGCTTTCGTCCTGGTAGGTCATCCCTTGACCAAATTCTAACTCTGTCTCAATCAATCTGGGATGGCTTCCAAAAGAAAAAACCTCCAGACCGAACCATTTTGGCTTCTGTCGACTTCTCCAAGGCTTTCGACTCGGTCTGGCACTCTGCTCTTTTTCACAAACTCCTCTCGCTCAAACTCCCCCCTTGCTTCGTTCTCTGGGTGCGCTCCTTCCTTTCTGATCGTAGAGCTAAAGTCCAGGTTGGTGGTTCCCACAGCCGCTCCTTCCGCATCAGACGTGGGGTCCCACAGGGCTCGGTTCTTGGTCCAGTCCTCTTCATTCTGTTTGTTGATGACATCACTAAGGATTTACCTCGGGATGCCCATGCCTCCCTGTATGCTGATGATCTGGCCATCTGGTCCTCTTCCCCAGACCCGCTCAAAGCTACCTCTGTTGTCCAGTCCTCCCTCACCGTCCTTGAAACATGGTCCAACTTATGGAGACTTCCACTCAATCCAAAGAAGTGTGAGTCCTCCTTTTTCTCTACAGATCCCCATCAAGCCACTTTCCAACCCCGACTAAACCTCTTGGGCTTCCCTCTTTTGTTCAATCCCACACCCAAATTCCTTGGAGTAACCTTTAATCGGACTCTGTCCTTTGGGGCTCATGTCCAATCCCTGTGTTCCAGGTTCTGCCCACGCCACGGAGCCCTTCGCTCAATTTCCACTGCCTCTTGGGGTCCCACAGAAGAGTCTCTCTCCCTGCTCTACAGAGCCTTTGTCCGTCCGGTGCTCACGTGTGCCTCTCCTGGGTGGTTCCCGTTCCTCTGCAACACTGCAACCAATCATCTGGAGGTTCTGCACAGAGCTGCATGCGGGGTCATTGCTGGTTGCCTCTCTTCCGCCCCCTCCTCGCTGCTCCTTCTCGAGGCCCGGCTCCCTCCTCTGAAGCTGACTCTGGAGCATCAGACCCTCTGCTCCTTTGGGCGTGCTCTGCGCCTTCCCCCCGACTTCTCCAGCCTTTATGCCTTGGCAATCAAAAACGTTCCCTGTCGGCTAAAGAAGAAACCCTCCTGGAGATCATTCTGTTCTTCAGCCACACTACCACTCCCATCCCCACGTGAGTCTCTGATCACTTGCCCCCCTTTTCCACCATGGTCCACAACCCACTTCACTGTTTCCCCCTTCATTCCCGACTGCACAGGCAGCAGTACAGCCCGACTCCAAATTGCTTCAAGCCGACTATCCTCCCTCCCCCCCTCTGATATCCAGGTGTGGACTGACGGTTCTGTCCCCTCCCTCTTCGGTCCTGGTGGCGCTGGAGTCCATGCTACATGCTCCAGGTGCAACACATCCCGTTCCCTATCCTTTTCCTCTGGTCCAGTTGCCTCCGGCTTCACAGCCGAGGCCTTCGCCCTCGGGCAGGGTCTTGCTTGGTGTGCTGGCCATTTGATGGCCTGCGGATTCCAGTCAGTTCTTTTCCTAACCGACTCTCAGTCAGCCCTCTCTGTCCTTTCTTCGGCCCCCACTTATCTCCTGCCTGGGTCCCTATGGAATGTTTGGTCCCTTGCCTCTTCCCTCTCCAACAATACCACTTTGAGCTTCCAATGGGTCCCCGGACACGCAGGTCTCCCCGGAAATGAAAAAGCCGATTTGCTTGCCAGGGCTGGTGCCTCTCTGCCCACTGGTGCGATCCCTAGCCCTCTCCTCCCAGTTATTGCCAAAGTCCGTTGTTCCCAATGCCGCAATTGGGGACGTCACATCTCTCACTCCCACCTGAACTTCCGGGTCCCCGGGGTCTCTTCGGAGGAACTTCTTCTTTCTCGCTCCATACGCAGTGAGCTCTCTCGTCTTCGCTGCCATGGTCACAGTCTTCTCTTATCTTCTTATCTTCACAGGATCAGTCGGAAGGAGAATTCTGATTGTAGTGCCTGTGGACACCCTCTACAGGACCTCAATCATCTCCTCCTCGATTGTCCTGCTTCTGAGCCCCTTCGCAAATCTATCTTTGGCTCCTCTCTTTCTATTCTCGATCTATGGTCCAGACCTTGGGGTGTGGCCCGACTGCTGGGTCTCCGCGGAGTTCCTCCGTGCCCCCATCCCTCGGAAGGGGTCGGGTAGTACCACCCACCACCACCACCACCAAAACGGTTGAAAACCGCCAGCTCCAGCAGTTTGACCATTTGATGGTGGTGGTTCTACCCAACCTCTTCCGAGGGATGGGGGCGCGGAGGAACTCCGCGGAGACCCCAACAATCGGGCCACACCCCAAGGTCTGGACCACAGATCAAGAATAGAGAGAGAGAGAGAGGAGCCAAAGATAGATTTACGAAGAGGTTCAGAGGCAGAACAGTCAAGGAGGAGATGATTGAGGTCCTGTAGAGGGTGTCCACAGGCACTACAAGCAGAATTCTCCTTCCGACTGATCCTATGAAGATAGAAGAAGACTGTGGCCATGGCAGCGAAGACGGGAAAGCTCACAGCGAATAGGGCGAGAAAGGAGAAGTTTCTCCGAAGAGACTTCGGGGACTTGGTGGTTCATATTGGAGTGGGAAATGTGACGTCTCCAATTGTGGTATTGAAAATAACGGACTTTGGCAACGACTGGGGGAAGAGGGCATTGGATTGCGTCAGTGGGCAGGGAGGCACCAGCTTTGGCAAGTAAATCCGCATTCTCGTTACCCGGGAGACCAGCGTGACCGGGGACCCATTGGAAGCACAAGGTGGTGTTGTTGGAGAGGGAGGAGGCGAGGGACCAAACATTCCAGAGGGACTCAGGCAGGAGATAAGAGGGGGCTGATGAAAGGATTGAGAGGGCCGATAGGGAGTCGGTTTGGAAAAGGACTGACTGGAATTTGCAGGTCATGAAGTGGCTAGTACACCAATCGAGACCTTGCTTGACGGCAAAGGTTTCAGTTGTGAAGCTGGAGGCAATTGGACCTGTGGTGAAGGACAGGAAATAGGATGTGTTGCATTTGTAGCATGTGACATACACTCCAGCACCACCGGAACCAAAAATGGAGGGGACAGAACTATCAGTCCATACTTGGATATCAGAAGGGGGGAGGGAGGATAGTCTGTTTGAAGCAGACTGGAGTCGGGTTGTACTGTTGCCTGAGCAGTCGGGAATGAAGGGGGAAACGGTGAAGTGGGTTGCAGTCCATGGGGAAAAGGGGGGCACGTGATCAGAGTCTCACGTGGGGATGGGAGGGATTGAGCGGCCTAAGAACAGAATGATCTCCATCTGGTCGTCAGCTTCATACCGCCATTCTTTTTATTTCATCTCCTCAATCACTCAATTGAAGAATTTTCGTTTCGTCTAGATTTGACTTCATCATTTCATGAACTTTATATTTTTACACCTTCGAAGCGGACCACTCATTATTTAAATCGATTTGAACTTTCATTTCCTTATAAGTTAAATGAAATTGTAATACAATTTTATCTTTGTTGTGTTTCTATTACGTTTCTATTTAAGTTTTCGAAGACGAATTTCAACGCCAATCTTTTAGTGTTAGTTTGTTAACATCTGACAGCATTCATTTTCATGCGTAAAACTGCATCGAACCTAAATTATTTCGAGTATCAAAATTAATTTTGAATTTTCACAACATAGGGAATGCTATTTTAAGAAAAGGAAGTCTTCATCATAGTAGAAGTGTACTCGACAATGGAAAGATTATGTCATCGGATTTTTGTGTAACCAGCTGTATTCAGAATTCTCCTGAAGCAGTGAAAATTGTTTACTGTATTTCGAAGAGTTCCATCCTAGTTATTTGGTTGACGAGTGACACTGTTTCAGATTCCATTGTCACGTATTGTATGTGTTTAGACACTTGGAAGAATTTGTTAGAAATATAACAGAGAAAGCATCGCTTGGTTCAACTACAGCGCAGCACGACTGCTATGGAAAAGGTGAATATTTAACGTTTGTTAGAAGAAACCCTGTACCACCTCACTGGTTTGTGATTTTGTAAAATTTTCTCTCAGAATATCGTAGCCACATGCAAAAGATTGTACAAAGCTTCGTTTATCATTTGGCCTAAGTGATGAGTGTTTAATCTTTCATCCAATTGAAATAAAAACAAACCTCTTCTAAAATGTTTGGTCATAGATCGGTATCTTATTTGATTTTCAAAGCAATACTTTGCGCAATGCGGAGCTTTTAGACTTTGTGTCATTTCCAAAATATGCCAGTTAACAAAATAAATTTACGTGAATGTTATCAGAAGAAGTTCAAGTTACCGGCATTTTCGCATCAAAATTCTTGGGAACCATAACATTAGTGATCTTTTTTCTAGTTTTTCCGGACGGTTGCACACAATATGATGGTCCAAACTCATTGGATTGTTACAACACTATCTGGCAGGAGATAGGATGTGAGGGTTTAGGCGAGGACTTTCCTTCCAAGCAACCACTAAGGATTGTAAATGCCTTTAAAAAGCTTAGTTTGACGTAAGTTCTATAAGTTGAATTTTCACGTTTTCGTAATAACTGACCTTTGAAGTTACAAGAACTTTTTACTTCTGAGATATAAACTTCTGTTCAGCTGCATAAGGTACATCGTAAAGCGTCTTATTCAAGACGCAATAACGAAACTATATCGTACGATCAGAGTCGTCGTAAAAACAATGCCATTTTCCTCTCCATCACGCTGCTGACATTGCTTTTGTCCTCTTGAGTCTCGACCACGTTGTCAAAACAAAATTTTAAACTCAAATACTGCGTTTGCTTGATGACGTCAATGGGATAAAATTTTAGCAAAAACAAACCATTTTCTCTTATTTACATCATAAAACTTAGCCATAAATGAAACATGTAAACGCGGAAACACAGCCCTAAAATTTCCAGTCGTTTTCCGGCTTGCGTAGCACGAGTTAAATTCTTTCCATCTTACATTCTTTGAAGTCCCGTCTTGAACCTTTTTTGGGCTTGCAGGAAATTCGAAAACTACGTTACCAACATATCATCACTTGCTGTTTATGGGAACGTACAAGCACAGCGTTCCTGCTATGGACTGGGTAAGTTTGTAATTTTTAGTATTGCTGTTCAATTACCGTAAGTTTTTTTAATAAAATAAACAATCTTAAGCAACTCGGATTTGGTGCCTCTTATGGGGGAAAGCATAGATTTATTAGATTAAAATGTATAGGTTTGACCTTATGAATGGGTCAGGTGAAACATATGATGTGAAAGCAGTAGAAACATGATTCTGAAGTAAATTTCATTTGTTTTTAGCTTTTCCCAATGGTTGCTCCACCTACAGGGGTCCCTACTCTACGAATTGCTTGGTTGAATTATGGTCGGATGCTGGTTGTACTCCACGTGGATTCGATTATCCAGGAAACCTGACGCATTTGGAGATGGAGAGCCTCTATTCACTAGATTTGAGGTAATCTGTATAGTCTTAAAAAAGGACTATGGTTACGTCGAAAAATGTAACGAGTTTACAAACGATAGTTGAGAGCTGTTGGCAACACTGTGGCCAATTAGACCTGCCCGGAATTCGTTGCTCGGACCTCCTTTTCCGGAGGTGAGCGTTGTAACCGTTCGACCAAAAGTCGAAGTTTTTCATAATTGCCAAATACTCCAAGCATCTGAATGTGTAATGCTCTTTAAACATTATAAAACTTCTGCCGTAATACATATCTAATCTTGTAGAAATACAAAGTACTTGACCATAAACCCTTCGATTTGCTTGCTGTAAGAATTATGCCTGAAGGCGCGACTGTCACTGTCGGTCGTTTAAAGCCAAATATGAATCAGCAGATACTTTTGATATTGCTTTCTTGTGTAGGCATGTGATGTCTTCCTTCCAGAATCTTCGCGAAAAGGCTTTACTGCATAGTGCGGAAGCGCAACAGAATTGCTTTGGATTGGGTATGTTGGCAACATATATTTCATTACAGCGATTATCTAAATTCACTTTTAGCCGAAAATAAGTAACCTTACAACTCGCTGATTTGGCAGCTTCACCGATCTATATTCGTCCCTAAAGAAGGTAGGGAATTTGAAAAACTATGCTAATGCCGAGGTATTCGTTTTCTGGTATGACTGGACACAACCAGGAAATACAGTATAGTTTTCTCATTACGATCTTGCAGTTTTTCCTTTCGGCTGTGAGTCTTATCTCGGTCCCCATTCGTTGGAATGTCTTCTCAGTTCATGGAAGGAGTCGGGCTGCAAGACCAATGGGCTAAAGTACCCAGTGCAACTTAATGAAGATGTCTTGAACGTTTTAAGCACCAGCGATTTAGGGTGAGATGTGGGTTGTGTTTATTGCATATTTATTTATTTTGTGTCTGAATCATGTTTGCTGAAGATGGTATTGATCAATGTTGAAACGTTTGTAAATGATTGATAATGTGATACCCTTGATTATCGTTTGCAGTTTTTGATTACTATTGTGAGAGCTTCCTGTAGCGAGCGAAACATCAATGACTGATTTAATCCTGATCTGGAAGACTTCAAAGGAGGTTTTTAGTTACTTTCAAAACCAGAATGTCATCAAGAAGACGTCTTCTAATTGTATTAGCTCATCAAATTTTCGTTCAGTTTAGCTAAGGAAACTTTTGGTTACTGCGTAAGTGCTCAGCTCCATCAATTTGAAAGAAATAGGCCGTGTGGTGTTCAAGCTTTCACACCGCTCAAGCTTGGCTTTAAGTCATCCGGAGTTTTTTATCAAAAAAAAGGAAGCAGCGAACTGTTTCGGAGTTTAAATTGATACTTTTGCACTTCATTGCCTTCAAGCGGTGGTACAAATTTGCAAATCAATGTTTTTTTGGCATTTAAGTTTAATGGCCTCTCGAACTTGAAAATTGATCCAACTCCCCGAGAGAGTCCTCCCTGCGCTGTTCTGAAAATCCGAGCGTTGGGCGGCAAGAGCAAACTGCGGAGATTTTATTTTTCAAGGTCTGAAGTTCGACCCGACCGAGAATCGAACTCAGTTCTATTTCAGTCTACCAGCTTCCTCGGCAACGCTCCAACCGATTTAGCCATCGAGTGATGAAGATCTCAAAATCAAATTTTACATAAAATCAACGAGGTCATTCTTATTGCATAGCTGGTTTATCGAAAAAAAGGCAGTGTTTGCGTTGTTTAATCTGAAACAGAAGTTGCAATTTGCTAGCAAACTGGAGGCAGCAACCAGCAGCATCTGCTATGGAGCGCCGTTTGTGTACCCTAATTTGTGCAATGTTTTTTTGCATATTTAATTAAATAGTCATTTTACCTAAATATACAAAAATAAATATACAAAAAAAACTAGTGCAAAAATAAATATGCAACAATTTTTTGTGCGGACTTTTTCTGACTATTTATTTTTGCAAGAAGAAAAAACTGCGCAGAATATACCATTGCAAAAGTAAATAGTCAAAAAAACTGCGCGCAAAATAAACCGTTGCGAAAATAAATCGTCAAAAAAACTGCGCACAAAATAAAGCATTGCAAAAATGCGCTGCAGACATTTTTGTATATTTGCTAATGGAGCGTGGCAAAGCGCTCTCGGCTGCTCTTTGATGCGCTCTATGAGCTGCCCTTTGATGCGCTCTATGAGCAGCCGAGAGCGCTTTGCCACGCTCCACTAACAAATATACAAAAATGCCTGCAGCGCATTTTTGCAACGCTTTATTTTGTGCGCAGTTTTTTTGACGATTTATTTTTGCAACGGTTATTTTGCGCGCTGTTTTCCTGACTATCCATTTTTGCAACAGTTTATTCTGCGCAGTTTTTTCTTATTGCAAAAATAAATAGTCAAAAAAAGTCCGCACAAAAAATTGTTGCATATTTATTTTGCAGTAGTTTTTTTTGTATGTTTATTTTTGTATATTTAGTTAAAATGACTATTTAATTAAATATACAAAAAACATTGCGCAAATTAGGGTACACAAACGGCGCCCCATAATCTGCACTTTGAGTTTTTTCAAGCAAATCTGTGACAGCTCCAGTTTCGTTGCACTTTGTAGGTTAACCATTAGCAGGTACATATTGCATACTGTAAATGCCAGTCTGAACTAAAAGAGTACTTGTAATTTTCTATTCTTAGCTCAGCAAGACTTTTGTGCGAACAGCACAATCAAGTACAGGGCAGTTAAAGCTTCTTCAGTTAGGTGGTTAAGCACAGATTTTAATGCCGTGGATAAAATATAAAAAGTAGGGCGAGGTATTGAAAGTGGGGCTAGGATCTTTATATTAGATGAAAGTCTAATCGTCCCGTGTCTAATAGCTGCGCGTAGAATCCGGAAGAACTTCATTATTACAAGTCTCGTAAATCAAGATAAAATAAAAGCAACAGCGACTTTGAAGTAAAAGAAAAGTCAAGTTTTAATAGAGCTTTTCTGAAAATTGCTATCTAGGACAGTGGCGGATCTAGAAAATTTTGGTGGGGGGGGATTTTAAGCACAAAACCTCAAAAATTCGGATGTCTTCACCGAAATTGAGAGTGATTTTTCGACCGAATTCAGAAATTCAAACGTTTTTTTCGCCCAAAATCAGGTGCTCTCCAAAAAAAAAAAAGGTCTTCACCAAAACTGAGAGTGATTTTTCGGCCGAAATCGGAAATTCAAGCGTTTTTTCGCCCAAATTTAGGTGGTCTCCAAAAAAAATTAAAAAAAAAAAAGCCTTCACCAAAATTGGGAGTGATTTTTCAGCCGGATTCGTTAGGTTTAGGCTGGTGGGGGGGGATGCATCCCTAACTGGAGCCGAATTATTCGAAATAGAGGCTGATTTTTCGGCCAAAATCGTTACTTTTAGGCTGGTGGGGGGGATGCATCCCCCCCATCCCCCCTCCCTAAATCCGCCACTGATCTAGGAATGTTGTTAAATTAGGCGTTTTCGTATTCCGAAATACGGATTTTATGCAGGTAGCCACAGTGCAAATTTAACTCTTGGATCAAAGATCGTATTGACGTGTAATCAGTGTTAAAATGTTTAGGGTTATCAGTGAGCATGTTCATGCTTTGATAAAATTGTCAGAAACGGGCGACAAAGCATCGCAAATCGACTGCTATGGAATTGGTAAGTGTTCTCGGCCGAATTGATTTTCCTTTGTTTTTTTAGATTTGTGAATAAAATAAACGATCATGACAGTATTTTTTGTCTATGATGGTTTGAATCAGAAGTTTTTTTGTTTTCAGAATTTGCGCCTGGATGCAGCAGCTACGATCCACCTCATACAATTTCGTGCTACCAAGGAATTTGGGAGAGAGTAGGATGCCTCGAGCAAGGAGATCATAGCCCGAAGAAGCTCTCCGAATTATTCGAGGAGGACAACTTTTTCAGGGAAATGGATTTAGTGTAAGTTAAAGGCATTATTAGTGTAAACAACGGGTGCGAAATTGTCTGCTGTATGATGAGGCTTGGTGAGTAGAACATTTTATTCATCAAGCGTTTATTATTAAGAATGGGTTTAATCAAGATGTTACTGCTTTTGTATCAGTTTTCGAATTAGAATTGCATCCTTATTTTGTGTGGTTGAAACAAGCTATCGTTTCTCAGCACTAGGCTTGGACAGTAAAAGCGAATTGTTTTAGATTTTGTTAAATTGTTTGTTGATGTAAAATAAATTTACGTTTATGATTTGAAATAGTTTCATTCAAGCAAATGAATGCAGGTCATTTTTTAGTGAGATTGAGCATTACATGACGGCGATCAAGCTCCGAGCACAGGCTGGGATGTGGGAGGATCAATTACGCTGCTTCGGTATTGGTAAGTTGGAATCATTAGTATGTTTAACTGTTTCGTAGCAAAGATTTGATTTCTTATTATTGTTCGGGTGTTTAAGCGAAACTCTCTTATGGTATGTATTCTCCAATTTCTGCTCTGCATTTAAACTGTGGCTTGTAACTTATAAGCTTTTGACTAACTTTTAGTTTATTTTCAGAGATTTTCGACTGACTGAATTCTTAATTTAGTTCTTTTTGCAGTATTTACGTAGAAGGTTTAATCATTCACAAATACTGATACCAAATTGGAATTTCAAAATATTTTCACATTTTCAATAAGTGATTTTTCGCAAGCAAAGTCTGTCAGTAATCTAATATAAAAATTTTCATAGTTTATCATTTCTTAGGCTAGCCTAATCTGACTATTTTTGCCAGTAAAAGACTTCCGAAAACAACTGAAAGAGCTACATTCAAATCTTAAGAAATAAAATAAGGTGAAACCTTAGTTGCAATATTCTCATTATCAGAACTGCCGAAAGCCTGCGACAGTTTCCATGGTCCTTTCTCATTATCATGTTTCTCTTCAACTTGGATTGATGTGGGATGTGTAAAAGAAGGAACATCTTTTCCATTCAAGATCGGAATCAATTCATCTGAGATGCTTTATGGCGGAGATTACCTAAAGTAGGCCATATTTGGTTTATACACGTAGCAATTTTCTGCTGCTACGGATTATAGGAAATGCGTGTTGCAAAAAGCAAGTTACGCTTCCTAGTTACCTAACATTGGTTTGGCCACATTATTCACAAAGTTACGAATTGAGATGTCGTCTGTTTATTAAACCCGGTGTAGACTACATTATTCTTGCTTAGCTCAAAATGCCTAGTAAAAAGATTGTGAAATAGTGTTTGGTTTGATCCTCTTGTCGCTATAAGTTTCTGTTTAAAAGTTACGATTAAAGTTACTGCTTAAGTTAGAATTTAAGTATTGCTGTTTGGTGCAGTTGATTTAGGTGACCGCATGGTCTTTTCGCTGCTTCTTGCCTGCGTAGTGCGTACTTTTAACGTATGGTAAAATAAACTGGACTATAGCATCGTTTTAGAGTTGTATCTTTTTTTTTTAGTGAAATGTTATGCTAAAGGGTTACTTGGCTATAGTAATTGCCCGAAATAAAATATAATACTACTACCCACCTGGCAATTGTGCCAGAGTCTACGCTTTTGTTAACACACGCTCTGCCTACTGTACCATTGATCTGTGAATTAAATCTGGATGTTTAAAGGACTGTATAAAAATGAATACTTTTCAGTGACGTTCGTGAAATGATGAAGTCTACGGTACTTGAGCCCGCACTGAATGGGGACAGGAAAGCCCAACTTTATTGCTATGGAAAAGGTATTGACTTTCGTTTTGCATCCTCTTTCTTGTGTTGACCTTAAACACTGTTTTCACAGGTGAGCTTTGAACAGAAACTGGATGTTGTTCTTTGCACGGTACGAACCAATGCTCTAGACTTCTTGGGGAGCAAGGAAACACTTTAAAATTTGATTGCCATTTGTGACAAATGCTAATAGTGCTTTTAGCAAGATCGAACCTGGCATAATAAGACTCTGATTCCAGACTTTTAATCACTGCGAGGCTTTGCTGAAACCATGCAAAATAATCTTTTAGCACCCAACGATCAAAGTTACCATTTATATGTTTAAACTTTCCAGTGTTCCCCAGTGATTGCCGCACATATTTTGGCCCACACAGTGTGCGGTGCCTGAGCAGCTTATGGAAGGCGGAAGGGTGTGCGGAGGAGGGCCATGGAAGTCCTGCAAACAGAACCATGGAAGGTCTAGCTGCGCTCGATAAACTGAATCTGCTGTAAGCTGGTGTTAAAAAAATGTTTTGAGTAAATTTAGATTATGTTACAACTGTGAGTGAACCACAATGCAATGTTGAATGTTAGAGTGCGGTCTTGTTTTGAACGTATCGACCGGCAATTGGCAAATCTCAAAGTAATTTATATCCAGTTACTACTGATAATGATAAGGTTTGCATAATGCAATAGCCAACTGGTAGTCTTCTATTTTGCTACGAACTCTTATTTTCTTTGCATGTTTTCATATTATTCGAGTCAAGTAGCCATTAATTAGCATATATTAATCAGACATTTGCGTTAGACTTTAATTGAAGTCCATTTCTGTCTGTAACAGAACTTTGCAATGGTATTTCGGCAACATCAGCAAACAAGCTTTGAAAATGCATAAACCATCTCAGTTGGATTGCTATGGAATTGGTAAGCTTTCTTGTTTTTGCTCGATGAGGATTGTTGTTAGTTTACACTGGGGCGAGTGTGATTCGATTGTTGTCAACCTCTCGCGACTTCAGAGTTAATACTTTCTTCAAAGATCTCTGCAGATTGATTCGTTTTGGAACTCTTCGATTGTTACAGATTGCTTTTATACCATTGTCTTAATTATAGACAATAGACATGCTTTGGGGAAACAATCGTTACTCAGACGGCCCATAATGAAACCTTTACATCAGAAAATTCAGCTCAAAACCATCTGAATATCGTATTGCAGCAGAGTTGTGATATGACTTTGCATAGGTAGCCTGTAAGGAAATTAACTGCTGAGGAATCTCGTTTTTAAAATAGCGCTTAGCATTGTGGATGAAACTGAAGCTAACAAGCCGTGCTAGTTTCAATTTTGTTTTAAAGTCGGGGACACCTAGCGGTAAAAATATGTTTAATTTATCTTTTCACTTTTTGTTGCTTTTGTTGTATCTTACTTGTTAATTTTATGTTCATGATAGCTACTGTGAAAACGAGTAAAACCGTCTTATTTTTTACAGTTTTTCCCCAGCATTGTGTCAGCTATGTAGGTCCACATTCAACACAATGCCTGACGTCATTATGGAAGTCAGCAGGCTGCGTTAAAACTGGTCTGAGATATCCGGGAAAGCTGACAGAAAAGGTCCAAGAGCACTTGAAAAAACTAAATTTACGGTTAGCAAACTTCAAATTTAAAGATGAATGTTTGATTACGTAAATATTCTTGGTGCAGATGAATACTAGTACTTCTACATCGTTCTGAAAATGGCGTCATATGCAGATCAAAAGCAGAACCTGCTAAACTAACGCCGCATCCTGATAAAAAAAAACAACAAATAAGTTATGGCGATGAAAGCTGCAGCTTACGCGTTCGGTCAGGACATGAATCATCACTGGTATTGTTGCAAACAAAATCTTAATAGAGCTTATTGTTTGTTTGTTTTTAGTCAAATCTATGAGCGCGCTTATGTTAAATGGAAGAACGCGCATAAGTCCAGCAAGAAAGCTCAGCATGAATGCTTTGGATTTGGTAAGTGCCGATCCTATGCGAGGAGAACTGTTTCTAGCAGGTTCATATAGGGTACTTAGCAAAGATGTGGGTAGTTTGCACTCAAATTGCATTAGATTTGTGTTGATTTCATTCATCTGTTGTTGTTCCCAGCAACGAAAGTCATGGATGTCTGGGATGTCTTTATTCTGTGATATTTCACCCATTCGTTGGTGGTGGTGGTGGTGGTGGTACTACCCGACCCCTTCCGAGGGATGGGGGCGCGGAGGAACTCCGCGGAGACCCAACAGTCGGGCCACACCCCAAGGTCTGGACCATAGATCGAGAATAGAAAGAGAGGAGCCAAAGATAGATTTGCGAAGGGGTTCAGAGGCAGAACAGTCGAGGAGGAGATGATTGAGGTCCTGTAGAGGGTGTCCACAGGCACTACAATCAGAATTCTTCTTCCGACTGATCCTGTGAAGATATGAAGATAAGAGAAGACTGTGACCATGGCAGCGAAGACGAGAGAGCTCACTGCGTATGGAGCGAGAAAGAAGAAGTTCCTCCGAAGAGACTTCGGGGACTTGGAAGTTCAGATGGGAGTGAGAGATGTGACGTCTCCAATTGCGGTATTGGGAATAACGGACTTTGGCAATAACTGGGGGGAGAGGGCTTGGGATCGCATCAGTGGGCAGAGAGGCACCAGTTTTGGCAAGTAAATCCGCTTTTTCATTTCCGGGGAGACCTGCGTGTTCGGGGGCCCATTGGAAGCTCAAAGTGGTATTGTTGGAGAGGGAAGAGGCAAGGGACCAAACATTCCAGAGGGACTCAGGCAGGAGATAAGAAGGGGCTGAAGAAAGGATAGAGAGGGCTGATTGAGAGTCGGTTAGGAAAAGAACTGACTGAAATTTGCAGGTCATCAAATGGCTAGTACACCAAGCAAGACCTTGCTTGAGGGCAAAGGTTTCAGCTGTGAAGCTGGAGGCAATTGGACCGGAGGAAAAGGATAAGGAATGGGATGTGTTGCATTTGGAGCATGTTGCATACACTCCAGCGCCACCAGGACCGAAAAGGGAGGGGACAGATCCGTCAGTCCATACTTGGATATCAGAGGGGGGGGAGGGAGGATAGTCTGCTTGAAGCAATTTGGAGTCGGGCTGTACTGCTGCCTGTGCAGTCGTGAATGAAGGGGGAAACGGTGAAGTGGGTTATGGACCATGGTGGAAAAGGGGGGCAAGTGATCAGAGACTCGCGTGGAGATGGGAGTGGTTGTGTGGCTGAAGAACAGAATGATCTCCAGGAGGGTTTCTTCTTTAGTCGACAGGGAACGTTTTTAATTGCCAAGGCATAAAGGCTGGAGAAGTCGGGGGGAAGGCGCAGAGCACGTTCAAAGGAGTAGAGGGTCTGATGCTCTAGAGTCAGCTTTAGAGGAGGGAGTTGGGCCTCGAGAAGGAGTAGTGAGGAGGGGGTGGAAGAGAGGCAACCAGTAATGACCCCGCATGCAGCTCTGTGTAGAACTTCCAGGTGATTGGTTGCAGTGTTGCAGAGGAATGGGAACCATCCAGGAGAGGCATATGTGAGCACCGGACGGACAAAGGCTTTGTAGAGTAGGGAGAGAGATTCTTTTGTGGGACCCCAAGAGGCAGTGGCAATTGAGCGAAGGGCTTTGTGGCGTGGATAGAATTTGGAACACAGGGATTGGACATGGGCCCCAAAGGATAGAGTCCGATCAAAGGTTACTCCAAGGAATTTAGGGGTGCGATTGAACAAAAGAGGGAAGCCCAAGAGGTTTAGTCGGGGTTGGAAAGTGGCTTGATGGGGATCTGTAGAGAAAATGGAGAACTCACACTTCTTTGGATTGAGTGGAAGTCTCCATAAGTTGGACCATGTTTCAAGGACGGCTAGGGAGGATTGGACAACAGAGGAGGCTTTGAGCGGGTCTGGGGAAGAGGACCAGAAGGCCAGATCGTCAGCATACAGGGAGGCATGGGCATCCCGAGGTAAATCCTTAGTGATGTCATCAACAAACAGAATGAAGAGGACTGGACCAAGAACCGAGCTCTGTGGGACCCCACGTCTGATGCGGAAGGAGCGGCTGTGGGAACCACCAACCTGGACTTTAGCTCTACGATCAGAAAGGAAGGAGCGCACCCAGAGAATGAAGCAAGGGGGGAGTTTGAGCGAGAGGAGTTTGTGAAAAAGAGCAGAGTGCCAGACCGAGTCAAAAGCCTTGGAGAAGTCAACAGAAGCCAAAATGGTTCGGTCTGGAGGTTTTTTCTTTTGCAAGCCGTCCCAGATTGATTGAGACAGAGTTAGAATTTGGTCAAGGGATGACCTACCAGGACGAAAGCCGGCCTGGCAAGTGGAGAGGAGATGATTAGATTCAAGGTGAAAAGTTAGGCGAGAAAGAATCAAGCGCTCAAAAAGCTTGGAGATGCAGGAGGTGAGGGAAATGGGGCGGAAAGAGGACGGAGAGGAAGTGGGTTTACCAGGTTTGTGAATGGGAATGATAGTGGAAGGTTTCCAACAAGAGGGGAAGGTGTGAGAGTGCCAGGACCTGTTAAAAAGAGAAAGCAGGAGGAGCTGTGCAGGTTCAGGCAGGTGCTTTAGTAAAGGGTAGGCAATCTGGTCAGGGCCAGACGCAGTGGAAGAGGAGAGATTGCTGATGGCAGTGGAGAGTTCATTCAAGGAGAAGGGGGAGCAGAATGAATTGTGGAGGGAAGAAGCATCCTCACAGCTAGCTTTCCGGAGTTCATTCATGAACTGTCTTTCAGCTCTGCACGAGGAACGGGGTGTCGCTTGAGAGAGATGTGAGCGAAGATAAGAGGCGTAGTGGTTGGCAGTATCAAGAGGGGAAGTGCAATCAGGAAGAGAAGGGTCATGGGAGGTGTTCTTTTTGCCCGAGATGGCATTGAGAAGCCTGAAGACAGCACGAGGATCAGAACGGGGAGACAGGTTAGAACAGGTGGCTTGCCAGGCTGCAGATTTGGCTCTAGAAATGACTGAGGACGCCCTACGAGAAGCGTCTATGTATCTGAGGCGGTGCGACTCAGATCGGTGTGCTACGGAGCGGGCCCTCCGTCGTTCCCGCACTGCAGATTCCGCTTCCTGGGACCACCAGAGGCCTTGGCAGCTTCGACTAAGAAGAGGGAAAAGGAGTGGGCAGCCTGGTGGATGTTGAGGGCATCAAAATCAAGAGAGGGAAGGTGCTCAGCAATATAAGATTGGTAAATATCCCAACTGGCCTTTTTGTAGTTGAATTTGGGAGGACGAGTGTTTGGGTGACGAACTGGAGAGAGGGGGAGGACAATTTCAATGGGGAGATGGTCCGAGCCAAGGCCAGGGAGAGTGCGCCACTCACAGTGGGGAGCGAGAGACGCAGGAGCTAACGAGATATCAGGGAAAGAACGGCTCCCAGTGGAATGGTGAAGGAGCGTGGGAGAGGCAGGGTCGTTCAGAATTTCCAGACCGGAGGAAGTGATCCAGCGAAACAGGCCATTTCCGAGCGGGTTAGGGGGAATGAGTCTGTCCCATGTTGGGTGGTGAGCATTGAAGTCTCCGAGGATAAAATTGTCGGGGGAGTTAGGAAGGATGTCAGGACAGAAGGTCCTGGTGCGAGAGTCCGAAGGAGTGTTTCTGATGGGAGGGGAGTAGAGGTTAAGAAATTGAAGAGGAGAGTGGTTGGAGAGAAGGACTTTAACACAGGTGTAGTCTGAGTAGGGGTCCTGGGAAGACAGAGAGGAGACAGAAACAGGAGAGAAAGCCAGGTCAGAGTGGATGAGAGTGAGGACACCACCACCAGTGTTATGAGTACCGGAGGAAACAGGGCCTTGTCTACCGAATGTTCGGTCCGTGCGGAGGGTATAATAACCAGGGATTTGGAACTTTTTGGTTGACGAAAGATGAGTTTCCTGGAGGAAAATGAGGTCATAGTGGCTGCCAGAGAGAAAAGCGATCAGTTCGGCACAGCGGGAGGAGGAAAGACCGCCGGCATTCCATTGAAGAATTCTGAGGTTGTGTGAGAGGCGTGGATTTCCTTGAGGGTGGGGTGGCAAGTTACAGACCGGTTGTGAACCTGTGGGCGGTGGTGATGAGGCAGGAAGGGTGAAGGCGGAAGGAGGGTAGGTATTAAGGAGGGGAGGATGTGAGGGGAGAGGCAGAGATGAATCCCTGAGATCTGAGCAAGCAAGTGGAGGAGGTGTGGGTGGGGGTGGAGCTGGAGAGAAGGGGCGGGGGGACGCTGGCCGGAGGGTGGGAGAGGCAAGATCCCCATTAAGACAAGCAGGACAATTCCAACCCATGGGGGAGCCGGCCGCGCAGATTTTGCGAAAGTCAGCCCGGGTCAGAGAGGAGCAGGAGAAGTGCACCCACTAGGAGCAGGTGGAGCACTTTAAAGAACCCTTACCAACTTCGAGAGAGCAAATGGAGCAAGGGTAACGTGGGGGGCCCCGAGGTGGACGTGATTGGTAAAAGCCAGGTGGTAGTGGGGGGAACCCTGGGGGAGGGGGTGGAGGGGACGCAGGCGGCGTAACAAGGAGACTGGTCTGAGTAGGGGAGCCAGTTGTGTTTTGGGGATGGCACGCTGGGCATCGCCAGCCGACTGAAGTGCCAGTTGCACAGATTGTGAGGAAGTCAGCACGGGTGAGGGAGGAGCAAAGAAAATGCACCCACTTAAAGCAAGCAGAGCATTGAAGAGAATCTCTGCCCACATCTAGATGGCAGATGGAGCAGGGGTACCTGGGGTGAGGATGGTTGCTGATGGGGCCTGGGTTAGGGTAGACATTGCCACTAATAAGGAGCAATGCCAGGATAAGGAGACGCCGAAAGGGGGTCTGGTCAATAAGAAGAAGAGGAGCCGCCCAATTGTGACCGGTCAACGGGCGGCCCAGCAAAAAAACAGTCCGAGACAATAGGGGCGACCTTTCGGTCGAGCCCCTCGGGGGATCTGTCCTGCCATTTCGACCCATCCCCATTGGGGAGGGGACTGCACCACCACGTTGAGGTGGCAGGACGTTGGTGCAGCACCCATCCCTTCGCTACATTGCTTGGCATAATTATATCAATCTCCCTCACTGACCAAAGCCTCTTCTCGATCCTTCTTTTGCTGCATTATGGGTTTCCATCTCTTTCCACAATCACGTACTTAAAAGTCTAGTACTTTCTTTACTATATCATCCACCAATTGCTAAAATGATCGAGAAACAGCTTTTCTCACCTATTTTTTACTGCGGACTGATTTGTATTTTTTTTTTTTTTTTTTTTTGTAGAATTTCCACGTCGATGCAGAAATTTCCTACCGCCAATGTCCGAATCTTGTGTTGAAGAAATTCGGAAGTTGTCGGGTTTATCACAGGAGGGTTGGAACCATCCTGACAATTACAGCTACCACGTCACTCACAAAATGGAAAAGTTAAATCTTCAGTAAGTGAATAATAGATCAATTCTGCCGTAATAATTATAGTTTAGTGTTTAAAATAAATACCGGTAAAAGCTGTGTCATGGACTAAAGCAGAACCAGTCAGCATAAACAGCAAAACCAGTGGGGTGAATGCATGCTGCGATTCTGTTTGCTATGCAATTATACTGTTAGGAATTGACTATTTTTAATTGCAAACACTGCTCTTTCTACTAAATTGGTGTGAAATCTTACGCAACAACACACTATTCAGCCATATGATGTGTATAATTTGCCAATGCAGTTGCATCAGTATTCGCGATTTTTATCAAAATTGAGTGTTTAATAATTTAGGTAAACAATCAGATATATAGTTGAAATTAAAACTTGCTAATGCTTTGCTGTTTTGCAGAGAATATATTTTCAATGTGGAAAATACAGCGAAAAGAGCTAAAAAGGGAGATAGCCAGGCACAATTGGCAGGATATGGCATAGGTATGTGATATAATAGAACATCGCTAATATAGCAATATTTGTAAACATTTTGGTTCTGATACGCAGTGGTGTAAAAAGTACTCGAAAATTGTACTCAAGTAAAAATTTCGTTACTGACAAAAAAACTACTTGAAGTAAAGTACAAAGTACTGACCAAAAAAAGTACTTGAGTAAAAGTAAAAAAGTAGTCATTTTAAAACTACTCAAGTAGAAGTATTTCTGAAAGTATTCAGGCAAAATAAACCAACTATTCAATTGAAATATGACAACTAGTCGACTACCTTCACATCACTGCCACAAGCGCTTGATTTTCTAACCCCTCACTATCTTAAGAAGTCATGAAATATTAATTGTGCAGGTTTTTTGTTACTATATTCAAGGAATCAATTCATAAAATATTTGCTCAAATACTCATTCACTGCCATTGTTAAATTTATACGCTAAAAAGTAAAAACACCGCGGAAGTGCCTTATTAGAGTGTTGGCAGCGTGGCCAAGAGGGTAAAGACGTTGTTTTTACGACGACCCTGGTCGCATGAACATGGGTTCAACCCGCACCTTGGTCACGTTGTTGCGTCCTTGAATAAGACGCTTTACGATGATTATGTTTGCTTAGTGGCTTTAAACAAGCAGCAAATTTATGTGGAAAGAAGTCAAAGGTCAACGGGAAAACTTGGAAATTGTTAACTTCTAAGCGGGTGCGGATTCGACCAAAGGATAGCGTCACCGTCGCTTTCTCGTGAAAGGAGGATGAAGATGCATCAATCAATCAAGCCTACTGTATCCACAGGGTGCGCCAAAAGTCACGCACCAAAGGCAATTCAATAGTCTGCGATAAACTTTTTTTGGATTAAAGAAGAAAAAATTATCGTGAATTTTTTTTGATTGATTTTATTTCACGACATGTGAAGGCAGATAGAAACCGGTAGAAGCATAACTGAAACTGTGAGTGAAACACAGTCATTCATTGATTGATAGTGATACCAGTGTTCTATCACAGCATTAGTAGGTTAGACTGCAGCTTAATTTAATTCCAATTCAATTTACTTGCTGCACTTTAGAAAACCTGATGCCTGCCTAGACAAAGTTTATCATGCAATTCCTGAATTCCACCATGTTTGTTTTCAGTTTTAGTGATTTATTCACCGTGTTGCCTTGACCAGGAAAGTCTTTGGCTTGACTGGACCAGATTTGAATCCAAATTTTCAGCCTAATCTACAGATGCTCTAACCACTAGGCTATACAATCTTGTCGGGACATTTATCAGTTCAACCCCAGGCTCTCAAACTGCAAGACACTGTTCTCAAAAACAGAGAAACTAAACATTTCATCAGTTTATTACTCAATGATGAAGTTTTACTGCTACAGTGCTACTCAGCAGAGGTGGAGTCCTTGAGGACGTCCTTGGTCTCGAGGACACATTTTGAAGTCCTTGGCCTCGAAGCCTCAAGTCCTCGAAAAATGCCTGCCCTCAGCTCGAGGACAGCAGTATTTTTTGAATTGTTAAAATTTTGTAGTTCGCCAGAAAAAAATTTTGAAGACCTTTGTTTTTGGAGATCGCCTAAATTTGGACTGTAAAACCGACTCAATCTACGTGAAAATCGATCAAAATCTGGGATAAGATCGTTTGATGTAGTTTCCAGCCTCTGAATTAGCCTTGCCCCATTGCAAATTTTTGGCTATGCGCCTGCCAGGATCTCATATCTCCACTTATCAATAAATTTTTGCAATTGCGTAATCCTCCAGTCCTACAAAACAGCAAAACGGAAATGGATCTTTCACCCTAATTACGAACAGCCCGATTGTAAATACACCCTAACCTACTAACTCTACTCATGACTTCAGGAAAACTGACGATTCGTTTGCATTTTATTGGTGTTAAAATGGTAAGGTTAACCTATAATGTTGCAGGCTAAGTATTCGGTAGAGCTTTGGTTCCTAGTCCTGATTAAGAAGTCGATGTTTACCAGTACTTGATTGGAAGAAATGCAATCGTTTTCAAAAGCACATGAATGCAGTCAAGCGTGGAATTTAAAGAAAGAAAGAACCAATGAAGAATAGCCTGACTGCGCGTTTACGAATGATTGACTGCAGATGCCCACAGTCAAAGTGCAGTCAACACTGCGTCTCAAATTTTAAAACTACTTTGTACTTTTATCAAATAATAAGTACTTAAGTAGAGTTACTTCAGGCTAAAAGTACTTAAGTAAAAGTAGTTAAAAAAAACTACTGAAAAAAGTACTCGTTACCGAAAAAAACTACTCAAGTAAAAGTATTTCGTTACTTTACACCACTGCTGATACGTGTTTGATGTTTAACAGTTTAAGCTCTAGTTTGCATTAACTTGCAATGCCATTGAAAATTGCTCTCTACTTTTTGTGCAGCCACGTTTTTACATATCTGTGGAATTGCAAACTGAGTTGAACACTTTTACGAAAAGACTCTTTAATCAACCAGAAATCGCATTGTGTGTAAACTCTGATTGATTACGGCAGCCAGTAAATGCCATCGCTGTCTATTGTTTAACTCAACTATTTTGTTGGACATTGTTTACATTTTCTGTTGACACCGGTTAAATGTTGATTTTTTTAGAATTCAGCCCAGATTGCCACCAGTATTGGCCTCCACTTTCCCGAGCTTGTTTGAATTCTATATGGCAAGATCAGGGCTGCACTGCAGAAGGAAGCCTCTTCCCCAGCAACATGCCGGAAAGGTTGTTTGCTAGAACGTGGGGAAATCTCAACCAAAAGTAAGCAGCTATTTCGTTTTGTAGCTTTTTCATTCGAATGTTTGTAATTATTTAGCTTTTATTATTGTTAATGGGCAGCGGTGCAAGTGAACCTGAAAGTCAAGTTACACATTGCGTAGGCCTCGTTTGGGCCCATTTCAACGGTCGCTGCTATGTTGGTTTTGTTTAGTTAAATCTGCAAAGGCTTTATTGAAGCAATTTCTTTATTTTCCATGAAGGTTGCGGGGCGGCAACTCGAAATTTAGCTGCCACTTCACGATATTCCATCTCACTCTCTACATCTCGCTTGAATGAATCCCTAGGCTGCAGCATCACTTCAGGTTTTTTAGACTGAACATGAACAATCTATTATATATTGGCAGCATTTTGACTCGAAGACCGCAAGATCCCTTTACTGTCTCCTGTGAAGGGATCTGTAATCCTGGCCAAAGTAACTTTTGGTGATCAAATATAGGCTATAATTACGATAAGTATGCGATAGTTTTATGAATTTTTTTGAGTTGCTGACGCCTTAGCCTGAAACCTGTTTCTGTGTGCTTGAGCTGTTATATAGGGTGTCTCAAAAGTAAGTAATGTATACACTTTAGAATTTGAATTACAATCTAATGGTTTATTCAAATCTGCCAAAAGTTTACAAAAATAGTCTATAAACTACTAGAAACTGATTACCATCCTAATATGTCGTTGAATTTACTTATTGACAGGATATCAGACCTCAACCAGGGAACCACCAATTTCGAGGCATTTTAGCAGCCTTTTGACGCATTCTTGCCCGACACTTTGCAATAAAACTATTGTGACAAGTCCTCATGATACTCTAATTTTTTGTTCTAACTCTTCAAGGTTTGAGGTTGTGTGAAGTAAACTTTACTCTTAAGGAAACCCAAAAGAAAATATGCGCATGAGGTTAACACAGGTGAATGAGCAGCCCATTTTAGAGGATCTCTGCGCCCGATCCACCTATCGGGAAACAACTAATTTAAGCAATCTCTGACTTTCCTGGCGTAATGAGCAACATCCAGTTTTCACAAGGTTACGATAAATTGTTTGTCGTGTAGGAGCCGAATTAATTCCAAATTCCCTGTTAAAGAGGCGCTGAGTTTGCTTTACTTGCCAAACTTTTTTTGCCAAACAGCAGTTTTGCTCCTCATTTTTCGGGTTAATCTGCTTGTCATTCTGTGGGTTGATGAATAATGCAAGCAATACCTAAATTTTACTACTTATCAACACTATGTTCTCTGAAGAAATGAATGCCCTATGATGATTACCTGAAAATCAAATCAAAATTAAAAGTGTATAGGCTACTTACTTTTGAGACACCTTGTATAATATCCCTGTATAATATTTTAGAGAGGCTAGAAAGGTAGTGACGAAAATAAGAAACAATGCATTGGAAAATGAAGATTTAAGCAAGAAAGAGGAAGCTCAGATGGAATGTTTTGGATGGGGTAAGTTCTTGTAGATGTTTAGTCAGTTTATATTATATTTCTCGGTTAAGCGGAACTGATTAGTGGTCACGATGAATTTATATGAAAAAAAGTTTCTTTGCGTCTGACTCCTTGTGGAGTAGATAAAGATGCCATATAGCTTGACGTGCAATCTACTCTATTACAACATAAAACGGATAGTGTTCTATGATATTTAATAATTTATGGGAGGAAGCGATGATGGCCCTTTATTTTGTATACATCCTCATCCGTTTGAGTTTTGTTAAAGTTTGAAATTTTCTGGTTAGCAGTAGATCGTAACACAGTCTTCTTCACCTAAAAAGTTCGAAGTGTAAAACCCTACAATCTGTTTCACCCGTATTTTGAATCATTAGGGGTGTCTTCCTTAAGTTAGTTACTATGAATTTAAAATCAGAAACTGAATTAATTAAAAGTTATACAGCGTATTTTTTAATTTCTTGTAAAATTTTCTAGTATTCCCAACTGGTTGCAATGCCTATCAAGGCCCCCATACTGATGAATGCATTAAAAGCATTCAAAACCAAACCGGTTTAGCGCTGGAAGATGGGAACCATACCTTTGGGACACCACAGACCTACGAAGATCATAATTTAAGGTAAGTTTTATATTATCATGGAAAATCATAACTGAGAAAACATCTCTGTTTTAGTTAAGCTGGGTTATGTTTTTCCAATTTGCTTGGGCCGAGAGATAATGCAATGAATTCTAAATTGTAATTCTTTCAAAAAGTTTTGCTTCAAAAAAATAGTAGATGTACGTACATTTTGTCAAGTTTATTAAAGTTGTCCCAAGAAATTTAGAAAAAACAGTTTAGTTGTTCAATATTTTGTGTAATAGCACATCTTGCCAGTAACATTTGATCATTTTCGGATTAGTTGATTTACAACTTATTGAACGATTACGTCGGCTATCAAATTGCTCAATATTTTTGCTCACAGACAAATCCACCAAGCTATGTCTAACATCAACAAGTCGGCTCATTCGGGAGACGTTCAAGCCCAGAAAGATGGGTTTGGCATGGGTAAAGAGTGATTCTTGCTTGTAGATTAATTTCTAGTATCGGTAATTTTGCAAATTCAGAATATGTAGGCTCGATAGATGATCAAGAAAATGTTGAGCTCTCCTTTGTTGCACATTTGCTTCTATTATTTTATTTCATACCCTAACAAAACCTGCTGAATCACTCCTTCCTGGATTAAATCTCACTAGGAAAGAATGGGTAGCTCTCAATCAAGCCCGGCTGAAGGTAGGGAAAACGTTTGCGTGGTCAAAAATTGAATAACTTCCCAGGTTATTGAGATCTAAGACGGAGAGAGGAAACCAAAATATAGAAAGCCAATAGATCAATAAATCTTTTAATAAATAAATAATTAAACATGGCTGTAAATTATAGGCCAGGACCCCCTTTACCTTCCTCCACAAGCAACTAGCAATAAAAAATAAACTTTGGCAAGGATTTGTTTCGTCATGATATCTCGGTTAATTTTCAGAATTTCTGCCCCATTGTGAATCGTTTTGGCCACCACTGAGCCAAGAGTGTCTTGTTTCGATCTGGAAATACGAGGTGGGGTGTGGAGAGCAAGGAAGGAAGTACCCCGGCAAGTTGAAAAGCAATAAGCTACTAAACCAGTGGGAGAGCATGAATCAAAGGTTGGATGTGAATTTTGAGTTATTTTGAAGTTAATGACGATCTTCAATATTTGCAGAACAATTAGACGTGACTTAACTATATAGAAAAGAATACGATGAGTGGAGTTTGAATTCAACCGATTAAAAAAAATGCTCGACAGCGTAGGCCAGAGCGAATATCATAACTCAACTCAGTACACATCAAAAATTAAAAATTGAAAACCCTACAATCTGTTTCACCGGCAATTGGATCATCAAGCGTGTGTGCCCAAAAAGAGTACTGAAATTGAAAGTTGTACGAATCACTCAATAAAGAACTTTTCAAATTAAGTTGGTCTATTTTGGTGCAGTAAAAAGTGCAAACTTTTCAATCTTGAATAGCAACAGTCCCCCACAGTAATAAAATGAATATTAAAAGGATATGTTTTGTGCACAGTGGTAGTTCATCGTCATTGTTTAACTATTTTATGTAAGAGTTATTCAATAATAATCACAGAACATTGTGTTTAAATCAAACTACCGTACCGTTAGATATTGTCCCGTATTCTGAAGTTGTTCATGTTCATGTATGGTTTGAGTTTGCGACATTTTCACAAAAAAAAACAATATTAATTATACAGGGAAGCATTAGCCTACTCTAAATGGCTTCAAAACCAAGCCGTTCTACTTGTAGATGACATCGCTTATGAGGAAGACGCACAGATTGAATGTTATGGATTAAGTAAGTTTTCTAAAGTTTAAAAAACGAAAGCTAAACATGATTAGTTGTTATTCTTTTCAACCCATGTGGAAAATGACCACTTTTCCTCGGGTTCACCTTCTTTAACCGCTTTTCACCGTCGAGATTCATGGTATGATACCCTGTTGCACCTCGCCCCATCCACACGCTATAGAGTTTGACTGTTCCAATCAAGCAGCCCATTGTTTCCGGTGGTTTTTACGTGGCTGAATGATTTTTTTGTCCTGTATATTGACCTGGCCTAATTTTGGTGACAGCTGCAATTTCTAGCTTTTCTTTTGCCATCGAACCTACTGCAGTTTGTACGCTGGGAAATAACAACGCTGAAACTAGGGATTGTTTACAGTCGAAACAAACAATTACGACTTGAATGCAAACTTTACTTTTTGCACTATTTTTATTATAAAGGACACGACCTTATGTTGCACAGAGCGGTGTCGATAGCTTAGTTAAACATGGGGCTCGTGATCAAAAGGTTGCTGACCTTGGTTCAATTCCCGCTCTGGCAAAGTGTTTCTGGGAAGGACACGTAACTTTTTTTTTGTGATCCAGCATACTAGTATTCATTGTGGTGGCCCACTTTTACAAAAAACTTGTTAACAAAACCCAAATAACTGCTCTGTATCAAAATGGTTAGATATCACATGCAGGGCGCAGGCAGAGCAACTGTTATATTGCATATTTATCCTCACTGTCACCGGACAGCGTCAGACACTAACTATTGGACGATCCGCACACTTTTTATTGCAATGACTACTTTGTGCATGGAGGAATCCACACCTGCTGAAGAGTTTTCAGTGATCTAATATTCCTGTGGAATTCTTTAAATTCTTGTCCATTGAATTTGCTGCTTGTTCGAAGCTACAAAGCAGAGATAATCATCGCAATGCGTCTTATTCAAAGACGCATCAACGTGACCAGGGTTGGAGTTGAACCGAGACCATTCAATTAGGGTCGTCGTAAAAACGACGCCTTTTCCCGTTCGGTCATGCTGCCGACTGGTACATACATATGAATGAATAACTGCGTTTTGTTTAGAATTTCCGCCTGGTTGCAAATCTTATTTCGGGCCTCACTCAAGGTTGTGCTTGCGTTCTGCCATGGGGCTCGCCCAACTTTTGCCAGACGTAGAGCTCCATAATATTACGAAAGAGGAAAAACAGCAACTTGAAAGCATGGATCTCCAGTGAGTTTGTTCAATTCTTCATGCTCCGTTTACGAGTAAGCGACTGTGCCCGGCTGTATGCTTTGGTATCTTTTGATACTAACGGAAGTTATGTCCTAGCAAAAGTTGGTTTGGTTTTAGGGTAGAGCGATGCTCTACGACAAGTAACCCGAACGAACTGGCCGCTGACTAACCTTAATATTGGCGATTAGTTGATTCTTTTCGCTCAGCGGGTTGGTAGAGGTGATTAATGGGTACCCGTCAACCAATTGGCCACCTTTGTTGTATATGGGATGCTCCCTTTTTAAGCGGCGAAAAAATATTGCTTGTTCTGGTTTCTTCACCACGTCACTGGGTTTTCTCCGTGACCAGTAAATTAAATCAAAATGAATAAATGTTTTCAGCGAGCTAATGGCGTATTTAGAAGATATAGCGTTTCGTGCCATGTCTGGAGATAAGGAGGCACAAATTAGCGGATATGGAATGGGTAAGTAATGTTAATAATATGCAGCGAGTTTACAAAATTTGTTTAAACATGTAACTTAAACTAACAAAATTTAACCAATCGGTGGTTGAGTACATACAATGTCTGCTACTGAAACAGTAATCTATAGGCTTTAATTCCCGGTCAGGTCAAACCAAAAACCATAAAATTTGGTACCGGTATTCACAACTTTCCTTCTTGGTGTTACGCAATAAAAAGGACTGTGTGAAGCCTCCACCGTGTGTGGTAGACAGGTGAGCAGTGGGTACTGAACATGTGACAGTTTGACTCAAAGACTGAAAGGTCCTGGCGGTCTCCTGGTCAGGGCAATTTGGTGAATAAAGATGTAGTTTTAATGAAAAGGACATTCAGGTTGAAAATATTTCTGCTGGGTTTTCTCTCAAAATTTTTTGACAAATTTGAAGACCAACTTTACCAAATTAGAGCTTTTAACGACCTTCTGTTCCTAAGATATGACAATTTAGATTTTCCTATAGAAATATTGTCAGGGTTGCCAACTACAAACAATATTTTAAAGTGTTTGTAATTTTCAACGATTGTTTTGCAGTAAATTTGTTGTCAAAACAAAATAAAGGGACCAAATAGTAAATTAACTGCTGTTCCAAGTAAATTCAAGCCAACTTTCCAAAAGTTAAACTTCTGTTACATTACTGGCAAAATGGCAATCCTGAAGTAAGAGAAAAATTGTTAACTTAGAACTGCAATATCTTAAAAACGAGAAGACGTACAAATATGTTGAGGATGCATTTTAGGCTTTTCCCAACATTTTAGTCAACAGTAAAAAACTTGACTTGAATACCCTTTTAAGTTTTATGTACTATTTCAAATTCAAATCACTGTTTGTTATGAACCCTTACATCATGCTGTGTTTCGCAGCCTTTTTTTCGAACTGCAAAACGTTTTTTCCACCTCTCGCACTTCCGTGTCTTTCCTCGATCTGGAGCAACTCGGTTGGCTGCTTCAGCACAGGAAACAGTAGCCCTCTTATGCTGAGTGAAAAAGATCTCATTGCAAAATGGGGAAACTTGACTCAAAAGTAAATCGAACATAAGTATAGATTTAATTTTGTTTTTCGTTGAAATCCGAATACTTGTTTTGTTTGAAGTAGGCAAAATATGTTTTTAGAATTGGAATCAAAATATGCGTAGTGTTTTTTGTGGTTTATTTATAGGTATTGATTTTAAAGATATCAAACGTGTGTTTTTATATCAAAGCTTGTTATTGTGAAATATTTTGGGAAAAAACTGCGATGAGAAGGCGATTTATTCGCCAGTTTGATTAAACCGAGCAAAATATTACAACTCGTACTTTGTTCTTCATGAGGCGAGCAGCTGACCATGTGGCTGCTAATGTGCCCTGTTTATTATGTTGAAAGTGTTTTTTCCTAATCCTTAACCGCTATGGAAACGTGATGAAAAACATGTTTTTGCGATCAGAGTTACCGGTAGTCTGTTCTAGCTTCTCAACTTGGCCTTTGATTTGCAACTTTTAGGCCTGTTTGGCATAATTAATGTTAAAACACTTGTCTAGGGTGGGCCAAAATGGCTAGAATTACTACTGGCAAAAATTAATTTCTTGATTAAAAACACATCCTCAGTCTGCAAAATAGCATAAGGAATTCTTTTGAGCAAAACTAGTAATTGAAAAGTTTAACGTTTCAGAAAAAAAACTTCTTTTATATTATAGGGAGGCGTTTTTGGCCATGTCGGATTTGTATAATGCTGCTCAAGTGAAAGTAAGCCAAAAGAAAAGTGAAAATAAGAAAATTTCTCCTCAACAGTTCACGCTTCAAGATGAGCAAGCTCAAATACAATGCTTTGGATTTGGTAGGTATTACAGTAGCATCAATCTTGAATTGTTACAAAAACGAAATATATATTTGATATCTACAGTGCACTTGTAAAATATCAGCGCTTTAACAGCCATTTAACGTAAAGAACTTCTCTTAGTATTGCGTAATTATGAATTCCAAGCAAGGATCTTTAAAGCAAACTGATATAGTGCAATAAAGAGTCCGAATTGACCAAGGCTACTCCTTTATAGCCAGCAACTCGCTAAGAGCTTCAGAACCCGATTGTGACGTTTCGATCCTTTATTTGTCCTTTGAAGCAAGCAACTTATTTTCAAGTTCTCAAGAAATCTGTTTTGTCTAAAATTTTTAATTCCAGTGATGCCTGAGTCGTGCTTGGAAGCAACTTTTGACGGTATGCACACGCTGGAATGTGTGTTGGATATTCGACGAGCTGCCGGATTAGCACCGGGGGGTTGGAATAATCCCGAGGAGTTGGTTTATAGCGCATTGGAGGATTTGCTTTTTATGCCGTTACAGTGAGTCACTTTCTAAAGTTATTACTGATAAAGTTTATCCCTAGTCGTTGCTGTAATTATAACAATTTTTGCTTGGCGCTGGAACCATTTGAGATGTAAACGCTTCAAAGCGTTAGATTTTACTTTCTTGCCAGCATAGTGATTAGTTGCTATTGCTTTATAACTTGTATTTATTTAGTTTGTAAAAAAAAATTCAGCAACATGCAAGGCTAGGAAGTATTGTTTTGAACCGTCGATATCACTGTTGCTGTTGAGGAAGATATCAGATGTTTGGAAATTTTTCCGGCAGTCTTTGAAACTCATGCCAAGATGCTGTTGGTTTCAAGTTGTGAACAAATTATTATCATAGCGAATTACCTTGCCATTCAGTGTGCAATATGCATGGTATTTTTAAGTTTCTTAATCTTCTTGCAGGCAAATATTTGAAATGTACCACGAAGTATCAAAAGCGGCACTAAGAGGTGATGAGGAAGCACAGCTGCAAGGCTTTGGTTTAAGTAAGTTTACCGTTATGGCGTGCGGTAGAGGCGTGACTAGAGATTTGTGCCGGGGAGGCTGCTTTATCAGAATTTCGTTGCCTTTCGTCAATTAGGTGAAGAACAAAAAAAAGAAATAAAACTCTTCGTCTGAAATTCATTGAATTTAGAACGGCACGCATCTGAGCTGTCAGAAAGGCGCTTGCCCTCTGTCAACTGCGCCAGTGACGATCAGAGAAATGCTGATTTCAAAACATGCTGCAAATTGTATTCGGCTAATTTGCAAAATATGTAATTGCTAAAATTATCTCAAATTTAAAGTTGACGTGATTGTTTTTGTAGTTCCTTTTGAAATTTGATTGATTGCTTGCTGATTTTTTGGATTGATTTTTGTCGTAAATAGTATGCATTTGGCTGTAGTGTTTTTTTATGCTGCAAAGAGCTGAACAACGCTGTTTCAAGCCCATAGCTTGCATCAACATACTTCGGAACATCTAAAGGGTTTGACCCCAGCCAACAATCGTACTTCAACAAATCATCGCTGGGTTCTAGTGTTGAAAAGATCAAGCTACAAGATAAAATCAAACCTTTAGGATTTCCTATTCATTGCACCCGCTATTATCCTCCTTTGTCGCTGGAGTGTCTCAACTCGATATGGGTCAACACAGGTTGTTCAAGGAGAGGAAGCAGATATCCTGGCAACCAAACCGAGGAATATCTTCAAGAGTGGTATCAGCAAGATCTGCGGTCAGTTTTGTGAAACCATTTGAAGGTTCCTTTTTGAGTTAAAACAAGAGATGAAGCGAAGCCTTCATTATGGGCATTGGACAAGTGGCAGTTTTCTCCCAAGATCGCAGGGCTACTTTCTTTTTTTAAGCAAAGGTTACTGTGTAAAAAAATTTCAATTGCAGATGATATGCTATAGTTGAAAAGATTATAAAGAATGTTGAATTTTTGAACACCTTTAGAACGTTGGAGTTGGAAAATTGTCCGTAGTCTATCTTTCGAAACATTGGAATTATATCAATATATGATTGCTATTTAGGGGAGTTACAGAACTTACTAAAGAATATGTTCATGAAGCTCTGAAGTCAAATCGCGAATATCAATTTTATTGCTATGGAATGGGTAAGTTGAGTACGTTTCACTAAAAGGAACTTCAAATTACTGTACACTACTTGAAGATTTTTGTGTAAATGTTACTTGCGCCTCTAGTGATCTTTTGTCCAGTTTCTCTGTCATTAAAACAGTGTACTTGAGTTAAGCAGGATTTTAAACGGGTTTTAGAGTTGAGAAATAATGGTGAAAATGAATATTATGTTTTTGGAGAAAGTTGCTAACCAATAACTCATGTGCTTACTGCTTTTACACAGCACGGCGAGCATGGGAATCAAGGTGTGAAACTGTTATGTCCGATTTTGTACCTTTCCTGTTAGGATTAGTTTCCATATTTTAGTACGCCATGTTCCATACCATAAAAATTATCTTCATCTTTTTGCTTTGCAGAACTACCTGGTGAATGCACGGCGTTTGTGCCTCCTTTCGCACAGGAATGTTTGCAAGCACTAATCCGGCTCACCCGCCTGCTTGGACTTCTTGATCCTAGCGGCCGCGTCCCGGACAATCTCATCGATAGATTTAACGGAGTTGAAAACCTTGCGTAAGTATCAGTTTCGTTAGTTCGATTCTCATCGAAGACTCTTTTGGTATGCATCGAATTCAAATGCTGCTTTGGTGTACGGGGCTGTGATTGAAGTTGGAATTTTAACTTGCAGAGAGCTTTATTGATATTAGTTACTTGGCAGGAGGTGCTCGGTTTTTTCCTGTAGGTGAAAGCACGGTGCAATCGATTTAGTTGGATGGAGAACCCAGGAGATTGAGTGACCATTGTCTCACCAAAATATTGAGCAATCCATCACCATGAGGACGGCCACTGCTGAAGCTCTATTGGTATTTGTGAAGAAGTTGAAAAAGCTCCAAATGGCCGAAACGTAACGAGTTCCATAGCTTAGTAGATTGGGTTTTGTATGAAATTGAGCCGTGGGCGACCTTGAATTGCAGAGAGAAAGAACCTCCGACCTACCGGCCAAAAGTAGACATAGTTATTAACGAAAACGTGTTTTAGAAAAAATTGCTGCTCGGTGCTCATGAGTTGTGATCTTATCAATGCATATTGGCAGTATTAATTGCGTATGAATTTCAGCAATGTGCTCTCCTATCTGGATGATTTACGGCGAAACGCATCAAGCGGTGATCGAGACGCTCAGGAAGATGCTTTTGGAGATGGTAAGTCTAATTGAATATCGCAGTTTATTTCCTGGTTTGGAGCTCACAGTTTTCCCATTTCAAAGATATTAGAGGTTCTATCCAAAAAAAGACAAGCGGTCACCGAATGTTCAAGGTACCAATTGCTGGTCTCATATGTCCTGCTGCGAGGGAGGATTCAATATTGTGGTTCGATGAAGCACTAAAGTAAGAATACGACACCTTTTGTTACACCATTGCAAACCTCAACAAGCTTAATTTTAGTGATTGACGTTTATAAGTTTGGTTATGTCAGCATTGCGTATCAGTTCCATAGTACTTGAATTAAATTTGCCTATGGTTTATTTTTTGCCAAACTTTGGTTTGTTTTGCCAGAATTTTTTCCTTCTTGTCCGAGTTTCGACCCTCCACTGCCAATTGTGTGTTTGATTTCCATCTGGACGAACGTTGTAGGGTGCTCAATGGAAGGGTTCGCTTACCCAGCCGAGAACAGCCGGTCCCTACTTGGATTAAAGTGGAACGACAAAAATCAAACGTACATTTTTTTATTCTTGAATGTTGTAATGTTCAGTATTCAAAATTGAAAATTTCTAAGGCTTGAACTTGATAATTTACCTAACTATTTATTTGTCTTGAAAGGCAAAACCGAGCAAAAAAAGCTTTCACTTGAATGCTCTTTTAATTAGGGAAGCGAAAGCGGCAAATTTTCGCGGAAATGGGAAACTGTAAGAGAAGTTTGATCGATCATCTTTGCAAAGAAGCATTTTCAAAGGCTTTTGGTTCACTTAGATCCGGGGCAGCCCCCATCCCTATCAACTAAAAGATGGACCATCAACCAACTCATTTTTTAAATTTTAAGTGTTCAAAAATTCTCTATTTTAGTCCTAAAATTTGAAGATTTTCTCAAAAATACTTTTAAATGGGGCTTTGGGATTTGCCCATTTTGGGGAGCCATACTCGTATAAACAAAATCTGGGACCGTACTAGTGTGTTTATAATGCTTGTCTTAATTATTGCATAGTACTGTTTGCGATAAGAATATTATTCTAATATGATGCTGTGTAGTTGCGCTTAACAGCGCAGATGCAGTTGAAATAAGTTATTATGCCGAGCGCTTGAAAATCCGTCTCCAGACCCGAATAATCACTCATTATTTTAAACTTCTGGGTAAACGTTCAAAGAAATTTGCATCAGCTGAAACATAACAACCATGTGATTAATAGGACTTAAGGGCCGCTCCAAATCTGAATTCCTGACTACGCCCATGCGCAGATCCTTGCAATGACAAACCATTGATAACAATTATATAATTTGTTTCTATATGAAGTTTTTAAGATGATGATAACAAAGCTGTTTTATTTTGACTTATCTAGAAAAGATTTCAGATCAAAAACTTTTAAGCCAAAATTACGTCATCAAGTGCAGGAAGCGATTCAAAAATTGCCGCTAGAACATCCCTGCTTTTAATTTCAGGCAAGCACATAATACAATGATGACAATCAAGAATGCAGCTGGCCAAGATAACGAAGTTTACCGAAGAGAATGCTATGGAATTCGTGAGTAGCTGCGTGGCAAGATTTTGTCTTTGAACTTGAAAAAAATGAGTGACTGTACTAGAGATTGGCCAACTGAGACAAAATATTGTTTTTCAAAACGATCGAGTAGTTTTCAAATACTGCTTTTTAACTTGTTATTTGTACATCCTTGAATCCACATCTGCATTGTATTCAAAATTGCTCAGACATCACCTTTTTTTAATGTTTTTATCGAGCACGCACTTAAATGGGCCCACAGGTCCACTGGCTCGTACGAGGGAATTAGCGTTTAAATGTCTTTCCAATGGACATCACGACGCGTAGTGAGTCTGCACCAACGTCCTGCCACCTCAACGTGGTGGTGCAGTCCCCTCCCCAATGGGGATGGGTCGAAATGGCAGGACAGATCTCCCGAGGGGCTCGACCGAAAGGTCGCCCCCATTGTCTCGGACTGTTTTTTCGCTGGGCCGCCCGTTGACCGGACCCCCTTTCGGCGTCTCCTTATCCTGGTATTGCTCCTCATTAGTGGCAATGTCCACCCTAACCCAGGCCCCATCAGCAACCATCCTCACCCCAGGTACCCCTGCTCCATCTGCCATCTAGATGTGGGCAGAGACTCTCTTCAATGCTCTGCTTGCCTTAAGTGGGTGCATTTTCTTTGCTCCTCCCTCACCCGTGCTGACTTTCGCACAATCTGTGCAACTGGCACTTCAGTCGGCTGGCGATGCCCAGCGTGCCATCCCCAAATCACAACTGGCTCCCCCACTCAAACCAGTCTCCATGCAACGCCGCCTGCGTCCCCTCCACCCCCTCCCCCAGGGTTCCCCCCACTACCGCCTGGCTTTTACCAATCACGTCCACCTCGGGGCCCCCCACGTTACCCTTGCTCCATTTGCTCCCTCGAGGTTGGTAAGGATTCTTTAAAGTGCTCCACCTGCTCCAAGTGGGTGCACTTCTCCTGTTCCTCTCTGACCCGGGCTGACTTTCGCAAAATCTGCGCAGCTGGCTCCCCCATGGGTTGGAATTGCCCTGTTTGTCTTAATGGGAACCTAGCCTCTCCCACCCTCCGGCCAGCGTCCCCCCGCCCCTTCTCTCCAGCTCCGCCCCCTCCCACACCCCCTCCACTTGCTTGCTCGGATCTCAGGGATTCATCTCTGCCTCTCCCCTCACATCCTCCCCTC
Organism: Trididemnum nubilum; assembly: GCA_963965965.1. NCBI lineage: Eukaryota > Metazoa > Chordata > Ascidiacea > Aplousobranchia > Didemnidae > Trididemnum > Trididemnum nubilum. Next base: position 37,907,069 of record OZ014485.1, on the reverse strand, counting down.
CTTAACACCTACCCTCCTTCCGCCTTCACCCTACCTGCCTCATCACCACCGCCCACAGGTTCACAGTCGGCCCATACCTTGCCACCCCACTCTCAAGGAAATCCACGCCCCTCACAAACTCTTCGTATTCTTCAATGGAATGCCGGCGGTCTTCCTTCCTCCCGCCGTGCCGAACTGATCGCTTTTCTCTCTGGCAACCACTATGACCTCATTTTCCTCCAGGAAACTCATCTTTCCTCAACCAAAAAGTTCCAAATCCCTGGTTATTATACCCTTCGCACGGACCGGACATTCGGTAGACAAGGCCCTGTTTCCTCCGGTACTCATAACACTGGTGGTGGTGTCCTCACTCTCATCCACTCTGACCTGGCTTTCTCTCCTGTTTCTGTCTCCTCTCTGTCTTCCCAGGACCCCTACTCAGACTACACCTGTGTTAAAGTCCTTCTCTCCAACCACTCTCCTCTTCAATTTCTTAACCTCTACTCCCCTCCCATCATAAACACTCCTTCTGACTATCGCACCAGGACCTTTTGTCCTGACCTCCTTCCTAACTCCCCTGACACTTTTATCCTCGGAGACTTCAATGCTCACCACCCAACATGGGACAGACTCATTCCCCCTAACCCGCTCGGAAATGACCTGTTTCGCTGGATCACTTCCTCCGGTCTGGAAATTCTGAACGACCCTGCCTCGCCCACGCTCCTTCACCATTCCACTGGGAGCCGTTCTTCCTCTGATATCTCGTTAGCTCCTGCGTCTCTCGCTCCCCACTGTGAATGGCGCACTCTCCCTGGCCTTGGCTCGGACCATCTCCCCATTGAAATTGTCCTCCCCCTCTCTCCAGTTCGTCACCCAAACACTCGTCCTCCCAAATTCAACTACAAAAAGGCCAGTTGGGATATTTACCAATCTTATATTGCTGAGCACCTTCCCTCTCTTGATTTTGACGCACTCAACATCCACCAGGCTGCCCACTCCTTTTCCCTCTTCTTAGTTGAAGCTGCCAAGGCCTCTATCCCTTTCGGCCGCCTTGGTCGTTCCCCCAAAGCCTGGTGGTCCCAGGAAGCGGAATCTGCAGTGCGGGAACGACGGAGGGCCCACTCCGTAGCACACCGATCTGAGTCACACCGCCTCAGATACATAGACGCTTCTCGTAGGGCGTCCTCAGTCATTTCTAGTGCCAAATCTGCAACCTGGCAAGCCACGTGTTCTAACCTGTCTCCCCGTTCTGATCCTCGTGCTGTCTTCAGGCTTCTCAATGCCATCTCTGGCAAAAAGAACACCTCCCATGACCCTTCTTTTCCTGATTGCACTTCCCCTCTTGATACTGCCAACCACTACGCCTCTTATCTTCGCTCACATCTATCTCAAGCGACACCCCGTTCCGCGCGCAGAGCTGAAAGACAGTTCATGAATGAACTCCGGAAAGCTAGCTGTGAGGATGCTTCTTCCCTCCACAATTCTTTCTGCTCTCCCTTCTCCTTGAATGAACTCTCCACTGCCATCAGTAATCTCTCCTCTTCCACTGCGTCTGGCCCTGACCAGATTGCCTACCCTTTACTAAAGCACCTGCCCGAACCAGCACAGCTCCTCCTTCTTTCTCTTTTTAACAGGTCCTGGCACTCTCACACCTTCCCCTCTTGTTGGAAACCTTCCACTATCATTCCCATTCACAAACCTGGTAAACCCACTTCCTCTCCGTCCTCTTTCCGCCCCATTTCCCTCACCTCCTGTATCTCCAAGCTTTTTGAGCGCTTAATTCTTTCTCGCCTAACTTTTCACCTTGAATCTAATCATCTCCTCTCTACTTGCCAGGCCGGCTTTCGTCCTGGTAGGTCATCCCTTGACCAAATTCTAACTCTGTCTCAATCAATCTGGGATGGCTTCCAAAAGAAAAAACCTCCAGACCGAACCATTTTGGCTTCTGTTGACTTCTCCAAGGCTTTCGACTCGGTCTGGCACTCTGCTCTTTTTCACAAACTCCTCTCGCTCAAACTCCCCCCTTGCTTCGTTCTCTGGGTGCGCTCCTTCCTTTCTGATCGTAGAGCTAAAGTCCAGGTTGGTGGTTCCCACAGCCGCTCCTTCCGCATCAGACGTGGGGTCCCACAGGGCTCGGTTCTTGGTCCAGTCCTCTTCATTCTGTTTGTTGATGACATCACTAAGGATTTACCTCGGGACGCCCATGCCTCCCTGTATGCTGATGATCTGGTCATCTGGTCCTCTTCCCCAGACCCGCTCAAAGCCTCCTCTGTTGTCCAATCCTCCCTCGCCGTCCTTGAAACATGGTCCAACTTATGGAGACTTCCACTCAATCCAAAGAAGTGTGAGTCCTCCTTTTTCTCTACAGATCCCCATCAAGCCACTTTCCAACCCCGACTGAACCTCTTGGGCTTCCCTCTTTTGTTCAATCGCACCCCTAAATTCCTTGGAGTAACCTTTGATCGGACTCTATCCTTTGGGGCCCATGTCCAATCCCTGTGTTCCAAATTCTACCCACGCCACAAAGCCCTTCGCTCAATTGCCACTGCCTCTTGGGGTCCCACAAAAGAATCTCTCTCCCTACTCTACAAAGCCTTTGTCCGTCCGGTGCTCACATATGCCTCTCCTGGATGGTTCCCGTTCCTCTGCAACACTGCAACCAATCATCTGGAAGTTCTACACAGAGCTGCATGCAGGGTCATTACTGGTTGCCTCTCTTCCACCCCCTCCTCACTACTCCTTCTCGAGGCCCAACTCCCTCCTCTAAAACTGACTCTGGAGCATCAGACCCTCTACTCCTTTGAACGTGCTCTGCGCCTTCCCCCCGACTTCTCCAGCCTTTATGCCTTGGCAATCAAAAACGTTCCCTGTCGACTAAAGAAGAAACCCTCCTGGAGATCATCTTGTTCTTCAGCCACACTACCACTCCCATCCCCACGTGAGTCTCTGATCACTTGCCCCCCTTTTCCACCATGGTCCACAATCCACTTCACTGTTTCCCCCTTCATTCCCGACTGCACAGGCAGCAGTACAGCCCGACTCCAAATTGCTTCAAACCGACTATCCTCCCTCCCCCCCTCTGATATCCAAGTATGGACTGACGGTTCTGTCCCCTCCCTTTTTGGTCCTGGTGGCGCTGGAGTCTATGCTACATGCTCCAAATGCAACACATCCCATTCCCTATCCTTTTCCTCTGGTCCAATTGCCTCCAGCTTCACAGCCGAAACCTTCGCCCTCAAGCAAGGTCTTGCTTGGTGTACTAGCCATTTCATGACCTGCAAATTCCAGTCAGTTCTTTTCCTAACCGACTCTCAATCAGCCCTCTCTATCCTTTCTTCAGCCCCCACTTATCTCCTGCCTGAGTCCCAATGGAATGTTTGGTCCCTTGCCTCTTCCCTCTCCAAGATTACCACTTTGAGCTTCCAATGGGTCCCCGGACACGCAGGTCTCCCCGGAAATGAAAAAGCCGATTTACTTGCCAAAACTGGTGCCTCTCTGCCCACTAATGCGATCCCTAGCCCTCTCCTCCCAGTTATTGCCAAAGTCCGTTATTCCCAATACCGCAATTGGAGACGTCACATCTCTCACTCCCACCTGAACTTCCAAGTCCCCGAAGTCTCTTCGGAGGAACTTCTTCTTTCTCGCTCCATACGCAGTGAGCTCTCTCGTCTTCGCTGCCATGGTCACAGTCTTCTTTTATCTTCTTATCTTCACAGGATCAGTCGGAAGGAGAATTCTGATTGTAGTGCCTGTGGACACCCTCTACAGGACCTCAATCATCTCCTCCTCGATTGTCCTGCTTCTGAACCCCTTCGCAAATCTATCTTTGGCTCCTCTCTTTCTATTCTCGATCTATGGTCCAGACCTTGGGGTGTGGCCCGACTGTTGGGTCTCCGCGGAGTTCCTCCGCGCCCCCATCCCTCGGAAGGGGTCGGGTAGTACCACCACCACCACCACGCGTAGTGAGTCGAACCTTGGAATTAGCAACCTTCCGATTACCAAGTAACCGGACGCGTTTTCCAACTGAGCTACTGCCGCCGCTGTGCGAGTGCTAAGTAATAATAAATATAATAGTTTTTGTGAGATGCGAAATGCCACAGCAGCAATCAGTCAAATTACATGGCTGATCGAACTCGCTTTAACTGCTAAAGAGAGTTGGAATGCAGTTAAAGCGAGTTAAACCCAGCTTGGGCAGTATTGAAAATATTTAATAATCATACACGCTCATTTTTCAGTATCACCCGCCTTCTTATACGTAGCAGTCGCTCTTGGTGTGAAAATGATCGTGGTCGTGTCAGCTGTGGTACTTTTGAACAGGTAACTTTTTAGGTCAGTTGGTCAAACGGTAACGCGTTAGTCTCTGGAGCGGGTGACGTGAATGAAGTTCAAGGCTTGGGCCTGTCAAATCGGACACAGTGTTGCCAATGGTTTGCCACCAATGTGACATTTCTTGGAAAGGAGCTGTGTTGTCCGGGCACAATGACGTGGAGACGGACCCCGCAAACTCGTTGTACGCTTCGGCGTAATGCCACAAGACTAATGAAAGATTTGATGCTACGGTATCCGTTCCAAAATTTTGTCAACGCCGTTTTCTGTTGCAGCCGCAGATTGGGCGACCGGTGATCTGTACGCTTACTACATGGTCTTTCGCTCGCGTGTCCGCGTTGTTGTTCTAATTTTTTGTTGAAGCAAGCAACAGGCTGAATAACACTTGTTTATAAAAAAAACTTCAATAACCGCTGGCCGGTCGAAAATTTGTTGCAGATTTATTTGGATAACTTGTTTAATGGTGCTTTTTGCAGACGAATGTATGTCATCAACTTTCAGTGAAAGAAGTTCTTCGCTAAATGGTGAGTATTGCGATAGATATTGTACATCAGTACATCAAGCTCTTGCAGGGAAATTGACTTAGTCTGATGTACATTTATTTTTGTTTAAGATTGTGGAAGAAAGATGATAATGATCCTGCTGTACGTTCGCGAGAAATACACCGCATTTGTTTTGTTACGATTTCCTTGAATCATCGTACCTGATTTTTGAATGATGCGCTTGTTATTCAACGATAATACATGCTTTATTTCCGCCTTCACATGCCTGCTGCCTCTACGTGACAACCAGCTTTCAGACCCGCTATAGAATTGCAACAATTTACTGTCCATGAATGTCGTCCGCTCAGTTGCGCCTCTAGTGTTCAAGAGTTGGCAGAACGAGTGACTAAACGTTGCGCCTCTAGTGCATCTGTGGCTAAAACGTAACAGTCAGCTAGTAAACAGCTGCGCCTCTAGTGGTACTCCCAGCTTCCACTGCAACGATTGAATTTTTGTGCACACAGTTGCGCTTCTAGTGTTAGCAACGGAGCTTTTTCGTCCGCTGAGAGTTTGTCTGGTTAAAATGTACACAACGGAGGTTTTTTGTCGCTCAGTTGCGCCTGCGTCCCTTAAGTCTGCATGACGGAACTATTTTGTCCCATCACTTGCGCCTCTAGTGTCTCTGCTGTCTTGATTGCGGTAGTATCGAATTGCAACTAGTGTCTGCAAGGAGCTTTGGGTTTCGTTGGCTAAAATGTTTCAAATAAACAATGCAATTAGCGAGTCATGGTCAGTACAAAATTGAAGAGAAGTGCAGTCATGAACATAAAAAAGTAAGACAAGTGCAGTCATGGAATGTACGTTTTTCACCAATGCGAAGTGTCATGAATTAGTTGTTGCATACATTCAAGAAAAATGGTACCCCAAAATCAAGTTAGGCTTGAAGGGGTGCAAATACCGTAGGCCTGTATAATTCGGCGGCCACGGTATGGTGCTAGAATTTTGCAGGGCTTTGTAAACTGACAGTAACTTGAGACGAATCGACGAGAAACAAACTATGAAAAAAGTGCGGTGGGGTTGTCACCCTATACTGCAGTCTGTATCACACTTGAGTTTAAATCTGATAAAGGAAGGGGGTGTTTAATTGCAACTCGGTTTCGATTACCGGTCGGGTCAAACCAAAGACGATAAAAAATGGCATTCACATGTGTCAAGCACTAAAGGGACAGTGTGAAGCCTCCACCGCAATGAGGTAGATAGGCGGGCACTGGGCAGCTTGACCCGAAGACGGCAGAGTTCCCTATGTTGTCTTCTTTTGACGAATAAACTGTAATTACACGCTCAATCAAATTAAGCAGAAACATGTAGTACTGCAACGGCAGTTACTAGTTCGGTTCGCTGATTAGTCGGTACAAATCTAGCAGTGGGTAAATTGATCCAACAAAAAGGACTGTCGCATAACTCAGTACATTTGTAATTGCAAATGTCTAAATGATTCAGCCGCAATTAAGAATGATCTTTCAATTCCATGTAACGTAACGTTACATCATAGACAGACCTCATCCACAGCACTCGGAATCTCGAAGATACTCATTCCCCTTTCATCTTGTGAAAACATTGTATTATGCTTTGCTTGAAGTTTGGGCGTCCCTTTTTCGTTTAAGATTTGCCTTTTTGTCGTGCACCACCACATCCACCTTCTTATTGTTACGCCTGAAACAAGAAGTTGTAGCGGGTCAGCGCAAACATTTTCCAGCGAGTTGTCGGGCACATGACTGTACAGATGCAAGCCGGTGAACTATAGGCTGTTTTCGCAAATGTAAAAAAGCATTTAAGTTGAGGTTTTTTTGCTAGATATTCATTCAAAAAAATTGGACATTCTAACTTATTCAAGTAAATTTTAGCCAGCTTTCCAAAACTTAATCTTCTGTTACAATACTGACGAAAGGGAAAAATTGTTAATTTTCAACTGTAAGATCCCCCTGAGAATGTATTTTAGGGCTTTTCCAACATTTTGGACTAGAGTGAAAAACTCGACTTGGATGCCCCTGTAATACCAAATTCTCTACTAGATGGTTATCTGTCTAATTTCGGAGATCGCTACCGGGTACAGGTAATTAATCACTATTTAATCGTTTGCGTGCTATCTGGCCTAAAGGATAGCACCATAGATGGGCAAGTTAATGCAAAACGTTAGCTTCGTTAACCACTAGTCCGTTAACAAACTTCACTCCTCCGTTAACGTCATTCCGTTATTTTCAGCTTTAATTAACGGAAGTTAATAAAGTCCGTTAATCCGTTAACATTTTGCGTGTAACTTACATTTCGTTTTATTCACTCGCTTCTAGAACACGTATTGACGCTGTTGAGCTGATTTTAAGGAAATATTTATTGCTGTGGTGGTCTTTTTGTGTTTTGAAAGATACATTTTACAGTCTAATCTAATTTCAAGATTAAAACAAGTTCAAATGCACAACGAAGCTGCAAGATATTAACGATAAAAACCTTAACGGAAGTTAACAGAACTTAACGGAAGTTACTTTAGTCCGTTAACAGAACTTAACGGAAGTTAATTTAGTCCGTTAACATGAAAAAACTTTTTAACGGATTAACGAATTAGTGAAAAAGTTAGCTTCGTTATTAACGATTAACGGACTTGTGCCCATCTATGGATACTGGATAGCACTATTTAATATCCTAAAGGATAGCACAATTTAATATCACTATATAATCGTTTGCGTGCTATCTGGACTAAAGACCTTTACACCAGATAGCACGCAAACGATTAAATATTAAAAGCTCTGGCCAGCAAACGTCAAAACATCACAACTAAATTATTATAATTAATCACTGTTGCAGTTTATAGCCTTGGATGCTACGCAAAGGTAGTGTTTGATTATATTGTACAATATTGATGGAGCTAGATTTCTGCTATCTTTTCTGGTAAGTTTTACTGACATGCGTAAATCAACTGACCCATCATCTGAACCCGGAGTGGAAGGATTGGATTCATCCAATTTCACATCCTTGTCCAATGCTATTTGCTTCTCAGACACAAACTTCTGCATCCAGTCTGGCATACTGCCGTCGCTGTTCTTCTGTTTCTCTTGATTGTGACGGCGTCTCGGCACGCGCGGCATCGGAACGCTTAAAGTTAGGGTGTCTAAAAAGTGTTACTGATGTTTTCATACTTTCAAAATTAAATATAACTGAAAACACAATTTCACAAAATTACCAGTGTGATAAAAGAAAACATTAAAAATATACTTCAAGTACCGTCGTAAAGCATCAAATGGTGAGTGTACGAAAGCATCGTTTATTTCAGTCGCTCGTTTACTTACGATTGTACAACATACTTAACAAAGCAATTTGTATACACTTTGTGCTGTAGATACATCTTGATTGACTCGAACACCTCAGAATACGTTGCTTGATCTTGGTCAAACAACTTCCAAACCCATCTACTCACTAGTGTCATTGTTGTTCACAGCAGGGTCCTCCTCTTTCACCTCAGGTACTTCCGGTTTTGCTTCGGACACAGTCAGCTGAGGAAGGGTACGTTCTTCTTCTTCGTCTTCTTCACGCAATTCTTCGGCCAACCTGGATCAAGATTTTGATGACTAATCATTTTTTTTCCGGAGTTTCATAACTCCTCATCAAAACAATGTGATACAAGGCTAAAAAAACTTTTTAATTTTAGTTTCTAGTAGAAAGAAAAACTATGATCTTCGTAAAAGAGCATTAATTACTTTCCGTGTAATAAATCACTTCTGAACCTTTCCTTATATATATTTCGCCAAAATCATTCAGGAAATTTATTAGACTACAAATGACAAGATAATTAGGTTAAAATAAGCAAGGCAAACAACAATCGACAAGAACCAGGAAATAATTAGCAATAAAGACCAATAAATAAATAAATTTATTACTATATGGCGCAAAACCCTCCTAACCATTGCAAATATTTAAAGCTTGTGATATTCACAACTGCTTTGAAAATAATGTTACTAAAAAAAAAAAACTGGAAACCAGAGCCGTTAAGAAGAGGGCAAAAGGGGAATAGAGTACCCAAGACAGGTTTTTAAAAGATCCGCTCTTCTGCTTGGGGGCCCGTACGGATTAAATCTTGATCTGAAGTAAGTAGCTGGAAATTTGCAAATTGATGTCGTCGAAACTCGCGGTCAATTCGAAGTGAAGACTTTATATCTTCACCTTAACTTTGGAGTGTATAATAGCTGTTCTGAAGAGTTGAATTTCTTTCCGTCTTCGCTTTGTGCCCGGGCCCGAAATTTAGGTCAACCGCCCAGCAGGCAACCAATAAATTTCAGTAACGCCTCTGTATTTCGCCTGGGCAAAACAGCTTTATATTAACAAATGTCGCAACAGCGCTATGCTGTTGGTAACACTGTGTCTGTACGGCCTTGAAAAATAAACACCAAACATCTCCTTACCCAGGCTTGTAGGCAGTCTGCTCGTCCTGAACTCGCACAAAAAATTAAGATGCCAGGCGTGGGCTAAATGAAAATAACTGCGCAATGTAAAGTGACGCACCTGAGAGAAAGCTGGCTTGGCATATTACGTAGTGGTGTGGTTTGTGACACGTGGCGTCGACCCAAGCCACCACGAATCATCTTGTTTAGATCTTGAGCCTGTGTGAAAAGCGAACAATAAATTGGAGGCCAATTACCATTTTCAATGTCCAACTAAGCGTTTCATCGTTTACAGGACATAATTTTAATAAATATAAAACTAAAAGAAGATTACTGCAATTCCACTCTGAAATTATGTCGAAGCGCATTATCTTTAATTTAAAATTTCCATTCAAATTGCGCCCACCTCGTCTCTGTTCATTACAGTCATATCACCGAGGATATCTTTCCTCCAATCCGCTCCGTCACTTCGCCGGATCATTCGCGTTTGTGAAATCCGTGGTCGCGGAGGCGGAGTCTGCCGAGACTTTTTCTCCAAAACTTCAACCTGAATAGCATATTAAAAAATAAACGTAAATTGTAACAAGTTATGACGAAGCAGTCTACGGTTGTGGTGGCCTAGGCTGAAGAATGACCAAAAAAATGGTGCTCTATGTTGGTGTGGCTCTAAAGACACGAGTGCTTGATTCATACAAGTGAATGAACACGGGGCAAGAGTAATGAACTGTTGAAGGCACGGTTTACACTGTGCGTAAAATTATGAGTGTACGGGCATATGCGTACTTTGCTTTAGTTGATAAGAACTAATTGGCAGCTTGTGCGCAGGCAAGGCGGTACTTCGGGCGTACCGTACCGAAATTCTGTTCAAAATAAACAACAATACGCTCGCACGTTTACAATTTTACAATGTAGACCGGACCTTTAGGTGTGTCGGAAAATGGCGGTATACTGTATCGCAGCGCTCTTAATGGAAAAGAGATCTATTCTTAAGTATTAACCATCCATACCATACGCATCACTACCAAATTAAATTTTTCTAACCAAAAACAAATTGCATCGATTGGTAACGTAAGAGCATTATAGTACCGCCATTTTCTCATAAAACTTGCATTTTCTCATAATATTTTGCTGTGCTATGGCTGAAATCAGTTTTTAAAGTCACAGCCAAACACATATCAACTTACATCAAACTGAACTCGATGGTGAGGTTTTCCGCCGGTATCTTTCGGAGAAAGTCGGCTATGCTCAGATGTATGGCCTAAACAACGATCTACATTTATTAACAGTATCAACAAAATTAGTTTTTTAACTAACTGCAAATTGCACTCTAAAATTTAATTTAATCTTAAAAAGATCTCTTTGTTTGAGAAACAGATTCAGCTTGTGGCACTATGAGTTGTATGCACCAAAGCAGATTTGACTTTGACCAGAGAATTATCAATTTTCTGTCTTCTGCCAGCTGAACTATTATATAGCAATTAGGCCGGTCATTTGTCCAAATTGTTCCCGTAAATTTTTTTTAATCCGCGGATCGAAGTTCATCCACGTCGGCGCATATGGCCCTCATCATCATCATCATATGTTGGATTTAGTATTGAGCCTATGTCTATCTTTTTTAATACTTACCAAGAATCGGTTTAGGAGACTCTTGTTTGACATTGGCAGCAGGAAACCAGCCTTTAGGACCCAGCAACATGTCATCTTGTTCGGTTCCACTTACAGCAATCATGTCACCTTCCTTCAGATCCATCTCGTTCAGATTTCGCGCGTGGAAGGATTTGATGACTCGAACCATGCGCTTTAAATTAACCACATCTAAAACAAGATTGTTCAAGTTTTTAATCCTTTCTAGGCCTAATTTAATTTTTAAGGAATGCGGCAGCAAAATACGAAATACAAATTGAAATACCGTAACGTAGAAGTTGAGTAATAACTTCGAATCTCATTGATTGCGAAGCCGGGTTCGATTTTTGATAATAAGCCTAGTTGTAATATGCGGATGGGTGGTTAGACATACGGCGCCGCTAGCAACATACAATCTCTGGTTGAAACTCAGCTGTGTTAACCGTGGTTGATATCAACAACAAAACGGAATTGAAAACAAATCTTTTGCTCCTTTTTGTAAAAAATCCAAGCTAAAGCATATGAAATTTTTCAGTAATCTAGCCTTTAGTTTCCGTGTGTTATTGATTGGCCTGGTAACAAAGCTCATTGAATATGCATTATCATTCGAAGCTATAGTGACATCACAAGCCAGGTGGTATTCAAAGCAATGCTTTAATAACGGGTGATGCTATTCAAATAAAACCAGGGATCGTGTTAAAGCCCAGTTATTTTATATTACATATAAAGCTAACAATAACCTAACGCAAATAAGTCTGGTAAAGCAAACATTTTGCGTTTTATTTGAGCGCTTAACGAAAGGACAAGTACTGGTCTCTATCTCCTCACATACCTACAGTGTAACAGCAAACAAACAAAAGACATTCTACGTCATACTTGACAGGACCAATTTTAGCTGGTAATAATAACCAAAACAAAAAGCAATAATACGAATTTCAGTTTTAAACAATGAAAATCGAAAAATGCAGTTATATACTACTTAACCATCTCTGTATATGCGCAATCATCAAGCCGAGGCCAGAGATTACATCTGTGATCTGCTGTACCTAGGTTGAAAGTTTTCAGGAACATGGAGAGTGTTCTATTATAGCTACAAATTCAATAAAAATACCAAATCCAATACGCTGGTAAACATTCTGCAAACGTTTCGGGATTATCTAGTGCACCATCATCAAGATGCAATTATTTTATCTGGTATCAGCCAAGAAATTTAAATTATTCTATTTTTGGCGTATAATTAATGCGAAATAGCTCATCACTAATATCGCCAAACATGTGATTTCGTAAAACAAAAAACAAAATAATTGTTTTTATGGGCTTTTAATGCAAAATGATTATAAGCCAAAAATTCAACAAGTCTCAACAATTTAATCCAGTCAAGTATCAAAATTCCCTAGACTTACCATCTATTTGCAATTTGGTTTCTGACCGGCGCCCAGAATTAGGCTTTGATTCATCTTGCTTCGTTTTTCTGTTCTCTTTTCTTTGCTGTTGTCGTTTTTTCAGTTGAATTTGTCTACGTTCTAAACTTTTCATTTTGAAGTCTCCACTGGATTGCGTAGTCGAAGGAGGCGATAATTCAGTAGCTGCGGTCGCAAGATTCTCGTTGCTAAAGTCGTAAATAAGTCAACTTCATCCAGTCATTTGTGAGCACATAAAAGTTCCGCTATGATGTAACAAAGCTATTATTTGCACTAAGCAAGTTAACGTGCATTCAACAAGTCGACAACCTTGGGAGTAACTCGTGCTTCATTCAGGGCATAATAAGTGAAGCGGCCAACCCAGCGGGCCGTAAAAGGCGAACAATGGATAGCCACCAGCGGTGGCCACCTGTGTGGTGATGATATTCACCTTTGAGTGGCGTGGAAACGGCCACTTGTCTCTCCCTGGTTCTCCAGCTCAGCTGGAGTTCTGCCGTGCAAGATTCATGCTGCTTCTTGCTTCTCATTTAGAGGAAAGACTTGAGCTACAAAAAACTTGAAATGCTTCTTTTTTGAAATGTCTACATTTTTTTTTTTTTTTTGACACGTTTTAGGTTCAAAGTGACCTAAATGAAAAAGAATCATACCCGAAAATGATAACAAAGACATATAAAAGAGCATGGGTTCACATTACCTGATAGAAAGATGGGAAGTTGTAGACATTGAACGAAGGCTTTGACGTCTGTCATCGATTCGTGGGGATGGGGTCGGGGTACGTTGGCCCAGTGAGCCCAGAGTGCCACGTCGCACGGCATAGGGGCTTGAGGTGTAGCCGGTCAAGGTATTAGACGAGACACTGGTTTTTGATTTTCGAGAAGGAGCAAAGATTCCACCCAAAGTATTTTTGGCACTAGTTGCAAAGTTAGTTTCCATCTATATCACAGTGTTTTGAAGTTAGCGGAAGCCACAGAGCTACTGGCTGAATTTTTTATATTATTTAAATAGTTAATTTCAAAGGCTCGGATTGCATAATATATCATTACGTAAGTTTTTGCTTCCAAGCGTGATTTGGACGAATAGTAATTTTGCCTAAGCTTAAAAAATTTAAAATATATTTCACAAAAAAGTAATACAACTTTAAATGTACTGTTCTGGTAGGAAACGCTGGCTTGATCCAGTACCATAATGTACAAATGAGTTATTATAGTAAATGAGGTACTGAATTCCAATCTTACTGAATGCGCCATTGTTTTTTGAAAAGAAAGGGATCCGGAATTTAAATAACTGTACAGCTAAAAAAAAAATCGAGATGTTACGTTCTGCATGTGACAGCCGATCTCTGTTCAAAACACAGCTATAAAAAAGCAGAGATGAAGTTAGACCAAAAAAGAAAACTTACTTTAGGCGGAGTTTTTGTAGCGTCGACATCTTGATTTTCAGGGACGCTATTTGACAAGGCTGTGTTGTCGATGGCTAACTTCTTGTAAGCTTCGATTGAAATGGCCACAAACAAATTCATGACAATCATATCAACAATGAGGTAACAAAAGAGGAAATAAAAGCAGGTCCACCAGCCTACAATTAGTTCAAAGAAAAATAAAAGGTCTAAAGAAACTATACTAAGACAGCGCATTCAAACATAACATAGTTTGCTCAGCCTGGCTTGGGGGTGAATGGGATTATCAGAAGAAATAATACACCCCTGAAGATCCTGTTTACGGATGTAACAGACTGTTGGGTTTTATCAGATTGTAGTATTGCAGTAATGTGCGGTAGCATAGTTCAATCAATATTCTATCCTGCTTTTCAGTAGTTGAAGATTTTTGAAATCTCATTTTAATTAAGACTGTAAAACTTTGGGTTAAAAAAGGCACCCGGATCCCCTAGTCAGATATATCATTATACCGGTACTTCGTCAAAATTCTCCTTTAACGAAACCCCCACAGCTCTATATTAAAACAATCCCTCGTTCTTTATTTCTCAAAACAAAAATATCCCATTAAAACTCAGTATGTCCTTGCAGGACAACAGCTTTATTCATTGTCTTTCTGATTCATTTCTAGCTCAGACAAGCGAGCAAAAAATTACTTGGCGCTAAAAACGCTTCCCTAGCTTAATCCATGCAAGACTTGCAAACTTTACAAACAACACGCGTTCGGAAATAAATTGCAGCGGCGCGCTGAAACCGCGCAAAAACAAGGAGCGCAGGTTTGGCCCAGAGCAGAATCACTGCAATGATGTATACTAAACTAGTGAATACTACATTGTGCACAAACATTGTTTTTTTCATTATGAAAGGTGCAAAACAAACAATAGATCGTGACGTAGCACAACGAGCAAAACTTTCGTACGGTAAGTAAAAACAAAATTTGTTTGGTGCGGTTTAACATGCCATAGAAGTCCGATTAAGTCAACGTGCTGATTGAATTACCTGCATCCAAGATGGCGCCAAGCATGATCTCTTGCCAGTCGTTAGTTGTTACAATCTGGAAGACAATGAGCAAAGAGCACCCAAAAGTTTCAAATCCAACGTTACATCCGTATTCCACGTAACTGCCACTGTAGTCACGTGCTTTACTCGCCTCCAAAGTCCTACAAAATAATTAGACCATTAGCAATTGCCTTTCAAGGCTTTCCAACATGTTCAATTGCATCAACACAGAACATGCTATCAAGAAAGTGATGAAGAGAACCACAATCGTCGCTATAAGTACTAAATGAGTCAAGATCAGTAACATTTGAATTGGATTACTATATGATTGTGGGTGATCCCATTAAACATGCATCATTATCCATTATCGTTAGACAAAATACTTGTTTAATTCTATTGTAAGTTAATCTCTTTTTTTCAATGAATAACAACTCATAATTCAGAGAAAAAAACTAATATTTTTTGTTGCCAAGTCATTTTTTTCAAAACCTGCAGTCTTTTTCAACGCCACGAGATAAAAGCAGAGATGGGCACTACTAACATTATATCAAAAGCGCAGCGCAACAAAGCGCAACGATCTTTTCAACCAGTAAAAGCGCAGCGCAAAATGCGCTATTTAATTTTTCCAATTTCTAAAGCGCAGCGCAACTTCCGCAATAAACTTTTTGATTCAGTTGACGCGCAACGCAATTCCGTAAGAGTGGAACGGGATTTTCGTACAAAGCCAAACAGCAACCTAACTTCCGGAATTGCAATTTCACAACACAATGCAAATACCGCATTTTTCGCAATTTTAGACAGAAAAAGAGTAAATAATTTACTTAACGCTGATGACATTTGCTGCTTTACTCCTAGTTTCAAAGGCTTACAAAGGCTTGTTGATACTTGCGTTGAATTTGCTGCAAAGCACAATATTGTCTTCAATTGCAGGAAAACCAAAGCTATGTATTTTCCTTGTAAATTCTTCAAAACCACTGATTATAATCTAACTGTGAATGACCAGCATGTTGAATTTGTGAATAGTATTAAATACCTTGGAGTTACAATTAGCAGTGTTCTTTCGGATGAACTTGATATTAAAGCTCGAGTAAGACCTACATATTGCATAGCTAATATGCTTCGTACTAGGTTTTTCAAATGCTCTGTTAATGTAAAAAACATTTTGTTTCGTTATTTTTGTTCCTCTATTTACGGCATCAATCTTTGGTGTCGTTATCCGGCGTCAAGTATAAATCGTCTTCGTGTAGCTTACAACAATGCTTATCGTATACTTTTTAATCTCCATAGAAGAATACACATCAATGAAACTATGGTTAATAACGGCATCTCGACCTTTTATTCGTTAATGAGAAAACATACTGCAAATTTCGTAATAAGATGCAAGCACTCTCCAAATGCTTACATTCAACAAATTTTTGGCTCTGCATGTTTTCTTGATTCTGATTTTTCAGTACATTACTCAAAATTACATTTTGGCTAATTTAGCACGCATGTATATGCTTTGTGTTGTGCCTGATAAATTTGTTTGTGCGTTTTTGTTTTTCGTGTTATTGTGGACCTTTGTTGAGTCTGATACAAATAAATAAATAAATAAATATTACGATGGAAATGGAACAAAATTAAATTCAATGTATAGAATTGCGCTACGCGCAATCATAGCGCAACATATTTTAAAGACTTTAGTCCGCAACGCAACTTCCGCAATGTTTCAAAATAAAAAATTAAAGCGCATGCAACTTCCGCAATACTGGAGTCTGCGGAAGTTGCGCTTTGCCTACCTCTGGGTAAAAGGTAGCCACCCAAGATGAAGCCAAATTTAGATCTTATTGAAAAAAAAATATTTTTTTAACTACTTTCGACATTATACGTATCTACAATCGAGTTTGCTTTTTAAATTTCAAACTACGTACAAAATTTAGATAAAAGACAACAATCAATTGTGAAACCGTTTGTCGGGCTTGTTCATCATAGTTGCGATTGTGCCTACAAGGTTCTACGTACTGTCTATAACTATTTTAAAGAAATTAGCTTGTAAACCGTAAGTAAACATATTTTTCTAACGTTAAGTAGAGAATTCGACCATAAAATACTCAAACTCAAATGTTTTTATGTTGATTGCACAGTATGTATCTCAGTGGCGTAATCAATCAATATTTTGCATTCGTGATTTTGGTTTAACCGGCCTGTTGGTCGAGCGGTAACGCGTTCGTCTCTGGAGCGGAGGGCTGAGGTTCAAATCGGACACAGTGTTGCTAACGGCTCGCCATCATCGCGACATTTCTTCGAAAGAAGCAGTGTTGCTTGGGCGCCATGACGCGGAGATGGGTCCGCAAACTCGTTACACGCTTCGGCGCATTACAGCAAGTACAATGAAAGATTTGATTTGATTTATTAAACAGTCGTCGAACCTAGTTAAGAAAGTAATGCACAAAATCAGCATTAACCTTTTGAAATCCCTAATGCTAAGTCATAATAAGTAAACCATAATGAGTAGCGGACAAGACCAACTGGAGTTAGGGAGAATTCGAGAGGCGGTGGACAGTGGGCGGTCAAACAGATCAGTTTGCTGAATGTCGGCTGCGTGCAAACCGTGCACTTTGTTCTGAGATATGTGAAGAAGACCTTTTATTAGCTTATCACTTTAGGGGCTAAAGTGGACCTTTCTATTAGCAAATTAGGTGAAAAACTTCAGGCGGCTAGAAGCTTTTCCCAGTCGATCAAGCGAATCCACTGAAAGACCATAAACTATGCTAAAAGCCACCGACACAACTCACTTGTCTTGGAAAATCTCAAATCCAATCACTGCAAAGTTGAAAATGATCGTCATTACCAGCAGGATGAGGTCGAACATAACAGGGTAGATGTTGCGGAGTATCCTCACTGCCGTACGTGCATGTTTCGAATTAAACACGGCTCGAATCAGAACTGCCAGCCCAGACACCACCACACAAGCTCCAAGATCAATGGAAGCCGCACGTGGGCTCCGAAACCATAGCGCAAACCTGCATTGAAAATCACCATTGCAGTGATTTCACTTCCATTTCTACAACTTATGGCTCTATTACAACAGCCTACCGGGTCCCAGAACCTTGAATGAAAATTTAATGAGCTAAGAAAGGTTAGTGAGATTTTATCGTAGGTTTCAAATGCAAGCCTAAAGCTTTTAACAGTCACACGAAGGATAAATAAATTATTCTCTAATTCTACCAGCGGTAAAGAAGACAGCAAGGGCTTCATCTGTTGTTTCTTTCAGGTCAGAGTTTCCGCAATGTGGGGCACAAAGTCAAGAAAAGAGCATTACTGGTCTCATTGTCTTTTCGCCGTATGCACAATTGCACATTGCACAGTCTGCATGTGGATTACGATAGTCACCCAATTGTACAAGTTACGTTAAAGCTCCGACCACATGTCAGAGCTGTATGAACTGCGCACTAGTCTTTGATTGACAGCATTGATTTACTGTAGTTTAAAGAAATTTCAAGAAGCTAACGAAGAAATGAGTACGAGTCAATTTTTTGCGCACAAAAGGGAAACTCACCACACAATATCCGCGATAGCTGCAAACAGCACCATTAACATATCAAGAACGTCGTAAATATTCAAAAGATTTTTGCCGTCCGCAGCGATTCGAAGCAAAACCTCTATGCAAAAGATGGCAACAATCCCAGTTCTAGATGACTGAATGGCTAGCTGTGTGACGTCACTGATGCCAGTCCACATCAGGCAGAAGAGAATGCTAAAATTCAAATGATTCAATGTAACTTCATCTTTATTTGACTAGCTGCCAGGGCCAGGATATAGTAAAGAATTTGGTCTTCGAGTAAGCTGCTTCAAGGGTTAGAATTAAACTTGGGATAAACAAAAATAATCTCGTTTTTCAGGTGAAAAAGAGTCTGCTAAAAGATTGGCCTATACTGTAGTTCAAAAGTATACAAGAAAACAAAATACAGTCGTATGCCAAAATGATTGATCAAACTTCATTATTAATCTAGGTAGAAATGTCCAAATATGACTATGGTCGAATTTTCTACGTCTGCAGCCGTTAAGGAAGATGAACTGATTTAACAGCTGTTTTCTTCTTAACTGAGCGATATCACAAACTTTCAGCTAATAACGAGTTACATAGAGCAGAAGTGATATAGTAAACCAACCAACTGTTATAAAACAAAGTAAACAGCGATATTATTTGACCAATGTGACAGAAAAACATACTGCTGTTCAGTAATAAAATATGGCCAGCTTGGTTTCTTGAAAAAATTATAGCAGCTACATTTTCCAGCAATTTACCATTACGTTTTAACCAAAATTTAATGAAGTTCGCTACTTTTTGTCAATGATCAAATAGTTTTTTATTTTTTTTATTCGATATACTTAGAATTCAAATCATTATTGAGTGTATTAACTCGTGCTAGCAATGTAAATTACTACAACACAAGACTAAAACAAACAATCAGCCTAAGATTAGCAGCAAGTACAGCAACTATTAAGCACTACAGAATACCAACCTGTGTAGTAAAATGAGAACTAACACCGATACTGACACTGCATTAGCCTGTAACGAACCAAAGTGTTAGTAAGCCAAACATGTTATTCGGTTAAACCAACATTCGATAATGCATGAAATGTAAGGAACGATTATAAAAATAAAACTGCTTTTAGTGGTTAGTAGCACGAGCCAATGAAAAATGTTAGTAACTTTATTGATCAAAGCAATTTCTAACCTAAAGCACTCGTTAAAATCCTACATGAAAATGCTATAATGCATGAAAACACAATTCTAATGATGTAAGACAAACACTACAGTCTGTCAGAACAGCAAAAGCAACACGTTTTTGTAGTTTATGATTTACAACGCAAAATATCACAGCATCGTCGTTTTGAGGCATGCTACAAGTTTCTCCAATCAACACAACCTTACATGCACTATGCTTCGACAAATTTTTTGACAATTTTTGAGGAATTTTGATTGAGTTGCGTTGCTTGGATGGTTATTTCCCATCAACTCCGGCTCCTCTTCAAACTCGAAGCTCAGAGCCTCGACCAGTTTTGTCGTCCAGTCATAAGCATCAATAAGTCCGTCACCGTAGCTGAGATAATCGATCAGCTCTAGATTTTCCTCCGTTGAATTCTTAAAAAATATTTAATAAAGTTTGAAACAAGTATTGTGTTGTGCGTGGGAAGCCGATATGGTTTAACTGTGAGTCGTTTAGTTTGGCTTATTTAAAAGTTTACGCATTTAGGAGCCATCTAAAAGATATGTTTCGCGGATTTACATATGCACGTTTTCATTGCAACATATTAGACGAGAGATGACGTTACAATAAAGTGGATGATGCGCAGACAAGGCTCCTGTTCAATGAAGAGGTACAGATTGGAAATATGTGATTGGGGAAACTTAACAGTAACAGTAGAACCAAACCAATCAATTCTAACCTTAGGTTTGAGAATTCTAAAAAGTTTTAACAATGACAGGTCATCTACTGATAAATGCCCTTTTCCAAGTGGGTCCATGAGGTTCCATGCTTTCACTAACTCTTCTCTTTGCCGTCTGTAAGAGCAGAAAAATAGAAAAAATGATCACTAAAGGAAATCAAAATTACATCTTATTGCTCATCATTGCAGGAGTGTTGCTGGGCCAGAGCTTAACATCAAGCCACCATAGTCCTTCATCTCCTTGTATGAAGTCTGGAGCGGTACCATCACGTTGGTTGAAAGTGTATCAATTATATCAGTTTGTGCAAACTTGCATTGACCACAATTGTCATTACTATCTGATACTTTATTATGCGTCAATAATAAGCATAACAAAGAGCGGATATTACAACTCAAAATTGATTAAACGAGCAACTAAATGAACTAATCCATCACGAGCTATAATGTGGCTAAATAAAAAATGAAAAGGACGGCATAAAATCAATCATGCAAATGAATTTAATGGCCGGGTCAAAGTGGGAGGTAAAATAAACAATTAGTGATTATTTCGTA
Organism: Trididemnum nubilum; assembly: GCA_963965965.1. Lineage (NCBI taxonomy): Eukaryota > Metazoa > Chordata > Ascidiacea > Aplousobranchia > Didemnidae > Trididemnum > Trididemnum nubilum. The sequence continues at coordinate 37,886,392 of OZ014485.1, read as the reverse complement.
CAATACCGCATTTAACAACATGTATTGCTACTACTATTTGCTGAAGGACAAGGCAAATAAAAATTGCATCGTTTAAAAATCACTTTATATTTTTTCAACACAATTACTGACACTAAACAATCACAATTTGCATAAACTAAAGCCAAGTTTGGCACAAAGTTGTTGCTAGTGGTGTTTAAAGAAGAGTCATAAAGTGCTTGCAACAAGTAAGCGTTACCTTCGAAAAAAGCTAAAATAAAATGTAGCATTTTAATTCCATTTACGGACGTTTCGACTAATCCCTTTTTCAGTCCTAGAACACGATGATTGAAACGTTTGAGATTTCGAAATAAAGCGAAAGTATTTGATTCTTTTCTTTTACAGCGCGGTTCAATTTTAATCCAATTAGAAAGTTTGGGACTTGCATGCAAAAATATGCAGAATCTTTTCAATTTCTTTCAGTCCTTTTGACTGAATGGCTCATTTTATTTTCTGCCATTTACTTATAATTTAAGTCAATGATTGCCAAATGGCCAAATAATAAACCTAGTTTGTCTGCATTTGCGGGATAAACCAATAAAGTACACTTTTATGCCAAAAATAAACTGTTACGTCTCCCACCTTCTTTCAACCTTGACGTGGCGTTTGCTGTAATCCCAGTAACTCTCCACTATAATTGCTAGCAAAATTGCAGTGAGGAAGAATACCCCGGCGTAAAGAAAGATACCAAAGAAAAAGAAATTCGGCCAATTTTTTTCAAAAGCAGGGATTATGAACTCCTAAAAAGAAAAGTGATTTCAATTTCCAACCATAAAGACATAGAGATCACACAACTCAAAACTATTGATTCTTTTTTAATTTGATCTCTGCGTAGGCAAAATAATCCAACATAGGGATGCGTTTAACTTTGCATCATCATTGCTTAATTCTCCGCTAACGAAAAAGCATTGCTCTAAAAATACTAAAACCATCACTTTCCATTACTTACCGGGTAATTTTCTGTCGACATCAAGACAAACATGTGCAGTGCTGCGTTGGCAACGTTATCGAATGCTCTAGAAAACAACTTAGTGCATTGGAAATCGTTTAGAAAATCATTTTTAAATTCCCACTTGACGCCAAGGCATGAAATTGTCCTTTTGCAATAACCTCGTCAAAAATATTGCGTTGGTCTAAATTTGTTCTGAATTATTGTGTATGTCTTAATTTGTTTTGCTTCTTTCGATATAATAGCATACAAAATTCCTTCTGTCAGCCAAATATTGTTTTACGCCATTGTACCCCACCACTGAAATTGATGCGCCTTCTAACACCAAACATGATCTGACAAATGCGCAACATCACTTCTTATAGTTGGGTGAATGCAGTTTACTACTAGTTACAATCATCAAACCACATGTTTTGAGGAAACCGATACTATTCAAATTTGATTTGCCTACTTAGATGAAGCATCTCCATCGTGAGTGGTAAACAGTGGAAGCCGTCACCCAAACTCAGCAAAATGTTATAGCAATACAACAATATATATTTTCAAATTGATTAAATAAACTTCATGTTCTGTAATACTGCAGTACATAAATCAATTCGACTGATTAACTTCTGTTTGGAAATAAACCGCCAGCCCTGGTAGGAAGGCAACACCCAGGTCTAGGTTTGAACGACGTCCATAAAGAAAAAAGCAGTGACATCAATTTTTGTACTCTCTCAAATTTAACTTGAATTGAACCAGTCTATACCCTTTAGTAACAAATCTTCTATCCTCAAATTATTTCACTCATGATCGGTCGAAAATTATCTACGTCTATCAACAGAAACAAAATAATGAAGTCAAAATTCTGTCATTTAAAAAGCACAATATCAACTCACCCTTCGTAAATGTTTGTACAATTGACACTGCAAAATACAAAAGTTTCATTAGCAACATCTTTAAACAAACACAAACGCAACTTGGCTGCACAACATTAGACAAATTTTTACAAAACATAATAATATCGTTAAAAACAATATCGCAGTTTGAAAAATGCGGCACATTCGCAAAAAAATAGCAAATACAAACGCACAATTTCAATTCAAAATAATACCTTGGGTTTTCCGAGCAAGGGCCTGTATTTAATCCACGATAAAAAGCCATGAATATATGGATTCCGACTGATGCAAATGTAACAATAAATATGGCGATGATCAGTAACACCTGAAACCAGCAACATCGCTAAAAACTTTCACAGTAAACAGTGCATGGCTCATAAAAAGAAATAGAAGATGATGTAGCATCAATTAGATTTTGTTTGATGCAAAATATCCACTGGATATGATGGAAATGTTTCTTGGCCATCAATCTAAGGGTTAGGTTCCAATGCGACAGCAAAGTGGTCTTTCAATCTTTCAAGGCAAGTTGGCCCCGTCCACCAATCATTTGGAAGCAACGTCAAGCAGAAAAACACAAGCACTGATTTGGAAAGTTTGTTTGTTAAGAAAGTTCACCAATGATCAGAAACAAGTCTCCTGAGCATAGCTTACTTCTAGTTAAGGAAGTTATTACACCACATTGACTAAATGTGGGGCTTTGAAAAATTGTTTAATTTTGAAGATCAAAGTTGTGCTTTTTTTAAATATTAGCAAGTTCTTTATAACTGATTTCTCCGTAACTTTTTTGAACTAGCAAATGATAAAACAACACCCACCTTTCCAAGCTTGCTGATAATGCTGAGCAAGACATTAAAAATATGAGAGACATTTTTTGATTTGCACAGGAGCATGGAGGCTCGTAACGATCGGAAAGGACATATCAATCTCTGAAAAATAAACAAAAAAAATTGTGTATTGTAGGCCAAGTTGCTGATATTAACTAGCTTGACTTCTGGCTGACACAAACATGCAGAACAATGTATCCAAATAAAAAAGAACAATAGAAACAAATTCTCTGAAGTTTGAAACATTAGTTTCTATTTTCATATTTACAGTATTCATTGCATAATTACAAGTAACTAGAACTATAGTATGATAAAAAGAAATGCAGTTGCTACTTGCTTACCAAGCTCGTAAACGTTTCAGCCAAAAGAATGACGTAGTCAATAACAAACATACAAGTGAAGACAAATTCAACTCTGAAATATCAAAATAAGATTACAATTAGCCAGAATCGGTGCCAGAGTGTGACTGCTATGACAAAATTATTAAAATAACTCATCTTGAAACAGAATTTGTTTTTGATTTCGACCCGAGATCCAAAGAGAGAAAATAATAAACGCAATAAAAACCACGCGTCAAATAGATTTTAAGCTAATAAGCTTACGTACTCGTCACTCGCATAGCAAAAATCGGAGCCAGAGAGCAAAATTTTAAGGTATCGGTAAAATTTTAACTTTCAAATATGCAAGCACACCAGTAGAAATAATTCACCAATGCAGACGGCAGTAAACACAATCATACAAAACTTCTCATGATATAGTGATATTCAAAAGATAGGCGATGTTCTTTTCTACTACGGTAGGAATTTTTTGTTAGATCGAACACGTTTATTGCAAACTTAATTTCAGTAAAATCTGAAATGAAAATACAAGACTATCATCACTGTGACTTACCTTATCCATAACGCCTCTTTTGCAGACCAAATGTTTTTCCAATTATAAAATAGAGTGTGCAAAACAATATCTATAATGTACACAACTAGACAAACAGCATCAATGATCAATATAACAGGATGAATGGTCCAACTTCCTCTAAAAAAGCAATTTTAGTCCACCGCATTTAACACAAACAATAAATTGTGAATTTTTTTGTTTGACCAGTAACCGGTAACTTGAAGTTTTGGTCAACTGCTATAATGTGCAATTTTTTCAGTCATTTCAAAACTTTTAAGGGGATTCTGGTCGTTGCAAGGATTGTTTTAATAAAGTCTTGCAGGCAAAAATTTGCAGAAGGTCGTATTCATTTTCAGGCATGCCCAACGGATAGCGAGCTTAAGAGATTAAAACAAATAAACCTTATACACAAATTTGCTAACTATTTGACCGAAAATGCTCTTTGTTCCGGCAACCATCAAAATTTCAAGTCGATAACCACAAAAATAAACATTGTTATTACATATATCTACAAAAAATGTATACCACAATAGGATATCGAATGCAAAAAAACAAGCTCATCAACTTACCGAGAGTATCCGATTGGTACGTTCACTCCGGTGTCAGTACCCTGCTCCCAGAAGGTCATCAAACAATGAGCAATTATTGTGATGTATAACAGTCCAGCCCACCATTTGCTCGAGATGATTCGAAAGCATCTGAGTTTAATTTCTGCGTCATATTTTGCTTTAGTACGAAATATACCGGTACATACAATAACCTGAAACCATACGTTCGAAAATCAGCCTACTTTAGAACTGCTTTCGAATATTAGTACCAAGACTTTTCAGTTATTTGAAAAAAAAAATTACCTATACACTATAGTTTGCGAGAAAGCGGTGCATTAAAATTTAAGTTTGTGACAGAAAAACGTGGGAAAATACGATGTACATGACACCCATTTTAACGCAACAAATAACTCACTGTACAGGGTAAAACAAAAATTTGATATCACCTTTAAGTTACAACAACAAAAAAGAGATGAATCTTGACTTTGCTTGAGAAAATCTTCAAGTCTCGCACAGTAGCATAATTTCCCAAACTCAAGCCGTTCAGAGAGGTCGAGAAAAATTTCGCGCCATGGGTACGGCACAAAGACGAGGGAAATTTCTTCACAGCCAGGCAGCAACTTTCTCACCCCGGAATCAGAGTGTACACCAAAAAAAGGTCTTCGCCGGATTAGACCTACTTTTCTCCTAATTTTTAAGTGAAGACCAAAAAAGACGACCTCTTCGAATTTTCGTTGACTTTTACCGGGGTTTCGCTCCTCAACAATGCTACGTACTTGCTTGAGCTCAACATTCAAACCATTCGAGGCCCCTAAATCTCGGCAGGCCATTCACAAATTTCGAGCCTGAGTAATCTTTCTTAAAGGCCCTGAAACCGGTAACTACTTGCTACCAGTTCGTTGGAAAACTAAAATTACCGGTACTGCGTTTGAAAAAGCTCCGTTGTGCATTTTCTTTACGTGCACAAACTAGCGTGACTTCACTTTGAAGTTAGAATGACCTAGTTGGTTTTATGTCAAATTTAATCTTGAAATCTTCACCACGCCATGGCTAAATGGGCTAGAGCGTTACCAGACTGAGAAGAGAACTGAGTTCGATTCTCGGTCGGGTCAAACCAAAAGACCTGAAAAAAAATGGAATGAAATCTCCGTCAAACCAGTTTGCTCCTGCCACCTAACGCTCGGCTTTTAAGAGCGGCGCAGGGAGGACTTTCTCGGAAGTTTGCCCAATTTTCAAATTCTACAAACTTCCATCACAGCAATCAAAATCATCAAAACAGTTTTCTTCCATACTGATTAAACACGTTAAGAGTGTGAAGTTTCAAAAGTTGTATAAGCTTATTTGAATCATTTGCTTTACAGACTTTGAAGCAAATTAAGCTTGGGCAAAAATATATTGTGCTAATACGAATACAAATGCGTAGATGTGTCTTTTTTTTACTTCTTCGTGTTTGTAACAGAAACAGAGCTGTAAGTCGGGCCCGGCTTTTCGGGCTTAAGACTAACAAAATGTCGGGCTTGACATACGTACTTGCCTATTGTTTAAGCCTTTTAGATGCTATAAAAGAATAATTAAAATAACTTTGCAACCCTGAATGACGACTTTGTTTAAGCATCATTCGATTATTCTTATACAATTACAATTATTGCGTCACAACTGCTCAGTAGTAAGTAGTTTTATTAACCGCTTACAAGCAATAATCGTACACATTTTTTTGACATAACTTAACTTTCGGACCTGGTTTTGGCTCCAAATTACTTTTCGGGCTCGAGCTTATGCTTTCGAGTTCGGGCCTGTACTTGTCGGCCCATTTACAACTCCGAACGGAAATTATATTGCTTGCAGTTTTTGTAACTCAGCAGTCTAGATAATGAGAGTTTGGGCATAAAATGCGATCGAAAATTAAAAAGCAATTTTTTTTATATGAAAGACGGAAAAAAGCATGCGAATTATAGTTACTGAGTAAATCTATCTCCACTTCGAAAGAAAACGAACCAAAGCGGACAAACGCGGAAGGAAAAGATTACAATCAAATCTTTCATTATACTCGCTGTATTATGCCGAAGCGTGCAACGGGTTCGCGGGGCCCACCTCCGCGTTATTGCGCCCAGGCAACAGAGCTCCTTTCGAAGAATTATTGCAGCATTGACGAGCAATTGCAGCATTGACGAGCATTATTGCAACACTGTGTCCGATTCAACCGCCCCGAGATTTGAACCGCAAACCTTCCGCTTCAGCGACTAATGCGTTACCGCTCGACCAGCTGACCGATTCAAATTTTCTTATTTCTGTACTCTGAGACTTTACTCTTTTACATGCTGGGGCGTTGTTGGCTTGAACTTTGTAAAAAGGGATGTTTATTGATTTTACGAATCAAAAAATATATTATTTTTTGTGCCCACTACCAAAGCGGTTGTTATTTCTCCAGAAAGTTGACAAATGGGGAGCCAATATGGTGTCGGCAACAAGACTAAAAGGGCTATGGAATTGTTTTTGTGACAAATTGGCAACCCTGATTGTACGATCTGGGTTCACTTCCAACAGAGCCTCATGCTGTAGCGTTCATAAATAAACCACTTCGTGGCAATTATCTCTACGTTGTGACTTCAGACAGGCAGCAAATTCACGCGCGAAAAAGTCAAAACTCGTAAGAAAAACTCGGAACATTAACAACTTTGTAAATTCGTCCAAAGAAATGCGCTTGTTATGCTTTCTCGTGGCAGGAGAAAAAAATGCAGCGAGAAATCGCTTTCAACCACAAGCCATACTTTTTGATATATGAAGGTTTGAAAATAGCTCTTGCTTCCCCAAACTTTCCTCGCCCATTAGTAGCATCAGTTATGTGCGCTGCAGCTAGGTTCAACTGCAGTTCCCCAGCGAGGTTGTTTGATAGCTTCTTGGTTAAGATGTGTTCCTGCAATACGCAAAGTTGATGTTCATGAAAACAAACCGCAACATCTAAAGGTTTCACTGTGCAGGAATATCTAAGCGTACCAAAGTATTGACAAACTGGAAGATTAAAAAGATATTCTACTACTGAGACGGGGATATTATACGAAGTAACTGTAAATGGTTTTACAACATCAACTACAGTAGAATTCGTCTAATTCGTCATCGTTTAATTTGTCACATTTTCGTCAGTCTCGGAAAAATTCTTATCTTTTACATAGACTCCAGTTTGTCTAATTCGCCATCATCTAATTCGTCAATTCGCTTAATTCGTCACATTCTCATATCCCTGAGAAACTTTTTGTTTGGCTAATTCGTCATTTGCAGATTCGATACAATGTTCAAGCGACATTCACAGTTTATTCACGCAGTCTCAGCGGTTAGTTCAACATGCGTGAAATCTCAAACAAAGAGTCCTTCCTTATCGGATTAATAGTCCACAGGGAAATCTCGCTGAGGCAACACAAAAGGACGAGGTGCGAAGCGCGTTTTAACTACAGAGCATTAACTATCAGCTGAGAGCCTAGAAGAGTTTAAACGGAGTACAGTAATCGTAGAGATTAAGCGTAAAGAAAGAGCAACTATGGTTTGAACATTTAAGATTAAGAGTTAACGGTATAATTGCGCTTTTTGCGTTTCATTTCAGGATTATTTTCAGAATGAAGTTACAGAAAGTCAATGTCAAATAAAAGATTTAAGTACGAAAGGTGCAAATGTAACAAACAGGGTTAACAGCAAAACAAGCGCAAAGTAAACAAGCCGTCGTAGAGTTTTTACGAGTTTGCATAATTCGTCAGTTTACCTGATTTGTCATTTTTTTCTAACCCTCTAGAGGTGACGAATTAGGCAAATTCTACTGTACCCGTTCCTGATTTTGTTATACGATTTTACGTCGCATGTCTGTTGAAAGGTTATTCCAGTGAAATTTTGTTTTATCTTAGAACTTTTTCTTTTTTGATGGCTACTAAAAATTACTGAGTAAGATTTAAATACCTGATGAATGGACGGATGTAAAATAAACGCAGGAGTAAGTAAACCCAAATGGGTGAATTGTTCTGAGGTATTTCTTCGCCTTAAATTGTATTTTAATTTCGGTGATTTTTCTTCTTTCAGTGTATGAATAGAAGAGCTAAATGATTGTTCAGTATCAAGAGTTGGTTTTGAAACCACATTTACAAATTTCCTTTTCTTTTTTTCAGCTTTTGAGTTCGGAGAATTTTGCAATGGTTCAGTCATAAACCCATTTCGCTTTATTGTGAAAGGTGAAGAGTTATGACTATTGGTAGTTCTAGAATCACCACCAGGGCTACTCTTTGATACATCAGAAGTTACTAAAGTGTCCTTGACTACATCTCCATTGGAGTAGAACTTTGTTTGATCGAAATTCGATTCTGTCAAACTGTTATCTTTAATGCTGCTATCAGCAGACAATAATTCATTGTTTGTAAAAGCAGTTTTTGATGATTCTAGTATTTCAGCTGGATTGGTAGCAGTGGCAGCAACTACACCAATTTTTCGTCGCTTTGGTTGTCTCAGACTAGCTCTACTTAATGCTTTTTTGAGAGTTATTCCCTTGGACCACTTCTTCCACGAAGGTAGTGAAGATGATTCCATATTTTCGAGGTATTTCCACAACTGGCTTACTTGTAACCAGCTTGCTATTCCAGGCTTTGAAATGTATTGCAAAATGAATTCAGCAACAGGTCACCTACATAAAAATTCAGCAACAGGTCACCTATATAATGCATATCGCAAGTACAATATTTCTGAAAAAACGTCTATCGATTTTAGATTTAAGTGCTACAGCAAAAAATATCTAGATTAGGCTAATCTGTAAAACCACTAACCGGCCAGTTGGTTAAGCCGTAATGCATTCATCTCTGGAGCGGAAGGTCTGAGGTTCAAATCTCGAGCTGATTAAATCGAACACAGTGTTGCCAATGGCTCGCCACCGCTGCGATATTTCTTCAAAAGAAGCTGAGTTGCCAGGGCACAATGACAAGGATAATACAGCGAGCTCGTTACAAGAACAAACTCGTTACATGCTTCGGCATAATACAGCGAGTACAATAAAAGATTTTGATTTGAAAGATTTGTAAAACCATTAAAGATTTAAAATCATTCTGTATCGCCAAAAACAGCTCCTGAAGAGGTCCGGTTTTTTGTAAATAGAGTGAAATGTGTGCAAAAATTGACCTTGTGAAGAGCCCTTTCTGGCAAAACAAGCTGTGTAGTGGTGTTAGATTTTCAGTCACTTTATTGTGTAATCTGCTTAAACTTTGTTATCAAACATTCTGTTGAGATCAAACCTATAAATTAGGGTATAATATCACAGTATTGAAAAACTGAAAAAAAATTCTGGTATACTACTGGTTGTAAAAAAAGCAAACTAAAATGATAAAATATGCTTCCATTGAAACATCATATTGAAACATACAGCATTGTTTCCAAAAATTCTGATATTAGCTATTCAATAAGCCTACTGGATTCAGTGTGGCTCAACTTAGACTAGATACAGTTACTATTTGACTATAGTAAAGTACCACCAGAATTGCTTTCTATAATGCTACACAAACTAAAGGTAAATTTATGATGCTCTGTAATAATAAATAAGTGCAATAATTGATACTAAAATACATTGGAGAGGTGAGCATGTACCGTTGACAGGGGTTACTTTGGAACCCATGGGTAACTTTGGACATTTTTCATATTTAGTTGTTTTGATGTAAATTTTTTTCTAGCTGTAGATTCTTCAGCTTTTGAATTATGAATATGTAGTTGAAGTATATATGCTTTGATCTGTATATACTACAGCATCAGTTGTCATCACCACAGGCTAATTTAACGTAATTAATTAAAACAAACAAAATAATGTGCAATTTCGTAGCGTGCAAAATTTTGATGCTGGTGTATGTATAAAAGCAGATCCAGATATGAAGGTATATACAGTGTAAGCACTGAAGCTTGGTTTATCTGTATGTCTAAACTTAAGACCAAGTCTTGACGAGAAGTAGAAAATAATGTCACTTTTTACTTTTTGGTGATAATTGCATATTTGATGGGGTTACTTTGGACAATTTAGCTAACATTGGGCATTCCCATTATTAAGATTTTTAGATTACATGTTACTTACATGTGTACTACAAATCATACAAAACACACTTAATGTAGACATGTAACTTTATTGTTGGTACAGAAGCCATTATAATGGCTTAAGAAAGGTGAAGAAATGGCAGTGGCTCTTTTGCCTCTAGAGGCAAAATAATCACATTCTATTTTGGCACTGGAGGAAAAATAGCCCAATTGCTATTTTGCCTCCAGTGCCAAAATAGCCCAACCCAAACCCTAACCCTTAACCCTAACAAAGGCAAAATAGCCACTTCCTAAAGATTGGTATATTGTGAAGTGACAAACTCTACATTAGACATTGAGACAAGTTATAAACAGTTGGTAAAAACATTTGAAACTTGTTTTGTTTTGCTATTTTGTTCTAGTTTTCCAACACTTTCAATTGACTCTTGTGCATTGTTGTGCATGTGGATGTATAAAGTAGCATAGCTTTTCATTTAAGAAGCCAATTCAAAAAATCAATTTGTTTGGAGACTTTTTTAAACTTTTGTTTACCACATAAATTGATAATGCCCCAAACCAATGCCTTTGATTTTGTTGCAAAAAGCTTTATTTTTTTGTATAATACTGGTGATTCATAACACTCTGAATTTGAAAGTCAAATGCTTTACGGTAATTTACCTTTGCTAATGCTGAAACCAAAATGCTTTATGATAATTTACCTCTGATAGGTAAAATCTAAAAACCACCAAAAACACATGTCAAAATCTCAAAAAATCAATAGGACAATTTAAACATTGGAAACCTTTAATCAGGCTATCCAAACGTCTGAGTTTTTTACAGTCATAACAGAAGGATAAATATGTTAAAACAAACAACAATGTGTTTCTAATGTGTACTGAAAAACATAGAAAGCACAAATTAGCTAATCTCAATTATTTGTTCTAAATGTGACATTTTGATCAGTGATAAGTTACGTTTCCAGGGTGTTACTGCTTTCTTTTAACAATGAAACTGCAATGCTTTGAGTTTCTTAAGCTTTTTTTTGAATACTTGTTATCCAATGTTGTTCTTCTAACTGGGTAATTTCAAACAATTCAACAAATAAGCAAGGAATTGTATTGATTTTTGAAACTGTCCAAACTTGCCTCAGGCATAGAGAAACTTTGGACACCGACAAATTTTTTTTTAATTCTGGTTTAGTGGCAAGTGATTAAAAAACACTATGGTGAATGCATACCAGAGTTCACTGGTGACACTTTATGACAAAAAAATATAATTATGTAGTTGGCAGTATTGAATGATTACAAAAACATTCTCAAAATTGTCCAAAGTAACCTCCGTCAATGATACTACCACAAAAGAAGTGACTTGCCCTAAAAAGAAGCAACGCCACTGCAACTGGTCTTTAAAAGTAGTGCAATACTCTGCACTCTCTATGGTCCGTGAAAATCAGAAATAGTGAACCTACCCACTACTTTTTAAAAATCTTTACTGGATTTTCTGACAATTTTAGCCAGTAGCCTAATACTATCATCATCAAATTGTCAAATACATTGCTGCTTAAGTTAGTTTACCACAGTAAATTACAAAAATTGCTCAGAGATTAAAATTTACTTCAAACTTTCAAAAAGAGAACAGGCCTAGAAAACTTTAAGAGAGCACTTCAAATTTCAGATTTAGGCAACTCCAGACTCTAATTTATTGATTTGCTTTGTCACTTTTCTGGTTTACTGATACCTCTACCAGACTACCTAGTAGCCCTGGTTGTGGTAGCCTGCAAGTTCTAAGTTACCGTTGGCTACAGGGATATCTAGACAACATCGGGATGCGAAGGCTTTTAGCGATTGCCTTTTTCTTACGACAGTAGAAGGGCTATCGCTCAGAAGCGAGTGATTCAGTAAACAACTACCGCACAAACCTGCAGCGTCTTTCTGAAGTCAAGCTTGGCAAGCGCACATGTACTAAAGCAGTTGTAAGAATGCCGTTAGTTTTGCTAATGGTAGATTTTCTGTATATGGTGTAGTCCGAGTTCTCTTCAGGTACAGTATTATAATAGTTCAGAGGATTATAATTACGGTAGCATAGTTATTAGTAACGTGGAAGTATGTACTCTGTGCGGTATAAAAAGCTGTTGAGTGAATGTAACCGAAGTGCCTGCAGTAGTCTAGACTTTTCGCTTGCTCTGAATCCATTACCGTAGCTTGCAGTTGTACAGAGTACTGCGAGGTCTACAATACATCTACAAAAACAGTTTAGGCTCAACGATAAAGTCTAAAGTTGCCTAGATACCTGCCATTATTTGAAAGTTTCGGCATTAGAAAAAACTTGGTATTGAGAGTAGGACCACAAAAGTTAGAAATTCAGAGGTAAAATTGTAAAAACTAATTTTAGATTTGATGAGCTTATCAATGTCAGTTTGTTTTTTTTTTTTCAGCTAATTCAAGTCCTACCTGCATTGCTGTCTTTAAATTTGAACGAATAAGCATTTTAATTGTGATCTAAACATATATGCTGTTGCAGTGTAATCATAACGTTAATCTCAATACCAGCGTAGTTTAATATTTTAAGTAGTGTTTAGTATTTGTTATGTCATTGGTGAATACATGCTGTGCCCCATTATGCAAGTCTGGTAATCGATCTGTGCAGTCAAATCAAAACAACCAGCAATGTTTGTTTCAATTCCAAAAGGATGAGGAGCATCATCAAAAATGGATATTTTTTTACGTTCGCTAAGCCAGTGGTGCAGTGGTGCCGAAACCTGGGGGGGGATGGGAGGAAATATCCACAGTAGTTTGACTATGATCATCATTTGAGCGCTGGATGATCTTTGGTCTTTTTTTTTTTTTTGTAGTCTTCACTTGAATTCGGGGACAAAAACTGTTCAAGCTTCGGTGAAGACATTTGTTTTTGGTCTTCACTTGATTTGCTCAAAAGCGTGTTGAACGTTTGTCATATTTTATTCTCGTGAAAAAATAGCAATTGAGTCTTATCCCCCCAATGTTTAAAACAGGGCAAAATTGGGGTAAAATTGCAAATTATCCCCTCAATGCTCAACGTAAATCGGCACCACTGCAGTGGTGGAAATGTTTTTATTTCCGTTCGGCAACTGATACTAGCTGAAAAGAAAGAGTACTGAGCTTCCTTCAGCAAAAGATGCTTGTGGAAGCCTCCGAAGTTTCCTTTGCTAGCAATGAGCAAGATTTATGCACCCCTAAAGATGCTGTTGAAGTTGATTGGCTTCACAACTTTTTTTGGCAAAATGAAGTTGTTAATCTCAAGGAAATATCGCTCGAGGATGCCAATGTAACTTACTTTGACAATGGTTATATTGGCTGCAGTATTTGTCGGCGAAGAAAACACCCAGGTTGCAAAGTTCTTTTGCTGGCTGATAACGAAAGACAGGAACAAAATAAGGAAATATTCCAAAGGACTATATGTCTCTTTTTGACGATACTAATGGACGTCTGTCTGCCATAACTGAGCTGTGTTACGCTGTTACAGCTTTGTCTGTGCAAGCTTACAATGCTGTTTTATCAGATAGCGAAATTCGAATCAAATTTTTGGCATCTGATAAACAGCGATGTGTTTTTACTCAAGCGCTGTTGCGTCTTTATTCTTCATCAGCTGCTGTCCTTAAGAAGAGTTGTTCCCAAAACCATGAAAACCTTGCACTGATTTTCCAAACTGCTTTCAATTGCTTAGCAAAGAACGAACTAAAAAGTTTAAGCTGCAGAAAATCAGAGCCACCTGCAAAAATGCAACAAACTACAAGAAAGCTTTGCAACGAGCCAAGTTGTAAGCATTGAGATGTCTAAAACTTTTGACAGCTAATTTTGAAAGTACCCTTATGACAAGCTTATTTTTTGTGACGTGACATTGGATATTTTTTTTGAAATCAGTAGCCTATTAGCTTATCCTAGTGTTGAATTTTGCTAATAGCTACATTGCTGAGTAAAATTTTGTGACTACTATTGAACACTGAATGTTTTTATTTAATTTAAATGTAAAATGTGCTACTATTTCATACTGTACATACAGTATTCCGTACATTTCTCGCACTTGTTTTTTTCAGTGTTATAATGACTTTTTTTCCGAAGGTCAGCAATTAATATTACATTCATCGTAAAAGAATCAACTTAAGCGTACTGTTTTAATGTAATGTAAATGTACTGTCTTACTAATAAAAGTTTTTATAACTTTCATGCAAAGTATCATTATCTGTTATAGTTTTGATATATTTACCTAAAGTTTTTTGGTATAGTGTTGAATCTAATGTCATTTAATTGAAAGATTTTTTAGTGCTTTCACAACTGACTGCTATTGTTTTATTACTAAAATTCAAATTATTGCACAAAAGCGGCGAAACCGCAGACGCACTTACAGCCCTTCTAATGTCAAGCGCGAAAAAAGCCTTCGCATCCCAATGTTGTCTAGATATCCCTGGTTGGCTATTAGAAATTACTCTCTTCAATTTCTTGATTGGTTTGAACAAACCTCTCCTGACAAAATTTCGCTCGAGTGTGTGTGCTTGCTAAGCTACTAATTCTCAAATCTGTATCAATTTCGTATTTAAACTAGGCTACAGTATACAGCATAGATGGGCAAGTTAATGCAAAACGTTAGCTTCGTTAACCACTAGTCCGTTAACAAACTTCACACCTCCGTTAACGTTAATCAGTTATTTTCAGCTTTAATTAACGGAAGTTAATAAAGTCCGTTAATCCGTTAACATTTTGCGTGTAATTTACATTTTGTTTTATTCACTCGCTTCTTGAACACGTATTGACGCTGTTGAGCTGATTGTAAGGAAATATTTATTGCTAAGGTGGTCCTTTTGTGTTTTGGAAGTTACATTTAACAGTCTAATCTAATTTCAAGATAAAAACAAGTTCAAATGCACAACGAAGCTGTAATCGGAAAATCTTTGGAAATTGTGAACAGCGATAATTAACAGATCTATGAGGCTGCAGCTTATTATTTGCCTCAAAAAAGAATTCTTTTTCTTCGCTTTTTTCATTAAAACTGGTGCTAATACGCAACAAGCGTTACCAGTGCAAACTGGTTTGTACCGGTCCGATGAATGAATGGTGCAAGATATTAACGATAAAAACCTTAACGGAAGTTAACAGAACTTAACGGAAGTTACTTTACTCCGTTAACAGCACTTAACGGAAGTTAATTTAGTCCGTTAACATGAAAAAACTTTTTAACGGATTAACGAGTTAATGAAAAAGTTAGCTTCGTTATTAACGGATTAACGATTAACGGACTTGTGCCCACCTATGGTATACAGTATGTTGAAGGCTATTAGCTTACTGGTAGTGGTATCCTACTGATATAGGATAGGGTAGCCTAACCTCACTCGTTAGACTGTCACAAGTGTCAGACGCTAATCTTTGGATGTTCCACACACTTTTCATTGCCATGTACAAGCAAAGAGAGTTTTTTTTGCTGCAAGTGCGAGAAGAAACGATCACTCCACCTGTTCACGACACTACTTCTACTGCACTGATCACCCCTGCTGCTTACACAAACACGAACTGCTTGTGGCGAACGCAAAAATGCAGATTGTTGATACGTTGCTCTTAGAGACCCCTGGCGGTTAATGTTTCCATTAACTTTTTAACTTTAGCAGTTAGTGTCACGTTTGAGCAAATGCGGAGTAAATAATTGATAATAATAAGAATGTACAGGTCCAGCACAATTAAAGCACGGTAAAATTTTTAAAAATACAATAATCCATCATACAATCATCCACAAATGTATAATATCATCATACCAAATATATTCCATTAACAATGTGACCCAAATCAGTTCAGTATGGAGGAAACAAAAGTTTAATGTAGTAGCATCCACAATAAGTTGGCCAATAACAAATATCCAAAGTGAAAATTAAATTTAATTAGAAAATTTAATTGATTGGATAGGACTATACAAATCTTTTCTGCGTGATGCTACTGAAAACGGGAAAGTCTCACTATAGAACCATAGAACTCAAGAGATGAGCTTGAGAATCCGGAAAAAAGTGGACGAGTTGAAATCCACAGGGAACCGTATGGTAAGTATATATTTCTTTGGGGCATTCCACATATCAGAGAGGTGTAAACTGAATTGTTGTAAATTTGAAGTTAGCTTCCAAAGAACTGATTTTGTCTAATAAGGACGGAGTAACACAGAATTTTGTCAAAGCCTCTCTGACTTTTTTTTGTTTTTACTCAAAATGAAACTACGAAATTTGAAATAACCTTCAAATCACCATCGCTAAATCAAATCTGAAACAACTTTTTTGCAATTCTCCACAATCACTTCGTAAACGCGGAAGCCCCCCCCCCCTCCCAAGATCCAGCGAAAATGCGCACTTCGTGATTAATATTCACTTGTTTCTGACCTGATTTTTCGGCTAAAAGCGCTGGACTTTTGTTTTTTTAAGTCTTAATATGCGTCCTACGGGACAAGGATCATATAATTTGTGGAGGGGGTCTTTCACAGGAGGCGGGTCCTTTCGTGGGAAGTTCAGAATCAAATAACCCCAACTCTCTCCCTTCAATACACCCTTGCTTGGATTCAGTTCTTTATCAAATCTCAATTCAATCCAAATATTGTTAGGCCTAATTGGAAAAACAGCATACGTATCTTCGTAAAACCCAATCTATTTAGATTCAGTTTAATTGAACAGCGGAAAATGGTTGCTGATTGCTGAACTCCTGTATAAAGTGATATGCCAATCTACCGCGTGTTTACTTATAGAAACATTTCAACTAAGACTTACTTACCGATAAATGATGATGTTGCTCGCTTAACTGACTGGTTTAAATTTCTATAGCAAGTCGGATAATGTCTTTTGTAAATGTCTGTGAGCTTTACGGAATATGCTATACGACGTCGTAGTAGAAAATCTTAGATTTTTGGATGAAGTAAGGTCTGCTACAAACACGTCGTAGTAGAAAACTTATTCTGTAACAAGGTCACACTGACCACTGTGACCTTGTTACAGAATAAGTTACAATGTATTTGATCTTCAAATACAAGCGCATGGCAGCTTGTTGCTTTTCTTTGTAAGCTTAACTTAAAACAGTATCTTAAACAGTAGTATTTTAATATTTTAAGTTATTCAGAAAAAAAACTTCGAGTGCATTACTTTTCGAGTGTATTTTTAGACGGAAAAATAAAATCTACAAAATATCGAATTTTAAAAAGTGCAAAATTATTTAACTTTCTGCAGGTTGTTCAAACGTGCGCGGCTGCAAGCCGGTTGTGACCGAAAATATCGTCTGTTTGCTTTTGTCAACCTCCACTACGTCACTGGGGTCAAAAACAGGCCGCAGTTTGGTCTGGAAAAGCCTGTCCCCAACCAAACGGAGCTTTGGACCGTGTTCTATCGTAGTTGACTTGCTTAGCGCTCTCGTCATGTTGTTCGGATAGGCTTCTTCGGGTCCTTTCTTCACGTGATCTCCCTCTTGTATGACAACTCCTGGCGAAGCCTCAATAGCTTCGATTAGTAAAGGCGGAAGTGGATCAATCCTTGCCCCGCGAACATTTTTCTCTCGCACCGTCGCTTTTGAACTCTTCCTATTTCGAATCAGTGACTCCATCCCTAAAATATATACAAATATCATATACAAAAATACTGGGTGTTTTAAAAAATTTTACATAATTTTAGAGTAAATATCTCAAAAAGTGTATGCTCCAAGTCAATCAAACTTGACAGGTACTAGGGTGAACAATATAAATTTCGTTTAAAAATGGTCAGTTGCACTCTATCGTCAGCACAACAAAGGTTAACGGTTGTAGAAAATTTAGTTGGTAATGGTCTTGCTGAATGTCGTGCTGAAATGCTAAAATTTTTCTTGATAATTCCCTTCAGGAAAATGGTTTTTACTTCAAGCCAACTTGACAACTTTAAGTCAAATTTATTCACAAATAGCCCCTAAAAATTTGAAGTAGCTAACTTTGAGGTTTACGGAATTCACTTTTCAAAATCTGGGCAAATTTCAAAACGTATTAAACATAAATGACGTCATAAGATGTTTTTGCGACGTATCCACGTTGACTTGGCATCTTTCGGTTCAGTTTTGCAAAAATCATATTTATGTGCAAAATTTGAGCCGTCATTGAAAAAATGATTTTAAAAAACGACGTCATTTTTTTCAAAATATGGCAGTGGCATCACTCTGATGACATCATCAACTCAAAGGCAGATTTTTAGAAAATTTTAGTGAACACCAATTAACTGGTATGCCAAATTTGGTATTTCAATGATTTTGGTTCAGTGGTTTAGGATTAAAATAAGGGGACATTTTGCCCCCCCCCCCCCCCCCCGTGTAAAATGGAGCACACTTTAAAAATTAGCATAAAATTTCGAAACCAGTAACACATTTTTTGTGATGACGATAGAGTGCAAATGACGATTTTAAATAAGACTAACATGGTTCACTCTAATACCTGTCAACTTTGGTTGACTAGGAGCACATAAATTTTGAGATACTTACGTCTAAAATGATGTTAAAATTTTTTGAACAACCCTGTAGTTTTAACTATATTCAGCCATAAAAATAGTTGTTAGTCAGAAAAGCGCATCTGGAATATAACATAACGTGCTACAATGCTTCAAAAATCAACTGGCGAAAGGCAATTTAGCTGTTCATTCGCGTAGCCAGGATTTCGCAAAGGGGGGGGGGGCTTTTTTGGAAGTTTGATACAACCGTAAACGAACTTGACCCAAATTTTCATTCTTATTGAATTAGATTGAGGCGGTTTTTCTGTCAATGTTAGGTGATCTTCAAAAAAAAAGGTCTTCACCGAAAGGGTTTTTCCGGCCGAAATCAGGAGATCTCCAAAAAAAAAGGTCTTCACTGACTTTGGGTGAGCTCCAGAACCAAAAAACTCCACTATCCTGGTCCAAATAACGGCACGTCCTTCACAACTTCTGCTCCCAAATACCGTTGGGGGGCTGTTTTCATTTTTGAAGCCAAAGTCGGCCTCAAAAGCACTAAAAACGGCTATTTTGCATACTTTTCAGGCCAATGGGGTGGGCTCGAGCCCCCCCCCTTCCTGGCTACGCTACTGTAGCTGTTAAACCCGATTATAGTAGTGGTCAAGTTGATAAAGCGTCTTTCACAAAAATGATACAAAACTGATGTTTACAGATTTCCTGCTTGAAGTTCAGCATTAAAAGAACAGTGTGAGGCCTCCACCGTGTGTGGTAGACACTAGACAGGTAAGCAGATGACAGCTTGCCTCGAAGACTGAACGGTACTGCAGCTTCAACGTTATTTCCCCTTCATGCCAAAGCTATCCAATCTGCCTCAACGCATGTTCCCTTAGCCCAATGCTATAAAAGATGAACTTTTGCGTTGAATTTAATGTTTCACATGTAACTGCATTTTTCGGCCAGCTCTAGTCCTTGCCTTTTAAGCGTTCAAAACGTTACTTCTCGTCGGATTTTCCAATGCGACGACTTTCAGTTCCAACGAGGCAGTTCAGTTTAACGTTCTTGCAAGTGACCACCCCAGTCAATTAGAGCGCACATTTTTATTGCAGCAATATTAGCTAAAGTCTCTCCCTCTTGATTAAATGCTGTAGTTTTCTTGTTATAAAATATGAGCAGACCAGACGTTTGACGATTATTTTGTGTATCGCATAAGCATAGCTGAGGCAGAATCAGTATCTAATGTTGTTTAAGTTGGTGTGTGTGCTGTGAGTTGGCGTTTTTCTAAATTAACTGCTTATTTTTGTATTTTTTTTTTTTTTTTTGCATTCTATTTGAATAAGATAGGACTAAGTAATAGAATTGTACTCTGTTAGTTAATTGGCGTTGTGATAACTCAAGCCAGAGAAACTGAGCGGTATTCGGAGTGAACGGACCATCGCGAACTTTTTGCGCTATCGTAGGCAATAGCTTTACGACTAAATACAGACCCAGTAGTGTCCCAATCGGTTGACTCGCATCAGCCGATCCCATATACATCCAACGGTCTGGGTCGATTCGCTACAGAACCTTCGCTGTTTCCAGGCAAAAGCAACTTGTTGAATAAAGATATAATTACAATCATACATCGTGTCGTCAGCAAATTCCGATGCCTCATAGAAGCTCAGCTAAGGAAGACCGTGTGAGTAGGGATAAAAAAAAAGGGCGGGGGAAATGCATGCCAAGTAAAGCTCAAAATATTGGTAGGTAGCTCTTACCAGGTGGAAATTGTTGCACGGTCACGGCTAGATCCCTGGTTTTGTATGAACTGGCAGTTTCTGATTTATATTTCGATGTGGTGGATTTTGTGGTGTTGACAGTTTTCGATTCCATACTCCTGAAAAAAATGTTGGCAACACTGATGAAACTTTCAGATGAAGAGTCGGTACTCGGTTGAGTCATATTGTAAAAAATTTTGTCAAGTTATATCGTCATGGACCAATTGTCGTCCTTCAGTTGGCTTCTTATTCAAAGACTGCTGGTTCTTGATCCGATTCCCGAGCTGCTAATACGCCTACTTATTTTCCGAATAAAAGTGAGGCGACTTGCCGTGGAGCGGTTAGAAATAACTATGTCTGATTTACACAATAAATTATTAATCTGAATAAAAGAATAATTATTTCTAAAATTACTAAACAACGCTTACTTGGTGACTGCAGATGATTTTTCGACTTTCTTAAAATTGTCTCTTTGATTTCGCAGAAATCGAATTCCTGTCTTCTGACCGGTTTCGAGTGGGTCAATGACAGTGTACTGGACACGTACCTGAAATCAGTTAAAGACCTTAAGACTTTAGCGTGTTTATACAAAAAAGTAGTATTTACTTCAAAATGTATTCGTTTTATTGCAGTTAAATCCTGGTGACGGCAACCATTGCATTCAATCTACATCGAAATGGATTTATAGACACTCGTTCTGAACATCGCATGGGAGTAAAAAAGTGATTAAACGTCGAATGTTACTGATAGTGAAACCGAGTTCAATTCTTGACGACAGCGCTGTCGGCACCCACCAGGAAAGGCACCCGTAATTTATAATGTGGGCAAAAGATGCTCCAAAAACTGTAACGACGATGTTCTGTTAAGTAGTTAGATATTCTGCACTGCTAGCTACATACCTCTGTTCGTAACTCGAAAGTATGAAAAACTATGGTTGGGCTGAGATCAACGAAAAAGAAAAACAGATGTAAAACACAAAATCTGCAACATTGTTTCAAAAAAGAAAAAAAGTGTACTTATAACCTAACTGTAATAAGAGATGGGTTCCCAAACTCTTCCCACGCTGAGCAAACTCCATACCTTATGTGTTGGTAACGTGTGTACGTTTAACTTCATGACTCCCACAACGTTTCCTTTTTCGTCGAACGTAACTTCACGGTTTCCTGGTGGCCTGCCCGCTTGTGATTTTATCAAGCTCTTTTGTGACGGAGACAAATGCATTCCTACGCACAAAAAACATGATTGGAGCTGAATAATTAAAAATTCAGCCAACTAGAAAAAAAGACGATTTGCATTGCTACAATATTTTCCAAAAATTTTAAGCGGCACCGTCGGGGGCTTTCGGGCTGCACAGATCCAAGTTTTGATTGCGCTGAGTTCTTGGCACTGTGGGTTAAAATCGATCTTTAAAAAACCAGCCAACAAAAAATAAGATCTTCCAAAAAACAAGTCTTCTTTTGTACCGCAAAGCTAATGTGATCGCACACGTAAGCAAAACTGCACTCGTTTTTCGCTGCTTAGAGTACAGATCAGAATCAAGGTTTTGGAGTACAAACTAACCTGGTTTTTCGCCCTCCTCTTCTGTTTTTCCCTCCTCCGGTTTGGGTCCATCGAGTGTGTCGAAATCAGTACTCGGTAGTGGAGGAAGACGCCCAGTGTGTTTCTGAAAGAAAAACCCACTATTACCGGTACATAGCCAGTTGTTCAAACCAGTAAAACACCCATCTAATTGCAGAAGTTTTCGATTGATACAAACAACCGCTAAAATGACTTTGTAGATCTGAAAACCGAGTAGCTTAGGTAGAACTTAGAGACAACGTTGTAAATTCTTCAAAAAACGTATTCATCCGTATGAGAAAAATAAATAAACAGCTACTATAATGGTACACTTTGTAAAAATGCGGCCGAGTTCAGAAAATGAACAAACATAAAAAATGCGCAACAAACGAAATGAGCACAGCAAACCTTATAAATGCGTCGTTTTCTCTTCTTTTCATATTCTGTTTCATGAGTAAAAGCATCAACAGATTGAGATGGTTTTGTTTTGTTAGATTTGCTTGCTTTTCTGTCCAGTGACTTGGTAGGTTTAGACTCTAAAATTATAACGGTACGCACAAACCGAAAATAACCCTAAACATTACTTGCTAACACAAAAAGCAGAGCAAGGTCTTGAAGAAAAAATCGTCACAATTACCCAGCTGCCATCCCTCTTTCATAGACTTTTATAATACTATGACAAAACTTTCTGCTACTTAAATTATGTTTCATAAAATAGGACCAAATATTAACCAGCTACAGACGTTTGTAATAGTCATGATTCAACATTCCTCATCGCTACACCGACGATCAATGTTGAACAACATTTTGATCAACAAAAACAAACCTCTACTTGACTCACCTTTTCTTTGCATTCCAGCAGCCTCCAATTCCAACTCCTTGGCAATTTTAGCTGCAGCAGCTGAAACAAAAAAGAAACGTTACAATCTACTTCGACAGGAATACTCGGAGTGACATGGGCCTCAATCGAGTTCATGTTAGTACAAAGTCAAACTTGCTCTGATGCAATCACTTTTAATCCATAAATTTGTCTGGCAAAAGGTGGAGCAATAATTGATTTTTAATAAAATGATGTTAAAATATTTGACTGATTTTGAGAAAGCGCTGATTGCTCCATCTTCTATGAACCGTATCCACAAAATTGTCATCTGAAGCCTCTTTGGTCTGTGTTCGATTTCCTGTGTTCTCCCTCACCGATAATCACATCTCTTTAAACAACGCTTCATGCGACTTAATTTTCATATAGCTTGGAATAATGACTGTACAAGTACAGGCTGGATACACCAGAATGAACATCGACAATTTTTGTGATGCAAAGTATCACAAATTTTTAAGTGCTTCCAAAAAAAAAGTCGTCAGTACAAAAATGCTAGCAATATCGAAATTTCAATCCGGTAATATACAGTAGATAGACGCAACTGATCTTAAAAGCCATGTTCAAATCTCTGTGAAGGTTCCGCTTAGTTTTCCAAGTAGAGTCAAAGTAAAGTTTTTGAAGTACAGAAATGAAGCCTCGGTTTTGCAAAACCGCATTCAGGTTTAGCACCGTAACAGTAAGTAACTTAAGGCTTTTTAGTTGTTCAGGTAATCAAGAATCATCAACATGCAGTGAAAATAAAATTTTGCAAAATTTGTTCATGGGACAGTACTTCTGCAAGGGATTAAAATAAACACAGTTTTAAAGCCCGATGGAAAAACCAAGTCTTTCTTCGTTAGCGCATATTAGAGTGCAATATATACCTTGGTCTTCATCAGAAACGTCTGGCTCAGCAGGTTGGTCGACCACAGTCGTAGCAGGCTCGCTCTCAGAGCCAATAGAATCTTCAACTGGATGGGGTGGCGGTTCTGTAATGGAAATCCACTTTATCAGCAGGCAAGTACAAAGAGCGATCAAAATTTACTAGTCAGGAAATAGCAAAAGCACATAAATTACAAATAAAACATTTCCAGGGAGCAACCTCAACGGGAGGATGCGAAGTGACCAGAAAACGTCTTCGCGTCAAAATCATTACATTATAATCGTTCGCAGTGGTCTAGAGCCAAAGCTGTTGTTGTTGCTGTATTGTATATTTATTCTTCTGTCAGCGGGTAGCTTCAGATGCTTAACTATTGGATGATCCGCACACTTTCATTGAGGTAACTATTTCGTGTTTGGAGGAATCCAAAGAAACGTATCAGAGAAATGTTTGGGAATTGATCTGCGCAAGTAAAATCAGATAGTTATACGGATAACCATGCGCTGGAAACTGTCAGAGGAAAAAAATGACATTTTTGGGACTGCCATTCGAAGTCTTTTACAACTTGGCTGCCATTTGGCCACATTCACTAGCATCTGAACTAACGTATCTCTCCATTTTAATCGATTGCTAGCTAGTTTAATGACTCGTTCAACTTTTCAATTTAGTAGCTCATTTTTAATCCAAATTAACGCATTCGTTGAAACTGATGTGTGATCAACCATGTTTTCAGTTGCTATCGGCATCGAGAGGTAATATGATAAGTCTATTGCCAGGAGCAAAATCTCCATATCTGCCACAAGTATACAGTACCTCTAACCCAAATCTTAGGCTTCTGCACTTTCCTTCTCGAAGGTTCCTGTCCCTCTACCAGTTCATTACGCTCTCTAACACCAAAGTATCTTGTCTTAGGGTCAACTTTCTTTCCTATCTTGATTACTGGACCTTTCAAACGAAAACTCGGCTTTCCTACAGAAAAAAAGAAAGTGGAAAATACTTGTCACCAAAACTGCAAAAAAGAAGGCCAAGTAGACTTGTGCATTCGAGTGGTATATTTCGATCACATATTCTTCATTTAAATTCGTGGCTGTAGCCTGTTTTGCTGATTTTGCGTGGAGAGTCTAAAGTTTTTTCTAGATTACCTAAAATTTTCTAAGGTAGCAATTAATTATATTAAAGAAAGCGTCTCTAGTTGCTACAGCTGAAACCGGATTACAACTTAGCACTAAAAAATCTTGAGAAGAGTTTAGTCATCGGTTGGATTCCAACCATGCATCCACAAACAAAGTATGTTGGCAGACCATCCCCCGTTTTCGTGCTAATTACTTCGTCAACGATTCAGCAACTACAGAAAATAAGAACCAGAGGAATAAAACAGTAGAATTTGAAGTTCAGATAACATTTCTTTAATAAGTTCAAAAGCTTTCGGCTTATTTTCGCCATGGCTCTTGCGAGAAAATAAAGAGCCAAAAACGTTAGAATTATTAAAGTTATTTGGACTAAACATTCCGTTGCTGCTTTTTTCTTCTAGTGGTTTGAAAACTCACACCTCTTTTACCGAAACTTTGCAAATATACCTCAACAAAGCAATATGGAATTTGAGGACCTCCTTACAAAGCCGAATATCACCTTAACACCCAGTAGTACTGTACGTATTTTATGCCATCTAAATCTCACTGGCTCTTCTTACTTGCCATATTAAAACTAAGTTTTTACATTACTTTTGATAGACACGTCAGGCTCTATCACCAATTCATGTTTATCAATGCCTGGTTTCATTTCGTCACTGTCTTCCTTTTCCTCTCTGTTTTTTAGTACTAGATCTTCCAATTCAGCATCAAGTTTTTCTACAAAGTATAGTATTTTGGTTTCAACATTCAGCACAATTACAATCTAATATAAATAGTTGCATTGCCCAGAAGTCAAAACCATGTGTCTGATTTCCGAATCAAAACTTCATTCTTGAGACCACACAACTTTAGCGTTACTTCAAAGAAACTAAGGTCCTTTCATTTCTGACAATATGGTCTTTCTCTGATAATCTAGTCTCCTAACTATTTGTGTGGCCAGGGCCGGGTTTACCATATGGACAATGGCACAGTGCCAGAGGCTCCGCGCTTGGATGGTAAGACTTTTTTTTTTGTCTTCGCCTATATTTGGTAAATATCCCAAAAGCACCAGGGGTCCAGCGCAATGTAAATTCGATCCTGTATGTGGTAGTGTTTTAAGCAACAATAATTTAAGTACATGGTTCAAACTAAATCCTATTTTGAAATGGTAAAAACTCATCAAATTGAACGGGAATGTTGCAAACGTTTATTTTGCAATACACCGCGCTGTTTCAAGTGAAATATCTCTGGAGCAGTTAGTCAAGAAGAATAGACATAACGAAAATATTGTATAATTGAATACTATTGTGCTACTACTACAAATCCCATTGATTTTGACTGTATTCCTCCGCTTGCTAATTTAGCTTTGGCTAGTAATTACCACTGCGCGATTTGTATTGGATTACAAAATGCTCCTTCATCATCTACAAGCGTCATACTTTTAATATTCAACTCAAGCGTCTGAGTAAACTTTCCATTTGGATCACGAGGTCTGAAAAACTCTCTCAGTGTGTCTGGCTGCTTAGCGACAATTATTTTTTCGTTTTTCTGTTGCATGTGCTTTCGTTCTATTATGGCTTGGTTGAACGGTTCCAAGAAAGCGCCGTAAATGTTTTTGTCTTGCTTTTCTGTTTAAAATAGTAAAATAACATCGTGGATCAACTATATTGAGGATCTTGAAACTGCTTTGGGTTGCACAGATGCAAGATGAAGAAAATAATGGAAGACGACCGTGAATTGCGATGGTTCAACCTCGAGCTCCTGGTCCCCACAACCGCTTCACGAAAGAGCGGGCAATAAAGAGGGAGAGCACTACTTTGCTATGCCGGATTTATCTAGCATGTTGTTGAGTTAGAGATAGGCAAAATAGTCAACTTTGGTGATGTATTAAAGATCAAGATCAGATCAAAAGAAACAGTTAAGATTTTAAGATAACGATAGTGATCCTGATAATCAAAGGCGCTAATAGACATCTCCACGATGATAAAAACGAGTAATTAAGAACAACAAGTTAAAATAGATCATTACTTTCCCACTGTGCAGGCTGCAGGCATAAAGTATCTCTTTCACAAATGCTAAGCTAAATTAATAACAACTAGCTTTGAAGATCAGTAGTTTTGGTTGTACAGTAACATAGTATTGCTAAGCCAATTCTTTCAATCTCAATCTCAATCTGGGCTTACCAATACCATTTCATAACTGCTTGTATCAACAAATGGAAATCCATTCATTCATTTCATTCACAATTTTTTTTTTTTTTCTTGACCACCACGACAATAACGAATGCATAGTAACACAATAATAACACATAGAGTCAAAAAAAGTAAGTAGCGACACAACATCAGATGTTAAGATATGCAGAGGATATTGAAGGCAAAAAAAGCGTTTTTATTTGCATGGTTACTACACCAGTCACACAAGTTAAAGTATGCACAATGTAGGCCTTATCAATCACACTCTTTCAACAAACACATGCAGGCACAAAACATGCAAGTAAAACTAACGGCAGGAGTAGTTGTTCAAAAAATTGATAAAGAGGAGAGGAGGGCAGCGACCAGTGTGGGGCCAGGAATGGTTATGTAAGTAGTCAATGGGTGGCACAACCAGCCCATCTAACTTTAATTTATAAAAGATTAGTTCAAATATCTGACCAATACCTACATCATTGAATTGAAGCAATGCTACTGAAGGCATTAGTATGAACTTCAACTAGCACCTTTTGCGACTAGTTTTAAACTGAAATATCCAATTACAGGACCCCGCCTACTACAAAGCTTGTGCCCTAGTGGCTACATACTTATTACTAGCTCATTTAAAAGTCGCTAAAGTCAAAGTAGACTATTTTAATCAAGTAATTGTTACAAAATATTTGGGTGCAAGGTTGGCTTCAATCAGTGGACCTATCTAATCACACCAAATTGCTATAAAGAAAAGACCAAAGCCATGTTAATACTAAACTATAAGGTTAGGTTATACAGTACCAAAAGGGAACCAAGCTTCAACACAGAAATGGGAATGTCTGAATTGAATCAGACCAGGTTTTGCCAAAACAAAGTCAAAATATCATGACTTTGTAAGGTTTTCAAGCCAATAAAACTTTCCGCATACATGAAGGAGAAAAAGAAACTCAGAAGTACATGTTATTGTTACAGAGTTCATCTGCCAAGATCAAGGTTGGACAACTGAAAACCTTGCCACAATCACAAAAAAAAAGATATTGTCTGCGGTCTCATGTAGTAATTTTGAATTAAACAGAAGACAAAATAAATGAAAAAGTTTTAAATCTCAAATATCGCTTACCTTGAACTGATTCACTGATAGCGCTAACTGAGGGAGCAAGTGATGACTGGGGACGAACAACAACTGGAACTGAGCCTTGGGCCCACGAATCAATTACGCCTGCTTCTGGCTCCTATTAAATAAACAAAACAGAATTATATTATACAGTATATAGTTAACTTTAACAATCAATTTTTAAAAAATGCTCAGCCTTTACCAATTAAAGTTAAGAAATATCACATGATTACGTTTATCGATACGAATATTATAAGTATTAGTGGTATACCATGCACCAGTAGCAATTATCAGGGCTACGAACTCAATCGATTTCTATTTGAATTCAAGTTCGACTTCAGCCTATTTTAGCAAGGCCAATTTCTCTAATTTAATTTTTTGGAGTTTATGTTTGGCAAAAGAATAAATTTTTTTAAGTTTGAGTTCAGGCTGACAAAAATTCCAAGTTAACTTTTTGACTTAATCGCTCTCTTTTTGTACGCAATTTTGCTAGGTCGCCATGGCATAAACAAACAGGATCGCCGGAATTCCAATGTGGGCCTGGGGAAATAGCCACAAATAACTCAGGGAAAGACCAAAATTAAACAAGCTTCACTTCCGGGAAGGCTGAACTTTTGCCCCAAAATTAGATGAAGAACAAAAAAAAAAAGGTCTTCACTTCCAGGAAGACTGAGCTTGCCCAGATGTAAGGGGAAGAAGCAGGTCTTCATTGACTTAAAACTAGGCCCCCTGATGGCCAAGGGCCCCCTGCAGGGGGGCCCAGAAGTCCATGGACCCAGGTTCATTGTCCTGCCCTGCCCCCCCCCCTCTCGATGGCCTTGTAAACAAATAAATGACAGTCTCAATTTAGGTAGCATGATCAACAAAAATATTTTTTTCCAACAATTTTTTTTGTCTTCAAATTTCTTCTTAATGAACTGAACAGTCTTATTCATGTTCAGAAAAAAATTTTTCCAGTTTAAGTTTGAGTTTGGCAAAACAATTGAGTTTTTTTGAGTTTGAAGTCCCAGCACTCACTGTCACTCTGGAAAGTTCCCATGCTGCGATAAATCAATCTGAAACCCAGCGGACAGACTTACAAAATTAGTGTTCTAAGTAGCATAGAACAAGCCAAATCCTTGTCACAAAGTACTTTTGGATTATGCAGATGCCAGTCTTATGAAGTACAGCTTTATTTCTAAAGTTTTAGTTTTAGTGATAAAATTTAAGTGAGGGAAAAGGAATTCTAATAGTGCATTCAATTATACTGTAATATACCAGTATTATAATAATATTAGGTGTTTTATTATTAATACTGACTGAATCTTCTTTCCATCCTACATCTTCAGCAATGTCTTTTTCTCCAACATCTCTACTTAGAAAATGCCAGTCAACTATTTGAAGGATGGAATTTCGTGCAAAATCAACTGTGTATGGAATTAACTGCAAATCAAATCATAAAGTTTAATCACAATCAGTTTTCCTTCTTAGGTTTTGGTTAGTCAGCATGTGTCCAAAATATCAGCGATTTTCTTATAGTAAACAAGGGAAAATTCAAAAATGAGTTTCGTGCACCCAACAAAAATGCTGATTTGCTAATAAAAATCGGACAAATGGTTACATAGATATCACAATTTTAATGCACAATTAAAACATGAATATATGCTAGCATTTTGAACAAAATACAAGTATAGCAACAAAAACTTTCTCAGGTTATAAAACATTACAGATTAGTATTGAAATAGGCTTCCAAAAACACTACATACAGTGGCTTGGTAGCATACCAAAAAGTTTGAATATTAACTTTGAAAGATTATAAATGTCCCAGATGAATGTATAAACACCTAATAATCACAGTAATAAATTTTCAAGTTGGCGTTACAAAGACTAGCTAAAATATAAACCAGTTAGAAAAGTAAAAAATCTATTGTATAGAGCAAAAACACCAGAGCCAAGATAAAATGAATCATTTTATTTTGAAATATTTTGACTTAAACTAAAACCATTTTCCATCTCATTCAAATAGAATGACATAGATTGCATAGAAACTTGTATATTTCTGAACTTTGAACACTCTTGAAACTTAATAGATTTAATTGCAAAGGTTCCAAACCTGATTCCAAACGTATTTTTCATAGCATTTTTCTAGTGTTTTTTCAACGATATCATCCACAACAGATCCAAGAAAACTAGAATCTTCATCTTCTGCTATTAACTTGAGCCATTCAGCTTCTGTAAGTCTTCCTGGTACTATTTCATTACTAACTGGAACAGCAGCAGCAGCAACAGACTGTGCACCAACAGCCCCACGACTTCCAGTTTTTTCACCACGAGATTTTGAAGGAGGAGGACGCGACATTAGTTTTATAGTTTATCTATTAAACTGAAAAATTACCGGTAATGAATAGGAACTATCTCCTGATCACATGGAGGCAAATTACTAGACCTGTAAACTTGGATATTACATCAACGTACTGGTAGAATTTACATCTAGTAGGCCTACCTATCACTATCCAATTATGGATGATAGACACTACTGTATGATTTAAACTAAATTGAAATTGAGTACAGTACCTACCTCAGACCGAGAATACTAAAATATTAAGAACCACAAATACCCAAGGTATTGCAAGGTTGGGGCTATCCCTATGTTGGGGTTAAGGTTAGGTTTTTGCAGTTCCTGTGCTCCTGTATGTCTTAGAAGCACCACTTTAGACTGACACTGTTATTATAGACCGAAACTGCAAAAGTCTGAGACTAAGGTACTGAACTCTAAACTTGTACAAGTAGCTTCTACGATTGTAATACTAAGATCCTGTTAAGAAACGTCCCAAAACTGCCTTTCAACCTCTGCTCTTCTATTTTGTATAGCTGTAGACTAGCTACAGTACAGAGTAGTCCAATAACTGATTATGATACTTTTAATTAAGAAATGGAATGACTTGGCGCACCGGTACGAAACCTGCTTTTTGCAGTTATAATAATAATAATAATGCACTGATCCAGCACAATTGTGCCAAAGTAAAAATAAAATCAACTGCCATACCATCAGTTCATCAGCAATGTCTGATGTGACCAAAGCAGTAGCCTACCGATACAAACGGAGGCAGAAGTTTTTGAGGGTAGCATCCACAACAAGCTGGTAAACTGTAAAGGACAATTTTCAGGGTTAAGATTTGTCTAACTAGGCAGTTGTTAGGGTTAAGATCAGCACTTAAACTAAAAATTTTGGATGGGGGGACGCTTCCAAAACCACAACTGGACTCGCTCTGGAATGAACATGTTTCACAGTGGAAAAGCAAAAATATTCACACTCATAAAAAGTGAAAAAGGGTTTTTACGTCAAAATTGGCCATTTTTTTGCCCAAGTACATGGTGGATGCCAGATAAAAGGTTTTTACGTCCAAATCAGCCAGGACGCGTGTACTTTCTGCGGGGGGGATGCTGAATTTTGATGGGGGGATGCATCTCCCGCGTTCCACCTACAATTTAAGTACTGGTACAGGATAAGATTACGTTAAAGTTCTGCATAGGCCTAGTGTATATCCAACGTACGAAATTAAATCTTACCGAAATTTACTGCACAACTGCACATAACATGCTACCAAATTTTACTGGGTTGTCTAATGTTGCACCAAGAGAATTATACGCTATTGCTGTTAGCTACCGGTAGTTTGCTGAAAAAAGGCATGTTGCCATAGTACCAGAATCGCTCTTGCGTCCTTTAAGCGAAGAGTTGATAACAAAATATTAATCTGTTAGGTGACGCTGTTTATAATATTTTTCATTCGGATGCAAGGCACAAATTGAAAAAACTTGATTGATTAATTATTGTTGCTTTTCAAAGAATAAAGAGGTATTTAAGTCAAGTTTTTCACTGTTGACAAAAATGTTCGGAAAAACCTAAAAATGCATTTTCACTGAAATTAAACTTTCTACGTTTTTCGGTTTACTACCAGTATTTAAATTGTAGGGGGGACGCGGGGGGAAGCGGGGGGACGCGTCCCCCCATCGAGAGCGAGCGTCCCCCATTGAGATTTAGCGTCCCCCATCGAGATTTTGGCGTCCTCCCTTGGAGAGTTGAGCGCTGGATGACTAGAGAAAAAATAGCCAGCCAGGACTAAAAGTTCCTGCAAATTTCCTGCCGAAAATGCGGCGAAGACCTTTTTTTTTGGTCTTCTCCTGATTTCGGCGAAAAATGACTTCAATTTCTGGCGAAGACCTTTTTTTGGTCTTCATTCAATTTCGGCGACGGAAATACATCATTTCCACAAAACTTTTTGAAAAGTTGGTCAAGGCTGCAAAAGCGTCCCCACAAGCAAAATTTTACAATTTAAATACTGTTTACAACATATTACCGCACAGTTCAAAATTAACGATTTTTTTTCATACTTCACAGTGCTGCCATTAAATCAGTATTGGGATAGCACATTAGCTGTTGGAAAAGAAAACTTAGATTTACTTGAAAATAGCTAATTTATAATTCTGACCCTTTTCTTTGCTTTGACAACAATTCTGCCACAGAACACTTCTTGAGAATTAAAAACACGAATGTAGTAATTTTACAAAATTTTGTTTTAATTGACAACCCTGGCGAAATTTCTAGGAAGAAAGCCATTTTTAGGCAAAATCTCAACTGTTATATTTTGGGAAAAGAAGGTTGTAGAAGACCAAATTTGGTCAAGTTAGTCTGCAGATCAGACAAAATTTTTAGAGAGAAAACCGAGCAAAAAAACTTCCGATTTGATTCCCTTTTCATCCTGCCACAAAAAAACAATGGTGGCAACCTTACGGTTAGAAGTTTATTTATACCAATTCACAACTGAAATATTAAATTATTTAAAACATTAAAACATGCACGAAAAAGTTAAACTACCTGGCAAAGGATAACGAAATAAGAAACGAAGCATTGCCGAAGAATATTTTCATACGCACCGGTACCCATAGGCGTAGCCAGGGGGCCCACCCCCCCCCCCCCCCCCCCCCAATTGAAATGCTACCAATGATAAAAATGTCACAAAAAAAGACTATTGTTTCTTCCGTTTTAGTTTTTTTCAGCACCTTCACGTAGCAAAGTACACGCGTATAGCAGTAATTAACAATAATATTGATCCAGAGGGCCCGGAACCCCTCAGTTGAATTTTTGCCAACCAATTTAAACGTTTAACCCGAGTGAAATTAAGGTTTTTTATCCTAAAAGTTAGTAACTGAGGCCCTCATCTGACCTTTGCATGTTGAGCGTAATGCAATAACCAGGGACGGATTTAACATATGTCACAGTGCCAGGGGCCCCGCGCTCAGATAAGACTTTTTTTGGTCTTCACCTGTATTTGGCAGGAAAATAATGCGAAAATCTCCAAGTGCCAGGGACCCAACTCAAAGTAAATCCGGCCCGGGCAATAACATGGTTTGTAGGCGTAACTATCTATCGTACATTTTTCAATAACAATTCACCTCCACCTGGCCAGTTTTTATGCAACAAAATTTTTTTGAAAAAAATTAGCTACAATAAGGGGAATGCTCATTGAACAAAATTTTGAATTGAGAGGGCCTGGGCCCCCTGGCCGTATATGTACTCCTATAACTGGTTGCTTTCATGACAAAACAATAATCTCAAAGGAAAATATTCGACTGGATTGTTATTTACTGCTAAAGTATTGCAGGAGGCATTGTACTTTACTTCCCCTTACCTGTGCCAAATCACTTACAAAATTTAACCCCAAAATACAAGATTTTAAATGTGTTTTGGACTTGAATTGCAAGCAAAAGGAGAACTGAACAACTTAATTTTTTCAATTGGCTTTAAAATGTTAAAAATCTACGGTAGTACTTTCAAATGGCCCTGAATACGTGCGGAATGTGATCCAATGGTATTAAAATAGCTTTTTTTTCGAAAAAATTAGGAAAAATCGCCCAGACCCCAATGCCTCCGGTGGCTGGGGGCTCAGTTCCCAGACCCCCGTCTGTGATGCGTTTGAATTAGACTAAACTTTTTTACTTAAACACGTCTCCCAATTTAGACATTTTTGCATTTTAGCTATTGGTTGCCCTTTCCTTGAACGAGTTCCTAGTTACGTGCCAACACCAGGCCACTGCTCCTGATCTTCCATTCTACGATATCTTTGCCACCACAAAAAATTCATCTTTCGAAGTTTCTGGTGACGTCATTGCATATGATTTGTGGTTTGGGCCCCCCCCCAACCAAAAACCCTGGCTACGCCTATGTCGGTACCGGTGTGCGTTTTTTGGTTTAGGGTCTTTTTTACCAGTCTGCAGCAAGAGCATAAACTTTTGTATCGAAATGTTTTACGCTTAAATTTATTTCGTCTTCATCTTGTTTCATATTTTTAAAAATATCAAAATCGTGCGAAATTGATTGCAGGCATGGCAACGAAAATCAAAGAGCGGGTATTTGCATGTGCATTGCACTATCAATAAAAGCAGCAATGCAGGAGGGCAATGCTAAGTTATCACGTCAGCTGTCAGCATATTGATATTACATGCAATAAGTTCTTTGCTTATGAGAAGAGTAAATTCTCAAGATAGCTATCTCTTAACTCTCAAGAGATAAAGACTAGCAACAGAACAGCTTGCAGCGTTTTCTGGAATGTACGTCAAATTAGCGTATATATGAGATACTGTAATGTTTAGAAAGATAGCGATAATAGAAAGTAAATAATATTGCCTAAAGGCTTTTATAATATTTAGGGTCTTGGATTGGCATAGCATTAGTATTTTTCACAAATGTCATAACGTACGTAATCGTAGTTGATTTCTTAAGTCGAAAGACTTAATACGTAGTATGATTAACTTTCAAAAGAAAGGTAGCCAAGCCTTTTTTGCACAAAACTTATACCGGCAAAATTGAAGGAGAGAGGGTGAAAATAAAATGCCTAGTTTATTCATTGGAATCAACTAAATTTTTCCAAGTAAAGAAAAGTATTGAGGCGATGGCATAGCCGTAGGAAGCGGGGGTGGGGGGGGGGGCTGGGGGGGCGGTTGCCTCCATTTGGTTCAAAATTTCGAAAATTCGGGTAAATAATTTTTTTATTCGGGCACTCACTCTGAGACAAAACAGATCAAACCTAATAACTTGTTAACCCGTAACTTATGATTTTGTTTTGCTTAAAAATGTAGTGACTAATTTGCCACCAGGGGCTAAATAAGCCTAAACACTATTTACCCGTTTGTGGCAAAACAGACCTAATTAATATTTTGCTACTAGGGTCGCGCTCACCTTCATAGTCCAGTGGTACAATTGGTATAACAGGTATGATTGCGCATTGTAGTCGTGGTTCTAGGTGAAAACTCTTAATGTGTATTTCTAGTGAAAAAATCATTATCTGAATGTTCTTTCATATTAAGCAGATTTTTGTGCAATGCCAACTGCATTTACTACAGTTTTATTTAGCATGCACTGATATAATTTATCGAATACTGATTCTCTGAAAATTGAATCAAAACGCTTTCATCTTGTCAAATGTCACAAAAAGAGTTGACTCGCGAAAAAGATTCATGACTAGATTGGTTCCAATAGACTCACTGCGCGTAATATTTGTGCTAGAAACAAATAATCGGGCAATTTTGTGTTCGCCCCTCCCCCCCCCAAAACTGTATCGGTCTCCTACGACTACGGGCGATGGAAGCCTGCGAATGTAGCTTGCGACTTCTCAGTCTTGAGCTGCGAACCTGCGAGTCCTGCGATTAAGAACTACAGTGTAGCTTTTTAGAGCGGCTAAGATTCTATATTGTTTTGACCAGAAATCTAAAATCATTTGAGTCTTATACGAAAGAAAGTTAGAGTACGTTGCAAATTTTTTGATTTCGTGGTCAAATCGTGGGTTTTAAAATTTTCGAGATCACTGAAAATACTAAGTTTTGAGAACTAAACCTCGCTAGCTGGTCGAATATTAGAGCGGTAACGCGTTTGTCTCTGGAGCGGGATGTGGTATCCACCAATTCGTTACACACTTCGCAGTAAAACAGCGAGTCTAATAAAGATTTGATTTTGGTTTGATATTAAATCCCTCTGAAAAGCTGATAATATTACATCTGTTTGATTTATTCGAGTTGTGGAAAAAAATTTTTCCGTTTGCCAAAATGTTCGAGTTTTTATTATTAAGTTTTGATCTGATTTTATTGACTTTTTTGATTATAATAATAACTTTACTCTAATAATTGCGACATAATGCAACACATTTGGGCATATTGTTAATACGGATATCTGTAGCGATTGATTGTTTGTCTCCGTCATGTTAATATGACAAGGGTGGTGATGGTAAGCTTAAAGTGTGTCCACATTCGCATCTTTCATGTGAATCCTCTTTCGTCACCTTTTAAGCACTTTGACCTCGATTGCACCATATCTAACAGTGAGTGATTTTAGACCTTGACCGTGGCTTAACGATAAAAGTATAATCTTGTACGATGAGCACAGTTAATTTTCTTTGCAATTCGTTGAGGTGTTTCATTTTGGATGTCCCTCAAGCACAAAAAAAGTCTTGAAATTTGGCAATGAAATTTTTCCAAACTTAGTCATTACAAATTCTTGCTGATAAAGTATATTTTTTACGACAATGTATTATTGTATACTTTGTATAGTCCTGCTGGGCAACAAGACGGTCACAACTGCCAAAAGAATTTAATAAAAGAATTTTTAGTTTCCTGATGAAGGTGCTCTGTAAGACGTCGAAAACGTTCGAGTAAATATGAAATTTGACTACCTTGAAATAGCCTAGTAATATAATAATCAATAGAGTGATGTTCCTGAGTTATGTTGCAATCTAGTAAACGCGAATAAATTTTTTTAGATTTTACTCTTACTACTTAAAACAGAACTGAAGGTAAAATCAATGAGGGTATCTTAAGTTAGGGCAATCGTATATTCGTTGACTCAATCCTTTTTGACCCAGCCATTCCACAGATGCTGTACTTCAGCACCATGTAGGAGCTTCTCTAATCATAATTATTGGCAACCCTGACGTTGGTAACATCAGCGGCGCAAGTAGTTATCCTTAGGCAACGCCGCAATTAAACTAAGCCACGGAGACATTTTACCATACAGGTTAATAAACGCCTGTGTGGGCTAGGCTGCTGCATTGAAACTTCAGGGTTACTAATAAAAATTAGAATTAGGGAGGTCTCTACGTGGTGTTTGAAGAAAAATGTCTGTGAAACGGCTGGGTTAAGAAGGATGGAGTCAACGCCAATCTAATCTAATACGATTGAACTA
Source organism: Trididemnum nubilum (assembly GCA_963965965.1). Classification (NCBI taxonomy): domain Eukaryota; kingdom Metazoa; phylum Chordata; class Ascidiacea; order Aplousobranchia; family Didemnidae; genus Trididemnum; species Trididemnum nubilum. The sequence goes on along the minus strand of OZ014485.1, from coordinate 37,849,171 downwards.
ACTTTAGATACCCGCATTGATTTTGCCCAGAGTCCTCTTTTAACCATGCACGCACAGTTGCACATACTCGTAGATACTCCTAAACTAGTGAAAATTAAAGTTTCAATTCACAAAAAATAAAAATACTATGTATTTGATAATTGTAAAATTGTGCTAAAAGAATTAACATTTTTTCCCGCTTGTATCATTTTATTTCTTAACACTTTGTCTTTCAGATTACAAATAAAAATTTAAATAAACATACTTAAATTAACCAGAGCTAAAAATTTTTATTAAACTGAATCTTCAAGTAACGTTAACAGTAAGATCATGACTGAACAACGATCTTCCACCATAGGTAGTCGAAGTCCGATTTTATACTCTGAAGTTCGAAAAGAAAATAAAACGTTCAAAGATCAAAATATTCAAACAACCGAGATCGTCACTATTAGAGGGCGCAGCGTTAGTCAAGAAGAGATTATACCTGAAATCGAGTCTGATGACGCAAGCATGACGTCACCATCACCAACTAGTGTGTTCCTAATGCAAACGCCTGAACAAGAGCAGACGTGTAGCCGGCATTTGGTTGTCGCCGACAGCAGAGAACAAAAGAAAACAACGGAAAAACGTAAAACGCCATCGTCGTCCTCGAAGCCCGATCAAGTCTTCTATACTATCGCTTCTTATGACTCCGCAATGGAATACAAAGAACTTGATCCCAAGACTTTGTCACGGCATTATGGAGAAGTGACTCCGTACGGCACAGTTGCTCAAAGTTACGTAGAAATCGATGGGCGAACACCAAGTCGTGCAAGCGGCACCAAATCGCCAAATCGACTGAGTGGGGCAAAATCGCCCAATCGATCGAGTGGCGCCAAGTCGCCAAAGCGCTCCAAGTCGCCGAAACGACATTCAAGTTCCAGTTTCAGCACGTCTATCTATTCTTCGCTACTTCGCACCACCGACTCCGGAATACAGAAACTTAAGCTGGGCGAAAGAGGAATTTTTTATATTGATTTTCTTCCGAGCAAAAAGAAGGAGCGATTTTGCAAGAAGGACGAATATTTGGGATTCTAGTACGTAATCTTTGTATTACTGGCTTACATATACATCAGAATAATTTTTTTATAAGTTTGCTTTTACACCTGCAATTAGCCTACAGCTTCTATTTTAACGTACAAGATCGGACATTTTCGTAAGTGAAAGAGGACTCTTATAGTCTTACTTACGCATGCACTACGTCTTGAAAACCTAGCCCCAGCTGATAAAAAGCCATGGAGAATTCTGCCTTATGAAGGTTCAGATTAAAAAAGAATTGAGGTTAAACTTAATTCATGGGTGAACAAAAGAAAATCATTATTTTTCGTCCTTGACAACTTTTTTTATTTTTGCAGTGATTGTGTTAATCAAGCAAACGCCTGGTTTGCTGAAAACATTAACACTGTTCCGAATCGATGCGAGAGTTTACGTCATCGTCTCGATCCTTCGCACAAGTTCAATCCGGAATCCACCGCTGTCCACGACAGATCCTATATCATCGGACTCAGGTGTGGAATACCGTACTAGGTTGTAGCACATGGCTGTAGCAGACTTGGAAATAAGCCTAGTCTGCTTTCTATGTGTAAGGTTGCCCCTGGGATATCAATGTCGGCTGCATCAGTTCCTTACTAGGTAGCCTGGGTCACTGGATGTGTGTAGATTTGCTCCAGAGTCGCTGTGGACTTGCTTTTGTTTTTGTCTTCCCCAGCATCAGGGCCTCCGAGGGGGCAGGGAGAATGACCCGCGGGCCCATCAGGAGGCCAATGGGCTTCAGGGGGGCCTATCATGGAGCCCAATGGCTTCAGGGAGCCCAGCAGAGGGATCAGGTTTTTCGAAGATCACATCAAAATTCGGACAAAACTATGGCATTTTTCCCGTCTGTTTTGCAGTTCACAAAACCGGAGATGCCTAATATTTAAGCTGACCCCGGGCCCACGTTTGGCTCTTGGCACCCCTGCCCAGCATAGTAAGGTTCTGCCAGAACTGGAACTCTGTCTTGAGTTAGGCTAATATTTATGTCCAAGAAGATTTGAGAGAAAACTTCAATTACTCTTTGATCGCAGAGTTTGGTATTATTTGGATACAGAGGAGCGCGATCTGAAGCTCGCCTACAGGGATTACGTTCCGCTGCGCGTGCATCCAGACGATAAACAACAAACAAAGGCCAAGAATTACCTCCAGTTTGAAGATTTGCCAAAGACGGTCAAGCGAATAAATGACGCTATTAAGAAAAATCCTATAAACGGTAACATTTTGGGCTCTGAACTAAATCGTTTAAACTAGAGGTACAAATAAATTAAGGGACTGCAGTTGATTGGGTCTACTACATCTGCTACATCGGGAAAGTACGTAAGGAGCAGCAAAAACAATTTTACTCACTAGCCAATTAATCACAATAACAGAGCAAAATTTCTTTATTTGAACAATTTTGAGATGATGCAGAATTTGAATATGATTTTCAGTGAAGTCGCAATCTCCTTAAAATGCATTCTCCTTAGTGTAGACTGCATTTCTCCATAATTCATTTGGTCTTTAAAAGATCTTGCTCACCATATACCGAACCAGGCAGAGATCGCCACTGACGAGTTCTGTCCGAAAAACTTAAATTGTGAAAGCAAAATGAAATCGACTTTATTGAAAATCATATTCAATTTCTTTGTTAGCGCGCCTGATGAAAAAGGACCCCTATTTGGTTATACTCAATTTTATTCTAACTTTTGAAGAACTTAGGCAAGTCCTAATTTGGATCAATAGACGCAAAAATTTGAGTCTCGTTTTGTAAAAAGAATGCTGAACAATATGCAAAGTTAAACAGCAGGAGTAGTTCATTTGGCGATGTAAGATGAAGGCGATTCAATTAATAAATCATCTTTTAGGTTATCTTCTTGATGTTGAAACTCTGCCAATAAATGGAGCACAAACCCATCGCTCCACTGGTGCAATCGACCCCAATTCGACCTACTGCTGCCACGATTCACAAGACAAATGGGAACTTGTCATCGTCAGATTATTTTATATCGAAGATTCGTCACAACAACACAGTCCCAATCTTGGTCAGTGTTAGCAAATACCCCTTTATACTCCTGTACATTTTGCCGAGAAATTCAGCGTCTGTTAGTTGTTCAAAAACCAACGGCCGTAAAAATTTGAAGAAAGCATTTGATTTCATATGCAGCATAATACTCTTGCGCCATCTAACGGAAAAATGTAAATAAAAATAAATCGTTTCTGCTGGGCGGGAGTCGCAGCTGAACCGCCTGTATTTTTGCTTTAAGTATCTACCAATAGTTCTGATGTTTTGATGAAACTTATCCTCTGTAATTTACGAAACTCCCATTAATTTGTGCCATCGGTAGTTGATGAGAAAAAATTGCAGGAGGTTTGTTGCTTACCAAAAAAAGAGCGAAAATATTTTTTGCTGAGCCTAAAAAAATTGTCTAGTGTTATCAAACTCAGCCAAGCCGACCAAGTCATAGTTTGGAATACTTTTTTCGTATACACAATAAGTGCTAGTATACCGTATTATGCTACTGCTAGTGTACAAGGAAACATATTTGGCTGCTTGTGCGGTTTTTGTATGAAGCTACCCACTTATTCATACAAATAACCTCAAAGGTTTGTATTTTTCAGGATATAAAGATTTTATTCCTAAACCACTCACGCTTCCTCCCTCTCCTGTCCAATTTCATACAATGAATTCACTTACGAGTGAGGCAAATGCATGGGTAAACGAACAACGACACAAGCTAATCTGCGCCATCGAGAATGTAGACGTTTCATTCAAGAAAGAACGACTACGTGGGTTTTTTCATATGCTTGAAAAACCCTTGAATTCTTAACAATACAAACAGAACCTACTACTTTTAATTAGTTTAAGACAGGGGTTCTTAACCTTTTGTGTCTCGTTTACTCCTTGCCAAATGAAGACACTATAATTTACCCAAATTTTTTTACGTGGCGGGTTTTTCCGGCCAAAAACATGTAATCTCAAAAAAAAAAAAGGTGTTGGATGGCGCAACTGCAATCAATCACTTTTTCAATACTGATAATTGAAGTTTGCTTTAGTTGATGATTCAGCAAATTTACCCCCTGGATAGACAAAATTTACCCCCAGGGGGTAAATTTACCCCTGGTTAAGAACCCCTGGTTTAAGATGACGAAAGGAAAGTTGCGAAGAATGTGGCCGAGTTGCGAAAGTGAATATCATTAAATACTTTCGAAAGAAGTTTGCATTGCGGAAGGCCTACCTAAATAAATATCAGTGCTGCTACAACAAAACTACAGTGATTTGTGCGATCACTTCAATATAAATCTATTCGAAAAAAAGATTGTACAATATGCTTTACTAAGCAGAGACGTATTATGCGTATAGGTGCATCCATTACAAGCGTGGTGAACACCGACCTCACGTGGCGAAGAACTCACAAATCGAGCGCGAATCAGCACAGTTTGAAAATCCTTCGCGTATGGACGATCGAAGCCTCCAACTCGGAGAATGGGTCGCAAAGCGGAGTGCAGCAACCGACACTAGGTGGAACCAATTTTGATCTGGTTACTTTTGTTCCGAAACAATTTACCACCAGCGGTTGTTGTGGAGCTAACAAAGCCTTGTTCGCGACAAGTCGCGACACCGTAGAAAAAATCAGTGATTGGATGAATCGTTCTGGTGGGTAGTTTAGTTAATTTTTTTTTTTTTTTTGATAGCACCAAAGAGCATATTCTTTTAATAGAGGCAACCAATGGGTACTCGTAAGCAGGAAATAGCCACTTTTCTCTCTCGGTTCTTCAGCCAGTCGGGCCTCATTGTGCAGCGTTTCTGTGGCACCATGCTCTCATCCATCGAAAAGATCCAGGCAACTCCATCCATATGCGTTCTTGCATTTTAGGGCTGCTTTCTATGCAAACGCGGCAGAGTTGTAAAAGGGCCGACCAGTCCAGGCCCGAACCCGAAAACAAATTTGAAGCTCAAAGCATGCCCGAAAAAAAACGAAAGTTAAGTTAGGTCTGAAAAATTTCGCAATGTTGCCAAGTTATTTTGATTACATTTTTGAGCACCTAAGACAAACAGTACCCCTCAAGCCCGAAATTATTGTCAACTTTAGGCCCGAACCCGACCCGAAAAGCCCGGCCCGACTTACAACTCTGAAACGCGGTAAGCATGTAGAAAATATGGACTCAGTACAAGATTAGGGAGTTAAATATTTTTCTATATCGTTGCTGATTCTTCAAGCGAAATAAATACTTCAGTATTTCGTACAAATTGCTACGTGTTTATATCAAGTTTTTGTTCATTCTTGAAAAAGCATTGTTTATCTAGCTTCATCAAGTCTTTTCTTATTGTAGGTAGATTAGAAAACTTGAATTTCTGGTAATACCTGATTGCGTAAATTTCAGGGGCCGAAATATTGGATATACAAACCGATGCGGTTGAGAAATGGCAGGCGAGCAGTAGCGATATCCACACTTTCTTGCCTGAACGCTCGTACAACAAGGAGGATTACAAGAACCCAGCTCTGCAGAGCGCTTTGGAATGTAGGCTCACGGTATTTCGGGTTTATTACCGACCCACATCCTTGGGACACCTATACACACCAGGGCCAGATAATCCCGCCCACCCTTGTTGCTGCTTCGTGGGATGTACTGTCATGTAAAAATTATATTCATAATTTCATCTTTGATCGATTCGTTTTACATTAACCCAGCTATTCAATTTTCGTTGGCAAATTCTGCGGCGCAAGCACGCAAGGTGATTTTCGGTTGACAAAGAGTATTGTACTTTGAACTGACTAGATGCCAAACAAAGATAGCTGTAACGAATTTTTATGTATTTAATAGTTGTTCAACGTATGCAGTCACTGCAATTAAAATTTCTTTTCTCCAGCGTTAAGATGCTATGGAAATAATTTTACTTGCAAGGTTTTTAATTATGCTCTAAGTACAACTTTTTTGCATATAGCCTACGTTATGTTTGTCTTAAATCTCTTTTTCATCTGGAGTAAAAGTATTTTATTTTTGTTGATTGGCTTGTTTTTTTAATGCTTGCAGTATTACTAATATAACTTATCATTGAAATCTACCACGCTTTTTCATCGTCTTCCTGCCATATGATTTTAGTTGAGAAATATCAAATAGTTGATCTGTTCGACTTATGTTTTTTGAATGGACAGGGCTGTATTGAGACGGAAAACGTGGACACAGACACCAGCATCGAGTCGCACTGGCAGTAAAATCGCGCACGATTTCGATTTTACAAGCCTTACGACAATTCGATTTTACATGCCTTATTAATCCTCGTCTTACGACTATTCTGAACGCATGAACAAGGGTTTAATTCGCACCCTGATTGGTCACGTTGCAGTATTTTTGGATAAGTGGTTTCACAGCAATTTATCGTTTTATGGATTCGAAATAAGCAGAGGAAAACATTCACGTAAAATAAGTACGAAATCGCATTTTAAAAATGCATTCTATTCAAAAATAATAATGCAAGACTAAAGTTGAACTAAAATTTTAGATCAAAAACAACGGCTTTTGCTATGTTACGTTCGATCTAAAACAGCTGCAAAACAACAGATAGTGAATAGTTTTTGAGTATGTATCAATTTTAGTCGATAAACGCAATTAGACGAAAACTACAACAAAGAATAATCATACCCTGGAGATAATTCTGCTATTTAGAAACACAGTCTAAGGTGAGCCGCAATCGTTTTGAACATGCTAATGTACATCCGTTTGACATAAATACTTCAAATATATCATCCATTCTTACAATATTAACCAATTGCAGCTTTACATATATTGATGCAGCACGACGGCCACAGACGTTGCAACCACGAGTGATGCTGAAGCCTTCCAAATCTTAGCATTTACTTTTTCAAAGGAGATAAGGCTTATTGCTGCTGCTGTCATAGAAATCTCAAAAATCGCCCTGATCCCCTCTTTCGTTTGCTTGAGATGACTAAACATAGCAAAACGCGGAAATGCAACTGTACCTTCTTCAGGCTGTCAAGTCGTGCAATTAAAAAAAATGAACAAAAAATCACTGTTGAACATAATGACAATTTTCATGTATATTATATTTAGACTTACCTTATTTGTTAGACAGAAAGCCGGGACAGTCGAAGAGATCCAAAAAAACTAAACTGAAGATCAGTCAAAAAAAGGTCTTCGTGTAGTTTTTGCGAGGTTTTTTTATCGAGTGATCTCAAAAAATATCAGTAGATATTTAGAAAATAATGAAATAATGACAACGGTTCCAAAATAATGAAATTGAAAAAAAAAAGAATGAAAAACATGAAATAATGACACACTTTCAGCTTACTTGCTTTTTGAAATCTTTAAATATTAAAATTAGTTTGTGTTTTACTAAAAAAAACGAATATCTTCGACTAAGTTCAGGTGGTTACAATGTGCTAACTACATTAAAATTACATACACATAATAACTTTCCATTTTCTATTTTTTGCGAGCAAGATAGTAATTTTGCAACTTTGCAATCCGAATTTTACAAAGAAAAATCGAAGTTTGTTTTAATTAGTAGTACCAAAACAACGATAACTACTAATTAGTAACTTTTTCAAATTGGTAATTGTACCCAAATTATTTTAACCATGAAATTATAACGTAAGTTACTTTTTGAAAATAACTTGCCCACTTTTGCAAAATGATATCGTAGTACTCTTACTGTACACTAATATATGCCGAATTAATGCCATGCCAAATACGTTACTATCTGCCAATTGTATTCCAGGCCATACAACGTGACACCCAAGAACAAAAGTAAACATTGTGCTGCAATAAGTCGCCACATTTTGAGGAAGGCTTAAACAAATATGCTACTAATCTTCATACACAATAAACTAGGCAGTTGTTCAACCAGTATTAAGTATCTTTTGTGAAAAAAAAACACCGCCCTAGCAAATGCACGTAATTAGATAAGAAATTAATTGAGATAAGCTGTACCCAAGAAAGTAGCTACCGGTATTAATTACAATCGTTAAGCGCTTTAAATTGAATTATCGCCTAAATATCTAATTTTAAAACGAAAAAAATGACTGTAGTCTAATAATTATGTAGGTACTGTATTGCCGTAACAAAATTCTCCTTATGGTTAACATTACGGCCCCTCACGACTCCAAAGCGGAAAATATTTTCCTCGAATTCCCAAGTAAATTTTTGCACAGGTTACCAATTGGGACAATTTTTTTTTTTGATTACATTTAGAAAAGGCTCTACACAATGCGAATGTGCATGGTAGTAATTGGCATGTTCTGCTTCTACACTAAAGCCTACTGGATTTAGTTGACCAACTTCATCCATTGACTAGAATTCAAATGTCACTCGAATGGGAATTGCAGTTCTGAAGATAACTATAAATTTTGAGTATTGATTGGTATTTGTGGTTGACCAATGACCATACAAAATCAACCATATAACACGTTGGGCGGTTTTAACCAATTGCACGTATATACGCGCAGAATACGCTTAATATCTTTTTCAATGCAAATGCAAAAAAAAGGCAAAATTCATGCAATTAAATGACACGCGTATTTCTGCGCGCAAATATGCGTAATTGGTAAAAGCCGCCTTAGTCACGACTCTTTGAAAGCTAGTGCAATACCATTATATTCTACATTAAAATGTTTAGCTCAAATATCTTTAAATACAAAATCACCCAATCAATGCCTGCCTGCTGCTCACGTGACAAGTTAACAACCAAACAGCGTCCCGCCAATTAGTCGCGTGATAATGAAAAACCCTACCAGCATCGCCACCTTGCAGACTGCATAACACAATTACTCTACCCTCCTAGTACTGTATTATATTAAGCCGAGTTTGCACAGGTGAATGAAATAAGCGCCACCGAAAGATATAAAAGGTTAGAGTCTTGGGCCAGACAATTGATCGGGCGTCAGCCAATCCCAACCTCTCTAAGCGTGCAAATATCGCGATGAAACTACCAACAATAAGCGAAACGGCCAAGCTATTCAGAACATTCTACGGTTAAATGCGCTCAAAGTTTACACAAATAAAAGTTAAAAGCGAAAATTAAGAATATAGTGGTAATAAATTCTTTTAAGTTTCTATTGAATCTCGTTTAATTCGAAATAATATTTTCAACTACTACGTTCACAGCTTCAATGCAATTATTGCCCAGAGCCCCATTCTTTGGTATTCCATAGAAGGTTCACTTGACCACTGGTATTTGGCTTTTACAAGCAGTGCAATGGATGGTTTCGTACTTGGCTTCAAGCACTTTCGTCCCTGCGCAAGGTTTTCAGCTATGGTTTTCAGCTGCACTGGATGAGGAGTTGATTTGGCCTGGAATGACGTATTCGCTTTTATGTTTCGGCATTCCAAATAATTGGTTGCACTTGACTTTGCCTTTTTGAATTTTGTCGCACCGCACAAGCAGGTCGTAAGCGATTGAATCGGTCACGACAGAGTCCTGCTTGTACTCAGGGTGTTTTCGCACGAAATCGCGGACCCACTGCGCGAACGTCATGTATTCACCTGAATATAAACAAATCATCACATAAACCTTTTGTCACAAGACAATTCATCGTTTGACGTAAACCTTCCACTGAGCTTTAGGAAACGTTACAACATGACTATAGTTGAATTTAGTTTATGGGAACACAGCCTCTCAAACTGCTAGAAGCAAAGTGACAGTAGTGTAGAATCTTTTTGAAAGGAGTGCCCAGTGCCCATGCTTTGAGTGGTGTAAAAATGGCCATTCTATTCCGGATTCTCCGTTCATTACACCACTGGGTTTCATGGTGTGATATTCCATTGCATTATGCCCTCATCCACATTAAGAGATAGGCAGTTCAACCAAACTCTGGTGCAAGCCTACATTTTCTTGTATTAATCATCAATTTTGAGTTTTTAATTCTCTGAAGCTCTACTAACCTGATGCTCTCTTGCTAATAAGGTTTAGATATTCACTGATGCTACAACGCGCTTGAACTCCGATTTCAACGCTGTCCAAGTAACGGCGGATTAAAGGGATAAAACCGGGAAAAACATCATCCTGAAACAACAAACCCATTAATTTCGAACCGAAACATCAGCTCACTTTTTGTAATATATTGCAAATTTTTTGCATTGCTACGCTATGCATTTTTTCGATCTCTAACGGCCATTGACCAAAGTTTTTAGCGAACAATCGAAAAAAGTTTAACAAATCAGGTCAGAACGATCGATATGGACGGACAATTTCCCAGGAACCAACCGATTGGGCGGACTATATGGACGGTGGACAGATAAGATTATCTGGATTGTTACATTGATTTACGTTTATTCACATTCTGCTACTCTCATAACTAAAGGAACGCCGACGCGCATGGCATCAATGCGACAAAGAGTAATATAACGTTCTACAAATTTGAAACCATACGACGTAGCAAAATAGCACTATTCAAATAGGTACTGTAATTACAATCTTTAAAAAATTTGAAACGTGATGACAAATATTTCAGCTGCTGATCACTGCGAAAATGAAAAGTAATCGCATTTTTACAAAATCAACATGATACGGCAAATTTTAATTAATTAATCATATGATATGTCACAAAGTTTAATTTGTGCCAAGAAAACTAGGATTTTCTCATTTGTGCCAAGATATCCAGCGTTTTCTCATTTTCAACACTCGTATTACATCAACATAAAACCGACTTGCTTCATCGCGAACAAGTGGAAAGCTTGTTCATTGTCTTAGCGTAAAATTGGTAGCCACATTAACTCAACACAACTTGGTTTAGGTAACTCAGCACAACATTTTAACTTATCCGATGGCAAATACTTATTAGCCACTCCGAGTTATCATCTAAGTAGCAATTACACTTTGAGAATAAGTATTTGCAAGGCCACGGCATATACTGAAGCTCACAGGAAGCAAAACCTGCTGGGAAACAAAGTTTGTAGTTTAAAGAATAGTTTCTTGCGCTGAGTTAGAGAGCATAATTGTTATGATGTCACACACTTACTTTTCCATTAATAATTGTATCAATTGTCATCTCAGGGCAACATTCCTCATTTAAAGTTTCTACAAAACATTACTTTTGATTAGCATCTGCTATTTAATAAAATAGAAAACATTATGTCGCAGCTGGATCAGCCTCTGGTCGTCAGAAAAATGACTACGGATGAATTCGAACAAGAGGAATTGGTTTACATATACACTCCCAGTCGCTCGAAAACTTGCAGAGGTCAGTCAAAAAATGACGCAATGGAAGTGAACATTTTACAAGTTAGCATGCGCAAGTGCGCATTGCTAGTATCAACACTTGAGTTACGATGGCAGAGTGGTCTAACGCCTGCTCAGCATTGAAGGGTTGCTGCGTCTTCAACACGAGTGTATACCTCTGGTTAGTGGTTGTTGAAACATGGGCAATTGGCATGCATCCCTAGTCATTTTTTCTGACGACCGCAGCCTGATTCAGCTCGTAACATTTTGTCTTCTATTTCTTGCATGATACTATATGGAAGCAGAGACAGCCAATTTAAAAGGCTGCTTGCTGGACTGGCTGCACTGAGATTTGAACAGTCACAGTCCGGTTTCGACGCTTGTTGTACGAGTGACGAGCACACGAGCTTGTAACCTACCCTTTCATTGCAATATGCTACGATGGAATTGTTTAAGGATTTTTTTTTATTGCTTGGATATTGTTAACAGTAGTTGCAAAAATTTCAACGTTTGTTTTTGCTCATTTTTCAGTGAAATGAAACAGCAGTGTTACAATATGTGAATGATGTTGCAAAAATTAAAACTAAATTTTGCAAAGTGCAAATGAATCAGCAAAATTTAACAGGTCATTTGGTTCGAAGCAAAACATTTCCAGACAATGACGAATGTCATTTTGAGAAGCGGAACAAGTAACGTGGCTCGAAATCGCTTTTCAATATCGCGAATGTAAACTGATATCCGCCTTATACGGACAGGTGACAAATATTACAGTAACAGCAACAAAAAAAAAACCTAACGATTAGAAGAACATGAACATACTTTAAAGCCAACCCGGAAATAAAATCACAACGTAGAAATATTTTTGACTTTCTGTTTTGGCCAAGAGTAAGTTTGTGACATGCTGAACAATTCATAAAATAGTCAAACGAGACGTATCAATCGCATAATAAAGAGATAAAGAGTATTCAAATTAGCAAACTTCTTCGCATGGCTGACTTACAATGCTATTGCTGAAAGCTTTTCAGCACTAACTCAGATTAGGCAAAAAATTGTACCGTTTAACGGCAGGAAGCAATTAATTACCTCGTGCTTTCGAATGTTCTTGTACCTTTTTTTTAGAAAGACACTTAACGCTAATTCCCATTGGAGCCACGCAGTGGTGGCCCAGTCTGACTAAAGACTTGCAAACAGAACTAAAAAAGGGTTGCGGTGATTTGATTAAACAGACGCAGAGTGCCTGCCAGTCTGATTTACTAACTTAAGTGAATGAGCCACAGCACTCCGATTGTCACAGCAACTACAATAGGAACCGCTTTGAAAATAAAAATAATTTGAATTAATCAAATAGAATGTCTTATTTAAATGGGCATTCAGGTCGAAAAAAATTTTATTCGGTTTCCTCTCAAAATTTTTGGACAAATATGAAACTATCTTCACCAAATTTGAGCTTTCTACGACCTTCCGTTCTTAAGATATAACAATTTAGATTTCCTTTAGAAAAGCTTTTTCCCCTTAAAAATTTTACCAAGGCTGCCAGCAACAAACAAAATTTCGAAAAGTTAGTGTATGTTTGTGATTCTCAATGTGTTTTCGGTAGTGTTGTTGTCAAAACAAAGTAAAGGGTCAGAAATTGTGAACCAGCTGCTTTTCAAGCAAATTCAAGCCAACTTTCCAAAATTTTATTGTCTGTCATAATGCTGGTAAACGGCAACACTGAAGTAAGAGGAAATTTGCAAACGTAGAACAGCAATATCTCGGAAACGGAAAGACGTAGAAAGTTCAAATTAGGTGAGAATGCATTTTAAGCTTTTCCTAACATTTTGGTCAACAGTGAAAAACTTGACTTGAATGCCCTTTCAACAAAATAAAATTGCACAAAATCCCTCGACTTCTACGAGTACATCGAAAGATATTTGCATTTCTTTTTTCCGCTATTTCTACTTTGGAGAAATCCCGCCCTTTTTTAAATAATTTTTGAAGAATTAATAATTTTTGAACCAATGGGTGCCGCTCGTGCGGACGCAGCGATAACGTTAGGAAAGCACAATTGCTATGGTTACAAGAACGCATAAATTATCCCAAACCTAACCCTAATCTAAACTCATAAAAGTAAATAACGAAAAATGCGCGAATAAATATTCTTTATTTTCGTTTTATTTTCTTTAACTTAAAGTTTTTGCAAATAGGCTAATCACCAGTATGCAATAGGCCTGCCACAAAGCCTAGCTCCTAGGCCAACCATTCGTTAGGTAGCGTTTGCTAGCCTGCAAGTATATTTTTAAAATATTTAAAGTCTAATCTAGCCCACTGCGTTTTCATGCCGGGCCTAACTTATCATAAGAATTACACAAAACAGCTAGGAAGGCCTATGTAACACAAGCCAAAATTATGAATGTTATCCGATCGGCCTAGGACTATTTTTCAAGTTTTTTTCTAAGTGCATCAAATCAAATATCTTTGTATTCAAGGAAGAAAATTCAAACCAATAAGTTTTACTTAAAAAACACCTACTTCGCCAAAGCCAAAGCAGAAGCCTGGCAAAAACACATCCTAATCCCGGGACCTACCAGATAACTAATTAGGTTTGAAACGAGGTATGCAAACTTGATGCTGACATGTTGCCACAATCGAATTTTTGCCCCGTAAAGTCAAAATCTTTCTCGTTAAAGCTATTCAACGTCAAGCAATGAAAAAACGTGACAAAAACGTTGGTAGTCAATTATTTTTTATATATTTAGAGTTAAAATTAAAAAATTAGAGTGCAGTGCCCCTTCAAATAAAATTGCACTTGAGTGAGAAATTAGATTTAGTAAGTCGAAATGCGTTAAGACTTAAGAGCTACATCATAACTCTGAAATTGTTAGTATCTACCAACCGTTCTCTGCAATCGGTCCATTTGACACCTTTCTTAAATCGCTCGGCGAAGGGCACATTTGCGTGCAGCACGCCGGAGTGTTGCTGGTGAAGATGCTTCGACGAAAGTAAAACTTTTCATTCCTCACCGCGTTATTTTTCTGAGCTCGTTTCATGTTTGTATCGACCTAGCAAATCAACAGGTTGTTTAGTTATATTGGATAACTGAGATAGATGCCGCAATCTTAAAAGCAAATGTGTCTATAGTTGTTGCAAACACGGAGTATTCAGTTTTTCAGACGAGCAGAGAGCGAGATGTTGACGTAATATCTTATATTCTCTTAAAAGATGAAGCATCGATTAAGAAAATAGGAGATGCACATTGCGCAAACCTTTGCAAACCTCACCAACGCACTTTCATTTGATGATAACGTTTTTACGGGTCCAAAATGAAAATCGCACCCTACGCCAGCAAAAACCTAACAATAATCAACCGAAAGGAACTAGCTCTTTCTACATAATTATACACTTTTCTTGGGTTTTTTTCCGTTCTCTAACCTTTATTTAGACCAGAGGTTGTGACTTGTATCAGCTAAGATTTACAGTTAATAGGGCATAAGTCAATATAACCATTCACTTTTATTAGTTCTTTATTAATCGTCAGCGATTAAAAGTTAGGTCATTCGTTGCAACAGAAGAGAGGCAAATATTGCAGCTTCGGTAATCAAAGTTCACGGTTCTCCATTATTTACTTTACGAAAACAATTATTAAAATGGCCAGATTCATAATAATCATCAAATCATTTAACTGGCTTCCCCAATCAAACCCAGTTGAACCATACATTAAATATTGATAAAGCCGATGAAAACATCGACATTAAGTGCGTAACAAGATACGTTCAAAGCAATACTGTTCGCTGGAAAAGCACGATTTTTATTTAAACTGTTCAAACTCTTGCGGTCGAACCCGTTTGACCCCAATAAGTCAAAAAGATACACACAAACTTTCTTAAAAAGTGCTGTTTTAAACGGAGAAAATCGAGACATACATCAATTTCGATAATCTCCATTTTTGAACTATCGCAAAAATTTGCGTATTTTCTTTTTGTTCATAAATTGGTCGCTTTTCTTAAGAAGATTTCAGAGCAGCAGCTAAAAATTGAGATCCAACACATTAGTTTTCTACCAATTTTACACCTCAGTGAAGCCGCAAGCGGTTCCAAAACATATCCACATTGTTTCAAAACAAACGTTTTATCAATGTAATGGTTTTAAAAGCTTCCTATAGTACCAAGAGATTTGCTTATAATTTCGTGAAGACCAAATCGCAACAATTGGTTACTATGGCCTTTGTCCATGGTCGAATCTCTGAACGCGCGCGGAACCCGCTAGACCAGGGGTTCCCAAATGAGGGTACATTTTGACTTTTCAAGGGGTACATTACAACCACAACTTAAATGCCTAAATTGTACGGGAACGCGATGACACCAAACTGCGGAGACCCTTTTTTAGGTTTTCAATAGACGACCTTTTTTTTGGGTCTTTAAGCGAGGTGTTAGGGTGGTAGAGTGAGTTTTCTTTTGCAGAATAATATGTGAAATTTCGGGGGTACATGAGCAAATTGATAAATGGTCAAACGGTACCCATGAACAGCAAGTTTGGAAAACCCTGCGCTAGGCAATACAGTCAAAGTAGAAGATTGTAGGCTGAGTGACTGTGCGTGGTAGAATCATTTCATGGAATGAAAACATTTGTCACAAACGATAAATGATAAACTACAACAACTATTTTTACATATCCATTTATCCGATAATGTTTTCTTCATTTTTTATTTCCTAAAAATAACCAAATTGATGCAAAAAAAAGAGAAAAAAGCAAAGAAAAAATGTAATGCCTCAAACGAAAATAACAACAGAAAATATGTTACGGTACTTACATAGGAAATAGGCATCAAGAAATCGAACTTGTAAGTGAGTATGACTCGGGTTAAAAGAACAATAAAAACAACAAAAGCAGCATTTTCAAAGTCGGTCAGCTGGGCTTCACACACGCGGAACTCAACTCTCCACCCAATGGGAGAACCAGGAGGGGGAGGCTTAAACCGCATTGACTGCCAGTTTGTTGACTGAATATTCTGAAAAAATAACAATTTCCATCATGATGAACTTGTATGTTACCCTATTGGCGGCACAAAATCTTTGAGAAAAAATTATGTCAAACTGAGTGGCAAAAAACATCATATTTTAATGGAATCGGTCAAATCGGACAGTGTTGCCAACGAATTGCCACCGCTACATTTTTTCGCAATGATCTGTGTCGCCCGTAGGCGCAATGATGCCGAGATGGGCCCCCCAACGTCACACGCTTTGGAGCAATAAAGTGAGTATAATGAAAGATTGGATTTGATATTTTAATAAATATATTATCTATCATTTCTTCTGGACAGCCTCAATGGTTCCATCTTCTGTTCGAGATATACGTCATTCGTCTTTGGTGCGTTTTTCACTACAATAATGAAAAACATCTATAATTATGCCAGGACAAAGACGAAGTGCTTTTTGAAATCTATATGAGGAAACACTGCGCTCATATGGACTTTATGCATAAAAACTGTTATTTGTTGTTACCTCGAAGTGCTCTGCAGTTTCCTCGTCATTTAAGTCAATTCGTTTTGAAAATAGAGTTAAAGGATCACGAATCCACAAGTGCGCAATGTGTTCGGCAAGCAGTGCATCCACTCCTGCAACAAACAACTCAGTGTGAGATAACAAATCACACAAAGAAACTGACAGACAAATTCGAAAGTAGAAAAGAAAATTATAATATTTCGGTCCTTTTCCGAATTATTGCCTGGTACTTTTTTTGGAAGTGTCGCAGATTAAGAAAAAAATTGTAACCAGATATCACGCAAGTTAGAGCACTCAATATTCAACATGATGGGAAAATTTAAATACCCTTTATCGTACAATGACTAGCGATTTTAAAAGCGCTATGCCGCTGCTATGTCGTTCAACGCAACGTATCAAGAAGTGAACAATAACGTTTTGTTTCGAAAAAATGCAAAGTCATCGCGCAGTTTAGTAAAGACCGTTGCCAAGTATGTGCTGTATCATGCACACCGATAGTTCAAAGTCAGGTGCACAAATATTTAACTCCGCCGGTCGTTGGGTATTACATTAATGTTTAACCGCGGCTGTGAGAAGTATCGATGCAAATTTAATCAAACCAAAAAATGGAATTTCCTGTGACACATTCAACGTTTTATCGAAAGAATTCCGGCACCAGGACGTAAGTACCGCATTTAATGAAACTAATGCCACGAACATGACTTGTTTTTTTTTTGTAAAATAGGAAAAACTTAAATAAAGCAGATACTTAAAATACGCAAAGACATTTTTATAACACAAAGTATGAACATGATCCGATGAAATTGGCAATGATAGACAGAATCAAACCCAAAACTTAAGTCAGAGTCCGACTTCTTACGCAGCATATGGAACAACACTAAATCCCAGAGCTTGGTGGCAAAGTGGCTAGATTACTGACTCTTGGCTCAGAAGGTTGTGAGTTCGATTCCCTATGAGTACTTTGTTTTTAAAGTGAATCCGCTGTGATCACATTTACTCCTTGGCCAGTATATTAAAAATGCAGAAATGAAAGTCAAGTGGCAATGTGCGGTTGAATGGCGAAAATAATATTACGCTGCCAGCAACGTCCAGTTTTCGTTCAAAAGTCGAAACTCAGCGATGGGAGGCAGTGGTTGAGATGTCAAACAGAAAAAGCGAATGCAAAACATTATTATTATTTTAATGCTCGTACAACTTTTCTTTTTGTAAAAAATTTGCAGATTCATTTGTAACATTTGTGGTATCTTCACCATTTGAAGATCGGAAAAAAGTTCGAATATCGCAAGTACCTGCTTCTAAAAGCATTGATTTTGCCGACTCATTCATTTCCAAATCAACATCATTGTAGATTTCTGAGTTTTTCTCCAAGTAGCTATCGATTGAGTCGTACCTCGACTTGCGTATCTGTCTTAAATGTACAGCAGAGTGTTATCTACCTCAAAAAACAGCAAAAACTTCAAATCTCTATCTTTTTAAAACTTTTTTTTTCCGTAAAATGTACCAAATTATAACTTTTTGTGAAAAATAATTCTCGGCGGGTCCACTAGGTGCAATGTACATGAAAAACCTTGTAGCATTACTCTATTACGGTAAACTCCTAACAGAAAACTCTTATCAATATTCCAAAAATTGCAATAGTTAGTATAAGACTCTGTGCAACCACTACACAGGCTTGTTTAGGCCAGGCCCAGGGGTGTTCAAACTTTTTCGAAGTAGTATTGTGGCAAATGAGACGCAGCAAAAATGCGCCCGGGCCAACAGATGGGATCAAGACCTTGAACAAAAATTTTAAATTAGTCCGGTGAGAAAAGATGACCAAAAAATCTTCCGCCTATTTGTAGGGCAATTGCAGTATGTTTAAAATGTACACCTCATTGGAATAATTCGTTCGAAGAAACTGCGTGAAATTAAAAAAAAAAAAGCCAATCGTGAAGACTGGGTGCGGGTCGGATAAAATCTCATTGTGAGTCGTACACTAGACATGTAGACAACTCTGGTTCAGGCTAATGAAAGCACGTACTTTTTCGGATCTTTTCCTCTCTCTTCGCTTGTTCTATCATCCACGCTACCCGCAATTACCTGCCATCTCGCATCAATATCAGAAAGATAACCTTTGTAAATCGGAGCAGCAGCACTAAGTGCCAGCTAAAAACAAAACTTACTATTTTGCAACGCAATGCTTATCATAGACATGCAAAATAAACAGAAAATGCGGTAGCTTGGTAGTATATCGTCAGTCTGCTAAGATTATTGCCTAAGTCATTCTTTTACCAAATTGAGTTTTTTCTATGAATAATATCTGTAGTTCAAGCTATACCTTAGGATAAATATCTGAAACAAAAACTCAAACCACGTGGTAGTTATTTCTAGCGCAATAACGCATTCGTCTCTGACGCGAGAGGTCTGAGATTCAAATCTCGGGCCAGTCAAATCGGACAGTATTGCCAATGGATCCCCACCGCTTCGACATTTCTTCAAAAGGAGCTGTGTTGGCCGCAGGTGCAATGACGCGATGATGAACACCGCCAAATCGTTACACGCTTTGGCGTAACACAGCGAGCGTGACTAAATTGAACATCTAAGTCAAAAAATGATTGGGCAATCATCTTCAGAAGCTGACGATATATGAGAAGCAACTTGTATTACTTTACAGATCTTATCTTTTCCCCTGTCTCCATTTAGACTTTCAGAAGTAGAGCAACATAAATTTCATTTTATCAACTCTATTGCATTAAATCAACCTTCTGAAAAACATAATTGACAAGCCATATTTTGAAAGTGAGACTATTTAATATACAGTACATACACATTACTCAAAGATTATTACCATTATTGGACAAACAGTGGCTAGTTGATCGTAGAGCAGTTTTGCCTCTTCAATGTTACACGCTTGGAACGTCAGTTGCAAACAACAATTGCCCATGCCAAAGCCCATGCAATCCATGTAAATATGATTTGGCTTAGAAGCTGCCCGAGCTTCAGGGTAAGATAATGGTTCAATAAACGGTGACGGCGTATTTGCATCTCTGAAAACTGAAAATCAAAAATAACTTAAAATAAATCCTAGTCTTCAACAGTTCACACAAACATTTAAAAAAAAAAGAGTAATAGCTACGAGTATTAAGTTCATATTTACAAAGTTGCTTTGATCATGAAACAACGTCAAGTTGTTTGGACTATGATTTTAATAATAAGTCAATAATGGTGTTTTTGACGTTTGCAGGCCAGAGTTTCAATATTTAATCGTTTTGCGTGCTTCTGGCCTAAAGGCTACCAGCGCGGAAGCCTAGGAAAGAGCCACCAGAACGGCAACTACTTAAAACAAACAATGCGAAAAAGTTGTCTTCCCAAAGGAAGTAAGGCTGCAGGTTCGAATCCTGTGGGGAGACAACTTTTTCGCATTGCTTGTTTTAAGTAGTAGCCGTTGTGGTGGCTCTTCCGTAGGCTTCCGAGCTGGTAGCCTTTAGGCCAGAAGCACGCAAACGATTAAACGTCAAGTTGCCATTGGTCAACCTGTCTAGAGTCTACTACTCACTTTGCTACCTTCCCATTTTACGTGTAAGGTACTAGGTTACTTTTGAAACTTGTACACTACGTGGGCATAATGTAGAACACTTAATTTTACTTGTTTATGCTTATTGACTGCTCAGCATCGCCATGATATAGCAAGTGGCTAGTATACTGTACGCGTGGGGCGTGATAATCTTGGCAAACTAGCGCATGTCGACTATGCTGCTAAACAATTTAAAAAGTTGCAGCATTGGGAGAATACTTCCGATTAGACAGCGCGTCAAGTTAGCTTTTGCATATTGCATACACACTTCCTACTGAAATTAATAATGAGCAATAAACTTGGACAGTATTTCAGCGTATTTGACAGACATGCAAAAAACGAGCATCTGGACTAAATCATGATGCAACCTGACATAGCACGGTCGGTTATTGTCATTAGAAATCTTGAACTGTTACAAATGTGTTTATCTCTCTCCTAATAACAAACTACCAGGCAACAAAGTGGAAGGCCAGGAAAGAGAAGCAGTTCATAATTCTACATTGACTACAACACCACAACATTCAACAGGCTTACTCGGAATGTTAATAGCAACTTTTTCTCCCCGTCTTTCACGAATATTTCTTGTAAGATATCTGTCAAAAAATCAGCAAAATCAATTTCTTTGCAATCAGTTGATGACAGCAAAATTAACGCAGTAGTAAAAAAATAACTTAGATGAGTTATTACTCACTTGTTTGTAGAGTATATTATTCCAACGAACTAAAACACTTCCAGCACAATTACAGCAGTGCAAATTTCATTAGACCACAAAAACCAATTACGTCCGCACTACGAGAACGCACTGGTATATAATGGAAAATTAAAAGGAAAACGTTTTAAAGGGATTTTAAAGATTTTAGGTGGTACCCGGAAAATTCAAGCAGGGTTTTAAAAATACCAAGTCAGAATAAAAAATCATTCTTTTTAAACTTGGATTAATTTTTTCGTCAAGAACTTTCGAACAAATTTCCGGATCTGGAAAGATTCTTTTGGTCCACATAGCAAGACGGTATTTTTCGGGCTGGTACACAACAATACCTTGAAGGGGCACTTTTTATTTTCACTCAAGCAGAACTTAAGATCCAGCACGTTCTCACAATATAAACTTTAAAATTCAAACTGCATAAAACTCACGGAAATCGTGGATGGCTGCTGATTGCAGCATCAGGAAAAAACAAAGAACGAGAAACGGGATTAGAATCTGGGCCATTTATCCGGTACGAAGGATGCGTGAAATCAAAACAACCTAATCTGAAAAAAAATACAAATCACAAACTGAGCAAATATCGCAAGAAATTAAACGAATTGCAGTATATCTATCCTTGCACCCAAATTTTCAGGGTATGTATATCATTACCAGCTTCTCGTCAAAAATTTGTTTCAACTAGATCAAACAACCTTGTAAATACCTAATTTACTAAAACCAAATTCACTCAAAGACCGAAAGGTTGCTTCACTGTCTCCAGGCCAAGGCAACTTGCTAAAAAAAAATGTAAGTACAATTACAATAAAGCTGTTTTCACAAGTTGCTTGCTGGACAAGAATTACACAACGTAACTAGTTTCTAGAGGTCTAATTTTTATAATAAAATGAGTAAATTAGCCTAATCAAATAATCATAAATGTAGTATGGGTGCATGTTTAAAAAAAAAACTTAAATTTGAACAGTGAATCATAGAAGAAAGTTGTGGTTGGGCCTGTCCATATCAGTCTATAGCTTAGCTGGTTTTTGCATAACATCTCAGCACTCTCACAGTTTTCACGTTTGATTTTTTTGAAAAAAATATGATGCTGATTAAACTAATTACCTTGGAAAAACAGTCAAACTCACTATTTCTTCATCTGGATTCAACAATTCTTGAACTTCTTTTCTCCTAAAAATCACATTAGGACACCATAACGGTATACAAAGCATTAGAAATAATGGTATATGTTAAATATTATAATCAATATTTTGCAGCACTAACATCTTATGAATGTAGAACCTTCTTATTTAAAGTCAATTGTAATTTAATTAGATCTTTAACCACGTATTTACTTGGCCAATAGATAACTAGGGAAGTCTACAGCAAGTTGAGCTGCCATAGTGCCATCTGCATGCCCTAAGAACACATGTGATGAAGGGCACTGTTCCTTCTATAGTCAATGTCAAGATAGAAAGCTATGATTGCCAATTTTCAGTCTTATGATCAAAAAGTTCAGTTGAATAGCCATAACATCCTTCTGGTACCCACTTACTAAATGTTTTACCACCTATCACTTTGAATGTGCATTGATTGTACAATGTACATGGAAGATATCGATATCATTTGCTATGGAATGATAAAGAAAGATGTCTAAATTCATAAATACCTCATTTTCATGTTAGCTTCTACAACATTAAATTGAGCCATGTATCCGAGATATGGTACACCAGGGGTGCCCTCCACCATGTAGCTGGCATATTCTTGCCTCCACAGGGAAGTCAAGCTGCATGAAACAGTACTTGTTAGTGAGAATGAAGTGTAACAGTAGGTTACATCAAGAATTTGAAAAATGTTTCAATAACCAAGTTTATGCTTAGTTTACAAAAAAGAAGAGATAACCCTGAAGCTGAGCAACCAATAACATGATTTTTATTTATAATATTTGATAAACATTTAACACAACACAATAGATTAAAAAATTCCAAAGATAGCAAAACAAGAACATACTTTTGATCACCATTATTTTCTTTCTCTTGTAGTTTATTACAAATTTCTTCACCTCTCAAAGAAAGTTGGACTTTGCGATTTTTATGATCAAACCGAAGAATCATGTACTCAACCTAAAAATGCAATTAAACTGAATAGTACAATTCATATTACAATATTACCATCAGTTTTGTATACCATTTATTCACAATGCATATCTAATTTATAGGCAGTTATAGTGGTGACTATTATAGTGAGGACTTGATTCTGGTATTAACTCTTAATTTAAGTCATCAAGATTGTCTAAACATGCAGCAAATGCTACATTCTCACATAAATCAAACACGGGAATAATTTCTTCACCTCTCCATTACCCAAAATAAAATTATTTCGAACGTAGATCTGAAATTGTCATTTTTTGCAATACCATACTACAATCTAAGTTAACGTGGTAAACCACACGTTTTTTTTCAAAAAAATTTTTTTTAATTAAGGGAGAGTAAAACAAAGATGAGAAATATTCATCCATGCATTTTCATTTAATTTCTCACGAGTTAAGTATGGGTTTAATTTAGAGTTTGGTTAGATTTGGGGTTAGTTTTACTGCATTTTAGTTTAGGTTAGATATGCGTCAGAATTAATAGAACATTAGATAAAAATTTTGTACTCAATAGTCTATCCTTAAAAATATAGACTGTGATTTACAAACAATACATCTGACATATTTCACCTCATCTCCCCATTTCAGAATGTCACAAGGTCGTTGCATCAATCTTTTGTAATTGTTAATAAATTGGACAATTCCATGCTTTTTTACATGTTCAACATATGGCTTGACATCATTCCATGAAAGAGGTTCACCTTCAAATTCCAGAAGACCCATCAGTTGTAATTCAGAATGTGCAGCTTAAGTATCAAGTAACTTGCTAATGATTGATAAAACTTAGGTCTTACCCCTGATTACAGCTTAGCCAGTACTGGTATCCTTCAAAGCCAAATATTTAACAATTACAGTTACAAATAACAAAAAATAACCAGCACATAATATCTGATACGGCACTTTTTATAAAACTAGCATAAGCCAAATTGATTCAAAATTAGAATAACTAATCTACCAGCTTAGAGCTATAAAAAATACAGCTGGATCAAAATCAACAACTTCAGATTAAATTTAACATATTCTATGGCTTGTTGTACCCTGCATCTATTGAAAGTTTGAATTTCAATATGAGCATTTAATTAATAAACTTCCAAGAAATTTCCCAAATAATTTTGTTGGTTTAAATCAATTCGACCTAATCGACAAGTGAGTGGTTGCAACTATCATATTCCACTTTATAAACCATCTCGAAAGCAACATTCTTTGAAACAATATTCCTCCCAATATAAGGAAATACAGTTTTTGAAAATTCAAAACTAACTACAACTGGCTAATTGTAAATTACTAATGAACAACTGCAGATGATTTTCGTTGAATATGTTCACGCAAAACAAGTTGCTAGTGATATCTAAATGCTATTAGCTCTCATTCGAATTAACTAGCAAATTGCCTACCAATTTCAATATAGGGTGGCTGCTTGACTTGAAGACCTAACAAGCGATAAGGGGTAGAACCAGATTTTGAGCTTAAAAGTGCACATGTGCACTTTCACAGTGCATCTCAATAGTGCATTAGTGCACATCATTACTGCACATGTACATCATTAGAGCATTAGTCCACATCATTAGTGCACTAGCATGCATCATTAGTGCAATGGCATGTCATTAGTGCACGAGCATGTAATTACTCATTAGTGCATGTCAATAGTACACTAGTACTAGGGTCATCATTAAAGTACATGCATATCATTAGTGCATGTCAATATTGCACTAGCACACATCATTAGAGCTTGTGCACATGTGTACATGAAAATTTAAGTTCTGAGCATTGAAAAACAGGACATTTGGCTACTTTTTGGGTGTCCTCGGAGGACAATTCATTTTAAATGGAAAAAGAGGACAAATTCTCTTAAAAGAGGACGTATGGTAGCCCTACCATATCAAATACCACAGGTAATAACTGCACTTAAAAGGTGCACATGAGCATGTCCCAATTCAGACTTGAATGCTTCAAAACTAGAAGAGCAATATAAGCACAAGTGCACTTTCAAAATGCTTATTTTGAACCTTACCAGCATTGCTTTTTTATCAGCTACCATGAGTTTGTTTTTTTCTCTTTAACAGATTACGAACCTTCATTTGATTAAAAACCGTAAAGCCTTATTTAAAACATTAAAATTTCTAAATCTTTGAACTTAACTAGCCTACTCTACGTCCATTATCAGTTAAAATAAAATCTTATTCAAATAGAATAAATAGATATCGTAGATTATATTTATCACATAAATTTTATTTTTACTGATAATGGACATAGCAAAGTCCAAAATGTTTAGAAATTTTAGTATTTTAAAGAAGGCTTAGCTGTTTTCAATTAATCAGAAATTTAAACAAACTGTCAAGCATTCAGTACCGACCTGCAATTCACTAACCTTTGGACTTGTACTTTTGAAACATGCCCATCTAAAATGCTCATGAGCACTTGGGATGTGCACATGAGCACTTTGGACATGCACATAAGCACTTTGGATGTGCACTTCTAGATCTTTTTAGTGCAGTGCATGCCATTAGTGCACTAGTATCAGACAACAGTAGAGCCACTAGTGCATGTTGATGTCATTGGTGCACCAGTGCATATTATTAGTGCACCAGTACACATTATCAGATTATTAGTGCATGTACACACAATTACTGCACGTTAATAGTGCACTAGTGCACATCATCTGATCATTTTTCATTGGTGCATGTGCACATGTGTACATGAAAAGTGCACAAGTCTGAAGTGCACACATGTGCGCTAAATAAGCTCAAAAATTGACTTAACCCTTGTAGCACAAAGTGATTTCATTCCGCATTACAGTGATTTCACCATAAAGTGAAGGTTACAGTGTAACAATGACAGTGATCACTCCAGACTCTGTGAACCAATCACTGGCAACTGTTAAACTTATTACACTGTACCGGTAAGGCTGATAAGTAATAGCACAACATTATATCTGGTATGTTAAGGCTACCCTACTGTAATTTTTTTTCAATAATTGATACTGTAATAGGCTAATTCATTAATTAGGCAAAATAGCCCCGAGTTATTTTTCATTGGAGGCAAAAAAGAACCCTGCCCATCTGTCTACCATACGCAGTGTACGGTAGCCTATACATTGACTGTCACTTTTATTCAAAGCTGAACAGTGAGCGTCAAGATCACCTCATTTTTAAAGCTGTTAGCCTACCTACTAATGGAATAGAGTGGGTTTAGCTTTCTACAAGCTACCGTAAGGCGTAACTAGCTATATATCACTATAAGCTAATCTTTTCTTCGTAATTCACATCAAATTTTGATCAAAAACATCAAGATTTCTTTCTGAAGTCCTAGGCTAAAACATCAAGATTTCTTCCTGAAGTAGGTTAAAAGATTACATTAGATTTCCTCCTGAAAGATTTACATCAGATTTGCATAAGCATCATCATCATATTTATTTATTTACCAAGTGACATCGTCATATAAGAACATCAGACAACAGATTGCAAATCAGAAACATCAGATCTGGATATAAATACATCAACGCTGGCAGGCTGGCATTGTAATTGTAATTGTAATTACATTTGTTCACCAAGTTGCCTTGGCCAGGAGACAGCGAAGTGACCTTTCGGTCTTCGAGTCAAGCTGCCGCCTGCCCACCTGTCTACCACACACGATGAAGGCTTCACACTGTCCCTTTAATTGCTGAACGTCAAGCAGGGAAGCTGTGAATACCAATTTTTATAGTCTTTGGTTTGACCCGACCGGAAATCGAACCCGAGTCTGCCGCTTCAGTAGCAGACGCTCTATCACTTCCAACAAAGCTACGAATACCTTGCATATTCTTTTTGCAAATAATTTTGCAAATAGATGAACCACGAATGTGAGTAGAAGCTAGTCATGCAAACGCTCACGCACGAGCCATTGCCTTTTTCTCATACATTTGGTTTAAATACGACATTTTGTCTTTATATTATTGCAAGCTGCACAGCATAGTGGTTATCATGCTCAGCTACCAACACTCCGCACCCGCGTTCGATTCGTGGTTGGGTAGTAAATGCGGGATGCAGTATGCAGCAACTGTGCAGGAAATGCACGAATTGTCTTTTTTTTGCTTCAAAACCTTGCATTACAGTTAGGGTTGGGGCAGGGATGCCAGCCTGAGGGGATAGCAATTACGTAGCAGCAGCTTTTTAGCTTACAAAAGCGACAAACCCAGAGGTGGAGTCGAGGACACAAGGCTCGAGGCCAAGGACACAAAAAAAAATCCGAGGCCAAGGCCAAGGACAGTCTTTCCGAGGACAGACACTCTCGAGGCCAAGGACAGGAATGCTCGAGGCCAAGACCAAGGACACAAGCGCAAGTGCTCTCCAAAAAAAAAAAAAAAGGTCGTCAAAAAAATTTTTCAGGCGATCTCAAAAAAAAAGGTCTTTGAGGCCTCGAGGCCAAGGCCAAGAACTTCAAAATGTATCCTCGAGGACTCCACCTCTGGACGTACCGTTACGCTTGAGTACGGCTCCCTGCTTAAGTTTGCACAGCTTTGGATCGGATGAACTGACATCACGGATATTCCAAGACAGCCAGTTGCAAATTTAGCTCTTAGTAAAGCGGAGGCAAAAGGAAGAAATCTATTATTGTGGAAAAGGGGATCAGGACAAGACCTGAAAAACCTTTTTATCAGCTCAATTAGTTCTAATTTTGTTGATAAAAGTGACATCGTGCAGTATTTCTTTAATGCATATTTTAGTTCAGACGCGCAAGTCAGGATTTTGCTAAGGAGAAGGAGGGGTGGGGGTAGAGATGGCAGCAGCGCAGCGTACGCGGTTGCGCGCTGAGGTTGGCGCACCGCCCCGCGCAGTGTGGCAACTAAAATCTGCATTACGTCACAGCGTCAGCGCAGCGCCGCGTACAATAATTTTTTTACATTTTTTTTACAATTATGACTGGCGATTTTCTCTTTATGAACAACAATGGTTAGTGTGGATGTAACAATCATATGAATTGAAAGCAACGCATGCTACTAAAACAGTAAAGGTGCCTTCGGTTCAAGTTTATTTTTTCAGAATTCGGAGCATCCTAGAATCGGCTATTTTGGCTACAAGAAACTTAATTTTGATCGGCTGAACGTGTTTTTTGAAACCAACAAAAAGATTTTGGTTTTGGTAGGCTAGACTAGGAAAGGTTTAGGACGGTCGGTGAGAAGTTGAAACAAAGGCAGACAAAATCACACAAATGTAGAAGAAACAGGTTTGTGAGAAACAATCATCAAAGTAGAGGCACAAAACAAAGCCTAGCGCAAGGGCGTACGCAGGGGGGGTTTTGGGGGTTCAAACCCCCCCCCATTGGTCTGTCGACTAAAATGCACAGTAAAGAAAATATAACGTTTTTAGCACACATGAGCCTGTTTTTTTGCAATGACAAGGACTCCAACATGATTTAAAACAACTTTTGAAGCATTTAGAGTTTCTTAGGGGGGGGGGTAATTTGTCACCGATATGGCTTATAAATCAATAATAACTTCAAAAAATTGCCAAAATTAGCACATTCAACCGCTAAAAATGCTTAACATTGGCTTCATCAAAAACATAGAGATCGGGTTTCAGTATTAGTTGATTATTAATCCACTCAAATCTCGTTTCATTCACCCCCTCTACCCCCCTTTCTCCAACTGTCTCACTCTATATAAACTACAAAATATAAATGCTTGTGAGTTTTTTAAATTATGATTTTATGATTTACCGGCTTGACACAAGGGGGTGGGGTTTAAACCATCCTCCTTATTGATCCGACGTATATTGTTCAAAATATCGCCTTATTGCGCAAAACAAGCAAGCTCCTTCTTTACTCTCATATTAATACGAATATTTAATTATAGTAAATAATTTTTTGTTATTTAATGCAACATTGTAAGCGAGTAAGTGTAATACGGAAACTCTGGAATGTCGTGTTACGAGTCAGAGTAACTTCAAGTAGCATAGGTGGGGGGTTATAGAACCCCCATTGGCCTGTCTACCAAAATGCAGAATAAGGAAAATACCACGTTTTTAGCACTTCTGGGACTGGTTTTTGCACTGAAATGGACTAAAAAGTGATTTAAAACATCTTTTAAAACATAAATTTAGGACGGGGGGGCTAATTTGTCAAAAATAAAACCCACAAATCAATAAAAACTTTGAAAAATGCCCAAAAACAAGCAATCAGATTTGATCGCTAGTGTAAAAAGGCTAAACATAGGTTTCATCAACAAACATATTATCAGTGGTGGGCAAGTTACTTTCTAAAAGTAACTAGTTACAAGTTACAGTTACTTTGCAAAAAAAGTAACTAAGTTACAGTTACAGTTACAAATTTGAAAAAGTAACTAGTTACAGTTACAGTTACAAGTTACAGTTACTTTTAGTTATTAAAAATTTGGACTAAAAACAGGCCTGTCGGAACTTGGTTTTATGGATTGTGGGTTACTGTTTTGCAGTTTAAAATAAAAGGTTGGGATTTTGGGTTAGGGTTTAGTCTTTGAGTTTTAGGAAGGGTGTCAGGCGGCACTGTAATGTAGCATCGTATCAGTACTGGTACGAGGCAGCTAGGTAACATAGACTCCTGAACACAAAAAGTATCTCATACGATACCGGTAATCAATGTGCTTCCAGTATACAACAGTTGGGTAACTTATGGGGTTATTTATTCTGATATCAGACTCTTAAACCCAAACTCTAAAGCCTGAAAGCTGGTTTGAAAACGTGTTATCGATACCAGAACCTACCAGTTTAAGTGGAGGCAAGAGGACGGTGCAAATCAATACAGAACAACTGGAAGGTTGCCTGACACCCTTCCTAATACTCAAAGACTAAACCCTAACCCAAAATCCCAACCTTTTATTTTAAACTGCAAAACTGTAATCCACAATCCATAAAACCAAAACCGAACTTTAACTGCAAACTCCAAATACGAAACCTGGAAACTTAAACGTTAATCTTAAAGTTGACCCAGAAACTTGATCCAGAACCCCAAACACAATTTTACCATAACAGATGAGATAATCCCTAACCCCTCCGATTCTTCTTGCTCCAGCCTCTTGAACTAGGTTGCACTGATTAGAAATGCATTTCACTGAAATTGCAAACTAACAATCATTGCTAGTACACGTACAGCTGTGCAGTAGGCCTATTCAGCACTGAATCCCCAAACGGTTTCAATCGCCAGAAAGCGAAGGTGGAAAACTACCACTGCCTTCACTTTAACCAGCAACCACATGTATAGTCCAGTGAACACAGTGAAGAAAATATGGATAAAAGGTTATAGTTGATCAGCCATGCGACTGTGCGTCCTGTGTTGCCAGTGTAATACAATTAGTTTGAATGGAGTTCATAAAAAATCTGTAATTTGCTTCAAAAAATGTAGTACAAAAAGTAACTGTAACTGTAACTTTTTTTAGGGTTCTAAACTAGTAACTAGTTACAAATATCGTTACATCTGAAAAAAAGTAACGAAGTTACAGTTACAGTTACTAAAAAAGTAACTAGTTACTGCCCACCACTGCATATTATAAACTTAGGAATAGGGGGGGGGGGCTACTTAGTATTAGTTAATTACCAATCACTTGTCTCAAAATTTTTTCCGTTAGCCTCCCCCCATTTATTTTTCTCTATAAAATATAGACGAAATAGATTACTCTGAGTGAGTTTTCTTGAACTGGGATTTTATGGTTTACCAGCATGTAAACAAGAGAGCTAAAATTTTACCATTAGCCACCTTCCACATAGCCCACTTATGCAAACAGTTTAATCAGGTTTGCACTACCAATTTCTATGCCACGTTTTAAAAGCATTATTCTTTATCAATATAGCCCTAAAATTAAGTTATTTTTGAAAAAAAAAATGCAAAATTTTCAAGCGCTGGGGGCTCCGCCCCCAGACCCCCGTGCCTCCGGCGGCTGGGGGCTTGGCCCCCACATCCCCAATAGCTGGGGGCTCCGCCCCCAGACCCCTAAACACAGCCCCCGCAATTGCGAATTTCTGGCTATGTGCTGCCCACGCTTTGCACTGTGTATAATCGTATGGGGGTTCGTAGCTTTTGTTTTAAACAATTTTTTCTTCACCATTCAGTTGCAAACCTTATGATGTTTACTACAGATGTATGTTTAATGCTTAATTGTTTTTTGTTTGAAAAGTTTTATTTGCATTACGCACTGTGTGACTTTGACTCCATCTTGTTACATTACGCTAAGTTATTATTTCGCCAAAGTATAGATCGCGAACAAATTTTTGATGTCACTTTTGAAAACCCCCCCCATTGAAAAATCCTGCGTACGCCACTGGCCTAGCGACACACCCACCTTGTACGCAGTAGGCCTATGGTATTGGTACAAGCCCAAGGCTAGACAACAGTTTCTGCTACACATGCGCTGGCATTTCAGAGTGACAGAGTTAGTTCAGTGTATCCTATTCGTCAACAGGTGATGGCATCAAGAATTAGGCTTTCGGTACGATGTCTGTAGTCTATCTCAGATCTGGTAGACCTATGTAGTAGAGTACGAAGACTAGGCTACACAAATTTCCGATGACAGAATAGCCTACGTAGTAGCAAAATTTATTCCACAATCAAACACTCATGCAAACGGCAAAGGTATGATACATAGGGTAGTTTCATAGCTTGTGACAGCATGCAGAGCACGTGATACCCCTTATATTTCATTATTTGAGCTACTGGTTAAGGATTAGTGCAGTAGTTGCATGGAATCATCAGGTAGACTGGTAGATTGTTTTTGATTTCCAAAACATAGTGCAGAAAAACCGATAGAAAGTACACACAAGGCAAATTAAATCTGAAGGCCTATAATTGAAACGACTGATCTCACGTCGCATGTTTTTTAGTTTTTACTCGGCCATTTTCAAAGTTAACGAGTGCAAAGTTTCAGAATTTTACTTATAACTCGATAATGGTTTGGTCTAGCTACATGAAATTTTGACGGCAGTTTGAGGTTCATAAGTTATTTGTGTGTGCCAAATTTCAAGGCAATGAGTCCCATAACTTCAGGTTTAGGACCCGAAAACTACTTCAAAAGTTTGGTGTAAAAAGTGGCCTTATTCAAAAACGGCGTAAGTATGGCAAAAAACATTTCACATGGTTATATGCAGAGGTGGGCAGTACCGAATTACTTTTGTACCGAATTACTTTTTTTGTACCGGTACCGGTACCGACCGGTACTTTTGAAAATAGTACCGGTACCGACTTACTTGTGCTTTTGCAAAATCGGTACTTTTTTCGGTACTTTTGATTTTATTTGTGGCAACCCTTCAGTTTTTTTAAGATTTTGCAAATTTAGCGCTTTCGTGATTCGTGACGTCGTGTAACGTGTGCAACTCTTTAACAGTTTCGCGTCGTTCGCGTGCAACGGATCTATATTGGATTGATGGTTGATCAGTGAGTTTGCGCGCAGGTAGGCTAGGCTACCATTCTTCGCGCAGATTACGATTTACGAAGTGATAGGCTCGCCTATTGCATGGGCTCAATTGAGATGTTATGCGTTAGGCCTGTTTCAGACGCAGCATTGTTGTGACATGTATAGGTTAAATTTCTGCACACCGAGAGCTAGTAAATGTTTTGTTTTAATAAGATTCACTACTTCGATGTCCTGTCTAAATTATTAAATTTTTGCGATTTTATTTTAATCTAAATATCTAAAGTAAAAGCACCATTTGCGCTGTTTGAAACTTCGTTGAAACCTTGAAATATCCCGTAATTCATGACCACAGGTTCTGCAATAAAAAGTCTCCGACCATTTCTGCGACGACATGAGCAGAACTTGAAGCTGTGCCTACAACACGTGTGGCAACGAAGACGAGAGAGGACACCCCCTAACCGGAATAATGCATGAAGTTCACTTTTTTTTGCCACCAATGGTCGAACTTTGATACTGCACATTTTTTTCAAAAAGTACCGGTACCGCAAAAGTAAGTCGGTACATTTTAAACGGAGTACCGAGTACCGGTACCGAATTACTTTTAGGGGCAAGTACCGAGTACCGGTACCGACTTACTTTTAAAGTACCGATGTCCACCTTTGGTTATATGTCGTAAGATACTCCTTCATCCCTATCTACACTTTTAGCCACAATGAGTTTTTTTTCTTTTTTCATTTTTTGCTTTCTAAATTTAGTGCACTCTTCTTCTCCTAAACCGCACAACATCAATATCTAATTTTTGTGTAAATTTGTTGAGCTGCAAATGCAATTCTGTCTCCTGAAATTTTGTGAGGCTTCTCCCCAGAACCCCTCCAAAATGGGGCCTTAAAAAACTAATTTTTTTAATTGCTCAAGCTAGGGTGATGGTTTTTTGTTTATATTGGTAGATATTTAAGCAACAAATAGTTTGACATAGTATGGAGGTACTACTCCCCCCAGGGGCCCCCAAATGGACTCCCCAATAATTAGTTTTTTGAACGGCTCAAGCTAGGGCATTATTTTTTTTATATCGGCAGATGTTTAAGAAACAAATATTTTGACATGGCTTGAAAGAGCGACCCTTTTGAAAACTCTCCAAAATGATACCCCTAAAATCAATTTTTTTATATGTCATAAGCTAGAGAGCTAATTTTTTTCTGATGTTAGTGGAAATTTAAAGGATATTTAACTTGCGGTGCGGCGCGGTGCAGTGTGAACTTAGTTGTGTTTGGATGCGGTGCGGTGCAGCATGCGGACAAGGTTTGCGGATGCAGCGCAGCATCCAGATTCATTTTTTGCTATCCGCGCCATCTCTAGTGGGGGGCTTGAATCCAAAGCTAGGATTTGTCTGTTACATATCTACTGATATCAAAAAGCCCTGGCACCTAAGTGAAGTCGTTTAAAAAATTGATTTTGGGGGGTTATGTTGGGATGGCACCCAGAACTATGTCAAAATATTAGTCTGTTAAATATCTTTTGATATTAAAAAGCACTGGCACCCTAGGTTAAGCCATTCAAAAAATTGGTTTTTGGGGGTCTATTTTTGGGGGATCTTTGGGTGGATGGCACCCCCCAACTATGTCAAAATATTTGTCTGGTAAATATCAACTGATATCAAAAACCACTTGCAACGTAAGTTAAGCAGTTTAAAAAATAGATTTGGGGGGTCCATTTTTTGGGAGGGTGGCACCCCCAAACTATGTCAAAATATCTGTCTCTTAAATATCTACTGATATCAAAAATACTGGCACCCTAGCTCTTTCACAAAACACATAAAAATCATATTATCTGAAACAAAAAGTTTTATGTGAAATAAAAGCTTTAAGCAGCACTGTTTAAAATAAAACCAACCTGGTTGAGATATTTTGAGAATTGACTTCATAAAAAAAATTTGAAATTGTATCAGGAGTTTATAAACACCCTGTATTTTCTGATTTATTTCTGTAACTAGCTCCTGGGCAATTTGGATTTATAACAAACAGCTTCAGTGAACTAGTAATAACCACAATTTATGACAAATTTTTTGATAATCTTGATAAAAATCAATGTACTTGTGCTATATTTCTCGAAATCAAAAAAGCTTTTGATTCCCTTGACCACAAAATTCTACTGAAGACGCTCCACCACTATGATTTTCGAGAAAAAATTTAGAATTTGATGAAATTCTATTTGGAAAACAGAAAATTTTGCACTAAAGTAGAACTAAAAACATTAGGATCTTTTAAAGTAACTCATGGAATTCCACAAGGCTCTGTCTTAGGCCCACTTCTTTTTCTGTTGTTTATCAACAATGACTTACCTCAAGCATCAAAATTCAACGCTACTTTATTTGCTAATGATGCTAACTTGCATAATTTCCCACTAAAATCCGTATACCTTGCAAGTAGTGGTTAATAAAGAAATCAAGAAAATTGAAAACTGAATATTGAAATTGAAATTGAAAGCTGAATATAATCAAGAAAATTGAAAACAAATATTTGTCTGTTAAATATCTCCTGATATCATAACAGACTGGCACCCTAGCTTGAGCCATTCAAAAAATTGATTTTGGAGGTCCATTTGGGGGAGTCTCCGGGGGAGGGGTGGCACCCCAAACTATGTCAAAATGTTTGTCAGTTCAATATCTCCTGATATCAAAACAAACTGGCACCCTAGATTGAGCCGTTCAAAAAATTGATTTTGGGGGGTCCCTGGGGGGGTGGCACCCCCAAACTATGTCAAAATATTTGTCTGTTAAATATCTGCTGATATCATAAAATACTGGCACTCTAAGTTGAGCCATTCAAAACATTGATTTTTGGGGGTCCATTTGGGGGAGTCCCCGGGGGAGTGGCACCCCCAAACTATGCCAAAATATTTGTCTGTTAAATATCTACTGATAGCAAAAAGAACTAGCACTCTAGCTTGAGCCGTTCAAAAAATGGATTTTTAGGGCCCCATTTTGGGGGGGTTTCCGGTGGAGTTGCCCAAAATAATTTCGGGAGAAAAAATTGCATTTGCAGCTCAATAATTTTACACAAAAATTCAATTTCCATGTGTTGTGGTTTAGGAGAAGAGCGTACAAAATTTAGGAAGAAAAAAAAGGAAAAAAAAAAAAACCTTATCGCGGCCAAAAGTGGGTTGGTTGGGATGAAAGGGTATCTTGAGACATACAACCGTATGAAATATTTTTTGCCGTACTTAAGCCGTTTTTGACTGAGACCGCTTTTTCCGCCAAACTTGCGGGGCAGCTTTCGGGTTCTAAAACCGAAGTCACGCAATCGATTGCCTTGAAATTTGGTACAAGCATATAAGTCAATAATCTCAAACTGCTGTCACAATTTCAAGAAGCTAGACCAAACCATTCTTGAGTTATAAGCAAAAGTCTGAAATTTCACAAAACAAAGAAACACGCGACGCGAGCGTCGGTCGCTCCAACTATTCAAAGTGTTGTTTCATGATTGTAAGCTGCAAGCTCCCTAATACCTCCGAATTTAATTTGACAATGGATAACTTGAATATTAAACGAAGTGATTGCGTAAAATATCTAGGTGTGTTATTACATGAACACTTAAGCTGGAAAAATCAAGTACAAAAACTAAACAAAAGCCTTTCAAAACTAGATGGGAGTTTGCCAGCAAACCCAGTGAACGACCGACGCGTAACTAATGCTGTGACGCTCAAAAGTACTTTTCGTCTACCTTAAAATCAGCAATTATTCAAAAATATCTGATTGTGGAATCTCCAGAAAAGTAGAAACCCCAAACAATGTCAAAAAAATCAACGTCATCGTTTTTGATTTAAAAAAAAAACGTCAGGTTAAGCGAGCGTTTCTCAAAGCATGGATCGCTACCCAAATGTAGGTCGCCAAAGCTTTATGAATGAGTTGCTGACACAAGTAGAGCCCTCAGTACTTTGTTTATCTTTAATATGTTGTTAAGCAAACGAATATCCAATATTCTATGAAGAAGCCTTCAAAATTATAAACCCTTTTCCAAGTTCACATTTACGTGAGATGGGATTTTCTGCTCTGGCTCTTATAAAAGAGAAATATAGAAACTATCTGGGTTAAGAGCATCCAATGCATTTAGCGTTGAGTCACGATTTTAAAAACTGTTGAAGCGAAATGGTGATAAACGTTGTGAAATAAAAGTACTGCTTTTTTGTGCTCTGCTTTTTTGTAATACTTAGTTAGGTCGTAGCTGTTCTTGCAGATAGCGTTAAACGAATTTGGGTCGCTGAAAAAAATGGTTGAGAAGCACTGCGTTAGTCAGTTGCTGGTGTGACGTTGCGTCAGCACTCTTTAAGTAAAAATATCCACCCGACGTCGTTTTGCAAAATACGTTTAAAAGATGAAAGATCGCATATTTGGCTTAAATCATTTCAGCGACTTGGTTAACAAGAGAGCTTTAGCTCTTTTAGTCTACCCTAACTGTGTCACTGATTAAAGCATATTCTATTTTCTCATAAATCATCAATAAGAAGTGAAATGTTTAGTTTGCTGCTAAGAAATCTGAGTTGCAAGTAATGTAAAAATGCAAGATTCTATACTATAGCTGCAGTTCAGTAGCCCATAGCAGATGCTAAACAAGCTTATTAAAATTGCTTTATCACCAGCCAACGTGTGTTTTAACCAGGCGCGTCGATTCCCGGGGGGGTCGGGGTGGTCCTGACCCCCCAAAGATATGCATTGGGGGGTCCAAAGAGTAAAGGACCCCCCAATAAAAATAAACATGTTTGCTGTCAGGCGCGTAGCCAGGATTTGAAAAAGAGGGGGGCTTTTTTGAAAGAGTGAGAAAAGTGCAAACGACCTTGACCCGAATTTTCATTGTTCTTGAATCAGAATCACACGGTTTATCTGAAATTTGAGACGGAATTTCTCGGAAAACTCTGGAAATTCAAATGCTTTTTCAGCCCAACAACAGGTGATCTCCAAAAGAAAAAAAAAGGTCTTCACCAAAGTTGAGACGGATTTTTCGGCCAAAGTCGGGAACTCAAACGCTTTTTCAGCCCAAAAACAGGTGATCTCCAAAAAAAAAAAAAAAAAAAAAAGGTCTTCACCGAAATTGAGACAG
This sequence comes from Trididemnum nubilum, assembly GCA_963965965.1. Taxonomy (NCBI): domain Eukaryota; kingdom Metazoa; phylum Chordata; class Ascidiacea; order Aplousobranchia; family Didemnidae; genus Trididemnum; species Trididemnum nubilum. The sequence continues at coordinate 37,811,653 of OZ014485.1, read as the reverse complement.
ATTTTTCGGCCAGAAGCGGATATTCAAACGCTTTTTCAGGCCGAATCACTTCGGCACCCAATTTCCTTTGGGGGGCTGTTTTCATTTTTTCACCAAAAATCGGCCTCAAAAGCGCCAAAAACGTCATCATCATCATATTTATTTATTTACCAAGTGACGTCATATCACAAGAAAAAACTGCAACTTTCTTTAGGTCTATCACCAAAGCATCAAAATATGCAATTCCTTTAAAACCAACACACAAACTTGCAGAGTCAAAGCGATATTTAGTCACTTGGTGAGGAGACAGCGAAGGACCGAAAGGTCATCTAAGTCTACTGCCACCTCACCAAGTTAAGGTTAAAAAAGCAGCTTCTAGATTTTCTCAGTCTGCTACTTTCTATGATAAAAAATTTTACACAAAATTAAAACAAATTGTTGCAAAGATATGTACACTTTGTACAGTGTATACACAAAACTCACAGTCACCATGTAAAGAAAATGCAAGGCAACATTAGAATTGTTCTTACTCTAAGCATACTAAAAAATAAAAACACTGTAACTACAGATTGGATAGAAAATAAAATTAATAAAGTTCATAATGCTTATTTATGTTTTATAGAATTTAAAGTGGGCAATTGGAGTGAAAAAAAAACAACCTTGCTTTGTTTTGTATTGTTTGCCAATACGTCATTAGTACTGGTACAATTTCCAATACCAGTATATATCAACCTCAGTCAGTTACTGCAAAATTACTAATAATTCAAGGGCACATCAAAATGAGAGATGACGTATTGTATAAATGTGTGATAGATAAATGCACCAATCTCATGCCATTCAAGCAATATAATAATACTTTAATCGATCAGTGGTCGAGTGGATAGAGCGTCTGCTACTGAAACGGTAGACTTGGGTTCGATTCCCGGTCGGGTCATACCAAAGACTATAAAAATTGGTATTCACAGCTTCCCTGCTTGACGTTCAGCAATTAAAGGGACAGTATGAAGCATCCACCGTGTGTGGTAGACAGGTGGGCAGGTGGCAGCTTGACTCGAAGACCGAAAGGTCCTTTCGCTGTCTCCTGGCCAAGGCAACTTGGTGAATAAAATGTAATTACAATTAATTACAATTACAATAGATTATTGTTGAACTCAAGCATAAATATGCAACTATGATTCCTGGAATTACTACTGCATTGCTGATAGAAAGCTGTTATTCTTGCTTTTATCGGTTTCATAGTTTGATAAAAAATGATCTTTAACAGCTTTTTTAAATCTGTAGAATGAAACTTCTTTTATACTGCTTGGAATTTCATTCCAAATTTCATCCCAAATTTCATTCCAAAATCCAAAAACGTGCGATTTGGGAGACATGGTGAGTAATCTAGTGCCCCCCCCCTGGCTACGCTACTGTTTGCTATTTATCATGGATACTAGCAAAATAAAATTTCTGTCTTGACATATTTCTTGCTCAAAATCTTGAAAACTTCATGTCACAGTGCTAGACCTAGATTTTATAGCAATAATCACAATACGAGTATGTTTATCACCTTGCCAATATATTGCATAAGTTGTATTTGTGTACGTCGCAAACTCATTATTGTGACTGTGTGTCTGTCAGTGAAGTCTAGATGAGGGAAAGTCCTCACTGTTACAGCAGGGGACTGAGGAGCGAGGGCATACTGATACTCGCAGCGTCAGAGCATATCAGCGTGTCACTCAATATTACTATGGTGCCATCCGGGTGGGGACTTAATGGAGGGTGCCATCACAGGCGAGCCAGGATTTTTGATTGAAGGGGCCCAAATCAAATGCAATGACGTCTTCAAACATTTTTGAAATGAACGAGGCACTTTTTACGGGACAACGATATCGTAAAATGGAAGATCAGAAGCCGTGGCCTGTTTGGCACGCAACTAGGATTTTGCTGAAGGGGGAGAGTTTGAAGTAAATGTTTAAAAGTTAAAATGTGTGATTTGGGAGACATGGTGAGTAATCTAGTGTAACTCAAACGTATCACAGACGGGGGTGTGGGAGCAAAGCCCCTAACCGCTGAGCAACTTTTTGTAAATTTTTGAAAAAAATAGGTATTTTAATGCCATTGGATCACATTTCGCGCGTTTTTAGAGTAATTCGAAAGAACCAGATCTTTAACATTTAGAACCATAGTTGTAAGTCGGACCGGGCTTTTCGGGTCGGCTTTGGACCTAAGGTTGACAAAAATTTCGGGTTTAATTCGTGCTTGAGACATGCTTTTTGTCTTAGATGTACCAAAATAAAATCAAAATAACAAGATTGCTACATTTTTCAGACCTAACTAAAGTTTCGTTTTTTTTCGGGCACGATTTGTGCTTCAAATTAGTTTTCGGATGCGGGCTTATATTTTCGAGTTCGGGCCTGAACTAGTCGGCCCGTTTACAACCCTGCTTGGAAAGCCAATTGAAAAATTAAATTGTTCAATTCTCTTTTACCTTCAATTTAAGTACAAAACACGTTTAAAATCTTGCAGTTTGGGGTTATATTTTGTAAGTGATTTGGCCCAGGTAGGCGGAAGTAAGTTACATTGCCTTTTAAAATAAATAGCAGTAGATCATGAAAATAACCAATTGTAGGAGTACATGTAATGACTTGGGGCCTAGACCCCCTAAATTTTTTATTTGTCTGTTAAATATCTGCTGATATCAAAAAAAAGTAGAACTCTAGCTTGAGCCGTTCAAAAAATTGATTTTTGGGGGTCCATTTGGGGTGGTCCCTGGGGGGGTGGCAGCCCAAACTATGTCAAAATATTTGTCTGTTAAATATCTACTGATATCAAAAAGAACTAGCACCTTAGCTTGAGCCGTTCAAAAAATGGATTTTTTAGGGCCCCATTTTGGGGGGGTTCCCGGTGGAGTTGCCCCAAATAATTTCGGGAGAAAAAATTGCATTTGCAGCTCAACAACTTTACACAAAAATTAGATTTCCATGTGTTGTGGTTTAGGAGAAGAGCGTACAAAATTTAGGAAGAAAAAAAAGAAAAAAAAGGAAAAAAAAGAAAAAAAAAGGAAAAAAAAGGAAAAAAAGGAAAAAAAAGGAAACAAAAGAAATAAATTTTATCGCGGCCAAAAGTGGGTTGGTTGGGATGAAAGGGTATCTTGATACATATAACCCTATGAAATATTTTTTGCCGTACTTAAGCCGTTTTTGACTGAGACCGCTTTTTACGCCAAACTTGCGGGGCGGTTCTCGGGTTCTAAAACCGAAGTCACGCAATCGATTGCCTCGAAATTTGGTACAAACATACAACTCAATAATCTCAAACTGCTGTCACAATTTCATGTAGCTAGATCCAATCGTTCTCGAGTTATAAGCAAAAGTCTGAAATTTCGCACTCGCTAGTTGGAAAATGGCCGAGTAAAAACAGAGGAACACGCGACGGGAGCGTCGGTCGTTCCAAATATGTGGATTAATCTTTTAAAGTATGACACTACGTAGATGTACCCTTAGCCACTCGCAAATTAATTTTTTACTCTATGTTTTATTCCGTCATATTGTACTCTTTAATTAATTGGGGAAGAACAACAAATTCGTGTCTACACCACATAAGCGTAGCCAGGATTTTTGATTGGGGGGTTCCCAAACCACAAATCACATGCAATGACGTCATCAGAAATTTTCAAAAAAGGAACTTTTTGTGGGGTAAAGATATCATAGAATGGAAGATCTGAAGCTGTAGCCCATTGGCATTTAACCAGGATTTTGGTAAAGGAAAGGGCAAAAACTGTTAGTTGAAAAGAGCAAATGTCTAACTTAGGAGACGTCTTGAGTAAGCTAGTGTACTCAAACGTATCACAGACGGGGTTTGGGGGCAAAGCCCCCAGCCGCTGGGCAATTTTTGTACGTTTTTGGAAAAAAACTATTTTAATCCCATTGGATCACATTTCGCACGTGTTCACAGCCATTTGAAACAACTAGATTTTTAACATTTGAAAGCCAATCGAAAAAATTAAACTGTTCAATTTTTTTTTTACTCGCAATTAAAGTCCAAAACACGTTTAAAATCTTGCATTATGGTGTAAAATTTTAATTGTAAGTGATTTGGTCCATGTAGAGGGAAGTAAGGCACATTGCTTCCTGCAATATTTTAGCAGTAAATAGCAATCCGCTCAAAGATTTTCCTTCAAGATTTTTTGCTTTGTCATGAAGTTAACCAGTTATAGGAGTACATGTACGGCCAGGGGGCCCAGGCCCCCTGAATTGAAAATCAATAATTTGTTTAATGAGCATTTTCCCTAGCTATTTTTTTTAAGTATTTTGTGTGTAAAAACTGGCGAGGTGGAGGTGAATCGTTATTGAAAAATGGTACAATAGGTGGTTACGCTTACTAAACATGTTATTTCTGGGCCGGATTTATATTGCGCGGGGTCCCTGGCACTTAGGGGATTTTTGCAACATCTTCCTGCAAAATGTAAGTGAAGACCAAAAAAGTCCTACTATCTAAGCCCTGGGCCCTGGAACTGTGCCATATGGCAAATACGGCGCTGGTTATTGCATTACGTTCATAAAAACTTTAAATGAGGGCCTGAGGTTGCAACTTTTTGGGCAAAACCCCTAAATTTCACGCGGGTTAGACGTTTAAATTGGTTGGAAAAATTGAATTAAGGGGGTGCACCGGGCCCCCTGGTCGTCAATATCATTTGTTGTTAATTACTGTTGCACGCCAGTACTGTTGAACGAAAAGATGCTACAGTAAAAGAAACTGAAAATAAAAAAACAAGTTTTTTTTGTTAAATTTTTGTCATTGGTGGCATTTCAATGGAGAGGCCCGGTCCCTTGTCCCCCCCCCCCCATCCTGGCAACGCGTATAATTTTGAGATAAGATTACGCACTTAAGTTTTGTAGCCACTATGGCACAAGTATTGTAGTAGGCGGGGTCCTGAAATGGGATAATTCAGTTTAAAACTGAAATAACGATGATATAATATTATTTCAGCTATCGGCCACATAAATTGACTAAAGTTCATACTTCTGTGCGCGATAGCTGCATATCATCAAGTCTGGCGGAAATATAATTCACCGAGGTCGCATATGTACTGGACGCATTATTATTCGCAAATAATAATAATTGGAACGACCGACGCTCTCGTCGCGTGTTCCTCTGTTTTTACTCGGCCATTTTCCAACTAGCGAGTGCGAAATTTCAGACTTTTGCTTATAACTCGAGAACGATTGGATCTAGCTACATGAAATTGTGACAGCAGTTTGAGATCATTGAGTTGTATGTTTGTACCAAATTTCGAGGCAATAGGTCACGTGACTTCGGTTTTAGAACCCGAAAACGGCCCCGCAAGTTTGGCGTAAAAAGCGGTCTCAGTAAAAAACGGCTTAAGTACGGCAAAAAATATTTCATAGGGTTATATGTATCAAGATACCCTTTCATCCCAACCAACCCACTTTTGGCCGCGATAAAATTTATTTCTTTTGGTTCCTTTTTTTTTCCTTTTTTTCCTTTTTTTTCCTTTTTTTTCCTTTTTTTTCCTTTTTTTCTTCCTAAATTTTGTACGCTCTTCTCCTAAACCACAACACATGGAAATTGAATTTTTGTGTAAAGTTGTTGAGCTGCAAATGCAATTTTTTCTCCCGAAATTATTTAGGGCAACTCCACCGGGAACCCCCCCCAAAATGGGGCCCCAAAAAATCCATTTTTTGAACGGCTCAAGCTAGGGTGCTAGTTCTTTTTGATATCAGTAGATATTTAACAGACAAATATTTTGACATAGTTTGGGCTGCCACCCCCCCGGGGACCACCCCAAATGGACCCCCAAAAATCAATGTTTTGAACGGCTCAAGCTAGGGTGCCAGTGTTTTATGATATCAGCAGATATTTAACTGACAAATATTTTGACTCCACTTTCTGGAGGTTCCGTAATCAGATATTTTTGAATAATTGCTGATTTTACGGTAGACAAAAAGTACTTTTGAGCGTCACAGCAAGCTATGCGTCGGTCGTTCATTGGGTTTGCTGGCAAACTCCCATCTAGTAATAATTTGTAATTGTTGCGAGCTCGCAGCATTATTAACAATATTATACAGTAATATACCAGATTGATAAGAACTATTGAGTCAATTAGAACCTCTGGATCAGTACATCCCCAAACCTACAGTTTTTTCATAAAAAAAAAACAACATTTAAGCAAAATTGAAATAACTTTTTTTCGTAAACGTGGAGGACTCGAGTCAATTCACTTGACAGTTTTTTGAAACCTATAGGAATTGCATGACATTATTATGACGTGGACAGGTGGTCGTCATTATTGGAACGACCGACGCTCGCGTCGCGTGTTTATCTGTTTTTACTCGGCCATTTTCCAACTAGCGAGTGCGAAATTTCAGACTTTTGCTTATAACTCGAGAACGATTGGATCTAGCTACATGAAATTGTGACAGCAGTTTGAGATCATTGAGTTGTATGTTTGTACCAAATTTCGAGGCAATCGATTGCGTGACTTCGGTTTTAGAACCCGAGAACCGCCCCGCAAGTTTGGCGTAAAAAGCGGTCTCAGTCAAAAACGGCTTAAGTACGGCAAAAAATATTTCACAGGGTTATATGTCTCAAGATACCCTTCCATCCCATCCAACCCACTTTTGGCCGCGATAAGGTTTATTTCTTTTTTTTTCCTTTTTTTCCTTTTTTTTCCTTTTTTCCTTTTTTTTCTTTTTTTTCTTCCTAAATTTTGTACGCTCTTCTCCTCCTAAATTACAACACATGGAAATCTAATTTTTGTGTAAAGTTGTTGAGCTGCAAATGCAATTTTTTCTCCCGAAATTATTTGGGGCAACTCCACCGGGAATCCCCCCCAAAATGGGGCCCCAAAAAATCCATTTTTTGAACGGCTCAAGCTAGGGTGCTAGTTCTTTTTGATATCAGTAGATATTTAACAGACAAATATTTTGACATAGTTTGGGGGTGCCACCCCGCTGGGGACCACCCCAAATGGACCCCCAAAAATCAATTTTTTGAACGGCTCAAGCTAGAGTTCTACTTTTTTTTGATATCAGTAGATATTTAACAGACAAATATTTTGACATAGTTTGGGGTTGCCACCCCCCCCGGGAACCCCCCCAAAATGGGGCCCCAAAAATCCATTTTTTGAATGGCTCAAGCTAGGGTGCCAGTGTTTTATGATATCAGCAGATATTTAACTGACAAATATTTTGACATAGTTTGGGGGTGCCACCCCCTAGGCACCCCCCAAAATGGACCCCCAAAAACCAATTTTTTGAATAGCTCCACTTCGGTGCCAGTCTGTTTTGATATCAGCAGATATTTAAGAAACAAATTTTTTGACATAGTTTGGGCTGCCACCCCCCCCCAGGGACCACCCCAAATAGACCCCCAAAAATCAATTTTTGAAGGACTCAAGCTAGGGTGACAGTGTTTTACGATATCAGTAGGTATTTAACAGACAAATCTTTTGACTTCACTTTTCCAGAGGTTCCATAATCAGATATTTTTGAATAATTGCTGATTTTACAGTAGACAAAAGTACTTTTGAGCGTCACAGCATTAACTATGCGTCGGTCGTTCACTGGGTTTGCTGGCAAACTCCCATCTAGTTTTCACTTACTTTTGTACACGTAAATCCTAGATTAAAGAAACTGCAATTCCGGACAAGGACAACTCTCATTGGAGCGACCGACGCTCGCGTCGCGTGTTCCTTTGTTTTTACTCGGCCATTTTCTAACTATTGAGTGCGAGATTTCAGACTTTTGCTTATAACTCGAGAACCGTTTGGTCTAACTACATGAAATTTTGACAGCAGTTTGAGATTAATGAGTTGTATGTTTGTACCAAATTTCGAGGCAATCGGTCACGTGAATTTGGGTTTATGACCCGAAAACCGCCCCGAAAGTTTGGCGTAAAAAGCGGTCTAAGTCAAAAACGGCTTAAGTACGGCAAAAAATATTTCTCATGGTTATATGTCTTAAGATATCCTTTCATCCCTACCAACCCACTTTCGGCCGCGATGAGGTTTTTTTCTTATTTTTTTCCTTTTTTTTCCTTTTTTTTTCCTTTTTTTTCCTTTTTTTTCCTTTTTTTTCTTCCTAAATCTTGTACGCTCGAGTTCTCCTAAACCACAAAACATAGAAATCTAATTTTTGTGTGAAGTTGTTGAGGTACATACGCAATTGTGTCTCCTGAAATTTTTTTGGGGCAACTCCCCCGGGAACCCCCCAAAAATGGGGCCCCAAAAAATCCATTTTTTGAACGGCTCAAGCTAGGGTGCCAGTTTTTTTGGATATCAGTAGATATTTGAGAGACAAATATTTTGACATAATTTGGGGGTACCACCCCCCCGGGGACCCCCCAAATGGACCCCCAAAAACAAATTTTTTAACCATTTAACCTAGGGTGCCATTTTTCTTTGATATCAGTAGATATTTAAGAGAGAAATATTTTGACATGGTTTGGGGGTACCACCCCCCCGGGAAGCCCCCAAAAAATCAAATTTTTGAACGGCTCAACCTAGGGTGCCAGTTTTTTTGTTATCAGTAGATATTTGAGAGACAAATATTTTGACATAATTTGGGGGTACCACCCCTTCGGGGACCCCCCCAAATGGACCCCCCAAAAATAAATTTTTTAGTCCGCAATTCCGCAAGTTTTAAACAAACAGGGCTGCAAACTCTATCGATTTTTATTCGAGTTCTTGAATTTAATTTTTTTGAGTTCAAATTCGGCAAAAATATCAAGCTTTTCGAGTTCAGGCTGACAAAAATGCTAAGTCTGCTTTTCGACTTCATCGCTTTTTTCTTGTAGACATGCTGTTTTTTCGAGTTCGGTAAAACAAACTGACTTTCTTTGGGTTTAAGATTGAATTCACAGCCCTGCTTCAAAGTATGGCTTCGTTGTTTTTTACAGTGAGTTTACAAAATTAGCCACAGGGATCATTTTTTGTACTGGTAGCGAGTGGTTATCTCGTGCCTACAGTATTTATGGAATCCGGGGACTAAAAATTTATTAGTACGAATATTAGTGATGTGAATGTTTTTTGCTTTCGTTTTTTTTTTTTTCAAAAAAAAAGTTTTTTTTCAAATATCTTGTTGTAAGTGGAAATGCAGATTGTGCTTTACTACTTCATGGCTTCTCATTGTCATCCAATTGTTCTTAATATTCCAATCCCTACTTTCATTGAAGTATTTTTCAGGGGTCAGGAGTGGGTTGTGCATTGTGCTTCCATGTAGTTTACGTACCTATAAGCAGTAGCGCAACCAGGAGGGTTGGGGGCTACACTCCCCTTAGCCAAGACACCGAAAAACTTTAACCAAAAATACAACTGTTTACATAATACATATGTCTTGAACTGGACCTAAAAGTAAAGGGAGCTGGGCAATTCTGAAGTTTGCCATCTCGAAAAAGCAGCTCAACAACAAGTTATGTTGTGCTACATTTACTACAATCAATGGTTATGTGATTTGGTAATTCTTCGTATTGTGTGGAATGTATCCACCATACGCTTGCTATGCTTCCCACAAGTCACAACTTTTGACTTATGTTTGCTAATCAACTCTGAGCAGATCACTTCGGGACATGGTTGATTGCAAAACTCTTCCACTCGGTTCATAAAAAGTCGCGGACTTGCGCTTGCGGACTTCAAGAATTTTGAAGTTGCGGACTTGCGGTTGCGGATTCAAGAATCCTGAAACGTCGTTGCGTACTTGCGGATTAAGCTTAAAAACATGCAATTGCCGACTTGCGGTTGCGGATTAAGCAATTTGAAATTCGGTTGCGGACTTGCGGACTGCGGACTTAAAAAAAAAAACTTGCGGTGCCCAGCACTGGTGCTCAATATCCTGTAAATTCCATAAACCATAAATTTGCCCTCCAACAATTGATTTTTCAATGACTTAACCTGATGGGTTATTTTTTAGGATCAAAAACGATAACGTTGATAATTTTTTGACTTGATTTGTACTTTTATGAAGGTTCCAAAATTAAATATTTTGAATAATTGCTGATTTCACGGTTGACAAAAAGTACTTTTGAGCGTCACAGCATTATAAACTACGCGTCGGTCGTTCACTGGGTTTGCTGGCAAACTCCCATCTAGTTATATTTATCTTTGGTAGTATTTCAATTGGGGGGTTTGCATTACTGCCTGTGTTATAGCATTAGTATCATAATAGCGTTAAACGAGGGCCTGGGGTTGCAATTTTTAGCACAAAACTTTTAGATTTGTCACAGGTTTGGCATAAAAATTGTTAAAAATTTGATTTACAGTGACCCTGGCCCGGGACCCTTGGTCATCAGTTAGGGGGCCCGGGGCACCCTGGTTATCAGTTAGGGGCTTCTGGGCCCCCTGGTTGTCAGTTAAGAGTCCAGGGCCCCTTGTTGCCAGTTTGGGGCCCCAGGGGCACCCTGATTATTAGTTTGGGGCCCTGGGCCCCCTGGTTGTCAGTTAGGGGCCTCAGGTCTCCCTGGTTGTCAGTTAGGGACCCAAGCGCCCCCTGGTTGTCAGTTAGGCCCCCTGGTTGTTAGTTAGGGGCTCTGAAGGCCCTTGGTCGTCAATTAGGGACCCCAGGGCCTCCTTTTCGTCAGTACGAGGCACCAGAGCCCTCGTTTGTCAGTTAGGGGCCCGGGGGCCCCCTGGTTGTTGGTTAGCAACCCCTTTGCCTCCTGGTTGTTAGTTAGGGTCCCCAGGGCCCCCTGGTTGTTAGTTAGGGGCCCTGGTGCCCCCTGGTTGTTAGTTAGAGGCCCCGGAGCTTCCTCGTCGTCCGTAACTGCAACTAAACATCGCTAGGTTATGTTGTTATAATTTTTTATCATTGGTTGTATTTTAATTAGGGGGACCCGGGCCCCCTGGCCCCCCTGGCTACGCCTGTGCTACACCAACTAGAAGTTTTGCAGAACAAATTTATCAAAGCCAGTTTATTTATTTCTCCAAATTCTCCTATCGATTGTGTTTATGTTAAATTTCAAGACATGATCATACTTGAATTCGCAAAATTTATTTTTAAATGTAAAAATAACATGCTTCCTTTATCATTTAACTGTTACTTTGTCGATTTCAATAAGATACACAAACACAACACTAGACAAAAATCAGTTTGCGGCTATTATCATCATACATTCGACAGTGAGTTTAGGAGGAAAAGATTACATCACGCATGTTTAAAGGCAGATGTGGAGTCGAGGACACAAGGCTCGAGGCCAAGGACACAAAAAAATTCCGAGGCCAAGGCCAAGGACAGCCCTTCCGAGGACAAACCCTCTCGAGGCCAAGGACAGGAATGCTCGAGGCCAAGGCCCAGGACCAAGGACACAGGCGCAAGTGTTCTCAAAAAATTTTTTCAGGCGATCTCAAAAAAAAACGTCTTCAAAAAAAGTTTTGCTAGTGCTAGAGTTACGTAGCAGGGGCTTTTATGTTCAAGCCTATGCCGATGATCTACCAGTGTTGGTCCTTGGCGCTGATATGCTTTGGATCAGAGGTATGGCACAGAAAGAAAGAAATATTCCTGCAAACTGGGCTTCGGAACAAGAGCTACAGTTTTGCAGCAAGAAAACCAAAATTGTACTGTTCACTCACAAACGGAATCCAGATTTGGGTTCCTTGTCAATGAATGGTACAAAACTTGAACTTTCCAAGGAAACAAGGCTGTTATAGTTGTTACTCTGGACAGTAAGCTAACTTGGAAACCACATATTCCCCGAATTATCCGCAAAGCAACTACAGCATTAATGCAATGTAGACAAATTGAGGCTAAAACGTTGGGGATAAAACCATCTGTATGTGGAAATGGAGATATACACAGCTATGATAGTCCAATCATGTTGTATGCGTGTGTGTCCTGGGCTGACGGTCTCAACAAAAAGTATCCAGTGAGGAAACTCACAAAGGTGCAGAGATTTGCTTGCCTGATGATTTTATCAGCTTTTCTTGGCACCCCTACTGGTGCTCTGGAAATATTGCTCAACATAACTCCTATTTAGGAATTCTTACCGACTGAGGCAGTGCGAGGGTCATACAGAATCATTGTTGGTAGACTCTGGCATGTCAACCGAGTTGGTTCCTTTGGAAAAACGAAATACCATGGTGATGTTTGCAATGAGGCTAGAAAATTCTTATCTTTGCTGCAAATGCCAGCTGACCGAATAAAGAAAACTAAGGTATTCGAGAGAAATTTCGAATGTTAAATAATGGATAAAAAAAATTTTATCAGATCTGAAAACGTTTTAAATCAGAACAGTGTCAAGGTTTACGCCGATGGCTTGAAACTAGGTGGTAGAGTAGGAGCGGATTTTTATGCAGAATACCCAAACAACTCTCCAAAACAAGAATTTTTCCACCTTGGAATTTACAGTACTGTGTTCCAGGCAGAAGTCTCAGCTATTTCAGAAGTGGGAAAAAACCTGCTTATGGAAAAAATGCACAATCAAACTATTGTTGCGGTGCTTGATAGTCAAGCAGCTATCAAATCACTCATAAAGTGCACTGTAACATTAATTACAGTGTTCAACTGCATTAGAAACCTAAATCAGTGAGATAAACAAAACTACGTCAGTACTGCCTGGATTCCTGGACATGCAGGGGTACATGGCAACGAAGTGGCAGACTACGTATGGTAGCCAAATCTGGATCTAAATCAGAAATACGTGGTCCTGAAACTTTTATTACAGTCAGGTATGCCAGCTGTGTTAGCACGGTTAAAGACTGGTCCACACTCCACAGATAGATAGAAATCTATGTGGGATGAACGAAAGGACTGCTTGAGGATGAAGGAGTCTGTAGGTTGGACGTCCTCTCGACTAACAATACGTCTACTTAACCTTTAGAGGCCTCGATTACATAGAGTAGTGCAAGTTTTAACTGGGCACTGCAATCTACAACGACGCAAGAAAACTACAGGTCGTGCTGAATCTTCTTTGTGTCCAAAATGTTGCTTGGAGAATGAAACACCAAATCATCATGTTGGCAATTGCAAGCTTTATCAAGATATTTGAGTAAAATATTTTGGAATTACCAAAACCACTGTTCACAATGTGGTAACGAAATGTAACGTAAATAAACTGGCCCCATACTGGTACTTAAAGGAAGCTTGAAGGCTTTCTGAGTTCGACTAGCAACCAAACAAAACAACAATAGCATATCAGCTACAATTAAAATAGGCCCAAATGGGGCCTATGCAATGTGTAGGTGGACTTTACCTAACGGTAGCAGATTCGCTTGCACCGCTGTCCATTAATAACAATAATAAAAGCATTTTTCCAATGGTAGAAAACAAAAACTGTCTTCGTAAACTTTCCACGAGGTTTCTGGTGTTTTCAACGGTGCAAAAAATAGTGCTATCCTCGAGCCGAGGACAGAACAATTTTCGAGGACTTGAGGGTTCGAGGCCAAGGCCAAGGACTTGCGGGTTCAAGGCTAAGGCCAAGGACTTGAAAATGTGTCCTCGAGGACTCCACCTCTGTTTAAAGGAATTGTAATCAATTCCTCTTGCTCAAAAAATTGCTCGTTTGCTAAATTTAAAAATAACTACAAATCAATTATTTCGGAGCGTTACTCCAAAGACGATGTTTAAATACATCTTTTTTCTTAACTGCTTTGTCGCAGTTTCTGCTCCAGCCAATGATGTTGTGGAAGCTAGCAGCGAAATACCCACAAGCAAGAAATAATTGGAACCGATAGCTTCTCAAGTCAACAAACCATAGCAACTCATAGGTTGTTCAATCAAGCCAGTTAACCGCAATTGAAGCACGCTTCTCTTGACCCGCCACAGATTGTTTTTTTATTTTTATTTTTTATTTTTTTATTTTTTAAGTGGAGAAAAATATGTGGTAAGTGTGATTGTTAATTTTTGGACTTATATTGATGTAAAGAAACGTTTTAGCTAAAATTAAACTTGTATTTTTTTAGAAAACGTGTTTGCTAGATTAGACTAGTATTGTTATTAGGAAACCTAACGTAATTATTCAATTACACCAACCGATAATTGTTACTAATCAAAAATAGTTCAACAAAAATTTGACAAACTTGATGCACGGTACCCACAAACGCGAAAACTAAAATATTATTGTAAATATTGTTTGCTTTGTGACAGCGCTGCTTTTTTACTAAGCTTTGTAGAATTGAGTAAATTTTTCGCTTAAGTTTTCGTCTGATACTGTTTAAGTATTGCTATTTGGTGCAGTTAATGAAGATGACCGCATGGTCTTTCGCTGCTTCCTGCCTGCGTACTTTTTAACGTATGGTAAAATAAACTTGACTTGGCTTGACTCTCCCAAATCCGTGTCCACTCCGGCCATTATTGATCACGTGGTCTTTTCTTATACGGAGAGTAAGGAAGTTAGTAATAGTAGGTTAGACTAGCTGTTATAGGCCTTACTGCAATCGATCTTGTTTATTTGGTACCTGTTGTTTTTTCGGAGGAAGGTCAGAAATACTTTGGTGGTTCAATATTCAGTTTTAGTCACCTACTTCTGCCATTGGAGTTTTCCATGCCTTTCAAGTAAATCAAGAATTTTTACTGGTAGGTAAAAACTGAAAAGTGCACTTTTCCAAAGTACTGGTAGTCTATCAAGCCTATCTTGTTATAACAAGGCGTACCTAGGCTAACTGTTCACTGCTTGGTTAATTCAGAACTACTCTGCTACTGAAAACATATTTGGATAGTAGTACGGATATCTGAGGTACCGGTATAAGATAAGCCTACCATAAGCCCAAAATTAAATCGGCTACCAATTAGTCTATTTTTTTTCGGAATATCCTACAAAATATGGAACAGTATCGATACTGTAACACTAAAACTTCTGATTACAATGTATTGATTTTTGGTACCCTTAGCATTCAGCAATATGTTGCGCTTGAAAGTTGATACTGTGGTAATACCATGTTGTAAGAGTATTTCAGCAGTATCTGATATTTTAATGCAGTGGTAATCTGATCTTAAGGGCATTTACTCTTAAGCTACTTGTATGGTTTCTCACGAGCAAGCACTGACACCAGATTTAAAGCAAATAAAAAAAACAAAAGCAATAAGAAGCAGTGTAAATGTACCGTTAAACGGGGTGACTTTGATAAGATTTTCAGTTTGAAATTATCAGCTTTCCTACTCCTGTCCTCTAGGCTACTCATAACTGGCCTATCATAACACTCTTGGTCTCAGCTTCCAAGCCATGCACTACAACTTAATTCTGACCACAAGTATCCGAGATATTATGCAATCAATTAGCTATCAAAGTCACCCCTTCTACGGGGTGACTTTGATAGTTGGTTTAAACCTAGTTAAAGTTCAATGTATCCTCACTGATGAGGTGAAATTGATAAGTTTTTTATTTTTTAAAAAAGTTGTAAGGTTTTTAATAATGCCGATAGTCTTTTAACATTGTTTTATTAGATCACAAAAGAAGCAGAATATAACCCGGAGAATTTAATACCCTGCAAATTAAAAATCTTTTTACCACAAATAAAACAGAAGAAAAAAAATTTACTACGAAGTCCTAAAAATGTCTGTGCAATTTCAAAAAAGACATTTTTATTGCAACATATCGCGTTTGTAAGAGGGTGTTGTAGCCCATACAACATGTTGTCGTGCAATATCTAAATTATTATCAAAGTCACCCCGTTTCACGATGGTGTTAACTGTTAATGTAGGCAGCATTCCAGCTTAGGTTTAGGCGAGTTGACATATGCCCAAAAAATCAGCGATTTTTTCTGTAGTAAAATTTTTTCTATGTAGTAAAGATTTTTTCTTGTAATGGAAAATTCAAAAAGGAGTCAGCATGTGCCCATTAAAAACACTGATTCGCTGATAAAGTTTGGCTTAATGGTTACATAGAATGTAGGTAGGCGTACTGCATTTAAGATAATAAAGCAAGGATACATATAAGGTATAATCAACCTTCATTTATTGTTATGGGCTGATGACAGATGATTATAACATCTGACATGCTTTCTTTGAGAAACTTTAATCATTTATGTTCGCAGTGCAAAATTAAAAAAAAAAAAAAGAACGTAAAGTTCCTGACGACATATTATTTGATAAAGCCTAGTTAGTTTTCACTTGCTATCCGAAGATTTTAGTTTAGTAAAGATTTAGATAGAGATAAAATTTAATGAATTAAACATTCATATTCAAAGACTTTTATCAGTTTGTGCTTCTTGAACGTAATTTGGTGGTTTAAACATAGTAGTTTCATAAGTTAGGATACAGAACATTTAGTCAAATTTTTGGTGAAATGGAATTTGTTTTTATTTTATTTTATTGTTGTTATTCTTTTGCAGTGGCTCAAATACTTTTTGGTTGCAGTTAGCTTTTAGCTTACTCTCTGTTAATCTTAATAAACATTTTACTGCAGCAAAGTTAAATTTTACGGTTGACAGGTGGTTACAACGAGCAGCGTTAACTAGTGCTTGTATTATTGTATAATTTTATTTTTCTAAAACAAAAAATCCAGCAATTTGTATGCTTACTGAAACCATTGGACATTTATCCAAAAGGACTACATGTCACCATATGAATTTCAAGTTATTTGTATGATTATGGATCAGAGTAATTAGTGACTGTCCAAAGTAATGACTAAGTGATAGGTGTATTGTTGCATATTATTTAAGTAATACAAATTGATTTTGTGATGCACTGATTAGGCTTATACTGAATTTTTGTATTGGAATTATTTTCCATATGTGGCTGTTAATGAGATTGAAATATAAGTCTTTAAGCAAGAATGGATGACTTCACAATAAAGAATCTTTGAAAGTTTTTACCAATGATTGGGAATACAGTATTCAAATTTTATTTTGAAATCACTGGAATGAATACTTTTTAATGTCTGGCTGCAATTTTATTGCTTCTGGGACAGATAGCCAACTTTGAATACTGGTAGTAGATAGTTTATATGGCAATCACATTGGATGTAGATGTTCAAGGCAATATATGTTGCTTGCAAATTTTATGTGACGTTTATCATGATGTGAGGTTACAAGAAATCATGCTCAATTTTCTTTTTGAAGTCGTAACTTTGATTGTTTTCCTGGTTTGATATTAATGGAAGAAATTTTAAATGCAATGAAAAAATTCTTGATACAATTGCTGGCATTGTGCAGAATCTTGCAATCGGAATACACCTTGCAGCTTTTGTTCTTGTGGATTTAAGATGACTATAGAATAAAATAGGCTCTAGACTGTAGATTGGAAGTTATGGATTTTTCAAATAATTATAGCATTTGCTTACAAAATGTTTCAAATTTTTGTTCAAGGTTCAATACTGATAAAGAATATGGAGCATTTGCAATATACTTAATAAAAGTTCAATTGCTTTTTGCTATTGAAAACGCTATTATTATTATTGCGAACTTTGCTTGATCTTACTGATGCTGGTGTGTATTGCTGACATTAGCAAAGGGAATTTGATCAATACAGTCTGAAAAAAATTGGATATGCAGTTTGATGTTTCATGCCTGAACAAAAAATCAAAACAGTTTTGTTCAACAGTATTTTTGCCATTATGCTGGTAAACTGCTTTTGGCAAAATTGGCTTAATCCTGCAATCAGTACCAATGGTTTAATCCTGTTAGGTGATATTATTTTAAGAAATTGATATTAATAATAGGTATGTACTATAAAGTGTATTTTCTTAGTGCTAAAATGCAACAAATTTTTACCAAATGTTCAAAGCTAGATGATACTAAAATGCATTATTTTTATCACTACAACTTTTGAATCAAAACCTTAGGTTTTAGTACATGTAGAATTGATAAACAGTTAACACCTTGTTATTTACTATCAAGTGGCAAAAATTAAGAGCAACGGTGCAAATATTACACTAATAAAAATAAAGAACATTCTCATAACTAATTACATTAAGATTATCAATTGAAGGGCTTGGTGCAAGACTATGTTTACTCCATTTTTGATGATTTTGAGTATTTAAACTCCATTTTCAAAAGCACTGATTCAAGCTCTGTCATTTGCTCTAATCTACATGTCGGTAGTGTTTCTAGTTCCTGAGATTTTCAGTGCAAGAATATGTTAAATTGCATAAAATCGTGCAAAAGTTTAATTTTTTGGTGCAAGACTATGTTAAGTACAGTAGTTGACATAGTACTACACTAGAACTGTTAGTGAACTTAGTCTTGCACAAAAAAATTTCAGATGATAATAAAGTTAACATTTTTTTAAGGATAATAAAATCTGTTGCATTCGCTAAGGTTTTTGTAACTGCATGCTGATGGCACAATGCTCAAGAAGTTTTAAAGCACCTATATATATACTTTATGATGTCACAATAGCATAATAAACTATAAAATACATATAACTAGTGACCTTTGGTCTACAGTAACTGCAATGCAAAATCTTTAGAAAAGTTGATTATATGATTGTTAAAAGTTTAATATCAATTTTTTTGCTCTTTTCTTCAACCTTTTTGTTCCTGAATATAGAAGCAATAAAATACGACTTTTAGATGCAGGACTATTATGTGCCATAAAAAACTTTCCAAAAAAAACTTTAAAAAAAATTTCCTTCAATAAATTTTTTTTCCGCTGCATATTTGCTAAGTTTTATTTTCTAAACCAAATGTATACAATCTGCAGCTCTTGGTCAGAAATTCTGTGGCGCTCGGGCACAAGCTGCTTGTTTAATCTTGGTACATGCAGCAAGCATCATGGTTAGTTTAAGTCAACCTGTACCAAGCAATACACTGCAAAGTTTTTCAGGAGCTAAGGATTCATCTCCCAACAGATTCTTATTTATGATTGTTGCACTTTGCTGTATGTATAGTTAAAACAATGTTTAAAGGGTTATTTTTAAGTTTAATCGTTACAATTTTGGGTTTAATTCAACTCACACTACAATATTAGTTCAAAAACAAAACACTAATTTAAAGCAGTATACAATCCTGTACAATTTTAAAGAAGTTGACTGCAAGAATTTAACATTGTTGTTATTATAAGTTATTTACAAAGTGTAACAATTGAACTAAAAAATATCCATTTATCTAAACATTGTTTTTACTACTTTTACAACAAGGTGTAACGATCATAAATAGGAATCTGCTGATAGATGAATCAATCCCTAGCTCCTGAAAAACTTTGTACTGTATTGTTTGGTATAGGCAGAGGTAGGCACTTGCGTAAGCTTAACTATTTTACTTGCAATAGCGCTTGCACCCTCTATTATTTTTAAATGGTTGCGCTAATGCTTGTGCCGCAAGTATGTGAACAATTTTGAGCGCTATCGTGCAAGCGCAATTTAAATACAGTAGATTAGGAATGATTGTTTTTCAATCAAATGTGTGATTAAAGTTAAGAAAAAACATTTACGAGGTACATAGGCATAGCCAGGATTTTTGATTGGAGGGGAGGGCCAAACCGTAAATCACATG
The DNA here is from genome assembly GCA_963965965.1 of Trididemnum nubilum. Taxonomy (NCBI): domain Eukaryota; kingdom Metazoa; phylum Chordata; class Ascidiacea; order Aplousobranchia; family Didemnidae; genus Trididemnum; species Trididemnum nubilum. The sequence continues at coordinate 37,792,312 of OZ014485.1, read as the reverse complement.
CAGTTGCGTTATCAAAATTTTTCAAAAAGAGGGACTTTTTGTGGGACAAAGATATCGTAAAATGGAGGATAAGAACTCGGGGCCTGGGTAGGCATTTAACCTTGAAGGGGAAGGACTTGAACCAAGAGTTAAAAAAATTTCCGAAATTGTCTAAGTTGGTAGATGTGGTGAGAAAACTTGTTTAACCCAAACAAATCACAAACTTGGGTATGGGAGCCGGTTGCTGGGTGATTTTTTGTCATTTTTAGGGGAAAAATAGCTATTTTAATACCATTTGGATCATATTTTGCACGTTTTTAGAGCCATTTAAAATAACTAAATTTTTAAGATTTGAAAGCCAATATCAAACTGGTGATGGTGAGTCTTTCCTTTGCTTACAGACCAAGTCCAAAACATCTTTAAAATCGTAAATTTGAGGTTAAATTTTGTAAGTGACTTGGCCCAGGTGGAAAAAGCAACATACATTGCCTACTGCAATATTTTTAGCAGTAAATAATCACCCAAGTATTTTCTTTGTAGGTTTTTGTTTTGTCAGGAAAATAAACGGGTTTAGGAGTACTTGTTCGACTAGGGGGCCCTGGCCCCCTCGATTCAAGTTCAATAATTTGTTCAATAAGCACATTAAGTTCACAAAATGATTAGATGAGGGCCCAAGGTTGCAACTTTTAGGACAAAAACCTTGAATTTGTTGCGGGTTATACATTTAAATTGAATGGCAAAAATTTGATTTGAAGGGGTCCAGGCCACCTGGTCATCAATATTAATATTAGTCTGTTGTACTGGTATACTGTTTTATTTGCGGAAATGCAAAAAGAAACTGAAAAAACATAGGCTTTGTTGTTATTATTTTATCATTGGTGGCATTTTAATAGGTAGGGGGGCAAACTTTTGCCTCCCTTTGGCTCCGCCTATGACGAGATAGTAGGTTCATAAAAACCTCATCATGGGAAATACCATTCATCTATTGCTTGCAAAACTTTTATTGGATTTACAGCAGGGGTCTTCTTTTACTGATACGTTTCTCTCAAAAATATTTTTTGCCAATTTTTGAAAAAAATCCAATTGAGTAATTTAAAAAATGGTTGTAAAATCAAATTTTAAGTAGAGAAATTATTTTTGTAATTGTCTTTCCAGAAATTCGCTATTTGTTTCTAAAAAATCTTATACTTGCAATAGGCATTAAATGCGTTACTCACAACAGTGCGACTTTTTTACCGTAATTCAAAAACAAGAAACAACAAAAACTATTAATTACAACTTTTTTTGCTAGTCCGGGAAAACTTGAAAGATATTGCAAACAGGAGTGACAGCATTGATATAGCCACACTATACTGTGGTATAGCTCTTATTAGTAAATCTTGGATGGTTCAATTTCTTTTGACAAAAAACAAGATGATTTTTTAAATTGCTCCATTTGTTAGAGAGTGATGCTAATTGCTCCAGAAGCACAAAATATGTATCGAAGCTTGTAAAGGATATCCTTAACAAGCAATTAGAAAAAAACTGTGACTCAGAACTCTGTTAGTTGTTTGCTTACCACCACATGATGACTTTATTAGTGGAATTTTTTAACACCCCGGTTTTTTTAAGTGTGGGTGTTAAGAGTATTTTTTCCTTAAGTAAAAAGACGTTCTTTGCCCAAGAGGTTAAGCGATGTACATTTTCAAATCCTTATGTTTTTCAAAGAAAATCAATAGTCTTTTGTTTACTAATTTGGTAGCGTGCATAATTTGTTTTGAATATAGGTTTTGTACTGTAGCCTAGCACAGTGTGAGCAGTGAGTCAATTTGAATTGTACTTTTCAAAACGTCACACTTGCGGTTGCGCTTGAGGCACAATTATTTTTTTGTGGCTTGCGGAAATGCTTGCGGGCAAGATTTTTAGAAAAGTTGCGCTTGCGGCGCAACTTTTATGACTTGTGCTGCCCACCTTTAGGTTTAGATAGACTCAAAATAACCATAAAATGTGTTATAAAATAATAGTTTGTGAACTTATAAACAGTTGGCTTATAAAATAAAAGTTAGCAAACATGCTGTGAAAAAACTTTTTTTTTGAAAAAATACAGTAAAGGAAATCAATTTTTTGAACCAAATATTTTTATAAACTTTTTGAAAAATAATTTTTTCACCTAAAAGTTACTGGGCATTATAGTCTCGGTACCTATTAGTCCCAGTACCTAATAGTCACGATCCGAAACTTAAATCATATACATCTAAAAAATCACAACTACATAATTTATTGTAACATCATGTATGTGATGTCATTGACATAACATGACGTCACTGGATTATTGCTAACATAAACTAATCAAGTTTTAACCTTTCTTTTTGAAATAAGTTGCAATATTCTAAAAGTATTGTGACGCTCAAAATTTTATGCCTAAAAATTCTAATTTAAATGATGAAATTATAGAGAAGAGGCTGCAGTCAACACTCAACAACTGATGTGTGTTTGGTATTTCATTGTTTTTGGCGTCTATATGCGACTAAAAAAAAAAAGTAAATAAACAGCAAGTTGAGTTGATGTGTAAAAAAACTTCAAAAAGATGTCCCCACGGTTTAAGAATATCCCTACCAGATATTTTAGTAGTTTGGTTTTTTTACTGGTTCTTCATATACTTTAACTCACACAAATAATTGTTTAAAAGGTAGTTAACCTACTTTTGCACAGAAGCATGTTATTACATGCAACGTTTGGGTTCAAGAGTATGTTAACTACCAAAGGTGTTATTAAAACAAGTAATTTTAATACTCCCAATGATTTTTTGTGAAAAAATTTCTGTGATGGTGCTTTTATAAATAAACTGTTAAAAAAGTGCAAAGTTATTAAGATTTAGCAGAAAACCAAAAACTTGAACCTCAAATATCTCAAAAACATGAAAATAGAGTTAACATAGTCTTGCGCCAAGCCCTTCTATTAAACTATTTACAATTAAAACTTTATTCAGTTATTGCAGTGAAGTATGTTAAAGCATATATTTCAATTACCAAAGCATATTTAATTTAACTAATATCTTGTCAGCTCCATTAGTTTATCATACCAGCAATCCAGCATTGATCAAAAATTTGCAAAGAGCAATTTTGCAGAAAAAAAAGCAATAATAAAAAGCGTTGTCGTAATCTATTGAAAAAGAGATTGTGCCATATTCCTCATTGGTCTATGACATAACACAAAAATTCTAAAAACAAAAATCAATGTAGTAGAAATAGCAGTGGTAAGTAAAAGATCCTTAACCACTTGCTATAAAACGGCGGTAAAAGACCAACAACCTCTTGCAATGAAATAGATTTTCAAGCAACTATAAGCTATAGTGGAAGAAGGTCAGATTTCGCATGTTTTTACAGCCTATGTTCGCAGTTTTGGCTATCTTTTAATTTGGAAAGTTGCATCGTTTAATTTGCAATTCCAATCCTATACAAAAATAAAAAACATTACATCACCGTTTTGAGAAAATATTAGGGAAATTCCCCAAGTTTCACTCGAAATTTAAAGTTTTCGCTTCAGCGACAGTCGCTGGCAAAGTGCAAAAACTTTAAGAAGATGTCGCGTCGCAAAATTTTTAGAAAAATTTGTCAATAATAAAAGGTTGTGTAAAACAAACGTAAACTTTGATTTTGGCGGCAATTTCACGATTGGTCGCCTGTCGCGCGCTAGTAAACGCCGCTTAATGCGACAGGAAAAACTAGTTAGTATATTTAGGACCTAAGTCTTCACAAACGCTAGGACTTGTGAACTACTCCATACTCATACACAAAGCATAGAAATTTCTTCTATCCATTATTTAAAATAGAGAGCATCATACAGTAATAACTTGGTGTGTCGCTGCCAAAAAAGTCTTAAAAACCAACGGTTTACATTCATAGCTAACGTTTTTTTCGATATTACTGTTTGCAATAAAACAACTAATTGATTGAAAGCAAGTAAAATGATCACTTCCAAAATATATACTGTAGAAGTAAAAAGTATAGCTTCTTTATGTTTTTCAGTTTCAACCAACTCGGTTTGTGAGATCTGCTTTAGCCTTTCGTTTGATAAGTTATGTTGACCAAGATGAAGAAGAATCGTGGTCGCAGTCCTTATAACCGTCGCAATTACAGAGACAACCGGGATAACAGGTGATTACGTGGATTTTCTGCATATATTTTGATAATCAATTTATCTTAGTCGTAACTTCTCACAAATTTTGTTAAACAGTTAAGTCATTCTCAGTGAAACTATTGAGCATTTGTGGGTAATTTTCCTGCTGATTGTAAATTTGTACTATAATTGTAGTAGCTGCCCTGGCGCTGTAATTTTTTTTTCCTGAGGACCGGCTTTTTTCATCGTCATGAAAAGCTCAGTAAACAAACTTGTGCGTTTCACTGATATAAATATATTGAAATTAATGGATGCATTTTGAGAGTAAATGAGCTAAGTCTCACGTAAGTGAAAATCAAAATGCGTAGTCCATTTAGAAGTGAGTTTTTCCTTGTGACTTGAGTAATCGGTTGCTGTGTCTCAAGTATTACTCATCAAACCGTAAAAAGTTTTGTTACATTTGCTTTTGAATTTTAATTAGTAGTACCATTTTTGCAGTCCCGATTACCGTGAAAATCGCTATGTTCCTCGAGACGCGCGACGGAACATCAATCAAAATCGCTACGGATCGCGACAGTCACCTGGGCAATCCCCTGGCTACACTCCTCCTCAAGAATCAAGCAGAGGTCGAAGAAGTTATCGCGATGTAGATGAGTTTTACAACGTGCTATTGGTGCGGAATTTTAGCTCGCAGCTAACTCGCGAAGACATACAAGACAGCCTTGAACATGAATTTCGAAAGTTTGGTGACGTCAGTATCAAAGTAAGTCGGGATCACAATGGCGAAAGAATCGCATACGCAACATTCCGCAACCCCGATGATGCACGGGACTGCAAGAACGCCAAAGGCCATTTAGTAATGTACGATCGTCGTTTGTCGATCTCGGTCGCAAACGATGAACCACCGGACGAACGATATACGCGCGAACGATCGCCGTACAGTCGCGACACTTTCGGCACTGCCAGTCCAGTCATGACACGGTCGCCACCGCCTCGACGTCGTTCACCAAAACGAATGCAAGGCCGCCAGCGAAACTATCAGCAAAGAGAAAGATCTAACTATAATGAGCGAAACGAACGTTACTCTCCTCGGCCGAGACCTCCAAGAAGCAGGCGCGTGTCAGATGAGCGAACACCAGTACGAAATCGTTTCTCTTCTCAGGGATCTTCAATTGAACGATCTCCTGTTCGTCGCGATAGCACGTCCAAAGAAGCTACGCCCATGAGCACTAACGACACGCAGTCAACTAATCGTCGGCGTTCTTCGAGCAAAGAATCAACTCCTGTTAAAAGATCAGCTGATGGAGCATCTGACGGTAACCCTACTTCTACAAATGCTGCTGGGCCCCCTACTTCTGGTGCATCAGATTCCAATAATTTTCCCCAATCAGGATTTATGGAAAAAACGATCCCTCCAGAGGATGACCCATTTGCGACACGAACTCTGTTCGTCGGCAACCTTGAACTTGATGTATCCATTTACGACTTGCGTCGGGTCTTCGGAGAATTCGGTGACATAGTGGACATCGACGTAAAGCGCTCTCCTCGTCACAACGGCTCTTATTGCTTCATAAAGTTTGCAAATTTGAATCAAGCGTACAAAGCTAAAGTGACCTTAAATGGAAAAGTGATTTTGAAAAATGTTGCACGAATTGGCTACGGAAAGGTAATGTATTCGCCAAAAATCTGGATTGGTGGCCTTGGAGACTGGACGACCATGGCTGATTTAGAACGCGAATTCGACAGATTTGGATCAATACGAAAAATAGATTTCAGAAGAGGAGATGATTCTGCTACAATCTTGTATGAAAGTGTTGATGCTGCCCAAGCGGCTTGCAATCAAATGCGTGGATTTTTGATGCCAAACGCAGAAACCCGACTCAGAATGGATTTTGTTGACGCGGAAGGAATGTCTCACGGTCACGACGGCTTTCAAGATTGGAACCGGCACGATAACACCGGCTCGTCGTACGGTCAAGGCTCTAATGATCGTTATCCGAACAAGTACAAGAACAACAGTTCGAGATATCGTGGACGGAATGTTTTTGTAGATGATCGAAAACAAGATCGACGACGTCATTCACGCAGCCGCTCCCCGAGAGGTCGTCGCAAAGATGGCAAACATAAATCTTCCATTCACGAAGCTGCAATGACAGAGCTTCAAATGAAGCGTTTCCATGCGAAATCTTGTTACACCATGCACGATCTTTGTCAAGTTTTCGATCCACCTTGTTGGCAGGGTGGTTTTGTCTTGAAGAAAATTGCTTTTCCGGTTCTGTTCTTTTTGTTGGATGGTGATATGGGCATTTTAAACACCACGACTGCGGATCCTAACAGCCCTACTGGCAGACAGACTATGTTTCATGTGAATCAACGTCTGCGAATGACAGAAGACAACATGAAGGAAATTAATAAGCGTATGAAATACATTGAAGGAAAATGTTGCTTAATGGTTTGTGTGCCTGGAGTGCCTGAGAATCTAAACATGAGTGGTACCATTAGTGGACCGATGCCGACACAGCACAAGCCACTGCGTGGCCTGGTGAAGTACTTCAAGGAAAAAGAAGCTGCTGCCATTATTTCCGTTCCTCTTATTACACTCAAAAAGGACAAGGATGCTGAGAATGAGAAAGAAAAGAAGGAAGTGTCTGGATTCATTCATGCTTTTCCGCCAAGTCCATTTACTCATGAGCAGTTGCTCAAAGTAGGACCTAATCTTCAACCCCAATTTTTTGCTGATGACTATCTGTTTGCCATTTTAGTAAAGGGGTCCTCATCAGTTTTGTTGTAAACTGTGGCTCAAAGTGCTTTGCCACTGCCTGAAACTGATTTTTGTTCGCAATGATGTTCTTTTTTGCTTTGCTTTTCAACGTGTTTTTAAATAGTCGTTGGCAAGACTGCGTTTAATGCGCCAGGGTTATTTGTAAGTTGACAATTCGAGCTTTTTTTTTATTCAAACGACAAAAATTTTTCGGAAAATTTGCGCTAGTTTCTGCTTTCTTCATTACCGATAAGTTTTCGAAATGAGCAAGATACACTCTTACAGCCTTACATTATGCGAAACGATGGTTAAGTTCATTTTTACTACAAATGCGTCTTCTGACATTTTGCATTTTATTCCTTCATGCACCTTGGAGAGTTAACTTTAAGGGGGGCAGTGAAAAAAGTAGGTCGTGTTAAAAATTGTATTTAACTAAAATTAAAAAAATTAGAGCAAAATCCTGCTGTAAGTTGAGCTCGATTTTGGACCCGGTTTTTTCAAATTTTTGGCTTACAAATTTCGTAAGCGAACGGCGCACAGTCTGCTTATCGGGCGTACAGAAATCTTGTTCGCTTACGATTTTACGCTTAAGTTTACCCAGATACCCACGAGGTCTCAGTTTTGAGACTACTCATTTGCTGTCGCTGGTTTTGAATTTTTAACGAAGTTTATTTTTACTGTCCCTCGCATAAAAAAAAGACTTCTCTACAGTGTGTTTTTAAAGTTTGGTTAAACTAACTGCTCGTTGATTCTGTGCGAATGTTAATGAAATTAGCTTCGTCTTCATCACCATGTAATCTGTACAGTGGGCACTGAAGAGTAACAGCAGTGATCACTGATAGTAATGTGATAGTAGTCTAATAGTATTGTGCGATACCTCTGCCAAAACTTTAAAATGAAATGAAAAAGGCAGCGATGCAGAGCGATCTTTTAGTGTTTGCCATTCCATGGAAGTGGTCGAGTGGAACCAACCAGACCGTGCATATCAGTCTTAAATTGGCGAAAGCCATTTGGATTGCTGACTTAAAGCCAACTGCTGACTAGAGTGAGGCTCGTACGCGGCTAGCTTTGAGCAAATTTGATCAACAATTTTTAGTGCCTTTTCAAAATTTCAAAAAAATATTTTAATGCTCACAAGAGTATCTTAGTCTCAGGTTGCGAAAGTTGTATGGCAGAGAAGTTTTCCTGGTTTGATACCTCTTAGTTGCTAAGAAATCTACGGGCAGAGATGGCGAAAACGATTCATCCACAAAGAAGATTTATGATAAAGAAAGGGGGTGTCGCATCATCCAGCTTGGGTTAAAAACATCTAAAGGATATTTTCACCAAATTTGAGCTTTCTACGACCTATCGTCCCTGATCCCAACTTAAATTCTATTACACGGCATTTGATAAGTGAATAAAACTTCCTAGCCACTAAGTTTTCACGGCAATGAGATATCTCGTTCAAATGTATTTTTGATGAATCTCATTCTCACATACCATAAAATACATGCAAGTTTATACATACAATTCAACTTGAATCAAATAGCATAAAATTTTCACTCGGATTGATCAAGCACAGCTTACAAAATTGCCGCAACTAACCGTGTCCGAACAACAGAATTAGCTATGGCACTATCTCACAAAGGAGAGTTAAATAATAATGAGTACAAAATCGTAAAAAAATTTCATGACGTAAGGCCAGAAAATTAGCATTTACACGCCATAAATAAACTAGACAACAGATCCCCAAAAAGTAAAATTTATCGCTTGCTAGCAAACTAAACATAAATTATACTATAATTAGGCAATATTAAGATTAGGTAGCACGGTTGGCAAGCAGCTGCGAAAGGATCAAAGTAAAGTCAAAGGAAAACAACATACAAGAGCAAAAATGAACGCAAAAAAACTAATGGCTGAAAGTCTATTGTCGAATTTAAATCAGGGCTGCAAACTCGATCGGTTTTTATTCGAGTTCGGCCTATTTTAGCAAGTTTGGATTCTTTAGTTTTTTCGATTCAAGTTCGGCGAAAATATCCAAGTTTTTTGAGTTCACGCTGACAAAAATACTTAGCATACTTTTCGACCAAATCGATCACTTGCATACATGCTGTTTAGATGGCCTTGGCATAAACAAATTAACGACAATCTTGATTTACACGACATGATAAAAAAAAATTCGACAATTTTTTAATCTTTAAATTTCTTTTTCATGAACTCGAACACGAGTTCAGAAAAGTAATTTTTTCGAGTTCGGCAAAACGATCGAGTTTTTTGGAGTTTGCAGGTCTCCCAGGTTCAAGCAATGTAAATTGACCAGTTCAAGCTTTCGGCTACAGTCACGGAAATCAGTGCTCTCTCCCAAGTCAGAACCGGTATCCTTTCCATTAATATATTCATTCCTCACGACGAGTTGCAGACAACTTGAATGCAAGAAAAATTATGCGACGCTTTTAGCTCAAGTGGGCAAACTTCTTATGCACCCTGCGGAAATACACCATACGTATGAAAATCGAATGTTAGCAAAATCCCAAATTAGTCTTGCAATCAAATCGTGTTCTTATAAGACGAAGGCTCAGACATACCCATTTTCGCGTATCTTTTAACCCCATCTTTCTCGGTTTTCGAATTTATTCGTTCGTCCTCATTTACAAATCTGCATTTTTTCACCAGCATTACAATGTAGTAATTACTAATTTCGCGATCAGTCTAAATGACCTTCCGGTGTTCGGAGTCAAGCAACCACCTTTCCAATGTCCACCACAACACCTCTCATAGTTAAGACATTTGGAAACTTCACAGCGACTCTTTTTAAATGAATACTGAATTTAAAGCTCAAACCAACCTCAATGTTACGTTGAAACAAATGATGCTAACCTTTATATTTAGCATTGATTGAAGGCAAAACTGTACGATTTACAGTGTTTAAAATATGCAGTTGTTTGGGTTTAGGCCAACTTAAACTATAGTCCAAGATATCTGTATTTTTTGATACTCAGAACTTAAATTGTAAAAATTTGCATGGGAGGAGGGTTTTGCAGCCTTGACTAAAACTTAGTGAAGATTACATAATTCCGTCGACGAAATTGAATAAAGACCAAAAAAGATAAAAGTCTACGTCGAGTAGAATAGTTTTTTCGCCGGAAATTAGGTGAAGACCAAAAAAAAAGGTCTTCGCCGACGGTTGAAGCGTTGTTTCTTCTGAATCACTATTCCCGAGGAATTTGGTGCTATAATCGACCTGACTTGGTAGGTCTTTTTTCCTCTCATCATCCAGCGTTTAAATCTCGATGGGGAAACGCGTCCCCGCCGTCTCCCCTACAATTTAAGTACTGTTGATACTAAACCTAGTTTACAAAACCTTACAAGTGTTGCCTAAAAGTATAAACGATTGAGGTAAGGCGTAACTGCAAAGCCAACAGTAAGAATTAGTTTTTACATTTACGGTTTCACCAATACTAATTTATAGCACCTACGTAAATTAAATTATGCAAGAAATACTTTGTCTCTGTCTGTCTTCCACACGATTCCGTCACCGATAGGTGGATGTGAAGATGGCAGAAGAATTCGAAAAACGAACGATCTAAAATCGAAATTGCATTTAAATATCATAATTTGTCGAAAATCTACTCAACAGTGTTGCCAAAAACTTTTCAAATAAAGTAGAAAACTCAACTGTTTTTCTTAAATCGTCAAGTTGCTGTTCCGTTCAACTTGACTAATTTTCAGAAATCAAAATTTATTAGTGCTGGCGAATAGAAACCCACCAGTCTTTACTTCCATTGCGGAAACTTACTGCAAATCTTGAACCGCCAGCAGGTCTTTCCAATTTCCGATTATTCCGTAATTATACGGATTCGAATATTTCATGCCGAGCTTTTTCAATCTCCTTCGCTCTTTTTTGTTTGTCAATCTTTCTATACTTGTTTCTCCTCGAGAAATGAGATAAACATGCCACGTTGTTAAGCAACCCAAAGCAACTGTCACAGCACTGAAAAAACAACAATATCAGTAGGTAAGAAAAGGAAAATACAAACTGGGCAGAAAAACTACCATATTTTAAACCTTACGATGCTGTTGAGTTATCTATACAGTTGGAGTAAATTTAAATCGTGATTGAGTTCCATTTGGCCTAGAATCAAAGACTAGAAAAACTAGTTACTAATTTGGTTAAATTTTTCAAGAGTTTTAAAGTCCCTATTTTGGGGGGTCTCTAATTTGTTGAGGAGTCTACAGCGCCAAACTGAGGCCGTGTAAAGTGGGCAACTTTAAACTTTTAACCCATAGCAGAGAGAATTTGTACGTTTTTTAACAGTTTTTTTGTTTAAGTCGAAAATGATATCCGAAATTTTTTGAAGTTTATGCTGCTGCTTCCCATGAGTGACAAAATTTTTCGCAATATAAGCACAATTTTTCTCGTGCGGGCTAAATCGAGGAGACTTCATAACTTTTGAAAAAAATTCTAGGCCTTTTTATATAAATACCTTTTATTCTTGGCCAAATGACAATTCTAGCTTGACGTAAACTTACTTCAACTATGTAGATCACCGAAACAGTATTGTTATAATAAGACTCCAAACAGTGGTAGGTTTAATTAATTGGCCCACCCTGTATTATCGATCTGTCGACTAATTGGAACGACCGACGCTCGCGTCCCGTGTTCTTTGTTTTTACTCGGCTGTTTTCCAACGAGTGCGAAATTTCAGACTTTTGCTTATAACTCGAGAACGGTTTGGTCTACCTTCTTGAAATTTTGACAGCCGTTTGAGATTAATGAGTTGTATGTTTGTACCACATTTCGAGGCAATCGGTCACGTGACTTTGGTTTTAAAACCCGAAAACCGCCCCGCAAGTTTGGCGTAAAACGCGGTCTCAGTCAAAAACGGCTTAAGTACGGCACAAAATATTTTCACATGGTTATATGTCTTAAGACACCCTTTCATTTCAACCAACCCACTTTTAACCGCGATGAGGTTTTTTCTTTTTTTCCTAAATTTTGTACGCTCTTCTAAACCACAAAACATCAAAATTTAATTTTTGTGTAAACTTGTTGAGCTGCAAACGCAATTTGGTGGGGCAACTCCCCCGGGGACCCCCCAAAATGGGGGCCAAAAAATAAATTTTTTAACGGCTCAAGCGAGGGTGCTAGTTTTTTTTGATATCAGCAGATACGTAACAGACAAATATTTTGACATAGTTTGGGGGTGCCACTCCCCCAAATGGCCCCCCAAAAAATCAATTTTTTGACCGGCTTAACTTAGGGTGCCAGTTTGTTTTGATATAAGCAGACATTTAATGGACAAATATTTTGGGATAGTTTGGAGGTGCCACCCCCTAGGGACCCCCCAAAATCAATTTTTAACGGCTCAAACTAGGGTGCTAGTTCTTTTTAATATCAGCAGATACTTAAAAGATAAATATTTTGACATAGTTTGGGGGTAACCCCCCCAAATGGACCACCCAAAAAATCGATTTTTTGAACGGCTAACTTAGGGTGCCAGTTTGTTTTGATATAAGCAGATATTTAATGGACAAATATTTTGGCGTAGTTTGGGGGTGCCACTCCCTGGGGATCCCCCCAAATAGACCCCCAAAAATCAATCTTTTGAACGGCTCAAACTAAGGTGCCAGTGTTTTATGATATCAGTAGATATTAAAGGACAAATACCAGAGGTGGAGTCCTCGACGACGTCCTTGGCCTCGAGGACACATTTTGAAGTCCTTGGCCTCAAGTCCTCGAAAATTGCCCTGTCTTCGGCTCGAGGACAGCACTATTTTTGAACGGTTGAAATTTCGTTGGAAAACGCCAGAAACCTTGCGGAAAATCTGCAAAGACCTTTTTTTGGTTTCCGCAAGTAGAGATCGCCTGAAAAAAAATTTTGAAGACCATTTTCGCCTGAAAAAATTTTTTGAAGACCTTTTTTTTGAGATCGCCTGAAAAAAATTTTTGAAGACTTTTTTTTTCTTTGAGAACACTTGCGTCTGTGTCCTTGGCCTAGACAGGGTCTGTCCTTGGCCTCGAGCCTTGTGTCCTCGACTCCACCTCTAACAAATACTTTGACATAATTTGGGGGTGCCATCCCCCCAAAAATCAATTTTATGAACGGCTTAACTTATAGTGCCAGTGTTTTATGATATCAGCAGATAATTTAACAGAAAAATATTTTGACATAATTTGGGGATGCCACTCCCCCTGGGGACCCCCCAAAAATCAATTTTTTGAACAACTCAAACTAGGGTGCCAGTGTTTTATGATATCAGCAGATATTTAACATACAAATATTTTGACAGAGTTTGGGGGTGCCACCCCCTGGGGACCCCCCAAATAGACCCCTATAAATCAATTTTTTGAACAGCTCAAGCTAGGGTGCCAGTTTGCATTGATACCAGCAGATATTTAACAGACAAATATTTTTGCGTAGTTTGGGGGTGCCACCCCCAGGGGACCCTCCAAACATGAGTTTTTTTTGAACGGCTTGACTTAGCGTGCCAGTGTTTTATATCAGTAGATTTTTAACGGACGAATATTTTGACATAATTTGGGGGTACCTCTCCATGAACTCCCCTCCCCCTGATAAACCCCCCAAAATTCAATTTGCGAATGGCTAAAGCTGGGAAGCTAAATGTTTTTAACAATATTTAATATTAAACAAATATTTTGACATAGTTTAGGGTACCACTCCCTCGGAAAACCGAAAATTGGACCACTCCTAAATCAATTTCTTCAAATCATTTGTTAGAGAGCTAATTGTTTTTAATATTAAGTCTCTAAAAATAAATATTTTGGCATGGTTAAGAGGTGACACCCCTCCCCGGGAACCCCCAAATACATAGATTCCCCAAATCTTTATTTTTCATTTAAGCTAAAACAGTTTTTTAGTAGATATTTGTAAGACAAAGAATTAGAAATACAAATAGTCGTCTGTTCGAGATAGAACTTTAGAATTGTTGTAATTAAGGCAAAAACATAGATCTGGGACCAATACAGTGCAGAGTGTCTTATGTAAATAAATAAATAAATAATATGAACTAGACATTACTCGATAGCTTTGTACGCATTTTGAATTTACGCTTGAGCTACGATATATGTATTTATAGTACTGATGGTGGAAGCTTTAACAGACAAATTGTTGTTGATCACTTAAGATTTTGGTTTAGCACGTAATTTGATATGATAGGATTTTCATTGAGTTATTAAGATTTTTCAATTTGTTCAATATACATTTGGGTCGCGATCCATGCTTTGAGAAACGCTGGCTTAACCTGACGGGTTATTTTTTTTTTAGCATCAGAAACAATGACGTTGATATTTTTTGACATTGATTGGGATTTCTACTTTTCTGGAGATTCCATAATCAGATATTTTTGAATAATTGCTGATTTTACAGTAGACAAAAAGTACTTTTGAGCGTCACAGCATTAGCTACGCGTCGATCGTTCACTGGGTTTGCTGGCAAACTCTCATCTAGTTATTATTAGCGCGTGTTATCAATCAAAATCAGACAGTAAGTTTTAACTCCACGGAATGCCTTAGCCGGGATCGATCTTCATGTAACAATATACTTTTTCATCTAAATTCAAAGTAAAGGCGAAAGGTCATTTGAATATCAAGGGAAGCAATGAACACAATAGATTTTCAGGCTTCTTGCTTAAGGCGTGAGACCCAGTGATAACCAACACAATTTTACAAGGCTAATTAATAACTTATGTTTCGGAACTCAATCCAAATGTTTCATTCTTGCTAGGCAGTAGCAACATACTGATCTGTGCTTGGAATAACATGTAGAATGGCGTATACAAAACAGTATTTTGATTCAACATAGTTGCAGTAAAAACAATGAAAAGTTTTAAGCTACATTACAATTGTAATTACATTTTATTCGCCAAGTTGTCTTGGCCAGGAGACAGCGAAGGAAGGGACTTACCATCTTCGAGTCAAGCTACCACCTGTCTACCACACATGGTGGAGGCTTCACACTATTCCTTTAATTGCTGAACGTCAAGAGGAAAGCTATGAATACCAATTTTCAAAGTCTTTGATTTGACCCGACCGGGAATCAAACCCCAGCCTACCGCTTAGTAGCAGACGCTCTATCCACTCGACCACTGATCGGTACAAGTAAGTACTGACCTGCACAATATCCAAAGAAACACAACACTGTTTGAAAAAGTGCGTGATTTTCCAGCACAACTATGAAAGCGTGAACGATATAAAGATACATCAATAAAATCTGTAAAAAGGTGCAATTAAAATCTGTATCATATTCCAGAATGAAATATGCCACTCGTTTTACTATTCAATTTCATATAATTTAAAAAGAAATCTAAATAAGTCATACATCATAACAATGTTGCAATTATAGATAATTATATAACGTTAATTTTGTGAACGCCGGCTGTGACGTGTTCATTTGATGCTCACACCAAACGTTTATTCTCAGAGGTTCAAGTTTATTTCACCGAACGCTGCAAAATATTCGCTGCTAGGAAAGAGCGAAAAATCAGTTGGTATTTGGTAATCGAAATCAACTGTAACTGTACCAAAGCAGCAACATTACTTGAAGCTTCAGAAATACACTTGAATAAACATAATAAAGTAACTAATCGAAGACAACATAAGCACCAAGTCGGCAGCGTGGCCGTAAGGGTAAAGGCGTCGTTTTTACGACGACCTCGATCGCATGATCTAGGTTCAACCCGCACCCAGGTCACGTGGTTGCGTCCTTGGATAAGGCGCTTTACGATGATTATCTCTGCTTGGTGGCTTCGAACCAAGCAGCATATTTACGTGGAAAGAAGTCAAACGTCAACCGGAAAGCTTGGAACACGGTCAACTCCTAAGCGGGTGAGGATTCGTCCAAAATAAAAGCACCACCGTCGTTTCCACGTGAGTGGAGGATAAATATGGACCAATCAAACAACTAATCTATTATAAGAAACCGCTTCTTATAGCAAGCATTGAATAAAGCATACAGAAATGGACAACTGCAGTGTTGGTGCAACTTCAAAACCATGAAGGCATCATCTAACATTTGAGCCATCAGCTCACTACATTTTCCACTTACACGTATTTACCTGTCGCTTCTCTGTAACCAAACATTTTTGCGAAAGATAGTTTAGTAGCTTCATATTTTTCAACTGCATGAAAGCAATCCTTAAACATACTCCACGAACTAAAGGAAACGTAGATAGTGCCAAGACACATAAATATGCAAAATGAAATAAAATAACGATGATTGAAATGTCCAACGCAATTATTCAACCAAGCTGCAATTAAAAAGACCAATTTTATTCTTTATGTATAAAAATCAATAATCAACGAAGTGAAAACATGTAGCAGTGCCTACATGAAGACGGGTAACACTGTTTTTTAGGACGCATTAGGACCCGTCTTTACAAATCGATACTTTTTTAAGACGCTATCAAAAATCAACTTAAATCTAGTTCGTTTAATTAAAAAGTTTAATTGGAATTCAATTAAAATCAACTAAAATCTTGCATGTAATAAAGAATTAGAAGCGAATTCATGCGGTAATAAATGCAGTACCGGTACGTACTACAATACCTACCTCTCTGTCCTAAACAAAGTTTTAATCAAATCAAATCTTTCATTATACTCGCTGTAATACGTCGAAGCGTGTAACGAGTTCGCGGGGCCCATCTCCGCGTCATTGCGCCCGGGCAACACAGCTCCTTTCGAAGAAATGTTGCAGCGGTGGTGAACCGTTGGCAACACTGCGTTCGATTTGACTGGAATGAGAGTTGAAAAAATCATTCGAAATCTGGTTAGTTTCATTAAAATCTTCAAACTAAAGTGATGTGAAGTTTGAAGATAAATGACTCAGTATCATAATTCACCGCCAATTTTTAATAAATTCGTCCTAAAACATCTCCCTCTTAAAAAATGTGCAGCGTCCAACAACAGTTTAAAAAACGTCCTAAAAAAAGTTTTAAAACTTTTTTAGGACGCTGTACCTTTTCTAGGACGGAGATGTTTTAGGACGAATTTATTTAGAATTTGCATTGAATTTTATTTGCTGGCAGGTTTCTGATGCTGAGTCTTAATCTTCAAACTTCGCATCACTTTAGTTCGATGATTTCAATGAAACTTACAACATTTCGAATGATTTTAATAGCGTTTAAAACTTTTTTTAGGACGAAGGTTTTTTAGTTCGTACCGGTACTACATTTAATTGAATTTCAACTAAATTTTTAATTAAATAAACTAGATTTGAGTTGATTTGTGAGTGCGTCCTAAAAAAAGTATCAGTTTGTTAGGACGGGTCCTAATGCATCCAAAAAAAAAGCATTACCGATGAAAGATTACATGTAAAAGAATATAATGTTCATAATTTGCGACTTTGCTCACATTTCTTTGATAAAAGACACTACAAATCCCGTAATAGAGAAGTTAAATACAGCAATATTTGTAAAACTATACTGTCAAAGCAACTCAAACTATGCTTAAAACTTGCACACAATTAATCAAAATATCTTGCATTAGAAACCAGACCATATTAAAGCCTTAGGAGGCTAGGCCCACAGCTATTCAAGGGACATTCAACATGATGCTCTTAAAAGCATGTTCAGTATTACCTGCATCGGCCGTAAAACTAAATGAGCATATTTACAATTAAATTTTCAAGCTGCTGTTGTGGTGAATTGCTTGCTGTATGGCATGAAATGACCTAATTTGCAAATAAACACATCATTGCTCATCAAGTAAAACTAAAATCAGCTCTTGAATCAAGTACAGTCAAGTTTATTTTACAAGCAAAACAAAAAAACTGGCAGAACATAGTAAGCAGATTTAACATATGAATATTGTAAAATAATTAATTAAACTTACGACAATGATGATCCATTTTTAATTGACATGATTTGCATACATTACAATGATGAGTACGAGGTGGTTTGGGAAAAAAACACTTTTTGCACACACAAGTAACTGGAACTCCAAGAACTTCCTGTAATATTTAAGAAACTTAAACAATTTATCTTTGCTTGTGCAACTATTTTAGATTACTACAGAACAGCTTTAAAACTAATAAAAAACAAAACGGCAAAATATTTTGGGAAAGTGAATATCAAATTATCAATATTGAACTATTATACATCTAAAACTTGCAGAGGTATGAGCTATGTTAAAATTTTAATTAGGGTAATGCACATAAAGCTAGAAATTATACATTAAACTAGTACAGTAAAAAACCACATCTGACATTCTAGATTCAAAAGCCAGCAACACTACCACAGTCATTTACCTTTGAAGGAGCACCAGATTTTGTTGTCACAGCTTTGAAGTAATGAAAAGAAATCATGACAAGTAGATAATGTCCATAGATAAGATGGATATAAGCATAAATCGAATAGTAGTTCTCCAACACAATTGGCATAATACAAATATAAAATAAAACCACAACAGTTGTGATTAAACCAATGACAAGAGTGACAAACACCTGAAAATATAACTCCTAATTACTAATGACTGCCCAAATTGAGAATCTTTGTAGCCAAGTTACATCGTGACAACAGCCTAAAGTGTATTGTTGTAGGCTTTTTGGTTATTTGTTGGCCCAGCTATAACAGTATTTACAAAGTACATGACTATCCTGGTTATCTTGATTTAAAAGTATATACTGCTACACTGCCAGAAGTTCGATTAATATAAAACTGTACCAATGGTTTTGTAGTTAACGTTAGATGCATGCCATATAAATGCGTAAAAAATTGAAAGATATTTAATAAGAATTCTTGCTCAAATACTATTTATATACTATAAATGGTCATTTGTCATGATAATAATATACTTGTAGTCGAACCATGTTTTGAATAAAACACAATCAAACTGAGGGTTTTTATAAGGCAGATGCTGCTGCAACCAGTGCCATCGCCAGAGCAACAGAAGTGAGAAGGCACTAGCTGAAAGTGGAGAGGAACTAAGACAAACTAAACATTTGCACATAAAAAGTGATATTTTACTCTGCAAATTATGCGCTATTTTAACAATTTTGTAAGTTATTCATGTCTGAAAAAAAGTGACGTATAAGGATGGCAGTGTTTCTTAGCTCGTTTCGTATCCGGCCCATATACTCGCTTGAAAAATTTGTCTGCAGCAGAAAATGCGACCAGAAGCATAACTAGGATTTTGCTAAGAGGGAGGGGGCATAAACCAAACGTAAAATTTTTTTTTGCACAAAACTTGACTGATTTAGGCCCTGTGCTGGACAAAGTGATGCAATTCAAGCCTATCACAGAGGGGCCTGAGGGGCAGAGTCTTCAGCCTCTGGGCGATTTGTGCAATTTTGCGGCAAAAATAGCGATTTTAATGCCATTTCAAACACATTTTGCCCGTTTTTGAAGCCATATGAATAGCTACAGTAAATTGCTAAAAGTCAGAAGTCATTAAAGCATTTCAAAGAATTAAATTGCCTAGCCCTTCTGCCCCCCTTATACTTCAGGTCAAGTCTAAAGCAAGGCTGAAGCCCCCATAGCCTCTTTTCCCTGGTTGCGCCACTAATAGAGACTTAAAAAAATCATGAGTGTGCCGAAACAAAAAACAAAAACAGCTGGTTTTTTAAAAAATGTTTTTACATATTGTTTCAGGTCATAATCACTAATGAAGTACAGGTACCAATTCGGTAGGCTTACATCTATCTTCCGCGACACATCCACTAAGACATGTTAATAAAACAGACTGCATCACATTTATGTACAGCAGTTGGTTGGCAGCAATTTTATGAAGAATCGAGAAAATGTCAAACGAAATGAGAATTACGTTTGAACTTTATTATTCCTTTTTCTATTATTGTCTGCTGTCTTGTCGTTTTGTGATGTTCCAAAAACATAGTCTGAGTAAACCGAAATGGGGGAGCACAAGAGCACTCGTTAGGGGGGGGGCATGACTCCCCATAGCGATAGCACTGGCTGTTATGCTATGTGAGAATAAGAAAATTGCTATCCTACCCTAACCCCAACCATAAACCTAACCCAAACTCCAACCCTAGTGTTAATCTGTAATCCTAACCAAAACCCTAATGATAATTTAAAAAATAAGAAAGAGTAAATGAGCGCTCACTCTTTTCTCTGTTATTCTTATTATGGTTGTTACAAAACGTAACACTAACCACTTCCTTTTTATAAATCAAATATGTGATATTCTAACAATTAAGTCGTAATAAGTCAACTATATGACAAAATCTGAAATATCAGATATGCTAGATTGATCTGTTGATACCTGTTTCAAAAAATGACTCAACTGCATCTGCCATTTCATTGCTGATTGCAAAGGTTCCATTAAAAAAGTGCTAACCCCAGCCTGGCCAGTGGATGTTAAAAATTGAAATGTCTCAACTGGTAAACATGAACTTCAATGAAAGATTGCTCATGAAATTAGAACTATCAGATCAATTTGAAACTAGACACTTTAAGCCATCTGTTGCATTTGTAGATCTCCCAAGCTTCTCTAAGACATAATCTTTCAACTTAGCAGTTAAACTTACAAGTTTTTTAAGTTATGACTTAGGTTAAGCACATAGGTGGGCAAGTTAATGCAAAACGTTAGCTTTGTTAACCACTAGTCCGTTAACAAACTTCATACCTCCGTTAACGTTAATCCGTTATTTTCTGCTTTAATTCACGGAAGTTAATAAAGTCCGTTAATTCGTTAATATTTCGCATGTAATTTACATTTCTTTTTGTTCACTTGCTTCTAGAACACATACTGACAATGTTGAGCTGATTGTGAGAAAATATTTATTGCTAAGGTGGTCTTTTTGTGTTTTGGAAGTTACATTTTACAGTCTAATCTAATTTCAAGATAAAAATGTTCAAATGAACAAATGAATCTGCGATTGGAAAATGTTTGGAAATTGCGAACAGCGATAATTAATAGACATATAAGGCTGCAGCTTATTATTTGCCACAAAAAAGAGCTCCTTCTATAAAACTCGTGCTAATATGCAACAAGTGTTACCAGTGCAAACTGGTTTGTACCAGTACAATGAATGAATGGTGCAAGATATTAGCTATGAAAACCTTAACGGAAGTTAACAGAACTTAAACGAAGTTAATTTAGTCCGTTAACATGAAAAAACTTTTTAACGGATTAACAAGTTAATTAAAAAGTTAGTTTTGTTATTAACGAACTTGTGCCCACCTATGGTTAGGTATCATTACTACAGTATTGACAAGCCTGTAGAGGTAGGAGATACCATAAATCACCATAAAATGGCTGCTTAGTAATCCAGCATTGTGTTGGGGTTGTAGCATGTGACATTTTATTGCTCTTGTTTTTACATTATCTGAAGAAAAAACCTGGCTATTAATAGCACAAACTAACTCCCTTAAAAATAAAACGGAACAAATTGCTAACATCTGACACATTGCTAATCTGGTATGCTTAATTTGAAATCGATAAAACTGGCAAAGAAAGCATTAAATCTGAAATCACTTACCACACCAAACCATCGAACAACAAATTGAACAATATAAAAGAGAGGTTCAAATGCAGTTTCAGCACATGTGTCAATAGAGTTAAAAGTTAATGATCTGTAGCACAGTTTGATGTAATCCCATCTCTGTTTCAATCTTGTACAATCACATGAACAACGAAAATGTATTTTAGCCATCCAATACAATCCAACCTGTTACCTGTATTGCAAACAAAAAATATAAGAAGTGCCAACAAACTTTGGCCACTGGAAAGCATAGGAGAAAAATGAAAAGGAAGTGGCTAGGCCTATTTATTTTGCCTCTACTGTAGTGGCGAAATAGTATTTTTGTCCCAGTGTTAGGATTAAGGTTAGAGCTATTTTGACCCTGGAGGCAAAATAGCATTTAGAGCTATTTTAGAACGACATGCACTGTTGCTACTGTTGAGAAAAACACAATTTTAATTTAAACAGTTTGATCAACAACAAATATTTTTTTCCAACAATTTTTTAATCTTTAAAGTACAGTTTGGTACCAATACTTTTTGATGACTTTGAACAATTTTATTTGAGTTCAAAAAGATTAGTTTTTACTTTTAGAGTTTGAGTACAGCAAAAAGATTGAGTTTGCAGCCCTGGCTCTAGCCCTTAGTTAACACTTACCGGTACTTGAGCACCTCAACCATTAACTATCAAAATTGAGGTTAACTGATGCTGAACTACAGAAGCCTATTCTCTTTACCTTATAAAGCTTCAGTTAGACAGTTGCCCCCAAAAATAAGTTTGCTGTTGGCACTAGAATTATAATTTTCTATTTCAAGGTTTGGAAAGGAAGCCTACAGTAAGATTAAATTGTTTTGACTAATTTATTCATTTGAAATACAACACAATGGTGCTTGATTCACATCCAAGCACACTTACATGTGAGGCAAAATACACACAGAAAGCAAAAAAGCGTTACAAACCAAACAAGTTAGTATGTTAAATTGGCAATATTATGGAGATCAAATTTGTGAAGACATCGTTTGAAAATAGGTAAAGTTTCAGCACTTATGATACTTTCGGCAAGATTGTTCCATATATTAACAGTGCGATTGAAGAAAAAATAACGATACTGCTCGTGTTTAGGATAAAATAAAGTTTCAACTGCAAAAGAATGTTGACGTAAATTGTATCTACTTTTGCGAAGTTTGAAAAGCTCATAAAAATTTAGATCACACAGGTTATGACTAGGGTTGTACAAAGTAGAATTTCGAATCCTTGAGATTCGAATCTCTGGAGAAACAAATCTCAAAACGCATTTTTTATCGGGTAATTGGATTCGAAAAAAAATCTTTTAAAGCGCCGCCAAAACGCGAAGAGTGGTTCATATTATGCAATTTTAAGCAACCTAACTCTCTAGCTGCATTTCATTGATAGTGCATTGCTCTTAAGCAAGCGTGCACGCACTCAAGAAGAGACTGCTGTCTAACTTAGTCAGGAGTCAGGATTGTGTTTTTTGAATTTTTGCAATAAAACTGTATTGTCACAATTTGCAATGACTTATTCTAGAATAGGATTCGAAATTCTAGATTCGAAATGTCTATTCTAGAATTATTCTAGAATACTGCATTATTCTACTTTGTGCAACCCTAGTTATGACATATTTTGAACATCAGAATAAGGTCAAATTCCAAACGGCGATATTCTAATGAATTAATACTAAGCTTAGATAAGCGATCACTATATGAATTAAAACTAATTTTACCTTGAATACAAATATGACGCGTAAAATTCTATTGAACAGATTTAACACGATTGATGTTTTTGTGCAAAAAGGGACTCCAAACAACAGTGTTGTACTCGAGTTTGGGTCTGATGTAAGTGGTGTAGGCTTTGAGCAAGGTCCATATATTTTAGGATGAAAAAGAATGCAAAACTTGAAAAGCACACATTGAAGCAACATTGTAAATGTGACTAACATGTCATGACCATTTGAGATTATCTGACACATGTATACCCAGATCTTTGACAACAGAAACAGATTTGATATCATAAAAACCTAGATTAAATATATTGTGAGCAGGCGGTTTGTGCTTGCAAGCAATAGTTAAATGTTCACACATGGAAGGAGCTAGAGAAAGTTGTCAATCATTAACCCAAGCAATAATACTATCTAATGCAGTTTGCAACTCATGTGGTACATCACTGAACAACTTAGCATTGTCCGCAAAAAGATAAATCCCATTAGAGTAGTACGAATTAATGAAGCAGCATTTACTAAGTCATCAATATATACAACAAAAAGTAATGGCCCAAGGACACTGCCTTGGGGAACACCACTGTACACTTCCAAAGTAGATGAAAACGAATTGTTGACACATACTTTTTCATTATGATTACAAAGAAACGCATTAATTCATTTAAGTAAACTGCCACTAACACCAAAAGAATTTAGAACAGAAATAAGCTTAGAATGGCTAACCCTGTCAAAAGCTTTGGCTGTATTAGTGTAAATGATATCCACTTGGTCATTATTGTCATGTTTAGAAAACCATTTGTTAAGGACAGGAAGTAATTGTGAGTAAGAAGAACGACCAGGTAGAAAGCAGAACTGATTAACAGAAAGAAGATTGTTAGAGTGAAAATGATGAAGTAATTTATTAGCAATAATATGCTCCAAAACACCACATAAGACACAGGTGAGAGAAATTGGATGGTAGTTCCCAGGATGATCCTGAGAGGCTTTTTTATGAATGGGTATAACAATAGCAGATTTCTATTGAATAGGGAGTGTACCTTGCGAAAGACAAAGAGAGAAAAGTAACCATAGCATGTTTAGGATAGAAAAGAAAATCCTTTCCCAAAAGTTAGCAGGAATACCATTTGGAGATCTAGAAAGCTTATCTGGAATCAAATGTATGGCTTGAGTAATGTCTTCTGAGGAAATATCAATGTAACGTATCCAGTTTTCGGGCACGACAGAGCAATTCAAAGATAAGCTTTGGCCATTGTCTATCAGAAATACCTTTTGAAAGGTCAAATTAAGAAGGTTGGCTTTTTCCACATCAGTTTCTGCAAGTGTGTCATCATCAGATTTCAGAGGAGGTATACAAGCATGTGATTTTAATTTATTCTTGGCAAAACCATAAAATTTGGCAGAGTTGGGGTTTTCACAGATAGCATTTTCAATTTTGTCACACCATAGTTTCACAGCTTGATCATAGTTTTTAGAAACTTCTTTGTAGGCAGCCCTGTTGACCTAGTAAAGTCTTTTCTTTAAGTAGGTGCCGAACATTGTAGGGGATAGCAGGCTTAGAATGGATAGGTTTAGGTGGAACATGGTGACCAATGGATAAATTTGACTTTGTCAATAATGGTATCATAAAGAAGTTGAACGTCATTATTGCAGCAAGAGACAACAGCATCCCATTCCTGACAAGACAATTCATCACAGATAGCAGTATAGTTAGCGGATTTGAAATTGGGCATATGCACATGCTTACGAGAAGTAGAAGAAAACTGAATCCTAAATGAGATAATAGAATGATCACAAGTATACGAAAAAGGAGCACAAACCTCAAAGGATGAGTAAGGTTGAGCTATGAGAGTTGCACAGAAGGAGATCAAGAATGTTACCGCTATTATGGGTGGGTACACATATATGCTGAACAAGGTTGAGATCATTACACAATTCAACAAAGTAGTCATGAGCGGAATTACCTACACTAACGGGAATACTCCAGCCAATATATACATTGGGCAAGTTGAAATCACCACAAACAAAGTGAGGAAAGCAAGTAGTATGGCAGTCACCAAGACACTTACAGGCATAATAAAAATTATTATAAGAAACAACAGTGCTGAAAGGAATATACGACTAAAAGCAGGTAAAACGTAAGCAGTTTTTATTAGCAAAAACATTTGTGACAAAATTGAAAAAATAACTTTGATACAGTAGTCTTAGCAAACATTGATTCAAAAGGGCTAAGAGTAAGACTATTGTCTTTGCTTAGACACGTGATTACCCAAGAAAAAAAAATGAGGTCAATATCTACAAAAAACAAAGCCCTGCTACATTAAGAAAAAATTGCTTCGATATTTTTTTTCGTTTCAGCATTTTCTTCTTGATGCCTCATAAACTTTTTACGTGAAGTTTTGCAATGGTGTTATAATAATAATAATAAAAGTCTTATGCCTCTATGAGCATCTCACATCATAAACAAACTATCATTTCACATATAGTTGAAGAAAAAAATAAAAAATAAACTAAACACTTGACATTAAAAGCAGTACTTGCACTAATGATTCCCAGTATTTGTACTTAGTTATAGCATATTAAAATAATAAAATAATGTAGCCACAAGCTTATCGGGCATATACGAAATCAGTCAAAAATTATATACTACTATTTTATTTATCAAAATCGATTTTACCCCAGCGGGGCATCATCAGTTAGATCTAAAAACAATCAGCGTATACTTTAAAACCAAAATGATCATAAAACCTATAAATAGACTATAACATCAATCAAATTGAAAAGAACATAAAATGGACTTTAATAACAGCGAAATTAAAGAAAATATAATACTGTATATAGCAAAACCTCTTTCGCAAAGCAGATATATTGAAAACCTTGTTTTATCTACACCAATACAACATCAGAAAAAAACTATACAAAAAAGTTGTTAAAAATAATAAACCCCTACAAAAAAAATATAAATTTTTTTTCAATTATAAAAAGCATTGCTAAGCAACCAAAAAAGTAAACATATCTCCAAACCTTAAAATGTAGAAAACAAATCTTTTTTCAAAAAACGGGTGGAATTGGAAAAGAAAACATTGCCAAACTCTTATGTGATTTTCAACCAAAACATGGGCTCAAACAATTATAGCACATTAGGTCTTAAATTACACTGAATTCATAGGAGATACATGAAGATAAGACACTTATTTAAAATACTAGTCATATACATTAATGAGATAGGACACTTATTTGAGATAGTAACCACATGCAATATAAAAGAGACATTTTGGGAGAAAATTGCAAAACCAGTTGTATAAGTACCAGAGTACAATAAAAGCACAAACTGCATAAAATATGCTCATATCAGAACACTTTTAACACAAACACTTATCACATCAGTCTGATTTAAAAACTGAGATGTGTCAGCTATATTCCGTCCATATATGGCCCAATCCCTAAGTAGTAGAACCAATGAAATGGCAAGTACTGTAGCAACTTCAAGACAAAGAAATCAATGATTAGAATTAAACAAGAGAGGTAAATTATATCTAAATGCGCTAAAAAATTTTGTATGAGAGTTCCCAATACTGACCATGAGTTATGAAAATTGACATTGCAAAACTTGTCTAAATGCTTTTTGAAAGTAGTAACACTGGAAGCATTTCTAACATGTACAAGCAACCTGTTGTAGTATTTCACAACTCGATTGGCAAAAAAATTAACCAAAGGAAAATTACTTCTACGTATCAGATGGTTCGTGTGAGAAGATAATGTAAACCAGTCTCGGCCATAATCAGTAAATCCATTGACAATTTTAAAGGTTTCTATTAGATCACCACGCATTCTTCGCTCCAACAATATAGTCAATTGAAGCTCATTTAACCGGGCATTGTAGGATAAATCTTTAAGACCACTAATACTTTTAGTGGCAAGTCTTTGAATGGACTCAATGTTGAGAATTGTTCACCAACTGCCATGTTTTGGTAAGGGTGCCCACACCTGAGTGCAATACTCTAAATGTGGTCTAACTAATGTAGTGTAGACCTTCAGTATGACAAATTTTTCTCTTGAAGTCAGTGTTCTTAAAAGCCACAGCAGAGTTTTCTTTGCTTTGGAAACAACTAGATTGATATGGTTATGAAAATTTAGTTTTGAATCAAACACCACCCCAAGGTCCTTCCATGTTTCCAGTTTTTCGAGAGGCTGTTCAAAAAGGCAGAAGTCATTTCCACTAAGTTGAGGTAATTTTGCACTACTGAAATGCACTGTCTTACATTTTGACATATTGAATCGTAGCAACCATGTTTCTTGCCAATATTCAAGTGAATGCAAATCGTGCTCAATATCAGTATATTGGTTGGGATTGACTATTATTTTTATGTCATCTGCAAACATTTTTGAAACTGACATCAGCATAAATGGGATGTCATTGTCATAAATTAGAAACAATAACGGCCCAAGTACAGAGCCCTGGGGTACACCTGACAACACCTCTTTTGGTTCAGATAGGACACTGCCAATCTTGACGCGAATTTGTCCGTTTCTAAGAAAATCACTAACGATGTTGACTTATTTATCAAGTTATCACTGATGCCCATATTTGCCATTTTGACCAGAAGACGTTGATGGGGAACACTATCAAAAGCCTTGCTAAAGTCTAAATATATTACATCACATTCACCTTCAGTGCTAAGAATGGAGTAAATTGTATCTAATGATTCCAAGAGATTTGATGTACAGGATTTACCAAAACAAAAACCATGTTGAAGTACAGAAATTTTATTAAGAATTTGATACAAAATATGGTCTCTAATTATATCTTTTGATACAATTTACATAACATGCATGTCAAAGATATTGGCCGATGATTTTGAGCACAATGCTAGAAGCCACCCTTGTGTATTGGAATAACATAAGCAATTTTCCATATTGAAGAAATTTTTTCACAGTTTAGGCAGAAAGTGAAAAGTTTTGCAACAGAATCAATAAAGAAATTATTGCCAAGTAGACCTTTCAGTACTTTGGACGGTATTCCATCAGGGCCTGGGGATTTGTTTGTATTCAAAGTTTTGAACACCTCACAAACTTCATCAGGTGTAATAACTAGATCTTGTTCATGTGACAGTTTGGTTATGCAGTTATTATGATAACAATCTTCTTGCAATGGGCCAGACTCGAGTACAACACTGTTGTTTGGAGTCCTTTTTTGCACAAAAACATCAGTCGTGTTGAATCTGTTCAATAGAATTTTACGCGTCATATTTGTATTCGATGTACAATTAGTTTTAATCGATATAGTGATCGTTTATCTAAGCTTAATATTAATTCATTAGAATATCGCGGTTTGGATTTTGACCTTATTCTGATGTTCAAAATATGTCATAACCTGTGTGATCTAAATTTTTTATGAGCTTTTCAAACTTCGCAAAAGTAGATACAATTTACATCAACATTCTTTTGCAGTTGAAACTTTATTTCATCCTAAACATGAGCAGTATCGTTATTTTTTCTTTAATCGCACTGTTAATATATGGAACAATCTTCCCGAAAGTATCATAAGTGCTGAAACTTTACCTATTTTCAAACGATGTCTTCACAAATTTGATTTCCATAATATTGCCAATTTAACATACTAACTTGTTTGGTTTGTAACGCTTTTTTGCTTTCTGTGTGTATTTTGCCTCACATGTAAGTGTGCTCGGATGTGAATCAAGCACCATGGTGTTGTATTTCAAATAAATAAATAAATAAATATTCAGCATTTTGAAAAACTGAATGAAAGTGAGATAGCCTACTAGTATGTTAGCAGTTTCCATAGATGATTGTGATAGCTTCCCATCACTATCATGCAGTCTGCAGAGATGAGATTTTTTAGACTTGCAATTCAGATAATGATAAAGAGGATTGGAATTGTGTATTAGGCTCTTAACAATTTTGGTTTCAAAAGGTTTTTTTGCTGAGACCTCAACAGCATGAAAAGTTTGCTGTTTGCTTGTTGCAACACAGTAGTTTCTCAAGGAAGGATTTACATTAAAATTTTGCCAAGCTTTGTGTTGTCTTTTTCTTTTCGATACCAAATTAGTTTTGAGTTGTTCCACGGATGGCTTAAAAGTTGATTAAATGCTGATGAAAATTTTCAACATGATTTTGTCATAAATATTGGTTATTACCACAGAAGCTTGTATCACAAATAGGCTAGTATTACCTTTGTAATAAAAGTATTCACAAAAACCGTGATATCTTTTATGGCAAAATAGCCTAGTGTGGATTTTTTTTCACGAACACCATTGCAAAGCCTCATGAAAAAAGGTTGGCTGACTGGCTGATGGTTTGATATGATCGTAGAACAGAACAGACATACCGTAATAATTTATACGGTACCGGTACTGTTCACTGTTTAGTACCAAGTACCTAGGCTACCGCTATCCTGCCAAAATGACTTGCTTAGTTCATGGGCGTCGGCAAGAGGGGGTCATGACCCCCTCTGGATCTTCACACACTCTCTCTACAACCTACCAAATTTCAAAACTTCTTCCATTTTTAGTATATACAGTACCTGTATGTAGTTTATACTGGCTCTGGAATGTTGATCTGCAGTGTAGGCTACCGCACAAAATTCTAGATCTATCCGAAGTTAGGATACTGCACTGTATACCCTGTATACCTATTTTCTGTCTGAAGTTGGTCAAAAGTTATTTCTAGGCCTTGAGTTAACGCTACAGCAGTTAAATCAGTTTTTGAGCTCAAGAAGTGCACGTGTGCACTGCACTTCTCTGGTGCACATGTGCACATTGCCAACGCACGTGCACTTGCGATGTGCACATGCACTTATAGGTGTGCAACTGTGCATGTTCATTTTTGAAGTGCACGTGCACATCTCAAACGTCTTACACTGTGGTCTTACATCAGTTTCATGCACGAGTGTTGTTCGTGCACTTTTTAGAAGAGAGAGACTAGTAGGCCTGCTGAAGCGTCTCGCGTGCACGTGCACGTGCACACTTCAGAAGAGACTCAAGAGAGTAGAGAGGTTGCTAAGGTGAAGCGTATAGCAAGCACACAGTTGAAGAGAGGCATTAGATGGCCTGATGGCTGATGCAGGATGGTAGGCCAGGCTGCAGAAGTAGAACTAGATTTTGAGCACAAAAAGTGCACATGTGCACTTCTAATTCTACCTCTTCTCAGGCTAGGATATTGTAAGTTGGTTAGAGATTGGGAAAAGCAGCTTCAACCTGTTGTGTTGACTGCCCAGAGCTGAAGAGAAGAGAATGCAGTCAAGTACCGTAAGTTATGGGTAATTACCAGTATTCACTTTTAGTATTCTTGTAACAGTGCACTAGGCTACCGGTAGTCTTGTACTGTAGTTAATGAGAGATTGAAAAACGTAGCTTTAACCTGTTATACTGTAGTGATAACTCAGAATTGCCCAGAGCTAAATACAAAAGAATGCAGTCAAGTACCGGTACTTTTTTCATTTTTTTTCATTTATTTATTTTTTTTCATCAAGCACAGGGACTGAATTATGCGCATTACACAAGCAGTTATACAGTTTCGAGATAAATTATGTGCATTAGACACAGTTCTTGATGACAACAGGGGTCAGACATACAAGTGGCGGTGGCGCCACCTCCAAGCTCAGGTGGCGCCACTTGCAACTTCAGGTGGCGCCACTTCTAAGTTTAAGTGGCGCCACCTCTTAGTTTAGGTGGCGCCACTTGCAGCTTCAGGTGGCGCCACTTCTAAGTTCAAGTGGCGCCACCTCTAAGTTTAGGTGGCGCCACTTGCAGCTTCAGGTGGCGCCACTTCTAAGTTCAGGTGGCGCCACCTGAAGCTTCAGGTGGCGGAACTAAGTTTACAGGTGGCGGTACCAAAATCACAGGTGGCGGTACCAAAATTTATTCGTACCGCCATCTGAGAATTGAAGTGGCAGTTGAGATTTGAGTTTGTTGATTTATTTATCAACTCACAAGGCTAAACTGAGAAGCAATGGAAAGTGAATGTTAGAAATTCTAGAAGATAGGCTAATGTTTAATGAAGCAGTGAAGTGTTTAAGCAGTTTTATTGGCATAATGTGTAGGCTAATGCTGAATGAGGATGAATTGGGAATTGACTAGGCCTATGCAAGTAGATTTCTTTAGCTGGTACTGGTCATAGGCATATCTTATTACCGTATTTTTAGGGGGTGAGGTATCAGTAGTGTGGGACACAGAGTTATTTGGAAAACCTGTGGCAAATGCCTTTCTACTTTTACCGTACTTGTGGGCCTGTACTATTGCATTAGTAGGCTACCAGGCTATCGTACTGTATTATTGGTACCCTTTCTAAGTTTCTGGCCATTGTCCAGGCTTTGGTTTGATGAATGATCAAGATAAGAGATACTATTGCCTAGCTTCAGACTTGTACCGGTATTAGTATGGTAGGCTACTTTGTAATGTGTAGCAACTTCAGAAGGTTGAAAGTTAGGCTAGGCTACTGTTCGGAGGCTGAAGAAGTAGAAGCACTTTTAATCATTAGGCGTAATGGTTGATGTGTTAGGCTATCTGTATGGTTGGACTAGGCTTATCCACTACAGTATAGCACTAGGCTTAGCCTATCCACTACAGTATAGGTATGTTTAAATTCAGAAGTAAATAAAATTGGACAGACAGTGTATATACAAGTATTTTTAAATCTCTTGTTTCTTTATTTCAGCTTTACTTCAGAAGCTTTGGCTAGAATTGTTTTCTGAATCTTTTCTGTAACATTTGTTTTTCCCACCATGAATCAGTGACATCTTATAAAAACTTTTCCTGCTTCTCAGCTGATTCCTTGAATTGTTTTTAATAACTGACCAGTGTTTTATTTTATGGTGTAAAATGTAGCCTAATGCTTATAAGTAAATTACCGGTACTGGAAATGAATTATATTGCCCCTAAAACAAAAACGAAAAGACTTTTATTGGTCTAGGCCCCTATCAAAGTAAGGATAAAAGTTCGATACTCCCAAAGTATCACCAAAAAATAAATTTATTGAAAGCTTTTCTCAATTCAGTAGGCTATGTTTCACTGTCAAATAACAAACAGTCATGTAGGAAATAATAATAGCAACTTAATGTGTTATGTAAGATTGTACCTCCGAATACTAGTGGAACAGTGATGTATCTCTGTTTCTCAGCTGATTCATAAAGTTGTTTACGTTGTTGCTTACAACGTATGGTATGATTTTACCTTTTTTTAGTGTGGAAATTTTATTTTGTATAAATTTAAGCTCACTTGAGGTTCAGTTTGTGACATCAGATGTAACTGTAAATGTACTGTAAGTGTAGTTGATGAATTGATGCCCAACAATCTTACCATTACCTACATTGATGCCTGTTAGTGTTTAGATCATAGCTCAGGTGGCGCAATCTGAAGGGTTGGTGGTTTTGAAACAAAGTTGGGGTGGCTGTTGATGTTACAGGTTAATGTAATGTAGTCATGAAGTTAATGTGGATGTTATTGGATGTCAAAATTGCAGTGGATGTAAACTAGTTGAGGTGACGATTTATTAATGTTTAAGTAAATTCTAAAACGAAATCAAACTCACCATTATGGTTGATGTCTGTTCTGT
Organism: Trididemnum nubilum; assembly: GCA_963965965.1. Classification (NCBI taxonomy): domain Eukaryota; kingdom Metazoa; phylum Chordata; class Ascidiacea; order Aplousobranchia; family Didemnidae; genus Trididemnum; species Trididemnum nubilum. Next base: position 37,759,749 of record OZ014485.1, on the reverse strand, counting down.
GTTTAGTGTGAAAGCTCAAAGCTCAGATGGCATGACCCGAAAGATTATGTGGTGGTTAAGAATTTTAGATTTAAGCTGCAGCTTTTATTTACATAGGTTTTTGGTTTGTGTGTAACTTTCAAGATCGTATTTCATTAACTTTTTTCCAAAATTTTGATTTCCCTTGCCCTTTTGCTTTTGGCAGTTCATAGAAAACAATAGAGCTATAAGTGGATGTGACAGTTACAACTTAATAAGTAAACTTAAATATTATTTGTTAAATGTTGGCAGACACTGCGGTAAGGTGTTGCTAAAAAACGAAAATTAATATCGTAGCTGTAACTCCCAACCCTAAATTTCTACAAGTGTCAGACAAAAAAGTTGCAGGTGGCGCCACTTGAAGCTTCAGGTGGCGCCACCTGAAGTTGTAGGTGGCGCCACCTGAAGTTGTAGGTGGCGCCACCTGAAGTTATAGGTGGCGCCACTTGAAGCTTCAGGTGGCGCCACTTGAAGCTTCAGGTGGCGCCACCTGAAGTTGTAGGTGGCGCCACCTGAAGTTATAGGTGGCGCCACTTGAAGCTTCAGGTGGCGCCACCTGAAGTTGCAGGTGGCGCCACGTGAAGTTGCAGGTGGCGCCACTTGAAGCTTCAGGTGGCGCCACCTGAAGTTGTAGGTGGCGCCACCTGAAGTTATAGGTGGCGCCACTTTAAGCTTCAGGTGGCGCCACCTGAAGTTGCAGGTGGCGCCACGTGAAGTTGCAGGTGGCGCCACTTGAAGCTTTAGGTGGCGCCACCTGAGCTTGGAGGGGGTGCCATTTGTATGTCTGACCCGGACCGTGATTTTTTAGACATATATGTTTAGATGCCGCCGATGAGGTGGCCGAGGTGAAAAAATGCCCGAGGTGTAAAAATTTTTTTTTCAAAATTTTTTTTGCAAAAAAAATTTTTTTTTTTTAAATGTTCGGAAAAAACTTTTAAAAAAAGGTTTTTAAATGACAGTTTTTTTTTTCAAAAATATCAGTTTTTTTATTTTTTTTTCAAAAACATGGTTTTCAAATATATATTAAGCTTTTTCCCCCCAAAATTTTTTTTCGAACAAAAAAGTTTTACTTTCATTAAAATGTTTGTATTTTCGACGCTTTTCATGTGACACTTGTCCAGAAAAATTGTCAGAATAGAGAGGGCATAAAAAGGAGTGCCTTTAGGAAAAGATGAGTAGCGATTGGCTGGAAAAGGGTCAATTAGGGTGTAAACTGTACACGAATTTTTTTTTGTCTGCATAGCTGATAGGGTAGGGTTAAAAGTTTTGATAAAAGTGACTTTAAAAGCAGGTAGATAGATGGAAGGAGAGCGGAAAAAGTTTCCCAGAAATTGATTTCATATTGTACTTTTTCCAATCATGAAGAATGTTTTCCACTATATGTTTGTGCACACAAATGATGCTCCTCATCGATCCTTTTCCAGTTAATCACTGTTTGGCTTTTTCCTATGGCGGCTCCTTTTTCTACGCTGTTTGTTCTGTCGATTCTTCTTGACAAGTGTCAGATGAAAAGCTTCGAAAATATTATATAACATTTTAATCCAAGTACTGTAAAACTTTTTTGTTTAAAAAACATTTTTTGGGGGAAAAGGTTTTATTTGAAAAAAAATGTGTTTAAAAAAAAAAACAAATTAAAAAAACACTTACCAAATTTATTCGAATATAAGTCGCATTTTTTTGTACCAAAATATCACCCAAAAAGTCAGGTGCGACTTATACACGAATACATGAAGTGCATTGTATGCCATACGAAATTTTTTGAGGTGTTTCCTTGCTATCGAATTCTACACTGTCTCCTTTCATTAGATCATATCACTTATTGCCTTCCATGCGAGTAGCGTTGCACTTTCAACACTGTCACCTTTTTTTCATGTTCTAACACGTTTAGTTATCATTATTTTATCCACTTACGTTGCGTTGCATCACTTGCCACCTTGATCGGATGCTGATGAGGATGTTCCAGAGGTAAACAGGGCTATTTGAAGATAGTGACAGCAGTGATGACTTCAATGGTTTTAAATTTTTTGTTATGAGATTGCAATGAATGAATAATGTTTTTAAAAATTTTGTCCTGTTTTTCATGTCAAAAATATGGGTGCGACTTATACACGCATGCGACTTATACTCGAATAAATACGGTATTTTTGAAAAAATAACTGTTACCGTATTTGAAACAAAAATTTTTTTCCATGTCTCATTATGGTACCGGTAGATTTATTTTGTTAGAGTGTAAACCAATTGTCTACAGGTACATTGAAAGCATTAGACTAATTTTGTTTTATGATGTGATTTTTGTTTTTCAGAAAAGTATGTTATGGTATCGATAGTAAGCTTAAACAGTTGTTTCTGTTGGCTATTTCGTGCAGTTTATGAAGACTCCCAATGCTAACGCTACAAGTAAATCTAAAAGCTGGATTCGTCATTAGTTATGCAGTGGAGTTTTTGCTTATTGTGCAATGGATTGCTGTGTTGCTTTGCTAGAGAAAGCAAAAAAAACAAAGCACTTTTTGCATGATTTGGCACTATCATCGAAGGATCAGAATTTAGCACAGTACTGTAATACTAGCAGTTGGTTTGAGAAAAAGTCAGCCTCTGAAACTAGATTCATTTTTTTATTCACTAGTGGAGCGCTTATCGATGTTTAGTGCAGCATTTAATGCTTTCGTGAGCATTTTATTAGTTAACACTTTCTTGCGGTATGGCACCAGTACGTTGCGACGATCATGTTTACCTAGGGATTTTTTTGATACTACTGAATCTTTTTTTGATACTACTGAATCGAAATACTCGTGCTAAGTTTTTAGGCAGCACTGCTTTGTACGGAAAATAAACACGCATCACGAGCATTGTTACGTAACAGCGTCATTTAATTGCCTCGCATGATGATTAGAGAGATGGTTAGTACAGACAGCGCCGCTTTCACGCACACTCGCATGCTCGGCCGTGTGTATTGTCACAAATGCAGGAGCGCATGTGTTTGCAAATGCGCTAAAAAAACAGCCACCCGCTCGCCTCACTACTTTTTCGCAAGTCCCACGTGCAAATAAACAATAACGTCACAATTACTTTTGTGATTGCGGAGATGTGGTTACTTTTTAGCAGTTTGCCGGAGACGGGGTCAGACATACAAGTGGCGGTGGCGCCACCTCCAAGCTCAGGTGGCGCCACTTGCAGCTTCAGGTGGCGCCACTTCTAAGTTCAAGTGGCGCCACCTCTAAGTTTAGGTGGCGCCACTTGCAGCTTCAGGTGGCGCCACTTGCAGCTTCAGGTGGCGCCACTTGCAGCTTCAGGTGGCGCCACTTCTAAGTTCAGGTGGCGCCACCTGAAGCTTCAGGTGGCGGTACCAAAATCACAGGTGGCGGTACTAAAATCACAGGTGGCGGTACCAAAATTTATTAGTACCGCCATCTGAGAATTGAAGTGGCAGTTGAGATTTGAGGTTGTTGATTTATTTATCAACTCACAAGGCTAAACTGAGAAGCAATGGAAAGTGAATGTTAGAAATTCTAGAAGATGGGCTAATGTTTAATGAAGCAGTGAAGTGTTTAAGCAGTTTTATTGGCATAATGTGTAGGCTAATGCTGAATGAGGTTGAATTGGGAATTGATTAGGCCTATGCGTATAGATTACTGGTCATAAGCATAGCTTACTGTTTTTAAGGAGTGAAGTGTCAAGAATGTGGGACGCAGATTTATTGGGGAAATCCGAGGCAAATGCCTCTTGACTTTTACTTGTAGGTTTTTACTATTTGTAGGCTACTGTGTTAGTAGTACTGTAGCCTACCCTTTCAGCCTTTCTCAGTTCTGAGTTTCTGGCCATAGTCCAAATCCAGGCTTTGATGAATGATGAAGATAAGCACTTGTATTAGGATGCTACCTTCCTGTGTAGCAACTTTGGAAGATTGAAAGTCACTGTTTGGAAACTGAATAGAAAGAAGTGCTGTTAATTAGTACGGTAATTTTCTAGCCTATGTGTTACCGTATCTGTTAGCCTATCGCTACAAGTGATCTCATCACAAAAAATAGATTTCTTCACAGTGATTTGGCCATAAAGTAGCCTAGGGGTTTTAAAGCAAGATACTAGCTCCGAGGATGCTAGAGTAGCCTAGTTTAATGTCTGCCTTTTTCAGTCAATGCTTGAATTGTAATAATGCAATGGCACAATTGCGATACAATTGCAAGGTAAGCTTTTTTTGTCTTCAGAATGTCGCAATCACTGTGTGACGAGATCACTGGCAACCTAACCTCCATTATGGTTAGACTAGGCTTACGCAATATATCAGATTCAGATATTAGTAGCTCTTGTACAGGGTTAAAAGTTGATGCTGTTTAAAAGCAAAGTAAAGACAAATCGATATCGATAATTCACACAAAAAGCAAAGAATTGTGATACAGTAGGCTACCATAGTTGTTATCAGAATCAAAAAGCAAAGACTGTAAAAGCAACAAAAAGCAAAGATATCAAAAACAAAAAGCAAAAATTAGTAATCCACTAATCGATGCTAAATTGCGAACAAAAATTTATATTCTGTTTTTCACTAGGATGCACTGAAATATTTGCTGTATTGACCATTAAATGTAACTTGTGAGAGGAAAAACTGGTATCATTACTGTAGCCTACTATAAAGGATATGAAAAATATGCTTTAAGGATGGGAAGAGATTTGGCGAATGTTCCATTCGCACAGACATTTTGAAATAAAGCCTAAAAAACTAACCCTTAGCCCTAACCCTAACCTTAACCCCAGTTCTAGCTGTAACCCAAAGCCTAACCTAAACCCTAATCCAAACCTATAAGCCAAGGTGGGCAAATTAATGCAAAACGTTAGCTTTATTAACCACTAGTTTGTTAACAAACTTCATACCTTCGTTGACGTAATCAGTTATTTTCTGCGTTAATTAGCAGAAGTTAATAAAGTCTGTTAATTCGTTAATACTTTGCGTGTAATTTACATTTCTTTTTATTCACTGGCTTCTAGAACACGTATTGATGCTGTTGAGCTGATTGTAAGGAAATATTTATTGCTAAGGTGCTCTTTTTTGTTTTGGAAGTTGCATTTTACAGTCTAATAAAACTCATACAAATATGCAACAAGTGTTACCAGTGCAAACTGTTTTTTACTAGTACGATGAATGATTGGTGCAAGATATTACCAATGAAAACCATAACTGAAGTTGACAAAACTTAACGGAAGTTGACAAAACTCAACGGAAGTTGATTTAGTCCGTTAACATGAAAAAAACTTTTTAACGGATTAACAAGTTAATGAAAAAGTCAGCTTCATTGTTAACGATTAACGGACTTGTGCCCACTTATGCCTATAAGTGTAATAATCAAAATAAAAATTTCCAAAAAAGAGTAACGTCACTAGAATCTTTGTTTATTTAACCATGCGTGTTCCATTCGCCAAGTCACTTCGCTTAGGATAATTATAAAGAGCAAGATGTAGCATAAGAGAAATGAAACAATGTAAGCTTAGGCAGACTCAACCAGAATAAAAGTTAAGTATATATAAAGATTCTACCAATCAATAACCTGTAAACAAAAAGCATAGAAAATAAAAGGCAATAATCCATGGAAAAAATTGAAACAGGAAAGCTAAGCATCTGTGATGATTGATAACCCAAAAGCAAAGAATGTATTATACCAATAGTATCGATTATCGATTACTACCGGTAAACAATATTTCCAACCCTGCTCTTGTGCCTCTTCATCAAAATGCTACTTTTGATTTGAGTGTTGAAGAGCTTCCTTTTCGAGTAAAGAGAGTTAGACCATGAATTGAATACAGACTGACAGAGACTGACATGCAAATTGTTATTGTATTATAGATTTTGCTCAGGATAATACCAGATTAATCCCTTTGCGGGTAGAAGCACTTCAGTTAGCAGGTTTGTAGGTTAGCTAAGTTGATCACAAGCTTAACATCAAAGGTGGAGTCAAGGACACAAGGCTCGAGGCCAAGGACACCAAAAAAATCTGAGGCCAAGGATGGGAATGCTCTAGGTCTAGGACCAAAGACACAATGCGGAAGTGTTCTCCAACTAACAAAATAAACGGTCTTTGCTCAAAATTTTTGCAAAACGCAGGCGATCTCAAAAAAAGGTCTTCGCCCACAAATTCGCAACTTTTCCACAAAATTCAATCGTCAAAATTTTTTTTTTTTTGCAAGTTCTCTGGCGTGTTCCAAGAAAAAACAACATTGCTCATGACCTTGGCCCGTTTTCAACATGTCATAAAATAGTGCTGTCCTCAAGCTGAGGACAGGACATTTTCAAGGACTTGTGTTCAAGGCGAAGGACTTCAAATTGTGTCCTCGAGGACGTCCTTGAGGCCAAGGACTCCACTTCTGCATAACATATTGCATTTTTTTTCAATGTTTAGGTACTATTTCTGCTGTTGTTATACTTGTGAAATCTATGTTTTATGTATTGTTTTTTGCTTTTTCTCTTATGTAGTGTTTGCTGGATTGTAATATATGTTTAAGTCATCCCCAGTTTATTTCTATTGAATTGGTTACATTTGTAATGTTTCTTCTGACTTAATTAATTGCTCATTTGATTAAAATTGCATATTGGTGCAAATAGAATAAAAATAATAAATGCACAAACTTATTCTGATCTGTGGTGCTAGTACTTAGAAGAGTATTTTTATTTAAGGCAGTGGCTATTTTGCCTGCAGAGGCTAAATAGCCCCATGTTATTTTGCAATTAGGAGGCAATATAGTCCTAAACGCTACCGGTATCTTGCCTCCAATGTCAAAATAGCCCTAACCTTAATCCTAAGCTTTACCTCAACCCCAACCGAAACAGAGGGAAAACACTATTTTGCCTCTAAGAGGCAAAATAGCCACTTCCTTTATTTAAATCTGAAATATCAACCCTGATCTTATGGTTTTTTAGATGTCTCTCATCATTTTGTATTTATCTGTAGTTCTGTGTATGTCTGAAATCTGAAGTAAATAAATCTGTCACTTCTTTAGTTTATTTCTGAAGCTTTTACTAATTTGTGACTTTTTTTGACTTGATAAAGAACCTTGGACTATTACACATTTGTTTATGTTTGATTTTATGATAGGCAGTATCTAAATACTGCAAAATGCATGATGGCAAAAGGCTATCCAATTCCATGAAGAGCTTTTGTAGTTGACTGCAGATTTCTTGCAGGTTTGCATAAATTTTTATTGTAAATGTTTTTTCTGCTATCTCAAACAGTCAGATTTCCATCTAACTGGCTAATGGTGTTTGATAAGTAATTAGATATATTTCTCAAGTTAAATTAATAAGATTAGTAAGTCAAATGTAAACATTCAAAGCAGTCTGTGTTTCCCTTACTAGATCATGTTACTAGCACGAAAGTTTTTATTTACTTACAGAGAATGCAACACTACAGAAAATTCTATTATTTGGCACTAGTGAAAATTGTTGGCTTTGTGAAACATATATAGTTTTTGTTGTATTTCAATGTGTTTTGATCTCGTCAAAACTATTAGACAGCATCTATAGATTATAATATATAAAGAAATCTTTTACCATTCTCTGACTATTATTTTTTAGGTTTGCTATTCTCTTGCCGGCCTGATTTTGCATGGATCTTTCAACCTCAATGGAATGTCGGCAATGAAATTATTAATCAGGTAATTTTTTTGGCTATCACATACTCGGTATCTTGTTTTGTGTTTGTCCACTCGCACATTTCAAAAAGAAAGATGTTTTACCTTTTTGTTATTTATCTAAAGAATCTTCCTGCTGATTTTTATTGCAAAATTTTTATTACATAAACTAAATTCATACCAATGAGTTTTTTTGGCAAGCTTGGCACTATCTTTGTATTTGGAGATGTAGGGACAAGAATATCCCTGTTCAGGGCAGGTTTGTTTCATTTAAATCATTTAATAAAGATAACTCAAAATTAATTAAAAATTTTGTGTTGAAATTGTAAAATCTCAATAATTTTTGGTTGCAAAACAACTTTTTCGTTCCACAACAGTCGATATTTTTCTAAAATTAACCTTTAGTCACTAGACAGAATTGAATGCGCCAAAACCATTTTAGCAAGCAATGCTACTACTGACTGTAGTGACGTATTTTGTATAAACAATAAACCCAAATTTTTTTCAGGTAATATGATTGATATTGATTTAAAACATCATTCCATCACTCAGTTAACAAAATATTAACTGTAATATCTTCCAGTAACTGCAGTGTTTTCCTTAACAGTCTGCCGGTTAAAACAGATACTGCTGGCATCATCAATTTGCGCACTAGACCGATTATGAACCAAAATATTATTTCCATATAATATCGCATTAGAAACAACTGTTTTCAAAAGGATCCCATAAAGAAATATGACTGCGATTATGGTTAGTTGTACGGTACTAATTTGATCCTTGAAAAACTGAAAAGTGAAGTTGCCAGTTTGTAACAATTTAGATTCTAACCTTACTTGCAATTGAATCAGGGTATACTGCTTTAGAAGGTGACGTTCTCTTACGTCATAGGAGCTAGGCCTATTGACTCGCTAAACACGTTTGACTTGCAACGACATTTAATTTCCCACAGTTACTGCTCTTTGATTGAAAACATGTATGGTACGGTAGTTAATAAATAATTGAACTTTTTTTTTTTCAGAAACAAAATGTTGCAACACGGTAGTGGAAAAAATCTTGTTCTGATGTATCAGTATATGATGGAAGGAAAGTTTGATACCGATGTCCTTATTGACAGGTTGCAGAAGAGCAAATTATGAGAACAGCATCATTGTGGAATCTTGATCAAATGTTTGCCGCATTAAACCTATTTTACTAGAGAGAAGCAGAAAAAAGTGTTCTTTTTCTCCAAACCAACTGAACTTCCAATCAAATTTTGAAACTTCGTCGTGAATTCCAGTAGTTCGCACAGCAAACTAAAGCCGTTGCCCTTCAAATTGAGTATCACTGGACTCTGCCTAATTGATCTGATACACATCATCAACAATACATAGACACAAATCTATAATTCCTCTCTTGAAAAATTAGTATACTTTTGTTCTAACCGAGATATCGGAACGATCATAAGTTATGGTACTTTTTTACCGGCTATTTATTTAGACGCAATGTGGATAGTGTGACTCACTATTGCAGTATGTTGTATATAATTATATTAATGCATATGTATCGATTACAAAATTGTTATTATCTTGATACTATGACCAGCTGCCGCTTGAAAGGGTTTCTGGACACGGTGAGGTTTTATTTTCAGGGTGGTTTTTCTTTCCTCATCTTGCTCCGTTGAGCTAAACATAGTTTTGGCCGGTTGCGCCTCCCATTGACCACCTACGTAACCGTGCTTGGCCTCGCACTGGTCACTGCCCCCTTTCTTTTTTCTTTATCAATTATTTGAACAAGTACTGCAGCCGTTAGATTGACGTACATCGTGTGTGCCTTCATGTGTATGTTGATGAGTGTGATTCAGTGCCGTCGCTATCGGGGGGCAGGAGGCCGTGACCCCCTAACGGCCGCTTGTGCCGCTATCCCTATTTTGGTTTACTCAAAATATTGTTTTTGAAACATCACGCAACGACAAGACAACAAACAATGATGGAAAAAAGATAATTAACGTTCAAACATAATTCTCTTTGGACGTTTTCTCGATTCTTTGCGAAATCGCTCGCAACCAACTGCTGTACATTAATCTGACGCAATATTCCGTCTTAATTACACGCCTTTACGGATATGTCGCAGAGAGGAGTAAGCCTGCAGAATGGTTACCGGTCCTTCGTTAGTGATTACGACATGAAACAATACGGTACGTGAAAACAATTTTTTCTGTTTTGATTTTTAGAGCACACTCAAGATTTTGAGGTCACAGTCAGTGGCGCGACCAGGGTGAAGGGGCTTAAGCCCTCTTTGCCAAGTCACTTTGAAACCTCCAAATACGAGCGTTTAAACGTATTTTAGACTTGACCTGACGTAGGAGAAGGCTGAAAGTGCTTAGCAATTTAATTCTTTTAAATGACTTCTGAAGTTTAGCAATTTAGTTGATCATATGGCTTAAAAAAGTGCGAAGTGTGATTAAAATGGCGTTAAAATCTCTATATTTTTGCTGCATAATCGTAAAAATCGCCCAGCGGCTGGATGCTCCGCCTCCAGGCCCCCTTACACAATCACTAAATATTTAGTGACTATGCCTTTTGTGATACGTTTGAGTTGCATCAGTTTGCTTAGCATCACTGGGGCTTAATCAGGCAGTGTTTGTGCAAAAAAACAAAACTTTTGCTTCACTCCTCTTTCCAAAATCCTGGTTTCACGTCTGGTAGCATTCACTGCTGTAGATAGATTTTTCGAGCAATTATGGGCCGCTGACGAAACTAGCTAAAAAAACCTGCCTGCCTTGTTTTACAATTGTGCATAATTGTAGCCGTACAAAATCTGAAGGTCAGTTTTTATAAGCAAACTTTAGTGCCCCCTTACTTCATTTGCTCTAACGACGGCAGTGGTGTGATTGATGAAATAATTAGGCCTACATTATACATACTTCAACTGGTGTGACAGGTGTAGCAACCTTGCTAATAAAAATCGCTTTTTTGTCTTAGATTCTCTACATGTTTTAACGTCTGACGATGTGTGTTTTTCCTGATTGTACGTCTTATATTGTGTTACTATACATTCGCTGTTGTTGTGGTAGTAAAGAGTAAAAAGATTGAATGAACACTGGACAACAACTAAGAGAGTCGGAGCCGAATTACCAAAGTTTAAGGAGTTTTACTTCAGTTATATACTTAACTTTAGTAACCTTTTTTTGGACGTTTTTCGCTTTGATTTTCAAGTATTTTATGATTTATATTGAAAAAACGTGACAAACTTAGTAGCGTATGTCATCAACTCACAATTTAAGTTTGTTAAAAAAGCGAATCGGCAACCCTAATTTGGTGTTCCTACGAAACTAAGTTTAAATCCCAGTAGCATTATTTCTTTCTACAATTAGCTTACTTCTCGGTGTACAAAACTACTGCAGCGAAGAAACACTGGTGCTTGCTATGTGGTAGATAACGGCCAAACTGTCAGTTAACTCAGAGCGGTACATGGACATGCTGAGGCGACGCTTCATTCCAGCCATACAGAGGTAGAGGTTTGATGACATAAATGCAATTGTTTTCCAACAGAATGAGGCGCCTTCTCATTATTCCAACCTTCTAAAACAGTACTTTCCAGAGGACAAGTTATTTTCGAGGACAGACAATCCATGGCCTCCGCATTTCCCCACATCTTATTTCCTCAGACTACGTCCTCTGGAGTTACTTCCAAGATCGGTTTACGAAAATAATCCTTCAACAATTGAGAAACTGTTGAAAAACATCAAATGTGAAATCAGGAAATTCCGGGAGACATGTTGGAGCGCGTTATTGACAATTTTAATGAAGGGTGGCAGGTGTCTCAAAAGCGTGGGGCTTGGGTCAAACATTTCAATTACCGGTACTAGGAACTTGAGGAAAAAACTAGACATTTCGCTAAAATTAATGCCTCTACCTGCTTTAAATTAATTGTTAAATTGGCGATTACTCAAACATTCTAGCGAAAATTACATATCATAAAAAGATACTTTTCGAAATCGGTTTTGTTGAAATGAGAACTACTTAAGGTAATAAAGATGTGCCCCAACCCTTGTTTCACTATTAGCGAAAGTAGATTTAACTTTAGGCAGGGGTATCCCTGATTTTAGACAGTAAAATGGAAATAATAAATATCCACGCAATTTTCTTTCGCTGTTTTGAGGGTCAAGACTACGGTTTGAGTTGGGGTTCGATTCGAGTTTGGCTTCAATTGAACTAAATAGATGGAAACTACCGTAGGGTATATCTATAGTTTACACCAGTACTTAAACTGTGAAATTTTGCATGGGGGGACGCTTTTGAAAGCTTGACCAAACGCATTCAGAATGCGAAAGAACTTCAGCAGAAATTCTGCAATACCGTCCCTGAAATCAAGCGAAGACCAAAAAAAGGTCTTCGCCGCATTTTAGGAACCTATTCGGCCAGAATTTGTGGATTTGTTCTGACCGGCTCTTTTTGGTCTGGTCAACCAGCGCTCAAATCTCGATTGGGGGACGCCAAATCCTCAATTGGGGTACGTGTCCCCCCCTACAATTTAAGTACTGGTTTACACCCTAAAGATATTGAGCTGAAACAGATATTCGAAGAAAGTGCTATGTACATATCAAGAGCATTATGGATTCATTCTGTTCCCACCAACTGCCGTATTAAATCGAATGTGGAGGATAGTTTAGAAGTAAAAACCCTTACATCATTCCAGTATTGCGATGCAGCACATGGTATGAAACAACACGATAGCTTCTCACAACGACCTTAAGTTATTGCAATTGCACTAAAATTTGGTTTTGCAGTTCTTCAAAAAGACACAAGAGATATAACGATTCTTGAACAGAAATTTTATTTTAAAAAATTCGATTCAAGATTAAAACTCTAGGCTGCTAACTTCAACACATCATAATTATTATGAACATCATAAAAAAAATTCGGTTGGTTTTCTTGATCTCATTTCAAACACTAGCGGCACATTGGACACTTCCCCAAGGTTCTGCTGAAGTTGAAACGTAAGCAAGTCGCATGATACCAGCGGAAGCAGAGATCACATCCAATCTATGATATTAAAGTAAAATTAATCAATACGATTTGACAATAACAGCAGTGCTGTCAATTTAATTTTTTCATTAAGGTCACAGTATTTTCAAAGAGCTTAGTTCAATCGTAATCATTTGAAAACCTACTTAAAACGACCAAGTTGGAAGTGCACCACGCACATTACCGTATAAAATTGGCGTTAAACACAGTTTCAGATTCACCGGGTTCGATTTGCATTAAATTCTTTTTTATTCCTGTAAAGTTTGCTTTAAAGTTCCAGTTAAGGGATTAATTGCCATACCCTAACGGTAAATAAAATCAAAGAGTTATTCTGCGAAAGTACATGCTCCAGCGTTAGTTGCCTCGTGTTAAATCACTCATGCAAAGATGTCGCGTTTCTTAAATGCCCTTTTTTTGAAAAATCAGAAAATTGTGCGTTAAAAAATGTTGAGATTTATCCACGTATTTTTCTTCTGCGTTTTACAGGTTTTAAAATTGTGCTAGAAGTGCCGGTATAGTGACGGCTTACTTTTATTTTAAAAAGTTGATTTACACAGCAAACAGGGCCAATTGAGAGGCCGGGGCCCACATCAATTACCACTAGTAGCCTTACATTTGCGCCGAGTTGCACAAAATAAAAATATTTGTCGTGCAACAAACTAGTTCGATCAACTTTTTCGAAATAGGTTAATCCTGGTATTTTGATGTCACAGACACATCTTTTCTCCAAGAGCAAGAAGTGGGTCGGCATGAAATAATTTCGTGACCACCTTGACATTATAATCATTTATGATTTTCTTTCTCTGCTTAAGCCGGGGGGGGGGGGCTAAAAGACTTTATTCTCCCCCTCCATCTCAGCTAAGTCACTTAGGAAGTTTAACCCAAAACTGTAAGCGTTGAAACATGGTTTGGACTTGACTTGAGCGTAAGGGGAGTGCTTTAAGGGGCTACGCAATTCAATTCTTCAACTGGCTTTAAAATCTCAGCAAAATTAGTTCTTTTAGATGACTTGTACAAAATTTGATTCAAATGGCGTTTAAATGGCTATGTTTTCTAAAATATTACAAAACTTGCCCAGATCTGGAGGCGAAGCACAGACCTACGTCTGTGATACGCATACACATCTTTTTTTCTCAGCACGCTGCCCAATTGAGACATTTTCAAGCAAAATTATTTGACCACTGGATTAAAACCCCAATAACAAAGTCTTGGTTTCGCGCCTGCGACGACAAACCTATCGAGCATTTTGTTGAAATAAACTTGATTTTATTTTGGACTATCCTAAGAAGACTGTTATATATTGATAAAACTTATGTGTATGAACGACAAGAGCAACATTTCAAGATAGGGCTGTACCGGGTGTACCCCCTTTATAAAAAAAAATTTAAAAAACTTTATTTTGTCCATTATGTGACAGTCTGGTTAGTGCGGATATGGACATATAAAAACTTTGGACAAAAAAGAACTTAGTTTTTCATGGATGAAACCTACAAGACCGGACTAATATTCATATAAAACCCTGGAGAAATTTTGCTTGCCTTCATTTTTTCCTTATATTGGCTGGTTTTGTCGCAGTTCAATATCGTCCAAAAAATTGCAAACCTGCAAGGCCTAGTATAAACTTACCCGTTTTCGTTTACTCGTTGCAGAACTACTTTCGCCGCAAACAAAACTTACTTCTTTCATTAATCCTGCAAACAGTTTATCTCAGAACATCTAAGCTATTCTGATTGATTGATGCATCTTTATCCTCCGATCACGACAAAGCAACGGTGGTTCTATCATATGGACGAATCCGCACATGCTTAGGAATTGATCATACAGTATTTAGAGCTTTGCAGTTGATATTTGACTTATTTCGGTGTAGATTTGCTGCTCGTTCAAAGCCACCAAGCAGAGATCATCATTATTAAGCGTCTTATCCAAGGACGCAAATCCTTGACCAGGGTGCGGGTTGAGCCCAAGATCATGCAATCAGGGTGGTGGTGGTGGTACTACCCGACCCCTTCCGAGGGATGGGGGTGCAGAGGAACTCCGCGACGACCCAACAGTCGGGCCACACCCCAAGGTAAGGACCATAGGTCAAGAATAAAGAGAGAGGAGCCAAAGATAGATTTACGAAGGGGTTCAGAGGCAGGCAGTCGAGGAGGAAATGATTGAGGTCCTGTAGAGGGTGTCCACAGGCACTACAAGCAGAATTCTCCTTCCGACTGATCCTGTGAAGATATGAGGATAAAAGAAGACTGTGGCCATGGCAGCGAAGACGGGAAAGCTCACAGCGAATGGGGCGAGAAAGGAGAAATTCCTCCGAAGAGACTTCGGGGACTTGGAAGTTCAGATGGGAGTGGGAGATGTGACGTCTCCAATTGTGGTATTGGGAATAACAAACTTTGGCAACAACTGGGGGGAGAGGGCATGGGATCGCGTCAGTGGGCAGAGAGGCACCAGCTTTGGCAAGTAAATCCGCTTTTTCATTACCGGGGAGACCTGCGTGACCGGGGACCCATTGGAAGCTCAAGATGGTGTTGTTGGAGAGGGAGGAGGCGAGGGACCAAACATTACAGAGGGACTCAGGCAGGAGATAAGAGGGGGCTGATGAAACGATGGAGAGGGCTGATTGGGAGTTGGTTAGGAAAAGAACTTACTGGAATTTGCACGTTATCAAATGGCTAGTACACCAATCGAGACCTTGCTTGAGGGCAAAGGTTTCAGCTGTGAAGCTGGAGGCAATTGGACCAGTGGAAAAGGACAAGAAATTAACGACGCCTATACCCTCTCGGCCACGCAGCCGACTATACTTAGCAGCGAATGGAAGTCGAAGAGTAGCAGCAGTAGTAAAAGCAAATTTATTTCCAGCCTATACGCGTTGCCGATGGAAGCAAGCAAAGCCATGGCAACGGCCACAGCAAGGATAACTAAATTGACAACCATTTTGTACAAAGCAGCGCGAACTAACAAACTTGATTGGAAATCATCAAGCCAGCTGTACGACATTCCAAAATGATGATACTTGGAAGAATTTATTACTTAAGTTTAGGAACTAAGCGGCGAAAAATTAGACGTAATGTACACGGTGATGCTATGGAATATGGTTGGATACGAATCCATAATCTACTTGTATGTTGTGCAACTGAAATTTCACCTGAATTCCGCAGAATTGCTTTGGCATTGTCGAGACGGCATTGTCACAAACTTTCTACGGAAGACGAAAAGTTAAACGATGAAGGGAGAGCCGGAAGATTTTCCACTATTTTTTCACCTACCTGCAAAACATGAACAAAGTTTGCTGTATTGATTTAAATTAATACAAAAGTTATGGATAATGATGTAGAAATATACGAGGGCAGCCAAAGCTAACGATTTAAAAGGGCATTTATTTAACTTACCGGTAAATCTTTCACTCATGACCAAAAGGTTGGGATAAACCTAAAATGCATTCTCACCAATTTTAATTTTTTACGTCTTGTCGTTTTCAAGATATTGCAGTTCAAAGTTACCTCTTACTTCAGGGTTTCTATTTTGTCAGTATTGTGACAGAACTTTAAATTTTAGAAAGCTGGCTTATCTGTATTAAAAAGCAGCTAATTTTACCGCTCTGAACCTTTACTTTGTTTTACAATAACTCCGCCGCAAAAATTTGGTGAAGTTAGTCTTCACTCAGATCTCAGATCTTCATTCTAACGTACAAAATAATGACAGCGATTCTTTGCCTAAGCCAAATCATTTTCTCAAAATTGTTGGTGTAATATTTGATGACAGACTTGAACCTTGAAAAGCATATCAATAGAGAAATTAGTACTTGTTATGTCAATTTACGTAATTTCAAAATTGTATTTAAAATTCAGCTACTTCATTCTTTGATATTGTCCTACCTTGATTATTTATTATTGCAATGCCTTGTTTTATAACATACCGGAATGTTTATAGCACAAGTTGACAAAAGTTTTGTATGCTGCAGAGAGATATATTTTTGGACTTTGTGGTTCTGCTTCGCCTTCATATCTGAAAAGCCTTCATTTTTTACTAGTTAAATTTCGTATTCATTTCTTAACATTATTTTAATTGAGTTTTTAAGGATGTTGCCACTGTTTGATGTCACTATTTTACACCTTATTACGGTAGAATCAATGAAGCTTATTTCCGTAAAGCCATTTTATTTGAATGTTACTACGGCCACTTAGTCAGATGAATCAACACTTGTTGGTGTTATCTCAAGGGGGTAAAAATTGCAATTATTATTATTTTTCCAAACTGGCGATATTATTTTTGATCATTCATTGAATATTGAGGTTAATAAATGGTGAATTGTTTTAGTAGATGAAAATAAAAAACAGTACCACCATAGTTAAGCTGTGAAGATGTAACAAAAAACTAAGACTTAAGCAGTATTACTGTAAACCAAAATACTTTTTCAACATAAACATTGAAAATTAATGAAAAACACTGAAAAAAATTGGAAAATTAAATGCTTTTATACTGTAGGACATAAATTGTTTATAATCTGAAAATATCCTCCAACAAAATGCGAACATACTGCTACAATGTGGTGTAATTTTGGGAGTTGAATCTCACCCAACAGCGCCAATGTAGTAAATAATAGAATCAATTATATTTTACTCCGAAATTTTACTGCTTGGCAGAATCTCCATGAAAATATCACAATATTACTTACTGGTACTGTTTGTGTAGCTGCACAATGTGCAAACTTCAACATTTTTCTGAACACCTGAAGAAACAAAAAAGAACAAAAATTTAACTCAATGAGTTGCATATTGAAAGCTGACTACAATAACACCTTACAGCTAAAATGTAAGCTAAAATGCAGCAAGAAAAATTCTGCAACCCATCAAAAACAACTAAAAAAAGAACAGAAGGCAAAAATGCAGATATGTAAAGTTAGGGCAATCGTACAAGATTAGATAGGCATTGACTTTGTCCTTCTAAACCCAGCCTTTCCCAAGATATTCTACTTCAAACACAATCCAGGGGCCTATCTAATTATGATTTTTGTAGGCAACTCTGACTGTCATAACATCGATGACACCAGCTTAGTCGACTTTCATCAATCGTAAAGCAATGCCGCAATTAGGATAAGTCATAGCAGGGGCCTTAAAACATACATCTAGCTTACAGTATTGGCCTTCGCTATGGACTAGGCTACTACATTTAAACGTCATGGTAGCCAATAAAAATTATAATTAAAGAGGCCTCTACATGGTGTTTAAAGTAAAATACCTCTGAAATGGCTGGGTCAAAAAGGATAAAGTCAATGCCAAATTCAATTGCCTTTAACTTGAGATACCCACATTGATTTTGCCTTCAGTCTTATTTAAAGGTTGTGCAATTTGCAAGCTAGAGACAACTTTTAACTACGAGTCATGGTTAATCAATCAATTATTGGTTTATGATAAAAATCAATGACATTTTCAAGCAGTTAGTTTTTATCAAGATCTGGACTAAATTGCATTCGCACATTTGTTTAAGCATGCTATAAATTGCCCTTAATTACCAGTTGGTCGAGCGGTAACGCGTTCGTCTCTGGAGCGGTAGGGCAGAGGTTCAAATCTCGAGCCGGTCAAATCGGACACAGTGTTGCCAACGGCTCGCCACCGCTGCGACATTTCTTCAAAAAGAGCTGTGTTGCCTGGGCACAGTGACGCGGAGATGGGCCCCACAAACTTGTTACACGCTTCGGCGTACTACAGCAAGTATAATGAAAGATTTGATTTGATAAATGAGAGATAGCACTATCTTATTTTAAAAAAATATGATATCTAAATTAAATTTGATGTAGTAAGGAGCTTTCAAAGCTTTACAAAGATCCAAATTTGATTTTCAAAACCTACCATGAAACACATTCAAATGATTTCTGCCAACAATCTTTGAAACACATTCTTTTGTACATGGTTGCATATCACCTACAACAATTTTTTTCTTTGAAACACATAACTTTGTTAATGAAATTAATGCAAAGATTTAAAACATAGATGGGGAATCTTCTTAGTACTGCAAGCCGCATGAATTGCACAACATTGCAGGTGGGCCGCAAAAAATCTCAAATTCCACATAAAATTCAAGGAGCAGAAAAACTCCCAGTAAATGGCTGAAAGTTCTTCTGTTTGGCAAGACATGCGATGTCTGCTGAAGTCGAAGATGTTGCTACTCGCAATAACTGTAATAATGGCGAAGTTATCTCAAGAGAATACTTTTACAAAACTTACGTAAACATTTGAATGTTTTGATGCTAAGTTGTTTGCTGTGACAAACTTCAGATGCAGGCCACATTAAAATAGAAAGTAGCCCCCCAA
The DNA here is from genome assembly GCA_963965965.1 of Trididemnum nubilum. Classification (NCBI taxonomy): domain Eukaryota; kingdom Metazoa; phylum Chordata; class Ascidiacea; order Aplousobranchia; family Didemnidae; genus Trididemnum; species Trididemnum nubilum. The sequence goes on along the minus strand of OZ014485.1, from coordinate 37,740,806 downwards.
CTGATTTAAAAGATACTTAACAATTAATCACACCTGTCTTCCCACATTAGTTTTGACAATCAGCCTTTGCTAAAAATTCGTCATATAAGTTAAAAATGCAAAAGCTGCAAATAAAATGTTTCTTTTTGGCTATAAGCATGTATAGTCAAGTGGCTTGTTTTGAAATTTTTAACTCCAAGGGCCTTATACTATGGTCTGAGTAAAAAAAACAAATATTTGAGTTTCATAAGCCATTCAGTTCATTGTCAAATTTTTATTCGAAATAGGTTTTGGAAGAACATTTCTAGAAACTTGAAAAAAATTTTTTTCTAAAATTATAACCAGATTTTGTATGTGATTGACATTTTGTTGCAAAAATGCAAAGGTGTTGACATTATCGACAACTTGAGCAAGTTGGCGAAAGGTTGCAACCTTCGCAAGCAGTTGCTCAACATTGCTTACTTGTAGGTTGTAGTAACATGACCTACTAAATCACTGACCATATTTTTACAATTGCAGTTTGTTAGGAAATATTGTAAATAGTATATTTGTATGGTTTAGCACCTACTATCAGTCCAAAGAGTAGGCTGTTAGCAAGGTTAGATGCGGAACAGCCCTAGGCTAGCTAGCTTAATTTGGCAGAGTTACTACGATATTGCACTATCGTTAGGCTTTAGGGACACTAAAAATATGCCTCTCTAAATTTCAATATCATCAGTCACATCTGGACATCTAAGGCTGTAAAATTTACAGTGATTTTTCATAGCTATGCTTGATCTCAGAGCTGCATTTTAATGAATTCACCAAAGCAGTGGGCCTATCCCCACGGGGATCACGTCTTTTCGGTGCGACCATTTCGGCGCCACCTATTTCGTAGCTGTACGTTTTCTGCACAGATCGTTTCGACGCCAATTCGGTGCTCTTTGACTTATTTAGGGTTTGGGTTAGTGTTAGTAAAAAGCACAGAATATTGGTGCCGAAAAGTCGTGGACCCATCCCCACGACATCTAGGTTTCAAAACAAAAATTTATTCTATGCAGCAGAGTAGAAGCTGCTGTATCAGCATAGTGATTCTTTTGGCTAAGCAACTTTTGCTCTTTTGTTTTAAACTAACATGGTGTTGTTGTTTTTCACAGAATACAGAATAACCTACGGTACTAGCGAGCTAGTTTTGAACGTGTTAATAGTGTTTTTGCGCAATGTTTGTTAGCTTGTTGTTTAAAAAGTAACAATTGCTCGAATACTGGAAAATTCGCAAAAGTTCTTTCGCTGTCTGCTTGGTCGAGACAACTTGGTGAATATAACTGTATTTAGAATTGGTCTCAAGCTATACTGTATACAAGAGCTAAGAAGATAAAACAAAAATCAAAAAAAATTCTATGAAGTTTTGGATTGACCTAATTACTTCTGTGAATAGCAACAAACATGGAATTTTTTCTCCAGAATGTCCACTTAAAAGTCTTCATATTTCTCAAGGTTTGTGACAGTGATCAAGTTGAACTGGAAGAAATAGTTTTGAACTCTCCCAAGTTTTATAATCATGAATATTTATAGTGATTTTTCACTACAGTCCTATGTAATGAAAATAGAAGTGTCCAGCGTATTATGTTCATTTACTGTATCTTTGTGTAATATCTGAATTTAGTTGTTTGTAAATTTCAAAACATTTCTTCCTGTCTCTTAAAATTTAAACTGCTTTATTATGATGAATAAAGTGATCAAGTATACAATTTCAAGTCTGAAGTTCAATCATTACAATTACAGTCAGTGTAACCAGATCAAATTAGAAAGCCAATAAATATTTTATGAGTAGAAAGTGACAGTTTAATTTTTTGCAGCGTAATTTTTTTTTTTGTAGTACGACATTTTTTTAAAGATTACAGTATAATGTAAGTATTTATTCATGTTTTATTGTTTATCAATGTAATCAGTTATTATACTTACTGAAAACTGTAAAATTTTGCAGAAAATTGATAAAGTACTGCAGCTGCCAAGCATGTCCATTAATATAGTTCCATTCTCATCAGTCACCACTAAACAAAAAAACTTGATATAGCATTTTTACAATAAATAATTGGACTGGGCAAGGAAGCATCAGTTACGTGAAAATGTGAAAACTAACAACAATTTTATTCAGATGCTGAGTAACAATTTTCACATGAAAAAATCTACATGTTTTTTATCAGGGGCATACTGTAACCAAAAAATTGCCAAGAAGGGGGGCTTGACCTTACAGCTATAAATTTGTCTGCATCTTACAAACTGTACTTTGAAGCAAAGCCCTTTGAGGTAAACATAGGGATGTTCATTACCGATTCTTTGCTAATTTCGAATCGATTCCAAATCAAATGTTTTGATTCCAGTATTTCGATTCCTAATTTCGATTCACTATTTACATATGACAAGATGTTGGTGCTGGTAACAAAAAATTTTATCGAAATCAAAAGCTCGCAGAAAACACAGTAAGTTAAACTCTCTCTGCAGTGCGTGCAACGAACACGTTTATTTCCGTCTTTGTCCAAGACGGGAAGTTCAAAATGGTCCCATACATCAGATGTTCTTTTTCTTCCTGCCGCTGGACGCTTCATAATTACCCAGACTATCGCAATCGCATGTAAATTTAAATTGAAGTCTTAATTCTCTATCTGTAAGAACTTTTGTTATGACTAGTATTATGTTATACCTGTCCTTTTGTAACTGAAGATTTAATAACAGTAAAGTTATGGTAACGATCTCCGCAGAAAGACTTTTGCTAATTCAATATCTGACATTTACATGATCGGCGCCCGGCAAACTGCTAAAAAGTAACCACATCTCCGCAATCACAAAAGTAATTGTGACGTTATTGTTTATTTGCACGTGGGACTTGCGAAAAAGTAGTGAGGCGAGCAGGTGGCTTTTTTTTTAGCGCATTTGCAAACACATGCGCTCCTGCACTTGTGACAATACACACGGCCGAGCATGCAAGTGTGCGTGAAAGCGGCGCCGTCTGTACTAACCATCTCTCTAATCATCATGCGAGGCAATTAAATGACGCTGTTACGTAACAATGCTCGTGATGCGTGTTTATTTTCCGTACAAAGCAGTGCTGCCTAAAAACTTAGCACGAGTATTTCGATTCAGTAGTATCAAAAAAAGATTTTGGATCATTTGGGAATCGGAATCGAAATACTAGAATGAACATCCCTAGGTAAACATGATCGTCGCAACGTACTGGTGCCATACCGCAAGAAAGTGTTAACTAATAAAATGCTCACGAAAGCATTAAATGTTGCACTAAACATCGATAAGCGCTCCACTAGTGAATAAAAAAATGAATCTAGTTTCAGAGGCTGACTTTTTCTCAAACCAACTGCTAGTATTACAGTACTGTGCTAAATTCTGATCCTTCGATGATAGTGCCAAATCATGCAAAAAGTGCTTTGTTTTTTTTGCTTTCTCTAGCAAAGCAACACAGCAATCCATTGCACAATAAGCAAAAACTCCACTGCATAACTAATGACGAATCCAGCTTTTAGATTTACTTGTAGCGTTAGCATTGGGAGTCTTCATAAACAGCACGAAATAGCCAACAGAAACAACTGTTTAAGCTTACTATCGATACCATAACATACTTTTCTGAAAAACAAAAATCACATCATAAAACAAAATTAGTCTAATGCTTTCAATGTACCTGTAGACAATTGGTTTACACTCTAACAAAATAAATCTACCGATACCATAATAAGACATGGAAAAAAATTTTTGTTTCAAATACGGTAACAGTTATTTTTTCAAAAATACCGTATTTATTCGAGTATAAGTCGCACCCACATTTTTGACATGAAAAACAGGACAAAATTTTTAAAAACATTATTCATTCATTGCAATCTCATAACAAAAAATTTAAAACCATTGAAGTCATCACTGCTGTCACTGTCTTCAAATAGCCCTGTTTACCTCTGGAACATCCTGATCAGCATCCGATCAAGGTGGCAAGTGATGCAACGCAACGTAAGTGGATAAAATAATGATAACTAAACATGTTAGAACATGAAAAAAAGGTGACAGTGTTGAAAGTGCAACGCTACTCGCATGGAAGGCAATAAGTGATATGATCTAATGAAAGGAGACAGTGTAGAATTCGATAGCAAGGAAACACCTCAAAAAATTTCGTATGGCATACAATGCACTTCATGTATTCGTGTATAAGTCGCACCTGACTTTTTGGGTGATATTTTGGTACAAAAAAATGCGACTTATACTCGAATAAATACGGTAAGTGTTTTTTTAATTTGTTTTTTTTTAAACACATTTTTTTTCAAATAAAACCTTTTCCCCCAAAAAATGTTTTTTAAACAAAAAAGTTTTACAGTACTTGGATTAAAATGTTATATAATATTTTCGAAGCTTTTCATCTGACACTTGTCAAGAAGAATCGACAGAACAAACAGCGCAGAAAAAGGAGCCGCCATAGGAAAAAGCCAAACAGTGATTAACTGGAAAAGGATCGATGAGGAGCATCATTTGTGTACACAAACATATAGTGGAAAACATTCTTCATGATTGGAAAAAGTACAATATGAAATCAATTTCTGGGAAACTTTTTCCGCTCTCCTTCCATCTATCTACCTGCTTTTAAAGTCACTTTTATCAAAACTTTTAACCCTACCCTATCAGCTATGCAGACAAAAAAAAATTCGTGTACAGTTTACACCCTAATTGACCCTTTTCCAGCCAATCGCTACTCATCTTTTCCTAAAGGCACTTCTTTTTATGCCCTCTCTATTCTGACAATTTTTCTGGACAAGTGTCACATGAAAAGCATCGAAAATACAAACATTTTAATGAAAGTAAAACTTTTTTGTTCGGAAAAAAATTTTGGGGGGGGAAAAAGCTTAATATATATTTGAAAACTATGTTTTTGAAAAAAAAATAAAAAAACTGATATTTTTGAAAAAAAAAAACTGTCATTTAAAAACCTTTTTTTAAAAGTTTTTTCCGAACATTTAAAAAAAAAAATTTTTTTTTGCAAAAAAAATTTTGAAAAAAAAATTTTTACACCTCAGGCATTTTTTTCACCTCGGCCACCTCATCGGCGGCATCTAAACATATATGTCTAAAAAATCACGGTCCGGGTCAGACATACAAATGGCACCCCCTCCAAGCTCAGGTGGCGCCACCTAAAGCTTCAAGTGGCGCCACCTGTAACTTCAGGTGGCGCCACCTGCAACTTCAGGTGGCGCCACCTGCAACTTCACGTGGCGCCACCTTCAACTTCAGGTGGCGCCACCTGAAGCTTCAAGTGGCGCCACCTATAACTTCAGGTGGCGCCACCTACAACTTCAGGTGGCGCCACCTGAAGCTTCAAGTGGCGCCACCTGCAACTTCAGGTGGCGCCACCTGAAGCTTCAAGTGGCGCCACCTACAACTTCAGGTGGCGCCACCTGAAGCTTCAAGTGGCGCCACCTGCAACTTCAGGTGGCGCCACCTGAAGCTTACAGTGGTGCCACCTGTAACTTTAGGTGGCGCCACCTGAAGTTGCAGGTGGCGCCACTGCAACTTTTTTGTCTGACACTTGTAGAAATTTAGGGTAGGGAGTTACAGCTACGATATTAATTTTCGTTTTTTAGCAACACCTTACCGCAGTGTCTGCCAACATTTAACAAATAATATTTAAGTTTACTTATTAAGTTGTAACTGTCACATCCACTTATAGCTCTATTGTTTTCTATGAACTGCCAAAAGGGCAAGGGAAATCAAAAATTTGGAAAAAAGTTAATGAAATACGATCTTGAAAGTTACACACAAACCAAAAACCTATGTAAATAAAAGCTGCAGCTTAAATCTAAAATTCTTAACCACCACATAATCTTTCGGGTCGTGCCATCTGAGCTTTGAGCTTTCACACTAAACACAGAACAGACATCAACCATAATGGTGAGTTTGATTTCGTTTTAGAATTTACTTAAACATTAATAAATCGTCACCTCAACTAGTTTACATCCACTGCAATTTTGACATCCAATAACATCCACATTAACTTCATGACTACATTACATTAACCTGTAACATCAACAGCCACCCCAACTTTGTTTCAATATATATATAATGTCACAAAAGAAGTGTGTGCCTAAGAACGTGCACAGATAAAAGCCGAAATACAATATAAAAATCAACCATGGAGAATATTGTACCATTACTTTGTTTCTATCTTAATGTTTTAAGATATAAGTACTTTTAGTACAAACAGCATCAACTCTTTGCCGTGTTCCTAATGTTTAAAGTCCGTTAACATTGAAGATCAAACAGGACAAATTAAAGCAAATAAACAACAAAAGGCAGAACAGAAATTTTAGCAAGCAAATAGCGCATGACAAAAACAGGCAAGTCAGAAGCACAGCATTGCTAGCATGTGGTATGTTTGTTTCAAAACCACCAACCCTTCAGATGGCGCCACCTGAGCTATGATCTTAACACTAACAGGCATCAATGTAGGTAATGGTAAGACTGTTGGGCATCATCGGCTACACTTACAGTACATTTACAGTCACATCTGATGTCACAAACTGAACCTCAAGTGAGCTTAAATTTATGCAAAATAAAATTTCCACACTAAAAAAAGGTAAAATCATACCATACGTTGTAAGCAACAACGTAAACAACTTTATGAATCAGCTGAGAAACAGAGATACATCACTGTTCCACTAGTATTGGGAGGTACAATCCTACATAACACATTAAGTTGCTATTATTATTCCCTACATGACTGTTTGTTATTTGACAGTGAAACATAGCCTACTGAATTGAGAGAAGCTTTCAATAAATTTATTTTTTTGGTGATACTTTGGGAGTATCAAAGTTTTATCCTTACTTTGATAGGGGCCTAGACCAATAAAAGTCTTTTCGTTTTTGTTTTAGGGGCAATATAATTCATTTCCAGTACCGGTAATTTACTTATAAGCATTAGGCTACATTTTACACCATAAAATAAAACACTGCTCTGTAATTAAAAACAATTCAAGGAATCAGCTGAGAAGCAGGAAAAGTTTTTATAAGATGTCACTGATTCATGGTGGGAAAAACAAATGTTACAGAAAAGATTCAGAAAACAATTCTAGCCAAAGCTTCTGAAGTAAAGCTGAAATAAAGAAACAAGAGATTTAAAAATACTTGTATATACACTGTCTGTCCAATTTTATTTACTTCTGAATTTAAACATACCTATACTGTAGTGGATAGGCTAAGCCTAGTGCTATACTGTAGTGGATAAGCCTAGTCCAACCATACAGATAGCCTAACACATCAACCATTACGCCTAATGATTAAAAGTGCTTCTACTTCTTCAGCCTCCGAACAGTAGCCTAGCCTAACTTTCAACCTTCTGAAGTTGCTACACATTACAAAGTAGCCTACCATACTAATACTGGTACAAGTCTGAAGCTAGGCAATAGTATCTCTTATCTTGATCATTCACCAAACCAAAGCCTGGACAATGGCCAGAAACTTAGAAAGGGTACCAATAATACAGTACGATAGCCTGGTAGCCTACTAATGCAATAGTACAGGCCCACAAGTACGGTAAAAGTAGAAAGGCATTTGCCACAGGTTTTCCAAATAACTGTGTCCCACACTACTGATACCTCACCCCCTAAAAATACGGTAATAAGCTATGCCTATGACCAGTACCAGCTAAAGAAATCTCATCCTCATTCAGCATTAGCCTACACATTATGCCAATAAATCTGCTTAAACACTTCACTGCTTCATTAAACATTAGCCTATCTTCTAGAATTTCTAACATTCACTTTCCATTGCTTCTCAGTTTAGCCTTGTGAGTTGATAAATAAATCAACAAACTCAAATCTCAACTGCCACTTCAATTCTCAGATGGCGGTACTAATAAATTTTGGTACCGCCACCTGTGATTTTGGTACCGCCACCTGTAAACTTAGTTCCGCCACCTGAAGCTTCAGGTGGCGCCACCTGAACTTAGAAGTGGCGCCACCTGAAGCTGCAAGTGGCGCCACCTAAACTTAGAAGTGGCGCCACTTGAACTTAGAAGTGGCGCCACCTGAAGCTGCAAGTGGCGCCACCTAAACTTAGAGGTGGCGCCACTTGAACTTAGAAGTGGCGCCACCTGAAGTTGCAAGTGGCGCCACCTGAGCTTGGAGGTGGCGCCACCGCCACTTGTATGTCTGACCCCTGTTGACTGATCGAGAATGCCTCAAGAGCTGTAGCATTTTCTCATTGAGTTCAGAACTTTTGCACTAGTTCTGGCATTTACGCTGGAGGTGAAAAGTTATAGGGAACACTGCTCAAGGATTTTATCAGGCAAAAGAATAACACATATTTAAACATGCAAAGAATAACCCATTTTTAAACACGAAAACCTAGGGTTATGCGGGGTAATTACGTCCACTTTTAAACGTTTTTGCAAGTTATTCCAAATGTATAAGGTGCAATCGACCGTGGTTGCTACAGCTAAGTAAACGTCAACTAAACTTTACAGTAATGCACAATAAATTGTTAGGTAGCACCTGTGTTTCGCAAAAAAATATTTTTCATAACGTGGCCGTAATTTCCCGCATACGGGAAATTACGGCCACAGAAGCATTTCTAAATGGCTGCTCTGCAACTTGTTATTTCTTTTTTATTAGACTCGCTGTAATACACCAAACGTTCTACGAGTTTGCGGTAGAGTGGAGTGGAGTGGCTAATTTTTACGCTCCGCTCCACTCCGATATTTTAACTGACTCCGGCTCCAAAATTTTACAACAACACTCCGCTCCGAAATACTCTGAGACAAAAATACGCTTTGACAAAAAATTCAAACCAATTTTCATGTAGCTAAATAGCCTGGGATAAGCCTAGCCTAGCTACATATTCCGCTATTCCATTTCCAGAATGCAAAAATAGTTACTCATCTTACTATCAACTCTCACTACAGCTTGAAAGACTACTTTAAAGCCAGACTCCAGCTCCAACCCGGCTCCTAATTTTTTTTGAAGAAGTCATTGCGCCAGAAGAAAAAGCCTTCTTTCGAAGAAGTGTCGCAGCAGTGGAAAGTCATTGGCAACACTGCATTCAATTTGACCAACTCGAGATTTGAACCTCGGATCTCCCGCTCCAAAACAAAGGCGTTAGCGCTTGACCAACTGGTTGGTTGAGTAGAAATAACTTTTTATTGCGGAGCAAAAACAAAAACATCGCAAATTCAAGAAACATTTAAAAAGACAAGAATAGCACAACAAGAAGAAGCGAAAGACCTCTTGGGCAGGGCCGCAACTAGGGGGGGGGGGGCAAAAGAGGGCGGCGCCCTCCTAAACAAAAATTCTGCCCCTCTAAAATGCCTAGCATGCCTACCCAAACACTTGTTTCTCTTGCGGCAGTTTCAAGATGGTGTTTTTTTTTTTTGGAAACCCAACAGAAAACTAGGAAACAAGTGGAACAATTTGGAGAGATGACCTTTTTTTTTTGAAGATTAACATAAAACTCGGAGTAAATAAGACCAAATTGGCACGATGCCCTTTTTTTTTTGAGATCAACAGAGAACTCGGAGAATAGTAGACCAACCCAAAAGTTTTGGACCCCCAGAAACAAATTTTGCCCCCCCCCCCCTACAGACATCGTTTTAGTTGCGGCACTGCTCTTGAGCAGACTTTGTGACATGTGCAATCAATGTATTTCACGCAGCATGCTGCTGTTTAAACTAAAGAGATTAAATGTTCAATTATTATAACACCAGCTGCATGGACATGCAATATTTTCAACGCAACTCCTACTTTCTTGTACGTAATATATACTCCCTTGTACACTTTTAAATTCGGTTGCCTATTTTTTCCGGTTCATTGCGTAATGTGTCAAACAGTATACACCACGTCTTGAGGTAGTAGGTACCGTAGTTAAATACTGCAGGCATCCGCTAGTCAGGGTTCATAACGATAGGCTCAGTAAATGTTTAAAAGTGCTAACCCAGAGAAGTCAACAAACTACAAGTATGAATTACTAAAGGTCAGTTTGTATCCTAAATTAGAAAGTCTAGTTGTGAGATATTTGAAAATATTTTTACATCTTAGGAAAGGTCAGAACTTCAATTCCAGTAGGCCGAATTTTTTTTCAATTTTGTTGGTATGACGTAATTTCCCGCACGTGGCCGTAATTTCCCGTGGACGTAATTACCCCGCATAACCCTATAGTTTTTGGTTGACAATGATTGAAATGAATATTAGTTTCCCTAGTTAATGCTTTACTCACACGTTGTCACAGGTCGATGAGAATAACTCGGTAAATTATCCTAGTTTTCTATACGCCCTTTAATTAACATGATCGTTCGGGCTAATTATTGTCCAACATGACATTACCAAGTTTGGCATGTTTTATCTTTTTCTAATATTAGCCTACTGGTAGTCTTAAAATTTGATATGTCTAGCTGGAGTTCTTCATATTTAAGATTTTAACATTTTAAGGGGCTTATTGGGCATGGTGTCTTCAATGTGGCCCACTAAATTTTGTTATAAATCTTTGATTTATATTAACCTATCCAATAGATTTAATTTGTTTAGGTTTTGTAGTTAATGGGGGGACAGGTTAACATAATTGGAGGACCCCTACAGTATGAGATCCTCCATATTTTTTTTATAGTAAATTTTTACCTATCTTGAAAATTTTGTTTGTCTAGCTTGAGTGGTTAAAAATTTTGAAGAACCTATTGGAAGAGGACTTTCCAATTGTGGCACCTAGTCATATTTTATTTACCTATTCTGATTTTGTTTTTCTTTTATATGTACCTATTCTGAAAATTTCATGTGTCTAGCTTAAATGGTTGAAAAGATTGAATTTTGAAGAACCCAATTGAGGGACCCCCTACCCTGAAAATTTAATGTGTCTAGCTTCAACAATTAAAAAGTTTGAATTTTGGCATTCTTGTTTGAGGGGTACCACCATTGTGGTACCCTCAAATTTTGTTTTTTCTTCATACTTATTTATTCTGAAAATTTCATCAATCTAGTGTAAGGAGTTAAAGTTGAATTTTAGCGTTTTTGTTTGAGAAGTATCTCTTCAGATTGATACCCCAAAATTTTGTCAAATTTTATCTTTTGTTTGTACTTGCCTATCGTGAAAGTTTCATTTGTCTAGCATGAGTAGTTAAAAAGTTTGAAGTTTGTTGGCCCTGTTTGTGAGGGACACCCCCATTGTGGTATCCCCAAATTTTGTCATATTGTATCTTAACTTATATTTATCTATTCTGAAAATTTCATCTGCCTAACTAGAGTGGTTAAAAAGCTTGATTTTTGGCAGCCCCGTTTTCGGGAGATCCCCTTTTTTTGGTACCCCCAAATTTTTTCAAATATTATCTTATCTTCATAATTATCAACCCTGAAAATTTCATGTGTTTAACGTGTATGGTTAGAAAGTTTTTAATTTTGGCAGCCTTGTTTGGTGGGGCCTCCCATTTTGATATCCCAAAATTTAGCCAAATTTTATCTTTTATATGTACTTAAAAATTTCATGTGTCCAACTTAAAAGGTTAAAAAGTTTGAATTTCAGAAGGCCTTGTTTGGAGGAGCCCCCATTTTGGAACTCCCAATTTTTGTTAAGTTTAGTTTATTTTTCATATCTACCTATTCCAAAAACTTGATCTATCTAGCTCCAACGATTTAAAAGTTTAAAATTTTGGTGGCCTCATTTGAGGGGGATCCCTCATTTTGGTATCCCCGAATGTTGTCGTTCCTTTTTGTTTAGTTACCTAAAAAATTTTATGTGTCCAGCTTGAAAGGTCAAAAAGTTTGAATTTTGGAGGGCCTTGTTTAGGGAGAACCCCCGATTTGGAAACCCCAATTTTTGCTGTGTTTAGTTTATTTTTAACATCTACCCATTTTGAAAATTTGATCCCTCTAGCTCCACTGGTTTAAAAGTTCAAAATTTTGGCAGCCACGTTAGAGGGAGATCCCCGATTTCGGTAACCCCAAATTTTGTCAGATTTTATCTTTTCATATTTGCCTACTCTGAAAATTTCATATGTCTTACGTGAGGGATTAAAAAGTTGCAATTTTGGCGGCCCATGTTTTGGAGGGACCCCCTATTTTGATACCCCCAAATTTTATCTTTCTGTTATGTTTACTTAAAAATTTCGTAGGCCTAGCTTAAAAAGTTAAAAAATTTGAACTTTGGAGGGCCCGTTTGGAAGGAAACTCCAATTGTGGCACCTCCAATTTTTGTTAGGTTTAGTTTATTTTTAACATCTACCAATTCAGAAATTTTGACCTATCTAGCTTTAACGGTAAAATATTTCAAAATTTTGGAGGGCCCGATTGAGGGGGATCCCCCAACCTGGCACCCCTAATTTCATTCCTGCACTAGTCCTCCCTGATATCTTTAATCACTCAAACTTTGAATACAGTGCGTTTAGCGGTTTAAAATTAGATGACCCTCGAAGAAAAAAAAAAAAAAAGAAAGAAAAAAGAAAAGAAGAAAAATATTATTCAAGTTGGGGTAAACGAACTTAACCAAAAGAAAGGCAATTGATAGTGTACTCGAAAAGCAGAAATCATTTTCCATCAAAATCTGTATTTACTGAGATATATCGGTTTAGAATCATCCAATTTCTGTCCATTTTCGGCCTGTAACATTTTGGTGATGTGACCGGGTTTTCCCAAGCTCAGTTTGCATGAAGCATTTATAATCACCCACATTGTATACAAATTTCAGCTGTGCATGCCAAGTGGTGTTTGAGTTGTAGGTAAATTAGTAAATTTTCAAGCCAAAAAGTGCATTTTGTTATGTTTTTTTTGTGTGTCAATTCACAATCACCTGATATAGGATCCGCAAAATTGGCACACATGATGCAATCAATAATTTTTACATTGAATCCAAATTTCAACTTTCTAGGTTTAACCGTTTGCTAATTTAATTATCAGCAAATCAATCCTCATCTGACAAAATTCGTAAACAAAAACAAAGATACTACGCGCTCACGCAAAGTCCCAAAAATCACTGAAAAGAATGGCCTAGCTCGTGGGTTGGCAACCCCCGGTACCCGTGCCAGTCATGGCACATGATGTGATTTCATACTGCACGTGGTGTTGTTTTAAAACAGTGGTTCCCGAACTCTGGTACACGAGCAACTTTAACTTAGTTAGAAATTTGCGAAGACAGTTAACGTTTAAAACATTCAATTCAAAGTTTTGAGCGAAAGCAGAACCAATTTGCGATGAAAACCTTTTTTCTTTAGTCTTCACTAACTTTCGGGCAAAAACAGAACCATTTTACAGTGAAGACTTTTTTTTGGTCCTCCCACGGATATGATTAAATTTCATTTCATTTTGTTTGTGCTATTATCAGCATGCAAATGTATATTTTGGCATTGAATTTTACAAATTGGCCTCTGGATAGAAAATGTTGCTGACCACTGGCCTAGCCTACGGAATAGGGAGGCCAATTGAGCCTGTGAGTTGAGTGACAGACTAGGAAAGCTGGAAAAATGTTTGGTATTGTTACTGGTAGTAAAGTTGATAAGTGGCAGATTGGGCTGATGGGAATGCAATAATACTGTACTGTGTAATAGGCTACCTTGTAGGCGTATTCATAGCCTTGCTACCAGTATCCTCTTGACTAATTAGAAATAAAGAAGATTTATAAAAGCATAACTGATAAAACTATTCTGGACTAAAAAAAAAACGAAGTTCTACCAGTACCAGATAAGTTTTTGTCAGCAAGTTGAACAACTGACCTGGCAACAAATAATCACAGATTAACTACTAAGGTCTTTTGTCAAGTGTCATTGTCTTTCTTCCCACTAGCCCACTGCCTCAGATCTATATGAGTGCTACTAACACATACAGTAGCACAAGTAGTGAAGGACCATAACTTAAATCCTTGCAATTGTTGTAATAACTGACGAAATTCATTTGCATAATACAAGACAAAATACAAAAAAAAACTACTTTTTGCCTCAAGTGCACAACATCTCGAGCCCAAAAATCATTGCACTACTGTGGTGTAAACTGTAAAGTTATAGTATGAAATCTCAAAATCAATTAAAGAAAATACTTTCTTCAAATTAAAGAAAGAACTAAAAATTAATTTGTTATCCCAATATGCCGGACCACATTGAGTCATTGTAGTTTTGACCATACCCCTACATAACATTTTTTTTATGTACTGTTTTGGGCCAGTTAAATTGGGAACTTACCAGTATTCAGTTTTGGTGTGTTGTTTCGTTTGTTGCCAGTTTTTTAGTTTTTTTTGAAAGTTTTGCTGTGTAGTTAATTTTTTTAGGTTGTTTTAAGTTTTGTGTGTTGACAGATGGAAGCTTTTTCCCTTTTTTTCTCAGTTTTGTTAAGGCTTCAGACTGTGATGACTGTACTTAGTCTTTTCGCATGCCTAAATAAATTGAATTGAATTGAAATCCTTTCGGTCCTTGTGGTCCTGCATATTTTAGTTGAACAGTAGGCCTACCGCTACTCAGTTGTATCTGATATGCTGACTACGGTATGCAGCTATGTTCATGGTAACAGATAAAGGTTTTGTTCTTAGCATCAGTTTATTAGCTTTTGTAATTTTAATGCTATATTACCTAATTACTGTTAAACTTTAATTCTATATTACTTGTTAAATTGAAGGCAACTCTGAAAAACAGACTGAAAGTGAAATGAATGGTAGTGATGACATTGATTTCAGACTCCTTAGCAAACAACAACATCATGCGGCAACAACTTCATCAGCCACTGAAATTAGCTTGCAAAAGTGTATCAATAAACTTGCCGATATACATTGTCAAAGAATTGGATTTAACATTCGCTATGGTTCAAAAACTGGCACTCCAATTTCAAACCAGAAGAATCGTTTAAAACAAAAAGTCTATGATGTACTTTTTAGCAGGTTTGTGTTGTGCAAGTTTGACACTGGAAGTTTTACCAATTTATGTGTGAATCTTGCACAGAACAGTTAATGAAAGAGGAAATGGTTTTGTAATCTGTGATGACCTTCCGATATGACATATGCTCACACTCATATACTAACCATATACCGGCACCATTTGATTTTGGTTAAGGTTAACTCGTACTTATTGTTTTAGAATTATAATACAAGCTTTGTTCAACCTCAAATCTGCCAAAATCATTTGACAATAAATAACTCCTGATTTGTACCTGCAATGACTGATGATCATCGGTATGCCAGAGCAGCTTTATATTTAGCAGAGATTTTTGAAGACTCATAGATGATATCAGATATGAGATAGTTTAAAAAATGAATTTTTCTAAGTATAATATTTATATTTTTGTAGTAATATAATAGTCACAACTGTTTTCATTTATATATGATGTATAATAAATACTGACCCTGGGTGAAGTGGAGTATTTCATCAAATTTATGAATTTGTTTAATCAGTGCGGCTATAAAGCTTGCTCTGACAGGGTTTGGAAAGTTGCAATTCATCTACTATAAAAGTCAAAATGCACTTGTTTTAGTTGATTAATAGAAACTGTTTTTAAGTCTCTTTAGTGCCTGCAATATTTGTTAACTTGAAATTCCAATTTTAATCCAGATTGTTTGATGTGGAAGGGATTGATTTGTTCATACAGAGGAGTAATTGGTGGCTTTCAGTGACATACCATACTTGCATTTAAAAAGTTCTCTGAGCTTGTACGGATGTTGTTTCAGATACAAATTGGATAGCAAGTGCAATTCAATGGAATGGAAATTAGTTTCACATTTTATGCCAGATGTTTCTTTAAGTTTTCAAGCCTTAAAGTTTTACATAAACACTTCAAAAAAAGAAACAAAATGTGATAAACATTTGGATGCTTTGGTAAAACAGATTTTGGAAGGTAATTATGAATGCATTAACTAATCTTCCTTTTTTTTTTTATTGCTATGGCATTTTGTATTGTAAATTTTAGTGTGATTGGTAACAACAAATGAAACATTGATTACAATGTCTTTTACCAGTTTATGAGGATGTGGAGTCATGTAATTGCAGTTTAGGATATAGGGTTATTTTAACTCCAGCTTATTTACTCAAAAATTGACTGGTTTCGAAAAATCCAATGTGCACTATGCAAAAACTATTGCAATTTAAAAACAGGATTTTATAGTCTGTATTTGGTTTAAACTTTAATTTTTGGAATAGTTCTAGAGCATTGCCTAGGTCAGTGGTTCCCAACCATTTTATATCGGTGGACCTGTAAAAATTAAACAAATGTTCATGGATCGTCACCAAAATGTTGTAATGGATATAATAAACATTGATGTAGTTATTATCGCATTTTGTTAACCATCGCAAAATTAGTGGCTCAGCATAATCCATTATTTTGGCAAATGTTGCTCTTTCGAATCGAAAAATTCAACAAAATGTCAATCAGCTCAAACAATAGAATGTCAATTTATAAACAAATAGTTCAAAATCAAAGTTATCAGGAAATTTGTTGCTGTTTTGATGCTAATATGAAAGACAAGCAAGGCAGCAAAGAAGTTTTGGAAACACGTAACTCTGCTTCAGTATTCAATTGATTTCTTTGCTTTACTTTGAGTTAAGTGAGAGCTGAAAAATTTTTTCTTGTCTTAAGGTAGCCGATTGAAAATCTCATCAACAACTTGATTGTCTTGGGACTTAGAAACGGTTATTCGTTTTCAAGAGGTTTGCTGAATTAAGAAAAGGATTCTTTATTTCTTGATTCTTGACTGTAAAAGTAGAATCACAACCTCATTCAATCAGTTTTTGTTTTTCTTGGGATTACCGGTACATGTGCTGGCATTTTCGATAAATGGTGACAATAGGAAGCTGAGAAACGCCAGTTTTAGTGAGTAAAAATTGGCCAAACATAAAATGAGTTTTATAATGAACAAAAAAAAGCAACATTGCAATGAAATGTGGAAAGAAGATATTTCGCAAACCGTCAAAAAATTTACATGGACCAGCACCAGTCTGCGGATTGGCTGAGGTTGGAAACCACTGGCCTTGTCAACTGTTTTGAATTTTCACTGATGCTTTATAAGTTTCCAAAAAATAAATAATGTACAAAGTGATAATTTTTGCTGATAATCTAGACTTTACTTAAAAGAGATATGTTTGACCTTAAAAGCGAATTTGAGGTAAAATTTTTTTTTCAGGTGAAAATAATTGCTATTCTTCTGCACTTTATGTGGTATTGCTTCTTGCTCATTCTGCTCAAAGGCAACAACCAGAACTCAAAATTGATCTTTTCAAAAACTTGCAGCAGCACAAAAGCAAAGCAATAAATGTGTAAGTAATGAAATTGCTTTTAATGCTGAAGTTTTACTATCAGTACTTTCGTTTGATTTTGCATACTACAAGGGCTATTGCAAAAACAACTCATCCTAAACTTAGCATTTTGGTGATTACAAAAGTAACTACCTTAGCTGTCATCGAGGCAAGCTGCCACCTGTCAACCACCAGCAATGATTGTTCAAAATAGTAATTAACACAGACATGGTCAAGCAGCCCTGTTTCAAATGACGACCAAAAACGATTTGAAATAGAGCTCGACTGATATGACTTTTTCAAGCTAATACTGATATTTTGGAAATTTTTTGGCCAATACCGATAACCGATATATTAACTTACTAACTATGATAGTTTGTCACTATTTTTCAATTAACTTAACACTAAAAGCTTCACTAATCCCCGTCTAAGGAAAGACTATTGCAAACACAAGTAACAGTCCAGTATTATTCACAAAAAAAAAAAAGCGAAAATACAACAATTTGGCAATCAATAGTCAACAGCGCTTGTGCTTGCTGTAAAAAATAAACTGTTTAAGGTAATTGCACATAGCCGATATTCGGTAGTAGATAGCTGATACAATGTATCAGCTTAGCCCTGATATTGGTCGAGCTCTAATTTGAAATCTTAAAAGAATATATTAAAGTACATTTGAAATGGCGGGGAACATTAGAAAAACTAAACTGTTCTTGATAATACAAGAGAAAAAGAGTTCATTTTTACCATCGAATGAGTAGAGTTATGTACTTGTATTGCTTTTTACAGACTCAAGTAAAGTTTAGATTATCAGCAAAAATTATCACTTTGTACATTATTTATTTTAGACCACTTACGGCAAAGCAACCACTGCAAAATAGAAACAATCAGCCAAGATCTCTCAGTAAAGGTAAGCTTTGAAAGTCTATAATGTAGGTCAACTTTTTTCAGTCACAGTCCAAATTTGCTGTTTCAAAAGTTTCGCAGGCCAAAATGTAGTCTTAGGTAATCTTCGTCTTCCAAAACTAAGGTCTTCCGTTGGATTTTGTGGTGTTCTCCAAAAAAAAAGGTCTCCACTCAGATTAGATTGGTTTCTTTTTCCAAAAACTAGGTGAAGACCAAAAAAGAAGGTCTTCACTCAGATTGGATCGGTTTATATTGACAAAAAGTAGGTGAAGACAAAAAAAAGGTGTTCTCTAAAGCGCAAATACAAAAGAAATTTAAGGACTCGCTTCTGTAACTCACAATGTCAGCATGAACGATCAATTAACCAACCAATGTAGAAATCTTTAGCGTGCCACTTTAAAACCTTTGGCGGGCCCCAAGTGGCCCGCTGGCAGCTTGTTGGATGCCCCTGATGTAGATCTATGACTATTATGACAAATTTTTGCCGAGAAATAACATTGAAAGGATAGTTGAAAAACTGAAATTGAAAATAATAAGTAACTGCATGTCTTATATAACCTTACAGTGCTCAGTAATTATGATATTTGCTGTTGCTCTTCGTTATTACGCTTTTTTTGAAAGGCTGATAAACTACTGACTTATATTTCATACCGGTATCACCTTATATTATTTGCTTTTCTAACTAGTTGCAATTGCGAGCAACTAATCATTAATGATTACTTGCTCTTCAGTTATTTACAAATATTGTTTGAAAGGTGGCCAAATGCACATAGAGATGCTTGGTAACGAAGTGGAATTGTATAACTCGTTGCTGCATTCCAACTCCCTCTCCAGCAATGCTAGTTTTGGTCTGCCTACACTTTTTCCAACTCAAGAATTAAACCTTACACAATTTGTCTACAGCAGACAGGTAACTTGATATGTAATTAGATTTGCTTTTGATGTTTTCATGCATTTGATTTCATCCTGCAAACATACCTTGCAAGTTTTTAAAGAAAAAATTTGCAATTGCACAAAATCAGTCAATGGTAAGTTTTTAAACATGTTAACTACTCAGTCATCACAGTCAGTAAAGAATAGCTTTAAAAAATGTTGCTTTTCAAGACTCGCTCAAGAAGTATAGATGAAGGATGCTATACTGGCAGTTTGAATGTATCTTTGGATGAAACGAGTGATTCTTCTGGATATTCCTCAGGTGACTTTCAATTGGAAGATGATGAACCTTATTTTGGATACAGGTACTGATGCAGTTTTGCCACCATTTTGCGTTTGGTGAAGATGGTTGGTAGTACTTGCTTAATTAAACCTTCAGTGGCAATGCTCCAGTATTATCATTTCATTTTCAAATAAAGGCCATTCCTAAATTTTTGTCTTCTTAATCCAGAAACATATTTTACCATGTCGTAAATTGTAAGCTAGCACATTACAATATTTTAGTTAGGGTTTTACATATGCATGAAAGTTGTTTTTGGTAAGGTATGCATATTAGGCTGAAAAGTTATTGCTCTGATTCTTCCCCAACTAAATAACACCTGTTTGCTCTTCATAGTCCTTTTAGCAAATTATTTTTAACAAATTTCTTGAATTAGCAAATGTGCAATTCTTTCAGAAAACCAAAGTATGACATCAAAGTGTGGGAAGAAACGCAGAAGACTAAGAGATATAATTACTACAGCTGGGAAATAGTTAGTAGGTATGTGCAAATCATGGATGTAGATATGCGCAAGATCGGTAAAAGCAGCCTAATAAAAAAAAAAGAAAGAAGAAAGAAAAGAACATAGGCAAAATGCATGAAGTTAAATGGTATGTGCTTTCGGTAAAACATTTTTTTTTGCTTTTTTTTTTTGGAGACGAGTCAAGAACTGCACTGGAATTGCTGATACTTAATTTTCTTGCTTCTTCAGACAATATATCTACTGCATTGACAAGGTATTTGTATTTTCAGCTCCAATCAACTTATCAAGCCAGCACTGTATGTTACGGAAGCAGGCAGTGAGGTATACGACGCTATTTGGCAGTTTCGTGCCAAGGTAGTGCAAAAATTAACCTCCACCTTACATAAACGTAGTGCCACCCAAGCATTGGTGCCTGTTCGCCCAAAGAACTTGGTGGTAGATGAGACTACTCTTCTACTTCATGTTCGACTTGTATCAGCTGGAGTTGCATCTGAAACGTTTCATTTTAATTCGGTAAGAATTGTGTTTTTGCAAACGTCAAAACATGATAATTAAAAAATTGTTAATGTCGCTGAAATTATAGCATTTTACTTGTTTACTTTTAAAGAGGCGCAGTATAACATACCTTGCTTAAAACTTTTTAAAAAGTTGTTTTAAATGAGTAAACTGGTTGCCGAAATTCTCGCAAACTCGAGGTGCCAAATTTGTTTCTTGCAAGATTGAAGTAGCAAAACCATAACGTTTAAGTTTTCAAAACAGTTTTGTTGCTGTTGCTTTTTAATTACAATTACTTACTCTGTAGCCTAATACTGGTAGCATTAAAGTTTAATTCCAAGTTTTGCGCTCTATAGATGGCGAATATGTTTCTCCCGAGAAAGAACATTATGCTCAGTGGAGTGACGTCATCCAGCCTTCGGATGCTTCTAATGAACTTTGCAAAGTGGGGTACCGCGTATTGGAGGCTGCTACAATTTTCATCAATCCGCTATCAATCAAAGAGTGTGATTTTTAAGGTAATTTGCAACAAAGCCAGTTTTTAGATTTCCAGTAGTTCCGAAATCTCTGCTATTTGTCTAGTTTGCTATTATTCTTGAGGATTCTCTGGCCGAACAACTTTTTCGAGGCTTTTTTGTGAATACAAAATATTCCAAACGAATGCTAGCGTAGTTGTCTTTTCGGCAATATGTCCCTTTTATTATAATATTGTTTTTGAAAGATTGAAGATATACCATTTGTAACGATTTGATGTCTAATTAATTTGTATTATATTCAGGCATTTTGCGAAGGTATTCGCTATTACCTTTATGAATACCAGAGATTTCTCCTGCTTAATGCAAATGACGTCACAACCCTCTTACAACGATTCTTCAAGTTCCATCGACTGGGTTTGCAGATTTGGTGGGTTGTTTTAGTTTTGTTGTTTTGTTTGCATTGTTTGATTACTAACTTCAGAACTACGTGTTGGATAAGTGTTGTCATTAGTGTGCTGCCCTTGTGTCAACTCTTTGTATGGAGATGTGTAGTTTAGTGGCAGAAATGCTGAGACACTCTTTGCCAACTCATTACACGCATCAGCGTAATACAGCAAGTATAATAATGGTTTGATTTTTATGTTTCCAGCTATATGTGTCAACTGTGCCACTGTGGAAACCCTTCAAATGCTTTCACGCTGAATCAGGATCACTTCCCAACAGGTGTTGACATCTTATCTTATATTTACGACGAAGCATTGTTCTGCACGGAATCTTCTGAGCACCTAGTACTTCTTTATCTGCTTCAAAAGTGCTGCATCCCTTACCTCAAATTTGTACAGGTGAGACTATATCCGATTTTGTTGATTTCAACCCATGGTTTCCCTCACTGATCGTCAAAGAGATGTTGCTCGGAGCGCAGTACGTTTAACCACTCAGCCGGATATCGCCACTGGACTTTTTATGCGCATTGCAACATCTTAAATTCCGGATAACGCTCGTCTTAGACATCATTTTTCAATTACGTGATGGCCAGTTACGACTTTAACGGTATGTATTGAATCTTAAATTTTCTTTTTCTGATGACCGTGTTGTTGTACATATAAAGATTTGATGAGGCAGAATTGATACGCAGTTAAGCACGAATTATTAATTGAAGTTTGTCTAACTCGTTACAACCTTTCTTATTGTTTCGAGCCTAGTTTCAGAAGAGTGCTGTATAAATCGCACTTAAGGCATGGGTTTATTGCTTATTTCAGAATTGGGTGTTCCATGGGATGTGCTGGGATCTGACTGGAGATTTCATGATGCAAGTTAACGTCACAAACGCAACCCGAAAGGATAGACTCCGCTGGAGCAATTACATTGTGCCTCTTAAAATTGAAGACGGGGAATCAACCGTGCCTTCCTTTCTGCACCCCGTCGCCCAGTCTTTGTTTATTTGCGGAAAAACTTTGGAATTGATGCATCTTATTAATCCAGAAGTTAGTAAAAATTAGTGCCGGTGTTCAAATAAAAAAGGAATTTTTATTAAAATCTTTGTGCGACTTGGACTCGTATAACGAGTTTACGGAGTCTTTCTCCGTGTCATTGCGTGTACGAGCAACACAGTTTTAAAAGAAATGGAGTTTCAAGCCGTTTACAACACTGTGTCCGATTTGATTGACCCGAGATTTGAACCTCGGATCTCTCTTTCTAGGGACGAACGCGTTACCGCTCGACCAAGTGACCGGTCAATGCTGGAGTTGAAATAATTAAACAAAATTGGCTTTACATCAGGCTTTTCTTGTTGTTGACATCACTTTGATCGTGCTTTTCCATAACTGAGTTTGAAATTGAAATAAGTTTTATAACTCATTCTGCGTTGGCGTTGCACCTCAAATGAATGTATAGACCGATTTGGAACACCAAAGTGTATTTCACTGACAATTGCTCAATTACTAATCATTTGGACGGGTGGTTTATACTGGACAGACTAAAACTGTAGACCACCAAACGAACGCTTTAATTTTTTGGTACTACAAAATGTAAGTGTTTCAAATCATTATTGTTAGTTTCTACTTTTTGTGTTCATATTACAGCATTTTCTTTGCACATATTCGCTGGACGTACCTCGCTTGATTGTCACATATTCCCAACAACACTTAGAAAAGAATGGCCAGCTCTGGTATAATTTTCAACGCGACATGAGGAACCTGGAATTGCAAAGAACAGTGTCATGGCTGGAAAACGTAAATTGTTCTGTATTTTTTCTATCGCTTGTATTACCTTGGAGTGATATAAAGAAACAGTAAACGATCAGTGATGTAGTCGCTGAAGTGTTTACGATTATGGTTCGTTTCCCGGTCAGGTTAAAACCAAAGACTATACAAAATTGCTATTTACTGCTTCCGTTCCAAAAGTTCAGCATTAAAAAGGGACAGTGTGAATTTTCCCCGTGTGTGTGGTGGACGTAGGCAGCTTCACGCGAAGACTGCAAGGCCATTTTTCTTTGTTCTGACAAGGGAAGTTGGTAGGGTAAAGATGAGATTGCAATTTGCATCTTCATTCAAAAACTAAAAAGTTAGTAACGTTTTGTAAACATTTCTGTTCAAACATTTTTAAAATTTGTAGGAAGAAAAGAAAATCGAAGAAAAACAGTCAGTAGCGACGGCTGCTCGTGCAGTACACGACCAAGAAATGAAAGAACGAGAAAATGAGGCGAAAAACGTTTTGATTCAAACTCGCAGGAATAAAGAAGCTGAGCTGCTACGACTGAAATCTGAAGCAGAGGAAGATGCTAAAAAGTAATAACCTTAATTTATTTGATTTCGCACTTCACCAGGCTCGATACGTTGCTTATGTTCAACCACACTAAAATTTTGGGTGGTTCTGCTTGCAAGTCTGGTCAAGCTCGGTTGCGTGATGAGTAGAGTGCTTCGCCCCAATTGGAAATAAGAGTTAGTGCCTTTCCCATGGTTACAAGGATGCTTACCCAATTCGGGAATTGAACCGGGAGTCAATAACCTTTCGATTGCTACCGGACTAACTTGTTGCTTAGCTGCACTTGCATAGTGCTAGTCTAGACTTCAAATTTTGTAATTGTTGTGGAACCCGCTTTCACCCCGACAACACTATATGAATTCGTCAAGTAAGATTGCTTCAGAGCGAGTGTAGTGCGATGCACGACCAATTGCGGACAACTTCAGTTGATTTGAGATCAACAAAAAAATGCAATGAATGTATGCTTTACCGTCAAAGCTTAAACTTTTTTCACAGGCGAGAAGCTGAGAAAATGCTGGAAAAATCTGAAGGTAACTTGACAGATATTGATGCAAATGAAAAGGGACTTCAACTCAACAAAGCAAAGTAATTTCACCTTGCATTTTTCAATGTAAAAGCAGTAAGCACTGTTTTTTGTAAGCTTGAAAGATTTAAAGTTTTAGTAAAGCTTTAAAGATCTTCACTCAAAAAAAACACAGTTCAGTTTGGAACTGTTCACTGTAATGCTACTCTTCCATTAGTGATTATTAATGTATTTGTCTACAAAGATCGATGGGAAGACATCATCAGCCGCTGCTGATGTCTTCCCATCGGTCTTTGCCGCTACTGTGTCGGTAATGGAGTACCGGTACCCTTTTTTTTGAGTGGCGCAAAAATTGTTACTTCTCTGCCAGATTCTGTAGCATATCACTGGGGTTTATTGTGTAAAGTACCATGCCTTCTTCCACAGAAACAAGTTGGGCAGTTCCAAACAACATATAAAATTAAGTTTTAAAAGTTATTGATTCGATCGCATTGGGTTTAAATCGTGTTCGATTGTGCACTGTGCAGTTTTTATTTTTTGTCTTGTCTCTATCTGATTCAGTTTGGACTGTACATTCGTGATAAATCCTTGTACTCCGTGTAATGAAGTACCATTTCTAGAGATGAGCTCATTTCTCATTACCATCAACTGTACGAAGAAGTCGATAGAAGAAAGCGAAAAGCTGATTGGAAAATAAAGCGATTTGCCTTAGAAGAAAAGCGACGAAAATTTTTTGCAAGCGAAAAGGTATGAAAAAATGCTCTTAATAACTTAAGTTGTCAGTTTTCTGTTATCCCAGAAATTAATTTCTAAGAGGTAAAACAACCTAATTTTTGTCTCAAATTGGGAGATGTCCAATCTTACTGATCAAAAATAAGTATCAATCTAGAAACCATAAGACATTTTTAAATGGGGTGAAGCATCCAGCCAATTCCGGTAGTTTGCAAAAGCTGAAATCGAAATATAATTCTTGAAATGATTTGTTCTCATTTTGGTACTGCGGTTTCAAAGATATTAAACAAATACAAAAAGATATCCCCGTAAAAAGTTTTAAGAAACCCTGAATTTGTTTTCTCAGCCTGAACTTCCAGGAAAAAAGAGAATTAAATAATATTTACCCTTCAAGTAACTTTACATGACCTATCCAATTTTGATAAAACCCTCTCTTTTTCTGGAAATTCAGGCTGGGAGAACAATGTAAGGATTTCCAAAAATTTTAGCGAGATTTCTTTTTGTATTTGTTTAGTATCTTTAACCGCAGCACCTAAACGAGAACAAAAAATTTCAAAAATTTTATTTCAATTTTTTTACTACTGCAAACTACCGGAATTGCCTGGATGCTTCACCCTCTTTAATGCGCTCTTTTTTGAACCGTAACTGGAAATTTGACGCTGACTTTTTGTTTTAGCTCTAAATAATTTTGCTGATATACGATTCACAATCGTAACTAATTTTTATTAACCTAAAGTGTTTGTTGGCGGTATTGTTATGACTTCGCACGACTTTTATGTAGTTTTTTTTATGTTTATGTATTGAATTTCTTTTTGGTCAGTACTGCAATGACTTTTAAGAGCTTTTTTTTCAGATTTACTTTGCTGACAAAGATTCTATGAACCTAGCAGAACTAGCAAAAATTGAAAGTTTTCGGGATGGTTATTCTCTGTCTGAAGATAGTAAAGCTGCTGCAATAAGCCAAAGTAGTGATCCGGTCTCTGAACAAAGGTCCCCCTTATTTATGGCAAGCATGCAAAATATAACCGACTTAGGCGCCGAAATAATCCCCATGCAAAGAAAACGTGTTAATGGCCAGCATGTGTCACTAGAGAGCTCCCCAACCACGAGCAAACCCGGCAGTGGCCCTGAACATCAACTAGTGCAGAAGAAACAAGTAGGCGGTCGAAACGTGTCGGAAGAAAGTCCTTCGATTACTGGTGATACTTTGTCTGATTTGGAAATCGAAAGTAGGGCTACTCTTAGAAAGCAAGTGATTGGTCAGCATGTGTCGAATCAGAGCAGTAAAGCTATGGACGCTGCCTCGGAATTTACGGCAATTCGCAAGAAACCAGTCAGTGGTCACCATGTTTCCCGGACTTCTGAACCGAGTGGCGAAACAAAACTGGTGTCCGAAGTGGGTTCGATACGTAGAAAGCAGGTTGCTGGACGTCATGTTTCTCAAGCAAGTTTGGCTATCTATGGCGAAGAGTCCTTAGAAGGGGATGCTGCCGTTAACTCAGTCCTCAAAAAGCAAGTCTCTGGGCAACACGTTTCCAACGAAAGCTCTGCAGTAACTACTAAAGGCTCTTTGAGACTGGGTTCTGAATCAGCTGTAAAAAACCAAGTCACTGGGCGACACGTGTCCAAGGAAAGTTTCCCCACATTGACCTCAGAGATCGATTGTATTTGCAGAAAGCCAGTCACTGGTCAGCACGTATCGCAATCGACGTTTTCACTTCGGTCTGACTTAGGTTTCATTGACGTCACTCATAATAACGAGGTCAAAATTCAGCCTGGACTTCAAGCATCGAAAGAGGAAACTTCAAAATCTATGCAAAACTCTGTAAAAAATTTCCAAGTTTCCCAATCAATTGTGTCGTCAGTGTTTGATCAAGTGGAACCCATCAAAGGTGATTAATATACTTCATTCGATTTTTAGTTGGAGCGGATACAGTTCATAATGATTGTAGATAATGACCTGAGGGTTTCAGCTTGCCCGCTGCCACTGTGCGTCGTAGGAGACTCAATAAGCACTAGCAGGAGTTGCCTGTGTAGTGGTGGCTTGCTCGGTGCTACGGCAATGAAAGGCGCGTCCTTGCCTGGTTTTCTAGCGCATTGTTGGGATACCATCTATTAGTAGTGTGGTTGCAGTCAGGCATAGTAGAAACCAACATATTTGGGAATTTGTGATTTTCGTAAAATGCTTCTACTTTAGGTGACAGTGAGCAAATAATGAAGACTGATGACAAACGATTGTTCAAGGAATCTCATCCTCGCCACGTCAGCGAATCAACTGTTCAGCACTTGATGTATTACGAGAAAACTTCAACACCATTAAAGGTTAGCTAGGTCTACAAAACTATTTGACAGAAACTTATTGCTCTTTCATTTTCTCTATTTATGGACCTCAACCACAGTTTCCAATAGCGGAGGTTCGGATAGAGATAAGATATTGCTAGGTGCGCAGTATGTCGAACCTTCGAACTTGCCATAGCCGTTGAATTTCTTTTGGTACTAATTTTGAATGCTGTGGCTGGAAAAATATTATTTGTCAAAAATTATTCACAAGTTGGTTGATTTATTTAAGTGCTTCCATCTGGAACAAGAGGTCTGGGTTCTTTTTCGAGGCTCGGCAGTTACAGCTTCAGCTACAACATTTCTTCGTCAAAATTGCGTGTGGCTTAGACGCGATGACGTGAACTTCGAATCTGCCCACCGGTCAAGCTGTGGCGTGTTAAAAGCGAGTATACGCATTAAGTAAACTGTCTAAGCTACATCGCTCACACAGCGAGCTTGGGACTCAGAAGTTTTGATTGGCTGGTCGATTTTCAACCTTTGCTTCATTCGTGGTCGAATAGTGAAGCTGCCCACCGAGCGGGTCGTAAAAGGCGAACAATGAGTACCCATCAATATACCTTTTTGCATGAGGCTTTGTAAGGGTGTTCATGAAAAAAATCAACACCATTTCGTCATAAAAGATATCACGGTTCTTTGAATACTTTTTTAAGGTGAAACTATTCGTGATTCAAACTTCTGTGATGTGATAACCTATATGTATGACGAAATGGTGATGAAAATTTTCATCAACACCATTGCAAAACTTCATGTAAAAAGGTTGAGTCAGTTGCGTGGTGGCCACCTGTGTGGTGATGGGATGCCCACTCTAAGAGTAGTGTGGAAATGGCCACGTTTTCCCCAGGCTCCCCAGTCTAACTGGGTTCTGCGGTGTATCATTTTTGTTGCACCGTGCTCTCATCCACAGAAAGGTACGGGCAGTAACAACAACAACATTTTAATCGTTTTGCGTGCTTCTGGCCTAAAGGCTACCTGCACGGAAGCCTAGGGAAGAGCCACCAGAACGACGACTAATTAAAAACAAGCAATGCGAAGAATCAAGAACAATGTTCTCAGTCTAGCCAGTAAAGCAAGAAGTCGTGACGTGTGTTATTGTAATTCAAACTTCAAAGATTTCAGCGAAACTTTTTTGCAGCCGCCTGGCGCTTGTGACGTCTCTAGTTCAGAGA
Source organism: Trididemnum nubilum (assembly GCA_963965965.1). Taxonomy (NCBI): domain Eukaryota; kingdom Metazoa; phylum Chordata; class Ascidiacea; order Aplousobranchia; family Didemnidae; genus Trididemnum; species Trididemnum nubilum. Next base: position 37,712,547 of record OZ014485.1, on the reverse strand, counting down.
GCAATATGCCTCACAGCGTCATTACTCTGGATGACAACGTCATCTCGAAGAACATCATGAATGAGCTTCATGGAAGCGTTATCGCACAAGAATCATCTCATTATGATGTCTATAACGGTAATTTTTTACCTTGATTAAAAACCTAAATCAGAAGTGGTTGGGTTACGATTTAATTTTAAAAAGTGTTTTGAATTTATGGTGTTATCAGTGGCCTTAACTTTGCGTTGAAGTTGCTTCCATAGTGATGACATGTACTTGATTTCGACCCAGCTCAACTATTTCCCTTATGAAACGACAGAGATTCTGCTGAATGGCCTTCACTATTTTCTGGAACATTTACGAGAGGACAATAACCAATGGTTGGTCAAGTGGATAGAGCGCCTGCTGCTGCTGAACCGGTAGACTCGGATTCGATTCCCGGCCGGGTCAAACCAAAGACTTTGAAAATTGGAATTCACAGCTTTCCTGCCGGACGTTGAGCAATTAACGGGACAGTGTAAATCCTCCACCGTGTGTGGTAGACAGGTGGGCAAGTTACAGCTTGACTCAAAGATTGAAAGGTTCCTTCGCTGTCTCCTAGCCAAGGCTACTTGGTGAATAAAATGTAATTACAATTACAACCAAACAACCACAGAAAATGTAATGTTGCTGCATAGATAAAGATGACAACGGCAATCCCATTTACCACCAACTTCCATGTACTGGAACCTACGACCTCTTTGTTGAAATGGCAAAAGAACGACTTGATTTTTCAAATAGAAGTAAGTTCACTGGACAAAGGACATCTAACGTTAAAATTTGTTTTTATTTTTACCGTGCTTTCACTGAGGTGTTAAATTTTGCTGTCCCAACTTTTACAGTCAAACACAGGTCCTCACCTCAGAAAAAAAGACAATTTCTACGGCGAGTCGGTAAATTAAACAACTTTTTCCCGGATTTGAGATGAAGAAAACAAGGTTCAGTTTGGTTCTTTTTGTTGGAACCGCACGCGTTGTTTACTGGTGTACGTCCCAAGGTCGGGGCCATCACTGATTTTTAGTGGTGAAAAAACAATATAGAGTTTTCGCATACCAAAGGGGGAGCGACGGCACAATGGCCTTACCCTGTCTACGCTTAAGCGCAATTAAACAAAAAACGGCTTTACTACAACCGAAGATCACGAAACAACCTAAATCTTCAAATTGAAAAAAAAGGGAGTTTTCCCATGTAGGTAATGTGGTATTTAATCATTTCGTCGTTATTTGCAGAGAATGCAATGGAACGTCTTGACCGAATCAACCTTCTGCCTTTCTATCAAACTGAAAGTGATGACGAAAATGATGCGTTGGAGATATATGAGGACCTATCATTAATTGATCTGCACTCCCTTCCCAACCTGCTTGGAAATTGCATTGTTCAGCCAATCAGATGGCACGCAAGATTGGTCAACAGGTTAGAAAAGCTGGAACTGCCAAACCTAGCTAGTTAGTTGGTGATAATCGACTCCTTCTAAGGAATGGAGGCGTGGAAAAATACCTCAAACGCTTAAACTTCACTAACATATACATCATCATTCGAGGCATCAGCGTGGTGGCGTGATCCTCATTTCTCTCTGTGGCTTTGACCAAAATGGCGGAACTATTCCCCCAAGGGCCCCAATTGTTTTGCGCTTTCAAAGTCTAGAAAGCCATGCCTATAAAAAGTTTTTGTTTCGCCATAATGAGTATTGAATCACGTGCTTCATTGTCTTTGTATTCAGATGCGTGGTGAATTACTTCATGATGAATTTGGACCTTCCTCGTCACTTCAAAACTTTGAGACGATTTCTCCTGCTAGAAGATGGAGAATTTGGCTCTGCTCTCAGTAGAAAACTGTTTCAATTGGTATGTAATAAGAAATGTCTACTCGCAAATCAACGTCTTTTTAAGAAGCATAGTGTATATTTAATCAAAAATTATGCAGCCCAAATTGTACGAAGTATATTAAAAAGAAGTTTCAGTTATTTTCTTTAAACCATAGTTAATCTTTTTCAAATAGTTTTACATGTGCATAGTTCAGTTGTCTTTTACGTTTTGAAAAGAAGAAAAGGATCAAAGAAACAAAAACCAAAACTGAATAGGCGTTAATTGAGCGGTAGGAGTGTTACAGCTTGAGATGTTGATGGTGGAAAAATAAATAAATTGCTTGATTAGTCGTGTATCTTCTTCTTTTCCTTGCATGCCATGGTGGGGAAAAGTAGCTGTTGATTCCTATCACAACTAACCCACGAACTCTTTTAAGTTACCAGAACTGTTGCAAAGTCGGTGCGCTGTTTTGATGCTCTAGTTTCTATGTAGTTTGTACATTCCTTTGAGATTTGCAATCTTTTAACCTATCTTCTGAAAAAATTCGATCTATTTTACAAACTTGAAGAACAGCGTGGTTGCATGGCATTCAAACAAATTGACGTAGTGATTAATAATTGTTTCAGGTTCACTCAGGCCGTACACCTCCTGAGGTTTTGAACCCACTTAACCTTGATTCAATCCTCGACCACTCATTGCAGGCATCCCATGAAAGTTTGTTGCAACATAGTAACTTATCGTTTGCCGTCAAGACCCTTCCTGTCGCCTTCAGTACTTCTAGTGAGTGACCTAATTTAGTTGGTTTATTAGCTATTTTCTCGAAAAATAACTTTTCGATAAAGTGGAAGTGTGTTGCGTTTGACGTTTTAAAAGAACACGCTAGCCAACTCATTTGAACATTCTTCGTGGTACTTTTGATTTGTCCACTGCGTGCGAGAAACTGTTTAACTTCTCGCTCTTTTGATGTTCATGTACACATGATTATGACGTCCATGCCACACCATTGTTACATGATTGATGTCCTGCAGAAAGAAACAACTTTCTTATTCCTATATTGCAAAGCTTGCAACAATCTGCGTGTCATGTGGGCATAGTGAATTCTTTACTAGTTTGCTTTGGTTGCGAGGGGAAATAAAGAAACTAACAAACACTAGACAGTACAATATGCTTTGGTGCGTATTGTGTTGAAGACAGTCTCTTGTTTGATGATATGGTATTAATTTCAACGTCAAGGCCAGTTGAGTGACCTAAACGTAGAGTGGCCCAAGTCGACTTGGACCGAAAATGATTTTATCATATTTTCTGATAGATTAAAGCCTTAAAAATTTTTTGTAAAAATTTTGAAGTTCTTCTACAAAAATTAATTTTGGCTCAATTTAACTTGTAACAAGTTAACCAAAATGTGAATTCAGTATAATGGACCATGCCAATTTGGTCCACTACAATGTAACATCTTAACCAAATTTCTTTCCGGTGTAATGGACTAAGTAAAACTAGTCCACTATTTTGTTTACTTTTTATGAAAAAACCAACTTTGCTACAGTGGCTCAAATTCACTTGTGTCGGTTTTTGCCTATCCATCTAACAGTTATTATTATTTAACTTAAAGAGTATTCAATGTGGATGTTGATATTTCAGTTCAATTCTTTTTCATGAATGGAATATACGCTACACAATGCCTAATTGGCTGTTAAAGAATGCATTTTTTTACTAATACTACCACATAATAAAAAATTTATGCTTTAAAAACTAATTGCGTATATGTCTTAGTTATCTTTTTCTGCATCGCACTGTGATATTGGTAGTTTCTCATCTGCTTACCGCTTCTTATTTCTGCTCTCTTTCTCTTCATTGCTCAATTTTTCGTAAGGGTCGCAGAGGCAGCAGCTCGAGATTAACCGGCCACACTTCACAGTGTTTCATCAACTCCATCATTTCGCTTGTGTGAAGTCCCAAGCGATTCCATCCAAGATCCACAAGGTCGTCCAACTGGTCTTTTCCAATTATTTTACTTTGGCAAGTAAACTGAGGCACTTTGCTTACAATGCCAAATCATTTACGCTGAGATCTTTTAATTCGGAGATGTAGCGGCTCGATGTTTAAAGGTTTTCAAATCACAGAGCTATGCTCCTTGCTAAATAACATAGCTTATTCGATTTTTTATAGAAATCTCATTTCAAACGCTTGCACTTGTGATCGCACTCTTTCGGTCATTGCCCAAGATTCATTATAACAATTGAGAATGGGGACAAAAACTCTTTTGAAAATTGAGAGCTTTGCTTTTTTTGACAATTTTTTGTATCATGACAACCGAAAAGTGCAAAACTCGCATTACTGTATCACTTAAACCAGCTTTGTTTATTTTTCGGGTATCTAGTTCCTCATCTTGTCTTCCGTCTCTAGTGAATGCAACCCAAAGATACTTAAACTTCTCTACCTGTTTCAGTGTCGCTTCATTCACTTTCAACAAGCACTGATCAGGGTTTCTTGAAAGATGAAGTATTTTAGGTTTGGCTGTACTTATTTACTTATATTGCATTCAGCTGCAAGCCATTTAATGTGGATTGGAGGCTAGACTGTCAAAGAAAGCGGAACTAAATCATTATCAATTAACATGCGACTTATTTTGCAATTTTCAATGGTGACACACTCAGCTGGATTTGTCGATCCAATTCATGTCAATAATGAAGAAGAGAGGTGACAAAACGCATCCTTGCTGGAGTACTACGCCGACATAAAATGGCTTTCATTACTTGCCACTTACCAGAACACAAACCTCCGGTCGGCAGTAAAATGACTTTATTGCACTAACAACTGACTATCAACTCCATATTCCTGCAAAACCTCCCAAAGTTTATCCCGAGGAACTCGGTCATATGCTGTTTCGAGATTGACAATGCATGCAAAGAGATCTTTTGCCATCTTCCCAAGATTACTCAATGAAGTGAAGATCTGGTTCGTGGTGCGGCGACCCAGACGAAAACCGCACTGACCATCTTCCAGTTTTGATTCCACTATTTCTCGGCATTTCTGTTCAAGGCATTTCTATACTTTCCCTGGCAAATTAAGGAATAATATCTTTCTGTAGTTCGTACATGCTTACCTGTCAGCCAATCTCTGGAAGTTTTGCTAATCTTCCGCGCAACTTGACAAGGCTTTCAGAATGGTGCAAATCTAATAAGTTAACAAATAATCCTTCAAAAAGCCAACTCCTCGTTATATTCCCAAGAATGATTGAGTTAGTGACGGATTTTGATGTGTTTCTGAACGGTATTACTGTCCCCCTTTCTAACTCTGTCCAATATTTGGGGGTAACACTTGACTCCAAGTTAACTTTCGAGATTCACATTAAAACCTAAGAAACCAACTTGTCCAAAGCTGTTGGTATTATTTGTAAACTAAAATACTTTCTTCCTAAAGATGCATTAATAAAACTATATTAAGCACTTTTCCACCCATATTTGTTATATGGTCTAGTTATTAGGGGATCAACGTATCCGTCCTATTTGATGAAAATAAGCACTCTTCAAAATAAAATAGTAAAACTGGTAGGGGGTGGTGCCTTTCAAGACAGAGCTACCCCATTTTACTACAAACTTAACATTCCAAAATTGACCGATTTATACAATATTGAAATATCAAAACTAATGTACAATATTGTACACAGGCCTCGATATCTTCCGAATAACTTTTCCAAATATTTTGAAAAGGCATGCAAAATCTTAGAGAGATCAACGAGATCTATCACTCAAGAAAATGATGTTTTATATAATCCTCGATTTCGATCGAACAGATAGCAAAATAGCATTTGGTACCTGGGCGTCAAAATTTGGAATTCCATTACTCATTCAATCCGTTTGCTATCTCTAATTTTTTTCAAGGTAAAGTTAAAAAACTTTTTTGTGGAATCATATGAGTCTTAGAATTTAGGATTTTAACCTAACTTGTTGAATTATTTTAATGATATAACTCACACTCTTTCTCAGGTATTTTTTATTACCTCTATTTATTATCAAAAATTATATTACGTTGGCATCTGGGTGGCTGCTTGAATCGATTACCGATAAGGTCTTTTCGCAGCTTCCTTGTCGTGAAAACTGATTCTTAAGAGATACATGAGCCTTGTTTATTAATATCGTATATTGTTGAGTGTGTGGTTTCTGTTACCGTAGTATTTTAGTTACAGACAAAAATAAAAAATGACTTGACGTAACACACTTGCGTTAACCAGAGAATTCTTGTTCGGTCAGCACTATTAACGTCTTTGGTCTGATTTCATCTTCACCAGCAGCTTTTCCAGATTTTGTCCCTTTAATTGTCGTTGCTACTTCTACTGCAGCAAAAATTTCTAACTGTACTCGTGTACTTCTTACACTAAATGTATCATTTCTTATGTGTCATGAGTTGATGTGATGTCTTCCCAGGATTCAAAAGATCTTCAAAGTATTTTTTAATTCGTGAAAAGGTTTCACTCTCAACCATTAGATTGTTAACTGCAGAATTCTTGATGGAGTAAGTGACAGTCGATCGCTTACAACGTAACGGCTGATGGTCTGCCAAAATACTTTGTTTACCAATAAATAGTTGGAATTCAATCTACGACTAAACTCTTTCTAGGATTTCTTGGATTTCAATACTGCCAAAATTGCCGTTTTTCATGTCTCAGTGTACCGGGATTGCAAATTAGATGGCAATCTGTCCTGTAGCTAGGCCATGAACAAATCTTTTTTTGTTTGAATAGCTTCTTTAACTTCTTGGTTCCACTAAGGGTTATTTTCTCACGATCCCCTGCCACTCAAAGTGGCTTGAGCCCACAACATTCAGCAGCTGATGAAATGTTACTGATCTGAACAGCAGCTATTCCTTCTGCATGTACTCAGATGTATCATGAAGTTGTCTGAACTTAGATGATATACGGGGTGCAAACTGTTTCCTTACTTCTCTGTCTTCAAAAGCATCTCATTTGGTCATGTGAGTAACAGAAGACTTGTTGGATTTCCTCTTTGGCCAAGGTTTCGCAAGTAGGAAGAAACATACTACCAGATAGTGAGCAGTTGGCAATTCAGCACCTCGCTTCACTCAATCGTCCAGCACATCCAAAAACAAATTTGTCGAAATTTTTTGATCCATACGAGGTCGATAACATGTCTACTTATGAACCTCTCTGTGCTGGAAAAAGGTACTCACGATGCGGAGTCCGTTGCTACAATAGAGCTGTAATAAATACCTTCTGTTTTTCATTCTAGCAACTCCATGCTATTCGATCACACCCTTCTACGTATCTGTGGTAATTAAGTTACCTTGGTCGGGAGACAGCGAAGGGACCTTTTGGTCTTTGAGTCAAGCTACCGCACACGGTGAAGACTTCACACTGTCCTTTTAATTGCTGAACGTCAAGCAAGGAAGCTGTGAATCCCTATTTTTCTAGTCTTTGGTTTGACCCGAACGGGAATCGAACCCGCGTAAATCGTTTCAGTAGCAGGCGCTCTATCCATTCGACCACTGATTGGTTCCAACACCGGCGTTGATTTCAGTTGGTGATACTTATAGAAGAGCATCATTCATTTCATCCTCAAAAGCCTGATGTTCATTCGTAACATTGGGGGCATATATCTACTATAGGCACAATGACCAATTCAATACTTTGAGCTTCAACGTGTAGCGTCATGATCCCAAAAAAACCTAATTTAACGAGAGCTTGTGAGAAGCCCCATACCCGCTTGCGCAGACATACTAGAAAGAATCAGCACCAGAATTGAAGAACTTCCAGCTGCCACCCAGATCCACAGTTCCAGAGCTACATCTCTTGGTTCAAGAAACTCAAATAATATCGAGATGATACTGCTTTGCTTCCTCAACCTATTCTAACTCTTTTCCTGTGATGGTGAGGATATTCCAGTAGGAATGCTTCGTGCTGCCTCCATTCGCCTCTCCAACTGTGGGGCAGGCACATTGGTGGAGCTGCTACAAGAGCTAACTTTCGAAAATTGTCGCTTATTTTTCGAACGAGCTTCTCTATCTAAGACCCAAATGCCGTACAAGTTTTGCTGAATGATGACCTGAGAGGTCACTAAGCGCTCCCCTGCCGGACGAGGCTCCAACTGTAAAGATAAACTCATTAACGTCTTGCATGTAATTTTCATTATACGTACACATCGAGATTTTTTGGCAGTTTGACGTAACTTCGGAGAGGTTTTATAAGAGTTGTCCTTCTTGTAGTTTATGTGCTTACCGCAGCTAATGGACATAACCAACTAGGGTTTAAAGTTTTCCATCTTGTTTGGTTTGAACTATACTTCCTCTGGTCTCTACCCTCCGATTTCTAACTGCCTATTCTTTTGCATGGGATCTAACCCTTGTTGTCCAAACCCCTCCTCCTAAAGGCGTCATATGATATTTGAACGGCCCCTGAAATTATTACTATTAAAATAGCAGAGAAGAATGGTTATTGTGCAATGATTTAGTACTTTGTAGAGGAAACACTTCATATTTTTGAAGTCTTTTTCAAACAAATTCGTCATCTATTCAGCAGAAAATATATGTCCATACAACTTTTTGATCAATTGTTTGACCGAGCAAAATAATATCCTTGATTATGGTTCCATTCCATGCCCCTGTTTTTCTTTTTCTAGTTTTTTTTTTTAACTTGGGCCATTACACAGTAGTAGAAGTTTTGTACCAAGTTAACTTGAATCCGCAAAACTTGCAAATATTGGAGTAGTGTAGTGGCCCAAGTTCGAAAATGATGCAATAAAAAAAAACATACCGATCACGTGATCACCAAATTTTGTGAAAAAAATTTTGATCACCCCAGTAATGAACTCGTAAACGTACGTAGTGCTAACGCTTGAATGAATACATAAAAACAACCGTCAACTTTAAACGCGGTTTTCTCAAAATCACAAATTTCGACTTGGGCCACTCTACGTTTAGGTCACTCAGTTGAAAGTTCATGTGTTGCAAAACGAAAAATTTATCATTGTCAGAAGTCTTTTGGTGATGTGCGATTTAGTTGTTAAAATAACATACCGTGCTGATGGCATCCGATTTCTCAAACTCATTATTGTTAACCGTGGTTGAATTCAACGAAAAGGGAATGCCGTTGTAAAACATTGCGAGGAAAATGTTCTTTTGCTTTCAGATCTGCAAGCACTTGATTGTTTGGAATTGTGTTATTACGTGAAGTGGCCTTGCAACATTGTGATTACCCATGGAAGCCACATCAAGTATAACCAAGTTCTCTCCTTTTTGCTACAGCTCAACTACGTATTCTGGGCTCTGCACGATATAAGAATTCACTTGAATCTACTCGGTGCGTTTTCAAAAAATACGGTTTACTTTGTTAAACGTAAAGCGTGATTCTAAGATGTTATGTAACTTTTTCGGTATTATCCATCATAGGTTGAAACGATTTTCTCTTATAGACGAGGAGATTGGTTGTTGAAAGAAGTAGGGTTGTAAGGCGTGATGTCTCTGTGAACTATTAAATTGGTTCTGCTTATTTCACTTCAGAAATAATTTTTCCGGATTGGTTTCTGCATTTAACACCATCATTCACACAGCAGTAGGTAAGAATAACAATCAATATTTTCCTTAAATATATAGATAGATCATATCTGAAGTTTGTCTTTACTAAGCCTGACGAATATCATGGGGGTGTGAAAACCTGGCCGATAACAGTCGTCCGTCGGATACTCTTTAAAGTCGACAATTGGCAGCCGTTTAATGGGCAGTTTTGTGGTGTAAGCTGCCAAAGTGCCCAATTGTCGGTGTTTTAAAAGTGCTTTTATTTGATTTCACGTGCAAAACATTTGACAGCATCTCGGCCCCATTCCACCACCTTGAAGCGGTCCGACCTCCAAAAGCTTCAGATTTACCGACACGAAATGCACAATTTTGTCAAGGTTATGCAAGGATACGTCTCGACACAGGTTTGTTTTTTGCTCAAATTTGACCGAAAAGAAAAGCTTGTCGTACGCACATCTGAACAAAAATTTTATGTTAGTTGTTACGTGTCAAAGCCATATGACAAAAAATATGAAAAGAAGTTAAAAAGAAAATGACCGCTCCGTGAGTTACGCTTAAATAAACTGTTGTGATTTATCGGGTTATCACGACTAACGTGTAGTAGAACTTATGCGATGGTTCATTTACTTCAAGACATCTTTTTGCGAACAAATTATCCTTAATCAAATGGAAGAGTAAAAAGAGCTGTTAGCCTTGAGAAAAAATCACGAAAAGTTTGATTAAGTGTATTCAATTTTTGTTAGATGTTCCCATCAACCGTGCTGGCTGATTTACCTACAAGTTTTCTACCCGTTTCTTTGATAAAACCCAAGAACTGCACATTTGCTTTACGTTTATGAACCGACATTAGCTTTACGAAAAGTAGACATTTGTTTTATGTTAAATGAAATGAATTTCTTGGTCTCCAAAATGTTTTCGCACTTTTACAATATTGTCAATGCTTTCAGGTTCTGCATGTTTGTTGGCAAGAATTCTGGGATGATTTACGTGACAACGTCAACAACCTGGATGACCTACATGACAGACATGTTGATTACTTAAATAAGTGCATTATGAGGTAATAAGTTGAATTGAATAAAATCAATGGAGTGACATTTCAGTGTCTTTGGTGTCTTGCATTTGGCTTTTTGTTGTACTGACACAAGGTACGTAATGGTAGTGACCAATTAACTTTGTACTTGTTTAAAAAAGTTTGTTTCGTTTTTTCGTGAACAAATTAGCCATTGCCATATTAATCTCAGTTGAAGTTTCATGCTGTTTGGTAGCGCGGTTAGTCTACCCACAACCGTATAATGAAGTGTTGAAAAAGGATGGGAAAGTTGCTAAAGGTAATTGTTTAGCGTTTTCCATGTCCGCTTTTTGGACTCTGTTTTTTGGTTTCGGTGCTTGTTGGTAATTAATGCCAAAAAAGTGCCAGGATATGAGCGAATCGTCCCAATCAACATGTCACTGAAAGAACAGTCGTTATTAACATATTGAACTCATTGAATTTTACGATTCTATTGTAGTTCGGTTCGTTTTGCCCTGACTCACCAATAAGCAGGAACCGGGAAAGAACCGGGTCCGAAAAATTGGAGCTGAAAAACGATAATTTTTCATTACGTTTATATTTGCCAAGTTGCCTAAACGACTTTGACTACATTTATGTAGATGCTTGCTGACAAAGAAAGCACAGAACGTGATGAATGTTATCCGTGATGTACTGAAGTCCATTCTCCGGTTTCATTCCCAACTCTCAGCTGCTGTTTCGTTGTCGCTACTCAACAAATCTTATCAAGAGTTCACTAGACTCTCTAATTTTCTTTATAAAGGTGAGGATTTATTTAAAGTTATAATTTAGTACTAAACAAGTGATTAATGCTTATCAATTTTGCTTGTTCTATTTTGTCAAAAGCGGATTCGTTTTTTCCTGAAGATTGTTTGACCGCTGTTCGCTAGACGGTTATAAGGCTGTGTCAATGTTCCTCAACTTGACAGTAAAAATAAGGGTTGGGCTTCGTGATATTATCACTTAAATTTGAAATGTAGTTTGCCACCTAAATTGGCCGCTTACAGGTAGTTTGGACTGTTATGATTAGTTCAGTCATTTCTTTTGTTTCTACGATACTACCAGTAACCATATGAAAGTTATGTAGATAATCCCTGGCGTTAGCGACCACTGAAAAACAAAAAATTAACCATTGATATTGTTTTTCAGTGGTATCAAAATTAGTGAAGCGTGGCTATCAACCACATCTCGAAGATTTCCTGACTCGTCTCAACTTCAACGAATTTTATAAAGACTAACTGATAATGTGCTATAGGGTCGATTTGACATCGCACTGTGAATCTTGTAATGCAAAGCTGCGTTTTATAATACATCGTTTTGTCCTTGAGAACCACGCTTGTAGTCGCCAGCGCAGAATGGAACTTGTAGTTAATTACTTTCATTGTATTATTCACAATATTTACAATACGTCTAACACTACAAAAACAGATTGCACTTTGCACCGTTCTTAAGACTGAGGCACTGATCGCATTTCTATGTACAAAGTGGGGATTGGCAATGACCATGGGTTTGATATACAGCAATCATTCCCTCAATATTTTTCTGTGAAATAGTCACCCTCGTAACAAATTCTAGGTCATTGCTACAATTCCCAATAACTATAGGCCTACACATTCCGAATACGAGTCACAAAGAATTATAATAATTTTCGTCATTGTAGAAAAATATCCATGGGCAAATTCTCAAATTTGAGCAAAAATTAAAAAAACGACAACGCATGCAGTGTTTGAACAGAAAAAAACTTAAATAATCGGTTTGACCAAGTTCATTACGAATCAGTAGTTTCACACTAATTTATGTTACAAATTCATGAACACTAATTTAAATTACTAATTCATAATCCCGTCAAAAATTGTTTATACAACATAGTACACAATCTGAATAGGAATCGCAAAAAAATGTACCTCGTTTTAGCCGATTATGAAAATATTGTCCAAAATGGAAACGATATTTTAGGTCCAAAGAGTTGCTTTTTTACTTTTATCCGAAAACCCAAATTACCGTGCATTAAATTGTGTGAAAAAAGTTTCACATAACTAAATTAACTTAAGCCGTTATGTACCACCCAACACCCTGTGCATATTTTGTAGCCGCCACCCAACCACCAAAAATATTTAAATTTAGGCAATAAAATATGAGAAATAAATAAAATTTAAAAAATTAATGTAAAAACTAAAAATATTCCTAAAATATTTAGTACGAGTAAAAAACAAAATTAATTAGAGGCACGCACACACACTCACTTTAAAACACATGTACCTTCACAAATACAGTACGGTATAAAAGCACAAAAAATAATAATGGTTATTTCATTTAGAGAGCGATATTGTCGTCTGATATCTTGGACCGATTTTTCAAAAACGGAATGGCCAGATATCCAATATAAACCTCTTACGTATTAGCACATCTATCACAGCGAGAAAAAACAGATGTTGTTGGGTTCTTCATTGTAAGTCAATGTGGTAAATGGTTTGAACTAATGGCTCATTGATACCTCACTAACCTAATCTTGATCATCTAACGCATTTATGTACAGATATTGCACATATCTACACTTCTACAACACATTATTTCAGTTCAATACGAATATTTGCCAGTCATACATAGTAGCTACAGCAAGATTTCTGAAAGAAATGAAAAAACTCCTGAAACACAAACATTTTCCATGGGGATTTCTTTGTAACTATCATATACTGACAGGGAAGAACCAATATTAATGTCACAAATGTTCTTACTCCAGGTCTCCACATACAAACAATTCAATGTAGCGGTTGCCCATTTGTTTTCTGTTATTTTTTACCACCGCTCTATGAGCTTCTTCAATGCTGGTGAAGTTAACAAGAGCCTCGCCCGTAGGACGCAGTTTCTCATTGTAAAGAATCTTGACTGAATTTAAGTCGATCTAAACACGAAAAAGGGATAAACTACACTGCGCTTTTTTTCTCCAAAGAGGCCCATCTTCGCGATGTTGCGCTGGGGCTATTCCGTTTACAATAATGGCAAGTTTGAAGCACCGTTTCTGATTTGACCGCCTTGGAATTAATCCCAAACCTCGTTTTCCCGTGGGACTCGCACAAGAAATGCATAAGATCACCAACGTACTAAAACCAGTTTTCAATCCCGAAAAAATAGGATACCATATACTTTCGAAAATCGTGCAGTATTTTCGGTGTTCTGTTTTCAATGTTCAATTTAACATAGTCTGGACGTAAATTTGTACTTTATTTGTTCAAAAAAGCGAATAAAGTCATAATCTAGTTTCCTCAACCATCCTAATCCCAACACCATTCACCATGATACGGGTTGCTTACCATTGGATACATGGTGAATTTTGGGCAGCAAAGCAGCCGAGGACTTGCCGAAAAAACGTTGGACGGAGGTTGCAAGTTCAACTGCCTTCACTGCTACTATGTGCAAGTATCAGGATATGATCACAACTTGTTCTTGTGGGCTCCCTTCTAGCGTAGGCTGAGCTTCAGTGTAGCCAGGCTGCCAATTAGTGTCGTATTAAGAGTTGATAAAAAATTCGCGCACATACTGTAGCAAACAGAGATGCTTTAGGGTAGAGCATTTTTACACTTTTCGATTCATCTTTGAATTGCGAAATACAAAAAAGGAATTACAAAGTAACAAGAATCGTTAAAAGTGCGAGAGAAATTGGAAATGCAAGCGGGGAATAACTAAGTCAAAAGGAGGGGTGGAATAATTGTGAAATGTGGAGGCATCCGTTTTTCAGGAAAGCTTATCAGGTGCAGAATACGTTTGGATTTGACGACTCAAAATTTAAGAACCTGCTCTTATAATAACTCGAACTGAATCCTAATGTAGGTAAACGGAAAAATACATCATATCAATGCAACCAAAGATACATAGATGGCTAAATTAATGCTATTACTCACGACTAAAAAATAACGGATTAAGTTAGGTTTAAAATTGAAATTTTGTAAAACCAAACAACATTGTTTGCACCAATAATGACGCCAACACCGACTATCTCAACAAGAAAAATAAGGAAGCACGTGTGTGACCGCAAAACAAACGCTGAAACACGCTGAAAATGAATCTGAAAATCTGTAATAAGTTGGTCTTATATTTATGCCATAAAACTTACGCTGTATCCTTTGAAAAAGTTGATTACATCCGGGACTGTGGCGTTGTATGGCATCCCTTGGAGTCGAACTTGTATAGGCCCGTTTGCACTTGCTTGGGGTGGAAGCGGAGTTGCTGTGGATGTGGGTGATGCAAGTGGAGGCACAACCGGAGTTGGTGAAAGCGGATTACCACTTATTGGAGATACAGGCGGAGTTGGTAGATATTGCGTATAAGGTAACAGAGTTGGCTGAAAACGAGTAATATCTTATAATTTTGCAGATATGAGATACCACATAATAACCATACAGATACTCCAGATATTTTTCAAGAATTAAGAGTTATCTGTAGAAGATATCAATAAGGGCAGCATATTAAAGATAGTGTAGCAATAATAACATCCAAAAGTAAAGGTTTCAAATCAGAAAAATATAATATGCGGCTCAAAAGATCACGAGGCCCAAAACTACAAATACTCTTTTTAAAGATCACTTAATTCTGCTTTCATTTTCAGAAAAATAAATACATCTCGATCAAAGAAAGGAATAAATAAAATAAAATATAATTTCATACTTCAACAGTCCAAAAATTTTACTTGTGCATAAATAGGTGCTCTTGGCGCAGCAATAACCGTTTGTGGTTGGACCATCTCTATGGGCTGATAGCCTGGGTAGGCTGGTTGTGCTGCGAGGGCTGGATGTTGCATCAGCAAAGTTCCATGTGGGGTTTGCAACAACACTGGAGAAGGTGGGAGCGCTGGGTGGGTGGGAATTGGTGAAGTTGCTGGAAGCAAAGTTGGAGAGGCTGGCTCCTGTGAGACCAAGGCTGAAATACATTCAAACTACGTTTTTGCGGATGACGCTGTGGCGGTAAGAGATTAGACAAGAATTCCTATGGTTGAAAGTGCGATTCCTTCTGAATTAACACTTATTTTTCACATCAAACATATTTTTTATTAGCTTATCTTAAGTCTTGTGTTAATAAATTGGCAATAAAAAGCTTATTACAATGATTTTATATACATAGAATGAAGCATCTGCATGTAGGCACACTGTCGTTTTTAAATGCTGGACGTTAAGTTGGAAAGCTTGAAATGAAAATTCAAAAAAGATTTTGTTTTGACCCGACTGAGAATTGAAACAAAGTCGACGGTTTCAGTTGCAGGTTCTTCTTTTCACTAAGTAGGCTAGCTGATTAGTTTCAGGAGACTACAATCTACCGTTACGTCACAGTTTTAACGCACCCATCCCCGGCGGTGGCATCATTCCATTCCGATTTAAGGTTCCTCCCATCAAAACAATATTCATTTCATCGCCAGAGCATTGGAAGACCTCCACGTATCTCTCTCCCATGTGCTTCTTGTGGCAGCCCCCCTTGTTCACGTCCATTCCAGCCAGGGACGCTTTCTCAGGGGAGGCTAGTTGAATGAATGCATCACCAGACGGTCGCCCCTACAGAGAAAAGAATATATAATATTCCATTAAACTCTGCATTTTTTTATTGTAGATACCTATAGTTGCCCGGGGACAAATGTTAATGAATTGCAAATCAGATAACGGTCAAAAAATGAAGTGATTCCATATAAATATCAACAAGTGATGATAAGATTTACCGAATATTTCAGATTCAATCGTATTTTAAACTTAACCTTTGATTGATTGATCCATATTCATCCTCCAGTCACGAGGAAGCGATGGCGGCGCTTTTATGTAGGTGAATAGCCACCCGCTTAGGAGTTGACCGTGTTCCAGGCTCTCCAATCAATGTTTGATTTCTTCCCTCGTAAATTTGCTGCTTGTTCGAAGCCACCTAGCAGAGATAATCATCGTAAAGCGTCTTATCCAAGGACGCAACAACGCGACCAGGGTGCGGCACGCCTTTACTCTCTTGGCCACGCTACCGACGACTTCTTGTTATACGAGAACAAAACAAGTTTGGGATTTTAAGCAGCACAGCATTATTTAGTTTTCAGTTCTTTTATTTGATGAAGTTGCTTAGTGGGCAAGTCAACTTTTTCTAAAGTTTAAAGCATTGGTTAGTAAGGTTTAGGAAAAATCGACGTAAAACTTCCTTCTTTCAAATCGAGTTTAATCTATACCCCATAAAATAGATGTGGTAGAAACCCGATACGTTCAAACAGGCCTTGTAACGTAGAAGAGATTGGATTGCCTTTGTACTGTACTTGACACTGAGGGGAAAGGGGCTGGTTCTGCTCTTATCTAATAATCGTTAAGATCTAATGAGGAAAGAAATAAGTTAGTCAATCAGCTTAAAATCTTTAGCACACCGATTGTTGCACCAACAAAAAATTTACACATGCGTAGGCCAGTAAAAAATACAATTATTTGTCCATTATTAGCTCTTTCTATGCTTGACTTTCATTATCCATCTTACAATATAGATACACTTCACCACCGAGAAAAAAAGGCTTGAAACACGTCGGAGAAGAATACTGCTGTAGCCTATATACCGTTAGCCTTCCGGAGAATAAGATTATTAGCATAATCAGCCGGGTTTACCCGTAAGTAGTAATGTCATGTACTTGATTACGCCTTTTAGCAAGAATTTTTTCATTGGCTAATGTTGGTGTCTTTAGATACTTTTTAATGTTTTTGGATATGGATTTGTATAGCAATTCGGGCCATTTGCATAGTACTTTTATGTCTATAAAAATGGTAAATTTTTTAACTACTTGGAGTTAATAAAATAAAGTTATCAAACGAATGTCAAAACAAATTAAATTTAACAGCAAATCATCGTTAAAAATGATATGCAGGCTAAAATGACCCAACCCCACCCCCAGCACAGCACCGCAGCACCTCAGAAGTGTTATCCATTACATATCACCGCACACACCCCAAAAACCACCAAATTACCCTTATTCAAAGCCTGTAAAATCTGGAAACCAAGCTGAACCTACGCAAAAACAACCCATACTCAAAAGCAGAATCTCTGATGTTAATTGGAATGTACTCTTACTAAGCAAGAAATTGTAGGAGTATGAACTTGTAGGCACATTGTAATATAGGGCCAAATTGAATGAAAATCCAATAATTAGTGTATAGATATAATGTGTTAATAAAAGTTCAAATACGGATTCTATCTCTACTCAAAACTCATAAAATCAAACTTTGGTAACCTACTCAAATCCAACTTTAACTATAAAGGTCAGAAAGAAATCACATATTAAATTTTTATCGCCCCATTTAACATCAAGTTGGACTCGAGCAGATTTTAATCTCTTTTATTCGTCACAATCAAGTATATTTGATATAAAATGAATTTTTCAAAAAAAAGGACTCGGGTTGAAATCATCATTAGTTTCTTTGTTTGAATTAACGTAAATATTACTAGAGCAAAGCAAATGGTGACATTACATGTGTTAAATTATACAGCAATTTAAATTGCGATGACAATCTGGTCCCTAATTGATTGGATTTCTTTATTTTGCAAGAATTTTTTGTTACTTTTATTTAGCACTATCATTTTATTTATCGTTTTCGTCAACGTCATTCCAATTTGTTTGCCTACTTGCTGGTTCAATACGAAATAAACTTCGATAATAATCTACTCCCAAATTGATTGGATTTTTTTATTTTGCAAGAATTTTTTGTTAATTTTATTTAGCATTATCATTTTATGTATCGTTTTCGTCAACGTCATTCCAATTTGTTTGCCTACCTGCTGGTTCAATACGAAATGTATTCCATGTGGTATGATGTGGAGAGATAATTCTCCTAAGAAACTCACAATGTCATCCACTGTGGCTGAATAAGGCATTCCGCGTAATCTGAATAACATGGTGTTTTGAAGTTGCGCGTGTGCACTAAAAATGCAGCAATGCAGGCCCTGCGCCAGGATAGCGTGACCGGGGGCGCATAAACAAATTTTGGGGGGCACAAAAACTTCAATGCTTCGAATTCGAGAGTGTGGACGAAAAAACAAAGGTCTTCGACGTGAATTTCCACGAAGTGTGGGGCGAAGACCAAAAAAAAGAAAAGGTCTTCATCTCAAAAAATTTGCGAATTTTCACGAATTCTGGGGTGAAACCATAAAAAAATGGTCTTTGTTGAAAAATCTGCGAAAAAACAGGTTTTGCTCACAAATTCTGGGGTGATAATCAGTATTTTGGAAATCTCAGTCCTCGAACTGCACTCCAGTGGTACCGAGCCTGTTACTTTCTTTAGGCACAATCCTCGCTCGGTGGGCACAATTCTCGTTTGGGGGGCACAAGCAGTGATTTGGGGGAGCATGGCCCCGGAATGCCGCCCCCGTGGCGCCGGGCCTGCAGCAATGCAAGAAAACGCATAAAAGCTGGAACGACCAAAATGGGCCGACAAAATTAATTTGTCCCAATTTAGCTAACCCAGAGTAAAAACCGAAAATCTAATCGACCAAAATTTGAATAGGAATTATTGTGACTTCCATTAGGTATGCAAAACACAATCTTTCGGTTTCGAAACAAGCTATAGTACTTCCTGTCTACCAATCAAGGGGGAGGCTACATCAAGCAAGGATACAAAGAGCATCAATTCAAAACATTTTTTGGTCCGACCGAAGTGGCGCAAGATCGAACCTGAGCCTAGCACTTCAAAAGCAAGCTTTATTGGGAAGTTACTATCGTACTTACCTAATGCAATTTCGCACCGCTCCCGGTGAAACAGCGGGTTGAAAGGCCGGTTGGGGGACTACTGGTTGTGGACTGATTAGGGTCTGTGGGGCGTTGGGGAGGAAAGCAAATGGCACCTGAGCAGGCATGGTTGGGATGATAGGGGAATTCATATGACGACTTAAAACCTAAAAATAGCACACTTTAAGAAAGTGCAGATTCAAAAAAACTGTTCAAAAGATCACATTAAACAATTTGAAATAGTTAAAAAATTGTTGCTTGACAGTAAGTTAGGACCTAGCATAGTCTTTGAAAGCCATGGAACAAATTTTTGTAAAACTACGTTTAATTTTCAAGCGAATTAATCACTTTAACGTTATTTTTTGAGTGCAGTAATGTTTTCTCTAACTCTTTTCAAAACAAAAATTTGCCCATTAACTCTTACAAAAGGTTGCATGATACAGATTGCCCATATCAATAAAAAGTGCTAAAATATTACGACCACGCGTGATCAGATTATTCCATGTCAAAAAACAGCTAGATCAAAAAGTCGGATTACGTCAAATTTGGTTTAAAATGTAACTGGACACGTAGTAGAAGAGCAACTGTCGCATAAATAACCAAGCAATTGCCTCGGGGCAACCGCGGTGTAAACGTGGACTTGTAAATGCAATAATAACAGCATAAACAAACTTTTATGGAAACTTCTTTTTTTGCCTTCGAAATGATTCTAAATGCATCCCTAGGACCTTAGCGTTCGTTTATACGAACTAAACGCGGATATTTTCTTGTTTTGTGCAAAAACAAGTTTCAAAACTTGGTGTTAAACTGGTTTTGTAAACATTTTATCATTAGAAGGTGCGAGAATTTAAATAGTCCTGAATATACTGTTTAATTTTGCCAAACGCAACATTTCAAAAATCATTTCAATTCCAGCAACTTTTCAATACCACTAATTACTTTTACTTCATTTTTTGCAACAAAAAATGAATATGGAAGGCCTATCTTGGAGCTGATTTCAAGCTTTTCGTTAAGTTGAAGTCGCAAATTCGTTATTCGGTAATAGGCATTTGTGATTGTTTCCTTATTGCAACGTACGTCATGTAGGTCATGTTTCCATTAATATTTTGACATTTTTTGCTTTACGCAATGAAAAGTGTGTACCTGTTTGGATGCTCACTTTTTGGCATCGTTATATTCTGCTTCTCGATTTCCTTTTTTTTTGGCATGTTTTTGAGAGCAAACGA
Source organism: Trididemnum nubilum (assembly GCA_963965965.1). NCBI lineage: Eukaryota > Metazoa > Chordata > Ascidiacea > Aplousobranchia > Didemnidae > Trididemnum > Trididemnum nubilum. The sequence goes on along the minus strand of OZ014485.1, from coordinate 37,692,204 downwards.
AAAACGGACCAAGAAAAGTGAACATTTTAAACCAAAATAAACTAAACGCCGGCTTGCTCGAAATCACAATGAGTCGTAGCTTTGCTTGTTTTGTTATTGGGAAGGGCAAAAAGTGAGCGAATTTCAATAAAGTTAAGTGAAATGCATAGGCGGGCAAGTTAATGTAAAACGTTAGCTTCGTTAACCACTAGTCTGTTAACAAACTTCACACCTCCGTTAACGTTAATCCGTTATTTTCAGATTTAATTAATGGAAGTTAATAAAGTCCGTTAATTCCTTAACATTTTGCGTATAATTTACATTTCTTTTTATTCACTCGCTTGTAGAACACGTATTGACTCTGTAGAGCTGATTGTAAGGAAATATTTATTGCTATGTTGGTCTTTTTGTGTTTTGGAAGTTACATTTTACTGTCTAATCTAATTTCAAGATAAAAATAAGCTCAAATGCACTAACGAAGCTGCGATCGGAAAATGTTTGTTTGGAAATTGCGAAGAGCGGTAATTGATAGACCTATGAGGCGGCTTATTATTTGCCACAAAAAAGAGCTTTTCTTCGCTTTCATCTATAAAACTCGTGCTAATACGCAACAAGTGTTACCAGTGCAAACTGGTTTGTACCGGTACGATGAATGAATGGTGCAAGATATTAACGATGAAAACTTTAACGGAAGTCAACAGAACTTAACGGAAGTTAATTTAGTCCGTGAACATGAAAAAAAATTTTAACGGATTAACGAGTGAATGAAAAAGTTAGCTTCGTTATTAACGGATTAACGGATTTGTGCCCACCTATAAGTGAAATGCAATAAAGTTATAAGAAAACAAACAAATAAATTCCCTCAGCTATCGCTTCACAGCTATTTCGTGTAGACCATTCTTAACGATGATCAAATGCAAATTTTCTAACAATATACTCTCACCAATGGGGGTCCTAAAAGACAGTATAGGAAAAAGACCACACTTTTTGTCTTGGTTTAAAAACTACTCGGGTTGCTACGGAAAACAAAAACTTTTCTGCACAAATTACATTTGCAAACCGCCTAGAAATTTCTATGCGCAATTGCACTTAATTCTCTAACATCAAACTGGAAATCAAAAACTATTTCATTTTAAATGCAGTTTTAAATTATGCAAAAAACCAATACTGCTTCAACTTACCATTAAAAAGTTCTGAGAAGCGAACACTTTGATAGGGAGATTATTATTTTCTTAACTTAGTGATATTTGTTGCATATCTCTTGTAACTCCTATAACTTAGTTGAGAGTCGTTTATGTCCATACAAACTGATACAAAACTTTTTTCTTTCGCTGCCCAAGGCTATCTACAATGATCTATCTGGATCTACCTGTTCCTGACAGCAACACCCTTGTCGCAGCAGCAAATTATCGTGCATTTAATGCGTCGGATATCTCACTTGTTTTGACCTACCTTCGTATTGGTGCTAAGTTTTAGTTTGTTTATTTATTTAGCAAAAGCTGAACGAAGTCTTAACTCGGCAGTGATTAAAAGGTTCATAGGCCTTGTGCGTTCATTATAAACGTTTTTAAAAGGCTAAAATAGTCATTTGTTTTTGTTTCTCCATCTGCCATATCCGAGACCAAAGACGGCAAACCACGATATGCCTATGAACTAAAATTTATTTGTTACCTATGCTACTATGGAACGCGGGTTTAACCTCAAAATAGTTCTAATAATCATGTTTAGCTAGTAAAATTTTAGTCGGAATTTCTCAGACGAAAACCAACCAATTTGGACATCCATTCCATCAAATCGCAACTTAATCAACAGCTAATGCTGTGAATCCGCATCATATAGCAAAATTTTTACACGATGAAACTTGAAGCAATTAATGCAGTATTTTCCCGAGGCTAAATGACCGAGATTGCAGACCGAGTGAGATTCGCAGAAAAACGAAAATAAACTGAAATAACCTGATTTTTAATCCAAGGACAAACTAGTCTAACAACTAATAAATACATTTTTATGATAATAGTAGCAAAACTTTTTGATTATTCACAGAAGCGTGGCGCAGTTGATAGTGCGTTGGGGTTTGTGACCGAGAGGTTGCTCGCTTTTGGTTTGATTCCCGAACTGGTCGTGCGTCGTCGTATTTTGAAAAAGGCACTTAACGTTCATTACCAGTTGGGACCAATTGGCAGTTTACCGTTGTGATGGCATACCCTGGCGAAAACACAAAGCTCATAAATCGTATTTTGCCTTAGTGTAGTGACAGGCAGACGCAAAAAGCTTGTTTCATACGCAATCCACGGGTTGATGCACGGATTGAAACCAATTCCTTAGCCTTTGTTATAGAACAAAGAAAAATTAACTAAAGGAGGTCTGGAGTGAAACAAATACTATTCTTGTCCCGATTTGAAAAAAGTGTAGTGTTTTTCCCAGTTTCCATGCTTGTATCGGAAATCAAACCCAAGTGATCAACCTTTGAAACGAATCCGATGACTGTGCCTCAGTTACATACTGAACTGTAAATACCTGTTGCACTTCAGCGGCCGTGCTTTTGAATATTTCCACGTATCTTTTGCCGAGAGTCTCTTTGTGCTTGGTCAGAGCTTCTATTGCAATCTGTAACGAAATGACCGAGTAACGCAGTGGCGTCGCTAGGGGGGGGGGGGGGGGCGGCACGCCCCGGGTGTCACCATTTTGGGGTGGCACCATTTTGTAATACCAGTCAAACAGAAAAGAAAACTACAATATGTTTCATATCATTGGAAATGCTTAGCATTCTAAAATTAACTAAAAAATGATTTAAAGCCCTTTTTGAAAAAATTATTTGGGGGGGCGAGCGATAATTTGTAGAATAATAACTCACAAATTAGTAAAAACCTTTAAAATTGCTAAATATGCAATTACATTTGATCGCTTGTTGAAACATGCTGAATGTAGGTTTCATGAAAAAATATATAAGCTCAGGAATATGGGAGGGGGTGGCTATTCAGTATCAGTTAATTACCAAGCACTTCAACTCAAATATCGTTTTATTAGCCCCCCTCCCCAATCATTTTTCTCTATTTAATATAGACGATATGGATTACTCCTTGTGAGTTTTATTGAACCTGTAGCGTTGCTAGGGGGAAATACAGCCATTCCCTCGCCCCTATTGGCCAGCCGGCCAAAGGCAGAATAAAGAAAATACCACGTTTTAGCACTTCTGAGACCATCTTTTGTATTGGAATATAGACTCAAAAAATGATTTAAAGCTTGTTTTGAAACATTTATTTACGAGGAAGAGCTAATTTATTAAAAAACAAAACTCATAATTCAGAAAAAAAACTTTGAAAATGGCCAAAAATTATCTTTTGATTTCATCGCTTATCGAAAAATGCTGTTGTTTCTATACATCCCTGAACATAGGTTTTATCAAAAAATGAAATATAAGATGAGAAATAGGGGAGAGGGGCTATTCAGTATTAGTCAATCACCAATAACTTCTCTCAACTTCCTTCCATTAGCCCCCTAATTATATCTTTCTCTATAAAATATAGACGAAAAAGAGTACTCCTTCAGAGTTTTCTTGAACTCTAGTATAGGATTTCATGATTAATCAGCTTGTAAATAAGAGAACTGAAATTCTGGCGATAGCTACCACCCACATAGCTCATTTTTGCAACTAGTATTATCAGGTTTTTACACTGCTAATTTGTGTGTCACGTTTCAATAGCATTAAGTTTTACCAAAATAGGCCTAAAATTAAGTTAGTTTTTGTCAAAAATAGCCACATTTTCGAGCGCTGGGGGCTCCGCCCCCATAACCCCGAAAAAGCCCCCTCCCCATTGCAGATTTCTAGCTACGTGCCTGAGACTAATCATGTTTTTGCACTGCTACTTTTTGTGCCTCCAGAGTTCTCCCTGAAGCCAGAAATAGGCTTAATATATATAGGCTTAATATAATAAAATACATTACCCACTATACATTCTTTAAAATATAACCTATGAAGGGTGACACCACGAAACTCCGCCCCCGGTGTCACCATCCTTAGCGACGCCACTGGAGTAACGAAAACATTTTTCAAAACTTTCTCCAATTCACTTTGATATTCCTTTTATTGTTGTTTTATGCCAATTAAACCATGCAATTACAGTACCAAAGCAAAAGCTTATCTCCACCGATCGTTTCGACCAGTAGTGTAGTAGCACTCCTCGCAGAACGCTACAGTAGGGCTAAAACTTTCCAGACAATTATTGCAAATTTTCTACAGGTCGCCACAAAAACATTAGGAATTAGACTTATTTTCGATTGAATGGCACTAAAAAGAAATGGAAAATTTTGACCTACTGAGGAATTGAACCTGCATCAATAGTTTACGCATAGCAATGCTGCATCAACTACGTCGTCAGTAACGTAACGCGAAGGGTGATTAAGCGACTAAATCAGGCTAAAAGAGCTGTAAAATTAGTGGTGATAAACTTTTTCCAATCCGGATATGCGGTTATGTCAGACACATAATTTCGCTTCTGTGACACTACAATTAAAGCTGTTTGGTCAACCTACGCTTTCTAAGTCTATGATTTCAGTCAAATCGCCGCAATTAAATCCAGTAACAACAATTTCGGTGGAGAAACAAAACCCAAATGCCAGCAATTTGTCAGACCAACGCTCCTAATTGCAGTGAATACGAGCTACAAATCAAATTGCTAATAACATAATTTGAATATAAAAGATATCATTTTCTCAATTGATCACGTGGCTGCTTATGCCCGTCTTTCAATCTGCTACATGACTCTGAATCGAAACCAGGTCTATTCAGCCACTCCAGTAACACAGACCTTCTATTCTGTATACAGTGCTTGTAAGTTCATAGTTATGTAGGGCTATAGCAGGCACGAAGTAAAAACTGTTCTTTTTCACTGTTTAGTTCTATTGGGGAACACCCAAAGTCGTTGAGAGGGGGAAAGGAGGGACGTTGTACTGAGGCCGCCCAAATGTAGAAGCACCGAACGGTTTAAGTGTCAAGCTCAATCAAGCACCTAGCTGTGTTGGGAAATGAAGCTCAGGTAAAATTTCAAGTCTCCACATCAAATCCGCGAGAAAAAAAAGAGCGTTACAGTGTCCCATTGCACAAATTTGAATCAAAGCCAATTCGGACACCATGCCGGGACCCAGCAACCTCTCCATGTACCAGCCCATCCAGTTTTGTGTCCTTGTATATCAACTAGACAATTGTTTGCATAAAATCCCCTAATGTCTTGAAATAATGCAACCTTGGGAACACAGCAAATTAAAAAAACAAAGTCAAACGATTAGCGTTTTGGATACCTGGTCGTTAGGGAAGAGAACAAACGCGTCGCCAGTAGGTCTTCCGTCGCTGTGCTTCACGAAAAGCACACCCTCTTCTTTATGAGCTACTGGAATTTTTTCACCGAAAAATTCTACCTAAAATAAACAAGGCAACACTGTAACCCAAGCACAGGTCCGGTTCCACTCTTACCATAAAAACTGAAGGAATTGAAAATGATACTTCAAAACTATGGTTCAAAAAGCAGTTGAGTTTCATGAGTGACAACTGGCAAGTACAGTAATTCAAATGAAACTAATGATTGTAAAAGTTTCTACTTCAAATCTTTGTCACAAAGTGAAAGGTTTAGATTCTGACTTATAAGTTCCGAATTCAACGAGATTCTATATAGTTTTTTTCGCTTACGCATCAAACAGCACCGATTATCATTAGTGGAAAAAATATGCAAATCGAGAAAATAGGGAAGTACGTTATGAGTCGCAATAAGGATATGGTTTTGTTGATTATTTTGAAAACCTGTTTTTTCTTTGGAAACGGTGAATTTTAATTTCAATAAAAGCTTTATCTAACAAATTGCTTTGCTTTTCACTTTCTGAAATTATTTTTGGCCTCCATTAACTTATTCGTTTTAGAGTTTCTTTCACTTACAACGTCTCCAGCAGTGGCAGTGAATGGAAGTCCACGCATACGCAGTATCGACTCCCCTTCTTTGGAAAGAAAACTCAGAGCTTCAGCTGAAGTACCTTTGAAATTAAAAAATATATCAACTTTCACAGGAATATTTAACCCGTTTATTGGCTGTCGGGTTATATTTTTTGATTTTGTTGACTTATTTTTAAAAAAATCTACATCGCTGATGGAAGCTATACGGAAAAAGAGCAAATTGCAAAAAAAAAGAATTAGAACACGCAATTAACTTAATTCAAAGCCTATCTTTACGCATTATAACCGCCTGTGCACAACCAAATGAAGTAACAGTTAGTGCATTGAGCAAAGTAAAACCAGTTGCTTCATGATTACATTAAAAATTGGGCAAACGCGGCAATGGCATAGAATAATTGCAAAATTTTGATTAATTATAGATAAATCTTCAATTTGTAAGTAATTAAGGAATCTTGACATTTCGGTTCATGCAAAGCCATTGTCAGTTACCTGTGGCTACTTTGAGGAATTCATCTCCCGTTGAACGATAAACCTCAAAAAATATTGTTAATTAATCTTTATTGCATACAATGCATTTGCTAGCCTGCTGTAATCATAATTAAAAATTCACAAGAAACAAAGATGCCTGAAATTTTTTGTAGAAACTAAGTATCTAATTAAGCTACAAAATATCAATTTTTTGAATTATACTACAATACACATTTTTTGTTAAATGCTCTATCCTTTTACATATTCATCCAATAGCACTGAATTCTTCTATAGTTTGCTATGTTTGTATAAAAAAAACTTAGTGCACAAAATTTTAATTTTCAAGGTTCTCTTCTGATAAATATTTCATCCTGTATTAATTATTTGATTTTGATTTTCACAAAACTCAGTAACTTCGATATGAAAAAACAGTTCTTTGGCCAAAAGATAAATGCAAAAAACTGTTTTATGTTAAAAGTACTTTTCCTAATACTTTTATAAACTCAATTGCGTTTTGTACTAAAGAATTTCGTTTATTTTATAATATTTTAGGTTAGCAAATTTAGTGAGCTACTATTTGTATTCTTGAATTTCTCTTGATAATCCTTCTTGAATTTTCTTTAAGTAATATTCTGAACTAAAATCTGGTTCCGATCATTATCTCTTGCAGTTTTCATTATTTTTTTACTAATCTTTTCCCTTCTTGGGGTTGCCAAGTATAAGGGTTCATAATAATTATCAATGTTGTCATATTAAAGGTAATATTAGGGTGTTCTCTTACACCAGATCGTTCTCGAGCCCTACAAAGCGTCACAATTGGCGTAGTGTTGCGTAGAGCACCTAATTACGTTTTTGATTGTGAATAACTGGAATGATTCACAAGTTTCCGATACCTGTCTCTGTGTGATCTCTAACAATGGAACGTATTAGTACTTCTGCGATTTAAGATAAATGTCTATTTATTAAAGAATTAAATCTGTCTATCTTCTAGCATATGTGCCAACTAAGGCATATTTCCTGAATCTGCGTGATTGATTGTTGAATTAGTTCACAGAAAATCCAATCGTATTTTCGCACTGCTTAAATAAGAATGTCACTTACGGCTATGAGAATACGCAGCTATAAGCTTATAAAAATTAAGTGGACATCTATTTCATTTCGCGACCATTTGACACGGTTTAAAGTCTTATTATCGCGTTAAAGTGCCAGGTCTCCGGCCAAAAATGGAGGCCTTGAGGCAAATGGGTGATGGGTGATGGTTGAACGTATGTTAAACAAAAAATCGTAATCAAGTTAGCAACATAGCACACCTGTACCAGTTCAGTGCTTATGCGAAGCGGGAAAGGAGGCAAATCGCTAAGCTTAAACTGCACAAAATTGACAAACAACATTTGACAAATTTTTAGCAATCTAAACTAAAAATCAAAAAGTAATTTTCTCAAAAGTGCACTAACTTCAAAAAATAATAATATAATTAATTTGGGCATTTTAGACAAAGTTATTCAACTTAGCCGTTTTTTAAATAATTTTCAGCCTGTGTTATTGAGTGATGTGAAACACCAACACAACTTATATGTCCGCTCACCTCAATGTACCGATTGCCCATGTGATGTTTGTGACGCAACAATGCCAAGTCGCGCTGCTCCGAATTCTCAAAACGAACTAACGCTTCCCCATTTCTCCGGCCTTGAATATTTAAAACTAAAGCTGCGCCTCCTCTGTTTGCATTGTTTGTTTTTGTTTATCGCAATTGTTTATATTGTGTTTTAATTTTAACACCAAATTCCAAATTTATCAAAATTACACCAATATGAATTTTGTGCGTAATGAATAGGAAGAGCGTTAGTTCGTTTTAAACACGGTGCGTTAGCGCCACCACGTGGATACCAGCCACCAATCGCAGAATGACGAAGAAAGTCACCATCAAAACCATCACCAGAACCACCATGGAACACCAACAAAACCATATGAAAAACAATAAAAATAAAAGCACTTTAGAAAACAGCCATTCGCCACTGATAGAATAAAGCTAAGACAAACTTAAAACGAATGTGAAAAAACATACTACAAGCACAATAACAAAAACCAAACCGATAAGTTTTCTAAAATAAAAAATGGAAAAATATGCAATCAAAAAGATTTATAGCTCCAAAATTTATTTCGAATGCACATGAAGTTACGTTTTTCAAATGCATGGGATAAGCAAACTAAATCAATATCTTTTACTCAAGTAATTACTTTCACTATAAAGATTTTTTTATAGAAATCAATTTGCGAAGTGAACCGCGTTGTTTCCGACTGTTGGCCGGGTTGTAGCCATAAAAGAGCCAGGCAGGGCTTAGCCTCGCCTGGAAAAATTTCACTCAGTTTTCCTGTAACTGTAACATGACAATTACGGATAAGTTGCGCTTCGCATGAACTTTGCTAAGCCCCACCTGCTAAATGCATCTGGCTTCGGCCTTGACTGTTAGCCCCTAGCAACAACTTTCAAAACGTTGGATATTTGACCGAAAACTCAAGTGTAACATAATTAAACGCACTAAAAATAACTTTGCATACGCAACAGTATCTTGGCGTACAACAGAATTTCAAAATGTTTATCCTAAAAACCTTACACACGTGACCCTCCTGCACTCTTCAAAATTCCTAAATACCAACCTGCGAAGTGATTAATTAGTTTATTTCAGTTCAAACTCTTCTCAATTATTTCAAAACAATGGGATGCGTATACAGCTTTTACTATACCCAACCGGCCGGCAAAGGTCTAACACAAACTTTAGCGCAAGCACTGTGGCTAAACAAGTTGTTCAAAATTGAATTGTGAGAACTTTTTTATGTACAACGTAATACATCCGCTTCAAATTTACAAGTGGAATTTTACTTTTACTTTTCATGTGCTTATTATAAGTGACGCATATTTTGATACGAATAATTCCTTGGAGTGCAAAGTCTTAAATCATAACGCAACTTATAGTGTAGGGATTATGTCGAGACAAACTGCGTTTTCGCTCTTTGCTGTGGTAAACCGTACCCTGGCAGCGATTCATAATAAGTGCCAGGTCGTTAGATATCTAATCGGATCACATTCATTACAAAAAAATTTAAGTGATATTCATTTTATTTTTATTAACAGGATGAACATAAATTAAAAAAGAACATAAGACGATTTTGTCAACGCAGGTATTTACACGCACTTTGTGAATTTCCAACGATAGGGAACCGAACCTTCGACCTTACGAGCTTGAATCCGAATCTTTATCGCTGCTTGCGTCATCCACAAGTGCTAATATTCAGTTTCTTTTAAGCTTCTAAGTAAGGTTTTTTTATTGCGCCAAAGTCGACAAGAGCAAGAAATAGGCAAAACCAATTCGCAAACTTGGTTTTGACAAGTCGACAACTTGTAAAAGTCAACTATGCGGCCACAATTTAGCTAAATAGTAGGTTCTTTAAATCTCACCTTGGAATATTTAGACCTTTGAAAAATCTTGCCACGTCATGATCTGATGCTTGCCAGGGTAATCCCCTGGCTCGAACTACTGTGTCATCACTCACAAATTCTGACGTCATACTAAAGAAACAAATAAAAGTTACGAACATAAGACAAATTTTTCATTTTTTGCCGTCTACGCAATCATTTTATACAGTAATATATGAACGGAGGCCTCTCTGCTCCTCCACTGGAACAAATTAGTAAAGTAGACAATATTGTAAATGGAGTGAATATACTGTAAATTGGAAAATGAATATCTACAATAAACTTCTAGTTCAGATGTTATCGTATCTTAGCATTATTTGAAACGAGCCTGAGCAAACTCGAATCCTAGTCGCCATCATTTTTTCTGTTTTGTCGAGACTGACTCGGAGAAAAGAACTTCGAGGGGTCTGTATTGTAGTGAACAAAATCCGAAATTGGATGGGAGTACCTAACTCTAAATTTATGGCAATCTGCATATTTTCGAGAATTAAGCACCACGCTGTCCAAAAGGTAATCCAACAAAAAATAGATTTGCAGAAATGCAATGGACAAAAATATGAAAATTACACCAAGTCCAACTCAAGTGTAAACTGTTGAAAGTTGACAATAATCGAAAAACATTTGATTCGTCTGAAACAATGAGTTTACCAAGTTTGACTTAAATGAGCTGGACGTTTATCGTTTACTTTTCAAAAGTCGTGCTTACCATGGCCCAGTATCGAGTCGCTCGTCTATTCTCTCCGGAGTAGAAAATAAATGACCTGCAAAATAAGCTCGTGTTAATGATTCGGTTGTGCTCCCGACTTAAAATGTTGAGGCTGAAGTATTATCAAGGAGCTAATGACTTACGTGTTACCACAAATCACAGTCTTTCTAAAACAACAACCATTGCAAACTAGTTGACTTATTTTGATAGCTTGTAATTATTGAGCATTCAAAGCAAAGTAACTTAATTCAATCTTTGAAAAGAGTTAGCCTGGTAATGAAGCGGCCAACAGTAAGAGCTTCCATTTTTCCGACCCTTTTTTGGTTTCTTTTTCAATTAGTTTTTTTTTTAAGAACAAACAAAAAGTGGCAAAAATTGGTCATGTTCTAGCAAAACGTGTTTTTTTTTATACAACTTACCGTATTGTTCTGATATGAGAACCTGAATTACTGCACTCATTCGTCTAACGTGGTCCACACCAAACGTGCTGTACTCTTCAACGGTTATATTCAGGTCTTTATATTCAAGTGTTAAGAAAATAAATATCAGAAAAGAGTGACATATTATCGCGTGATTTTAGTTAAAGTGACATAAGTTTTTTGTTTCTGGAACTTTGGATGCTCTTTGTAATTATCCCACTGTATTCCATTGGAAATAAGAAAATAAAAAAATGAAAAACTCTCATTTCAAAAAGTGCAGTGAAATGCTTTTTGGTGCAGAGTCTACTCTTAATACAACTTTTAATTTCCAAAATGTAGGTAAAACTATGGCAGCAAACAAATGAATATTTAGTTCCCGACTTATCAATGTTGTATCGAGTGGACAATTTTTGGGGCGGCGTTTCCAAAAAAAGAATGAGCGTCAAAAATAACAACTTATGTTGGGTCGCACGTTTCGATTTGGCGTCACCACAACTAATTACACAAAACAATTCGATAAAACTGGACGAAACTTACATGTGGCTGTTCACAGACAAAAGTCAACACTAGAGGACCTTTAAAATAGCGGCTGAGTAACCAAATAGATAAACTTTAGATTCTTCGATGAGGTAGGGAATATATTGCAAACAAAATGTCGTATTAAAATCTAATAAGGCCAACTTGCTATACAAAATATTACGCTTAGTAAAGGACTACGTTTGATTGTCAAAGCGTACAAATTGCATTCATCCTCACTAAATGTCTTATACAATTGTATGGGGCGCCGTTTGTGTACCCGAATTTGTGCAATGTTTTTTTGCATCTTTAATTAAATAGTCATTTTAATTAAATGTACAAAAATATGTAGTCAAAGTCGCAATAAATAGTCAAAAAAACTGCGCGCAAAATAAACCGTTGCAAAAATAAATAATCAAAAAAACTGCGCACAAAATAAAGCGTTGCAAAAATGCGCTGTAGACTTTTCTGTATATTTGGTAGTGGAGCGTGACGAAGCGCTCTCGGCTGCTCTTGGAGCGCATTAAAGACCAGCCGAGAGCGCATCAAAGAGCAGCCGAGAGCGCTTCGTCACGCTCCACTACCAAATATACAGAAAAGTCTACGCGCATTTTTGCAACGCTTTATTTTGTGCGCAGTTTTATTGACTATTTATTTTTGCAACAGTTTATTTTGCGCGCAGTTTTTTTGACTATTTATTTTGACTGTGACTATATATTTTTGTACATTTAATTAAAATGACTATTTAATTAAATATGCAAAAAAAATATTGCACAAATTAGAGTACACAAACGGCGTTCCATACAATTGATTATCAATTTAGTACTGCAAAAGAAGTCTAAACAAATGAAATGTAGAGAATAATGTGAGTTCAAAATTATCAACTGCAACACTGAATTGCAATTTAGTTGGTCTTGGCTGTACAAAAGATATTGAAAGGTAAAATTTAACACATAAGCAAGGACAAACAGCAGAGGTAGCTTCTTTACCATTGACCCTCCCTGTCAGCCACCTGAAGTGGCACTTGTGAGGATCCTGCTTTTGTAGCGAAACATTTCAATATTATCTACTAACAAGCCAACCAGCTGGTCAAAGTAAATAATGGACAAGCGTAGTTATGACAAGCGCTACAACTCAAGTGGCAACTGGCTACAATGGCGGCCAATGGTGCATGTGCTTCTCTAATTAAATATAATAGCTAATATCTTCCGCTAAATCGAACCGTGGAAAAGGTCAACTGAAGCCCAAAAGTCGGGATCCTCAAAACTGGACCAAAAGCGGAAAAGCGCAAATCTATGCTTTGAAAATAGAAAAGGATCAGAAGCAATGTGGTCCAGAATAAAATTTTGAGATCTTGTTGCCTGTTACAATGTTCACGTAAGGTTTCTTTTTTTTTTTTTGTCCACTTATCCCAATTTGTTCAGAATGTCATCAAAAAGGATACAGTTCAGCATGTCTTCAACCGAAGCAGTGACGGGAACCATAATTGCTTCCTCCATGCACATTCTGGTCTGGTTGTTCACATCAGCATTGGGGCAGCATTTCTTAAATTCTTTCTTCAAGTCAAAAAAGCTAAAAAAGTTTGTGTTGTAGTATCAATAGTTTTCGTTGATAACGTCTGAAAATGCTAGGAAAGTCTTCCAGCTACTAAATAGCTTCTGAAAATGGGATCCAGGCCCTAGAGGAATCGTACAAGCTCCGCCACATTCATTATCTTATCCTATTCGATAGATATAGGGACCTGACTCCTGGGTAGATATTACTTACTTGGCATTAAATGCTTTCACTTATGTATGGTAGAACGCACTAAACACTCAGCTCTATACAGAAATAAGATAACAAAAGGCAAGTGCTTTCCAACCTGTAGCAAAATTCTGGTAGTGTAAGGTTGAATTTGGTGGAAGCTGGTAGTAAAACTTGGCGGAGATGGCATTGTCCGTCTGAGCAGAGCGTGAAGCTACATGTGCGCCCCAAATCGTTCAACTCATTTCGAAGGGTTTGCTCAAACTATCGAAAAAATATACGTAAAACGTTTAAGGAAAATTATTGGGATCGATAAGAACAAAACCAAACTGTACCAAAGAAAATGCTTAAAAACGGAATTCTATGGGCCGTATCAAACTTTTTACATTTAAAGCAGAAAATTAGTAGGATTTATTCAAATTTACTACAAAATACAGCACAAGTAGAAACCAATTCAAAAAACAATTTTATTCAAGAATCTAGTTCAAAAAAACAGTTAATGTAATGGAATAATTTTCAGCGTTTTGTAATGATTTATCTTATCGTACCAAGCCCGTCCAAATGCTACAAAATCCGCGGTCTTTAAAGGACACGGGAGAGGCTATTAATTTTGAGCAATTGAAGTTTGGATGTCTATATTTGTCATGTATGCAGCGATGATACCTGAAACAAGGCATCTTCAATAGTGGGTGCACTTTCTAGCAACTTGTTAGTTATTCCGGTTTCTTCCTGCCACTGTTCGGTTAGTGCAACATCCTCGCCCGTTTTTACGTAGATGTAATGAATGTCCCCGGTCTAAAGAAATAAAAAAGAGGATCTCAAATTTTCAATTTAAAAATAATGAGAACATTTTTTGATTAAGTTTTTAAAGTAGAAGAGTGGCAGAGTTAGAGTTACAGTTAGGAGGAAGAAAGTACGGGATAAAATTTTAAGCGAAGGAACAAAAAAAAAAATACAGCCTAATACTAAAACCTTAGTAGGACGACACTAGTTTTTAAATTTAATCAAAATTTTGATAACTAAATGCATTTTGCAAATCTGCACTTTGCTAATTTACACAGGATATAATTGGATTTACATTGCATTGGTTGCTAACGACTGCATAGTTAGCTTTCTGTTTTTACTGTTCCCCTTTGTCATAGGCGTAGCCAGGTGGGGGGAGGGGGGCAAGGAGACCGGGCCCGCCTCCCAATAGAAATGACACCAATGATAAAAATGTGAAAAAAAACATTGTTTCTTCAGTCTCAGTTTCTTATAGCACCTTCGCGTACAACAGTACACGTGTATAAGAGCACTTAACAATAATATTGACAACCAAGGGGCCGGGCCTCCTAAATTCAATTTTTTACAACCAATTTAAAGGTATAACCCGGGAGAAATTAAGGAATTTTGTCTTAAAACTTGCAACCTCAGGCCCCCATCTAAATTTTTTTATGAACATAAAGCAATAACCAGGGCCGGATTTCTATATGGCGCAGTGCCAGGAGTCTCGCGGTCAGATGATAATACATTTATTTGGCCTTCACCTACATGAGCCAGGAAGATGTTGCGAAAATCCCAAAGTATCAGGGGCCCCCTGCAATGTAAATCCGGCCCGAGCAATACCATGCTGGTTAGTAGGTCTAACCATCTATTGTACCATTTTTCAATCACAATTTTCCTCCGCTTCCCTAGTTTTTACGCGAAAAAATGCTTTTGAAAAAAATAGCTAGGATAAATGCTCATTTAACAAATTACTAAATTTGAATTGAGGGGGCCTGGGCCTCCTGGTCGTACATGTACTTCTGTGATTGCTTATTTTCATCAAAAAACAAAAATCTCTAAGAAAAATCTTCAAGTGGATTAGTTACAGCAAAAATATTGCAGGAGGCAATGTGACTTACTTCCCCCTACCTTGGCCAAATCACTTACAATATTTAGCTCTAAAATGCAGGATCTTAAACGTGTTTTGGACTTAAATTGCTAGCAAAAGGGAATTGAACAATCTAATTTTTTCATTGGCTTTCAAATGTTAAAAATCTAGTTCTTTGAAATGGCTCTGAACATGTGCGAAACGTGATCCAATGGCATTAAAATAGCTTTTTTTTTAATTACAAAAAATTGCTCAGCGGCTGGGGGTTCCGCCCCTAGACCTCGTTTGTGATATGTTTGAGTTACTCTAGTTCTAGTAAATTCAACCCGTCTCCAGCTTTAGACATTTTTGCTATCTAACTTTGGGTCTAAGCCCTCTCCCTTTACCAAAATCCTGCTTAAGCGCCAAACCAGACCACGGGTTCTGATCTTCCATTCTACGATATCTTTGTCCCACAAAAAGTTCCTCTTTCGAAAATTTCTGATGACGTCATTGCATGTGTTTTGTGGTTTGCCCCCCCCAATCAAAAATCCTGGCTACGCCTATGCCCTTCGTGTTGCTTCAGTCCAACCCATAATCGTTCAAATAATTACGACTTTTCGCAAAGCGCAGCTCAATGCTGACCTTTCAACCTCTCTTAAATAAATAGATCTATTGTAGTTCTACAACTGCTTCCCAACAGCTTCATTTCAGTTCCTTGCATATTCAGTTTCAAAAATTTTTTTAAATCCTGAGCGCGCATTGATTTGAAATGCAGTTGTGAGAAAATAAATGACGCGAGACGGCTCCAGTGAATAAACAGGCGCAAAGCGAAGGCTCAAATCCAGACCAAGTCACGACAACCTTTCGTAATTACGTTTTTATTCAAGCAGATGCAGTACCGCAATTCTTTTGAAAAGATGACTTTGCATGCATACATTGCTTTTATGGCTGACTTACATTTTATTCAATAGTTATTCACAAGCAATTGGGCTAAAAACCATTAAATTTTGCTTAAATTTTAATGGAAGAGATTATTTTACCGGAAATTTTTATCTATTTTTTAATTAATTTTGACCTAAATGTAACTCAAACTCAAATTCTTACTCTACAGTAAAACTCCCCCCAAACCTAGCTAGGCGCGTAGCCAGAAATTTGCAATGGAGGGGGCTGTTTTGGGGGTCTGGGGGCGGAGCCCCAAGCGCTCGAAAATTTTGCATTTTTTTGCAAAAATAACTTAATTTTAGAGTTATTTTAATAAAAAGTAATGCTTTGAAAACGTGGCATAGAAATTGGCAGCGCAACATGATTCAGCTGGTTGCATTATTGGGCTATATGGGAAGTGGCTGATGATCACATTTCAGTTCTCTTGTTTACATGCTGGTAAATCATAAAATCCTATTATTCAATGAAGCTCACATGGAGTAATCTATTTCGTCCATATTTTATAAAGAAAAATAATTGGGAGGGGGGCTAACGGTAAGATATTTGAGAGAAGTGATAGGTAATTAACTAATACTGAATTGCCCCCCTCCCGTTATTCCTGAGTTTATAATATATTTGTTAATAAAACCTATGTTTGGCGTTTTTACACAAGGGATAAAATTTGATTGTTTATTTTTGGGCATTTTTTGAAGTTTTGATTGATTTGTGACTTTAATTTTTGACAATTAGCCCCCCCCCCCCGAATAAAGATTTCAAAAAAAGCTTTAAATCACTTTTTAGTCCATTCCAGCGCAAAAAAAACAGTCTCAAAAGAGCTAAAAACGTGGTATTTTTCTGATTCTGCATTTTCGTTGACAGGCCAATGGGGGGGGGGGGGGGGTATAGCCCCCTCCCCCGCCCCCCTTGGCTACGCTAATGAACCTAGCTGCTCTAACGCAAACCTTATCCTTAACCCTTAAAACGCGAATGAAAAATGCGCGGAAGATTATTTTTGTTTTATTCTCTTTAACTTAAGAATTTTAGCTCGATAATATATTTCTATTTTTTAAAACTGAAGTCTAAACGTGCTGTTTTTTTTTCTTTTTTTCCCTTTTTTTAGCAATTTTTGTCTTTTTTAATTTGTCTAATTACCAAAAATCAAAACAAAATTTCCCGTTTAGAGTCGGCATCCTACAATGCAATTCTGTGTGTTTCGAAGAGGAGGAGCAGACTCGGCGACCGTGTCGCTTGATTAAGCGATGGTTTTGGTTACGTCTTTCGCTCCTTCTCGTTGTGCTAAATTGTGTCTTTTGTAAATGTTTGCTGAATTTGTGATGTATGTGTTTATGCCCAGCAAAAAAAGGTTACTACTATACTACTAACAGCTATCCTAAATCAAATACTTTGTACAATGTACATACTAACGTATTAAAATAGTCTAAAACATCGCAAAATGTTTTTTTTTTTTGAAAAATTTTATTAACATTTGTTTTTTTCTTAATTTGGTATTGAACTTCCTATTTTTGTAGACATGAATTTGTTTGGTGTTTTGATTTATTTTTTGCCACTTTGCCTCTCGATAACCTTTACGGAATATTGCACAAAAAAGTTTTGTAGTTGGTGATTTATTTACTGAACCTCTATCACCAAGCAGTCGGTAGCGTGGACGCGCACACGATTTTCTACTGCCAAGTCTGAGTTTCAATTCCGGGTTTGGCAAATTTGAAGAAGTGTTGCCACCAATGCAACAATTCTTGGTACAGGGTGGATTCCGCTACTCGTTACACGCTTCAGAACAAATAAATAAGTATAGATCATAAGATCTTTTTTCAATCATCTCACCTGGTTTCGGCTCAAGTCGATCAACTGCCAAACAACGACAACTAAGTCATTTTCATCGCTGCCCAGGAGCTCCGCACTATTGTTGCCCGTCGTTCCGCAATAGAATATTACAATGACGTCACAATAATGTTTATTCATATTGTTTTCCTGAATGTTTTCGCTTACTTTCATTTCTATAGACATTTTGTCCAATTAATATTTTGTGTACTTCCAATTTAATTATCTGTGGTGCTAAGCATCTTTTCTCTACTGATCTGCCTTTTTCTTTCCGAACATCAATTTGTATCACCTGCGTATAGATTATGTCCTCTCATTAGTACTTAAAAAACTCTTCAAACAATCTAACTAGATAACTCTTGTAATATGCCCGGTGCCACTTACAACAATCAACAGGTTTCGACAAAACAAACATGCAAGCATTTCTGTAGATCAGCGCTTGCACGCTTCGGCAAATTTGAGACGCGTTTTTTTGGAAATATGCAAACTGTGTTTCGCGTCATCTTATGCAAATTGACAATTGAAGTTTTAGGTTCTCCCGTTAAATCGAATTCTTGGTTTGCGAGCATGGCCGAAAGAAATAAGCTTGTTTTTACGAATGACCCTGATCGCATGACCTGGGTTCAACTCGTACTATAGTCACGTTGTTGCGTCCTTGGATTAGGCGTATTACGGCAATTATCCTTGCTCAGGGGTTTTGAACAATTAATCAACAAATTTAATGGAAAGTTTATAAATAATAACTCTCAAATGATGGCGGATTTGGTGGAAGCATAACGACACCGTTGCTTATCACTGCCGATAGATGAAACATCCTGCCACAATCCCAACGTGTTGCCGGAAAATGTTTCATTTTTATTGCAGGAAAATTCGACGCAGCAGTGAATAATCGGCATCCACTATGTCGTTTGACCACTTTTACTGTAGGATTTGAAATCATCAGAAAGCGCGTAATAGCAACTAAAAACGTCCATTCACTTTACCAAGTCACAAAATTTTATTTTCAATAAATTCACCACTTTGTCCCATCTACGGTAACACCACCAATTCACAGCTCAATGAAGAAATAGATCCGACAGTTTAACTTAAGGCAGCAGATCTGGACTGGGTCAATACCAACTATTTCAGAAGCACTTTGCGGTTTCTATATTATTTCAATATAAATCAACGGCATTTTTTCTCTCATATCTGGAACAGCCGACTTTAAGCTTCAATTTAGCAGATAATTCAAGTGCATGAAATTCGTTCCCGAAGTCGCCACTATTTTGCATAGCGTCATTTTTGCAAATTTATTTTAGTAACTTCCGTGAAGTTCTAGCCGTTTTTTTTCTAGCTCCCTTTCAGCCATTGCAGCGCCGCTCAAAATGACATCCTTGGTTGGGCATTGAAACTGAGTATTCGATCCAAGACTCAAATGATCAATTACAATCAGATTCGGAACCTGACGAAATCAACGAAGTCGAGTCGCTGTCGTCGCTGTAACTGCCAATACCAGGGAGAATGCCAACACATTTCTGAGCGGAAGGATACACCACACTCGTGGCGGCGGCGGCCGGTGATTTCGATACAGCATCGGTCTCATTCTTCGGAGCATTTTCGTCTAAAATTACGAAAATTTTAATTTTAGCAAATTCATTAATGCAGAGCTGTACGCTGCTTCAAGCAGTCAGTTGTCAACAGGTGTTGTCTACTGAGAAACATCAATGACTAGCTCAGAACGCAAGCTTTTAATTTTAAGGCTAGCAGCGCGGTATTATTGAAACATGGAATGACAAAAAGCGAAGAAAGCATATATATTCAGATGGCCAGATTTGCTGCAGAATGTCGCAGTATTGAAATGTTCGCTAACAAACCTGTGTTCATATTGCTCGTGTCATCTTCGTTCGTTGATCTGAAAAATAAAAAATTTGCAAACTTGGTGGCGAAAACATTAATGTACTGAACAATGCGCAGTGTACACCTTCACAGTTAGCCATTTTACATAAGGTTTTGTAACAAATGGTTGTGACAACAATTATCACCATTTGGTTGGTCGGAGATCCCGAATCTTCTAATAGATCAAGAGCATAGTGT
The DNA here is from genome assembly GCA_963965965.1 of Trididemnum nubilum. Classification (NCBI taxonomy): domain Eukaryota; kingdom Metazoa; phylum Chordata; class Ascidiacea; order Aplousobranchia; family Didemnidae; genus Trididemnum; species Trididemnum nubilum. The sequence continues at coordinate 37,672,290 of OZ014485.1, read as the reverse complement.
GTGAGCTTGAGACTGGAGAAAAAAGGCCATTATCACACAATTCAAAGAGTAGGCAGGGAGGGGGGCAACCACTGCCCGCCTTTTACGCCCACATGGAGTGCGGTTTCACTACGGTCTCAAAGTCGCTCGTCCATCCACCACTGCTGCATTAGTGGCAATAAAGAGCTTGGTAATCTATCTAACCAAAACACAACCAAAAAAAATTACTTTTTCCGTTTCACAGCCTTCATAATCAGGGCGGATTGTGCACTTCTCTTCTTGTTTGTGGTGGTCTTCTCTTCAGTTTTCTTCGGTAATTCCGTTTTTATATCAATCACTTGTTCCGACCTGGCCTTGTACGAAATGTTGAGGAAAATTACTGAGCAGTGACTAATAAAATTCTATCTTTCAATATCAAATTCTACTGTTTTAAAGCATAAAGTTTAGTAACCAAACGTAAATAATTTAAAACTGGTTCGCTTAGCCTTCGATCTAATCACCAACTAAACAATCGTGCACATTCCAACACCACTGTCACTACATTTTCATTTTATGAGCAAGCTATCCGAGAATAAATTTCGCCGATTGCCTGATTGAAATTAAGGCTTTCATAAACCTTAACCCCACTTCAAAGGTTTAGGTTACGACAGACAGTTACCGCTCGAAGTAAAAGGATATTCGAAAATCTTCGAGTTCTTTTTTAATTTCATCGTTTCGCTTCTTTTCTAATTTGGCAGCCTGATTTGCGACGTGGTCCAGGAAGGCGGCCTCATCTTTGTTCACACCCCGGAACTGATTCTCTAAAACAATGAGACTGAAAAATATCGATAAAACGAGTGATTGTTAGGGTTAAGTTATTGGCTGATGAGTGAATGCACTACTATATGTATTTATGTAAGTTAAGCAGTAATACATAACAGCAAGTCATTTTGAAATGTGAAATAGCTCTGCTACCGAACGCTAAGCTCAGCATTTTATCGACACTGACGAGTGGGAGTGGTGTTACCACGAAACAGGTGCCTACAGATAAATTTTGACCAGAGCTGTTTTTGGTAGCAGTGTTGGTAAGCTGTTATGCCTGCCTGTCTGGGCAGTAGTCGTCATTATAATGATTTGTCAGTCAAGGACTTCAATTTGGAAACTTGTCAAGCTCGACAATGTCAGCAAATGATTACATGTGGAGTTGTGGACTCGGTCACGTAATGAAATATCAAGGCGGCTTTGCAAGGTCACTCGAGTGAAAAAAGCACCAACGACAATGAAGAGCATCAGTAGACCACGGAACAGGCGCCAAGAAAAATAGTGAATAAAGTGTAATTTTCGAACTACAGTAGACAAGGCACCAACTCACTTTTATAATTTGGAAATGATCAGAACCTTTTCGAGGATGAGGAAACAGAAGTGATTCTAATTTAGTTAAAGTACTGAATTTAAGGTTTTACAGTCTGAAAACAGCTCATATGAAACTAATGTAATTTAAGAATATGAGCAAACCGAATAATTTACAAAGAATCTAAGCTAACAATAAAATTAATAAGCTACAGACAAGACAGTATCTAGATATACTATACTGCATCTTACTTTCAAATAACTAGACAAAAAAAAACTTACTAAATTTGATTGATTCTTCAAAGTCCATTTGCTTCTTGTCTTTTTGTTCTTGTAATCTTTCATACAGTGACCTAGGGTCATACGGTTCTTCAGGCATTTCTGTCAAAAACGTATTGAATTTAATGCAAAGTGTTTAACGCAACAAGCCGGAGATAAATCCAGGGTATGCAAACTTTACACACATCATACTTGTATTCCCAAATGAGATCTAACTAAAAATTTAGTTGAAGCAAATTATCATTGTATGAAAGCATTAAAAAATACAACCCTCTAAAACCTAACACATCAAATCAAATAGAATTTTTCGTTTTAGGACTGAGATAATCTGCCGAGATTTGCGCTAAACTTATCGGTAGTACGCAGTTTTTGAAACACTGATACCAACCACAAACTAATATTCAAGTTTTATAAACCTTAAATGTTAAATTCTTATACCACGAATAACACAAGATAATTAAAGAAAACAATACAATGTACAAACACTAAGCAATTTCCAACGTTTTACCTTCAGGATCACCGGGCTTTCGCACTCTTTCCCATTCTTCCTCCCTTTTCTTCCTCCTTTCTTGAAGTTCTTTTTCACTTATAAAATTATTCATATTTGACACTACAAATTATATTATGCTACACAGAATAGTAATAAGGCAATTAATTGAATAAATTTCAGCTATTATACGGCAGGAAAGACTCAATATTTAGCTACTAATATTCAGATGAAAAAATAACACACAATTTTAATAACAATTCAACAAGGATTATTTAAACAATAACCATTATTATGTACGTTAAAAATATCCATGCTGCACATTCAAAATCATTTCTGCAAATAAACGAACATCTTCAACCACAACATATACCGTGGAAGATAGTTACCAAACATTCAAGTTTATTTGAAAACAATAGAAACAAACAAGACGCAGCAGCACAATTAAAATCAGGGAAACTAGCTAGATCTGTTTTTCAGTTTCAACTCAGAAAGCAACCACTCGTTAAACGTCTTAATGCGGTTTTAAATTTCTCTAATTGGTTGCATGAATAATCAATTACTCGACACAAATTCCAGAGCTTTTTCAGAAAATATCGAAGAGAATGGAACGCAAAGCTTTTGATTTTAACCCGCGAGGTGTAACATATTGCACATGTCATCAAATAACCGACTCTGGCACTTTCGAACCATTCTTTTTCTAGTAATTACGTATGCCTCAAGTCCACGAAATAACGAATCCCTTCTGCATTCAAGCCGCGGTTGGTACAGAAACAGTCAGTTAAAAGACATCCATCATAAATATAATATTCGAGAATTTAATCTTATAAGCAACCACAAGAAAAAAAAATTACAGTACAGCAATGAAGTTTTGAGCAGCCAAGAGCAGATCAAATAGTTTTGAGCAGCCAATAGCAGGTTAAAGTGAAGATCCTTGTCCGAATATCCTTTCAATATTCCTCTCCACGTCCTCCGGTGAGTATTTCAAATATTTTTCAATGTTCTTGGTGAACTGAACCATTCGGAACCTAAACAGTAAACTTAATAAAAACTATGTCCGTCCGACCTTGTTATGTGAAAAATGATTCGATCAAAAAAGATACACTATATATACTATAAATCAATTACATTAGTCTTGCGTCACAGACCTTTGAGTAAAACAGAAAAGAAAATATGTGAAACAAATTTAACAAAAACGCTTTAACCAAATGTAAGAGATTTTAACTCGTATTACATTATAGGCTAATAATAGTAGAACTTACATATCGCGGAACGTGGAATAATCCGGCACTATTCTGCTCTTCACCATGTCCCGAAGTTCCTTCTTGACACTGGCATCAGGTACAGCCCAGTGCTGTTGGGTCTTCACCAGTTCTTCTAGATCGGTGTTGAACGACTTGAACTTATCTTTCACAACTTGCTTTTCCTTATCTTTCAACTGAAAAATATCGTGTCAACTTTTTAATACCTTGCTGTAATTTGCTAAAGCTGCAGAAAAAAAACTTTTTACTTGACCACTTTGTTTCGTTTTCGGATGCAAAAGGAACCAAAAAAAAGGCAATGAAGATGTAAAAATATTGTGGTAAGGCTAAAATTAAGGTTGCTTACTCCAATTCTCATTCAAAACCTGAATGTTTTGCTTCGTAGAGGCTGAGTTGAAATTTATAAGTAAATCAATTAGTTGGTATAGTAGAACTTTAAACCTTGGTTTGTTTCCCAGTAGGGCGAAATAAAAGTTCAAGGCATTCTCGGCTTGGCACTCAGCAATAGCGAGACAAGAAACGTGAAATTTAGAAACCCTTACAAACAGGATTCGTACAAAGCAATTATTCAATTCTGAAAGTATTTCGTTGCACTACTTTGTACAAATCAAGGTATTTCATCTTACTAATCATTGACAAAAAAATTGGAAGGAGCACCAAATTTTCAAATTTATGGTGGTGATCTTTCTTAGATCGACCAAATCATGTTAGGGAGACGAGAACTCCCAAACATAAACCAACATATGAAAAGGGCGGCAGAAATCTAATTGTCCAACTCAATGAATTGTTTTATTGAAAGGTTAGATTTCTACCATCTTTCTTTTTCACTGATCTACTGTATAACAGGGTCAAATTAAAAATCGCATAATTTCCCCACCTTAACGCCAGGATGTGCATCCACTATCACACCACGACTTTCGTTTGATAGGAAACCGCTGAACTTGCCCCAGCATTGTAGGTATTCCAGCTTGCACTGCTCGATATCTGCGCGGTACGTTTTCTCGACTGTCGGTAAGTTTAGCTTGACCAAGACTAGAAGACCGTGTCTGGGAAATAGAACACGGAATAGTAATGGGTTTTGTGAATGAGTAGCCACAGCCACAGTATATTGAATTTAATAAACGTTTTGCTTTTGTCAGATAAAGTATACAAAAGCGACTGCCCCGAGAAGAGCTACCATATAGGCGACTACTGAAATTCCCAGAAGACTTTCTCAATTGGCTAGAGTAACTTGACGCGAGTCGACTCTTACTATTGCTATTAGTAGTAATGAGAAGTTTTTTTTCGATATTGTTTCAATCCCTTTTGTGCGTCTGGCTGCACTCTTTAAGACCCACCAACGGTGGTCGCCGTCGAGTGGTGGGAGTGCCCTGCTTTGTGCAGTGATCGAAATGGCCACCAACCTCCGGGATTATCCTATGCCAGTAGCACTTCTGCGCTAAGGGTGATTCTCTTGTGTCCTCTTTGGACATAGGAGGCTGCCATCCCTCGGAAGCAGCCCGGTAAAACAACAACTACTGAAATTCAGAACATTGTACAAAAAAGTCGTCTCCCTAAAGATTCGAACTTGCATCCGATGGATGACTGGTCCACTGCTCTCGAATCCAAAACCGATTTGGATGAAAAGCAATGCACTAATAAAATTCCGACCTAAAATTGAAAAAAATTTGGAATTTTAATGAACCCAAAAATTACAACCGAAGTCTAACGTGAGTTTGTGTTTGCTCACGTGATACGGTCTTTAAAACCTCTTTTAAGTCATTATCGTGGTTGGTTGGTGGAGTAGTCCGGATCTTCCCTGTCGCTGATAGCATGGTGCAGAGGAAATGCTACACCGCAGAACCCAATTAAGCTGGCGAACCAGGAAAAAAAGCAACCATTTCCATACCATTAAAAGAGTGGGCACTCATCACCACACAGGTTACCAGTGACCACCGTCGATGGACAGTTGGACACCCATTGGCGGCATCTTACGACCCGCAGAGGGGACGACTATTCTGTCTCGAATGAAGTCACTGCTTTTGATATTCGAGCATTTCCAACAAAACCTACAGTATCTGATACCGATTGAATTGTAAACGTTTACCTGTCCAATGCACTGAGTATGAAATGATAGTTGTTGAGTAGGAATATGGAGGACAGAGCGTTGTCAAAGTAGACTCTAGACTTGTTCTGTAAGTTTAGCTTCAGTGCACCAAGAACATGAGCTGCAAAATTAATACATAGTTTAAACTGGAGTTCGAACAATTCGAATCCTTGAAACATATGACGTCAAAATCCTGGAAATTTCACTTTTGTTGATAGGTTGCTACGAGTAAAAAGGTGCAGCCAAACATGCACAAAACATAAAAAGATCCTAATAGCGATGCAGCGATGGTTGGAAGTGAAGAAACCGTGAAGTCTTTCATATCTGCCGCCAACTTGAAATACCAAAAGTTTACATCGTAAAACCAATATGATTTTAGTGGTGTAGAGCTGTCCGAAACTGGATGCAGTGACAGGCCCATAAATTGTGTGGTCTATATCTTGTCTCAAGCTCTGAAAGGAAGTAGAGGGGCAAGTTTTATGTGGCGGTTGATTCACTCGAAAGTATCTCACTCAATTTCATTGATTATCATCGAAAAAATCGGTTCAAGATGACAAAAAAAACAAAACAGGTTAATATGGTCCTGGTCTCGGGATTATTTTTGCGGAACGTTTTGGTTTAATCTGGAAATAAAGTTTGAGTCATTTCGAGATTTGTTGTGTTTATTTTCTTCACTGCATCAACATGCGGTCTTGCACGATGAGCAGAGCCTCGTGGATTACTTCATTTATTTTCATCGAAGTCGTTATTCAGCTTACTGGCGTAGAGCGAAAGCGACTTCTTAATCGCTTCTGGGGATTGCTGTGACCCCATCTGCTGGGCAGCCAACATGCCGCCCGCTATCTCCGTGTTCTGAGCGAGCTGCTGCATGAAAAGCATCGTCTGAAACGAAGATAATAATTATTGGAGTTATAATGCATATAAAAACTGTTTGTTGTATAAGTAATCGAACAGCTTAGACCTTAGACAACGCAAATGAAATTAAAGTTGAGTTGCATTATTGTATTGTATGTTGGTGCAATAAACAGGAATGAAAAACTTAAGACCAGGTAATAATAAATCATACGTCATTGCACCAAGGACTCTTGTGAAGCTGAACGATCGCTTTTGAACAGATGCAAAAACATTGCAATGGTTGAAGTGCCATGACAGAAAAAGTAACCTACATTAAAACAGTGAAACGAAAGAAAACGAACCAAGATTTCATAGTTGCCAATAATCATTTAGTACGCTAAATTACTATGTTATGATTCAAGTTTGTTCTAAATAAAATTTGTTGAATGTGATTTTGAATTTTGTGAAGCTTTTCATGCTTCTGATTGCTAGGGGCAGATCATTTCAAATTTTAATCCAAAAAATAAGATAGCTTGTTGGCAAACAGATTTTTGTAAGACGCAGATATAAGTTGTTGGATTGTCTAGTTTGACAAGATCTAACATTATAAGTTTTAACAAAAATATTTTCAAAGCAAGAAGGCAACTGATTAATGACAAGTTTGTACACGAAAGACGCTACATGAAATTTAAACAAATCATTAACTTGAAGTATACCATAATTTGTATATACATCATCAACTTTAAAAAATTCGTCGCGATAAAAAATACTCCGAATAATTTTATTGCACTGTTTTTGGATTTGATTCAGCAAAACAGCATTTCCAGCGTATCAAGTAGTGATGCAATAATTCATATCATTTGTTGCAAGTGCAAGGAATAGTGCAAATAGACAGGAATTAGCATTTCGATTTGGAAAATTTTCCGATGAATTTGGATTTCAAAACTTGATTGGTGGATTTTCAAAAATGATGAGCTGGAAATAGATTGTTCTTGGTGCATTACAGCAAGAATTTGAATTCAATGGTCAGCAGTAACAAGGAGCGGACAGGAAACGAACGCAAAAACTTTTCGTTTAAGACGTAACAAAATGGATGAGTTGGCACTAGGTAGAAAACTGTATTTGCTTGATCTTCCTTCGTATGGCTAATGGCTATGGCAAAAACATTGTCGCTAGTAGTCTTGAAAAGACGTCTAGAATAAGGTATCGGACGTTCGTCCTTCTTTATCGATAGACCACCAAAGACCCCGTTGCAACAAACCTCTATGACTTGTATCAGTACGTAGGAATGGGTTAGCAGACTTACATTACTGGTAAGCTCATGAACTGTTCCGTCCTTTGGCATATTCGATTCTTTTTCGGGATCGCTCTAAAAATACAACTAAATTTATTGACGGAACTGTAAAAGAGTCGTTACAAACAATTACCTCACAGTCTAACAGTTCTTACAGAAAAAAAAGCAGTCTCCACGCTAAAAATGTCGATTACTTCTGTCCCGGAACATATAGAAATACCGTAGGTAGTTCTCGAATGTCAAATTATAGAATCCGTGACGTATAAACAGTACTACGCACTCAAAAACTGTAAACAAATTACTGGGTACGTCTTTTATAGGACTGGCTCAATCGCTTAACTACTACTGCATAAAAAACCATAAAATATATTACAATGATTTTGCCTGCAATGAGCTGGAAAATTCAGATAAAAAATATTCGTTTCTTACCTTTACACAGTCGGTGAAATCGTCGAGCACCTTGACACAGATCGATTCTAATTCGCTAATTAAACGTGGGAGTTTGAGACGGTTTTGCTCCGAACAACTCTGCATAGGATTCAAAAGGTTTAAAATGCGGCTAATTTTTTCACTCCATAACGTGATTACAAAAGCAATTCAGCATAAAGTCGCAGTATATCTACATTTTTTTACCCTTCCTGGTCTAGACAAGCAATCTTCAACCGATCTTAAAATCTAAAATCAAATCTTTTCTTATCCTCGCTGAATTACATAGCTAATATAATTGTCACGTCACACAACTTACCTTGAGTATTTCGGTATATTCAGACGATGTTTGCTTGAGATGTTTAATTGCAGGAAAGATGCTCACTACAGTTGGGTGGTCGTGGTTTGAAATACATTGCTTCGCAAAGATCACAAATTTCTAAAATATGGCTTTACATAAAAAAACAGTTGCATTAACCAGCCAACTAAATCTGCACGAAATTAACAGAAGGCATTAGCTGAGCCTGCAAGTGAACATTGCAATAGAGATTAGGAAACGGTCTGTTTCCTCCAATTTCAGTAACACAAATACAGTTAACTGTGCTGCAGATAAAATCAGATTTGGTTAAAGCTTTTATTCAAACAGGAAACAACTGCAATTCATTAATTCCATCTTTATTCAACAAGTTGCCGCGACTAGGAGACAGCAAACGAACCTTTTGCTCTCGTCAAGCTGCCACCTACCCACCTGCCTACCACACACGGTGGAGACTTCACACTTCCCCTTTAATTACTGAACGTCAAAGCAGGGAAATTTGAAATACTTATTTTTATGGTCTTTTGGTTTGACCTGACCGGGAATCAAACCAGAGTCTGCCGTTTCAATAGCATACTCTCAATCTACTCAACCAATAATCAAATAAATACATAATGCAAGAGTGTTTATTTACATAGAGTAGTTGCTTTTAATCAAAATTAAATCAAATTTTTCATTATACAAGCTGTATTACGTCGAAACGTGTAACGAGTAGGCGGAACCCATTTCCACGTCATTGCGGACGGGTAACACAGCTTCTTTTAAAGAAAAGTAGTAGCGGGACGAGCTGTTGGCAACACTGCGTCCCATTTGACCAGCACGAGATTTGAACCTCAGACCTCCTACTCCAAAGATGAACGCGTTACCGCTCGACTAACTTTTAATCACATTAACATTCTCTCAGACGCTATACAAGACATAGCTGACCAAAGTTTTATTTTTAGCAATGACACATTTCTGCATTTCACTTTACAATAGTCGAAAAAAATTTTAAAGCTTTAGTCAGCGCTTACCGTCCCTGCTTGTTCCACAAGTCCAAGGGGGTCGGACACCATTTCATCAAATACTTTCCGCTTGTGATTATCAGGGATTATCGATTGAAGCACTATGTTCTCTTTCTAAACACAAAGAGCAAATACGAATTATCATATATAGAAAAAGAAGCCAAAAAAGGTAGTTGCTTAGTAAGAACCAACAGACAAACTGGGATAGCGGAATTCAATACGCTGAAGGGTTTTCGCAATTCAGCACAATACATACCAACGTGGTGCAAACGACAGGCTATTTATCTCGTCAATTACTGTACCAAACTACGCCAGATGGGAAAAAAGACGATCTTTGGACGATCACAATAATCTGGCTTATGCTAGCGGCACGTTTTACATAGTATACGTCTTTCCGACAGCGGCAAACGCAAGCAGAAAACTCCAATAAAAAATCGGCATATGTGTCTTTCCCAAGAGCACTACGATGTAAAGCTAGTTCGAGAATCGAGCCGTGAACTAGCAATCTTTCGGTCACTAATTAGATGCTCTACCAACGGAGTTGGCGTCAGAATTTTTGGGCGGAGTTGTTTCGCGTCAGGATGTCCTGTTTCCAACTGGGTGACGCTGTTACGCAACAAACCCGCTGAACAAAGATATACAACACACATTTTCACTGGCCCCTAACTTCTTGAAAAATGCATTAGGAGTATGAACGGTAGCGAGCAAAGAACATTCAAAGCATTCAGCTAACCCACCATTAGCAATCTACTGCATCCAGACACCATTTTGAGGAATGGCTCTGTGTCCAAGTCTATTGTCTCCTCCTCTGCAATTGTTGAGTATGTTGATTTGCCTGTGATGGAATAACAAAATTAACAAACCATTCACACACAATAAGAAAATAATCGAGAAAAAAAAATGATAACTGTAAAACGAGCACAAAGAGTCAACTTTGATATTCGGGATATGCTTCGCATTCAACCAGATGGCGTTTCCAAAAAAGAGCAATTTTAACCGTCCTACTTCCGCCGCAAACCTAGAAACGCTTAAAAATTATAAAACCAAATTAGCTAATTTTTCAAATTGTTGTCTTAACAGCATCAACAAGGGCAGACCATACCATACGTAACTTTTGTTCGAAACACTGAGAAAAATTAGGAGTTATAACCAAATTTAAGTGGTCTCATATCACATACACCAAAAAGAAGAAACTAAAAGGTGCCATATTGTTCAAGAATGTCGCTTCAATCAATATTGCTCTCAAATGAGACTTAGCTAAGAGCACAAGCACATTAATTGCTTGAAAATTATGTAAACATGATAGCAGTTGCAAAAGTCATGCAAATTAATTGCACACGCAAATCACAAAATTAATTGCAGCATTATTTCTCCTAAAGAATGAAAGGTGACTTAATTAGTTGTACTACAGATGCTTCAGTACAAAAGTATCAAATGTGTGCGCATCACTGCTAACTACCAAACCATAAGCGATAATATTATGTCCAATAATTCAAATGTTTAGCTTTTCTTCAGTTTCAAGTTCGTGAATTCGCGAGCATGGATGAAGAAATACTACTAGGGTACAAAATTTTTACTTATTTTGTAATGCAATCGTGTCCACTAGAGTTGGATCTTACCACTGAGCAAACACATACATAACTTAGTGCATTAAGAAAACGAGTTATACCTATCTAGAAATGTATTCTATTATTTTTTTGGCAATAGAAAGCAATTATTCCACAGTGCATAGATTTTTATCAGGAGTCTCATTTCAGAAAAGGATCCAGAAATTTTAAACGATATTGTAGTAGCACGGTAAATATTCAGCATCTATTTCAATGCTTCCACAATGGCAGCTGGAACAATTATCATAACAGTAGAACAGGCATGATAAGCAGCTTAACTGGAATGCCAATCTGGCTGCTAAAGGCGCTAAAATAATCTCGCATGCCGCAACCCACACAGTAAAACTTATAAGTATAGCCAAACCAGCAAAATCGCAGGCTTTCACTCCAAACTTAAATTATGCTAGCAGCGTCAAAATAATGCATCAGCAAAACTCTCTGCAAAAGATGTGCAAAAACGCTCCAACTTTCTCCTAGTTTTCACCCAGTATTTCAAATATGTAAATGTAATTCGATGGTACGACATTCCGGTATCATGGTAAATTCATTCACGTTCTAACATAATTACGTAGGGTACACAAGTGCTTTAGAGGCACAACACAGTGTAAAATGCAACTAACAAGCAAGACTAAACACCTGGAAGTCGCTGAAAGCTTTTTTGTTTTCACTAAACTAACAACATGGTATGCAAAATTGCTTCATTAACATTAATTGATTATACATTTGATACAATACTTTTAAATTATCCTTTAAGAACACGTAAATTTTTAGTACAGCAGAAAAATCAGTATGAGATGTGTAATTATAAAGTCACAGCATAACTTAAAGGAACTAAAACACGACGGAAAGGTGTCAAGAAAATAAGCTAGATCATGCAATAACTTGTGGACCATTATAACCTGGGTCTTTGCGTTTTTCATGGATCCTGCAAGAAACTTGACTCGTAAGTGTAATTAAGGTTTTTCTTCGTTGTCCACTTTTTCGTGAGGGTTGCAGAGGCAGCGGCTATGGATTGAGTCGCTACACTTCAAGGTCTTTCACCACTACACTGCACTAATAATCTCGACAGGAAAAAGTCATAAACTGCTCCAGTCCATAGCTTCAATATAAATATTTCTTTACGTGTTTCGTACTAGATTTTCCATGTAGAACACTAAGAATTAGCTATGAGTTACGACCTATGAATGCGAAGTTGGGAGAACTTATTTCAAGATGAACCTAATATAACGTTCAACTTTAGAGCTTCCAACCATTGGGCGACGCAAGGTTGGCAATTTAAGCAAGAAGCATCAACATAAGGGTTCAACACCGATCCCCGAATATTTCACGACTTCCGGATCTAACAAAAATGAATTATCAAGGTAAATTTAGTCCCAAATTTTAGGGAAAATGCACGGCAGGCATTAAAGCATGATTGCTTATTGCAAATTACCAGCATAAAAGCGCAAGTTGTAATCTAACAGCATTAAAACGGAAAAATTCATATCGATTTTTCCAGCCTACCATATTACTACATGTGATGGAAAACTGGGCTTTCTTGAAACTTGAAAATATGAATTTCAACATAGTTTGTAAAGATTGCACATAAGAAGGCACAGGGCAGTTCAAAATAAAGCAATTACGCGGCTACTTGATGTTCTTCAGATTATTTTCAACTGCCAATCTTTCCAATGCAAATTCGAAAATTAAGAAAAAAGGCAAACTCACGTTTGCAAAAGGGTCAGCAGGAATTGGTAAATAAAACATATTAATCGCTCATTGGCAGATTTTAGGTGAGATTGAAAACAGCATTTAAAAAAAATTACGTTATCTATTTTTTGGATATCACTTTCGTACAGGGAGTATAACAGGTATGGTAGAAATTAGGAGCACATTCTAAAGTGAAGACTTTTGCAACTGCCTAGAAGTGACCACCATACCTCCTATACTAGCCAGACTTTGAACAGATTCTTTCCTTAATAAAGTGGTGGCTTTTCTCGAAAAAGTGCTAAAAACAAGTGGTTATGAAGCTCGATTTTGGTTATGAACCGGTAGCTTGTAAAGCTGCATTCAGTCACATTTAAATTTATATTTTGAAAAGATATTTAGCTTATATATTAGCATATCAGAAATACTGCCTAACTATAAATTTGTTTTAATACTGTTTAAAATATTTTACAAAAAAAACCATAGTCATATATGCTTTTGCCAGACAATATATAATATATATTGTTGGGTTAATGAGCTCATTTTAAACAAAAACAATCTTATAAAATACAAAAAACTTTAAAGGTTCGAATAATTTTGTAGGCAAACCTACCATTCCATTATGTTACTGAATTGACTGTTCACAAAGTTGTGATTTGAAAAACAGCAAAAAAAATTTTAATTTGCATTTTTTTTACTTCAGTTCTTGCTGCAATAAGTTTTAGAGAAAAAGTATTTCAAGGATATAAAATCATTAGGCTTGAATCGTAGTCAGTCTTATTTTTCAATGCGATATATTTTCGTTAGTTGGATAAAGCAAAGATATCACGACCTTAAGGGCCGGTCTACATTGTGCGTAAAATCGTAAGCATATCTTTTGTTCATTTTAACCAACTGGCAGTTGTACACAGGTGAGATGGTACAACGGACGTATCAAATTTCTGTTTAAAATCAATTAAAAATACGCTCATACGTTCACGATTATACGTATAGTATCCACCGGCCCTTAATATCTTAGAATTTAAGTATGACTAAATACTACTGTAAGCAATATCTTTCCAAACTTACCTGGCTCTCCGAGCTCCTGCTTTCTTCGGAGTGCTCGACAAACTGACACCCTTTCTTGAGCCCTATGATATCACACATTACTTCTAAAAGCTGTTACAAACAAATCAATTTTAGGTCAAGTTTTTCCATATACCATTGACAATTTTGCACATGTTTTCAAACAATATTATTAAGAACAAAGCTAGAACCACGTTTAGGACAAAACAAAAAGTTTCCAAATGAAAAAGAGAAACTTACCGAGTTTAGTGAAGATGATTTTACATGGTCACGCAACCTGCAAAAAAAGGAAACATAACATTGCACCTCCAATAAAACAAGACTAATGTTTAAAACAAACCGATCACAGTTTTTAAACTACTGTATTTATCGCTAGTACAGATTGGAAAGCAAATTGGAATACAATAAGTAAAACTACTGCAAGATTGGAATTGCTGCGACTTTAGATTTAGGCAAAACCAGGAATCATTAGATTAGTTTTCACGTTGTAAATACCTATGCAAACAAAAAACAAAAAAGCATTGCAATCTTTTCTCACCCTTGTAAAGTCATCAAGAGAGCTCGGGACCGAATTTCAGCATAACTCTTTTTAAAACCTGTAACAAATGAGCAAGATTGAATTTTCGTTGCTTCAAAAATACTTCGACTAGTCTGTATGTTGGAACTTGCTAAGAAAATACTATACTACTAATTTATTGTGAACTTCTTCTGATAAGTTAAGTTTTAATTAAAATCCATTAGTAGAGCATTTAGATCAATGATAATGTGTATAACACCTAGACAAGCAGTTACACCAATAAGCTACAACGAACGTACTTGATGATTTTCCTGGACCAGAGAGCCACTGAGCAATATGAGCAAGATCTCGAACTGTTTTCTCACGGAAGAAATCTCGTGGGTCGACTAGAGATGAAAGCACATTATAAATAGTAACTGAACAATGGCAACCATGACTCATCAACTAATAGCAATATGGAGTTGTTGGCAATCATAATGAAGCACATTGAAGTTTCAACTATCGCATTGTCATCTTTAATCAACGAGCTGCCTCGGCCAGGAGACAGAGAAGGAACCTTGTGGTCTGGTCTTCAAGTCAAGCTGCCACCTGGCCAGTGCCCACCTGACTACCACACACCGTGGAAGCTTCATACTGTCCCTTTTAATGCTGAACGCTAAAGAGGAAAGCTGTGAATACCAATTTTTCTAGTTTTTGATTTGACCCAACTGGGAACCATATCTGAGTCTACGGTTTCAGTAGAATACTTTATATCCACTCAAAAAATGATCGCTTTGTAACAAAAATCTTTGCACTGGTCTTGGAAGATAAACCACAAGCAAATAGTTCATAAATTCCAAGCGAAATAAATGAGGTGGTGCAATACCATGGTGTCTAACAGGGTTGGAAAAATTACTTGTTTTTGCTTTAATTACAATTACAACCTAAAATTTTCAATTACAATTACAACTATTCAAGTAATTGTAATTCAATTACAATTTCAATTACAATTACAATGAAAAGATTCTCAAAACATTGCGACCAATTTACTTACATGCAAAGCCTCGAGTTTTGCTTATGTTAACATTGTGAATTTGTTTTGTATTTCTATGTCAAACCTATTAGAGCCACATCTCTCTCTATTCTTGTTCTTCCATCAAACTTTGTTTAACGTTAATTTTTCCAATAATTTCGTGTGTAAGCAATTGTCAAGAATGTTATTGAATTCATATCGCTTCCAGCAACATTATGGTTTTAGCTAAACTATGGTATCATACCACAATTGTTTGTGCGAAAGAAAATAAGTTTTAACATAATTAAAACTTGTAAAAAACTTGAAATTGTGTACGTTACAACTTCAAGTACAACTACTATTTAACACTATTTTAACTTTTACCAATAATATCACATATTTAGCATGATCATACAAAATGGAACCACTAGTGTCGCTTTGAAATGCACACAAGGGCAAACAAGCACAAAAGCACACAAAATCTTAATATCACAAATAGCATTGAAGTTACAATTATAGGCATAGCCAGGGGGCCCCCAATCGAAATGCCACAAATGATAAAAATGTGACAAAAAAGTCTTGTATCTTCGTTTTCAGTTTCTTTTAGCATCTTTGCGTACAACAGTACATGCATGCAACTGTAATTATCAATAATATTAACGACCATGGGGTCCAGGCTCCATCAATTCGATTTTGTCAACCAATTGAAATGTATAACCAGAGTGAAATTAAGGGGTTTTATCCTGAAAGTTGCTTCCTCAGGCGCTTATCAAAGGTTTTATGAACGTAGTACAATAACCAGGGCAAGATTTACCATATGGCACAGTGCCAGGGCCCCTCGCTCAGATGGTAAGACTTTTTTTGATCTCCACCTATACTTGGCACTTGGCAGGAAAATTTTGCAAAAATCCCCAAAATACCAGGGGCAATGCACAATGTAAATCCGGCGCAGGAATAACATGGTTGGTAAGTGTAACCATCTAATGTACCATTTTTCAATAACAATCCACCTTGACCTCACCAGTTTTTACGCGACAAAATACTTTAGAAGTAAATTAGCTAGGGAAAATGCTCATTGAACAAAATATTGAATTTGAAATGAGGGGTCCTGGGACCCCTTACTGAACATGTACTCCTATGACTGGTGAATTTCAGAAAAAAACAAAAATGTTTAAGGAAAATCTTTGAGTGGATTATTATTTACTGCAAAATATTACAGGAGGCAATGTTCCTTACTTCCCCTTATCTGGGCCAAATAAATCACTTGCAATTAAAATTCAACAACAAATTGCAAAATTTTTAATGTGTTTTTGACTTAAATTGCAGGTAAAAGCAGGATTGAACAATTCAATTTTTTCGGATAACGTTCAAATGTAAAAATCTAGTTCTTTCAAATGCTCTGAACACATGCGAAATGTGATCCAATGGCATTAAAATAGATTTTTATTTTTAAAAATGACAAAAAATCGCCCAGCGGTTGGGGCTTCGTCCCCAGATCCCCATCCGTGATTGGTTTGAGTTACATTAGCTCACTCAACATGTCTCCCAAGTTAGACATTATATATCTTTAGCAAAATTCAGTTAATTGCCAACAACAGACCACAGCTTTAGATCTTCCATTCTACGATATCTTTGCCCCAGAAAAAGTTCCTCTTTTGAAAATTTCTGATGTCATTGCATGTAGTTTGTGGTTTGGGCCCCCCCAATCAAAATCCTGGCTACGCCTATGGTTACTTGCCACCGATTACAGTCACATCTGACATCATAAGCCAAGTCTATGTAAGGCTATTTTTGGCTTAGAGTTAGTACCAGTACTAGTTATGATTAGAGTAGGTGCTAAGTTTAGGTTATGAATATGATTAACCCTATCTCTAAAACTAACTCTAATTCTCCCTAACCTAGTTTGATGTTCAGTTTGTGACGTCAGATGTGATTGCAACTGGTAGAAAATATCGATATCAATTTGCAACCGGAGGAAAATTGATATTGTTCAAAAACATTTGGCTTTCATCTATCCTAGTGAATAACAGAGTAATTGTAATTGAAAATGGGCAGACAATTTTTCAATTACAATTATAATTATCGACTTTTGAAAATGTTCAATTACAATTACAGCAAAATCGTGTAATTAATTACAATTTTGTCAATTATAATTATAATTTTTCCAAGCCTGGTGTCTAGTACATTATTTCTTCACACAAGTCTACTCGAGCTCAAAAACAAAAGTTGAGTTTATGACATTGCAACCGAAAAAAAAACAATGAAAAAATGAGAAAGCTACAGTTTTCTTCAGCTAAACAAACAGACTAGTATATCTACCCACAAATTATAGCTACTCACAAAGCCATACCTTTGAGAGGTTCTTCATCGATAAGTTCTAGAACGCGAGTAGCTGTCAGTGGCTTTGACTGGCGACTTAGTTGACTGTGGAATTCTTTTTCCAATCTTTCCTTTCCAGTTTGAAAGTGAGTGCTCTGAAAACGTTTTGAACAGCAATATAAAATATAGACATAAGACGCATTTAAAATATACTCTACTTCACACCGATTGAAACATTGCATAGATCTGTATAAAAGGGGCCACTGGCCAGATTCATAGAGAGTTGCATGTCAAGTTGTTAGGCAAATATTCAATATCTTTGGATAGCAATCTCATATGCTTGTTGCTGCAGACAAAATCAAAGAGGATTTAAAAATTAGAGTAATAATGTTATCTAATTGGCATTGACTTCATTCTTCTTGATCAAACTGTTCCAAAGATAATTTACATCAAACTTATTGTCAGGCCACCCAACCGTGTGCAAAATTTCTGATTTTAGTGGGCAACATAACATGGTTAATTGGTTAGACACGGCCAGTTTCTAGTTTAAGATGATAGTAAACAACTGAGAAAGGATGAAGAGGAGGGTAGTAATACACAATAATTCAACTGTTATGACTCTCACTACTGATTAAATAATAGAAGGAATAGGACTAGGCATATAACAGCATAGTCTATGGGTGTAGGGCAGTAAACCAATTAAATTTAGATAGCTTATGTAAAGGTACAGATGTTTCAGTTAAAATTAAAAAATCCTGTACTGTTAATTGACTCTGGCCCATGTCCATTGAGCACTTTAGAAACTTGGAAGACAGTGTTCAAGTTAGATGGCTTTTTTTATGCACAGAAGTTATATGCTGAACATTATGATCAATGCCCTTTTATTTACATTAAAATTTTATTTTATTTACATTAAAAAAATTTTATTTTATTTACATTTTATTTTATTTACATTAAAAAATCCTGTACTGTTAATTGACTCTGGCCCATGTCCATTGAGCACTTTAGAAACTTGGAAGACAGTGTTCAAGTTAGATGGCTTTTTTTATGCAAAGAAGTTATATGCTGAACATTATGATCAATGCCCTTTTATTTACATAGATAATGGTTATGCTACCAAGTTAAAACTAGTCCTGGAATAGATTTAGTCAAAATAGGCTACCGCAAAGTATCATAAACCTACAGCAATGTAATATTGAAGAGCAAAGGTAATATTTGAAATCCTTTTGATATGCTCGCAGTCCTATTTTCATATAATGTAAATAAATTAAGTGGTAAAATGCTGAAAAAGCATTTTCAAAGCTTTTTTTTAATTTGGTTTGCTATTGCTTACCACGGTATTTAATTCTGGACTGTCAGGATTATTCTCAGAGAAGAAATTGATAGCTTCAGCTAATCGCTCCATACATTCCAAGTATCGCTCCACTTGTCCGCTTGGCCTGTTAACAATAGACTGGTCTGTAACAATAGCCAAGTTAAACAAAGTTATTTTTTATCAAAAGATTACAACTGACATAGTACTATTAAAGCACATTAATTTGAAAAGCTGTATTGCTCAAAGACTTCATCTAACTTTATTCAAGACATTCCATTTTTCACAACTACCATGTTTTCCAGCCAATAAGCTGACTTGTCGAATAAGCTGAGATCAATTCTTAGCTCTTAAAATGAGGGTTTTACCATATTACCACCCTATAAGTCAAGGCAGAAAGTTTGATCAGGCCAGCACTAGATAATCTGGCACCCATCAACAGCATCATGGATTTTTATGCCAATTTGAAGCAGAAAATGCAAATTTTATCTGTCTTAATGGCACATGCAAATACAGTACTGATAGTGCAAACAGTGGTGAGATCGCATTATAATCATGCTTGTGAATAGATATGCAGTAAGATCATGCTGTGAATTGACGTGCAGCGACATGTTTTTGTTAATAAGCCGCCCGTAGGAAATCAAGTTAAAAAATTAGGTCCAAAAATTGGCTTATTGGCTGGAAAATAAGGTACCTCTTCAAAAATAGAAATGTTGACTCACTTAAAAACTTTTGCTTAAATTCAGAAGTTACATAGCTGATTTCGAACATAAACTTTTTTTCACAACTGTGAGGTAGCACTTACCTCACGTAACTGCTTTCCCATTAGGCTAGTGTTTCATCAGCATCTGAATTCACACATAGCCCATTCTGGCAGCCCACTCGAACCTTCAAACCACACACGTGGGGATTTCTCCACTTGCCATCGTACAGTCTTCTAACATTACTCTGATCAAAGTCTGACAACACTGTCACCAGAAAAAGGATTCTTGACCAGTATCACACTGGCACTCCACTTAGCTCCACCGCATTGCACTATCATCACTAAGCATGGACACCATATATGACATCGTGTCCATGCTTAGTGATGCTTGTGCAATGAAGTTCAGCTAAGTGGAGTTTCAGTATGATACGAGTCAAGAATTCTATTTCTGGTGACCTTGTTGTCAGACTTTGTACAGTCTTCTAGCATTACTCTGATCAAAGGCAAGTGCAAAAATTGCCCTCATGTGTGGTTTGAAGGTTCGGGTGGGCTGCCAGAATAGGCTATGAGTGAATTCAGATGCTGATGAAACATTAGCCAAACGGAAAAGCAGATATGCAAGGTAAGTGCTCCCTCACAATTGTGAAAAAAAAGTTTGCTTAAATTGTTCACGAATAAGTGCCAACAAATTATGCATGTTTATTCATATACCAACTAATCAAAATCTTATACCAATTTGATCTGGCAGAGATAGTGTAATGATCAATGAAGAACCAAATGACCATTTAAGCTTACTTCAACCAATGCACATATCCTTAATTGGTGACAGTATAACAAATAAACTTTGACACAGTAGCTGATCTACTTGTGGTGTTCAATTCCTTAATTATCTAGTACAAGAGAAAAACAAGGTCAGGTTACATTAATTTTTTATTAGGAAATTATAGAACATTGCTTGTGGCATACCACAAAGTGTCTTACCCTTGTCGCAAAGTAGATTCAACTTCATGAGCTACATGGTGATACCCTATCACATGATCCAATGACAACAATGTCTTATCAATATCTGGAATTGAAACAAAAATAACAATAACTCAATCAAATATCCCATGACACCAATGTATGAAATTAAAACAAAATTAAAAACAACATAATTTGCGAATCAACCTTGAAGGGGTTAAAGCCATTTCGTCTGGGTGATAAACATTTTACATGAACTGTCCAACTTGGACCACTAGATTCCTTCTTAAATACAGTCACGGTTAATTTGGTATATATAGAGAGCAATTCCACATCACTTACTATCCTGGCATCTTTGCAAATCTTTAGTTTCTCTGTGCAAAGGTAAAATTGTATCTTCTAATTTATGAAGTCTTTCATCAAATTGATTTAATATAGACACCTATAAGTACAGCAAACATAAACAATTACAACATAATAAAAACATTAACGCTTAAATGTCCATCAAAACCCATTAGTTTATTTAATTCATAAATAGGATCAACCAGTCAACAAGGGTATTTTGTCCAAATAGTAATATTTACATGATATTAAGCACCTTTGGAACACTTAAATCCCCCACAAACAAACAGACACCTTTAACATATTACAAATCAAAACTTAGCTATTAACATATTTCAGCAAATAGAATTAAGCTTTTAACTTCATGAACTTGAGTTAATTTATGTACTGCATAACTTGTGCTATTTTTGATTTAAAAGCAGAACAAAAACAACAAACACCAAATCTAATAATAAACCTAGTAATAAATTTAAAGCAAGCACAGTAACTGTTATGTTTTTTTATGATTACAGTAGTGTGTTTGGCTGGAGCCCTAAAAATGTTAATTTAACAACACCAAACCATAGCCTACAAAATGAATACCAGTATGCGGCTTGCACCAAACAAATTCAGAATACCAGATATGTTCAATTGTTCATGAGGTTATGCCCAAGTGCTTTTTATCACGTGCTTTCCATTTGAAGTCGTGAATGCTCAGCATAAGACCAACACAGAAAATAAACATTAAAAATATGCAACATTTGTGGAAACATCAATGGTATTGCATACTGTAACAATAACAAATGAATTGATTCATCTGACATTATTTCTTTTGAATTTAATACAAGAATATGCTTGCATGAAAACTGAAAAGTGAGCAATCAAACCTACTCTTATAATGTAATATGGGTGTCATTAAGTATCAGCTGTCGCTTTTTTTTGAAGCCCTGCGACTCGTGTCTGAGCGCGAGTGCACTCTCTCCTCTCCCTGTCTCCAATCTAAGCTATTCCCCAAATCTAGCCCTAACCTTAATGAGTACACGCATGAGGAGGAGCGTGAGCACGCACGCTCATACAAGAGTCGCAGAGATTCCGAAAAAAAAAGCAGACGGCTTATACTTACTGACGTCCTGTAATATTTGTTTACAAACCATATTGCTTGTCAGCTCATTGGCTTGAGATAGGCTTTTCTTGATCATTTCAGATCTTTTTCTTTCCTATAAAATTTACTGATTACAGTAGGCTAATCTTTTAGTAATCTAAAATCAGAAATTAAGGCAATGGTGGTTTAACTCTAATGTGCTACTGCTAGGTATTGAACATACAGTGCGCCATGAAACACCTCAGACATTTTTTACATTTAAAAATCACATCCAACATGCTAAAAAACTGAAAACATGTAGGTCTAGGCCTACTTCAGATTTTAAAATGCTTGCATCAAATTACAGTGTTTGGGTTTTGCAAACATTATTTAATACCGGTATGAACTGAAACACATGCTAGGCAGAATGACACATCTGACATGATTGATTGCAATAATAAATTGTCTAACAGTCTGGTTTTGTGCATCACATTTAGCAATTTTCTTACTAACAATTAAGGTTTAAAATAGTACAGAACCTATCAATGATACTGATAATTGGTGAACAAATGGTACAAAAATTTACCGTACCACTGCCAGGCTAAGCACTAAAACTGTAAAACTGCAAAAATTGAGTTACATAGCCGAAATAAATTACATGCTTAATACCGGTAGTATTACAGTTACACTCACTGTTGCAAGTTTTTCTTGAATGTTTCGTTTTCTTGCGAATATATCTTCCATCTTGAATATGAATGGGCCCAAGTTATAACCGGTATAGGCTGTAAAATGGGCTTTAACACATTAAGCAGTGTACACTTCGCAGTGTAGGAGTCCTACCATACGCTACAGAATACGAATACTAGGAATTAGGATGGGTAGCCTACTGCCTAATGACCGTGTACCGTAGTCACTGTAGTACCAACTCCTTACGGTTAGTTCGTATCAGTGACTTGCCTTCTTGCGCCGGATAAATAAAGAGAATAAGGAGTAAGGAGATGAGCTATTAAACGCCAAAGTAGAAAAAAACGCGAGCTCTTCGTTGGCGTGGCGAAAAACCATAAAAAATATTAAAAGTCATGGTGAGGGTGGCTGAAAAACTTTAAACTTCACACACAAAGAGTGAACACTCTTACTTTTTCACAACAAGAAAGATTTTTAGGAAGATTCAGGAAAAACATTATTGTGTCTTTTTTTAATTTTCTTTAATTTAAAAACTCTGACCCCGCAAATGTCAAAACATCACAATTTTTAAAAATTTTGTACAATTTGGTCGGCTTGTTTTTTCAATGTTTAGCAGTTTAGCTTGTTTAGCAGAGAGCTCACTGGTGCTGCACCGAGTGATTTTTCACTAGATCTAGTAGTTTTTATTCTGCTCTAGTGTTATAGTGATTTTTGGGGAAAATTTAGCGATTTTTGTTAAAGTAAATGTTTGAATAGTGTTTGTTGTTTTCTTGTAATTTCACTAGTTTGTTTTCTTATTTATTCAAAATTAACCCAGGAAAAAGACTTCATGTGAGACAGCAATACAACTTGCGGTGAGAATGCCCAAAATTTTGCTGCAGGGGTTGTACGCATGACGAGTGATTTTGGCTTTTTCAGTTTTTGTGTTAAAAAAATTAATTAATTAAGTCGGACAAGGTGCGTTATGACTCAAAAGTCGGAATCGTGAAGTGGATTGGGCTTTGGAAACTGGAATTAATGTGGATTGATCAGTAGCGTACGCAGGATTTTCGAAAGGGGGTACCAGGAAATTCAGAAAATTTGAGAAAAATGAAGACCAGAATGAAAACTTTCCAGCCCAAAACGAAGTCCGTTTTCCTGCCCAAATTTAAGTAAAGACCAAAAAAAAAAAAAAAAAAAACGGCTGGAAAGTTTTCATTCTGGTCACTCAAATTTAGTCCGGTTTTTGGCCCAAAATTAGGAGAAGGTATTCACTCAAACTTATTCCTCAAAAAAAAAAAGGTATTCACTCAAATTTATTCCAGTTTTTGGCCAAAAAAAAGGTCTTTTCTGTGCTCAAACCTTCTGCCCAAGTTACGAAGGGGGTCAATGCCACAATTTTACATACCATTCTACGCTAATTATACTATCCTGGCGACCCAAAGGGGGGTCATGGCCCAATGCCCCCCTAAATACGCCCCTGAGACTGATAACTAAGCTGCATGCTATGGTTCAGTGGCGCAACTTGAGGGGATAAAGGGGTCTTTAGCAGGGTCTTCAGCCTACCACTTAGCTAATTAAGTAACTTAAAAAATTTTACCCAAAATGCAAACGTTTAACTTCAAACGTGTTTAGAGTGGCCTGAAAGTTAAGGGAGCTGAGTCATGGCTGAAGAGGCGCGACAATTTAATTCTTTTACTCGCTTCAAAATCTTAGCGGTTAAGTTTTTTTCAAATTGTTCTGAAAACTTTCGAAATGTGCTCCAAATAGAGTTAAAACGACTATTTTTTTTCCAAAAATTACAAAAATTGTCCAACGGTTGGGGTCTTTGCCTTCAGACTCTCATGGTATTCAGTGGCTGGGGACTCCACCTCCAGACCTCACACATCCCTCATGCCGTTTGCGATGCACTAGTTAGCTCGCCCTCCCTCCATTTGTGACATTTTTGAACCAAAAATTTTTAACTTTTGATTAAGCAAAATCTTGGTTACGCACTTGTTAATAGAGTCGAAGCTAGGGATGGGCATTTGAAAATATCGAATCTAGAAGGATCCGAATCCCAAAATATCCGAAATTCAAATTAAAGTATAAACCGTATAATTAGAACCGGTTTTAATTGAACGCAATTACGTTGGTAAAAATAGTTTGCAGTTAATTCTCACATAAAAGGGTAGTGATTCATTTACCGGGTAATTGGGACTTCGCGTGAGCGCGTAGTGCCTTTGTTTTTGTTCGCAAATGTTTGCAGATAAGGATTGATTTGCTTATAACTAGCAAACGGTAGAACCTTGAAAGTTGAAATTTGGACTCAACATAAAAATTAATGATAGCATCACGTGTGTCAATTTTGGGAATCCAAGGCAACGTGATCGTGAATTGAGACACACAAAAAACATATAAAAACGGTGATTTTTGGCTTGAAAAATTATTAATTCGCCTATCTTTTAACTCAAAAACCACTTGACGAGCAAAGCTGAAATTTGAACACAATGTGTGTGCTTATAAATGGTTAATGCAAACTGAGCTTGGGGCGCCCTGTCACGTGACCAAAATGTTACGGGCTAAAAATGGGCAAAAAGTTGATGAATTTAAACTGATGTATCTCGGTAACTACCGATATTGATAAAAAATATTTTTTTAAGCACACTATCAACCATCAATCTCCTTTCTTTTACTATGTTCGTTTACCCCAACTTGAATACTATTTTTCTTGCTTTGGTTCTTTTTTCTTACTTTTTTCTTTTTCTTCTGCCTCTCTCTACTTTTAAACCGCCAAACGCACCGTATTCAAAGTTTGAGCGATTGAAGATATCAGGGAGGACTTTTGTGCGACAGAAATCGGGGGTGCCAGGTTGGGGGATCTCCTTCAATCGGGTCCTCCAAAATTTTGAAATTGTAAACCTTTAGAGCTAGATGGATCAAATTTTGTAAATGGATAGATATTAAAAGTAAACTAAATCTAACAAAATTGGGGGTGGTGGGACGATGGGGTTCTTCCCCCAAACGGACCCTCCAAAATTCAAAGTTTTTAACCTTTTAAGCTAGACACTTGAAATTTTTAAGGTAAGTGAATATAAAAAGATAAAATTTGACAAAATTTGGAGATAGCAAAATGTGGGGTCCCCTCAAACGGGGCTGCCAAAATTCAAACTTTTAACCAGTCACGCTAAAAAGATAAAATTTTCAGGGTAGGCAAATATGAAAAGAAAGAAAATTTGACAAAACGGGGTGTATCAAAAAGGGGATCCCCCTCAAACGAGGTTGCCAAAATTTTAGACTTTTAAACCATTGGAGCTAGATGAATCAAATTTTCGGAATGGGTAGATATCAAAAATCAATTAAACCTAACAAAAATTAGAGTTTCCAAAATGGGGGGTCCCCCGAAACGAGGTCCTCCAAAGTTCAAACTTTTTAACCTTTCAAGCTGGACACATGAAATTTTTAAAGTAAGTAAATACAAAGGAAGGATAAAATGTGATAAAATTTGGGGCACAAAAATGGGGGTTCCCTTAAACGGGGATGCCAAAATTCTAACTTTAGCCACACACGCTAGACATATCAAAATTTCAGGGTAGGCAAATATGAAAAGATAAAATTTGACAAAATTTGGGGATACCAAAATAGAGGGCTCCTCCTCACACGCGGCCGCCAAAATTCAAGCTTTTTAATTACTCATGCTAGACAGATGAAATTTTCAGAATAGGTAAATATAAGTTAAAGACAAAATACGACAAAATTTGGGGATGCCAAAATGAAGGTGTCCCCCTCAAATGGGGCCACCAAATTCAGACTTTTAACTACTGACGCTAGAAACATGAAATTTTCAGGGTAGGCAAATATGAAAAAAAGTTCCCCGCAAACGGGGCCCTCCAAAATTCTAACTTTTTAACCTTTTTAGCTGGACACATGAAATGGTGGTCCACAAATTCTCAACTTCCCCATTTGAAGCAACGTGCTTCAAAATACCTTTGCATTCCTGCAACATCAGCTTTTTCCGAAAGGTGAATTTCCAGTGTATGCTTGACTATGAGCGAATTAGGATAAGAACGCAACTAAGTGGTGAACATTTAGAAGAACTCAATGTCATGCAGCACTGCAATAAAGTGCAGCTTTAATTGAGCAAATCGTTGAATAAATTTTTTCTGGATATCGGTGGATATTGACTGATTGTTCACTTTTTCAGCAAATTAAGTTAATCAAAACCAGAATAGGGTTCGGTATTCTGGATTCGGTTTCACCTTTTCGTAATAATTCTGGCATAGCCAACTATTCTGAAATCCCCATCCCTAGTCGAAGCCGCCACGAGGGAAAAATGACTAAATCAATCCGGGGTTCACATGAAACAGATTTTTTGCGGTTTTAGTAATCATTATCAAACGAATGATTTTGCTGCAATTGTTATGAAAAGAAATCAAGCGTAAGTTAGAAAAAGATTTAACGGGCTCAAAATGACTTATTCTAAGGAAATGGCATCTGGAAAATTATTTTCAAATTATTTAACTGATACTTTTAAGCCAGGAAGTGATGTACTTAAAAACTTTTTCAAATTAGTGATTTTTTTCCAATCTAGTGATTTTTGAAAAAGAGCCTGTGACAGCATTGGAGAAGCTACTTCGCGAGGTACAAGCACAAAATTCCTTTAAACGCCCCTCCCGCTTTAAATTTGGTCCTGATCAAATCACTTACCGGTACTTACCTAAAGGAAACTGATTACAAAACTGTGATGCATTTTGTGTTGCAAACTTCAGTTTACACAAAAGAGTTGGAAAACCAAAAAATATTGCTGTTACAGCCAGGTTCACTGACGTTGCAGTAACGTTCTAGTATAATTAACGATCACGTTTGTTCAAAGGCATTTTCTGATGCAATCAGTAGCGCAACCAGGAGGCTAAGAGGGTTCCAGCCCTCCCTTAGCCAAGTCATTTAGAAAATTTACTCCAAAATGCAAGCGTTTAAACTTATTTTGGACTTGACTTGTAAGTAAGTAGGGGAGGTGGCTGAAAGGGCTGAGCAATTTAATTTTTCAAATGACTTCCAAATCTTAGCAATTAAGTTCTTTTAAATGGCTTATAAAAGCGACATAGCTACAATGGCAGAGTGGTCTAACGTCTATGTCCTACGTTGAAGGACTGCCACGACTTCGAAACCAGTGCATGTCTCTGGTTGTTGCGGGCATGGGTTCGAATTCCATCCGTAATCCTCTTTTCTAACAACCAGAGGCTGATCCGGAATGAGAATTTTTGTCTTCTATTCTCATAAAAGCCGTGGGCAGAGTTCCTAACCGCTTGGCAATTTTTTTTGTTTCGAAAAATCACAAAAATTGCCAAGCGGCTACGAACTCTGCCCGCGGCGGGTGATATGCTGCTTGATTTGAACCAGTTAAGTTTTTTGTTTGAAAAATATTTATTATATGTTTTGTTTGAATTCAAAATAAAAGCGCGTTCAAGTCAAGTTTGTCTCTGTTGACCATTATAATTTTTATTTGCACTGTTGGAAAAAGCCTAAAATGTATTCTCACCAAATTTGAACTATCTACGTCTTGCCGTTTGCTAGATATTTGCAGTTCAAAGTTCACAATTTTCTTTTTATTTCAGTAGTTGGAAAGTTGGCTTGAATTTACTTGAAAAGCAGCTAATTTACAATTCTGACCCTTTACTTTTGTTTGGACTACAACCCTACCGAAAACACATTGAGCGTTGCAAACATGGAGTAACTTATTGAAATTTTGTTTACAGTTGGCAACCCTGGCAAAATTTTTCGGGGGAAAAGTCTTTCTAAGAAAAAATCTAAATTGCCATATCTTTGGAACGGGTAGTCGTAGAAAAATAAAACTTAGTGAAGTTAGTATTCAGATCTGCCAAAATTTTTTAAGAGAAATCCAAGCAACAAAGTTTTTCGACCTGAATGCTCTTTTAAATTTTTGCTTGAAAAATGTCTCAATTGGGCAGCGTAGTAAGCAAGTTTGTGCAACTCAAAGCGTGTCACAAATGAGAGTCATGCGGGCAAAGCTGTACAGTCATTGGACGAGTTTTGTAATTTTTTGGAAAAATCGCCATTTTAACAAGATTCGGATCAAATTTTGCACGTGTTTAGAAACATTTGAAAAAACTAAATTGCCATGATTTGTATGAAAGCCCCGCCATTATATTTTATAGCCTCCCCTGTCCAGGATGCTGTACCCTGCCACAAAAGCGCTCTCGCAAGGGAATGGCACAATGAAAAACTTAGGGTAGACCGGAAAGCTGCCGCCCGAAAACAAAGCCTTGAAAAGTACTATAATCGCTCAACAAAATGTTGTAACAAAACCAGGGGCGTATTTGGGGGGGCATGGTGCCATGCCCCCCCTTTGGGTCGCCAGGATAATGCAAAATTGCGGCATGGCCTACCCCTTTGTAACTTGGGCAGAAAGTTTGAGCCACGAAACGGACAGAATCTGGGTGAAGACCTTTATTTATTTTTGTCTTCAGCTAATTTTGGGCCAAAAACCGGACTGATTCTGAGTGGAGAAATTTTACTTTTCGTCTTCATTATTTTCAAATTTTCTGCCCCCCTCTTTCGAAAATCCTGCGTACGCTACTGAACAAAACGATGGGACAGATATGGAACCATTCTTGAACGTGACGAAAATGCCAGGAAATAGTTGATGAGATACATGGTCAAGTCCAAAACACGTTTAAGTGCTTGCATTTTTGGGTCGAACTTTCTAAGTGACTTATAGCCAAAGAGGCTGGGAGCTAAAGCCCTTGATTCCCCTTTAGTTGCGTAAGTGCTGGGTTGTGTCCTTTAATATGGCGCTTTACAATGATATAATCTATGCTTGATGCTTTTAACTTGCAGCCCGTTCACACGCAGTGGCGTCGCTAAGGGGGGCGACCCGACCCGGGTATCACCATTTTGAGGTGACACCATATTATGATATGAAACCATAACTCCACTGATTTGTGGTAAATACCTTACTTTTTTCACTTTTTTTGGTCGTCCCCATCCTCATATTGACTAAAAACTCATTGATTTTTAGGCGAAGCCTTTTTTTGGTCTTCACATACTTTTGGACCGAAAACCCTCTTATTTTGCAGCGAAGACCTTTTTTTGGTCTTCACCTATTTTTGGTACAAAAAAGGGTGCCAACACGAAATCCCGCCCCGGGTGCCACCATTTTTAGCAACGCCTCTGTTCAAACGCTTTCAAAGAAGGCCAGGGCCACCGAGAGGGGGAGCAGGGGGGTACAATGACCCCGGGGCCCATGGAGTTTGGGGGGCCCATGAGCTCGAAAGAGGCCGATCAAAATTTCGGCGAAGACCTTTTTTTTTTGTAGATTATCTAATTTTGACCAAAAAAACAGCTAGAATTTCTGTGAAGACCTTTTTTTTTATTTGGAGATCACATCATAATTTGGACAAAACTGCAGTTCACAACACAGGAAATGCAACATATTTCAGCTAGCCCCGGGCCCACGTTCGGCTCTCGGCGCCTTTGAAGAAGGCAATCGTCAAACGGAAAACTTAGAAAAACTGATATTCACAGCAGAGATGGAAACCGGTCGGGTCGACCGGCCGGTCGGGTTACCGGTCGGGTCGAGATTCTTCGACCTGCCGGTCAAGCCGGTCGAAACACCGGTCAAATTCTCCTTTCTTGCAATTAAGAAACAGCTAAGCACCAATCGAAATATTACATATATATTTCATTATACATAAAACTTTTTATAAAAAACAGTATTAACAAACCACACCTTTTGAAAACACTTGTTAAATAATTTCAAGCTGTGACTGATATGCTGTGACCATTAAGGCATGCACATCCAGGGGGGGTACTTAGGTCATGGGGTTATTGTGCCATGCCCTCCCACTTTAGGCCACGACACAAAGCAAAAAAGTGCAAATAGAAGTTAAAATTGCGTAATCAGATTATAATAAAGCATGCATGTGGAAGAGGCTTACGCTACGTGGTATTTTAGCATCATTTTAATCAGCTTGAGAGTAGAAGTGGTGCAGATTTCAGATCTTTTAGTAAATGCTAAAATCTTGCTACTTTGAAATGCTTTTTTTAAATTTAAATTTACCACACTTTGCACTGGGCAAGAAAGACATAGCTCTTATTTTTTTATATCTAACTGGCCATGGCTTGTTCTGAAGTAGCAGCATTATCTGCAAACTGCTGGGGCACATTATATTTCGATAATTTTCTAGCCAATGTCATAACAGTGAAGTGTTTGCTGCTCGGCAAATCGCAAATAATCTGTCACCAATAGCTAAAAAATTTTAACTTCTCCTCTTGGATTTACGCATAATATCATTAGAAAGAACGTCTAATAATTTAGCTTGTGCCCTCCAGTTCTTTTTATGCTTATTTTATGCACGTTGTGCGCTGCTCAAAACAGGTCTTTCAAACCGAAATTTAACCTAAAAAGGTCTTAAAATTGAGTTATTTTTGCAAAAAACGCAAAAATTTTTTTGCGTTTTTTTTTTCTGAGACCCCCGTTCGAAGTCACAAATTTTAACACCTCACCCATACCCCCCCTTTTTGAAAATTTTTTCATTAGTTGCATTGAACAGTGAAGAAAAACCTTCTGTAAAAAACCGGTCGACCGGGCGGTCAGAAACCGGTCAACCGGCATAGGTTTTGAAATTTACCGGTTGGGTATGGTCGAAAAAATTCTGACCGGTTCCATCTCTGATTTACAGCCTCCCAGCTTTAAAATGGACAGTGTAAAACCTCTTCGAAGTGTGACCGACAGCCAAGGCCAAGTGAGATAGCTTTTGAATAGAAGACTGCAAAGTCACTGTTTATCGACGAAGGTATTGTATCCTCTATATTGATGCACTTTTCCCTGAAACTTCAAATACAAAAAAGTGAAACAGCTTCAATCTAGTAAAAAATTGATTCAAGCAAGGAACTTCTTAAAGCATAAATATAAGAAGCGAGGTAGCAGATTTTCGTTGGCTTGTATCCGACTCAGTTTGTCGAAAAATGTATGGTTAAAATTGCAAACTAAATTAAAATTAAAAGGCACATCATCCTGTCCAGATAACATATCAAAAACAAATATATTTCACCCCATGGACATCATCAGTGCTGAAAAATAACAACAGTGCGTAACAAACTGTAAAAATTTAGCTAAAATCTCAACTACAAAATATAACAACTGCAAGATAAAAAGTACTCTAGTAGGCAAGTAACGAATATGAGTAGTTTTAGCTTGCAGTTCTTATTTATAGTTGAGATTTTACCTACTGTAAATTTTTACAATTTGTTACGCACTGTTATTTTTCAGCACTGATGATACCCCCCCAGTTGGGCGAAATATATTTGTTTTTAATTGTATTATCTGGACAGGATGATACGGCGTCTAATTTTACTATAGTTTGCACTTTCTTTTATGCCGTCATCGACTGCCTCAATCGTGATTGTGTTTTGGCTGATTCTCCTATTCAAAAATTTCTGAACTGGTTAAAACTCCATGCTAACTATAAAAATGTTTACGTTACGTAGATAAACAAATTTAAAATAGTTAGCAATAAACAACCTAAAATCTTCAAGGCGACAGTTCTGATAAACGGTTTGACATATTCCTCTGGCTTCTATCAATCTCGAGTGCAAGTGACAGATCTGAGAGCATTTTCGTTATACCAAAATCGACTATATCAAAAGCATTCCTATTCGTGAGAAACAAGGGGTATTTGAAATGCATCATTTTAAATTTTTATTCGCGCAATAAAACCAACAATTTTAGCTAGCTAGTGACTTAAAAATTATATTATGAATAGCATAGAAAGAGTTAAGTTAAACCAAAATTGTAGTCTAGATTCTAATGGCATTAATTTTAAGATGAATATGTATCAGCATTATTAATTAATGCTATAGAGTATTGGTGTCGAAAAAAATTTTATTTAAAAATTCTATTTGAAAAAGAGTCTTTTCCATAAAGATATTTTTAGACTCGTATAATTTTTATGAAAAAAAAAATTTGTAATGTTGCGTGTAATAGGAAAAAAATGAACTGGCAAGGTGCTGGACATTTTTAACCAAATGAAGCTGGAATAATACGATATTTTTTCATGACTTTCTAATCAAGCCAAAACATAGCGTCTACAAACTGTATTGTTTTCCTTTCTCGTTTTGTTTATAATTTTAGGCATGAAAAAAAAACTCCGCTAATATCGTTTAAAAAGATGCAAACAAAAATGCACCTTAGGAGGTGTACATTTTCAAGGATGTTGAGAAAAACAATATAAAAATTCGAAAATCACTTGCAAAATTATTCGTTTAAATGGCACTTCGTAAAGGAAAGGTTTAACCTGATTTTAATAAGCTATCTGCTATTACATTTTTTACTTTTATTGTAACTTGAATCATGATCAAAAACCTTACAGTAATTTTAGATGTTGCGTAGGAGTTATAGTTTCCGAGAAAACTTAATTTACCTGTAGTAACTGTAATAAATTAGCAAGTAAAGAGGAAATAGTTACCTTTACCGGTATGTTTCTACATTGGTGACTAATGAGGGATATTTTGGGGTTCTGACATTTTGAAGTCAGCAGAGTGTCTGCCTAAACGAATAGCGATAAAATTAGCTACAAATATGACCAGAAAAAGTCTATTTTCGTGAAAAGTTGCAATGTGTCAATCACAAGTAAAAAAAAGGTAATTATTCCTGAGAAAATGACACTCATAATCTCGAGTCAAATATTATCTTCAAAGAAATTACCTCTTTCTAGTCGTATTTGTACAAGGAATATTACTACAACCTGTAAATTAATTGTATCACTAAAGAAAGCGTTTTTAAATCAATTTTGACCGGAGAAATATTTTTCCCAAATCGAAACAGAAAACATTATGTTAAAAGAATCTTTGGCCTGGTGAATTAAAAATTTATCTAAGTTCGACTACCAAACTTGGCTGAACGCTAATTTGTGTTTATAAATCAAAATGAAAAAAAAACAGGCAGCTTAAAAGCTTGAAGTGTTGAGCATATACAAAAAGTAGCAGAAAATTAAAGCAGCTTTGTTCTACTTGAAGTGTTTACTGGTGTCTTTCTGGGTGTAAAAATATTACTGATAGTATTGAGATATCGTTGGTGTGCAAATTTCAAACGTGAGAAACTTTAGAGATAGTATGTTACAGGGCCGTACATGCAAAAGCACACCATAGCCAATTGTCTAAACCTGGCATTGCTGTTGCAAAAATAATGGCCGGTAAATTTTAAAGGGACATTCAAGCCAAGTTTTTCACTGTTGACGAAAATGCTGAGAAAAGCCTAAAATGCATTCTCACCAAATTCAAACTTCCTACGTCTTGCCGTTTTCAAGATATTGCAGTTTAAAGTCAACAATTTTTCTCTTATTTCAGTGTAGCCATTTTGCCAGTAATGTGACAGAAGATTAACTTTTGGAAAGTTGGCTTGAATTTACTTGAAAAGCAGCTAATTAACAATTCTGACCCCGAAGTTTGTTTTGACAACAACACTGCCGAAAACACTTATCTAGAGTTACACACATACAGTAACTTTTTGAAATTTTGTTTGCAGTTGGCAACCCTGGCAAAATTTTTATAAGAAAAAATCTAAATTGTCATATATTTGGAAGGGATGGTCGGAAAAGCTCAAATTTAGTAAAGTTAGTCTTTAGATCAGCATAATTTTTTAAGAAAAAACCGAGCAAAATTTTTTTCTACCTGAATGCCCTTTTAAGTTTATTGAGGTTTTTCATCTTTTAAATTTAAATTCTTGAAAGCGAAACGTCGTAGATAGTTCAAACTTGGGACCGATGGTTTTTTAGTTTTTAATTCTTTTCAACTATATCTCTAAAAGAATAAAAACTTCAATAAACTTGAAAGGGTATTCAGGTCGAAAAAAATTTTGCTTGTTTTTCTCTTGAAAAAACTATGCTGATCTGAAGACTAATTTCATTAAATTTGAGCTTTCTACGACCATCCCTTCCAAAAATTTAAAGTGTTGCCTCGAAGAAGTTGTTTTGCCAGTGCTGCCAATTAAAAGCAAATAATTTTCGATTTAAAATGTGACAATAGGTCACAAATCTTCGTTGGAAGATTTAAAAGTAAACTTTTGGTCATTTTCTGAAAGCTAATTTTTAAAAGGAAAATTAATAATTAACTAATTTTTCTTGATAACGGCAAGATGTTTTCAAGCTCAAATTTGATAAAAATGCTACTTGAATAAATTAAAACCCTTTGGTCTGGTGATCCTTCTTTTTTTTTTATCAAAACAATTTTATAAGACTACGAGGCTCAAGCTAAAAACAATGCCAGCTTCGGCAAAAAAGAAATTAAGAACACCGGTTAAATGCTTAATACATTACAGAGCGTTTGCAAGCAATTATCTGAGCTTTCTTGGTCTTTTTTTATATTGTCATTGTTGATCTAACAAAAGACAACTTTTCACCAAGAAAAAATGAATTCGTGTAACTTTATTCTCCGATAAAATTTAAAAACAACGAGGCTAAAAATTCATAAAGATTTGAGGACATCCAGCCTCAATTCAAAATTTACGGGTTCTTAAGAAAAAGAATGAGCTTATTCAATAGTTAAATTGTAAAAAACAGATTTAATTAGTGCCCCTTTATTGTACTGGCATAAACGTGAAGAAATGGTAAACATTGTAACGTATACGTAAGACTTATTTTTTTGTTATGATAATATTGTTTCATGTAATAACAAAAATAAAATTTAAGGAAATTAACTGTTTTCGCCCTGCTGAGTGTGCGGTATTTAGGTTTGGTATTTTACCTCAAATATTATCATTAGCGAATTAATAAGGATAGAAAAAGAAATGATGGATCTTGACCAGTCAATCAATTGTTGCGTGGGAGAGACGAAACACTCCAGCCTGAGCATGCGTCATAAAGAAAAACGAAGAACAGAGAGCTTGAACAAGGCCTTCTCCGATCTACGTAAATGCATTCCACACGTTCCAAGAGATACGAAGCTCTCGAAAATCAAAACTCTGCAACTGGCATCCAACTATATTTCACATTTATCAACGGTGCTGCAAAATCCCATACAGAGCGACCAGAATACCGATATTCACGAATTCGATTTCACCTTTAAGCCTTGTCTCTCCAGACCAAAGAGGTCATCTTCGGTCAGTGAATGAGTTATATTAGCACTTAGCGGAAAGTTAAAAGCATACGAAAATTCTTTTCTTCATAGATTTACCATTGTTTTGCCTTTAGATTATTACCCACTGAGGATCCCGTAAGGGTAAAACAGGCTGTAGGGGTTTCCTATTTTATAGTTTTCTGCAATTTGCATGGTAACTTCACCATTAAAAAATTTTAGCGCAACAATGTTTTATATTCTTTTATCATCATTATCAGAAAGTTTCAAGCATGTGAAAATTCGTTCTTGCATTATTTGAACAATGAAAACTGTTTAGCGTGCACTGTTAATCGACTTTATTGGTATTTGCAGTAACTCCTTTAAACGATTGTTACACTATAATAACTCAACGGTCTATGCCGCACTTGACCAATGACGATTGACGACCTTGCTAAAACTTGTGGATAATCCTAATTGCAAACTTGCCGCTGACTTAATTTGCGACCTGTTGATCGAATCAGAGTTGTAAGTCGGGCCGGGCTTTTCGCGTCAGATTCGGGCCGGATTCGGGCCTAAAGTTGACAAAACTTTCGGGCTTAATTCGGGCCTAAGACGTGTTTTTTTGGCTTAGGTGCACAAAAATATAATCAAAATAACATGGCAACATTGCTGAATGAAGGCATCACTTAAGTTTTTTTTGGCATGATTTGTGCTTCAATTTAGTTTTCGGGTTCGGGCTTATATTTTCGGGTTCGGGCCTGAACTAGTCGACCCGTTTACAACTCTGAGTCGAATATTAGCGCGTTTACCTCTAAAACTGGAGGTCTGCGGCTCAGCTTCCTAAACGGTCAGGTCGGAAGCAGAGTTGGCAATCGTTCACCAACGCTGCGACATTTTATTCGACAAGGGCTATGTAGTCAGAACATTGCGCGCAGAGATGGGCTCAGCCAACTCATCACACGTTTTGACGTAATTCAGCCTGTATTACAAAGATTAAATTTTTTTATCTCAAAAATTTGTTTTGTGCATTTGCAGAATTATCAAACCAGAAACAAAATACCGCAAAATCAATCTCAGTTGAGTGGATCCGGAAGATACCCAACGGGAACAACAAAAAGATCAAGAAGCAAAAGAACAAGGGGACGGACAGGATGGCCGGAAACAGTTTGGGTGGAAGCGTTAGCTAGCGGATCAAAGGCACATGAGAACCCAGCAGATATTGTCGATGAAGAAAAATTGGAGCCTCTAGCACCTCACGCCGTTTCCCCTCAGTTTCCTCCTGAAACTACTCTGTTTT
The DNA here is from genome assembly GCA_963965965.1 of Trididemnum nubilum. Taxonomy (NCBI): domain Eukaryota; kingdom Metazoa; phylum Chordata; class Ascidiacea; order Aplousobranchia; family Didemnidae; genus Trididemnum; species Trididemnum nubilum. Next base: position 37,635,419 of record OZ014485.1, on the reverse strand, counting down.
CTCATTCTCTAAATGGAGAAACGGAAATCTTTCTCGATTTGCCGCATCATAATCAGCAATATTTTGAATCGAAAGAGTCCTTTCCGGTGTTTATGGTGGGAAGTGATGCCGACTATGGAACTTTGAAAAATTGTATCCCTTGCGTAGAACAAATATTGCCGGTTTCAAATAATCATTGTGCGGTGTCAATCGCAAACCAAGACTTTCAGCTTCATAATTCTGGATCCGAAGGTGCGTGCTCCACTCCGCCAGATCTCATCCATGCATCCGCAACATCGCTTCCGATTGTTACGCAAGCAGTGGAACCACTTCCTTCTATAACAACACTTCGATCGACGCACAAAGATCGGTGCCAAAATGATGTTTACCCTGAATTTTCAAGCCCAGAGTACGGCATTATTAATTCTGATCTCCTCGACTATGATTTTCAAAATGGACACCTCGAAGAACCAAGCTTTGCAGAACTACAGCCTGTTGCAAGATTTACAAGAAAATGTGCCGAGATGGCTTGAAAAAATAAATAATCAATAAGCACAAAACAGAATGTAGTAGTATCAAGATTTATTTTACTTCAGTTTTTTTTTTACCAAGTAGCCTATATATCACAAATGTTATTGCTGCCTGTTGTGATCAGAGACTTTTTGACCGCCTAGTGCCATTTATATAAATTCTTACAAAAAGCGCTAGATGTTTGCAGTGTTTCATTTCAATACATGAAAAGTTGCAATAAAAATAGTATAATTAATTGATTAAAGATTTTTTAGTATTTCAGCGGCAAATGTATTCTTTATTTTCACTCTGTTAACTTGTATATTTAGTTGTTTAGGACCCTTTGTTTTGAGCTTGTAATGCACACTGCACAGCTTTCTCGAAATACCTTGCTTACGTATACTCAGTAGCGTAGCGAGGGGGGGCGGGGGGGGGGGCTCGAGCCCCTCCATTGACTTGTGAAGTATGCAAAATCGCACGTTTTTGGTGGTTTTGAGGCCGATTTTTTGTGAAAAATTGAAAACAGCCCCCCCCAAAGGAAAACAGCCCCCGCCCATAAACGTTTGAATTTCCGAATTTGGCCGAAAAATCAGTCTCAATTTCGGTGAAGACCTTTTTTTTTTTTCTTTGGAGACCACCTGATTTTGGTCAGAAAAAGAGGTTGAATTTCCGATTTCGGCCGAAAAATCAGTCTCAATTTCGGTGAAGACCTTTTTTTTTGTTTTTGTTTTTGGAGACCACCTGATTTTGGGCAGAAAAAACGTTTGAATTTCCGAGCTTTCCGAGAAATTCCGTCTTAGTTTTCGGACAAACCGTGTGAAACTGATTCAAGAACAATGAAAATTTGGGACAAGGTCGTTTGCACTTTTCTCACTCTTTCAAAAAAGCCCCCCCCCCCCCCTTTTCCAAATCCTGGCTACGCGCCTGCGTATACTGTATACCAACAAGTACTCTCTTTAGAAAAAACGTCCAGCGGAGACAAGGAGATACTGTTAAAGTCTTTCCATTTATTCTGTTTTTTTTTCTTTTTGTTTTAATTCAATCTAAAACAATTTTTTAAGTTTGTGAGTATGTTCTTTGCTTAGGTCATGTCAACCAAAAACTTGTTATAACTGGCGTTTCGGCTTACCAGCGTAAAATCTACAGAAACACAGTAATAAACAGAAGATACGCTGGTACGCTTACGGCTGCACGCCCGAAAACAGTTCGTAAAATTGAAAGTTAACTGATTAGCGACATAAAAAAATTTTAACTTCATATTTTCAAAGCATGTTGAAAAGTAAAAATGAACGGAAAAAATGTGGAAGCGGAAGCTAAAACAAGAAGCACCTCAAAAAAAATCAGCGAAATTTACAAATAAATTTGAAATTTGTCACAAAAAAGAAAACTAAAGAGCAAATTACAAAAATTGTAGCAACCCAGAGTCAAAAAACTTTAAAGTGACTATGTGGTTAAAGTCTTTGCGTCATCCTGCAAGTAAAACAAAATTTGAAGGATACCCTGGGATTTGTAATGGAAGATAAGATACTCTTTCCACTATAGCACCGTTATTCTGGAATCCAGGTCTATTATTTTCGATTTACTAGTATAATTAGAAATACAGTACTCAGGAGCGGATTTAGGGGGGGGGATGGGGGGGATGCATCCCCCCCACCAACCTAAAAGTAACGATTTCAGCCGAAAAATCAGCCTCTATTTCGAAAAATTAGGCTCCATTTCGGGATGCATCCCCCCCCACCAGTGTAAAGCTAACGGTTTCGGCCGAAAAATCAATCTCAATTTCGGTGAAGACTTTTTTTTTTTTTTATGGAGACCACCTGATTTTGGGCGGAAAAAACGTTCGAATTTCCGATTTCGGCCCAAATATCACTCTCAATTTGGGTGAAGACCTTTTTTTTTTTGGAGACCACCTGATTTTGGGCGGAAAAATTGTTCGAATTTCCGATTTCGGCCCAAATATCACTCTCAATTTCGGTGAAGACATCCGAATTTTTGAGGGTTTGTGCTTAAAATCCCCCCCCACCAAAATTTTCTAGATCCGCCACTGACAGTACTGTATGCAGTGTATTAATTTCAATATTAGCGCGGTCCAACAAATAGTTGTTCCTCAATCAACCACCAGCGGACCTATGATAAGACATTGTCTTGGCTGAGATTAGTCACAACAAAAACTGTAAAAACTCGTCAAAGTGCGAAAAGTCTATAAATGTAAGACCACCCATTGCGCTTGAATAGAAATAAACTAACATTCAGAAGAACGAAATGGGTTAATTAATTTAAAAATAGTCTAATTAAAGCGGCGCCAACGCGAGACATCTTTATCAGGCCGATAGCCTGCCGCCATTTTGTCAAGTTTCTTTGAAGTTTTTCCATTTTCAAACTGGGAAACTTAATGACGTCATGCGATAATTCTTTATTGATCACCACTAGCAAGTGGCCCAAACCGCCACTTGATTAATGCTATTCCGTTACTGTTCCAAATCGTGCAAGTACTATTGTTCTGGAAACGAATTTTTAAATCACACTTGATTTTATTGCAGATTTGACATGAGATAGCGCCAGTGCCGTCGCCAGAGCAGACCAGACAAAGTGAGGGGGCACTAGCCAAAAATGGAGGGGAGCACTGAAATAGACCGAATATTTGCACATAAAAACTGATATTTTATGGCTACAAATTATGCGCTATTTTAAAAATTTTGTATTCATGTTTGAAAAAAAGACGTAGGCTATAAGCGCGGTAGCGTTTATTAGCTCGTTTCGTATGCGGCCCATATAATCGCTTGAAAATTCTGTCTGCAGGAATGAATGCGACCAGAAGCGTAACCAGGTTTTGCTAAAAGAGAAGGTCTTGAACCAAAAGTTGGTTTTTTGCACAACAATTGTGTAATTCAGACCCCGTGCTGAACAAACCGATGCAACTCAAGTATATGGCAGAGGGGGCCTGAGGGTAGAGCCCATAGGCGTAGCCGGGGGGGCTCAGGGGGCCCGAGCCTTCCAATTAAAATGCTACTAATGATAAAAATGTCACTAAAAAGACTTGTTTCTTCAGTTTCACTTTCTTTTAGCATCTTCGCGTACAACAGTAATTAACAATAATATTGATCTAGGAGGCCCGGGCCCCCTCAATTTTAACCAACCAATTTAAATGGGCCCCCAACAATAATATTGATCCAGGGGGCCTGGGCCCCTTCAATTTAATTTTTTCCAACCAATTTAAATGGCCACCAATTTAAATGGGCCCCCAATAATAATATTGATCCAGGGTGCCCGGGAGCCCTAATCAATTTAAACGTGTAACCCAAGTGAAAATAAGAGTTTTTATCCTAAAAGTTGCTAACTCAGGCCCTCATGTAACCTTTTTACCAACGCCAAGCTATAACCAGGGACGGATTTAACATATGGCTTAGTGCCAGGGGCCCCGCGCGCATATAAGACTTTTTTTGGTCTTCTCCTGTATTTGACAAGAAATTATTGCAAAAATCCCAAAATGCCAGGGGCCCATCTCAATGTAAATCCGGCCCGGGCAATAACATGGTAAGTAGGCGCAACCATCAATTGTATATTTTTCAATAACAATTCACCTCCACCGCGCTAGTTTTTATGCAACAAAATATTTTTGAAAAAAATTAGCTACAGTAAGGGGAATGCTCATTGAACAAAATTTTGAAGAGAGAGGGCCTGGGCCCCCTGGCCTTATATGTACTCATATAACTGGTTGTTTTCATGACAAAACATTAATCTCTAAGGACAATATTCAAGTGGATTGTTATTTGCCGCTAAAATATTGCAGGAGGCAGTGCACTCTACTTCTCTCTATCTGTGCCAAATCACTTACAAAATTTAACCCAAAAATGCAAGATTTTGAACGTGTTTTGAACTTAAATTGCAAGAAAATGAAGAACTGAAAAACTTAATTTTGTCAATTGGCTTTCAAATGTTGAAAATCTAGTACTTTCAAATGAACGAAATTAGATCCAATCGTGTTAAAACAGCTTTTTTTTTCAAAAACTTACGAAAAATCGCCCAGCGGCTCGGGGCAAAGCTCCCAGACCCCCATAGCCTCCGACGGTTGGGGGCTCTGCCCCCAGACCCCGTTAATGATACGTTTGAATTGCAGTCACTTCTTTACTCAACACGTCTCTCGATTTAGACATTTTAGCTATTGGTTTAAGCCCTCCCCCTTGCACGAGTTCCTGGTTGCGTGCCAACACCAGACGGCTTCTGATCTTCCATTCTACAATATGTTTGCCCCCACAATAAATTCCTCTTTCGAAGTTTCTGATGACGTCATTGTATGTTATTTGTGGTTTGGCCCCCCCTCCCCAATCAAAACTCCTGGCTACGCCTATGGCAAAGCCCCCAACCGCTGGGTAATTTTTGTAATTTTGTGATAGCAATTTTAACGCCATTTCAATCACATTTCGCACGTTTTTAATCATATGAAATAATTACAGTTAATTCCTCAAATTCAGAAGTTATTGAAAGAATTAAATTGCCTAGCCACTTCAGCCTCCCTTAAACTTAAGATCAAGTCCAAAACACGTTTAAACGCTTGTTTTTTGGGGGTTATATTTTCTAAATGACTTGGCTAAAGGAAGCTGATGCCTTTTTAGCCCCGTACCTCTGGTTGCGCGACTGACTGCGACCTAAAAAATCTTAAGCGTGCTCTAAAAAAACAAAAACAGCTGGTCTGTTAAAAAATGTTTTCACGTATTGCTTCGAGTCACAATCACTCACGAAGTACCGGTAACGATTCTACTGACTTGCTTCCTCATTCGGCGACACATCCGCAAAGTCGCGTTAATAAGATTGATTATTGCGTCCCATTTATGTACAGCAGTTGGCTGTCAGAAATTTTGCAAAGAATCGAGAAAATTTCAAACAATAATTATGTTTGAACGTTATTTTTCCTTTTTTTCCGTTATTGTCTGTTGTCTTGTCGATACGTGATGCTTTAAAAAAGTGTTCTGAGTAAACCGGAATGGGGGGGCACGGCCCCCCCCCCCATAGCGACAGCTCAGGATAGCACTACTTGCCAACCACATAAACTTAAAAAGCCGTACGAATTATACTGTGGTGCCCCACACCCTCCTGTTCGTTGACCGATTTCCCACAATACCTAGGCGCGTAGCCAGAAATTTGCAATGGGGGAGGGCTGTTCTGGGACTCATTGCCAAAGAACAACAGAAGAAAAAGGAACACATCTGGATTTGAAACGATTATTCCATCGAAATTCAGGTGAAGACTCTGTAAAAAGTAGGTCTTTTCCTAAAATTGGAGCTTCTTTTCGTCCGAATTCAGGTACAGACCAAATACAAAGGTCTTCACCTAAATCGTCACGTTTCTAATGCCTTAATTCAGAGATAGACCAAATAGAAAAGAAAAAAATGTTCGTAACCTTAACTTGGAAATGCCAATCAAGGGCAGGCTATTTTTCATTTCAGTGCAGAAATCAGGCTCAAAAGTGCTAAAAACGTGGTAGTTTCGATATTCTGCATGCCTATGGGGGGGAGGGGGGCTATAGTCCCTGCCTACACTTCTGCAAGTACCTTCAATTTAATTCCAAAAATATATTCTTTTTTGTGTAAGTGACACACAGATAGTGTTAAATGAAGTTGAGTTCGCAGTACTAAAATTTCGACACTTAGTACAAAACTTCTAACACCAAATTACTGTAATAGCTCCCACAGTTTGTTTCACTAAGACGAGTCTGGTGTTTCCCTTAGACTCCCACAGTTTTACAGTAAGTTTCATCATAGCCGGAGAAATGCTAGTGCCCTACCTAGAAGATGTGTAGCCCAAAGTGACGAGCTCAAGGGAACCTTTTTTGTTCCAAATGACGACGACTCGACGGTGTTGAAGACATTTTCGTTCTTCACCTGTTTGCATGCTTTGTTGCATTAAGAACCAAAGACCTTTTTTGGTTCTCGTTTGTTGGCGCCTCCCTATTTCCCCTAGCTGGTATAAACTTTTTAGTTTCGCAGCAAAAACGGCCAGTTGGTCGAGCGGAAACGCGTTCGTCTCTGGAGTGGGAGATCGAAGGTTCAAATAGGACACAGTATTGCCAACGGCTCGCAACCGTTGCAACATTTCTTCGAAAGAAGCTGTGTTGCCCGGGCGCATTGGCGCGGAGATGGGCCCTGCAAACTTGGGCGTAACACAGCGATTATAATCAAAGATTTGATTAGTTTTGCAGCTTTTTTTACTATTCCAAAATCTTTAAACATCGAGTTGCTACTTTGCCGTATTGAAAGATCTCAGAATAGATGGTTTAACCATGTAAGCCGAACGCCGCAATAAAGGCTTCCCAAACAAGTTTTAGCGTACTAACCAAAGCTAATGGAAAGACCAGTCGGACGACCTCGAACCAGCCAGAACCAACTTACAGGCGGGGCTCTGCAGTATCTAAGCGGGGTTCATATAACAGCAGTAAAGCTATCTCTTTATTGCCCGCTTTTTTGTAAGGGTTGCGGGAGCCGCAGCTCGCGGTCAAGCCGTGGTTAAGCTACTACACCTCACGGTCTTGGAATTGCTTGGTACTTTAACCACACGAAATGATGGAGGTTGCGGAAGACCGTGAGGTGTAGCAGCTTAACCGCAAGCTGCCGCTCCTGCAACCCTTACAGAAAAAGCTGGCAATAAAGAGATAGCTTTACTGCTGTTATATGGACCTCGCTTAGATACTGCAGAGCGCCGTCTGTAAGTTGGTTCTGGCTATGTCATGCTTTTCAATTTGGACCGTTCTAACATTTCTTTGCGCGGAGCTGTAGCCTATGGCTCTGTCGCAATGACGAGATGGCGGACCCGCTACACTGTTAGCGTAATATGGTATATGACAACGATATACTATTAAACACTTTTGACCGTTTAGATCAGGTTTGTATTCCTTCAGAAAAAATGAGCAGCTGTTTCAGGACAGCGGTTAGTACTAATCATTAGATGAATATTGCAAATTAGTTACTCCATTTCTATCTTCCCAAGCGACGTATGACGACGTTCCCGCCTGCAATATGTTGGAACTCGCACGTTGCTTGCGTAATTGTGGTCAAGGACAATCCAGCAGCTTCACAGCACTCGTCTATACTTGGTGATGCTTCTTAACGACTGCTATTTAAATAATTCTGCAAATCAACAATTAACACTGAAATTGGATTTCACAGCTTTCCTTTTCCACAGCAAAGCGAAAATTAATCTTCAAGTGTGATTGGTAAACAAAGGCATCATCACTAAGAACGTGTAGCACCGGGTAGCCTAAATGACGTAAGAATAGTAGGCCTACTGTTCAACAAATCAGTATTCTGCAAAAGTCTTGTCTCGATGCGATCGACTTATCAGCAATTACCGGAAATATTTTCCGGAGGTGTAGTCCTCCAGAACATAAAGCCTCAAGCCTCAAGTCCTCGAAAATTGCCCCGTCTTCGGCTCGAAGACAGCACTATTTTTTGAATAGATAAAATTATGTAGATCGGCTGAAAAATGTTTTTCTAGACCGTTTTTTTTTTGGAGATCGACGGAAAAAAATTTTTAAGACCTTTTTCTTAGGAAAACACTTGCATTTGTGTCCTTGGCCTCGGATTTTTTTGTGTCCTTGGCCTCGAGCCTTGTCCTCGACTCCACCTCTGATATTTTCCGCTCGTAGAAAAGTGTATCTCACAACGTCAAACTTAGAAAGATCCTTTCCGATCTTCTAGCCAAAACAACGTGGCTTAATTGTATTGTTGCATCTTTTCTTCTGTCACGAGAAAGCGACGGAGGCATTATCTTTAGGAGGAATACCTGCTTAGTTGAGAGTCCACCATTTTTTCGAGTTTGATGGTCGACGTTTGACTTTTTTCCATTCAAATTTGCTGCTTGTTAGAAGCCGCAAAACATCGAATCACAAAGAGCCTTTTCTGAGAACGCAACGTGACCAGGGTGCAGGTTGAACCAAGATCATGTGATCAAGGACCGTTTTGGCCATGCTGCGCTACCGGCATGACGCACATTACCAAGGAATACGCTTCGATTGTGTATCACTCTTCTTTGTCTAAAGTAATCAACTTCCAATGTTCGGATAAAAACTGGCGGTGTTATGATAGCATTGACATTGTCTATACACGACTTATAAAGCACTAAATGAACGCTTGCACAAATAAAGCTTAGTTACAAAATCACAAACGACAGCTATGACGTCATTAAACTTTCCAGAAAGTTCTTTGATTTCTGAATATTTTCGAAATATCAGAAAATCCACATCTCATTGTAAGCACCGATACTTGGACATTCTCATAATGTTAGCATGTATCGCTAATTAAGAATCTATGACAATCCAGAACATCAACTAAAAATTTCAGAGCAAATTTTGCTTGGCAAAATACAACAAATTTGATGGTGAGCTGGGGCTATTGCCCAAATAGTTCAACCAGAACTTTTGCATGTCTGACTTGTTCAAGCAACAAAAGAAAAATTTATCGAGTTCAAAGTAATGCACAAATTTTTGGTTCTGACTATCTTCAAATTTCCTGAGCAACTGAAAAAAGTTTCCAAACATTGAATGCTCAAAGAGGATTTACACAGCATCCGTTTTTGATCGCATTATTTCCCAAAAAAGTAAGCTCTTTTTTATCCGCATTTACATCCATCCATACTAAGGAGTCGCTCGTATACTGATAAATTACTTTCCCCGATTTCTTTGGCCCAAGAAACGAAGCACTATGTTGAAATAAGTTTTAAGGTGGATAGTCACTAGTGGAAGTGTTACCGGATCCCTTTCGGGGAGGACGCTGGGAGAGCACGGGGCCGAGCAACTAAACATAGAATTATTAATAGACGAGCTCCACTGCAAGACCTAAGATGTGACTAAGAAATCCAAGATGGAAGACAGAAGGCAAGGCAATCTAGCCGAGGGTGACCACTGGCGTTGTCAGAAAAATTCTTTTTTTGTTTGATCCTACATAGCATAAGTAGAAGAGCAAGAGGCTGTGTGAGAGCGAAGTTTACATAGCTAACAGCGTATTGTGCACTTCCGTAAAATATCCACACAAACAATTTCAAAAACAAATTTACCCCTTCGTGAAAGGATAGCTAGTGCGTAAATGAACAACTGGACAGTGGACACGTAAGTCGAGTAAGCACAAAGGGAATATTTTTAGTTAAAAAAAGGCCAAAAAATGGAAATTGTGTAAACCCATCATGAGCCCGCTTTTTTGCAACTCTTTTCTGGATTTAAAAAATATCATTCATGAATCAGTGTGATCATGGGAGATTCAAATCCAGCCGGTTAGATAGTAGATACCTTTTTTTAAAATCTCTGAAGAGTTGAACAAAAACTTGTAAACAGCTGCAAAACTAGATACATTTGTCAAAAGATAAGTCATGAGTCAGAGTCAACTAATTTTAAATTTCGACATGTTAAATTTTGTTAACATGTACATTGTACAAAATAATGTTCAAATCTATTCAGTGTCTTGAAACAAATTAACTGCGGTATTTCTACTATCGCCTGAAGAACAATTCAAAAACATCACCAAAGTAGACGATTGACCAAATATTTGCCAGCTACTAGCAAAACATAGTAATTGGTGAGCTGTCCCTCTGAAAAGAGAGTACATCATTCTGCAACTATATCACTCGCATTATTTTTTTCTAAGTTCAACTATACAAAACAGAAAATGGTGATCCGTAACAGTGATGAAAACAAAATTCTGAATTGAGATGCAAAAAATTCCAGTTTTGTTTAGCTGTTATTACGTCAACTAAAAGCAGAAGGTTTTGAAGATAAATCTAGATTAGACATTTGAAAGTTAGTTTTTCACCGAGTTTAAACAAGTTTTTGTAGTGTTATTGAATATATCATCATTCAGTTCAATTCCAATAGAAATCGACATAATAGTGACGCAGGACAAGATGGTTACGTGACACAGAACCCCTAAATTTTTTTTGCGAAGCAGCATTGCCTTGAAAGAACAGCAAAAATCTCATGGAGAATAAACTGATCGAAATTACGTAAAGCTGTCGAAATTTCACTGAACATGATCTTGTACAAAAGTCTTTCTTCTATGTTATGCTTATTCCTTATTCGGCACCATGCTGGGCTGATTAGTCGTGTATGATCATTCGGAAAATTTCGTTTGCGATGTAATATGACGCCCCGCTCTTCACCAGTAAAAACGATTGACTAAAACTATGAGGAGGATCTTCGTCAGTCTGTAACAAAGCAGAAATAGTGTGTTACCTATGCAGTCGCAACTCAAGTTCGCAATGACGTGGTGGCAGCGCTCAAATACGCGCTCTTATACAGATACAACTATTTTATAAAAACACGCGACTTAGTTTTGCTCGAAAGTTTAGAACAAATTTAGAACACCAATCTTGACAGGAAAAACTAATCAAAGAACATAGGTTATATTCAAAAACATAAATTTCTGTTATGCAGTATCGTATCGTAGCGAAGTAACCAGGTTTTAGCAATCATAGCTAGTGAACTGTTTTGTATTGTTCAAGCAGCGTTGACAATCGACGAAAGTCGTCTTTTTTCACTTTCCAATTTAGAAAAACGCACTGGCATAGAACAAATGAGACTGATAACTCATGAAAATTTTAAGAACTGCCAGCCTCAATCCCAAAATTAGTAGTTCAAATAAAAATAGTATAACGATATAATTACGTTAGAGCGCTCGCGTACTAATTATTAACCCAGCGCTCCGGTGGAGGACAATCTGGCCTGTTTTTTTCACCCACGCGTATAAATCCACCACCCTGCGTTTGTCTAACCACACCAACGCCAAGCAAGTAAGCACTTTTGGGTTATATCTACAAGTCTTTCATCAGGTTGGGCCACCACAACGGGTAGACTGCTTGGCCTCAATGGGAAATAAGCTTAAACGAGGACTAAAGGCAAAATCAATGGGGGTATCTAAAGTTAGGCCAAACGCATAAGACTAGATTAGCGTTGACTCCATTCTTTTTGACCCAAATATTCTAGAAATATTTTACTTCAAACACGACATCGGTGACTCTACTGTAATGTTATATATTTTAATAATTTTTACTGGCAACCCTGTCGTTGATGAGCATTAGCATCGTTAGCGACGCCTTCCCAGTTCTAACCTAAAGCAACGATTAGGCTACTGCATTGAGTCGTTTTGCTGCGCACTAATCAGTTTGATCTTATCAGCACAACAGATCTGAGCTGGTAAAAAGAGTAGACTTTTCGGTAGCCTAGCGATTTCAGTAAAAATCAAGCTGGCAGATATACATTTCAGTATAAATCCTAGCCTACTCTAGCAATAAGGTTTTTATTACTAGGCTACATAGTACAAACTCATACCTGATAATAAGACTAGCAATACTTGGGTAGGCCTATTGTATTTGCTTACGGTATTTTGTGATCCTAGAATAAACTTTTCCATCTAAGTTGAAAACAATGGCCAATTAGCCTACTGTAATAACTCTACTACCCTTATTTTCGCTTGTTTTTAGACTTTTCTTACCTAGGCTATCGTACAGTCTACTCTTTTTTCCAGCACGGATCTATTCTGCAGACAAGATCAAACTGATACGTCCGCAGCAAAATGACCCAATGCAGAAGCCTAATTGTTGCTTTAGGATAGAACCGGGAAGGCGTCGCTAAGAGGCTAATGCTCATCAACGACAGGATTGCTACTAAAAATTATTAAAATTTAAAACATTACTGTAGAGTCATCGATGTCGTGTTTGAAGTAGAATATTTCTAGAATGGCTGGGTCAAAAAGGTTGGAGTCAATGCTAATCTAGTCTTATGCGATTGGCCTAACTTTAGATACCCCCATTCATTTTTCCTTTAGTCCTCGTTTAAAGTGTCTTTTCCAAGGACACAACGACGCATTGCCAGTTTGGGAATCAAACCGGGAGTCAGCAACCTTTCGATCGCCAACCCGACGATCTACCACCGAGGAATCGCCGCCAGCCATGGGGTGAAAACTGAAGACCATAATCTATTTAGTTACATGTCTAGTTGGTAAGAGCGTCGGTTCGAATGCAGCCCACACGAATCACAGAAGCACTTCATGATCAAATACCTAACCGCTGGGGCCTAACAGACTGTTTGAGATTTAACAGCTTAGCCGTAAGTTTGGAACATTATTTTTTACAGTAGAAATTTATACAGCAGTGTAACAGAAAACGACCAAAATTTAAAAACAGGTAGCAACTTCGACATAATTATCCAAATATTTTTCAACAGAATTGTAATTGCAATTCCAAATCTGTCGACCTTTTTCCAAACTAAGGTAAAAGAGGGAATTAACTGACTCTCATTTCGATAACGGCTCAAGTAAGCATTAAGTTTTATTGTCACACCAACACAAGGCAATGTTAGACGCAAACTATCACAGCATATGCTCCGCACACTTTTCATTGCGACAAGTTATAAGGCTCGGACGAATTAACACTTGCTTAGGAGTTTCCGGTGATCCAATACTACTATGATTCTTTTTATTCTTGTTCATCGAATTTGCTGCTTGTTCAACGGCACCAAGCAGAGATAATCATCGTTAATCTTATCTTATCTGAGGCCGCCGTAGCGATCAGGGTGAGGGTTGGGCCGAGATCATGCGATCAAGGTCGTCGTTAAAACAACGCCTTTCCGCTAACTTTTAAAAACCCACGTGTTTGTCACTATTAGTATAACCCAAATGCTTTTAGTTTGATTTCTCGCTGACGCAAGCCAAAATGACACGGTGGGTTGGAAACAACAAAACACTTAAATAACATTGGAGAAACACTACAGCATTTTCAACATTAATAAAAAAGTCGGCGCGTTATAGGATGGCACTTACTTGTAACTGTCCCATGACCATCACATTAACGGCTTCTGACGTTCCAGGCACTATGATCGGTTGACAATCAAGAGAGGTAACTTTGTGTTGGATGGTCTTGAAAGTTAAACTCTGAGACATATTTGCTAGTTGTAGCTAGCAGGTAACATAAAGTAGCAAAACAAAAAACAACTGTCGTTTTTAGGTAAAATTAAATGACTAAGCGCCAACCCCAATCTAATGTACCGTAATTTAAAATAATTATTGGTTTACAATATTGCAGCTCCATTTGTCATGCTACAATCTACATTATAATAGATAAATATTCTCAAGTACAGCTGTAACTTCATTCTTGCAGTTGCAAAATTTACTCTGCAGTGAAGACCAAAAGTCTTCATCAAAACTAAAAATCTAGATTCCCGGTTAAGGATGGCAACACAAAAAGGCTCGGCAATCTCTCAAGGGGAAGGGGATCGCCAGAGCGTACAAGTCAAATAAATAATCATTTCCGATATCGGATATGACTGCACGTTAATGGACGGAAATTGAAGAAAAAACGGACAGAATGAATCCCTACCGATAATTTTTGAAGTATGCTATTCTTGCCGTTACAAGGAGTACCTTCAAATGTCATTATGGATGAATCAGCCTAAAAATATACAGGTAATTAAAAGTAGTGTGATGCAAAGCTTAAGAAAGCATTCATAATACAATTAAAATCCAGTAGAAATGTGAAACAGAGAGCAAATAGCAAACCAAACAGAGAGCAAAAGTTTAATCTTTAAACAATAAAAAGTAGAGCCTAACTACACTTAACAGCTAAATATAGCTTAATAATTTCGCAAAACACTTCTAGGATCTTTTAAGCTGTTTAGCGAAACGTCAGTTATTAAATGCATTTAGGACTGCATTTTGGCTGTATATTTTATTCTTACAATCATTAAGCATTTCCAGCTGTTTGCTCTTATAATGTTCAAGTTGTAACCACACACAAATGTAAATGAGCAAAACGGTACAGTAACAAAAAGAGCACAAAATACACTATGACTACAAAGTTTTTTGTTATTTTTCATTACTAACTCATTTCCGAAATAAACCATATCAAATATTTTATTATAGGCTACTCGCTGTATTACGCCGCAGCACGTAACAAGTTGGCAAACCTATCTCCATGTCATTGTGATGGGCAACAAAGCTTCTGTTGAAGAAATGTTGCAGCGGTGGTAAACCATTAGCAACAATGTGTCTGATTTGACCGACCCAAGGTTTGAACCTCAGACCTCTTGCTCCAGAGACAAATGCATCACCACACGATATGTTAGGTAAATCTTACTTGCGATGCATTAAAAGAGAACAGCAAGCGAAATCAATGGAGTTTTTATAATTTGCACAGTACTGCTAAGTTATATTTGTATTAATTCCATTCTTCTTGCTCCCAGCTGTTTTAGCAATATTCTACTTGAAACACATCATGGTGCATCCCAACTTCAGTGCAACCTTGAATGAATAGCGAGCAAAACAGGTGTGTGTTTAGTGCCATCGTAATGTATTACTGATTGCTGTAGTTCCACAGTGCGGCAGTTAATCATGAATTGAAATCACAAAAACGATAATTAACATCAATGCTGCTTGGCTTGGTTGCTAAATCGTTCATGCTGCATTTAAGTTAACAAGGTGATGTGTTTGAAGCAAAATTTCTTGAACAATTGGGTCAAAAAAGACAAAGTTAAAATATTCTAATTCTACAGCAAAAGTTGCAATAATTTCAGAAACCTAAGTGATTTGTTTGCTTGATGTCCTCCTTCAAACTAATCATGTACTTTCATTAATTACACTAAGCGATGATTGTACAGTAGATAGAAAATGTGATCTCAGGGCTCTGAGTACTTTGATAATCGTGCAAACATAAATTTAGGAATTGCAAAATTGAAACTTTTATTTCTGCTTAGCAATGCTAATAAAATTCATTTTAAGGTTTGCTTGCTTACTTAACAATACTACTTTTTATTTTAAAATAACGTGAAAAACTGCGTTAACATAGCTTGAAAAAGATAGTAAAACAAAAAGTTTTAAAAGAAACAAACAATAAATATAAGTTTGAACATACCACAGTTTGGGACAATACACAACAATAATGAGCGTAGACCTTATATTAACTTACATAAAGCTGTTGCAAATTCTCGCGGTTGGTTTGTAGAGTCGTGTAGTAGTGAGATACAAAGGCTTTTCCTATTTCCTCATAACTCATAGCTATAGATTTTGCAACCAAGTATATTTTAACCAAAGCAAGTATTAATACAGTATATCCTATACAGCTGTAATCTAACATATTAGTTTAAATCCGTCACCAATAATAAAAAATTACATCCATTTAAAAGCGATACTAGTCAGATGGTATGAAGTTTGGTGAAAGCTTTGACATAATAATATTAATGAAATACGAAAATCGAAAATCTTCAAAAACGATTACTAGCTGAATCTTAAGGTATGACTTTTGACATATCTGGTACTTGATACTTATTTGACATATAAGAGGTGAACTTATTGAACATGAAATCAAACATATAAACTGGTTGAACTTCCAATGACTTTTTCTACTTAATGTTAAATCTGAAATTGTCTAGGCCAAAACCAATACACCAGGTTCAAAAATTATGCTACCAATGTTTTGCTATATGACATTATACTAAACACAAAAATAGCTTCACTGTTCCAAGAAACATAATTATGCAGAAAATACAAAAGCTGTAACATACATTGACCAAAAACTACATACAAAATCTGAAGTGACACATGATTTTGAAAACCAGTATTTATCAGCTCAACAGTGTACAACTGTAAAAAATGCTAGTATTACTGGCTATGCCTGATATCAGATTGAATTGCTGATAATCAAATGTGGTCTAGCACTGAGAAACACAATTAAACAAGCTGGATTAATTACTTGAAAAATAAGATGGGAACCATATTTAAAACATTACGAAAGTAAAATGTTGCCATTGAGCTGCTTCCTTTACAACATCACAGAAACTGAAAAATACAGAGACATTTATCTTACAGTATCAGGGTATACACAATGTTTTTCTTCAGCAAGGATAAATCGTTTAGAATTTAACAGCCATTCCATCAATGATTATCAACCTCCAATCTGTGCTTACAGGCATAATTGTGTACTGTGTATTAGGGTGTTGCAGTTGCCCTGACCTCTTCCGATTTTTTTCTACCTTCTTCAAAATAGGAGGTTGCTAAAGAAAATCAAGAATACAAAGTTTGAGAAAAAAGAATTGAGGTTTAGGGGTTGCACAGAGATGTTTTTTACTTAGGGTTTAGTATTTGTTTGATTTTGTGCCGCTGGATGGTGCTATGTGAAAGCTTTATTACCAATGAGTCATTGCAACATTGAACATTAACTTTTGGGCTTATGCATTCAAAAAAAGTTCACTACAACTTCTAAAACTTATCGTTTATGTGTTTTGCTTGTTTTTTTCAGAATTATAAGTGGTCAAAATTGATCACGTTTCTGTGCTGGGAAACTACAACAGAAACTCAATTTGAGTTAGACCTACAGTATCTATTTTGGCTGGCTGTGTAAAACAAAGTGAAACATAGCCTACAATGTTACTTTTTCAAAGAATGACAGTGCAGACTATGCTTTAGGCATAGTTATTGAAATCTATTAAACTGCAGTTCTAACTTAACTATAGTTACAGCAGCTTACTAAAACCATATTTGTTATGTTTTGCTGTGTAAGATACGGAGTTTAGTGCAATCCACTTAGCATAAGGTCTATAAAACATGAACATTAGTAAATCTACTAACAATATACCATTACTAGATTTGTAAATTCTTGCAGTTGGCTGCCAGGAACAATTTTTAGACCTGATGACAACACTATCAAAAGCACAAATTTTCCCACCACGAAGCTGGAATTCCAACAATTTGTTAGTTATAAAAATTATTGAGAAAATAAAGAAGCTGGTAGATAAAATTAAAAATTTGTACAAATGCAACTTTAACAGAACAAACTGTAGAAAAGCAAACAAAACTATTGAAAACTTCAAGGAAAAATCTTTCTCTCTTCATTGCCTTCTTTTCCGTGAGGGTTGCAGGGGTAGCGGTCTTCCATCACTCCCATTATTTTGCTTGGGTGAAGTCCTGAGCAATTTCACCCAAAATCCTCAATGTAATTTTGATTCATCTACAGTAGTTCTAGGTCGTCCAACTATTTTTTTTCCCCATTTGCTTTGGCAAG
This sequence comes from Trididemnum nubilum, assembly GCA_963965965.1. Lineage (NCBI taxonomy): Eukaryota > Metazoa > Chordata > Ascidiacea > Aplousobranchia > Didemnidae > Trididemnum > Trididemnum nubilum. Next base: position 37,617,902 of record OZ014485.1, on the reverse strand, counting down.
TAAAGCTGGTTTGAAAGTTTTTCCTGTAGGCTTCTGCTTACATGGCCAAACCATCTAAGCTGAGATCTTTCAATTTGGAAATGTAGCCAGTGTTCCCACTAAGCTGATTTTTTTCAGCGAATCAGCGGTTTGTTGTAGCAAGGGCAAATAATTTTTGGCAATATAGTAAACATACCTATAGAAAATTCGACAAATTTGTGGAAATATGACATTTGGTATACTTTGATACTGAATTGGTACCAAATTTAGGGCACTAAAACGTCTTTTTAGAGCTTTGGGCACAATTGTTTAGAGCAAATTTGGGCACTCGCCGATTAGCCATAAAATTAGAGGGAACACAGAATGTAGCGGCTTTAGAAAATTTTGAATCTCAAGAGATGCGCACCTTGTCAATAATGTAACTCCTTCAATTTTTTGGAGAAACCTCATTTTGGACGATTGCACTTGCAATCGCACCTTTTCAGTCATTACCGAATTTTCATGACCATATAGAGATACAATTGGTGAAAAGGGACAAAGACTGTTTTAAAAATTGAGAGTTTTGCTTTTTTTTGACAATTCTCATCTCACAACAACTGAATCGTGCAAAGTTTTCATTATTGCAACTGCCTTGCCAATTCGAATGAAAAGTTCTTTGTCTTGCCATCCGTCACCCGTGAATGCAACCCCAAGAAACTTGTACCTGTAGTGTATACGTGTTTCTGTGTCGCTTCTTTCAGTTGCAACAAGCACTGATTAGGGTTTCTTGAAATATGAAGTTTTGACCGAGCTTATTTTTATTCCTGCAATGCCAGAAGCAGCTGCAAATCTATTTAATGAGCGCTGAAGGCCAGATTCTTGAATTCTTGAACAGGGTTTCTTGAAATATGAAGTTTTGACCGTGCTTATTTTTATTCCTGCAATGCCACAAGCAGCTGCAAATCTATTTAATGAGCGCTGAAGGCCAGATTCTGTAAAAGCAGAATCACATCATTAGCACTTAGCAGGCAACTGATTTTTCATTTTCCTATCGTGGCAAACTCATCAGCTTGGTTGCATTTGTCGTTCCAAATCATGCCAACAATGAAGAAGAGAAAAAAACAAAACGCACCCTTGCCAGAGTTTAACGTCTGTACGGAAAGCTTTGATTGCTTGCTATTTACTCAACCACGAAATTCCAGTTGGCACCATAGAATGCCTTCATGGCATGTAACAACTGACCATCAATGCCATTCTCCTGCAGAACCCTCCAAAGTTAGAAATGGCAATCATATTATGCTTTTTCAAGATCGACAAAGCATGCAAAAAGATCTTTGCGATATTTCCAAGATTCAAACATTGAAAAAAAATTCAACACAACAATGAAATCTTGGTCATCAAACAGATGACTTAACATGATTGAAAACTGAAGAAAAAACCTTTTTGCAAAGCATGACGACTGATTGAAACACCAGGACCAAGAAAAAGGGAAAAACTTTGGCTGTCAAAGAAAAGAAACGAAAATTATGACAGCTTATCCAAAGATGCTTTTTGTTTACACAGCTGTCTAGAATAAAAAAAAAAAGACTGACACTGGGTAACAAACTATAATGAGCGCTTTTCAGTTTAAAATTAGAGCTAGATATGAAACTAACCATTAAATTTGAAAAATATGCAATAATTTGGTGTTAATTATGTTGGTGGTAGTAGGTGTATAATGCAACTTTTGGTAACTTTGATTTAAGAAATTCTATTGTTGGCTCTGTACTAAAGAACAACTCCAAAAACAGTAGAAATTATCAAAACTGATCACAGGTTTGACTTATAGTCCAAAACATTTAAAATGAAAAAACATTTTTTTTGAAATTGCCAAAATTTTGATGTCACCGTGCGACCTCTAAACATTGATCAATTTTTACGAAACTAGACCAAAAGGGTTTTTGTGTGAAGCCTCCAACTTGAATTAAGGTAGAAGTTGCCATGACAAAATTTTCAAATTTATGAGGCGGCTGCAACACCCTACTGTGTATGTATAATACATACTAGGCTAGATGAATTCAATTCAATATCGAGATCTAACACACAGATTTTGTGATCATTCAGAAGATTAGACCTAATAATGCAAAACAAATGAAAAAAATTACAGTACCACCTCTAACAATATCATTCCAGATAATCTAATAGCAATCTGTAATATACCAGTATAACTATTCAATCTTAAGCAAGAATAATTTTTCGCTTTTTATGCAATGTCAAATGTGACTCTTCTTGCATTTTAAAAAGTCAAGGATTTTTGTGTAGTTAATATGACACTGCCAAAAATGAGTTGGTTTGAAAAGAATAAAACTGGGCATTCACTAAAAAAAAACAACGCTAATGATTACACAAAATCTCAACAAAACACACAAAACATTTTTGAAAGTAGCTTTTTAAAAATTGCATTTGAAATCTTATAGTTATAATGGCATCGGATAGGCAGATACCGGTAAGACCTATGTTGTACTGTATATATTAATGCAGTTCTACTGGGCAAAACTAATCCAGTATCAGTACCTGAGGCTAAAGAAGTTTAATGACTACAAAAGTTTCTATTCCTTGCTAAGTACCGATGCTGTTTCTCATTTTTTCAACTTTACAAATCTATGCTTGATATCACAGATGCTGATAGTTTCATTAGCATTTTCATCGTATTCATACCATTCCTTTTCTCCAAGATTTACATCATCAAAAATTAAATTAGAACATGCAGAAGAAACAATCCAACCACTTCTTATGTCCCAGTCCATAGGTTCTAATCCTCGAGACTCAAAGACAATAATTTTAATGAATTTTCCATCATGTTCTGCTAAATAAGGCTTTATGGAATCTTTTAAGATGTCTAAATGATTTTCACGTCCACACATTTTACATTTCTGCACCATACTAGCAGAGCCTCGTCCACCTTTAGTTTCAACACTTTCTGACAAACAAACATATTGCCATGAAGGAGACTGTTCTCCACAATTAGTGCATGTTAGCTTTAAATACCATCGAAAATCATCATCCATTGTTTTTATTTCAGCTACATTTTCAAGAGTAGCACAAATTTCTAGAGCAATTTTTCCCATTGTCCCTATTGGTAATAATGACTAATATTAAGCAAGTCTTAACAACTTACCAGTATAGTAGTTTTTTTTTAGTTTATTTGTTTCATTGCTACCTTTTCCTATGCGGTATATAAGTAAAAAGCACACAAGGAAATGCAACAAGCGTCAGTTTTTTGTTGAAGAAAGCAAATTCAGGGGGGCGAAAATTTTTCGTCCAAGATGTTTTTTGAAAGTGTTTTTGTGGTGACAAATGCGCTCATTGTATCTCTTTGACAAGCCCGATCATCCAGCGTTTAGGCAAAATTTCAAGCACCATTTGTGTGGCGGTTCATAGCATCCCAATATTTTCATGATGATGATGTTTCAGGTTTAGTATAATCACATGTTTATTCTGCCACTGCGCTGACTTAACCCTAAAAGCAAGCGTCGCAAATTTTTCCGATGATTGTTCGTAATTAAATTGATCTAGTCAACAATGCAACTGTATACCAATATCGGTAGTTATAATATGGTGCAATAATGCCGTTAAATTCTACTGAATAACCAATGCAAGGCCTAAATCTCATATTACTGCAATATCTGATATGTAAGGCCAGGTCTACACCATGCTACGTAAAACCGCAAGCATTAAGAGTATATCCTTAGATTTATGTTTTGACCAACTGGCAGGTTGTATGCTTGTGTGCTCGCGATGTTACGCCCAGTAAAGAATGTGTGCTTTAGCGTCATATTCACAGCTTTTTTCTAGGGAACTACTGTTCTAAATAAAAATCACATAATAATATGAAAATGCCAACCAAAATTATTAATATGTTCACCATATTCTTACGCACACAAAGCAAATCATGTTTGAAAACTCTCAATATTATAATTAAACCAATTGTTGAGATGTAAATCATGCAAAATGAACCTTACTAAGTAGCCTATCTTCTTCTCGAATGCAGACTTGTAAAGCAGTGAATCAGTAGCCTACCAGTAGTTCAAAGACTTGAACCCAGAAGGGCATTTTTCGTTTTAATTTTTGAAAACATTGTTGCCTCTTCACACAGTTCAAGCCTGATCTACACTTGGCATACCTAGGCCTATAGTATAAACTGCAATCATATGATGACCATATAAGCTTATCGTTTGCTTCAACCATCTCTAATCTGGCACTGGGCATGCTAGCAAGCTGGTAGTGCACTGGCAAGGTTTTATGCGTAGCAAATTTCAGTTTAAAGCGATAATGCTCTAGATCGATTATAAGTGAGAAAATGATAACCAATAAATTTTCTGAGCTCAAACTCTGAACTTGTAGGCTACTCCAATAAAAGCTGAAAAGTGATTGAGTTCATTAAAAAATAAAGGCAGATGCTGCTGTTTCGTTACATAACAATGAGAAAATCGCTATCCTAGCTCTAACCCCAACCCTAAATCTAACCCAAATTCTAACCCTAGCTGTAACTAGGTAACCCTAATGTTAATCCCAACCCAAACTCAAAATCTAACCCAAACCCTAACGACAATTTAAAAAATAGAGTAAATGAGCAAATGAATACTCACACTCTTAGCTCTCTTATTCTCTTTATGGACATAACATAAGGAAACACTAGCCACTTTTTAAAAAAAATTAAAGATTAAAAAATTGTCCTAAAGATTTATTTTCTGTTGATTAAGCCATCTAAATTGAATGATTGATGACTTTGTATTTTTGTCAGCCTGAACTCAAACCAGCTTAAACTCGAAAAAATTGATATTTTTCCCGAACTTGAACTCAAAAAAATTAGAGAACTCGAACTTCCTAAAACAGGCTCAACTCAAATAAAAATCGATTGAGCTCGCAGCCCTGCTTGATACTAATAAAGAGGTGTAATTATGGTGTAATTGTAATTACATTTTATTCACCCAGTTGCCTGGGCCAGAAGACAGCGAAGGGACCTTTCGGTCTTCGAGTCAAGCTGCCACCAGCCCACCTGTCTACCACACACGATGGAGGCTTCATACTGTCTCTTTAATTGCTGAACGTCAAGCAGGGAAGATGTGAAAACCAATTTTTCTAGTGTTTGGTTTGACCCGACTGGGAATCAAACCCGAGTCTACCGTTTCAGTAGCAGACGCTCTATCCACTCGACCCCTGATTGGTTATACGGTAAGTTATATCCTAAGCTTTATTCCACTATTCCCCTTATCACTTATCAGCGAAAATAAATTAAATAAAAACAACTCTGCGTTGCAAGATTTTCAGTAGATCTTACTAGACAAAGATGGCTTTAAAACTAGATGCCACAGAGATAGGATCTAGATTTTGAGCTCAAAAAGTGCACATGTTTACTTCCAAAGTGCACATGTACACGTGCACTAATGATGTGCACATGTGCATCAGAGGAGTGCACGTCTTACCGCGTCCAAACCTCAAGCGTCTTGACCTGCTGAAGCGTCTCGCGTGCAGGCGCGTCAATTTGTCGAAATCTTTGGGGGGGTCCAACTTAATAACCAGAACTTTTTTGGCGAAATTTCGCGAATTTTGTTTGCATTGTTTGTACATCGTAGACTTTGTTTGCAATATTCGTACGTCGCAATAGCACATTTGATGCAGTTTTTTTTTCGATGTTGAGCCGTTTAGGAAATCAGCGTACAGTATTTTGGAAGAAAAACGAAAAAAAAAACTCATCGCGGCCAAAAGTGGGTTGGTAGGGATGAAAGGATATCTTGAGATATATAACTGTGTGAAATATTTTTTGCGGCATTTTTTAAGTGCGACCTCTTTCACGCCAAACTTTTGGGGCGTTTTTTGGACGTTAATTCCAATGTTACGACTTTAAAAACTTTGAAAATCGTTCCACCAAGCTTGTCTATACTACGTTAAGGGATGACACGGATAGGCGTGGCCAAGGGGGCGACAGCCCCCCTTCAAATTAAAATGCCCTCAATGATAAAAATATTAAAACAAAGTCTACTGTTTCTTCAGTTTCTTTTAGCATTTCTCTGTACAAAAGTGCACGCGTTCAACTGTAATTAGCAATGATATTAACATGGATCTACAAGGAACACGATCCCCCTCCAATTCAAAATTTTGCCAACCAATTTAAGTATATAGCCCGGGAGAATTGAAGAGTTTTGTCTTAAAAATTGCAACCTCAGGCACTTATCTAACCTTTTTATGAACGTAAAGCCGCATTTACCAGAGCGACTTTTTTGCGTGCGATTTTTTGATAAAAATGGATATGGCAGAGTTGCATTTACTCAACGGCGGTTTTGATCATGATAATTGGGACCTTAATGATGGAAGTGATTGTCTTAAGTTGGTTTCATACCAATATTGTTAAAATTGAAAACTTGAGAAGAGAATCGGTGCTGCGATAAAAAATCGCAGTGAGATCAGTTCCGATTTTGTTTTAAAAAGATTTAGAATATCACTATCGGAATGGAAACAACTTGAGACAGTCATTTTCAGCAGTAAGATAACTTTCATCACAATGAGAACCATTATTAAATAGATGCAACTCTGCCACATCCATTTTTATCAAACAATTGCACGCAAAAAAGTCGCTTGTGTAAATGCGGCTTAATACAATATAAACACGAGCGGATTTACCAAATGGTGCAGTGCCAGGGGGTCCCGCGTTTAAACGGTGGGCCTAAGAGGTTTTTTTGTCTCACCTATATTGATTGAAAATTGCAGCGAAAATCCCTAAAGTGCTAGGGGCCCCGCGCAATGTAAATTTAGCGTGGGCAAAAGCACGATTAGTTATAGGCCTTACCAATAACCATCTTTTGTATCAATTAACTTTCAATTACAATTCACCTCAAACTCGCCAGTTTTTACACGACAAAATGCTTTAAAAAAAAAATTGGCAAGCAAAAATGCGCATTCAACAAATTATTGAATTTAAATTAAGGGGGCCTGAGGCCCTAAGTCATTAGATGTACTCCTACAATTGGTTATTTTCATGACCTACTGCTCAACATTTTCGAAGGCAATGTACCTTACTTCCGCCTACCTGGGCCAAATCACATACAAAATTTAACCCCAAACTGCAAGATTTTAAATGTGTTTTGGACTTGAATTGTAGGTAAAAAGAGAATTGAACAATTTAATTTTTCAGTTGGCTTTCTAAGCAGGGTTGTGAACGGGCCGACTAGTTCAGGCCCGAACCCGAAAATTTAAGACCGCATCCGAAAACTAATTTGAAGCACAAATCGTGTCCGAAAAAAACGAAAGTTTAGTGTAGTCTGAAAAATTTAGTGATCTTGTTATTTTGATTTTATTTTGGTACATCTAAGACAAAAAGCACGTCTCGGGCTCGAATTAAGCCCGAAATTTTTGTCAACTTTAGGCCCGAACCCGACCGGAAAAGCCCGGCCCGACTTACAACTATGTTCCTAAATGTTAAAAATCTGGTTCCTTCGAATTACTCTAAAAACGCGCGAAATGTGATCCAACGGCATTAAAATAGCTATTTTTTTCAAAAAATTACAAAAAGTTGCCCAGCGGTTGGGAGCTTCGCCCCCACACCCCCGTCTGTGATACGTTTGAGTTACACTAGATTACTTACCATGTCTCCCAATTTAGACATTTTAACTTTTAAATATTTACTTCAAACTCTCCCCCTTCAGCAAAATCCTAGTTGCGTGCCGAACCAGGCCACGGCTTCTGATCTTCCATTTTGCGATATCGTTGTCCCGTAAAAAGTGCCTCATTTTAAAAATGTTTGAAGATGTCATTGCATGTGATTTAGGCCCCCTCAATGAAAAATCCTGGCTCGCCTGTGATAGCACCGTCCATTAAGTCCCCGCTCGGATGGCACCATTGTAATATTGAGTGACTATGCCGATTTGCTCTGACGCTGCGAGTATCAGTATGCCCTCGCTCCTCAGTGCCCTGCTGTAACACAGAGGACTTTCCACATCTAGACTTCACTGACAGACACACAGCCACAATAATGAGTTTGTGACGTACACAAATAGAACTTGTGCAATATATTGGCAAGGTGATAAACCTACTCGTATTGTGATTATTGCCATAGAATCTAGGCCTAGCGCTGTGATATGCAGTTTTCAAGATTTTGAGCAAGAAAAATCTGTCAAGACAGAAATTTTGTTTTGTTAGTATTATTTTTATTGGGGGGGTCCTTTACTCTTTGGACCCCCCCAATGTATATCTTTGGGGGGGTCCGGACCCCCCCGACCCCCCCGGGAATCGACGCGCCTGCTCGCGTGCATGACTGCTTATGCACAGTTTAGAAGAGAGTAGACTGGCTGCGGAGATAAAGCATATTGTGTGCACGAGTGCACATGCACAGTTTGTACACTTTATAGAAGAGAGGCAACTTGCAGAGATGAAGGATGGTATATTTCAAATGACCGTGCTCTCCTAAGAATGTACATCAAGTGAGCAGCAGCGGACCCAGAAAATTTTGGTGGGGGGATGATAAAAATTTTAAGCACAAAACCTCAAAAATTCGGATGTGTTGTAACTAGGCGCGTAGCCAGAAATTCGCAATGCAGCGGCTGCTTTAAGGGTGTGGGAATACGGTTATTTCCGCCTGTTGTAATTACATTTTTTTTGGCAACTCTTTTTTTTCCTATGACGCAACGAAACATAATCAGTCTTTCTCTTTTGGCTGCCAACGTGGCAGGATAAGCAACTAAAAAATTCATTTGAGTTAATGGACAATTATGGTAATTTTTGTGAATTCATTTTGGTAACATACAATGAATTGGAGAACAAGCAATCACTGGAGTAATCTATCAAGCTGAAAGGAAATTGTGGCCCCTCCCGTGACAGGCTGGAAGGAGGACCGCCACAGATGTTTTTATAAGTTCAGTCACTATGAAGTTGTTAAATACATTTTAACGTCGTTTGCAATTCCAATATTAGAAAAGTGTGAAAAAAATATTTTGACATATTTAGGAATGCCACCCCACCAAATTAAACCTTCCAATAGTCAATTTTTTGAATAACCTAATTGTTTTTGATATCAGCAGGTCTTTCAAAATATTTTGACGTGATTTGGGGGTGCTACCACCTCGGTAACCCCCTAAATAGATCCCCCAAATTTTTTATTTTTAATTTTGAGCTAAAATAACGTAATTTTATGAAATCTAAGTTATGGTCTTACTTCCGATTGAAAGCACGTATTACCCTTGTCCTATCAACCCTTACGCAATGCGCGGCAGAACTGAAGTACTGCGCAGGGGTTCAAGGCTATCTGCGCAGCCGCGCAGTTTAAAGAGAACATAGACTGCAAACAAACTTTAATTTTCAGACAGTCTGTGCGCGTTCAATTTCGTCAAAAAGAACTCGGATGGTTTGTAGTTAATTCAATGAGGAAGTTAAAAAAGATTTATGAAAAGTTGATACACATTGTTACAATTTCTGACATCAGGGGAACATTGTACTCTATTTTTAGTGCTTTGATGTGCAGGCCAATCGGGCTGTCCTATTTTTCCAAACTTTGGCATATTTTGGAATTGTTTCAAATTTAAGATTTTGTCCAATTTGGGATTTTAAACAGGCTCTGTGTTTAACTATATAATACGGGCATTCGTTAGCAAGTATTCTAAGGTAGGGCGTGAGGACCAGCAGCTTGCTGCATTTCGGAGCCGTTGATCTTTGATTTCATACGATCGTCTCCGTTTGCTTGCTGGCTCGCCGTGATTTATTGTAATACGTTCCACATGTCGTTGAGCTTCGTCTTTTATGCGACAATACAAATAGAACTTAAGGTGAGAAATTAAAAAACTACCATATACGATAAGCCATATTTTTTGATGTTCAAAGCCGTACAAAATCAATTAAACAATAAATTTATCGTTTGTAATGCAGAAAAAATTTTTACGTAATTTTTGGTCGCAAAATTAAAATGTTTACTTACGTTGTCCGTTTTGTTTTTGGTTTTTGCTTCTTCGTGAAAAAGTATGCTCTTTTTCGTACTCATTTTTATTAGTCCTTATCTGCATTAAGTAGAGTGTTATTACTGTACATATTGATAAAAATTTTGTGTTTAAACAACATAGGCGTAGCCAGGGGGGAAAAGAGCGCCCGCCCACCCCCCTCAATCGCAATGCCAGCAATGATAAATTTGTGACTAAAATGGCTTTTCTTTCATCAGTTTCTTTTTCTTGGTTTGTGTTCACTTTGACACGAGACCGCGAAAACCTTTTCGTTTTTTTGGCTCTTCACCTTTTTTCGAAAAAAATTCAGCTCTTCAGACCGTGACACCTGTTCTTGTTGTTTTTTTTGTTTTGGTCTTCACTATATAAGTTGTTTTTTGGCTCTCCCCCTAATGCTAAATTGGTCTCCAACAAAATTTTGCCCCCCCCCCAATCAAAACTTCTGAGCCGGACTGTGAAGACTTTTTTTTTTGGTGTTCACCTATGTGATTTGTGGTTTGGGCCGCCCCCAATCAAAAACCCTGGCTACGCTAATGATAAACGATGAGAGCGATATTTCAAAATAGGCCTGTTTAACCCTTCGTAGAAACATTTTTTGAAGAAAGTTTTGTCCAGTAGGTGACTGTCTGGTTAGTGTGGACAAGGACATACGTATAAAAATGCTTACCGGTACCAAAAAGAACATCACTTTTTCATGAAGAAGAAAAGCGTAAAAAAATACGACAATAGCGAATAAAAAGCGGATACTGTATGAATCCAACTTAAATAGAATACCAGCCATGCATGCACTGACCGATACGATTTTACTTTCCAGTCAAGTTCATGTACTGTTACTTAATAAAAAAATAATCGAAGAAATTCTATATGTGGTGATTACTAGTATGCTTACTATTATAACTTTTTTGAGGGAGATCATCGAGAAATCATGACGAACTGTTCATCAGTATTGCAAACGGCTTTGAGTAACAAATAAGCGTTCATCAACGTTAATCAGTAATGCAACGAAGTGGTGTTGCGCAGTTAGCGAACTTTTCTGAATCTAACGTTTACTACATTATTTATCAGATAAAACTTTGAGAATACGAAACAACTAAAACAATCTCAAGTTAATTAAAATTCTTTTTTTTGAGAAAAGAGAAATAGCTTTGCTATGGAATTTATATATCGTTAACTAGTTGTTACCTATTTTGCAATCTATCAATAACAATAAAAATGCCCTTAGAAAATTAAATTCGACATATGACGCTGTAGTAAATAATGTCCTTTTGCGAGTGCGACAAAAACTAAAATGACAAAATAAATCAAAACATTATTTAGAAAATTTTCCAAGCATTTTGTACGTAGAAAAAAATTTTTTTATCAGCCCAATATCGTAAAGAATTTATAAACGACATCCATTACGAACTGCTAAACTACAGCAACAGCTGATCTTTACCATTGCGATGAATCATCACAAAGGAGAGAAGTTTTCGCGAGCTAAAACCGCAAAGAGCGCATTATGTCACCGTTTTAACGAGCATGGAGCATCAACTACCGTTTTTCAACAAGTTCATTAATCTGCGTTTCAGATCTAATACCCTCTAATTTTTATTGATGGATTGCAGTTACGTCATAGTTTTTCCGCGCCAAAACGATTGGACGTCAAAATGCCATTAAAAAGCATCGAACCTTACCGTAAACCAGACATGCGCTACCCGCGGCCCGCCATGTTCTTTCATGCGGCCCGTAAAACCATCGTCCCATACACAAGAAAAATTGTTTATCATAAAATCTTTCCCAAAAATTCGAAATTCTAAAGCACTGGTATCTTTGTCAACCATTTGTCAACGCATTCAGTTCTCTATCTTTTCATGCGATCTACACCAAAGAGAATATAAACGCTCTTTTTTCTTTGAAGTGTTGAAGTAAAAGTGTTAAGTCAGTAGCAGCATATAGTTTTGTTCGATACAGTTATGCCAAGTTCATTAGTCAAAGTGAGTGGTAAATGTTTTGAAAGTGTATCGTTAGCACTTACCAGCAGCGTGAAATTTGCTCAATATTGAAGTGAGTGTGAATGATGCAAGTCTTGTAAATTTGATTTTTAGTACATTTAATTTTAGTAAATTTTGTAAATTTGATTTTAGTTTAAACGGAATTTAGATTTTTAGGATAATTTAATGATGGGTAAAAAACGAAAAATTAATGATGAAGGAAGGATATTTAATAATGAATGGTTTGTGAAGTACTTCGTCGTACAACAAGATGAAAAAGCTATATGCTTGATTTGTCAAAGCAACATAGCCTGTTTAAAAGAGTACAATATTAAGCGGCATTGCAATTCCCAACATTCAAAAAAGTATGACGAAATTTCAGGACAATTACGAGTTGACAAAGCAAATAAGCTAAAAAAATCAATGCAAGGTCAACAGAAAATGATGCTGACTTACAAAGATGACTCTGAACTTGCGAGTGTACTGAGTTTCAAGCTGAGCGAAGCTATAGCAGAGAAACGAAAACCTTTCAGTGACGGCGAATTTATCAAACACTGTTTGTTGATATTTGCTGAGCTGGCATGCCCTGAAAAGAAGCATTTGATTGAACAGACCAGCTTATCAAGATATACTGTTGCACGAAGAATAGATACTATGGCGTGTCATCTTGAAGATGCTTTGGCTGAAAATATAAATAAATTTTCGCATTTCAGCTTAGCATTGGATCAAAGCACGGATATCAACGATACGGCACAGTTGGCTGTTTTCATTCGTGGAGTAACGGATGACTTTGAAGTTAAAGAAGAATTGTTGGATCTAAGTAGCATGAAATCAACAGCAACTGGAGAGGATATAACCAAAGAAGTATTAAAAGCAGTGTTCCCTCTAAGTTTTCACCTTCTGCGAAAATGCCGGAAATAGTGCGAACGTTCTAAACTCAATGTGAAAATGCCGAAAATTTTCTCATCATTTTTGTCCGGTTTAAATGTGATCTCCAAAAAAAAAAAAAGGTCATAACGCCGATGGAGGCATTATTTTTTTCTGCGATTTTACGTTGTTCTCCAAAAAAAAAAGAAAAAAAAAAGGTCCTTCGTCTAAGTTCTGCAACTTTTCTCCGCGATTTCTGCGACGTACCAGAGCGAGGCGCCGTGAACCGCGGCTGTCTAAGGTTTTTGGCGGGAAACAAACCGCCGGTTTTTAGCGGGAGAAAAAACGCCGGAATTCGCAAAATTTCAGTGCGAAAATGCCGGAAAAAATTTCGCACTTTTTGCACTTTTTTGCGCTTATAGGGAACACTGATTAAAAGTGTCCGAAAAATTTCGGTTGGATCCAAAAAAACTATCAGGATTAACAACGGACGGTGCATCTGCAATGGTAGGAAAGCACAAAGGATTTTGCAAAAACTTTTTGGAAACATTCGGATCACAAGAAGTTGCATTGAACCATTGTATCATTCACCATAAAAATTTGTGCAGTAAAGTTTTGGATAACATCGACATAATGAAGGAAGTTGTTCCTTGCATCAACATCAACTATATTCGAAACCGAGGACTGAACCACCGACAGTTTAAGTTTTTTTCAGAAGAACTTGACACAGATTATCCTGATATATCTTACTTTTCTTCAGTCCGCTGGTTAAGTAGGGCTGACACATTAAAAAGATTTTGGAGTTTAAGAAATGAGATCAAATCTTTCATGGAAAGTTAAAACCAAGATGTGGCTTTTTTGTCAGATGTTGAATGGCTAAATGACTTGGCATTCCTCACCGATGTTACACAACATTTATCAAAAGTAAATAAACAATTGCAAGGAAGAAATCAACTGGCAAATGCAATGTTTGAACACATCACGTCATTTCAAAAGAAATTCAAACTTTTTAAAGGGCAGTTAAGCATACCTGCACTCGCACACTTTCCGTGTCTCAAAAGTCAACTTGAAGAAGGTAAAGATATTAACTACTTGAAGTACAGCACCATGACTGATAAGTTGGCTGGTGCTTTTGATGATCGCTTTCAAGATTTTCGAACTCTTGAATGTGACTTCGGCATTTTCTCCAACCCATTTCTGGCAGTAGCCGATCAGTGCCGTGACCAATTTCAGCTGGAATTGATCGATTTGCAATGTAGCAGTGACTTAATAAGAGCATTTGAAGAAAACGATCTTGTGACTTTTTATAAAAATTATTTACGGGAACAGTATCCGAATCTTGCTAAACATGCCTTAAAAATGACATCACTTTTTGGAAGCACCTATTGCTGTGAACAATTTTTTTCCAAAATAAAACAATGCAAAGGAAAGCAAAGAGGCCAGTTAACAGACGAACATTTGAAAAATCAACTTAGAATAGCTTGCAGCTCAACAAAAGTTAATATTGCAGAAGCTTTGAAAAATGTACAGCATCAAAAATCGCACTAATTTTTGATTAAACTGTTTTGTGTGATTGGCTGATTGAGTGATTTTTTTTCGCCTTCATTGATTATTTTGTGTTACTGTATTCTGTTAAACATGTGGGAAGAAAATGCTTTAAATCGGTTTCTTGACTTTACAACTGCCTTCTTTGTAGAATAATCATCCTGCATTAGTTTACAAAAATTGATGGGGCCCGCAGCAAAATCTAAAATTTCGCATTTAGCCCGCCAGTAAAAAAGGTTGCACAGGCCTGCCGTAAACCAATGTTTAATTCCTTCAGAGGGTGTATTTAAAGAATTTTAATGTAAAGTTAAAACTTTTGTGGATAGCCTATAGCTTAGTTGAAAGTTGCCAGGATCTACTTAACCAGCTTGTATAACTCATCGGGTCTAGAAAGTTATGCCTTTTGTGAAATCTCATCGTCCATTGTGCCTGATATTGTCCACTTTGCACGGTTTTTGTCTTTGTTTCGCACCGTAAATTCGACGGCCATATTCTAAAATACACAAAATTCTACGCTACAACAATACCACATGGCAGATTAACGTTTAATTTAAGCACTATTTATGAAAAATAATTTACACCACTAGTTCAAGTCGAAACAAATGTAAATTAAAGCTCGATCAACATAACACTGAGGGCGGTTAAATCATTGGTTTAAAATTTAAATGACATCTCTACGAAATAATTCAATGAAAACAACTGCTTCTGCGTTTTACCTCCTAGCAACTATAGCGGTAAGCCGCTAATGACAACATCAAATGCAAAATAAATCTATGAAACAACAAAAGATGCAACTGTTCTATTTCAGGGCTGTCAATAGTAAACCTTGCATTTGTTAACCGAAGCTAGCTACCACCATGTATATTATTAAGATTTTCATGGATTACTCAACAGCAAGCCGAATTTATGTCACTGAAAAAAGCAAACTAAAACCCCGAATTCTTACAAAACCTCCGAAAAAAATAAACAAAAACCCCGAATTCTTACTAATCAAATCTTTTTCAGTATTTACCGACTTTTATGTAGCATTTAACCTTAATGTTTTTTAGGACTCGTGTCCTTTAGGGCTCGTGTCCTTTAAGACTTGTGTTTTTAGGACTGGTGTCTTTTAGAGCTCGTGTTTTTAGGACTGACTCGAGTCAGGATACTCTCAAACAGACGACTATTTGTATTTTTTATTCTTTGTCTTACAAATATCTACTAAAAAACTGTTTTAGCTTAAATAAAAAGTAAAGATTTGGGGAATCTATGTATTTGGGGGGTTCTAGGGCAGGGGTGTCACCTCTTAACCATGCCAAAATATTTATTTTTTAGAGACTTAATATTAAAAGCAATTAGCTCTCTAACAAGAGATTTAAAGGAATTGATTTATGAGTGATCCAATTTTCGGTTTTCCGAGGTAGTGGTACCCTTAAACTATGTCAAAATATTTGTTTAATATTTAATAATATTAAAAACAATTAGCTTCCCAGTTTTAACCATTCGCAAAATTTCTTTTGGGGGTCTATTTGGGGGAGAAGAGTTCTTGGAGAGGTACCCTAAAACATAGGCGTAGCCAGGATTTTTGATTGGGGGGGGCCCAAATCCTCAAAAATTCGGTTGTCTTCACCGAAATTGAGAGTGATTTTTCAGCCGAAATCGGAAATTCGAACGATTTTTTCGCCCAAAATCAGGTGATCTCCAAAAAATAAAAAAAAAAAAAAAAGGTCTTCACCGAAATTAAGAGTGATTTTTCAGCCGCAATCGGAAATTCAAACGATTTTTTCGCCCAAAATCAGGTGATCTCCAAAAAAAAAAAAAAAAAAAGGTCTTCACCGAAATTGAGAGAGGTTTTTCGGCCGAAACCGTTAGCTTTACTGTTTAATTACTGTTATGTGCGCATTTACTGAAAAAAAACTGCAACTAAACATCGTCAGGCTATGTTGTCATAACTTTTTGTCGTTAGTGGAGTTTTGATTGGGGGGGCCCGGGCCCCCTGGGCCCCCCCCTGGCAACGCCTATGCCCTAAAACTATGTCCAAATATTTGTGCGTTAAATATTTGCTGATATCATAAAACACTGGCACCCTAAGTTAAGCCATTCAAAAAATTGATTTTTGGGGGGTACCCGGGGGGTGGCACCCCCAAACTATGTCAAAATATTTGTCTGTTAAATATCTGCTGATATCAATACAAACTGGCACCCTAGCTTGAGCTGTTCAAAAAATTGATTTTTGGTGGGTCTATTTGGGGAGGTCCCCTGGGGGATGTGGCACCCCCAAACTATGTCAAAATATTTGTCTGTGAAATATCTGCTGATATCAAAACAAACTGGCATCCTAGTTTGAGCCGTTTAAAAAATTGATTTTTGGGGGACCATTTGGGGGGGCCCTTGGGGAGGGGTGGCACCCCCAAACTATGTCAAAATATTTGTCTCTTAAATATCTGCTGATATCAAAAAGAACTAGAGCCCTAGCTAGCTTAAGCCATTAAAAAAATTGATTTTACGGGGCCCCATTTTGGGGGGGTTCCTGGGGGATTTGCCCCAAATAATTTCGGGAGAAAAAATTGCGTTTGCAGCTCGACAACTTTATACAAAAATTAGATTTCGATGTTTTGTGGTTTAGGAGAAGAAGAGCGTACAAAAATTAGGAAGAAAAAAAAGGAAAAAAAAAGAAAAAAAAACCTCATCGCGGCCAAAAGTGGTTGGTTGGGATGAAAGGGTATCTTAATACATATAACCAGGTGAAATATTTTTTGCCATACTTAAGCCGTTTTTGAATGAGACCGCTTTTACGTCAAACTTGCGGTGCGGTTTTCGGGTTCTAAAACCAAAGTCACGTGACCAATTGCCTCGAAATTTGGTACAAACATATAACTCATTAATCTCAAACTGCTGTCAAAATTTCATGTAGCTAAACCAAACCGTTCTTGAGTTGTAAGCAAAAGTCAGAAATTTCGCACTCGTTAGTTGGAAAATGGTCGAGTAAAAACAAAGGAACACGCGACGCGAGCGTCGGTCGTTCCAATTACCGCTTCCATATCTCTGGTTGGATCCACTTCCACACTCACCTTTGCTAAATCAAATGTCATCAATACCATGATCAAAAGTAAAACCATTTTGACCATTTTCGATCTAAAGCGACCAATTCCAGTATGAAGCCGATTTAGCTTTGTCCACTGTCCATGCTTTTCTTGAATAGTGACATCCTTCCGGTTTGAAATCAGTTCTTTAATGTTTAGTTTTAGGGGTGCAGTACTTGTGGCAGAATGATACAATTTTGATCAAGTTGCTCATCACATGGTCGTAATAGTTGCCTTAATTTAAATTGGGTTGCAGTTTATTGTAATTTAAGTTAAGTAGTCGTTTAAGTAATTTAAGCTAAATTGCCGTTTTCTGCTCCAATTTTTTTCAAGATTTCGCCAAACGGACATCCGGCGCATCATGCGAATTTTCTCACGGGGAGCGGTGCCACACTCCATTGTATACCGTGGCGGTGCATTGGTGGCACTGGTGGCACTCATTCTAAATAAAATAAGCTAGGCTGGTAGTCTGGTAGTGGTAGGCAAAGTGTTGCGGGCTGGTAGGCAGTTATGCAAATGTTAGTTACTGTATGGCGAGATTTTTTTGCAGTGGTTGTAGTTTGTTAATACAGAACAGTCTGGCAGTTGCACATGCTAGGACAGCATTGATATGTGATATAAGCAATGCCTGACTATTGACTAAGAATGAAGTGTAAGCGAATACGGTAGTAAGAATACAAGGACAGCATTGATGTAAGCAATGCCTGACTATTGACCAGGAAGAAAGTGTAAGCAAATGCAAAACATACCGGTAAGTAAAATGTAAGCAAACGCAAATTGAATGTACCGGTAAATGTACCAGTAAGCAAAGAAAAGAAAATCTAAGCTTTTAGAAAAGAATGTAAAGCCTTCAGAAAAGAAAAAAATCTGAAGAAAATTGAAAACAAACACAACTAAAGAAAAGAGAGACAACATAGGGAGTGGAAAAAAAATAACACAAACATACAAGTTAAGCCAGATGAGATACTGGTAACAATTAGGTATTATCATTGTATGGCTGCTACATCTAAGTTATTTTGGACTTTAGCCAAAGGTTTGGATAGGCCTAAGACAGTAAGACCAATAGGGGTAGCACTTTGTAGCTGCATGCTCTGGTCCATTATTTTTAGACCATTATAGCCGAGGCTACTGCAAATATGACAGCCTATACACTCTATCCAATATATATACCAGTACAATCGGGTGTCGTTAAGTATAAGCAATCGCTTTATTTTTGGCAGCGCTGCGATTCGTGTACGAGTGCGTGTGCGTTCTCTACGTTTCTATGATCTAAGCTATTCCCCAGATCTAGCCCTAACCCTAATGAGTGCATGCATGAGAGAAGCAAGAGTGCGCACACGCTTATACACAAGTTGCAGAGATTCCAAAATAAAGCCGACGACTTATACTTAATGACACCCTATACAATCTCTCCAAATATACAATCTATCCAATCGATCTATCAGCTTTAATTTTCAAAAGACTGGTTTACGTTTCGTTGGCTACTGGAAAACATTTTGTATCAGATATAATCAGATACCGGTAATAGCATCTGTGTACTAGTATCAGTCTGCTTTCACTCAGGTTTTAGGGTTTAAATTTGCAGCAGTCATGTAACAACTGTATGTTGAATGGTTTTACTTAAACCCTGTTAGTTTTAGTGGCACATAATCTTGGTGCCTAGAAAGGGGTGTGTTTTCTGATAGGCTTGCTCGCAAGCTCTACTTTAGTTATTCTCAACATTTCTTCCAGTTATTGAATAGTAGGCTATTTATGTCAGATATAAACTTCATGTTACTAGGCTACTTAATTCATTAGTTGTTTGCTTTTGTATTTCTGCAACATTTGTATTGTTGCAATGAACTGTTTTGAAGAAGTGAAAGTGATTCCAAATGGTCACATAACAGTTACCGTATGCATTTCATTAGATATTTTTGTTGTTTGTATTTTTTATTGTAGTATATTGTTGCTATGTTTGCTCTTTAAACTGTTAACAAAAACACTTTATTTTCTGCACCAGTCAATGATGCATTTTACTAAAGTAGCGTAAATTTTTAGCAGTATAGATTCGATATTTCTTTGGTATATATTCTTCTTGCCAACAAAAAAGACACTCATTCAAGGGTAATACTTTTTTTAGGATGCTTAGGACGATTAGGACACGCGTCCTAAACGTTCTAACAAACCAGTACTTTTTTTAGGATGCTATCAAAAGTCAACTGAAGTTTAGTTTATTTAATTAATAATTAATTGGGAACTCAATTAAAATTAACCAAAATCTACTTTTAACAAAAAATTGGATGTGTACTTATGCTGTAATAGTTGCAGTTCCAGTATGTCCTAAAACACCTTTGTCCTAAAAAAAGTTTCAAACTTTTTTAGGACGCTATCATAACCATTCCAAATCTGGTTCGTTGAAAAAAATTATCACTCTGAACTGATGCAAAATTTGAAAATAAATGACAAGCATTCTGTACCTGCCTACAAACAAAATTAAATGCAAATTCGTAATAGATTTGTCCTAAAATATCTCTGTCCTAAAAAAGGTACAGCTTCCTAAAAAAAGTTTCAAACTTTTTTTGGCTGCTATCAAAATCATTCCAAATCTGGTTTGTTTTATAAAAATTATCAATCTGAAGTGATGCAAAGATTGAAGATAAATGAGGAATCATCCTAAACATGCCAACAAACAAAATTAAATGCAAAGCCTTATAAAATTTGTTATTGTCACAAACTCACTTACATTGATGCTCCAGATGGCAAGAAGAAGCGAAGTAAGAATGGCGGGATCTTTAAAAATGCAAGCTCGTCGCTGCTGAGATACATATACCTTATTCATATAGAATCAAAATAAAGCATAATTAGCACAAATATAAAATATATCACAATAATCAATTAGAAGAAATTTAGTGAAAGTAATCAAAAGTATTAATTGAAAGTATTGAAACAAACTTATGCCAACCAATTTACAACTTGCACTTCAAAAGCTACAAATATGCTAAAATCCCAAACTCAAATTTAAATTTCTGCATTCACTAAACCAAGTTACTACAACAACAGTATAGCTCGACTCGTAGACTGCCAATTGCGAATAATATAATCTTAAACAAGGTCATGGAGCAAAACAGCAAGACTTCAATAATTTCTATACTCTAACAAACATTACAGTTTCTCAAATTAGTTCACAAATACGGTACTGGTAGTCATAAATTAGATTTAGATAGGGAATAGATCCTAATTAGGACTTCCGTGACGCTTTGTGTCGGAAGTCCCTTATGTTTTTTTCCGGCATATTTTACGAATTTGTAAACAAAAATAAAAAACGCTTTAACTTTAAAAACGGCTGAAGGTAGAAACTTGAAATTTAGATCTTAGCTGGGGCACATACGAATCATTCTTAGTGCAAATTTTGGGGGCAATCAGTCATGCCGTACGGGTTTCCGAGCCAAAAACTGAAATGCCAATTTTAGGTTTAAACAGCTCTAGCTCGAAAACTAATGGCACTAGGGGAATAAAACTTTCGAATTTAGAAGTGTCTGGGCATGCCCTTTTAGCTCTCAAAAATAAACCATGACGATTCCAACACTTTTTTTTCTTTCTTTATTTATTTATTAAGCAAATCACATTATGGTGACAAATACTTGAAAACCACCAAAGCTAGAAACTTGAAATTTGGACAGATGATAAGTCTATACATGAACTTGTGTCACTACAATTTCGGAGGCGTTACGTCATGTGGTTTGGGGCATCTGCACCCTAAACTTGTGACAGCGAAGTTTATTAAGTGATTTTAGTCAGACAAGCACGTGTGCTGCTGTGGCCGAATGGTTCAAGGTGCCAATGCTAAAACCTAAGACCTGGGTTCAATACTGTGGATGGTCATCGCATTAATCAAACCAACATTTTATTGAATATAGCATATTAATTTTTTTTTTTCGATTACGACAAAATTGTTTATAATATTTTTTGTTTCACGCTAGATTTGGTCAGAGGGTATCAGGTTTCATTCTCTGTGAAGACCAGAGGTGGAGTCCTCGAGGACGTCCTTGGTCTCGACACATTTTCAAGTCCTTGGCCTTGATGCCTCAAGCCCTTGACCTTGGCCTCGAAGCCTTCGGTCCTCGAAAATTGCCCTGTCCTTGGCTTGAGGACAGCACTATTTTTTGAACCATTGAAATTTTGTTGGAAAACGCCAGAAACCTTGCAGAAAATTTGCTAATACCTTTTTTGTTTTCCGCAGTTGGAGCATAGGCTTAGCCAAGCGGGCCTCCCCCCAATTGAAATTTCACCACTGACAAAAATGAGACAAAAACCCAATTGTTTCTTCAGTTTCAGTTTCTTTTTAGCATTTTTCGCTTACACTAGTAGCGAACAATAATATTGAAGACCAGGGGCCCCGGGACCCCCTCAAATCTATTTTTGCCAGCCAATTTAAACATAAACCTGGAAGAAATGGATAGTTTTCGTCCTAAAAATTGCTATCTCAGGATCACATCTAGCCTTTTTGTGAACGTAATGCATTAACCAAGGCCGGATTTACCACAATATGGTGCAGTACCAGCTAAGGGCCCTGCGCTCAAATCTTAAGACTTTTTATGGTCTTCACCTACATTTGGCAGAAAGATGTTGCGAAAATCTCCAGAGTGCCAGGGGCCCAGTGCGATCTAAATCCGGCCCGGCAATAACATGGTTAGTAAGCGTAACCATCTATTGTACTATTTTTCAATAACAATTTATTAATTCACCTCCACCTCGCCAGTTTTTATGCACAAAATACTTTTTAAAAAATTTAGCAATGGCAAATGCTGATTGAACAAATCGTTGAGCTTCAATTGAGAAGGCCTGGGCCCCCTGGCCTAACATGCACTTCTATAACTGATTATTTTCATGACAAAACAAAAATCTTTAAGGAAAATCTTTGAGTGGGTTTTCATTTACTGCTAAAATGTTGCACAAGACAATGCACCTGACTTTCCCCTACCTGGACCAAATCACATACAATCAAACTTTAACACCAAAATGCAAGATGTTAAACATGTTTTGGACTTAAATTGCAGCTAGAAGGAGGATTAAACAATTTAATTTTTTTAAGTGACTTTCAAATATCAAAAATCTAGTGCTTTCAAATGGCTCTAAACATGTGCAAAATGTGATACAATGGCATTAAAATAGCTTTTTTTTCCAAAAAATTACAAAAAATCGGACCCCCAAAGCCTCTGGCCGCTGGGGGCCCCGCCCCCAGACCCCCGTCTGTGATATGTTTGAGTTACACTGGCTTTCTCAAAACGTCTCCAAAGTTACGTATTTGTACTTTTCAACTATATTTGTTTAAGCCCTCTCCCTTTGCAAAATCCTGGTTAAGTGCCAACAGGCAAATTTTTGATAATGTCATTGCATGTGATTTGTTGTTTAGGCCTCCCCAATCATAAATTCTGGCTACGCCCATAAATTGGTGATTGCCTGAAAAAGTTTTTTGAAGACCTTTTTTTTGGAGAACACTTGCGGCTGTGTCCTTAAACCTTGGCCTTGGCCTTGAGCATTCCTGTCCTTGGCCTCGAGCATTCCTGTCCATGGCCTCGAGCATTCCTGTCCTTGGCCTCGAGAGGGTCTGTCCTTGGAAAGGCTGGCCTTGGCCTCGGATTTTTTTTTGTCCTTGGCCTTGAGCCTTGTGTCCTCGACTCCACCTCTGGTGAAGACGTCCCAAAAATCAGCTTTTTAAAACCTCAAGCTAGCGCGCTAGTTTTTTCTTTTGCTATCACTAGAAATTTTAAAGACAAGAATATTTTTACGTGCTTAATGGAGGTAGTCACCTACGCTCACATGCGCTGCAGTGGCCGAATGGTTCAAGGCGCCAGTGCTTAAAACTAAGACCTGGTTCAATAATCTGGTTGGTCATCGCTTTTATCAAACCAAGATTATATTGAATCTAGCATATTTTTTTTTCAATTACGACAAAATCGTTTATAATATTTTTTGTTTCACGCTAGATATGATCAGAGGGTATCAGGTTTCATTCTCTGTGAAGACGTCTCAAAAATCAGCTTTTAAAGACCTCAAGCTAGCGCGCTAGTTTCTTTTGCTATCACTAGAAATTTTAACGACAATAATATTTTGACGTAGTTTGGAGGTAGTCACCTACGCTCGTGTGCTGCCATGACCGAATGGTTAAAGGTGCCATTGCTTGAAACCTAAGTCCTGGGTTCAATACTCTGGTTGGTCATCGCTTTCATCAAACCAAGATTATGTTGAATCTTGTGTATTAATTTTTTTCGAATACGACAAAATCGCTTTCAATATTTTTTGTTTGTCACTAAGTATGATCAGAAGGTATCAGATTTCATTCTCTGTGAAGACGTCCCAAAAAGCACTTTCTTAACACCATAAGCAAGCACGCTACTTTTTTTGGTTGTCCTTAGAAATTTTTTAAACAAAACTATTCTGACATGATTTGGGGGGACCAACCTTCCAAAACCCCCTAATGGACCTAAACAAGTATCAGTGTTTTTGACGGCTAAAGCTAGAGTGCTACACCTTTGATATCAAGGGACAATAAAGAGTTGAATACCCTGACATAATTTGGGGGTACCATCCTCTCGGGGACCCCCCCCAACCGGCCACCCCAAATATCACTTTTTTGAACAACTTAACATAGGGTGCCAGTGTTTTTTGATATCAATGGATATTTAGGAGAAAAAATTTTGACGTGGTTTGGGGGTACCACCTCCCCTTGGGGACCAAAATGGTCCCCCCAAAAATCTATTTTTTTAACGACTTAAACTAAGGCGCCAGTGTTTTTTGATATCAGTAGATATTTAAGAGACAAATATTTTTACGTGGTTTGGGGGTACCACCCCCCTCGAGAACCAAAAGAACCCCCCAAAAATCAATTTTTTAACGACTTAATTTAAGGTGCCAGTGTTTTTTGATATCAGTAGATATGTAGGAGAAGAATATTTTGACATGGTTTGGGGGTACCACACCCCTCAGGGACCGAAATGGACCCCCCAAAAATTAATTTTTTGAACGGCTTAATTTAAGGTGCCAGTGTTTTTTGATATCAGTAGATATTTAAGAGAAAAATTCTTTGATGTGGTTTGGGGGTACCACCTCCCTTTGGGGACCCCCCAAAAATCAATTTTTTAATTGGCTCAAGCTAGGGCACTAGTTTTTTGGATATCAGCACATATCTAAGACATGAATATATTGACATAGTTCGGGGGTATTACCACCCCAAGCACCCCCCAAAAATTAATTTTTTGATTGGCTCCAACTAAGGTGCCAGTTTTTTTTGATATCAATACATGCTTAACAGACAAACATTTTGACATAGTTTGGGGGTGCCAACCCCCCCTCGGGAACCCCCCAAATAGACCCCCCAAAACCCAATTTTTTGAACGACCTAATTTACGGTGTCAGTGTATTTTCATATCGGTAGATATTTAAAGGCAAATATTTTGACTGAGTTTTGGGTTACCTCCTCGCTGAGGCCCCCTTCCAAATGGACCCTCCAATAACCAATCTTTTGAATCGCTCAAGCTAGGGTGCCAGTGTTTTTTGCTGACAGTAGATATTTAAGATACAAATGTTTTGACATGGTTTGGGTGTATCGCCCCCCTTGGGGATCCCCCCCAAAAAACAATCTTTTGAATGACCTAATTTATGGTGCCAGTGTTTTTTGATGTCAGCAGTAGATGTTTTGGAGATGAACATTTTGACATAGTTTGGTGATGGTCTAGTGGTTAAGCATACACATGTGTTGCAGTGGTCTACTGCTTAAGGGCGCCAGCAAAGGAAACCATTGTGATTGAATAAACTTGGGTTCAATCATCTAGTTGGCCATCGGTTTTTTAATTCCAAAATCATATTGAATCCAGCACATTTTTTGATTAAAAGAAAATCGTTTTTAAATTGTTTATTTTGACATTAGATATGACCAAAGGGTATCCGGTTTTATTTTCTATAACCCCCCAAATTCAATTTTTTTAACAGCTTAAGTTAGGGTGCTAGTTTTTTTGATATCAGTAGATAATTAACTGATGAATACTTGGACATAGGTTGGGGGTACCCTCCCCTCTAACACTCCCAAACGTCATTGTGTTGAACGGTTTAAGCTAAAACTCCAGTTTTTTGGACTTAATATGGAGGTGCCAGACCCCCGGAAATCCCCACGTGAACCCCACAAAAATCAGTTTGTTGAACTTAAGCTAAGGCCCCAGTATTTTTTACATCAAAAGATATTAAAGAGACAAAATGTTTGACATTGCTTTGAGTACTCCCCTCCGGAACTTTTCCAAATGGACCACACAAAATCAATTATTTTGAACGGCTTGAGCTAGGGTGCTAATTTTTTTGGACATCAGTAGATATTTAAAAGACAATTTTTTACATGGTTTGTGGGTACCACCCCCCGAATAAACCTCTACAAAAATCACTTTTTAAAAGCTAAATTTAACAATTGATTTTAGTCAGTTGAGTTCATATCCTGAACTGGCATAATAATTAGAGGCGCCTGGGTTTGAAATTGTCATGAATGAACTGAGCTGGGTTTAAATACTTAGTCGCACATCGGATTTACCCAAACCACAAATGATTTAAAATCAAGATTTATTTTTTTCATAAATGAACATCTAGTTTGTAATATGATATTAGGGTAAAACAAACTTATAAGCAATTTTAAACCACGTGATGACAAGCTTGATAATATATAAGCACGATAATAACTACAGCAAACGTGGCGAAAACAATTAGAGAAAGCAAATCATCATTATTATTATGACAGTCCTGAAACATCTTTGTCCTAAAAAAAGTCTGAAACTTTTTTTAGGACGCTGTCAAAACCATTCGAAATCTGGTTTGTTTTGTAAAAATTATCAATCTGAAGTGATATAAAGTTTGAAGATAAATAACCAATCATCCTAAACCAACCAACAAACAAAATTAAATGCAAATCCTTAATAAATTTGTCCTAAAATATCTCTGTCCTAAAAAAAGTTTGAGACTTTTTTAGGATGCTGTACTTTTTTAAGGACAAAGATGTTTTAAGACAAATTTATAAAGAGTTTGTATTTAATTTTGTTTGTTGCCAGGTTTAGGATGATTCATCATTTATATTCAAACTTTGCATCAGTTTAGATTGATGATTTTTACAATATAAACTAGATTTGGAATGATTTTGATAGCATCTTGATGTGATGTTTTAGAACAAATTTATTAAGGATTTGCGTTTAATTTATTTGTTGGCAGGTTTAGGATGATTGGTCATTTATGTTTAAACTTTGCATCAGTTAAGCTTGATAATTTTTATGAAAGAAACCAGATTTGGAATGATTTTGATAATGTTCTAAAAAAAAGTTTGAAAATTTTTTTAGGATGAAGGTGTTTCAGGACATACCAGAACTGCAATTATTAGAGCATAAATTCGCATCCAAATTTTTATTAAAAAGCAAATTTTGATTGATTTTAATGGAGTTGCCAATTAAATATTAATTAAATAAGCTAGATTTCAGTTGACTTTTGATAGCATCCTAAAAAAGCATTGGTTTGTTAGGACGTTTTGGGACATGCGTTCTAAGCGCCCTAGAAAAAGTATTACCCCTCATTCTATACCTACTTATTTTACAGTGGTGAATATTACATCTATTGTTTAAGGAGTTAAATTAGTTTGTTTATTACTTTTTTTTTAATGTTTTAAAATTGGCCTATTAATGTAATATGTTTTTCTAATTTGTGTAAATTTTGCTGATTTATTTAATGTGGTGTAGTTGTACCACAGTACTAGGCTAATATTTGTGCCAGTTGTTGATATAAAATACCGTATCAGCTGATTCTCTCAAACAGTTTGTCAGTTTATAACATTAGTCTAACTCAATCTATTTTATTTTTTTATAAATGCGGTATGGGTACATTTTTGGTTTAAAATTACTTTGTATAACATTAACTAACTGTGATGTTGCTTGGTGGTGGATAATTTAATTTTCGCTATGAAGATTTGTCACTGACCAATGTATTGTGAATGCTACTAAAGGTGAATTTACACAGTATCCATGTTTCGTCCGTTTTTTTACGTTTTTGCTTCTTGAAAAAGTATGTGCTTTTTCATCCACATTTTTATACGTCCATGTCCACACTAACCACACAGTCACATACTGGACAAAAGTTTTTCAAACAAATTTTTTTGTAAAGGGGTACAGCTCTATTTTGAAATATCGCTCTTATTGTTTATACACAAAATTTTTGAATAAAATTTTCATCTACATACAACAG
The DNA here is from genome assembly GCA_963965965.1 of Trididemnum nubilum. Taxonomy (NCBI): domain Eukaryota; kingdom Metazoa; phylum Chordata; class Ascidiacea; order Aplousobranchia; family Didemnidae; genus Trididemnum; species Trididemnum nubilum. The sequence continues at coordinate 37,590,296 of OZ014485.1, read as the reverse complement.
TCTACTTAGTGCAGATGTGGACTTATGAAAATGTGGATGAAAATGCGCATACCTTTTCAAGAAGAAGCAAAAACGGATGCAAAACGGATATCTGTGTAAATTCACCTTAAATGAAACTTCTGTATCCTCCATACTGAACTGATTTGGGTCACATTGTTGATAGAATATATTTGGTATGATGATATACATTTGGTATGATGGATGATTTTTCTGTTTTAAATTTTACCATGGCATGATTGCGTTGGACCAGTATCGGTACATTATTATCATTGCAGTTCCACTAATCTAGAGTGCTCTGCAGTCTGTGCTGTAGCTAGGGATGGCAATTTCAGAATACTGAATCCTAAGAACCAGTTCCATTTTTAGGATTTAGTTTGATCATAGAACAAAACTGCACATGCTAAATCTTTGCCATCTTTTTTTAAGCTTGCGAAACGCAAATCTACATGTGTGTGCGACGCCATCTTCTTCACTGCAACAAGGCATTATTGGATACTTTGTAAAGCTTCTGTTTCCATGTACACACTACTAACGACTGATAGATTGTATGCTACAGTAATTTGAGTGCAAATAGCTGTTTGATTGGAAAGGCTTGAAGCATTGCAAGGTATTCAATGATGACTTGAATCATTTGGTTTAGGCTATGGCCTATGGTGCTTTATTCGTTAACCTGGCTAGAAATACATTAAACTGTTAAATTGACACAAACTGTGGTTTTACTGAGTTGAGGGCTAATTTAATACCAAAATAATTTGGGGTGTTATTCTGAAATTTAGGGTTCGGAATTCTGGATTTGAAAAAAAAGATTCGGAATTATTTTAGAATACCTAATTATTCTGAAATAGCCATCCCTAGCTGTAGCCTAGGACGTTGTTGATATCAACATCAATTTCCGTTTTAAATTGAAAACAATTTTATTTTGTTATGTCTCAGATTGCCTAAATGGAAATATGCTGTAGGCTAGTAAAGCAATTGCCTAGCCTAAGATAAATCTCTCAAAAATGGCTTCCTTTAGTTTTAGCTTACAGTAGTAACTACCCTGACTTATTGTAGACCTAGGCTACTTGGCAAAAAATTCTCAAAACATCAGGTCTTTTTTATTATCCTCTTGATAGATTTCTAGGGTAATGCGCGATAAGTCTGATCTAATCTGCTATTCAGTGGGTGTATCAGCTTATTGCTAATGCTGGTGCTAAACTGGTTGTTGTAAACACCACACAAGAGCATTGAATTGGCCCGGCATAGTCGAGGTGTAATCAAGACTGTAGGGTTTGCTGTCTTGGCTCTGGCACAACAGAGGTGGTGAATGGATTAGGGTTTTACTTTCTCATGTCTGACTGTGCTTATTTGAAGCAACCTAGCATCAATTACTACTGGTATGCCTGTAGGCAGAGAATTAGGCTAAGCTACCCTTGCTAAAAAAGCAGTAAATAGTGGACAATACTAAATGGCGGAAATAGGATATATGTAATGTCACAAAAGAAGTTTGTGCCTAAGAATGTGCACTGATAAACGCCGAGATACGACATAAAAATCTACCATGGAGAATATCATACCAGATGATTTCACACTGATCAAGTTTAACATTAAATGTAGCACCCAAAATAGATTTTGAGACTTTGTACCGCAGCTTGTTAATATCTGCAAGATTATGTTGATTTATCCAAACCATGCCACCATAAAAAAGACAGGGCAAGAAGAGCACTTTTATCAACCGAATCATTTGGTTACTCTCTAACTGAAACTCCAATACTTGTTACTGTGCCTGAGAATTGTTACCCATCTATGAAGGAGGCGGTTATGCACAACTTTGCAGTGATGCTTAAATGTAAGATCACTGTCAATGTGGAGGCCCTATACACAAGCTATTTTCACTTTTTTAATGCTCCATTGGCCAAGCTGAAAAGTCACTGGTATCAACCCTTGGTCTTTTTCTGCATTTGAAAATACTCTATATTCGGTTTTGTTGGTGTTGCAACTTTCAATCATTTTCCACTTGCTGCACGAATTATCTAAATTCGAGTAAACTGTTAGCACCTGCTTGATGCATCCTCACTTAATATCAAAACCGTAGCATTATCAGCAAATTAAGAGTGTGAATTGATGGTCCTTCTTTTTGATTATATAAATTTTTGAAATCCATCAGATCGTAATATAAAATTTGAACAGCATGGAAGAAAGCGCAGATCCCTGAGGGAGACCAAAGTCACTCACATGTCTACATGGACCTGTATGAGAGTCTACTTTTAAATTGTCCTTGATTTAAGGAAACTTATAATTAGCTTGAGAAAATTGCCTTGAATACCTTTATTAAACATCTTTTCCACTAGGCACTTCATCCAAACAGAATCAAATGTTTTTTCAAAACTTATAAATAGACCAATTACTCTCTTTTTATTCTGTTTACCACACTTAATTGACCAACCAAGAAGATTCAAGTAGCGTGCGGTATTCTTATTCTTTGTAAAACCCTCGTGATCCAAATCGCACCATCCAGTTGATTTTAAGAGGACTTCTATTCTTCTACTTAATATTTTCTCCATTAATTTGCCAAAATAGGATGAGATTGTAACAGGTCGATAAGCACCTGGTTTAACATAAGAGGGTTTGCCAGTTTTTCTTATAAAAATAACATGAGAGTCATTCCATTTCCAAATACCTTGCTCCAGTCAAACATTGAATAGAAAAATAAAACAATAGGAAATAGGAAAGGTAGAAAAAGGCAAAAATCGTGCTAAAAGGCGGAAAGTAGGAAAAGCCTAACCTTTCTTACTTTCCTGACTTTTAGCATGATTTCTGCCTTTATCCACTTTTCCTATTTCTGCCTTTAAATTTGTTTGTAAATACAAGGGAATCATTCACAGATGCATGCTTATTAGATTCGGTACAGTGTTATTAAAAGATATAGGCTAGTGCTTTCATTTAATTCTGCATTTGTGATTAAAAATAGATAATAATGAACTGCATTTATTTGCCAAATGTTCCAACAACAAATTAAAAAACAACATCTATACTGACAAAAAAAAGTCGGCTGAGGCTGGTGTGACGTAAGGATAGCTGTAAGAAAATCGCTATCTTAGCCCTAATTCCAATTCTAAACATAACTCCAACGTTAATCCTAACCCAAACTCAAAATCTAACCCAAACCCTAACAATAATTTTTTAAATAAATATAGTAAATGAGCAAATGAGTGCTCACATAACGTCACATTAGCCACTTCCAAAAAATTAAGGGTAGAAGACATTGAATGGCAGATAAAATTGATTCACATCATCATCAGTTCAATTCAATGCCACGTATTGTGAGGCACTGTTACTTTTGATAGGTTTGTTTTCTATCTCAGGATTTGCTATTCAAGATAACATTTCAGATTTCACTCTTTAAAGAACACTTTCAGCTTTTGGGTCTTGTTTATTGTTTACACTATTTTAAAATTTATTTGTGCTTTTCTGTTTTAGTCTTAATGTCTATTTGTTGTTAATGTCATATTGTAACCTGTTAACTAGCATGGTTTAAGTACCGCTAACTGAACATTTCAATCAAACTAAGATAAGCAGTAAGCACACCTGATACTAGATCTGCTGTGCCAATTTAAAGTCTGAAGTGTTTGATAGGGGCCTATTGTTTTACTTCATGCTTGTTTTAGTCGTCGTAATAAAACTCTTGAATTAAGGTGTTGATAATAATAGACAGAATTTATCCAGGTGTCTGGTTCAGGATTTTATACTCGTTTCTGAAAATTTCTGGTTTAGTGATATACTGTAGGTTATCTTACTAAAATCAGTTAGGTATTGCTTTCAATTAGGTGTTTAGAATGTACTAATTAATGCTTGAGGCAAACTTCAAAGTCCAATATGATAAATCATTGCAATCCTGTTGCATCTTCAACTCCAGTCAATAAATTTTCTAAGGCTAGACCAACACCAGTATTTTCAACTGAAAACAAAAACTTGTTTCAATTCAAGCAAGACAAACTATGGAATGAAAAAGTAACTCGTCCTAGATCTCCAATTAAAAGTGCTCCTCCTATTAGCAGAGTCTTTCCTCATCGTAATCGATTTGTAGAAAAGCCGCATGCTGTTTCATTTCGAGCAGCTGATGAGCAAGCAATTGAATCATCTCTGTGCAGTCGATTTTATGATTCAAAATCATCGGAATTGTATTTCGAACAATGCTTTATTATTGAAAAGAAATTGGGTGAAGGATCATTTGGTGAAGTAATGCAGGTTAAAAGTCGAGACAACAATGAAAAATACGCTGTGAAACGATCAAGAGAAAAGTTCAAAGGCGAATCAGATCGAAAAAGAAAACTTGATGAAGTTCGCAAACATGAAATGTTACCTAGTCATCCTAATTGTGTAAAATTTATCAAAGCTTGGGAAGAAAAACAAAGACTTTACATTCAGACAGAACTTTGTTCGATTAGTCTGCAAGACTACTTTGAACAACAAGAAAACATTCCAATTTGTTTTATATGGAAATATTTGATTGATCTTTTACAAGGCTTGCATCATTTACATTCACATGGCTTTGCTCATTTTGACGTTAAACCAGCAAACATTTTTTTAAGTGAAGATGGCACGTGCAAAATTGGGGATTTTGGTTTGGTTGTGGATTGCTCAAATGATGACATAAACAATGCAAGAGAAGGTGACAATAAGTACATGGCTGCAGAGTTACTAGGAGGGACTTTTTCTGCTAAAGCTGACGTATTTAGTCTTGGGATCACTATATTGGAATTGGCTTCTGGATTAGATTTGCCCTCTGGTGGCCCTTCTTGGCAAGTTCTACGTTCTGGGTTTATTCCAAATGAATGCACGCGCATGATTCCGTTTTCACTGTTGACAATAATTCAGTGGATGATGGCACCTGATTATAACGAACGTCCAAGTGTACAGGAGGTTCTTAAGCATCCCACCGTAAAGTTCTATCATCAGCGTTTAAAAGTAAACCTGTTTATTGACAGTTATTTTAGGAAAATTGTTCGTGCTGTTTATTTTGCCATGACCAGTGTTTTCAATGTTGTCGCCTTACCTCTGGCAGCAATTAAATGGGCTTCAAGCAAAGTTGATGTTGAAGATTGTTCTTCACAACATGTTGTTAACTTTTGGGAAGATGCAAGTGTTTCAAATGAGCATTTGCCACAAGAAGGATTGTTAAATGATATGTCCAGTTCTTTCAAGAGCCCAGAAAATGATGCAGTTTTTAGTTCATTGCCTGTTACACCAAATTACCCACACTATTCATTTTCACCTAGAAATTCCTCCCCAGTAACTTATCAGTCTGCAATGGAATACAGAAAATCTGCTGATTTCAGCCCTCTCTCTCATAACAGACCCTTTGTTTCAATAAAAAATTATGACAAACCTTCTAAGCTAGCTAATGGCTTTGACTATTTTCTTTCTGATGATAATGACTTAGATGACAGTGGTGATGATGACATCACAAACCGGTTGTTTTCATCACAACCTCGAAATTTGCTCAATATGCTTAATGAGGTTTCTGACTCTGAAAGTTCTGATAAAGAAGATTCTAAGTGATGTAGCAAAGCAATAAAATGGCTGTAATAGTGCTTTTGCTGATTATACTTCAACAAGGTGGATTGTGGATCTCAGCAGAAAATGATAACTATCATAAGTAATACTGTCAAACTTGTTGTATTATGGGCTTAGATTAAGTGTAAAACGCTATTGCATTTTTTGTTATATTATCTGAGCCATGTTTTGAGGTACTTGGAGTGACAGTGACCAACTGACCAATGACCATTGTCCAGGCCTACTCCATATCATAAACAAATATGTGTGATTTTAAGCTAAGGCCTTGCACTTATTTTAACTCATTGCTTGTATATTATTGACTTTGGTTGTTGTTTTCAACCTGTGTTCCCTCTAGCATTTTGGCTTACTGGCAGGTGCCCAAATTTTTTCAATACAGTTGTGCCCAAAGCTGTAAAAATATGTTCATATGCCTTAAATTTCATACCAATGCAGTATTCATGTACCTGTATTCTAAAAATCATAGGTGGGCAAGTTAATGCAAAACGTTAGCTTCGTTAACCACTAGTCCGTTAACAAACTTCACACCTCTGTTAACGTTAATCCGTTATTTTCAGCTTTAATTAACAAAAGTTAATAAAGTCCGTTAATCCGTTAACATTTTGCGTGTAATTTACATTTCTTTGTATTCACTTGCTTCTAGAACACGTATTGACGCTGTTGAGCTGATTGTAAGGAAATATTTATTGCTATGGAGGTCTTTTTGTGTTTTGAAAGATACATTTTACAGTCTAATCTAATTTCAAGATAAAAACAAGTTCAAATGTACAACGAAGCTGCAAGATATTAACGATAATAACCTTAACGGAAGTTAACAGAACTTAACGGAAGTTACTTTAGTCCGTTAACAGCACTTAACGGAAGTTAATTTAGTCCGTTAACGTGAAAAAACTTTTTAACGGATTAACGAGTTAATGAAAAAGTTAGCTTCATTATTAACGGATTAACGATTAACGGACTTGTGCCCACCTATGCTAAAAATCATATTTCCACAAATTTGTCAATTTTTCTAAAGTTATATTAATGATATTGCCAAAATTATTTGCCCTTGAACCAACAAACCATTGATTCACTGACAAAATTTGGTGTAACCAAAGTTGTTTTGTATTTTTTTTTTACTTTTTAAGATTTGAACACTGCCAATCAAATTGATTTTTTACTACCTTAATTGTTTTTTTTTTATCAAGTTGTGCTGAAAAAGAGGTGCTGCTGCTGTTTATCTGTTCTAGAGCATATTGAATGGTTTTGAAATTAAGCTTTAAAGTACAAACACACCGTCTTTCAATCATTACTTTTTTTAAGTTAAATTTTTAGCTATGGATACTTGCATTAGTTGAAAAGGCAATGCTGTTATCCAGTGTGAATCATAAGAATTTTTTAGTTGGTCTGCAGCTAGGCTTGCTTTTCACTCATAATGCAGTTCAATGTATTAGAAATGTACAAATTAGGAATCATTTTGTATTTACAAATAGCATTGCAGGATTGGTTAGAAATTATGAGTAAAATTGTTGAATTTTGAGTCATTTGTGCTTGAAATTCCCAAATATGTTTGGTCATTCACCAAAAGCTGTCACTTCTGTTAACAACTGTCAACAATATTTTTCTGAAATTGGACTAAAATGACAAATCTCTGCTCATTGCAAAGCTGTTCAATATCTTGTAATGTTACGATTGCAATTTAAGTACGATGTCATATTGAACTGCATGGTAATAGCCAAATTTGTATGCCAGATTTCCTCTATGCAATCATGACCAAATTCATCAAAAGTATATTCTGTACCATGTTTCCATGTCCTGTGCCAGGTTTAAGTTTTATGACGTCAAAAGGATTAATTAAAAAAAGATAAAGAAACGAAACTTTTTTTCCTATTTATGTCGTAAAATGTAGGCCTAAGTGGGACATTAAAAGGTAGTTTATAATCTCATACATATTTTTATGTTAGATGAGACGATTGAGTATAGCTGAGCTTTCCATATTTTTGAACCATTAGGTGCACTAAGTGAAATATATAGAACTTATAAAAGCTTTAATTAAAATTTTGAAAAGAGATTATAATCTGATTTATTCCTTAGATGCACCTAAGTAATGGGTACAAAATACAAGATTGATTTTTAGAAATAGTATTTCAAGACCGCTTTATAGTCCAAAAAATAGATAAATGTCTATAGCTTACTTGTAATTTTGTTTTGGTTATTTTGCTGCTTTGTTTTTTTTTTTTTGTATGCTATTATTCAGTACCTATATAACTATACTTAGTAGTACAGGTTATGAGCTGAGCTTAACAAAACATGGTTGGTTAAGTTTAAATATTTTCAATTTAACTGCTTACCGTAAGGGTTGTTTCAATTTTGCTTAAGATTATAGCAGAAAAAATAGCAAACAAGGCAGTAGTTAAAACAGTGCAAATAAAATTTTTTATTTTTTGAACCATAAAGGTCGCTTAAAATCTTTAAATATTCTTGAAAGTTAAATAAAAATGTGCTTTAAAATTCGGTGCGTTTTGTGTATAGATGACCTAGCGAACTAATTTTGTCTGGCAAGCAGTGCTTTTTCTTGGTATGTATGGCTTTATTATGAGTTTGTTTCAGTTAATTTGTATCCCAGTGTGCCATTTAACTTAAACAAAAAAAAAAAAATTTTAAAGTCATTTATTGATACTGCATCAAATGGATTGAAAAAATTGCACCAAATTTTTTGGATCACAATGCGTGCTTAAAATAATCAAAATTTTGAAGAAAATGAAGGTACTTTTTATACTCAGAAGCACCATATATATGGATCAGGTTATACACTCTCTCTCGTCATGATTTACTTTAGAGCTGCATTACAGTTTTCAGAGCTTTGTAAGTTGCATTTCATTGAGTAAGCCTCATATTCTGTTGCGTCTTATATAAGGAAATAAGAGTAATAAAAGTCATTTATTGGTTCTGCTTCTTATAGTCTGAAAAATATGGTAACTTGAAAATGAAGAGACAATAAGTAGGCTATAATACATTTAACTTGAGCTCTAGTTTACTCCAAGCTCTGAGCCTGATAGGTTGTGTTCAGTTGTACTGATTACTGATAGCCTAGTGTATTTGCTGCTAAGAATTTCAATCAAATGTCTGAATATGTTATTCTTTTTTCAGTTCTTTTAATGATTTTTGTGGGTATTTTAGTTTTTGCTAGTGAGATTTTTTTGACTTGCATGTAAAATTTTTTCAAAATGTTTTTGGCGTTTTAAGTAAAGTACCGATTGCTACATTTTTTTGTTCATTCACCACAAATTAATTGACAATTTTGAAATACATAAAAACGTGGAAGCTACAGCAGTATAATATTGCAGTCCATATTCTTTAACGAATTCAATTTTGCCTTGTGATTATTTGAAACAATAGATTGTAATGATTGTTAATACTGAAATGCCTGATGAATGCATGAATTTCGTATCTTCATTCTTTACTGTTATGATAAGGTGTTAAGTTTTGTTTTTTATGTGTTTAGATTTATTTTTCAATAGGATTGTGAAATATGTCTAGATTACTTGTAAGAACAATAAAAAATTGTTCAATTTCAAGGCAGCTTAATGCTTGTGTGAACGTTTGGAATGGAAGCAATATTATTCAAGAAAGATATTTTAGTCATACTTTAAATTCAAAGATCGGAACACCATGGCAAACAATGGAAAATTTGAAACAGCAAATTGTGAAAAGACTATCATTACGTGATCATCAAATTACTGATTTAAAAAAAATTCACACGTCTTTGCCAAATAATTCTGATGATGTTAATATAACATATATTGATCGTGAGGGGGAAAGTCATCTAATTAAAGGAAAAGTTGGTGACAATGTTATGTACTTGGCCCAAAGGTATGATTTAGATGTTGAAGGGGCCTGCGAAGCTTCATTAGCATGCTGTACTTGTCATGTTTATGTTGAAAAGTTTTTTGATAAATTAAGTGAACTCGAAGAAGAAGAGGAAGACATGTTAGATCTTGCTCCGTTTTTGCAAGAAAATTCACGCCTTTCATGCCAAATAATTTTAAATAAAGAAATTGATGGAATTGTTGTTCGACTTCCCTCTGCAACAAGGAACTTTTATGTAGATGGCCATAAGCCTAAACCCCATTGACCAGAGTTGTACCAAATCCTGCTATGTGGAGCAGTATTTCCTCTTTAAAAGTGAACATAATGCCAAGCCATTCCTCAGAAAGCTCAAAAAGAGAAAAAAATGGCACTTCACAAGGAACAGCTGACAAATGAGATCCTGAAATTAGGGTAATACTATTACCATATTTATTGGAATATAACACGCAAAATTTTGTACCAAAAATACCAACCCAAAGTTAGGATGTTCTTTATAAACAAGGTATTATAAACACCTTATAAACGAAAATTTTTATCAATTTTCAATCAAAAAATGAAGGGTGCGTAACTGCGTATTATACTCGAATAAATACAGTATGTTGCATTTGCTTGAACTTGATTCTTCGTGATCTGATTCAGAAATGTACTACTTCAAACTCATCATCTATCTTTCGACTTTGATACAGCATTGTTTGACCGTATTAGTGGGTAATACTGATGTTAATTACCGTTTGTGCCATTGTAATGCAACCCTGAAGTGATTACTGTCACTGAGATTCCACAGTGTGGAGTGATTTACTAACAAAAATCGATGTAATGGGTAATAAGAGTAATAGTGATTGGAGCTTAGTATTCTGCTAAAACTTTAGTATTTCTGTGAAACAATTTCAGTACCTGGCAATAGCATTGGAGGTACTGTTAATCATATTGTAAAGTGTTTTATCATCATGATCAGAATTTTGGTTTATCATGTAAAAGGCACCGTACCGGAATTAAATTTGCTGACATGGTTTGCTTATAATGAAAAATCTTGCTACGTTTGCATTAATTTGACTAGGGTTTTAGGTTTAGGCTGAGTGATTAGCGTTATCAATTAAATACTGTTGTAATGCTGTTTGGCACAGTGCCACACTGCTCAACTTAATTTTTCTGCTAAGAGTCTGTGCAATCGGTTACTAGGATTTTGGAACTGAAACTACTAAGATACTACTCTTACTCATATTCCTTACGTCCTGTTACTGTGTTTTCTAATTTTGCGAAATCACTAAGTTGTTCTTTTTTATTGTCAAGCCACTTAATTAGTTCAAGAATGTATTTAGTGTGGGCAAAAAACTTTTGATTGATTTTTAGCTTTTAACAGTATCGGTATACAAGTATAGAATGAATCTATTATACTTTTTTTGTTCTATTGATGTGGAGGGATTTTTTGCGATAAAATTGCAAGGTGATAAGTGACAAAAAAATTATAATGTTCTGATTGAAAAGTTTTTTGAGAAACAACACAAGTGTACTGTACAATGTGTACATGTGTGCGATTCAACCATTTAACATTATGGTTAAATCGTATTAAATATTAAAAGAATCATATTAAAATAATCACTGATGTTTAGCCCATCCAAGCAGAACTTTATGCAAACATTTTTGGATTGATGTTGAATTTGTTGAAAATTTAAGTTGTTTCTTTTTTCATAGTCTATTCCTCATTAAAAGGTGCATTTTATTGGTTAAATTTGTTTAAATTCCAATTGCATATTATCAAAATGAATGAGAAAGTGCCGGAAAGTGCGGAAGAACAAGAGAGGCTTTTGGATGAAGCTCTGCAGCAGGTCAAGACTTTGAGCTTCCATATGAAGCGAGAGCTTGATAAAAACAAATTGATGGATGGCTTGAAGCATGCTTCTGACATGCTCAAAGAATTACGAACCTCCGCCCTCACACCAAAAAATTACTACGAGTTATGTAAGTATTGGTTGAAAATTTTTGTTCACTGACTTGCCTTACCAAATACTATTAACAGTAGCGTAGCCAGGGGGGGGGGGGCTATAGCCCTCCCTATTGGCATGTCGACCAAAATGCAGAATGAGAAAAGCACTACGTTTTTAGCACTTTTGAGACCATCAAATGAGCTAGAGGGGACTAAATAGTGATTTAAATTTTTTGAAACATATATTTAGGGGGGGGCTAATTTGTTGAAAATAAAACTAACAAATAAATAAAAACTTAGAAAAATGGTCAAAAATACGCAATCAAATTTGATCGCAAGTGTAAAAATGCTAAGCATAGGTGTCATCAACAAATATACTATAAACTAAGGAATAGGGGGGGGGGGGGGGCTATTCAGTATTTTTAATTACCAATTTCTCTCAAATTTCTTTTCATTAGCCCCCCCTCAATTATTTTTCTCTATAAACTGCATACGAAATAGATTACTCCGTGTGAGCTTTATTGAACAATTTGATTTTATAATCTACCAACATCTAAATAAGAGAACTAAAATTTTACCATTAGCCACCTCCCACATAGCACATTTATGTGACCAGTTTAATCACGTTTGCACTGCCAATTTCTAAGCCACGTCTTAAAAGCATTATTTTTTAATCAAAATAGCCCTAAAATGAAGTTATTTTCGCAAAAAAATGCAAAATTTTCAAGCGCTGGGGGCTCTGCCCCCAGACCCTCGTGCCTCCGGCGGCTTGGGGCTCTGCCCCCAGACCCCCATTGCGAATTTCTGGCTATGCGCCTGACTATTAAATAGACCAATTCAAAAATTGTGCATTGCTACCAGGGTATCGATGCTTTAAAGATTCGGCAAAATGATTTCACACAAAGCATGAGTTAAATGTTTGTTGTCACTGTATTTTTTTGTTTCTAGATATGGGCGTCTGCGATGAGCTTCGACATTTGCAATTACATTTGAATGATGAATTTCAGAAAGGGAAAGTGGTTTTAGACTTATATGAATTAGTCCAATATGCTGGAAACATTATTCCTAGATTGTAAGCGGTTGCTATAGCGAATAACGATGTGAATGCAAACTATTTCTTCACGAAATCAATTGGTCATATTGGAGGATCTAGCTACGAAGTGAAAATTTGAATAAACACGCTGTCTGTTGTTTAAGCTAGTTTTGGTGTTAATTGCGAGCACTTTTTGCGAAATTGATTTAATGAGATTTCTATTGCGCTATATTTCCAACTTGGAATACCAACTAAAACTTTGTTCTTTTTTGTGTTGTTTCTAAAGGTGTTTTGTTATTAATTTGTACGGAAATCAGCATTGCTTGTTTCCAGGTATCTTTTAGTGACGGTTGGAGTGGTCTACATCAAAAATAGACCCGATTATTGTGCCTCAATTTTAAAGGATTTGGTGGAAATGTGCCGAGGAGTCCAACACCCACTGCGAGGGTTGTTTTTGCGGAATTATCTCTTGCAGTGTACAAAAAATGTTTTACCAGACACAGACGAAGGGGCTGGCGATAGGTTGGTATATTAGAGCCTGAAAGGTTGGGGCTATGGGACTAGGTTATTATGAGCAGGGTTCCCACGATCAGGAAAAAGTCGGCAATTTTATAAAGGCATTTCCCGACCGGGAAAAGTGTGTGCTAGTATAGAATAAGGATGGAAAACTGTTTGGCACTGCACCTTGTAGAAACTAACGCGATTGAAGCGGATGAGTATTAAATATCTCGTTTATCTTTCTAGTGCTTCTATTAAGCGCATAAAAATAGCAATAACACACCTGGCTGTGTTGTGTTAAAGCTTCAGGAACGGTGGTCCTGCCGATTTATTTCGTCACAATACGAGTTCAACAAAACTTTAATTTAGGAGTATCATTATGCTGTAGTTGAGTATTATTACATCTAAGGCAATTAAGCAAACGGAAGAATTCAAGTTCCGGTAGCCTACTAGCACTAAAGGAGGAATAGCGTGGCATTTGCAGACAGCAGGCAAAAGGTTAGCAGAAAACAGAAGAAGGCTATTTCAACAGCTGCTGCATCCGAATGAAGTTGAGAGATTATTAACCTACTACACGTTAATAATGCACTGATAGCCTACAGTAGGCTGTCTGCCTAGGCCATGTTTGGCTTTGAAGTTAAAGGTGAAAGATTTACTAGCCTACGAGTTAATAATGTGCTGATAGCCCAAAGCAGTATTAGCCTGCAATAGGCTCTCTGCTTAAGCCTATGGTTAGCTGTAAGAAAAAGCTCTCTTGTAGCAAAGCATACCGGTTCCAGTAGTTGAGCTACTGGGAATATATTCACTAGACTATAGGCTACCTGTACTGGTATCCTATTTCTTTGGCACAAACACTGCAAATAGCAGTGGGCTCTGCAAATCCCGGCAGTTAGTCTGGTATAGGCCTACTGTATGTATCTCGGTTTGTCAGTTGTTCACCCTACACGTTAAAGATTAGTCAGCTTACACTTAAGCCTGTAGTTTGGTTAAGTTATTCTATGTTCACCAGCCTACAAATAAAAAGGACCCATGGTTCAGATTTCACAAGCTTGAACGGTATAAGCCAGTGCAGTACCAGTTGCCTACTGCTTGGTTACTTTTAGCAACTGACAACGCAGTTAACCAGATTGCCTACAATGTGCAAGAAATTAGTGTTTCCCCAATGCACCAGTGCTTACCATTGCCAAATCAAGAATTCAAGTCCTTTAGTAGTGGATATAGCAGCCAGTAGCGTAGCCAGAGAGAGCGGGGGGGGGGAGCTGGCATGTTGACCAAAATGCATAAGAAAAATACCACGTTTTTAGCACTTCTGAGACCGTTTTATGCACTAGAATCGACTAAATAGTGATTTGAAACATCTTTTGAAACATATATTTGTGGGGTGGGGGCTAATTTGTCAAAATTAAAAATCACAATCAAATAAAAACTTTGAAAAATGGCCAAAACTGAGCAATCAAATTTAATCGCTAATGTAAAAATGCTAAACATAGGTGTCATCAACAAAGATACTATAAACTTAGGAATAGGGGGTGGGGGGGAGCTATTCAGTATTAGTTAATTACCAATCATTCCTCTCAAATTTCTTTTCATTAGCCCCCTCCCAAGTATTTTTCTTTGTAAACTGTAGACGAAATGGATTGCTCCATGTGAATTTTATTGAACAATACGATTTTATAATTTACCAGTATCTAGATTTTACCATTAGCCACCTCCCAAATAGCTCATATATGCAACCAGTTTAATCATGTTTGCACTGCCAATTTCTATGCCACGTTTTAAAAGCATTATTTTTTTATCAAAATAGTCCTAAAATTAAGTTATTTTTGGAAAAAAATGCAAAATTTTCGAGTGCTGGGGACTCCGCCCCAGTGTCTCCGGTGGCTTGGGGCTTCGCTTCCAGACCCCCATTAGCCACCGTTGGCTGGGGGTTCTGCCCCCAGACCCCCCAAACAGCCCCCTCATTACGAATTTTAGGCTACGCGCCTGATAGCAGCCGCTTAGATACGACCATTGAGCCTGTGGCCTAAACATCATGCCGAATTGCCTCCATCTTATATCAATCTGAACACCATGAACAATCACTTAGCAATTAAGAAATGTCCGTTACTATAGGCTATTTATTCGTCTTCATCCATGTAATAATTGAGTTCTTTTGAGTTAGTTTTTGGATTGTGTTAAAATAACTGCAGTTTTGTGTATTTCAGATGACTAGAGTTTAGTGTGTTTTGAGCAAATTTAGATATGGAAAAAGTAAGGAATTTTTTGTCGACAAATGCGTGGGAACCCTGTATGAGCGTTTTAAGTGATTTATGGTTTACAGCTTGGCTGAATTTCAAGATTGTGCTAACTTGAAAAGCAGCCGGGACGAATAGACATCAAGTTGTTTGCGTGAACGTCTCTGTGGCTAAACGTTTCTGATTGCAAACTTATAAAGTAGAAGTAGCTACTTACAAAAGAAGTAGCTAAAAATTAGCGGAAATGCAAATTTTCAAAACATTTGGCAATTTTAGTCTAGGAGTTTTGAGCCATCTTGCATTATTTGTAAATTAGAACGATTTTTTTTTTAATGGTAGTGAAGCAATTGTAATCGTACGATTATTATCAGTGAATGAACTTGCTGGTTGTACTGTGAGAGGTAACGGTAACACTTAAATTAATTTCATTACTGATTGTTTGAAACTTGCCAGTTGGGCGAGCGGTAACACGTTTGTCTCTGGAGCAGGAGGTCTGAGGTTCAAATCTTGGGCCGGTCAAATCAAAAACAGTATTGCCAACGGCTCGCTACCTCAGCAATGTTGCTTCAAAAGAAGCTGTGTTGCCTGGGCGCAATGACGTGGAAATGGGCCTTGCAAACTCGTTACACGGTTCAGTGTAATACAGATAGTACAAAGAAAGATTTGATTTGATTCACTAACTGTACAGTATTTTTAGAGAAGAAACTGAAAATTCAGCCACTGTCCACAATTCGATTCAATTTATTCTTCAAAACTTTGCGGAGATGAACAAGCTCTGGGTTCGAATGCAGCATCTGGTTAGTTTTTGTTGTTAAATCTAAATGGTTTGTACAAAGAATCTATTTTGTAAATCAATAAGTATCTAGTTTGATTGAAGTTGTTCTTTTAAGTTTGATTGTAGATGAACTTGACGTTGAATCTTTTGCTAATTTCAATTTGTGGCTTCTGTGAAGTGAATTTCTTGAGATCATTTTTAGACACTTTTCAGAGCATGTAAATGAACATTAAAACGTCTTGATTAAACTTTCCCTTCAACCTCACAGTGTATGAAAGGCTCCCAGAGTTAACATGTACGACAGTATTTTTGAATCAGTTATAGAAAATAAAGACTACTATCTGTTGCTTTAATGCTACGAGTGATTTTGAGGAGTTGGTACTTTATGCTATGCGTTGCGTTTTCCCTTACAGGGTCACAGCAGGGATAGAGAGAAGCGGGAGAAGGAGCGACAGGAACTCAGAATTCTGGTCGGTACCAACTTGGTTCGACTTAGTCAACTGGAGACTGTGGATGAACTCAAATATAAAAAGGTAGAGTTGATTATCGCCTTGCAGTGAATCCAGGTCGTTGGATCGATTCGTGATCACACGATTCTGATCTCTGACTTCGATTTTTGTTTTGAAATTTTTCGAATTTACTAAAATTTCAACATTTTTGTTTTGAAATTTTTCGAATTTAGTAAAATTTCAACTACTCTTTGATCTTTACTGAAGCTTAAAACATTTTTTTTAACATTCTGGACTGAAAGTATAGGTTTCACGCTAAGTTTGATCAGAAAAATTAGAGCCATTTGTACAAAACTTACTTGCATTAAAAATGGTTCACTTTATTCTTAAATCATTCGTAATCTTGTTTAAATTGAACACCATTTAAATAAAATTACTTAAAATGATTTTTGAATAAGCCGAAACATTTCTAATTCGACTATGTTTGATATATTTTTGCCTTTCATCGTACCATGTTCTCATAGCCGCGCGGTTTCAACCAACCAACACCGACACTTTTTGCCTTCAGAAAGGTAGCTGTGGGTAGAGTATTCAAATAATTATAGTATACATTTTTTTTTCATTTGGGTGCCATTTCTCATTGTTTTTTTTCCAGGTTGTTCTCCCGGGAGTGTTGGAACAAGTTGTGAATTGCAATGACCCAATCGCCCAAGAATATCTCATGGAGTGTATTATACAGGTATTTTTGTTTGTCTGATTCCACTTTTGTGTACCGGTCAGTTGGTCGAGATAGCACACTCTCCTCTGTAACGATTGGTTTGGGTTCGATTCTCAAACCGGTCGAATTAGACACAGTGTCTCCAACGTTTTGCTACCGCAGTGGTACCTCTTCGAATAAAGCAGCTCTGTAGCCCTGGCGCAATGATTCGGAGATATGGGTCTCTTCAGCTAATTGCAAACTCACAATTTGGTGTAATAAAGTGAGTATAATAAAGATTGATTTGCTATTTTTATTTTTTGTGCTCGTCTGATTGCGTGCATTTCACAATAACAATGAAAAGTTGCCGAAAATAGCGTACTATTGGGTGATCTGTGACAGTGAGCGTTTCTGTTTTTAGGTTTTCCCTGACGAATACCATCTTCAAACTCTGCAGAGTTTCCTGCGGGCTTGCGCGCAGTTAGATGCAAGAGTAAACATCAAAAATACAATCGTAGCCTTGATTGACAGGTAAGCAGAATGACGTCATTTTCAACTAGTGTGAGTGTCATCGACTCGTTAGGTCCTTCAGAATCTTGCCCAGAAAGTGGTGAGGTTGAAATTTCTCTAACGTTTGGCATGGAAGCGCAACTTGCTAACAAGACTCATTAGCATAGGATACCGTTGTACTAATAGATCCTCCTTATTTATGGATGAGAACAAGATGTAACGAAACGTCTCGGTATGAATCCTCATTGCTCTGGAGAACCCTTGGTAGGGAGTTATATTTTTGGGCGACTTTCAAGTTTCCACTTGCCAGGTAATTTTTAGGGTGAAAATCCCCCAACTTTACATCTTTTAAAATATTAAAAAATTTTTCGATGTTTTGAAGTCTTTCTCTTCCATTGAAATTTCAGGGGGCCTCGCGCGCCCCAAAACCTCATAAAATTGTCGTATCTTGAGAACCACAAATGGTAGAGGAAAAATTTTGCTTTAAAATTTGCAGAAACCCTTTATTCATATGTAACTTTAAAGGAAGCATATAGCCTATCTGCAACAGAAAATAAGCTATCTGCTGAAAATAACTTTTTTTGGTTTTTGGACTGCCACGCAATGCTTATTAAGGCTCGAATCGGAGTTTATTGGACAAAAACACGAGGTGTTGTTGAAAGCAATCATGTATAAATTGCTTGAGAGTTTCAGCAAGTGATATGTACTAAAATATTTGTCATGACGTATCTGCAACCAGACCCTATCCTGTACGACAAATTCTAATTTGAAGTGCAAAGACAAATACCAAAGCACAACGGCTGCACAACAGAATACTTGAAAATACATATCTTTTTATTTCGTTTTTCAACTCAGCAATGCTGGTTGTATCGTTGCCAAGCTTTTTCCTCTTTTCAAACGCTTTAAATTTTACCATTCTACCTATGAAGTAGTGTTCTCAAGAACAGTGTTATGGTAATCGATAGACTTCCAAAATTGAGGATCACATCGCGTCACACAAGGGAAAGCTTGCTTTCCGCCAAAAAGATCAGAGAAGTCTGCGATCCCCAAACATGGTGTTTAACGTTGTTATAATTGTCTCTATTAATACAAAGGCTGATACTGGAAACGCCGACGGTGTTGCTGAGTGCACACGTACAACAACACTAATCGAGTTCAACAACTTTAATGCTTGTACGAAGAAACATTTTTGACGGCTTTACGTACGGTACCTACCCAACTTTGGCATTGCTGATCAAAAGACAACATGCGGTCCCATAGAAAGATTACATTTGCTGTAATGCTGGGTCATCCCGGGCGTAAAGCTTTAATTGGACCCACAAAAACAGGAACAAAAGCTCTTGCTATGAAATTATCAGTTGTTCCCAGTTGACGTAGTATCATTTTATCGTCACAGTGTATGGAAGGTCCATGGCAACTGATCGCAGCAAACTGACCACTAACTAGCCCCAATGTTGCGGTCAGTGTGTGTGCAGTCAAGCTGACTTGTTTCGATACTTGATGGCCGCGATTCCGGTCTAGTTTGACGATGGGAAGGTACAATGATGGGAAAGAATTATTGATACTTTCGTAACAAGCGCTTTTGTTCCTGTTTCTGTGGGTCCAATTAAAGCTTTACGCCCGGGATGACCCAGCATTACAGCAAATGTAATCTTTCTATGGGACCGCATGTTGTCTTTTGATCAGCAATGCCAAAGTTGGGTAGGTACCGTACGTAAAGCCGTCAAAAATGTTTCTTCGTACAAGCATTAAAGTTGTTGAACTCGATTAGTGTTGTTGTACGTGTGCACTCAGCAACACCGTCGGCGCTTCCAGTATCAGCCTTTGTATTAATAGAGACAATTCTAATAACGTTAAACACCGAAGATACCATGTTTGGGGATCGCAGACTTCTCCGATCTTTTCGGCGAAAAGCAAGCTTTCCCTTGTGTGACGCGATGTGATCCTCAATTTTGAAAGTCTATCGATTACCAAAACACTGTCATTGTGAGCACTACTTCATAGGTAGAATGGTAAAATTTCGGATAAGAGATGTAGATGTATAAAAAGAATGGTAAAAGTGGTAGAAAAGGGAAAAAAAACTTGGCAATGATACGACCAGCATTGCTGAGTTGAAAAACGTAATGAAAAGATGCGTATTTTCAAATTAGAGTTTGTCGTACAGGATAGCGTCTGTTGTAGATATGTTAAGACAAATATTCTAGTACATATCACTAGCTGAAACTCTCACACCCTTTATACATAATGTTTTACTTGTGTTTTTGTCCAATAAAATCCAATTCGAGCCTTAATAAGCAACGCATGGCAGTCCAAAAACCAAAAAAAGTGATTTGTGCAGATAACTTATTTTATGTTGCAGATAGGCTATATGTTGCTTTTAAAATTAGATAGGAATAAAGGGTTTCTGCAAATTTTGGTGCAAAATTTTTTTCTCCAGCATGTATGGTTCTTGAGATACGGCAATTTTTTGAGGGTTTGGGGCGTGCGAGGCTCCCTGAAATTTCGATCGAAGGGTAACACCACAGACATCAAAACATTTTTAAGTATTTTGATAGATGCGAAGTTGGGGATTTCCATCCTAAAAATCACCCGGCAAGTAGGAACTCGAAAGTCGCCCAAAAATGTAACACTCTACTCTGGGTAGGGATAATTTTTTCAACCCCCAAAGCATTTTAGAGTAAGAATGAACAGGAGAACACTGCTAATAGTGCTGATTTTACCCATTATTTGCCTTTCGCTATTTATCTGGCGACAGTTTCACTCATAACCCGAGAAAGACACGGGAATAGACCAACAATGCAATAGTAGTTTCAGGCATAGATGGTTTCATTGCTGTTACTATTGTTTCTCATTAAATACTTAAGCAGTATTTGACCAATATTCGTTGTTTCAGATTGGCCCAGTTTGCCACCCGTGATGACGAATCGCTTATCCCTAGCGAAATCATGTTGTTTGACATTTTTTCGAAAGAAATTGCTTATATCATTGATGTAAGTATTGAAATTAAAACCAAACCAAGGAACCCTGAAATTAGCTGTCTTCGTGAAAACATTTAAGATCTCCTTTCTTCGTCGGCGCGGAACAGCCAACACGCTTCTCTATGCTCTTTAGCTATGTGAACTTACATACTGATTGTACTGTCCAGCTCTAAATTATCTGAAACCCACTATGAAACGATGTGTGTAACCTTTTAGATGCAAACAGCCATGAGGTTGGACGATGTTGTGTCCCTTCAAACGGCGCTGGTCAAGCTGGCCTTTAAATGCTACCCAGACCGGATCGACTACGTCGACCGAGTACTGGAGGCGACGTTGGAATTGTTTGGAAAACGAAGCGTAGATGCGTAAGTTATGAAAGACGCTTGATTGAGAGTGTATTGGTTGAGATTGTTGTGGAACAAGACGTTAGTCACTTCTAACTTTTAAGCAAACAATTGCATATAACATTCCAAAAAATTGGTTATTTCTGTCCTTGTATGGAGCTTGGCTTTGATAAAAATTTTGGCTCTTGGCTCAAAATTTAAAAAATAGTAATCACTTTGGAATTTTAAACTTTTCCAAACTTGTTTTTTGACCAAGGTGTGTCTAGTTTGGATGGTGTAAAAAAATAAGTCGAGATGGAGTTCCGGTAGTCCAGTTCACTATCAAAATGCCAAATTCAAATTGATATTTTTGTAGAGTGCAGAATGGCACCGCCCTGTGCAATGAGCTGTATGCCTTACTCGAAGAACCAATCACCATCTACAACAACATCCTTACAGTGTTGGAATTGCAGTAAGTGGTGTTATCTGTGATAAAATTCGTTTTCAGTTTTGGTTTTCGGATGAAGACCAATCGAGCTTATGCTGGTCAAAACGTTGAAAATTTTCAGTTTTCTTTTTTTCGTTCAATTCAAGATTCATTCCAGAAGAGCTTTGAATCGGCACGATAATGGTACGTCAACTTTAAGAACCTGCTGGAGCGTAGTAGCTTTAACTATTATCCGAATTAACGCGGAAAGTTTTAATATTTTTGAAAAGTTGTAGCTGCTGCTGTTACTACCACAAAGTGTTCCACTTCTTTAGCAAATTTTTATTCCAGTACCGGTACTTCTTTATCTTTGCACTGATGGCGTTTACAACTAGTTCAGAACTGGAATAAAATACCATTAAAATCCATTCAGGATTGGTGATAGACAGGTGGCAAACTGACTGGAATAGCGCAAGGTCCCTTCGCTGTCTGTTGGCCTTGGTAACTTCGTGAATAAAGTGTAATTACTTTCAAAAAAAATTACTAAATGATTTAAAGTTTTTACAAATTCCTGTTTGTTAGGCACTTTGCACCTCTATACGAACACCTGGATTATGTTTCGAGGAAGAAAATTGGAATGAAAATGCTTCTTAATGCTCTCGACAATAACACCACGATTCCTACTGCTAAAGAGGTACTTTCGTTAGATTATGATTCAATGGTAAACTACGTAAATTTTAGGTGCCATTCTTGACTGGGACTCGCAAGCATTGGCTTTAATATTCTCGCTTGATCCATTTTTTTTTAAAGAGAATCAGCAGGTTTTACCGTTACCATTTCTGAAGTTTAGCGGTATCACAGTATTTTAAACAATATTTGATTCAAATTCGTGTATATCAGCATCCAAATTGAGCAGAACTTCAACGTAAACATGTTGTCACAACTGTTCTATTTTGTTTGTAGTTTTAGGCCATGTTGCTCCATTCAATGCGTACAAACTTAAGATTTTTAATCAAACTTTTGAATTTCAGACGGACTCCCTCCTTCTGTTAATATCCCCACTCGTGCAAGACCAGGCTGATCAAGCCGGAGACGTTGATGTTGAGGATTTCACTGAGGAGCAGGGGCTTGTCAGTCAGTTCATACACTTGCTCTATTCCGACACCCCAGACCAACAGTTCTTGGTAAGCAGTAAAGTTTAAATATGATTTTCAGCATAGTCAATATCATGTTTTTCGTCAAAGAGAGTAAAGCACCCTACGACTGTCTTGAGTTAATAACATTTTTGAGTCGTTCTAGCCTTAGCTACCAGAAGACTTTTACCCTGGCTTCAGGGCTTCCAACTTTAACCCGAAAAAAACTCGATCGTTTTGCCGAACTCGAAAAATTAATTTTTCGGAACTTGAATAAAACTTTTTAAGTTCATTAAAAGGAAACGTAAAGATTAAAAAATCGTCGGAAAGAAATAATTTTTGTTGATCAAGCCGTGTAAATTGAGATTGCGTTCATTTGCTTGTGCCGCGGCAACCGAGAAAAACAGCATGTATACAAAATGAAAGCGATTAAGTCGAAAAGTAGACAGTATTTTTGTCAGCCTGAACTCGAACAACTTGATATTTTTTCCGAACTTAAACTCAAACTTGCTAAAATAGACTAAACTCGAATAAAATCAATTTCACAGCCCTGCTAGGCTTGCAGTTATGCCACTAGGCCAGTAACGTCGTTAAAACGACGCTAGATCTCTCGGTCAAGCTGCCAACCCCTTACT
The DNA here is from genome assembly GCA_963965965.1 of Trididemnum nubilum. NCBI lineage: Eukaryota > Metazoa > Chordata > Ascidiacea > Aplousobranchia > Didemnidae > Trididemnum > Trididemnum nubilum. Next base: position 37,567,275 of record OZ014485.1, on the reverse strand, counting down.
GTTGGGTGTCTCTAATCTTCTGTTGAAACTATATTCTTAACAGATAAACCCCTAAGCAAGTATGGTGTTTGTTTTTGAACGAAATGTTTTTCCTTGAATTTTTAGATCTTGAGTTCTGCACGAACGCATTTCGAAAAAGGAGGCAACCAGCGAATGGTCTTCACTCTACCAGCTCTTGTATTTTCAGCTTACAAGCTGGCCTTCCGTTATAAAGATATTCAAGATGAGGTAAGATCAAATTACGTTACGTTGGTTCAATTCTCTGATCAAATTCGCTACACATCATCAATTTGTGACTGTTAGTCTCAACATTTGAAGTCTTGTTTATACTTTGCGTCAGGCCGCCATCTGTCTACCATCCATGGTGTAGGCTGCATAGGACCTTTTTAAGACGTGTGTTGTGTATACCATACCTGCTTTTTTTAGTTTGTTTCCTAAAATTTTAAATTTTGTTTTAGGATTTAAAATGGGAGAAAAAGTGCAACAAGATCTTTGAGTTTTGTCGGAATGTGATAAACAGTTTGAGCCACGCCGAAGTATCAGATCTACCTCTACGTCTTTTCTTACAAGGAGCCCTCTGCGCTTCGGAATTGCAATTTGATAACCATGATTCTGTTGCATATGAATTCATATCCCAAGTAACGTTTTCTTTGCGTTTAATCTTCGTAGATTTTTTTTCTTCCTATTAGTGTTTCACCCGCGGTCTCGCATGGAGACATTTTGCGATTGTAGGATGTTTAGTTTTTTGAGTCCATTGCTCATAATGTGAAGCCTATTTCCAAAACCTCGAATTGTTGCGTCAGTTCCCTACAACAATGTACTGTAGTTGCACGCATCATCAGTTAAATTTTAGAATATTTCTGCGCGCTTAAACATTAGTTAGGTTGCTTTATCAGTAGTTGCAACATATCAGGTTGCTATAGAAGTGGTATTAATAACTAAATATTGTATTTTTTAGGCGTTTTCAATTTATGAGGATGAAATTTCCGACAGCCGTGCTCAGTTTGCTGCTGTTAACTTGCTGGTCAGTACCGTTGAAAGATGTCACTGTTTCTCGGAAGAAAATCACGCCCCTCTTCGCACACAATGTGCCCACGCTGCCTCAAGACTTCTGAAAAAGCCAGACCAGTCACGAGCGGTCGCACATGTTGCCCACTTGTTCTGGTCGGGTCAGACGACAGAAGGGAAAGGAGAACCGGTAGGTGACTAACTTCACTTGGCGCATCTCACTCGTGTTCGGCTCTACGCCTTCAAATCTTTCCTTGGTCTTTTCTAAGACAATGTAATGCTGGCCATATTTAGTTCAGGATCACAAACTTGCAATGCGTAGTCACTAATTTTAGTAACTTCAATATTATAACATCCCTAAAATTAATGACATTGAATTGCATTCTCAAAAAAGCTTGGTAAAATTAAACCCTTGATTTTAAAAAGATGATAATCTTAAGTTAATGTTTTAAAAAGATGATCATCTTACTGATTTTATTTACAGATGCACGATTCTCGGCGTGTGCTCGAGTGTTTAAAGAAAGCAATTCGCACTGCCAGCCAGTGCATGGAGAAAGCCGTGCAAATTCAGCTCTATGTTGAAATTTTAAATAAATACGTCTATTTCTATGATCATGGTTGCGAAGGAGTAAGTAGTTATTTTCATTAACCTTCCAAATGGACAACAGTGGATCTTTTGGAGTATAAACCTTTCTGCCTTAGCACTAGTGTAGTTGCGTTGTGCAGTATATAGCTTTAGGCAATAGAATATAGCTTTAGGCAATAGAATTAATGCATCCAATCAATCACTGTTCTTTGAGAAACCGTAAATGGTTTGAAATCAACAAAAACAAATGCCGATATGTAGACCAAAAAATATCGTTTGAATGCATTTTGTTGTAGGTGACTGATGATATTTTAAATCAATTGATATCAAAAATCGAACAAGAAATGGCAGACACCGAGTCAGGTGAAGACACTGCGATGATCAAGACTCACTTTGACAACTCCGTGCTCCACATTAAGAAACGAATTGATCCCGCGTCTCAAGAAGTTGACGAATAAACTTGACTGATCTCATTCAGAGGACAAAACAACAATAAAATCAGCAATTTTAACTATACACTATTGCAATAAAAAATAAATTTAAATTACCACTGACAACAAGTTTATTGGGGCAATGAAAAAGCAAGAATTTAACTGCTTTTTCTTCTGATCTAAGGATTAGGCTTATTTGGAATGTAGACGCTGTCACCAATAAACTTAATGGTGCTTCGGATGCCTTCCAAAGTTCCCGGAGTTTTAGCAATATGTCTTGTATCTGCTTGACGGGAGCAGTAAGTGTTTTGAACTAAGTAGTTTTTGTCTGTGGTCTACTATCCCTTACTGGTTTTAATAAAGCCCGTCCCCCCTGATCAACTCATCTTGATTATTTTGCCATGATTTTTTGTAATTGGTTTACGGGTGATTATGGACAATATCACCTCCACTGTTTATTGACCGTCTATTTCAACGCGTGTCTTGGCGTTTTCCCATGAATTAGAGGTGTTACTACATTATGATTGCAATTTAATAGCTTTTCATTTGAAGATCATCTTCTATAATCCTCATAAAACAATAGTTATGGATCGCTAAGGATATGTTGTTGCGCAGCTGTATGACGATAGGCTTATCGGGCACTTGTATGATGTCGTCGGATCATAGGCCTGTTATGGAGGTTTTGATTCTACTCAGTTGACGCAACTGACACCGCATTATTTAAGCAATGCGGCAAAACCCCGCATCAACCATCTATAGCAATATTTAGCAGCTACGCAGTGTTTTTTTTGGAAAAGCATTTTTTCAATTAAAGCGGATCCTGGTTATATGAAAAGCTGACCGGGTGAAACGTTTGCAGTACCATCTGTTTTACGATGGTAATTGTTCACCACTGGAAGGTTCAGCAATCAGCATCTTTCATTTTAAGTCATACGCAAAAAACTGAAAAAATTTATTTTCCATATATTTAATTTCTTTAAGGCGGCTATGTTATTTTGTTGTGATCACGTCATCTCTCGCCTCTCTAGGTATTACATCGCCATTTTTCACAACTAATAACTTGTTTCGAAAATCGTATAACTTAATAACAGTTCCATGTAACTTTTCAAGTATCCTAGAGCGACGGAACGGTCGAGTTGTTCGGCTGGCAATTTTAGTGTGAAATTATGGCAAGGTTGTATGTTTTTGTTGTGTTTCCTTCGCTTGTTTTATTGTATATGTCGTGATGATCTAAATGCAATAATATAATCATTTCAATGAATCCACATTCTTGCTGCTTTAAAAAATTATTGGTTTGTTTTATTATATCATCTTGGCGGATGTGGGCACTTGCGCCGCAATTATTCTTAAACGGTTGCGCTGATGCTTGCGCCGCAAGTTTTTCTATCAAATTGTGATTAAAGTTTAGCAAAAATATTGACGAGGTACATAGGCGTTCCCCAGACCCGCTCAAAGCCACCTCTGTTGTCCAATCCTCCCTCGCCGCCCTTGAAACATGGTCCAACTTATGGAGACTTCCACTCAATCCAAAGAAGTGTGAGTCCTCCTTTTTCTCTACGGATCCCCATCAAGCCACTTTCCAACCGGACTGAACCTCTTGGGCTTCCCTCTTTTGTTCAATCCCAAACCTAAATTTCATTGGAGTAACCTTTGATCGGACTCTATCCTTTGGGGCCCATGTCCAATCCCTGTGTTCCAAATTCTACCCACGCCACAAAGCCCTTCGCTCAATTGCCACTGCCTCTTGGGGTCCCACAAAAGAATCTCTCTCCCTTCTCTACAAAGCCTTTGTCCGTCCGGTGCTCACATATGCCTCTCCTGGATGGTTCCCGTTCCTCTGCAACCAATCATCTGGAAGTTCTACACAGAGCTGCATGCAGGGTCATTACTGGTTGCCTCTCTTCCACCCCCTCCTCACTACTCCTTCTCGAGGCCCAACTCCCTCCTCTAAAGCTGACTCTGGATCATCAGACCCTCTACTCCTTTGAACGTGCTCTGCGCCTTCCCCCGACTTCTCCAGCCTTTATGCCTTGGCAATCAAAAACGTTCCCTGTCGACTAAAGAAGAAACCCTCCTGGAGATCATCTTGTTCTTCAGCCACACTACCACTCCCATCCCCACGTGAGTCTCTGATCACTTGCCCCCCTTTTCCACCATGGTCCACAATCCACTTCACTGTTTCCCCCTTCATTCCCGACTGCACAGGCAGCAGTACAGCCCGACTCCAAATTGCTTCAAACCGACTATCCTCCCTCCCCCCCTCTGATATCCAAGTATGGACTGACGGTTCTGTCCCCTCCCTTTTCGGTCCTGGTGGCGCTGGAGTCTATGCTACATGCTCCAAATGCAACACATCCCATTCCCTATCCTTTTCCTCTGGTCCAATTGCCTCCAGCTTCACAGCCGAAACCTTCGCCCTCAAGCAAGGTCTTGCTTGGTGTACTAGCCATTTGATGACCTGCAAATTCCAGTCAGTTCTTTTCCTAACCGACTCTCAATCAGCCCTCTCTATCCTTTCTTCAGCCCCCACTTATCTCCTGCCTGAGTCCCAATGGAATGTTTGGTCCCTTGCCTCTTCCCTCTCCAACAATACCACTTTGAGCTTCCAATGGGTCCCCGGACACGCAGGTCTCCCCGGAAATGAAAAAGCCGATTTACTTGCCAAAACTGGTGCCTCTCTGCCCACTAATGCGATCCCTAGCCCTCTCCTCCCAGTTATTGCCAAAGTCCGTTATTCCCAATACCGCAATTGGAGACGTCACATCTCTCACTCCCACCTGAACTTCCAAGTCCCCGAAGTCTCTTCGGAGGAACTTCTTCTTTCTCGCTCCATACGCAGTGAGCTCTCTCGTCTTCGCTGCCATGGTCACAGTCTTCTCTTATCTTCACAGGATCAGTCGGAAGGAGAATTCTGATTGTAGTGCCTGTGGACACCCTCTACAGGACCTCAATCATCTCCTCCTCGATTGTCCTGCTTCTGAACCCCTTCGCAAATCTATCTTTGGCTCCTCTCTTTCTATTCTCGATCTATGGTCCAGACCTTGGGGTGTGGCCCGACTGTTGGGTCTCCGCGGAGTTCCTCCGCGCCCCCATCCCTCGGAAGGGGTCGGGTAGTACCACCACCACCACCACCAGGTACATAGGCGTAGCCAAGAATTTTGCTTGGGGGAAAGGCCAAACCGCAACGCAATGACGTTATCAAAATTTTCGAGATCCAAAATTGTTTAAACTGGGAGACGTGGTGAGCAAACTACTGTGACCCAAGCGTGTCTCAGACGGAGGTCTGGGGGCCGGCCGCTGGGCGATTTTTTGTAATTTTGCGGGAAAAAATAGCTATTTCAATGCCATTTGGATCACATTCCGCATGTTTTTAGAGCCATTTGAAAAAACTAAATTTTTAACATTTGTAAGCCAATTGAAAAAATAAAATTGGTGAGTCTTCCCTTTACTTACATATCAAGTTCAAAACACTTTCAACATCTTGAATTTGGGGGTTAAATTTTGTAAATGACTTTTCCCAGGTGGGAGAAACTAGGTACATTACCTCCTGCAATATTTTTAGCAGTAAATAATCACTCGAGTATTTACTTAGCAGATTTTTGTTTTGTCATGTTAGGAGTACATGTACGACTATGGGGCACAGGCCCCTCAATTCAAATTCAATAGTTTGTTCTATAAGATTTTTTTTATCAAAAGTATTTTGTCGCGTAAAAACTGACGAGGTGGAGATGGATTGTTATTTGAAATTGGTGCAAAGATGGTTAATTGGTGACTAAGTAGTCATGTTTTTGCATTAAGTTCACAAAATGATTAGATGAGGGCTTAAGATTGCAACTTTTCGGACGAAAACACTGAATTTCTCCCGGGTTATACATTAAATTGGATGGCAAAAAATTGATTTGAGGGGGCCCAGCCCACCTGGTCGTCAATATTAATATTAGTCTATTGTACACGTATACTGTCGTACGCGAAGGCTTTGTAGTTATTGTTTTTATCATTGGTGGCATTTCAATTTGGGGGATGAGCCTCTCCCCCCCCCAGGCTTCGCCTATGACGAGGTAGGTTCACAAAAGCCTCGTCATGGGAAATTCTATTTGTCTACTACTTCCAATACTTCTACCGGATTTACAGCAAGTGTCTTCTGTCGCTGAAACGTTTCTCTCTAAAATTTTTTGGGCGATTTTTCAAAAAAAACAACAATTGAGTAATTTAAAAAACGCTTGTAAAATCAAATTTTTAACAGAAAAATTATTTTTGTAATTGTCTTTCTAGAAAAACGCTACACGTTTCTAAAAAATCTTAAACTTGCTTTGGGTATTAAGGTACTTGAATACGCGTTACTCGCTACAGTCTCACTTTTTTACCGTAATTCAAAAACAAGAAACAACAAAAATTTTTAATTACAACTTTTTTGCTTGTTCGAGAAAACTTGGAAAGATATTACAAACAGGAGTGACAGCATTGGTATAGCTCTTATAAGTAATACTTAGATGATTCAGTTTCTTTAAACACAAAACAGAACAATTTTTTAGCGTGCTCCATTCGTTAGAGATTGATGCTAATTGCTCCAAAAGCACAAAATATGTATCAAGCTTGTAAAGGATTTCCTTGACGAACCATTTGAAAAAAACAGCGACTCCAAAGTCATTTACTTACCACCACATAAAAAATTTATTGGTAGAATTTTTTAATAACCCGGTGTCTTTAAGTGCGGTTGTTCAAAGAATTTTTTCGTTAGGTATCAAGACGTTCTTTGCCCAAAGAAGTTAAGCGATGCGTATTTTCAAATGCTTGTATATTTTAAAGGAAATCAATAATTTTTTGTTACCTTATTTAGCTGTGTGCATAATTTGTTTTATAAATTGGTTTCGTACCGCAACCTATTGAGGTTTAAGCAATGAGTCACTAAGAATTATACTTTTCAAAACGTCACACTTGCGCGTGCAATTAATTTTTTGGGGCTTGCGGAAACGCTTCCGGCGCAAGATTTTCAGAGTACTTACGCGTGCGCTTGCGACGCAACTTTTATGACTTGCGCTGCCTACCTCTGGATCTTGGTATGACAAATGAACTCAACTCTTCACCGTGTGATTTGGTAGTCTCATGCGGTTTTAAAATGCAGGAAAAGCGTTGAATTTGAAGCTACGTATAACGACAGATGGCTGCAAAAATTATAAGGTTTGATGAACTAGAACCATTATAACATTTGTAAGGTTTGATGAGAACCATTTGAATTTCACATTTCAAATCGAAAACCATTTTTTACAAAAGTATTTTGCAAAAATTACACAAAACTGCACAGTACAGAATTGAAGTATTCATTGAAGCAAAATGGATTAACTCAGTAACGTTAGTAAAAATACAGTTGATTGTGATAGTGTAGTAGCAATTAAAATTAACGTAAAAATAGCACCCATAATAGTTCAAAGCAATATGAGACAAGAGCAATAACATTGAAACCAAAAACACCGCTTTGGCTTTCGCAGGAAGAGTGGTGCAATAAGCAATCGTTCAAAAAGACAAGTATTATTTATATCTTTTTCCATATTTTTTAAAAAGAAAATTAGTGAATTCTATTTGAGCCTGATTCAGACACTCTCGATAATCGGGTTGAGACCGGTATTTGATTAAGTCAAGACTAGGAGCGTGTGGTAAATGTATGATAAACCCAAAAGGAAGAACAGTAAAAGTAAACCCAGCAGCATCTAATTCCATAATGTGAGAAACTTTATTCCACCCATAGCCAGAAAACCTTTTGTGGTACAAGGGGCAATTCTGCCTTTTTACCACAACATAAGGCTCAAAATCTGGCTCCCAAAATACATTGTAAGGTTTTTTTGCTTTAATCCATTTTGAAAAATTAGTGGCTGCATGTCCCTGAGGCCAAATATACGAGCGAAAAGTTGTAACGGAACCATCATTTAGTTGTTCGAGCAACTGTGATTTAGTTTGAGGCATTTCAAATTTGTACCACAAGCTCTCAAATGCAGGGATAATAAAAGCAGTTTTACTAGAACTTTCCTCCGGAATAAGTGATAAAATATACTCATACAAATGAAACATGGGTGCAAAATCAACATCACACAAAAATACATATTCAGTTTTCACGTTTTGCAATGCAACATTTCTTAAAAAATTAATGGGGTAGATCTTTTCGTTTGAATTTCTAAATACTAAATGAAACGCAATATTCTTTCTTTTGTTAAAAATGTCAGACAGTGAGGTAAAATGTAGCAAATGAGATACTTCATAATCAGATAAAAATATAGCAGCACTAACAGGACCTTTCCAATATAAGCACACTTTTTCTAACATAGGTAAACGATCAAATGACAAGTGTAGCACAAGAGTAACATCATTATTTCCATCCAAATCATATTCAAAAGATAAATAATACAAATGTGTACGATGCAATGTAGTTGTACTTTTACTAAGTTCAAAACAAGGATCATGAATTTCATCTAAGTCGGTGTCTTCTAAGAGTTCAATTGTTTCTCTGCAATGAAATAAAGGCTTCTTCACTAAATCTCCATTCAAATCAACAAAAGTTTGATAAATTTGTTGTAGAGATTTCAAAGAAGTTTTTCTGACTACTTGTTTTTTTTCATTATTCCAGTGTAGAATTCCAATATTACTGCTGTAATTTGCATAACACAATTCAACTTTTACATTATCAGAAAGTTGCATGTTCCACTTGCACGGTAAAATATGAACTAAAGAAGGGTTTTCTTTCACTACACTGTTGATAATATCTTGATCTGCCAATGCACTGCTGCCAAGTTGCTGTATAACTTTTCGAGCAACTAATGGCCATTTGTTATCCCAGCTTGACTTACGCAACTGCGTACAATGCAGCAGCATTACTCCAGAGTTAAAACCATGGCCAATAGCAGGCCAAGGAGTATAGTTAAACCATAGTGTGCCAAGATACCACTCAGATTGATTCTCTACCAAACCAATTGCTTCACCACTTTTGAACAATTGAAAATTATTCCATAGATGTGCAACATTTTCCACAAACACTAAATCTGTATCAAGAACAATTACTTTTTCAATGTGTTTTGGCAAAATTTCCAAAATTATAAGTTTAAGCAACCCATAAACACCGGAATAATGTTTGTTTGGTATCCATGATATTTTATGAAGGTGATTTTGAACCACATAAAATGAAACTGTAAAATCAGGTAAATCCCAAGTTTGAATCAAGTGACTTAAAATCAATTTGGTATTTTCATTAGCAAGAAAATGAATGTGCAAGGGATTTTGTCGATAGAAAAGCAAGGATTTGATTAGAGTAACAACTTGATGGCGAGCATGAGGACCTGCACAGACAACTGCCAAGTGAATAATTTCACATTCTTTAGAATTTTTTAGTAGATTTGATGATACTTCTGATCGTTTATCACCAAAATCATCTTTTCTTGCTTCATGAAGATGCAGTAGTTTTTGAGATAAACTTAGGAAAGAAACTAAAATGATTCCAAATAGAAGCACAAAAGCAAAAGTTTTCTTTACATACCATTTTAAAACAGTCATACATACACAGGGTATACAAGTGGTACAGGTAAGGTAATCAAAACCTAGACAAAAATATTTGCAACATAAATAGCAATTATTCTAACTACTTAACAGGTAGGCCTCTAAATTGCCTTGTGATTTGTCACAACTTCATGAAATAGTGAATTGGCAAACTATAGAAATAATTTGTTAGGAAATTTTCCATCTCTAATCTGAACTGAGCGTACAAATTACAACAATCAGTTATTCAGTCAATGTTATTCGATTTCAACTTCCGACTTTCAAGCCAATCAACAATATATCTTTTATTTTTTAGTTTTCTAGGTTATTCCTAGATTCACTGCTCAATCCTCTGCTTTTACTACCTTCACAATAGTGACCACACCAAGCATTCACTGATTCGGTGATAAATAACAACATAAAATAACATACTGGTATTAAAAAATCTACCGTATTTTACGGACCATAAGGCGCACTGAAAATCCTTTTTTTTGCGCGAAAATTGATCATGCGCCTTATAAGCCGAAGCGCCTAATGTATGGACTGCGCTTTGCTTCTTTCTCGCAAGAGAAACAACAGGAGAGAAAAAGAGAAAAAAGGCGCTGGGCAGCGCACAACTGTTGAATTCCGACACAGAAGATGAAGAATTTGATGGGTTTCTGGAAGAGGAATAAACTGTACTGGTTTTGAGTTTTTAATTTTTGTTCGTTTGATCGTTTCTTTGAATAAAATACAATAACCATAAAAAATATTGAATTTCTTGAAAACCTGTGCGTCTTATAGTCCGGTGCGCCTTATGTATGAACGAAAATAGAATTTAACCAGTTTATTGACAGTGCGCCTTATAATCCGGAGCGCCTTATGGTCCAAAAAATACGGTAGCCAGAGTTATCTCAACAAAACCACCATGTTTTCAAAAATATTATAATGTTTTTGGAAAAATGTTATGTTTTTACTACATATTTTATGTTTCACATTAAGAATTTAAAGACTTCATCTGTATGCTGCTTCAAGCTTATTAGCTTATAATTACAGATCAGGGCCCAGGAAATTTTTTCAGGGCCTTGTTACATTATTAAACGTATTTCTGGATTTGTTTTGGGTGCCCAGTAGTCTGCTTTGATAAATTTTAGAGCTCAAAATTTTGATTAAGGTTAAAATTTGTGAAGTGACTTGATGCACAGAACGAGCACGATTAAATAAACAAAAATTTTGGTGACATCACTTGTTTTCGGAAATTTTTATCTTGATTATTACAGTTATCAGTTTGGGTTGTCATATTACCAAAAGCAAAATTCCAAACAGTGCATGGCTACTTTTCTTCAGACCAAATACCGGTAGATGTGCTACCAGATTTTGTCACATTGAAATTTGACATATAAAATTGGCAATGCAACACACAAGAAGTTTGTACCGGTGACATTACATACCAGTGAAATTGCTTACCCAGGAAATAAAATCACAGACAGTCACTTAAAAATACTCAACTTCAGAGTGAAAAATAATGATGAAAATTAGGTAGTGCCAAGAAAGGAAAGAACAGCAATTATACGTTTATAACAAATTAAAGACATGCTTGTAAGTCACGTCACTGCAAACTTACTCTTCTGACCAAGCATATTTTTCTGAAGATCTAATTCTCTTTAACAGGGCCTTGTCTCATTTCAAAAATTCACTACAGCACATATCTTTGAAATTATATTGAAGAGTCAATATGCCTTTAATAGTCGCAATGCTCAACTTGTTTCTCTCTTTAGTCTACTAACTTTGCATCAGTCATGCATTGGCATTGAGGGATAAAACAGCAAAGAAAAACTGTACAATCCTTAAAATTTCTGAGTGGCATGTGATGTTCTTAGATTAATCAAAGTATTTGCACCATTTCTTATGCCTTGGCAGTTTAATGAATTCTTTGTCCTGTTAGTAACTTTCCACAAACTGCTTCAAGTTACAGATTTGGTCAAAGCACTTTGCATCGTCCACAACTCTGATCTCCACATCAACTCCTTTACCAATCAGATATTTCAGCCAAGGCTCTGCATCATTCCAACTTGGTATTTCATTCAAGGTTACCCATTTGAAACAAGCAAACCCTTCCATTGGTTTCATCCATTCATCCATAGAGGTTTGAAACTTCGGAAAGATAATTGTTACATTTATCTTCATATCCCTTTTCTCTTCTTTCAACCAGAAGCCTTTTAACTGTCAAGGACGTAAAGTTTTCATTCTTCCTTTCCATAAGCACCTTTTGAACCAGCTCCAAATTTTCTAGCACTTTTGCAACAAAATTGTTTGCTCTCTCAAGCACTTGAATACGTCCATGAAACATGGACATTTGAGAGTGCATATGCCAAAGGTGTTGTTACATTCATCTTCACATCCCTTTTCTCTTCTTTCAACTAGAAGCCTTTTAACTGACAAGGACATAAAGTTTTCATTCTTCCTTTCCATAAGCACCTTTTGAACCAGCTCCAAATTTTCTAGCACTTTTACAACAAAATTGTTTGCTCTCTCAAGCACTTGAATACGTCCATGAAACATGGACATTTGAGATCTCACATGGACATTAACTCGCTCATTTCATTCTCAAAGAACTCGTTTAATAACTACTGGTGGATGCTCTTGTGACAAAAAGTAGGACTTCAGGGGTGAAAACATTTTTAACAATCTTGAAATTCTAGTAAACAAGGAGGGCAAGTGAGTCTTGCTATAAGAGAGAAGTCTCATGTATTCACAATTTGCAAATTTACAGTATTCTTTCAGTTGTTCAGTTCATATGTGCAAATAGAAAAATATTGATACATTATATTGATATTATTTTCAACATCAATGTTCATTGTTTCAGCCCCATGATGAATACAATTGTTCAAAACATGTGCTGAACAGCCAACCCAATCAATGACGAGTTTAACATTTTCTTTAACTTTGCGAACACATTGTTTCCTTGCTCATCACAACGAAGTCCTCCAAACATACTATATATTGCAGTTGTATCCTATTAATGCCACATATTCTTTCAAAAGCATCTGTCTTTCTAAGGTGTCTTTTATATTTGGGGCAATTGTGCTGGCAGTATCGTTTGCTTTGTTTGTAAACTCTAATCAATTTTGATTGCAAACCACCTTTCCTCCAGTGAAAATACTGAATTATAGGAAATAATTTCAGTTTATTGTGATTGCTGCCATCTGTTGCAACGCCAAAATACGCGATATCATTTTCTTCAAAACTTTTCAGAACAGCATCAATAGATTGTTACGCATGTACGCTAGTAAAAACTTTTTCAGTCTTTGTGCGGCCACTACTAAACTTCTTCGCTACACTAGAATCAGGGAAAATCTTTTTAAGTAAAACCGATGTACAGTCCATGGATAAAAAACTATGATGATACTTAACAGCATAAAATGCAAGAGTGCCTTCTGTGGCAGTGATTTCATCTTCGCATTTGCTTCCTGCTGCAACAATAATATTCGTCATTTTATTTGATGTAGCAGCCCCTCTTACTGCTTTTGCATGTTTTTCCGATTGCAGACTAGTGTTTAAATCACCATTACCTTCATGCACAACAGATATATAGGTTCCTGATTTGCACACTAACAGACTAAGCATTCTGCCTCGTAAGCATTCCTGCCTTTTCTAAAACACGGATGTTTTTCTTGCATTTCGTTTGTGAATGCACACTTTCATTTAGATCTTTCTTATTAACAATATATAAATACAACCCAACCAAAAATGCATGATCTAAACTGGCAGTCTTAAAACTAAGAAGGAAATTTACCACCAGACTAACTAAATCAATCACTAAGTAGACTAACTTATTAACTTATTAATTAAGTACAAAAGTTGGTAAATATTAATGTATTTTTCTGAATTTTTGAGCAACTATTATAATTTTATAAGCTACCGTAGTTTCAATGAAGTCTTGCGATTCAAGCTTAAAAATTTTTGTAAATAACAACACTAACCTATTATCACCTCTGACCTGATCATAATTAATACCGGTAGCGTACAATGAGCATGTCAATTGACATGTTTCCAATTTTTTGTTGAACAGTGTACATCGTATACGGGTAATACTTTTTTAGGACGCTTAGGACGCGCGTCCTAAATGTCCTCACAAACCAATACTTTTTTTAGGACGCTTAAAATCAACTGTTTTTTTAGCTATCAAAAATCAACTGAAATCTAGTTTATTTAATTAATAATTAATAGGGAACGCAATTAAAATCAACAAAATTTAGTTTTTGATTAAAAATTGGATGCGAATTTATGCTGTAACAATTGAAGTTCCAGTATGTACTAAAACACCTCCGCCCTACTTTTTTTAGGACGCTATCAAAATCTTGTAGTGTTGTGTTTTTCTTTTTTCGCTTTTTCCTTTTAGTGCGCTTTTTTCTTTTCTCCTTTTAGCAGGGATTTTAAGAAGTAAATTAAAATCTTGAAACGCTTATGCAAATAACATTCTAAGACTTAACAAAATTAATAGACGTGTTGTTCTTTTGAAAGTGATTATTAATTATATATAAATAAATAAATAAAATAAATAAAAATAAATACTTGGTTTTTATTGTTGTCAATCCAAAACAAACTCACTTTCCTTAACACTAAGCAAGTTGGGCTTTCAACCGTATCCAATGTCTATATAATTCAAAAAAAATTTTTTTTTCCCAAATCAGTTCCCAAGCACAAATTAGTTTCTTTTTTCCCAATATTTAGTGCAAAGCTGGCAACACTGTTCATGGTATTTTGTAAATGTTATTTAGAGTTCTTTCTTGTTAGTCAATGACGAGCTTAATTTAATGCCTGTAACTGTTAAGTATTGCTGAAAGGTGCAGTTTGACCTAGGTGACCGCATGGTCTTTTCGCTGTTTCCTGCCTGCGTACTTTTAAGCGTATGATGAAATAAACTTGACTTGACTTGAAATCATTCGAAACCTGGTTTGAAACTTTTTTAGGACGCTATCAAAATCATTCGAAACCTGGTTTCTTTTATGAAAATCATCAACCTCAGGGCGTATTTAGGGGGGGGCCAAGATTGCAATATTGCATAGAAGAGTAAGCAAAATTGAGGCATGGCCCCCCCCTTTGCAAGTTGGGCATATGGTTGGATCACACAAAGCGTATGTTCCGTGCGTTTCTTCTAGGCTCTGGGCTTGAAATCGAACTCAACTTGGGTGAAGACCTTTTTTTTTTCTTTTTTTTGCTCTTCACCTAATTTTGGGCGAAAGTTCATAGGCCTTGTTAGGGTGTACAAAATTGTGTTGTCTCGTAATACCCATCGAGGTACCTCTTGAAAAATTTTTTACAATTAGATTTTTAATGCCTGATTAATGATTGAAATGTCTTCGGTTGCAACCAGGTGCCGTTTTTAAGATATACCGCTTTTACTACAACGCGGATGAATATTTTAAAATCATACGCTTGAATAATTTTTTTTACTATTAGCGTTGCCGTGAAATAATTCACAAATTTCAACAAAGATATTTTTTATCTTTCTTTGAATGTAAAAATTCAAAAAATAATAAATTTAAACTAAATAATTAATCATGGGTAAGTTTTTTCCTAAAAAGTTTGCATAATTAAAGTTTTAGCTTGAATTTTTTGTGGTGAATTCTAAAACATGGAAACTTGCTTTAAAGTCACGTGACCGTCGTCACTTGGCAGCTGATCTTATGAATGCAAAATTTCAAGACAATTTTTCAAGATGAAATACCGGTAACCATTAATAAAGAAATTGTTTCTTGCAAAAGGTCGAAAAATAAACGAACTACCTTATGAAAGACACCACACGTTTGTTATGATGATAGCCTAACCACTAAAAGCAGCCTAATACAATAACTGCTTCGAAGAATACTGATAAGCTTCGAGGAATATCGATAGCCTACGGCTGTTGGTAGCTATGGATATACCGGTCATTGGTCCATAATGTTTATTCCAATCGAACAAAAGCACATCGCCAATTCTAACATGTCATTCAGCTACAATGTTTTAAAACTACAGTACCGTAGTCATGGGCGTCGGCAGGGGGGGGCAGGGGGGGGCCATGGCCCCCCCCTGGATTTTTATACGTGATGCCGTAAGTCCTTGAAAAAGTCCTAGATCGTATTGCGGAACCATCTCAACTATCACAGATCGTCTAAATTTTCTTGACGCGCTGGCCTGCGCTTAGAAAAGGGTAATGGTGCTACCCACAAAATGGTTAATTTTGCGGATTTAAATTTGTGTTTTGCAAAAAAAAATAATTTAACTAGTACAAATTTTTCGCTTTCATCGATTATTGTTAATATTAAAGAATTTAACCAGATTTGCGTGTACGAACAGATTTTACGTAGATAATAAGATAAGCTTGACTACTACCTACCTACTGCCAGGCCGATAATACAGTGATACATGGTAGGGACTGTGGTAACACGAAGTTTGTAGTAACACGAAAAACATCTCTATCAACAATCCATATATCAAAACAGCATTCAAGCGCATCACAAAGTAGAACAATTCAGTAATTGTTTCGCACAGCAGCCTTTTTACGCATTTTGCCTCCCACGACCACAAACCAAATTCTATTATTGACTGTCTGTAAGTGCAATGCTCAAGCAGTTATTATGATATTGCATTTTTGACTGCTTTATTCTATGGATATTAGAGCATTTTTTAATAAACGTAAGAAAGATCAGCAGCAAGATACTAATACAAACTCCACTGCAGCCAAGCAGCACAAGTTGGCGAGTGAGTCCCAACCTTCTACTACTGCAGCTATAAGTAGGCCTACTGGTAACCGTACTCCGCAGCAGCAAGACGATAGGCCTAGTTGCAGTCGAGATAGCAGCACCAATACTGGTGTTCTGGATCATTTGGAAGTTGAATTCCTAACTCTCAAAAGGAAAGATATCGGACTATATTTAAACGAAAATAAGCGCTCTAAACTCACGCGAAAAGATAAGCTTGAAATTCTGAAAAATCTTTTTAAACCCCAGGAAAATCATAATTTCAAGGGTGATGTTGCCGAAAACCAGAGACCATTTTTGTACCCTTGGTTAGAAAAATATTCACCATGGTTGGCTTATTCAGTGTATGCACGAGGAGCATTGTGTTTGTTTTGTGTTTTATTTCCTCAAGCTGTTCGACGTGGCATTCAAGGAGCATTTATAGTTAGGACTTTCACCAAGCACCGGCAGTTTCATGATGAAGCTAAAGCGCATATGCGTTCCCACTGGCATCAAGCTGCAACAGAAGACGCGATCAACGTTATGCGTCTTTGCGAAAATCCGGAAGAAAATGTTGTGGGTCAAATTAATGCTAACTATAGAGCGACGATTGAACACAATCGGCTAATACTAAACTCACTGCTAAAGGGAATTCTTTTTGGTGCAATGCACGACATTGCGTTAAGGGGCAAAACAGCCAAGTCCGGAAACCTGTATGATCTTTACGAGTTCAGAGCAGAAGCAGGCGACAAGGTTCTGCAAAAACATCTTGAAACTGCTCCCAAAAATGCTCGTTACACGTCTGTCCAAACAGTGAACGAACTAATAGAGCTAAGCGCAGATGTTATCCGCAAAAAAATTGTGTTGAAAGCAAACGGTTCAATTGGTGGATTCGCCTTAATGGCTGACGAGACTGCAGATATAAGCGGAGTTGAGCAGTTTTCAATTGGAATTCGCTATGTGGATTATTGCGAAATGAACCTTTCTATTCACGAAGAGTTTCTTGGATTTTCTGCACTAAAGGCAATGGATGCAGAAACCATAAGTCAAGAAATTTTGAACGTAACTGAAAAGTATGGGCTGGAAATGCAAAAACTAGTGGGACAAGGCTACGATGGTTGTTCTACAATGGCTGGAGAGGTCAGTGGTGTGCAACAGCGAATTAGAGATTTATATCCTAAAGCTTACTTTATGCATTGTGCGTCTCATTGGTTAAACCTTGTAATTAATGACCAAAATAATGTCATGGAAATACGCAACGCTGTTGCTGTAATAAAGTCCGTTATTGTGTAT
Source organism: Trididemnum nubilum (assembly GCA_963965965.1). NCBI lineage: Eukaryota > Metazoa > Chordata > Ascidiacea > Aplousobranchia > Didemnidae > Trididemnum > Trididemnum nubilum. Next base: position 37,549,738 of record OZ014485.1, on the reverse strand, counting down.
TTCCGTGAAAGCTCTGTTAGACGGCATCTTGTGTCCCGTATCCCCCTTTTGTGTGAAACAAGATGGAGCGAGAAATACAAAAGTATTCGATTGTTTTATGAAAACTTTTGTGACATCTTTACCAAGTTAGTCGAAATAACGCAAGAAAGAAAGTACAGTTCAGATTCACGCCAAAAAGCTTTGCAACACATTCGCTCTCTTTCTAGTTCTGATTTTTTTGGTTTGTCTGGCTATAATTGCCAAATATTCGGCTATGCTAGAGCCTACTGCTAGGGCTCTACAAGCGGTGAACATCGATATCCACTCTATGCAACAGCAAATCAATACTCTAATAAAGATCATCACCACACACAGAAACATGGCCGAAGAGATTTTCCTGAAAGATGTTTACGCTGAAGTAAAGGAGATATCGAATAAATTGCATTTAGAACTTATCATACCTCGAATAACCTCGATGCAATGCTACAGGGCAAACTTTGCCGCAACCAATGTTCAGGAATATTTTCGAAAGGCGATTTACATTCCGTATTTGGATTCTATTCTCGCATCTTTGAAAACTCGGTTTGACGATTCAAAATTTGTGCCAAATCGCTTGCTAATATTACATCCAACCAGAGCAGTTACTTTGTCAAGAGAAGAATTTAAGGCCGAAGCAGAACAAATTGACAATATCTACAAAATTGAAAATTTTTGTATGGAAGCCCTCACGTGGTACGATATGTGGAAGCATTCGAACGAACTTGAAAATGTCAAAAACAGGTCGTTAGATGAAATAATAATTCGATACTGCAAGTTCTATCCAGCTGTTCGACATGCATTGTTAATTGCTTTAACTTTGCCATCTTCTACTTGTACCGTGGAGCGCTCTTTTAGCACTCTGAGGCGTGTGAAAACTTGGCTTCGAACAACCTGTGGAGAAGATCGCACCAGTGGACTGTGTATGATTAGCGTGCACAGAAACAAAGTTAAAGAAAACATGCAAGAAATCACAAACAAAGTCATAAACGATTTCTCTTCTCAGCCTAGACGACTTCAATTATTATTTACTCATGACGTTTAAGAGCTGCTTTTTAAGATAATGTAGATAATTTGCAGTGCTGATTGTAATCCGATATATGCAGGGTTGCCATCGACTGAGACTTAAAAATAAGGACAAATAAATGAAAAATTCTGCACATAGTTTTTTATTTAAAATGCTCGTAACACCTTACTTATTTAGTGGCGTACTTTGCCCCCGAAACAATTTGTTTCATCAATCGCTCGTTTTTTGATATCACTGAGTACATTTGACAGCAATTGTAATCCAAATTTACTTTAACTTGCAACAGAGATTTGACCGTTTTTTCATAAAGTCTGTTTCTTTCATCGGTCCATTGAGCTGATACAAGAGAAAACACCCGTTCGACGAATGCGTTACTAACGGGAAGAGAAAAAACGATGCTGACCAACTTGTACAGGAGTGGAAAGGAGTCATTTCCATTGAAAATTTTCATCCACTTGGTTTCGGCTTCGTTTTTGCAGAACTCATCGTCCGGAATCTTCTTGAGGAGATCATTGAGAGCCGAAACCTCATCAAATAACTCATCTTTGTTTGCCATTGATGGTGCAACTTGCTTTGCCAACTCTCTAACTTCCTCGTACTCAATCGTCTTAACTCTTAGCATGGTCCATTTAATGTACTTCGGATGCTTCTCTAATCGATACCACTTACTGATGTATTCCAACGTGATCGTGTAAAATTCTTGAAAGCTTGATTTCAGAAGTTTAGCGCTCTCTTCATCGACTCTCTTTAACAGATTAGCTGTGGATGCACCGAAAAATTCAGAAGATTGACGCTGCAAAATTTTACATCTAAACGAGTCAATTATCTCAGCCAGCTCAGGAAAAAGCGCATTTGTCTTCTGCAGAAGTAATATTGGTTTCTTAAAAAGTTGGAGGGTACTGTGGAGAAATGTCACGATGACCAGGGACGTTTCACTTTTGAAAAAATTTTCTAAAATACGAGGTGGTCGTTTTAGCAAAAGAAAATGCGCTTGGAGTGGTTTCCAGAGTTCGATCATCCGCTCAAGCACAGCATCCAAAGTGAGCCATCGAGTAGGCGTATGGGTTGGTAGAGTTGAATAGTTTGTATTCAATTGTTCACAAAATTGTTTGAGACTATGCGTCCTGCCGGTTTGACTTTTGAAGTGGCTGCCAATCTTCAACACAATTGTTTCTATGTCAACTGTGAGACGTTCCGCTCCCTTTTCTGCGGCGTTGTGCAAAATATGGGCAGGGCAACCAACTGGAATCAGACAAGTTTTTCGCTCTGAAAGATGATAAAACACGTTGTTTTTTCCTCCCTGGTTTGAGCCTCCAAAGTTTACTGGTGCATTATCAGCACAAAATGATGTCAGTTGCTGCAAGTCCAGGTCATTCTCTTCCACAGTTGAAACGATAAAGTTCATGATCTGTTCCGAGGTCTCACCTGGCATCGATCGTAAATCTAGAAGACGTACATTAATTCCAGCTTTGGCACTGAAGAACCTGATAACCAGCGGAAATAATTTCACTTCGTTGTGATTGGACGCATCAACCGAGATCGAAAAAGGTTGGGTACCAAGATCAGACAGCACCTTTTGTTGAGCAAAGGGAGCAAGAACGCCGGTAATAATGCTAGCTATCTTTGTTCTGGCAGAAGTAAACTTCTTAGCAACGACTGAATCAGGAAAAATTGCTTTGAACAATTGGGACGTGCAATCATTTGAATTAAATGATTGTTGATGTTTGACAGTGTGGTACGCCCAGGTACCCTCAGCAGCAGCTGCCTTATAATCGGTGGTTGTTGGCTGAGATGGCTTTGTGCAAAAATTTTCCATGGATTGATTCGAATTTATCATTCGAGCGCACTTTTTATGCTTTTGGGTATCATTATGAGCAGAAATTGCTGTCTTTCCTATCGCCTCCAAATTAATTTCACAGTCACACACGTTGCAGTGCGCGAAGTGAACGCCTTTCAAACTTCGTTTTATGTTCTTAAATTCTTTCTCGAACTCATCACGAAAACTGTTTTTGCGCTTGCTCATTTTCTTGTTCTACAAGTAGGTGGCAATCGAAATATTTCAAGACTAAAATCTAAAAATATGGCATCAGACAAATGACAGCCTGTTATAAAATTTTAAAGTTATTTTTTTAATTTTAGCTAACTGTTTCTCTCATAACTGACAAATTACAGAACTATCATTCTCTTAATAAGATAACTCTGCGTGCGTTCTAAATGTTTTGCTACAGGTAGCAGCTAGGTAAGCCGTTCGCTTTGAACACAAGTCTTACGTTACAGTCAGTGGCGGATCCAGAAATTTTGGCGCGGGGGAGATGATTTCTAAGCACATATTTTCTAATTTCTAAAATAAAATTTCTAAGCACAAATTGAGTATAATCTCAAAAGTTCGGATGTTTATGATTAATGTTTTTGATCTCGCGCAAACTTGTTGGGCATATTTTTTATACGTCCCATCCAAAAAACTTTATATATAATAATTTTTTTGATTTAATCAATGTAATTCAAATTGATAAAATGCTCTTTCGTCTTTCCTGCCTCAAAAATTGCATTTATTAAACTTTAGCCAACATAATTATTTGCATCTACACAAAATCAGTAAAAACTATCTGCATCGGACTTTGATATTCCTATTGCCAAAAGTCTATTCTGTTTAAGTGTTTATTCTACATACCGTAACTAACAATGTAACAAAATTACATTCCAAAAGACATTTTATTTGATGTTCTGTCAAATTGATACATTTTTTGTGCGAAACCGCACTACTGTATTTTGTGAGGTATGAACGAAAACGCGTTATAATTGAACTCCTGTTGTGTTCTTAAGCCTTTATCGCTGAAAAGTGCAAGTTGTGAATTTTGCTAATTTGGCACTTTCAAACCATTCGAATCTGTAAAAGACTAATTTCTATTTTGTAAAAAGTTTGCGGTAAAAATAACATTTTCCTGCCCCCTCCCCCATGGCTTTAGAGATTATATCACAGTTACACGGCCTATCGAGTATTCACTGATTGCTTTTTTCAAACAAGTTTAATATTATTCATATATGCACGTTATATTTAGGCTGGTGGGGGGATGTATCCCACTGGTATCGCCACTGGTAACAGTAACACAACAATCTTGGAAGACTTGTGTGTGAAACTGTGCTTGCTGCTCAAAGGCATGCGCGCCGCTCAACATTTAGCATGACTATAATCGTTACCGGTATTGTTGCAATAAATTTAGACATTTACGCAAAAAATAAGACAAAATAAGGACATAAGTCCAAAATAAGTACATTCCTTAGAAATAAGTACAATGAATTTTTCTAAGGCACACACCTCCAAAAAAAGGACAAATCTTAGAAATAAGGACGGTATGGCAACCCTGGATATATGGCTCAAGTCCTTGCATGGACTCCCTTAAACCTTCCGACTTTCAAAAATTTTTTCATTTTTAGTGGTAATTAATACTGGCTTTATTCTTTTTTATTGGCCCCTCCCTAAAAATTTTTCTGCCGACGCCCTTGACCGTAGTTTACTGCGAAGTTTCAGCATAAAGCAATAGGCCTACACTTTCACAAATATTGAAAAATAAGGCTTAAATAAACTGTTCTCCTTTTCAGCAATTTCATGAGAGTCATCTCTTATTTTGGTTTATTTGTTGGTTTAACTAAGGTGATTGTTTCAAGTGCTTAAGTGTGGCAGAACAGACATTCGAGAGCTGATAAGCCAACCAGCTAGAGCTAGGCTAGTTAGTTTCGAGGAGTGAAAGCCTACCAGTATTTCTCAAACCAGTTATTGTATTAGGCTGCTTTTTGTGGTTAGGCTATCATCATAACAAACGCGTGGTGTCTTTCATAAGGTAGTTCGTTTATTTTTCGACCTTTTGCAAGAAACAATTTCTTTATTAATGGTTACCGGTATTTCATCTTGAAAAATTGTTTTGAAATTTTGCATTCATAAGATCAGCTGCCAAGTGACGACGGTCACGTGACTTTAAAGCAAGTTTCCATGTTTTAGAATTCACCACAAAAAATTCAAGCTAAAACTTTAATTATGCAAACTTTTTAGGAAAAAACTTACCCATGATTAATTATTTAGTTTAAGTTTATTATTTTATGAATTTTTACATTCAAAGAAAGATAAAAAATATCTTTGTTGAAATTTGTGAATTATTTCACGGCAACACTAATAGTAAAAAAAAATTATTCAAGCGTATGATTTTAAAATATTCATCCGCGTTGTAGTAAAAGCGGTATATCTTAAAAACGGCACCTGGTTGCAACCGAAGACATTTCAATCATTAATCAGGCATTAAAAATCTATTTGTAAAAAATTTTTCAAGAGCTACCTCGATGGGTATCACGAGATCTCTTTTCTAGACGTTTTTTCTGCTAGCGTAACAAGGCCTATCAGACTAAATGCGTTCTTCTAATTCAGATCTTTGTTCTACTCAAATTTTCTGAAGTTCCTGCCCCCCTTTTCAAAATCCTGCGTACGCTACTGATCAACCTGAAGTGATGCAAAGATTGAAGATCAATGACCAATCATCCTAAACCTGCCAACAAACAGAATTAAACGCAAATCCGTAACAAATTTGTCCTAAAACGTCTCCATCCTAAAAAAGTACAGCGTCCTAAAAAAAAGTCTGAAACTTTTTTTAGGACGCTATCAAAATCATTCGAAATCTGGTTTCTTTTATGAAAATCATCACTAAAAAATGATGCAAAGATTGAAGATCAATGACCAATCATCCTAAAGCTGCCAACAAACAAAATTAAACGCAAATCCGTAACAAATTCGTCCTAAAACGTCTCCGTCCTAAAAAAGTACAGCGTCCTAAAAAAGAATGAAAATATGTTCTCAAGGTGGCGTTATTGATGATTCGCAATGATTTAGCAATGATTCAAAACTATTTCATTTTCAAACCTCCAGAAAAATAAGAATCACAAACAATGTCAAAAAATTATCAACGTCGTCATTTCTAACCCTAAAAAAATCCCCCGTCAGATTAAGCCACTGAAAAGTCAATTGGTGGTGTTGTCACATTGAGTCAGTACTCTTTTGAGTTGAACTATCCAGCCAGACCCAACGCCACGGGGGGGCATACCGGGGCTGTGCCCTCCCCAAATGGCTGCTTGTGCCCCCCCAAGCGAGGACTGTGCCCCGAAGAAATTAACAGGATCGGGGCTGCTGGATTGCAAATCGAGGCCCAAATTGGTGTTTTTTTGGAGATTACCTGTTTCCGGCCGGAAAATCCCTTTGAATCTTTGCTTCTCACCTTGTTCGCTTGATCCAGACTGGGATAAATTTCTCGTGCCCCCCTGCCCCTCTCGAATTCACACAAAATAAACTGCTCGTGCCCCCCCAAAATTTATTTCTGCCCCCCCAGTCACGCTATCCTGGCGCCGGGCCTGTATCCAGCCAATGTTGCCACACAACGGTGAGCTAACGGATGGAACAAAATGGAGGCTACTTCAAACAAAACTTCACTCGGTCGAAATTAATAATACCAATACCACTATACGTTTTCGACGGAGTGAAATTTTGTTTGGAGTAGAGGGAGAAAACAGTCATGCCAAACATAATTAATTGTGTGTTGTTATGTATCTGATTTTATCTTTACAAGTCTAGAATTTCAGGAAATTTACCAACCACAAATGAAGCATTACTTTATATTCGAAGGGTGTATCCATCTAAAAAAAAGTGGCAAAAAAAATTGTATCAACACTATGGAAAATGGGGTAGTCTATGATCAGAGGTGGAGTCGATGACACAAAGCTCGAGACGAAGGCCAAGGACACAAAAGAAATCCGAGGCCAAGGATAACCCTTTCGAGGACAGACCCTCTCGAAGCCAAGGACATGAATGCTCGAGGCTAAGGACCAAGGACACAGGAGCAAGTGTTCTCGAAAAAAAAAGATCTTCAAAAATTTTTTTCTGGCGTTCTCAAAAAAAAGTTTTTCAAAATAATTTTTCTGGAAATCTACAAAATTTTAACGATTCAAAAAATAGTGCTGTCCTCGAACCGAGGAGTGGGCAATTTTCTAGGACTTGAGGCTTCGAGGCCAAGGACTTCAAAATGTGTCCTCGAGCAGAGGCGCCCGCAGAAATTTTTTCAGGGGGGGCAAGCAACCTATCCATTATCTACTGGATTAATCAAAACCTCACAGCTGCAACCAGGATTTTGCTAAGGAGTTTCAACCAAAAGTTAAAATGATTCTGTTTAAAAAATGTTGCAATTCGGGCGGCATGTTAAGCAAAATGATGCAATTCAAGTGTATTATGGATGGGGGTCTGGGGGCTTCGCCCCCAGGCGCTGGGCAATTTTCACAATTTCTTGAAAAAAATAACCACTTTAAGGCCATTTAAATCACATTTCGTGCGTTTTTAAAGCCATTGAAAAGAACAAAGTTGCTGAGATTAAGAATCTACTTGAAATTTCTAAATTGCCCAGCCATTTCAGCCCTCTTTATTTGCAGATCAATTCAAACCACGTTTAAACGTTCGCATATGTGAGCATGAGCTTAGCCAGAAATTCGCAACGAGAGAGGAGCTGTTTTGGGGGTCTGGAGGTGGAGTCCCCAGCGCTCCAAAATTTTGTATTTTTTTTTTGCAAAAATCACTTAATTTTATGGCTATTTTGATAAAAACTAATGCTTTTTAAACGTGGCATAAAAATTGTCAGTGCAAACGTGATTAAACTGGTTGCATAAATGGGCTAAATGGGAGGTGGCTGATGGTAAAAGTTTAGTTCACTTGTTTACATGCTGGTTAATCATAAAATCCTATAGTTCAATAAAACTCACTCGGAGTAATATCTTTTGTCTACATTTTATGGAGAAAAATAATTTGGGGGGGAGCTAATGAAAGTATATTAGAGAGAAGCGAGTAGTAATAACTAGGGCAAGTTTTTGTTGCACTAAAAAATTGAAAAAACTGCATTTATTTCTAACGAAAGTTGCAAAAAGTTGCATTTATTCACAAACATTAAAAACGACAGAGATTTACTCAAGCGATTTATTTACTTAGAATGCCAAATATTTGCAAACATTACGAGGGGAGAAATGGTGATCGTTTGCCAACAGTTTAGAAAGCATGCTAAAACTTCGCTCCACAGTGCACGGAGTTGTAAGCCTACTGTTGCGTCATAAATAACATTGAAACGCAGCTAATCCGTCACATAGCTCTTTGTTATGCAAATCAAAGGCAATAGAACTGTACTGAAATAGTTGTATAGCACATTTTTTGAATTACACTAACATTTTGCGCCATTCTTAATGAAAATTACAGAAAAAGTTACATATAAAAAAGAAAAAAGTTGCCATATAAAATTCCTAAAAACAGCTTAGAATACTGTACTACATAAATTTTTAGTATTTAGGAAGCTATCGGAAGCTGTAAAAAAAAGTTGCAAAAACTTGCCCTAGTAATAACTAATACTGAATAGTTCCCCTTTCTGTTCCTGAGTTTATAATATATTTGTTGATGAAACCTATGTTCAGCAATTTTACAATAGTTATCAAATCTGATTGCTTAGTTTGGGACATTTTTCAAAGTTTTGAGTTTATTTTTGACAAATTAGCCCCCCGAATATCTGTTTCAAAAGATAATTTAAATAACTTTTTAGTCAATTCCACTGCAAAAACAGTCTCAGTAGTGCTAAAAACGTGATATTTTCCTTATTCTGCATTTTGGTCGACAGACCATAGGGGAAGGAGAGGGCTATAGCACCCCTCCCCCCCCCCCGTCCCTCTTGTTACGCCACTGTATGTGAATTAAGTTTTCCAAGTGACTTGGATAAAGAGAAGGAAGTTAAGCTCCCTTAGCCTCTTTGGTTGTGCCACTGACAGCAACCTGAATTTTGTTTAGGGGGGTAAGGGGGCTTGATTAACCTACAGATTGAAATTTTTTGCAAAATGCCTCAATTGGGCAGCGTGCTAAGCAAACAGATGCAACTAAAGCATATCACAGACCGGGGTCTGGGGGCAAAACCCCAGCTGCTGAGCGATTTTTGAGATATTTCAGAAAAAAAATTGCCATTTTAATGCTATTCGATTCAAATTTTGCATTTTTCTAGAGCCATTAAAAAAACTAACTTGATATAATTTGAAATCCATTTCAAAGAATTAAATAGCTCACCCCCTTTAAACCCCCAGGTTACTCATAGGTCAAGTCCAAAACTGGTTGTAATTAAATAAATTAAATGCTGAATAGCCCCCCTGCCCCCTCCTATATTCTTTTTTTATGAAGCTTACGTTAAGCATTTTGTATTAAGCGATTAATCTTGACTGCTTATTTCGACCCATGTTTTGAAGTTTTTATCGATTAATTTGAAGCTGTATTTTTGACAAATAAGTTAATACCCTCCCCTCCCACAAAAAACTAAATAATAAAAATACATGTTTTTAAAGTGGCTTTGAATCACTTCAAAGGCCATTAAAAAGTGACTTTGAACAACTTTAGAGGCCTCAGAAGGGCCAAAAATTGTGGCATTTTTCTTATCATGCACTTTGGTTTACAAGCCAATATTGTATTTAGATCCTGATGATAAGAGCTCAGTGACAGATCAGAGATGCTAAAACGTTTAATAAACCATGTACTGTACTTCTAGAAATAACCATGGATAAACGTTTGATACTGATTATTTAATCAAACAATTAAATGCTTAATCCTAGAGTATTGCTAACGCTCGCTTTTAAGAAAATGGTGTATGATATTTCACGTAAAATGAGCAATCCTGTTTCTCTTGCCCCCGCCCTCCGCACCAAGTCAAAATAGGTAAAACAGCTCCACAAAGGGTTGTTTTCTTAGTTTAGATAGACATTTAGATATATCTCGACTTATTTTGCAAATTTAAACAAAAAAATACTTGGTGTCTAAATTTCCAGGGGGAGGGCAAGTGCACCCCCCTGCCCCCCCCTGCGGGCGCCCCTGTCCTCGAGGACTCCACTTCTGTCTATGATATCAACAGATATACAGTATATTGGTTGGAAACAGGCTCATGAATATTATGTATGTTATTTGTTTGTGTTACGTATGTGTATGCCTTGTTTTTTTGTTTTGTGAACTGCGTGTTTAATAATAATAATAATAATTAAAAAATGGAGGCTCTTGCAAACTGGAAAGCTCTTGCATTGAGAAACACCTTGCAGGTTATGATTGCAAATTGTATTCGTAAATTATAAATATTATTCTTTATTGCGCGTCCAGCCAACATCGCTTGGTTGAAGTAAATACATGTCGCGCTGTTATGGACAGGAGATGATCAATTTCACCTTCAACCAAAGTCATTAAACGAAATATACTACAACATTGATCAAATGCTGCAGTTCGCAACTAATGAAATGCTATCAATCAATATATAGCATAAATAGAAAATCGTAGCAACCTAGCAGCCAATTGAGAGTGCCAAAGTATTCCATCAATGGTATAAAAAAGCGCTCTAGCTTAAGCTTTAAAAAATTATTTTGTGAGGCTTATTTGGGTGATTTCCGAAGGAAAAGCAACTCCGAACTAAGTCAACATATTTGCCTCTTAATATATATTAATATCACAAGCAATTAGCTCTTGATAAAGACATTCAAAACATTTACTTTTTGGGGGGTTTATTTGGGGGTTTACGGGGGTGGCAACAACTAAAATATGTCAAAACATTTGTTTCTTAAGCATTAACTGAGACCAAAAAAATTATTTTCCAAGCTCAAGACGTTCCAAAAATTCATATTTTGGGGGTTCTTTAGGGGTCCCACCCTCCAATTATGTCAAAGTACTATTTTGAATATTAACTGAGAACAAAAAGAATCACCACTCTGGCATACAAACAGTAGCCTAATCTTTGGATAGTTATATCCGCTTGAAGGTGCTAGCTAAATCATAAGACTTTGTTTAATCAACTTGCGGGAGTAAATGTTCAATTTTTTGCTGTTTTATGTGTCCTTAGGGCTTGGAGATCCAGGTTTTTTAAAAAATAGTGCATGCAATGCACATTTTATGTTGGTCCCGTTTTCTTTTTTTGGTAGAATACTTATTTTCAGATTTCCATCATCAATGCAAGAAAACTTTGTCCGGCAGTAACAATTTTGTACTTAATTTCTTGAAGCTCTTGTTTGAAAATGTTAGATAATTTGAAATATAAAGATGCACTTTATTGTGAAAATATACCTGGACAGAAAGTTTCAGTGTGCATTATTTCTACTTTATGCTTAATACCTTTTTATTTACAAACACTGGTGTTGATTTCAAGGGGGCGGGAAGCGGTGCCCCCTGAGGTCTGACATTTAAGGGGGCAAAATGTCTCTAGCCCCCTCGGTTTTGCTGACTAGTTTACGCACTGTGGAAGCGTGCTGTTAAAAATAATTTAGTCTATAAATGATAAAAACCTTTCAAGTTTGCTTTGTTTGCGGGATCAACTATTTTTGCCAAAACGGAATCGAGCGGGTTAGTAAAATGCAACTTTCGGCCAAGTGTTGCAAAACTGACGATCGTGGCGAGTTGGTGATGTGTTTTTTATTTATTGCTAAGAAAAATCTGCATCGCCAACCTTAAATTACACACTTAAACCGCAGTAGTCTTTAAAAGTTTATTCGATATTTCAAAATATCAGTTGAATAAATATTGGTGCAAACTGTAGCGTAAAAATTCAAACTCTTTCATTACCGGCACTTAAAACTTTGAAAGCTCACTAAAAAGCTTGGAAAGCAATTTGCAATCTGTGGATCACACAAACAATTTACAATACAATTAAAAATGAATGATATAAGTTGAAATGCATTTGCCATACTAAAAGAGCACAGAATAACAAAAGGCTAATCTTATTTTTTTAACACCAATACAATAACAATTCCACGCTATTTATTCAAAGAATTCAAACCATCTTTCCCAATTAATCCAACGTAGATTGACAGTCAAGGAGGCTTGTCTAAATTGTTCACAATTTTACAAATAGTCAACTTAAACCAAAAACGTTAATCACTAAATCCAATCAAGTCTTTTTCATGGCGTTCTCGCATTTTCTTAACAAATGTTATATTTTGGCATAATTACGCACTCACTGTTTTAAATTAATTTATTTCCACGCATACATTCAAAATCAAATCACAATCAAATCTTTCGTTGTACTTGCTATATTACACCGAAGCGTGTAACGAGTTGGCAGGGCCCAGCATGTCCACGTCATTGCGCCCGGGCAACACAGCTCCTTTCGAAGAAAATGTAGCAGCGGTGGTGAGACGTCGGCAACACTGATGAGTTCGATTTGACCGGCCCGAAGTTTGAACCTCAAACCTCTCGCTCCAGAGATGAACGTCAAATTAAGTTAGTATTTTACTAAAGTACGTGTTTAAGCTCAAATACATGTAGTATATATGAATCTCTGTTGACAAAATAACAGTACGCAGGGATGTTCTTTTTAGAAAACCTGCATATTCTAGAATATTTTCGGATCTTTTTTTTTAATTTCAGAATCTCTTCAGAACATCGAATCCTATCAAAATTTCGGACAAAAAATGTATTGCTAATGGACAGCAATATTGCTACCGGGCATTAATGCATTGTTATGGTTACTTGTCGATCACCATTTTTTTGCTTTTATCTTCGTAATAAAGAAAAATTACCCTCTCCTATTGCTGCCATGAGGAAAAACACGTGAGTTTTTAATCTTTTTTTTTTGCATAAAAACAAACCAGAAGAGAAACGCAAGTGTTTAAAGAAAGTAAGCAATTAAACATTTAGCAAAAGAGAATAAGCAATCAAGCATTGGCAAAATTAAACTCCGCAAAATTTCACAAAATTGCAGAAAATGTTTTCATTCAAAAACTGTGTTTTATAACAACAAAATCTTTTCAAATGAACATCATTTGATCTGTTTGGGGTTGTCAACTTGAAAGGGTGAGAGAGAAAAGACAGAGTAGTGGGGAAAGGTCGGAATGGAAGACCTTTAATATTCAGATATCCGAAATCTTTGTACAAAGATCAAAAATTTAGCAGATATGGTATTTCTACATTATTTGAAAAAATAACTGGCCCACTTTTTAAACCAGGCAACAGCGGCAACTTTGTATTAAAAGTGAAACCAAAGCTGTTTTTCTGGGTTCGATTTTATGGATTGGACTTACCGATTCACTGCTCTGCAAATCTGAATTCGAGATGTTTTGTAAGGTCGATTTTGCATAGTTTATGTCGCCGCAACTTGGATTAATTACAATGCTGAGAAATTCAAATACGATGTGCTTTTTTGCGCCTAACGATTTGGCGATAGTATACTTGCATTTGCTATAATTTTAATGTTACGCGATTTACAGTTACTACACTGGTTTCCTAGGAAAAAGCTGAGATTGCCGCGTTTAGGCCCGGTCTTTACTGCGCGTAAAATCGTGAGCGTACAAACGTAGTTTTACACTTTTACTTTAAACAAAAATTCGGTTCATCCGATTTAACGCCTTACCAGCCTTAGGCGTAGCCAGGATTTTTGGTTGGGGGGGGGGGCCCAAACCACAAATCACATGCAATGACGTCATCAGAAATTTGCAAAATAGGATCTTTTTGTGGGGCAGAGATATTGTAGAATGGAAGATCTGAAGCAGTGGCCTGTTGGCACTTAAGCAGGATTTTGGTAAAGGGAGAGGGCAAAAACTAATAGTTAGAAAGTGCAAATGTCTAACTTTGGAGACGTGTTGAGTAAGCTAGTGTACTCAAACGTATCACAGACGGGGGTCTGGGGGCGGAGCCCCCAGCCACCGGTGGTAATGGGGGTCTGGGTGCAAAGCTCCCTGCGCAGGGCAATTTTTGTAAGTTTTCGGAAAAAAAGCTATTTTAATCCCATTTGAATCACATTTCGCACATGTTTACAGCCATTTGAAAGTAGATTTTTAATATTTGAAAGCCAATCGAAAAAATTGAATTGTTCAATCCTCCTTTAACTTACAATTAAAGTCCAAAACACGTTTAAAATCTTGCATTATGGTGTAAAACTTTAGTTGTAAGTGGTTTGGTCCATGTAGGGGGGAAGTAAGGCTCATTGTCTCCTGCAACATTTTCGCAGTAAATAATAATCCACTCGAAGATTTTCCTTAGAGATTTTTGTTTTGTCATGAAGTTAACTAGTTATAGGAGTACATGTACGAAAATTCAATAATTATTTCTTCAATGAGTATTTTCACTAGCTTTTTTTTTAAAAGTATTTTGTGCGTAAAAATTGGCAGGGTGGAGATGAATCGTTATTGAAAAATGATACGATAAATAGTTACACTTACTAAGCATGTTATTTCCGGGCCGGATTTATATTGCGTGGGTCCCCTGGCACTTAAGGGCATAGGCGTAGCCAGGATTTTTGATTGGGGGGGGGGGGGCAAACCACAAATCACATGCAATGATGTCATCAGAAATTTTCCAAAAAGAAACTTTTTGTAGGGCAAAGATATCGTAGAAATAAAAATCTGAAGCCGTAGCCTGTTGGCACTTAACCAGGATTTTGGTAAAGGGAGAGCGGGAAAATTAATCGTTAGAAAGTGCAAATGTCTAACTTAGAAGACGTGTTGAGTAAGCTAGTGTCATCAAACGTATCATAGACGGGGGTCTGGGGGCAAAGCCCCAGTCGCTGGGCGATTTTTGTACGTTTTTGGCAAAAAAAGCTATTTTAATCCCATTGGATCACATTTCGCACGTGTTCACAGCCATTTGAAAGAACTTTATTTTTAACATTTGAAAGCCAGCCAATCAAAAAATTTAATTGTTTAATCCTCCTTTTACTTGCAATTAGAGTCTTAAACACGTTTAAAATCTTGCATTATAGTGTAAAATTTTAATTGTAAGTGATTTGGTCCATGTAGAGGGAAGTAAGGCACATTGCCTCCTGCAATATTTTAGCAGTAAAAAAAATTCCACTCGAAGATTTTCTTTAGAGATTTTTGTCATGAAATTAACCAGTTAAAAGAGTACATGTACGGCCAGGGGGCTCAGGCCCTCTCAATTGAAATTCAATAATTTTTCAATAAGCATTTTTCCTAACTATTTTTTTAAAGTATTTTGTGCGTAAAAACTGGCGAGGTGGAGATGAATCATTATTGAAAAATGGTACAATAGATGGTTACGCTTACTAAATATGTTATTCCCGGGTCGGATTTCACGGGGCCCCTGGCACTTTGGGGATTTTTGAAACATATGCTTGTCAAATATAAGTGAAGACTAAGAAAAGTCCTACTATCTGAGCGCGGGGCCCTGCTGGCACTATGCCACACGGCGCTGGTTATTGCATTACGTTCATAACAAGTTTAGATGAGGACCTGAGGTAGCAACTTGTAGTACAAAAACCTTTGGTTTCACCTTGGTTGTACATTTAAATTGGTAGGAAAAAATTGAATTGAGGGGGTGCGCCAGGCCCGCTGGTCGTCAATATAATTTATTGTTAATTACTGTTGTACGCGTTGTACTGTTGTACGCAAAAATGCTAAAAGAAACCGAAAATGAAGAAACAAGGCATTTTTGTCAAATGTTTGTCTTTGGTGGCATTTCGATTGAGGGGGCCCGGGCCCCCAGGGTCACCCTCCTGGCTACGCCTATGCTTTTGAGATAAGATCGCGCTCTTAAGTTCTTTCATAAAAAAAAAAACATTCAAAGCAAAATTAAAGTAACGTCTTTTGCAAAACATGGAGGACTCGAGTCAAGTCACTTGACAGTTTTTTAAAACCTCCAAGAATTGTATGGCATTATTATGACGTGACACGTGGTCGTCACAATTAATACTTACTTTTGTACGCGTAAATCCGAAATAAAAAAAACTGCAATTTCGGACAAGGACAACATACTGGCTATGCTATCATTATATTTATCATTGGTAGTATTTCAATTGGGGGGTTTGCATTACCGCCTGTGTTATAGCATTAAGTTCAAAATAACGTTTAACGAAGGCCTGGGGTTGCAACTTTTAGGATAAAACTCTTAGATTTCATACAGGTTTTGCATATAAATCGTTAAAATTTGAATTAAGGGGCCTCTTGGTCGTCAGTCAGGGGCCCCGGGGCCCCCTGGTTGTTAATTAGGAGCCCCGGGGCTAGAGGTGGTCAGTAACGAAGTAGTTCTACTTAAGTAGACTACTTAAGTAGTATTTTCGGTAACGAGCGACTTACTTAAGTATTTTTCATTTCTGATACTTCTACTTTTACTTCAAGTAAAATCCTCTCGAAGTAACGCTACTTGAGTAGTAATGACTTTTATGTAAAGTAGAAGTAAACACCTAGCCATTATTCCACCTCACAACGTGTACAATAACGAGGTAAACATTATTCCACCTCACAACGTGTACAATAAGTACGTATCGAGTTTGTTTTACTGTACAGTACTACGAAACTTATTGAATAGTTACGCCGATTCATTTACAGGTCATCTAGGGTAGTGTGTTTTTGCGTTGCATCAAATACCAGGTGTTGACTCAGTCTCACTACAAAAAAAAAACATACCGAACCCTGATTAGCATGGTACAGTAGACAAACTAGACATGCGCATTACTCCTGGTTCATACGAAAAAGATTAGCGGTTAACGGCGTTGCGTTTGCTGCGACCCGTCTGGGGTTCAATTCCCTAGCCGGTTAACGAACAGTGTTGCTAACGACTCGCCATCGCTGCGACATTTCTTCTCAAGCTGTGTTGTCCAGGCGCGGAGATGAGCCCAGAGTCCCTACTAAATCGTATTCGTAACAGGCTTCGGTGTAATTTCAAGAGAATAATAAAACTTTGATTTTTTGATATGCTACCGTAAGTATGGCTTTGCTTGAACACTGATCGTAAGCGCCACAACAGCAAACCTTCGAAGAATAAACAAACACGTGAAATTTGAAATTACTTTCTACTTTCATTACTTAAGTAGAATTAATTTTGACTACTTTCCTATTTTTACTTAAGTGGAAATGCTTCGCCATACTTCTACTTTTACTTGAAAGACATTTTTGAGTAAGTAACAATACTTCTACTTAGGTAGATTTTTCGACTACTTTGTCCACCTCTGCCCGGGGCCCCCTGGTTGTTAATTAGGAGCCCTGGTTGTTAATTAGGTCCCTGGTTGTCAGTTTGGGTCCCTGGGGCCAACTGGTTCTTAATTAGGGGCCCCGGGGCCCCTTGTTTGTCAGTTAGGAGCCCCGGGACTCCTGGTTGTATTTTTGGGGCCCCATCAGGGCACCTGATTGTTAGGAGCATTGGGGCTTCCTGGTTGTCAGTTAGGGGCCCCGAGGCCTCCTAGTCATTCGTTAGAGAAACTGGGGCCCCCTGGTCGTCAGTTAGGGGCCCCCAGGTTGTCAGTGAGGGGCCCAGGGGCTCCTGGTGGTCAATTAGGGGCCCCTAATTGTCGGTAAAGGGCCCCGGGGTCTTCTGGTTGTTGGGGACCCTGAGGGATCCTGGTCATCAGTTATGGGTCCCGAGGCTCTCTGGTTGTCGGCTAGGGACCCTGGGCCCCCTTGTCCTTAGTTAGGGGCCCACTGATTGTCGGTTAGGGCCCCCCTGGTTGTTATTAGGGACCCTGGTTGTTGTTAGGGACCTTGGGGGAACCTGGTTATCAGTTAGGGGTCCCGAGGCCCCCTGGTTGTCGGCTAGGGGCCCCGGAGCCCCCTGGTCTGTAATTAAGAGCCCCGGGGCCCCTTGATTGTTGTTAGGGACTCTGGGTCTCCTGGTCATCAGTTAAGGGCCGCTGGTTGTCAGTTAGTGGCCCCAGGGCCCCCTGGTTGTCGGTTAGTAGGGGCCCTGGGGCTCCGTCGTTGTCATTAATATTATTGTTAATTATTGTCATGTGCGTATTATTACTCAAAAAAAAAAACTGCAATTAAATATCGCTAGGCTATGTTGTCATAGTTTTTTTTTATCATTGGTGGTATTTTGATTGGGGGGGGAGCCGGGCTCCCCGCCCCCCCCCCCCTGGCTACGCCTATGTTACCAGCGTTTAAGCTGCCGGTTACTTAAAATTTATTGCTAAGGATACATTGGTACGCTCACGGTAGTTAATTAAGTCCGTTAACAGAACTTAACGGAAGTTAATTTAGTCCGTTAACATGAAAAAACTTTTTAACGGATTAACGAGTTCAAGAAAAAGTTAGCTTCGTTATTAACGGATAAACGATTAACGGACTTGTGCCCACCTATGGTTAAAGGCGGTGAATCATCCAGCCAATTCCGGTGGTTTGTTTACAATAGATAAAATTGAACTATAATTTTTGATATTTTTTGTTTTAATTTTGGGGCTGCGTTTGCAAAGATATTCACCAAATACAAAAAGATGTCCCCCCGAAAAAAGTTTTTGGAAACTCTGAGTTTTGATCTTCCCGCCTAAATCACAGTTCTCTATACTATTAGGCCTACTGTAATTTTATTAAACTATTAGGCCTACCTATCTCTAAACTATTAGGCCTAATAGTTTAGAGATAGTCAGGCCTAAACTATTTAGAAATAAACTATCTCTATACTATTAGGCCTACCACAGTTCTCTAAACCATTAGGCCTACTGTGGTTTTGGTGGGAAAAACAAAACTCAGAGTTTCCAAAAACTTTTTTCGAGGGGACATCTTTTTGTATTTGTTGAATATCTTTGCAACCGCAGTCCCAAAATTAAAACAAAAAATATCAAAAATTATAGTTCAATTTTATCTATTGTAAACCACTGGAATTGGCTAGATGATTCACCGCCTTTAAAGTTAAAAGTTAATTCGTTAATTTTCAAAAAAAAATTCAATATTTACCTGCAGTTGATGTTCAATAAAATGTACCGGTAATCTTTTTTAAATGCTTTATGCGTAAAGGTAATCACTTTACAGCATAGGTGGGCACAAGTCGGTTAATCGTTAATCCGTTAATAACGAAGCTAACTTTTTCTTGAACTCGATAATCCGTTAAAAAGTTTTTTCATGTTAACGGACTAAATTAACTTCCGTTAAGTTCTGTTAACGGACTTAATTAACTACCGTTAAGTTCTGTTAACTTCCGTTAAGGTTTTTATCGTTAATATCTTGCACCATTCATTCATCGGACCGGTACAAACCAGTTTGCACTGGTAACACTTGTTGCGTATTAGCACGAGTTTTATGGAAGAAAGCGAAGAAAGGAGCTCTTTTTTGTGGCAAATAATAAGCTGCAGCCTATTAATTATCGCTGTTCACAATTTCCAAAGATTTTCCGATCGCAGCTTTGTTAGTGCATCCGAACTTATTTTATCTTGAAATTAGATTGGACTGTAAAATGTAACTTCCAAAACACAAAAAGACCTCCATAGAAATAAATTTTTGCTTACAATCAGCTCAACAGCGTCAATACGTGTTCTAAAAGCGAGTGAATACAAAGAAATGTAATTTACACACAAAATATTAACGGATTAACGGACTTTATTAACTTCCGTTAATTAAAGCTAAAAATAACGGATTAACGTTAACGGAGGTGTGAAGTTTGTTAACGAACTAGTGATTAACGAAGCTAACGTTTTGCATTAACTTGCCCACCTATGACTTTAACTTGTGTTACTTTTGTTTTTCAGTTAACTATTAAACTTTAACTGAGTTAAAAAATTGCTGGAAAATTCTCAGCGAATTAACTCTTAACGAAGTTAACGTTTCTCTTTAACTAGCCCAACACTGATTAGGGGTGTTTGCCAAATGTAAAAACAAAATTTTAAATCAGGAACTAAAAATTAAGTGCAAAATATGAAAAATTGTTCCGATACCGTGATCATGATTGACATATAGGTGGCCTAATAAAAGGGACGGGACTCTGAGTCAAAACCAGACCCTCTTAGGCTTGAGCCATGCGACATGTCTTCTTGGGCCACCTTTGAGTCTAACAATAACATGGCCCTGGCAGCCTGGTACTGGAACGACCTCTCATATTTTACACTTTATTTTAATTTATAGTTACTGCTCTGGTTTGACTTTTGGCAGACACCCCTCCCCCCCACCGATGGTCACCAACTCCAGATGAAACATTGTGTATGTACGGTTTTAAAAAATGCTAGGGTAGCTTTTTTTAGCTTCTGTTAGTTACAGAGCAATGTTTTGGGTCGTTTGAATCCAACTCTACTTCGT
Organism: Trididemnum nubilum; assembly: GCA_963965965.1. Taxonomy (NCBI): domain Eukaryota; kingdom Metazoa; phylum Chordata; class Ascidiacea; order Aplousobranchia; family Didemnidae; genus Trididemnum; species Trididemnum nubilum. The sequence continues at coordinate 37,529,670 of OZ014485.1, read as the reverse complement.
AAATTGCGAAATACGAAACACTTTACAATGATTACTAGTTTACACTTTAAAAGAACTGGAGTTTGCTATGTGTTCGTTTTTTTGCACACCATTAGGTGGCAATACAGTACCTATACTCTTGCACTGTGCCCAAAGTCTATTAATTCAAATAAAAAACCCCGAAGTTTTTTTGAAAAATATTTAACATTAAAATAATAGAAAAAAATTGGAAACGTTGTTTTTCATCATGTAGTGACGTGATCCACCCAAAACAGTCCTTATGACGCAACACACGCAAAAAAATGCTGGACATTTTTAACAATGGAGTGAACATACCGTATAGTTAATATACTGTGCTATTAATCACTTTTCCAATTCTGAAGTAATTGTTTTAACTTAAAAATTTAAAGGGGTCATCCCACTATTGCATAATAAAAACTCAATTATAGTCTGAAATATTAGAATAGAAAACAATTTATACAAAAAGTTACAAAAGTTATCCAATTATGTCAAAAGTATCTCCAACAATCTTGATTTTTTAGAAGTCTGCAACAACAGACATGCGATTGGCACAGACATAGGCAAATTCTTTGTGTATTAGCAGTGGCGTCGCTATGGGGATGGGGGGTGGGGGGAGGGTTGAGGAGTGGCTCGCCCCGAGCGTCACCATTTTGGGATGACAACATTTGGAATGACACCACTTTATGATGTGAAACCATAACACCACTAATTTGGGGTGAAGACTTTTTTTTATTATTTTATATGGTCTCGATCCTCATTTGAATCGAAAACGCACTCAATTTCCGGCGAAGACCTTTTTTTCTTTTTTTTATGGTCTTCAGTTACTTTTGTACGGAAAACCCACCCAATTTTCGGCGAAGACCTTTTTTTATGTTCTTCACCTACTTGCAGACATAATTTTAATAAAGGTTGTCACATCATAAAGGGTGACACCACGAAATCCCGCCTCGGTGCCACCATCCTTAGCAAAGCATCTGTGTATTAGCCCAGCAACCAACTACGGTGCAGCCATGCAGTTTTTTCCCCAATCTGCTTCTTGTCTTTGCAGAACTCTGGCTCTGGCCTTATTACAGTCGTTAAGAAAAAAATCCTAATTCTGAAACATTGTCGCACAGGTGCGATAGAGAATCACGCAACAAAAAAATGAGGAAAAAAGTTTGCTTTCAAAATCACGGGTTGCAGTTATTGTCGCAGAGCATTTCAGTGGCAGTGGCATGTATATTGTATGTTAGATTAGAAGTTTGCAATGGAAGAATAATAATTTTGAAGGTTAAAAACGATGAACCCTGAGACGAATATTTCGATTGTTCATTAGAACTCTATTTGCATCATAGAAAGATCGTTGTATTTAACCACAGCAAATAGAGAGCCCTAAACTGCCCTGCCTTTTTGTAACATGCGGTACCGGTAGCTTTGGATTTAGAAACTAGGTTGTCAGAGTAAAGAGGTTGTCGTTTGCGGGTAGTCTTATCAGTATTCGTGCAAAAAGTAGCGCTTGATCACTGGCAGTTTTAGAGTGATTTGTTAACTGTTTGCCGATTTCGCAATTGCGGCAATTTACAAAATAATCAAATAAATAAACACGAACGCAGGCAAACAAGACAATAATAATAGTAACTGGATGCTTTATACTGCTTACACACGTGCTTCTTGTTTCATGCTGCTCAAAGCAGTATGACGGGATAGACAAAAGACAATAACAATAATAATATGGTCGAAAGGTAACGCGTTCGTCTCTGGAGCAGGAGGTCTGAGGTTCAAATCTCGGACCGGTCAAATCCGACACAGTGTTGCCAACCGCTCGCCACCGCTGCTACGTTTCTTCGAAAGAAGCTGTGTTGCCCTGGTGCAATGACGCGGAGATGGGCCCCGCAAACTCGTTACACGCTTCGGCTTAATAGAACGAGTATAACGAAAGATTTGATAATAATTGGGTGCTTTATACTACTTACACATGTGCTTCTTGTTTCACACAATTACCTGCTCAAAGCAGTATGACACGATAAGCAAAAACAATAAACAATAGTAAAGTAAGGGCCCCAAAAATTTCAGTTTTGAGATAACTGCACGGTATGCTACAGAGTAACTCAAAATGTAGTCAACTTGACATGGTCAGTAGTTTATGTTTAATTGAAAGGACAGCGTAATGAAAATGGTTGCTACTGTTCACTTTATCGCGTGTATTGTTTATCTGCAAACCTTTGGTGAGTTGATATTTATTATTGACTAGCATTATGCTGTTGTGTGATTGTCCGCGTTTGCGTTTTTGATTGGTAATGATGTGTTCTTAGATTTAGGTTGTTAACACATCCATCACAGTTTATAACTTACATTTTCATTGTGAAATAATTCTAAACAGGACATAAAATACTGCTAAAAATCACGTTATCTTTGGTCTTATCTTTCATTTGATCTTTTGCACAATCTGTTTTGAATTTTTTTTCCTAAACTATCTCGCAATCATGCTTTGTGCTTCTGCAGTTAAAATGTTAATTATCGTAGCATTTTGCTTGCTCAAAAATATTTTCAGGTTTGTCCTGGTGTGCCGATCAAGCAGCTATTTCTCACAATGGATCTTATATTGATTTCATTTATCAGCCTGAAGACACTGTGGAAAACAAGCTCATTCCTGTATTATTAAATTGTTCTATTGGACTCTATTCTGCAGCTACAAGTATATTTGACAATGTTACTCTACCTGCTAATATCAGTTGGTACAAGAATGATATTCTTTTAAGTGAAAAGGATCTTGCATCAAGAGAACATTTGTTTTCAAATGGCAGTTTAAAAATATATCCAAGAAATTACAGGACTATTTCTGTTTATCGATGTGAAACTAGATACAAAAATTTACTGTTAAGGAGCAAAAAAGCCCAGATTAGAGCTTCATGTAAGTATGTGTATTGTGTTTGAATATTTGTAGCAGTGCTAAATTTTTATTTGAACTGTATTTTCGGTTTTGCATATGGTAGTTATTTGAATATTTGCGTGAATCGTTTTCAAAAATTTTGTTTGTTACAGCTTTGTTTTTTTAGTATGCATCTAAAATGTTGAACAATGAGCTCACTACAACACTATTTCTGTCTATTTCTTGGTTAAATCAATAATTGGGCTCTCGAATTGTTTGATTTATTGAACATAAAGGTTATTTAATTAGGCTTAGACTGGCCAAAGTGTTTGTTGAAATGTTATTCGTCATTATTTTTTTTGAAGTGTGGTGTGTGCATGCCAAAGTTACCAGCCCGGCAGTCCTTCTACAACGTTTGGATTGCTTCAATTTACAGTGGTGCAATGCAGTGCAGTTCAATTCAATTATTCAGGCGCAATGTATGCCCTATTAGACTTGCACTTCAACATTAAAATTACCTTCAGTTGTATCCAGGTACATAAAACATTTAATATTTGCAGATTTAGATGGAACAACACCAATAGCTCGTCAATTTGTATCAGTCTGCGTTGGGGCGAATATTAATTTGAATTGTACTTTTGATGACGCAATACCACCCCCTGTAATAACTTGGTATAAAAATTCCCGCTTAGTCGGTAGCAATGAAAAATTTGTTGATATTTGGAATACAAATAGAGTTAGAAATCGTTTTCTCGTTTTGCCCAACGGGGTTTTGGAGCTGACGCAGTTCGAATGGAGCAATGCTGGAAAGTATGTATGTTACGCCGAAAATGGTTCTGGCAGAAAAAAAGGAAGTCAATATGTTTTGACTGTTCAAAATAGTAAGTTTTTATTGTGCGGCTTCGGCAATCAAAATTTGATTTTGGAAACAATTTATGCAACAAATAGAGCCAATATGAACGAGCATGATATCGATTTGTTTTACATAATCGAGATTTTTCCAGTAAATATTTATGACAATTCTTATTGAGCCAGTGAAGGACTGAGGAAGTACCTGCGATAACTGCAGGACTTTTTATTAAACTTTGGCGAAGTAGTACGTTGCTACAGATTTTAAATTGAGTTCGAAATTTTGCGCAATAGGAGTATCTCCATGACAGGCAATATAGAAATAGTGCCATATAATATCTGCGCAAATAATACTTCATGCCAGCAAAATTTTACTTCACGTAACTAGTAAAACTTGGAATACATGAAGAAAGTGCCACAAGTTAAAGCAACACAGTGATTGCTGTAAAAGAAGATTCCGGCTACTTGAACTAGAATGCAGTATTGAAAAATTGCATGTTGCTTAAATTCTGCTTCACACAGATTGCTCGTCTAAAGAGCTAGAACCACACTTTCTCACTAAGCCTCAGGATCGATCGGGAATACTTGGCCAACAAGCTGTATTTCAATGCTCGGCGACCGGTGACCTTCCGCATTATTTCCAATGGTTCAAAAACTTGACAGAAATCGACTTTAGGTGCGTTTATGAAACGATGTTTTAAGCTTTACGGTTATATACGGTATATCTGCGTTGCTTAAAAATTGCAGAAAGTGAAAATTCCAGTACATTTCACCCTCATGCACACGGCTCAGCAGTTCGTCCTCTCTACCATTCAGCTCGAAACTTGTTCTACAAAACTCCTATTAACCGATCCAGCACGATCGAATTTCGTTTTTGGGTTATGTTTGGATTTGAAAAATCCACGAAGCATAAACTTGCTGCTGAGATTAGAACCAGGCGAAGCTGCGCTCGTTCTTTCTTTCGTGCAGCGCGAAATCGATTGATTAAATTGAGCAGTATGTCGCAGTTTTCTTAAAATTTGTTTTTGTCATTATCAAAAATGTATGCACGTATCAATCATGCAAGTTCAAAATTGGCAGCATTGTTAGAAGTCCTTTCTATGTGACAGTTTGGTTTGCATAATTTAAGCATAGTTCGCTATTAGACACGTGGCTAATAGAATACCGATCGATAGCAGGCTAATATGAAGAAGGCCTGACATTCACTGTCGTTGAATAAATTGAACAGACACAGCATGCAATTAATTGAACCATTAAATTTTGCAAAAAGTTCAAAGATTTTTGTGAAGATAGAGTGGGTTTTATGTTGAACGACTGCGTATGCTTGTTCAATGCGGCTTTTAAGTGGAAATATGAGTTGTCTTTTTGCCACGCCAACTACTTCTTTAGCTCTTCTATACTCGATTACAGCTGCTACATTTCGCTCCGAACCGAGTTCTGGCCTTATGCAAAGTACGTAATTTTTCGAAACATGCCACGTTACGTGAACGCAATGTGGTGTTAATTCAGCTCAAGCAAACAGGGTCGGAAAAGATTGCTCTGTGTTGGCGTGCCTCGACAGATTCAGAGAGCCTGGTTCGCACCCATCACTAGAAGCATCTTCGCTTTTTGATACGATTGTGATGTGATGCATATGCGCGATATATAATTAAAATGCTGCGCAGTGATTGTACTCGTTCATGGTATTCAAAAGTTTGAAATACACGTTGGTAATGTAAGAGTACAGGTCTAAAAACGAAAAACTCTTGCTCATATTGTTTTTAGTCGATGCTGCGAATATAATTAAAACTAACAGTTGGTCGCAATATGCTGTAATTCTGTATAATACTTCTTGTTGTTGCAATTAAGTTTGTAATATTAAAAAGGCTAATCCTATGATATCCGCTTGGTCTCTTCGGAAAAACTAAATCCTATTAATAAATTCCAGCCTAAATTGTTTTTGCAGAGGAAAATTATTGGTCTTTGATTGCGGACGAGCAGTTGCCATAGCTGTAATATTGGTTGAGTTTGAAAAATTACAACCATACAGCGTTGTGTCTTGCTTTAGTCTTAGGTCTTTTTTTGTTATTAAAAAATGCATTACTAACGGTTTTTCAGATTCGTATGTTGCGACCATGTTTACAAATATTCTTAAGTTTATTTTTTTGTGATTTGGACCACCGATACTGGCTTGAATTTCGCGGTTTCTTTCAAGTTTAGCTTTGTTGCTGTGTCTCTGCGTTTTTAAGTCGTAAACAAAGCCGTAAATTGAACCTCCAAACATTTGTTTGCCATTTCAATGACGTTTTATACTTAGCTCAGCGGTATACTAACTTAATTAGCTTGAAACAATATGCTTATTGCATATCGTGCAACTTAATGAAAACACAAGTTAAAACACTGTTATACGGCGGCCGACAAGCCAAAAACTTTTTGCCTGTATCAGAAACTGAAGATTTATGTGTAGCTTGGATCGGGCGTAAAAAGCCCCAAAAGGCGCGACAAACATTCAAATTTCTTTTATCGCTGGAAATTTAGTTGCTTTTTTACTGAAGAAAAAAGTTCTTGTTTATGGTAGTCAGTAAATGAGCCAGATTCCTCTTGCGGTGATATAATAGCCATTTGTATAGTTTTTGAATGCAAAAACGAATTTTGCATTAACCTTGGAACCACTCGTGTGATCTATTTGGATTAACAGTTTTGTATCAGACCAGCTCTTCCTAAGTTCCAACGTTTATGTTTGATTTGAGTAAGGTAATCGTGAGTTAAAGTTGGTTTGATCATCTTACGATCTGGGATGTCAATCAAACATTAAGCCTGTTTCTAAGTGAAACAATGAAAGCTTGTTTGCTGTTACAAATGTATCCAACCCGCGTTAATCCCGCTGACTTTTTAAACTTGTTAAAAACCATCGAATCCGCAATCCCCTGTTAATTACTTCCTTTATGCATAGTTTGTAGCATCTTATTGTTTTTGTTCGGGTGAAAAAGCGCGATTATGTTCAGCCGCATAGAGATCAATATCATATGTACCTCGAGACAAACAAAGGAATTGCCTCGGGTCCCAATTTTTAGAGACCCTGACGTTTAACTCACAAAATACTTCTTTCTGTAACATAAGGTATTACTTTAATTTCTAACATTTAAACTGTAAAATTTGCACTTCTTTACCATTTTCCGATTTTATGATTGAAATTGGGTGGAATTATTGCTTCCGACCTCGAAATTCTTGTTCGAGCACACAATAGTACATGTAAGTTGGACAAGTTACCGTTGATAAGTGAACATCTCCCGTGGAGAGATCAGACGTTTTTATCAGCTACTTACATATAGAATCGCACTTGATTGTAACTGATTGATTGATTGCCCAGAACCAAGCCGATTTTCTACCTGTGTTTTGCGTTGTTGCGGTCATTTCAATTAGACCCAAGTAATTTGTGAAACATGCGGTTGACGTTCGCAGCAGGCATTGCTATAGTGCAATGACTGCGAGTTTTGTATGATAAGCTTCTTAAAATAGAACGATAACAGAGCGCTTTAGTTTCTCTTGGTAACAAACTCCAATCCTTTAATACTCCCTAATTTCAAAAACAATCTCTGGAAATATGTAGACATTTTTTTCGGAAAATATAATTTCGCTTAAATCGCTCAAATACCCAACTTTAAGCTAAATACATAAACGTCATAAAGGATGAAATAGACTTTAATCCAACGTTAACCTCCATCAAAGTTGGATTTGGCATGCTTTTCAGCAATAATGATATTTAACTGTCAAAGCGTTTAAATTTTTATTTGTTTCCTGCAAGTTTAACCTTTGTGGCAAATCGTATTATTAAGATCTTGCTCTAATAACAAAATAAAAATCCAGGTTTTTTCAAGAGGTTTGTTTGGAAGCCTGAATAAATTTTTTGCAAAACTATTAAAAGGTAGTCACTAAAAGTTCAAAAATAAACATTTATCCGTTTATATATCTTAGCTGTGGTATTAAACAAGTTTCAAATGCTAGCGCTTATGTGCTTTGAGTAAACTAGTGTAAACTACTGGATTTGCTAAAGTTGAAAAATTATTGAGTGAATCGACGGAAATTAAAATCGATACTTTAGTTTTGCCACGAATTTGAATAGATTTGTGCCGCACTTTCATATTCATACTCGTAGATGCATTTGCCTTCTTCTTTCCATGATCAATTCAGAGTTGATATATTTTGTTGATTGGTCGTTGACAGTTGATCATCCAACCACTATGTCTTATCTATGTGGGAGTTTTCCTGGCCTGGGAAATTTTCTCTGCCTGCAGTTGATTGTCCTGACACTTACAGCTGCTGTCTGACAAGTGCCAGATGCAAGTTATTAATGTAATATGAAAGAAATTCTTATTGATAAATTTTTGTAGCCGAATGAAATCTCCCCACGTATCAAGTTTTACGTCCTCTTCCGTAGTAGCATTTCTGTGATGTGTAATTTTTGTAAAAGATGACCTTAACGTTTGTTGAATTAAAAGTAAATTAAAGCAAAAAAGTTGTAGAAGTTTTTTTGAAATAAAGGACAAAGATAAATCAAACACAATAACGACGATTTGTGACATGAAGTATCATCTCTTGAGCTTACAAAATTGTCACCAGAAGGAAGAGCTGAATTACACAAAATGATATGCCAATTTTGAAATTGATAATGTTGAAACTATAAACACGTCAAATCACTAATATTAATGTCATTATCATCTCTGATGAAGTTGCTTGCGACTACACTAGAAGTTATTAAAATAAAAAACGTGATGTATTAACTGTATATATAGTGCTTATTCGCTCTAATAATTTTAGTGGTTGCGCGTGTTTCGCAATGTTTTTGTTTTTTACTTACCATTCGGGCTTGGCAAACCCTTCTAAAAGGTCTTTTGGTGTTTCTTCAAAAACTCTAATTTCTAGAGGTTTGTTTTGCGTAATTAAGCATGGTATCCTGTGACCCTACAACATTTGTCAACCTTTTTAAGACGAAGCAAATTTCATTTTCTGGGCTGTTAATTTTCGCTATTTGTGCAGTATTAAGTTACACGTGTAATCCCAGTTTAAAGATTGGATATTTTCTTGCTCAAAACTTAAGAAATGGAGTCATTGTTTCAAGCTGCCAGGTGTGTGATTAGTACCCAGTGATCTGCGGCTGTCTAATTACTACCTGGCAAAACGCAGCCACTAAACCCACTTATTCTCTGTTATTATGAATGACAAATGCGGTAAGTGCAGCTCTAGTGGATTAAATATTACCTGATAGAAATTGTGGGCTGACAAATTATTTAATACTCGTGTACTCAAACTATTTTACTTGAACAATGGCCTAGCCCCAAAACAGCAAAACGCAATAAAGTACATTTAAAAATAGTTTGTTTTAGTGTAGCGTAGAGCCCTTGCCTCCTTGTAGGTGGTGGGCAGTAGAGTCCATCCACAACTCCTCAGTTTGCTTTTGTCTTTCCTCATTTTTTCTTTGCGTAGAAATGCCGTGGAACACACAGCCTATCGCAATTCCATGAGATGATTAAAATTTTGCTGAACCAATTTCATAGGTTGGATTACAATTTGAACTTTGTTAAAAATGAACTTTGTTAGAAGTGATGGTGCTTAGAAACCACAGTAAACGAAAATTTTTATTCTGAGACCTTTTCGTATGTCAAAACAAACCCGTTTGGTTGCTGTAATAGAGTACATTCACCCTTAAATATAAATCATTAAAAGGATTTTTCGTTTTAACAATATTAATTGTACTCAGATTTGTTCTTTTTTGTGCGCACGGCGAGCGAAACGCTGCAAAATATTGATTTTCTTCTGGTTCGCGTATCTCGACCAGAGCCGCATTTTACTTACAATTTTCTTTTGCTGACAGCGAATGACAAGCCACTATTATGGTCAAACTAATAAATTTTCTTTTGCAAATGCAACGCCTTTCTTGGCTATGCACTGTGTTAAGAAATTTTCCTACTCGTTTGACCTTAGTTTTTGCCGAACAAAAATATTGGAAATGTGAATTTTCTGTGAAAGATTTTAATGTATGATGATAACCACTGCGGTTGGTTTCAAATTTGACAATTCTTTAGTGTTTTATAATTTATGCTTATGCTTAACTCTTTTTGATATGACATTGTATTTTGGAAGCATGCATATTATTTAAAACAAAACACGATTGAATCGGCGACGCTTGACGCAACCAAGGACTCTGTTTTTGCGGCTAAACTATGTCACAAGACGAGTTGGAAATGAAAGAAAACTGGCAAAATACTTCACCATGGTTTAACAATATGGCGGACAATTTAAACCGTTGCTGTTTGACTCTTAAAGTCAAATTAGGTCTTAAGCCTTTGTCAATTTGTGTCATTGTTCAATAAACTAAACACTCCGATCTCCAATTTTCAAACTTTGATTTCAAAGTCCACACTAAGGTCAGTAAAGTATGCTACAAAAGTATGTCAGTGTATACAACTAGAGGGGAATGATTAGACAGCCCTGGATACTGCTTTCATGCCATAAATATGCTGCTTTGATGTCAAAAATAGTTCTTGAAGTAAGTTTGAGCAAATTGTTGAACAAACATGCTGTCACGACTGAGCGAGAGCTGCGCTGCCGGTTTATAGAAACTAATCGCCTTTTCACCGAACTCGATAGTTCGACCTCTAGCTCGGTGTCACTGGCAGATTTCATTCAGTATCTTAGGTGAACTGTGATGAAAGTTAGTTACTTGTAGTTAACTGATTTTTTTTAATGAGATGTTGTGTTTGGTTTCAGTTTTTGAAACATGATTCTGAGTTAAACGCTTCATTGTTGCCGGGAAAAACACATAATACTCTCATAAGTTTTTGAGATTTTTTTACCCCATTTGAGCACGCGTTATTGTTTTACTGATTTTTTTTCCAGTACCTGTACTTTTCTAATACCAGCTTCGTCTCCTATTTTAAAAGAAATTAATTAAGACGTTTCGTTGGAAATTTGGAAAGGGGATTGAATATCAGTCACGATTCACCTCAAGTCCGGGTGCTGAACATCTCCAGGGGCTTGTCGGCACCCTTCTGCCGGTGTTAAATGCGGACTTGTGACGTTGTCAGGCTGGTTAATTGAACCTTATTTATGATTTCAGATTAGGTTGCATTTTCAAGCTAGTTTTGCAGACATTGTGTCGCATTTTGTCTCAACTTGGCGTCTATGATATCATAATCCCTACCTCGCAAATATTGATTCAGTCCGCTACTGGCGTATGCAAGTAACGCAATATGCAGTTGAACCTGTTTAATCTACGCGTAACGCGTAAGATAGTCATTATAAATTCCATTTTCTGCCGCTTTTCAACCTTTGGGTAATGCTAATTGCTGTACAATAATAAATAATACAACGGTACCATCAAATTAATATTGCGAAGCATGGAAAACTTGAAATGAATAGAAACGATGTCATTTTACAATGCTTTACATTCTTGGCTCACCAAATTTACTTCTTTTGCCCTATATTATACAAATAAGCGATAAAAAAGTTTCTTTTTGTTTTGCTATCAAGAATTTTTACTCCAAAAGCTAAATTGTTTTGTTACTTATGTCGACAAACCTCCAGGGCCTTGAAATTATTTACATAACACGCTGCTTGCTGTATAAGCCTAAAGATTTTTGCTCTTTTCAAAGCAATTATCAATATCAGATTTCGATTCAAGCTCACCTGAGCTTGAACTCTGAAAGATAGTACACTTCATCTAATCGCAAGTACTTATACAGTTATACATCATGCTTGTTATTTCGCCTCTGACAAGTAACGTACTGAGACTAATGGTCGAATAAGACCTTAAATTAATAAACTACCTATCATGTAGCTGATGGACATTTTCTGCAGCGATAGTTACGCACTAGTCTGTGCCACGTTCATGTAATTACAGAATTTCAGTGCCCACTAAATTAAGTAGAAGTTGAAGTGGAGTCGGCACACATTTTGCATTTGTTAGATTTCTTTCAAACCTTTGTTGGGTCCCAAATAGGATCGAAATAGGACTCAACAAAATAGATCCTAAGAAGGACCCAAGAAAGATTGGAAAAGAAATACTGTATCTCATTTATTTCTCGTTGACATTGACATGAGAATACGCATTAATTGCATCGTGTCAGAAAAAGAAGAATGACTTGTTTTGGGCTTGAAGTTTGTTATTGCATGATAGTGAATATAAGATTAGGCAACGTCTTACCAGCTAGTATTCATTGCTCTTGCCGCTATATGTTACGTGTTTTGCATAATTTATAAGTGCCAAGAGTATTTGACATTTGGTGCAAAAAATTTTGATTTTAAAGTTGGCATAGATAGAGATCTTGAGCGTTAATATTTAATCATTACGACAAAACAAATCGCGCATTCATCACAATCTCGTTTTTATTTTTAGCTCCCAAGAGCATCTCGACTCTTTTCAACCTGGAAATTCATCCTTGCGAGAATTACGGATGTTTAGTTACGACGGGTATGATAAATTTCGAGCAATTTTGAAAGATTTAAGTAATTTAGATTTTTTGTTCTTATTTAAATTGAATTCAATCAATTATCTGATGTTGCCGTGGACGGAGGACGGAGGTGTAGCCCTATAGTTGCAATCTATTCTTTTCAATTCTCGTGCTAAATATTTCAGCAAATTGACAGCGTTGTCTTTGTGGCGTAATAGTAAAGCGCGCGCATGTGTTCCATTCGCGATACTTTCTTTTGTTTAATTATTTTTCTGCAGTTATTCAGGATAGGGACAGAATTGCATGCTAAAACGATGTGATAAAGATAGTGTAGTCCTTAAAACATGGAAGGGGGATTCTTCATCCTCTACTGTGCACCCCTCCACCACCCGCTTAATCGAAAGCATTCTCCTCCACCACCCAATCCTCTTCACCTATTTTCTAATCTTTCATTAACTGTTTTGTTATTGATTAATTAATTTGTGGTACGAATTGCTAAACTATTCTCCAGGAGTTGCAGCAAAAGCAAATCAGCTGTTGAAACTACCAAAGATTTCCTTCCTGATGCAATTATATCGAACCTTGCATTGCTGTTTGTTACAGCTCGTACTAATGGAGCTATGCTGGTTCAAACACTGCTATTTTCGATTATCGTCACCAAGTTCAAGTACATTTAACACTGTGGCTAAAACCCACGTCTTCTATCTAAGTTTGCTGTAATGTTTTTTTTTTCATGCATGTTTAGGTAATACAGATCTTAAGCTCAAACAATGGTATTTTTTACATTTTTGCAGACATGCAGGAAAATTTCTTCTTGTTGGCCGACGAAGTCTGATGATAACGAATCTAAATCTTAAAGACAGTGGAAAATATTTCTGTTCTGTAAGAACTTCAAACTCGTCTTCTCTGCTGGCTTCCGCAAGATTAGCTGTGCTCGGTTAGTCTTCGGGTTGAGATACTTTTTGTTAAAAGTGCTGGAAAATTTCAAAGGGGAGCTTTCGTATTTTTAAGCTTTTAATGCTGTAATTATGATTTCAGGGTTTAAAAGTGATATATTTGGCTGATTATTTTGAAAGTAGCTTTTGGATTGCCGGTATTTGTTCGGCAATTTGAAGTTCATTATGAACTATAAACCCTTTCTCTATCATTTCGAGTATCATTGAAAAGCGCATGCCGGTACTATGTACATTATTTCCTCTTAACTTTTTTCAAACGTACGAAAAAAGTTTCTTTCGTGTAACAGATAAATACTCGTCGTGGATAAAATTATCTCTTTTTTTTTTGTTTAGAACCGCCTCGATTTTTGGAAGAACCCATTCATTCCCGTCAGGCCCATATTGGTTGTCAGATTAGTTTTCTCTGCAATGTAACAGGGTGGCCAAAACCTAGTATTACGTGGTACAAGAATGGAGATTTGATGGTAGAAAGTAATAGAGTGTCGTTTTTGGTGAGTATGTTGTTTAACGTATATATTGCAGTTATCACCAGGGTTGGATGCATTCATTTTTTTAATTTTTAAATTCAAATTCATTGACTTTGAAAAAACGAAATTCATATTTATTGAATTTGCAAAAATCGAATTCAAATTCAAATTCATCAATAACCCGTGAGCGGATTCAAATTCAAAATTCAAATTCAATCCCCCCCACTTTTCACACCAAAGATTCAAAGAGGATTTTGCAGTTTGCACGTAGCAAGTCGCAGTCTCGCAGTCGCAAATGTGTATTAGCGCATCACAGGTGCGTTATAAACCAACAACGCAAGTCGCTTGAATCCAAAATTGGATACAGTACCGTCGCCAGAGCAAACGAAGTAAGGCACCAGCCAAAAGTAAGGAAGGGACACTAAAATTTGCTTATAAAAACTGATCTTCAGATCTTGTACGACTACAATTATGCGCAATTTTAAAATAAGGCCGACAGCTTGTCTTAGCTCGTTTCGCCTGTGGCCAATAATCGCTTGAAAAATCTATCTACAGCAGTGACTGCTACAAGACGTGCGACCAGGCTTTTGCTAAGAGAGGTGAACCAAAAGTAAATTTTTTTTACACAAAACTGCCTGATTTAGCCCCCGTGCTGAACAAACTGATGCAACTCAAGAGTGTCATAAACGGACATAGACACTAAATATTAAGTGAATGTGGATGGGGCTTGAGGGCGGAACCCCCAGCCGCTGGGCAATTTTGAAGCAAAAAATAGCAATTTTAACGCCATTTTAATCTTACTTCGCACTTTTAGAAGCCATATTAATTACTAAATTGCTAAAATTCAAAAGTCATTTCAAAGAATTGAATTGCTTTGCGCCTTCACCCCCCTTACTTTAGGTCAAGTCTAAAATACGTCTAAACGCTCGTATTTTGAGATTAAATTTTCGAAGTGACTTTGCAAATGGGGCTTAAGCCCCTTCACTCTAGTTGCGCCACTGACTGTGACCTCAAAATCTTGAGTGTGCTCTAAAAATGAAAACAGCTGGTCTTTGAAAAAATAGTTTTCACACATTGTTTCATGTCATAATCACTAACGGAGTGTACCGGCAACGATTCTGCAGGTTTACATCTCTCTTTCGCTACACATCCGTAAAGGCGTGACAATAGGACGGAATATTGCATCAGATTAATGTACAGCAGTTGGTTGCCAGCAGTACTTAAATTGTAAAATTTTGCATGGGGGGACGCTTTTGCAGCCTTGACCAACTTCAGTGGAAATTATGTCATTCCGTCCCCGCAATTGAAGCGTTTTTTCCCTGAAATCAAGTGAAGACCCCCCCCAAAAAAAAAAGATTTTCTCCAAAAATTGAAGTGTTTTCTCCTTGAAATCAAGTGAAAACCAAAAAAAAAGATCTTCACCTCAATTTGGGACAATATTCGGCCGGAATTTGTAGGATTTATTCGTGCTGGCTGGCTCTTGATCGTTTCATCATCCAACGCTCAAATCTCGATGGGTGGACGTCTAAATCTCGATGGGGGACGCTAAATCTCGATGGGGGTACGCTAACTCTCGATGGGGGGACGCGTCCCCCCGCGCCTCCCCCCTACAATCTAAGTACTGGTTGCCAGCAATTTCGCAAAGAATCGAAAAAACATCAGAGAAGAATTATGTTTAAACGTAATTATTTCTTTTTCCATCATTGTCTGTTGTCTTGTCATTGCGTGATGTTCCAAAAGCAGTATTTTTAGTCAACCAAAATGGAGGCGCAAGCGGCCGTTAGGAGGGTACTGCCCCCCATCCCACCCCCCGTAGCGACGGCACTGGTTGGATCCATTCATTTTGTTTTTAATTTTTAAATTCAAATTCAAATTCATTAGCTGTGAAAAAACTAAATTCAAATTCAAATTCATTGATTTTGCAAAAGCCAAACTCAAATTCATTAATAATTCGTGAGCGGATTCAAATTCAAAATTCAAATTCAATCCAACCCTAGTTATCACCCACATTCAATAATGCATATGAACCACGCACTCTGCGTCTGTCAAACTACGCCAACTCTAAAACGTTTTTGGGGTCACTTTGCTAGTCTTTCGTCATTGTGGGTCACTGCAACGGGCGTATTTGAAGATCCTGACACTTTATCTGGAGCTGGAGGTTTGAAGTTCAAATCTTGGCCGGTCAAATCGGGCACAGTGTTGCCAACGGCGCGCGAGCTGTGTTGTCGGTAGGCGCAATAACGTGAAAATGGGCTCAGCAGTTAACTCGTTTCACGCTTCGGCGTAATATAACGAGTAGAATGAAAGATTTGATTTTGATTCGACACTTTATCAACATTTACCTGCGTAACTGCATCACCTAATAATTCTGTGATACAAAAGTAGCGGAATGTTTTAATTTTAATGAATCAGTTTCATTGCTTTGAATAAAAAAATAAAATGCATTTTTACTTTTCCTCAATAAATTAGTTTGTTTTGTTTAGCAGGAATTAAACAATCCTTGGCCTACTGATGATGCGAAAATCATGCTTTTATGCAGTTGTAATCGTCCGCTTACAACTAAAGATTGAACGAGTGGCAAATTAGTTACTTCTTAGCACTAATTACCGCAGTTACCGTGTCATTTCTATTGACGAAGTGAAAAAGCTATTGTAAAATAAACAAAAATTGTTTGTTTTGTTCAAATTACGTGTTTCTGGCTGCTGGTGAAATTTATTGCTGCGCCTGGGGTGTGCGCGCTAATTAGTGTGTTCGTAATTGTAAAAGCAAACAGAAAAGCTTGTTTAACTCCGTATAAACTTCACTTATTGAGAAACCGGATAATGGATTCTTAATGGTGATAAATGTGATAAAATAATGTTCTAAAATCGTAAGAAGAAATTGATTTTTTGTTTTCTTACCTTGTTTCTTAGCGGCTGGCGGAAAAGATTAAATGTAATAAGCCATTGTTACGTCACAAGCCAACTCACTCTTTGAAAGTAAATTTACCCACTCTGCAGAAATGAGCCGGTGTCGGAGCGTTCTTTAAACTTTTGGAACAGATTTCGAGGATGTCATTTTTTATCATGAAAGTTCAGCAAACGGCATTTCTTTTCATTACGATTTCTCTTTTCGGAGTATTCTATTGGAGTCGAAATGAAAAAGAGCGACTCCATTTCTCTTCTATCTTATGTGGCTTACAACTGGGTGTGGTTACTGGTAGACAATATTAGTGCAATGAAGCATCTATTTCGATGGTAACGATTTGGATTTTGCAATTACAGAAGAAAGAAACTTGCCAAAAAAATATAGACTTGTTAAGGTGTTAAGCAAATGAGTTTGGGAGTATTGTGTAGGAGAATAGAGGTTATAATTTAATTGTGATGTTTTGACGTTTGCAGGCCAGCGTTTTAATGTTTAGTCGTTGTGCGTGCTTTTGGCCTAAAGGCTTCCTGCGCGGAAGCCTAGGGAAGAGGCACCAGAACAGTGACTACTTAATACAAGCAATGCGAAAAAGTTATTCTTACAGGATTCAAACCTGCAGACTTTGGATTACCGGTCCATTGTCAACCACTTGAGCTAGAGAGGATGTCGGTTCGCATGCTTTAAGTTTGGCAATTTAAACCCAGTACTATAATGTTGATAATAGTTTAATTGTGATGTTTTGACGTTTACACGCAAAACGATTAAACATTAAAACTCTGACCTGCAAACGTCAAAACATCACAATTAAATTATTATCAACACCATAATACTGGGTTTAAATAGCCAAAATTAAGCATGTGAGGAGACATCCTCTCTAGCTCAAGTGGTAGAGCAGTGGGCCGATAATTCAAAGACTGCAGCTTCGATTCCTGTGGGAGGATAACTTTTTCGCATTGCTTGTTTTAAAGAGTCGCCGTTCTGGTGGCTCTCCCTAGGCTTGCGCGCTGGTAGCCTTTAGGCCAGAAGCACGCAAAACGATTAAAGAATAAAGGTTTTCACGTGTAGTCTTCTTTCATTTCTTTTTTTTAGTAACCGGTGAAACTATAATCAATAGACTACGATTTAATTGGTTTTTATTTAAATCCTTGCACTTCGTCGTGAGATGGTGAGATAAATTGTGTGACCAGAGACTTCAGTTGATCAACATAATCTGTGTGCTTGTCTACAGAACAACAGCATGCTGTTAAGAGTGCTGAGCAAGGATGATGCTGGGGCCTACCAATGCTTTGCTGACAATGAAGCCGGCAGCGCACAAAGTTCTTTTCAGCTGCATGTGCTAGCCACAGACGGTAAGATATGCGATATGCCATATAGCCTACTACTTTGAGCTTCATTTTTCAGGATAATCCAAGCGTCCTAATGTTAAACATAAAGACCTACTTTTGAATTTACTCAAGTCATAGCATATCTATACCTTACCAATAAAAGCTCAAAAATATTTGTTTCAACCATGAAACATCATTTTTCGCTAAACAATTTAAAACAAACCAACACCACAAATAGTTTGATCAAGTTTTGAGCCAACAAATAAACTTCATAATAATTTAAATGGTTTGCCGTTCAAAGTTGGTTAATGCGGTAGAAAATCGCTTTGAAATTGAAATCGCTACGTCAAATTTATCTTTCGATAACAGTAGAATTTCTACCGGTTTATGTTTTCACACCGTCTCAGTCTTTACGAAGATGTTATCTCTTACAAAAGTGCTACAGTTTTCCTATCTCCGCTTCCCTAATTGTTTTTTAACTGATCTAGTCTGCCATTAGGTAAATAGCTATAAACAGAATTTTTTATGTAGTTTTTCTTTAGAACTTGTCAAATTGTGGTCATTTTTCTTCGTTGCGTTCTTACCCGGTTTGCATCGTGTGAAACTAGAACTAGAACATGAAGTGACCTATTCGTGATATAAAGCCTGTATGTGTCTTCTTGTTGGCCTTATTAATTCTGTTTTTTTTTTATGGGGGGAGGGAGGGAGGGAGAGCTAATCCAAGCGTCACAGTTTTTTTTATGGTGCTTTGGGCTCGCTGTGTTACTAAAGTTTGGTCCCATCATAAAACTTTTTAAACAACCTTAAAAAAATATTGCAAGACACAAACTTTTAGGTGAAAAGGATTTAGTCCCCTGCATTGTTTGTGCTTATATAGAATGAAACTGGTTGTAAACCATTACAAATCTAACGGTAAACACCGACTCGGTAGTCGCTTCAAAGTTTCTAATCTTTATTGTGAGATACGAATTAATTTTACATAATACCGAATTTTGCCAATTTTTTCTCAAGTTTTGTTTTCACAATTTTGGTTTCAATTCTCAGTTTTGCCGGCACTTGTTATGTTTATCGCCATCTTAAGCTTTATCTTAAATCTTTAAAACATTATTTCAGTCATTTGTAAGTAATCCCTCGTCAACAAAGTTGATAACCTTTTAGCTCGAATGAACAACTAAAAAAGATAAGACTTGATGTACAGAATAAAATGTTAGTTTAAAGTGAATTTAAGGATATTTAGCTATTTTTGTTGGTTTATTTTTCTTGTCAACCGAAACAATGGGCGATATTATGATAACACAATAGCGTGGTATTAATCGATTTAACGCATACCAGGATTAGGGTAATGTGATTATTATTTCATAGCCTATTTTGTGGCGTTAACGCTTTCCAGATTTATTTTAACGTTGCTTCTTCCCCAGCGTTACTAATTAGCGTAGCGTGTAGTCTGGTGGCTAGGTTTATTCCCAAAATAAGCTGTGGTATCAAATTTGTTTTGTGACTCAATATAAAATTTTCATATAATTTGATACCTTTCTAAAGACTAGGTGATATTTGGATTTTGAAACTTAAGAACAAATTTTTATCTTGAAATCCATTAATTGAGTAGAAATGGTGTGTCGTTTTGTACATTTACTGCTAAGTTACAGTGTTATTGTAAATATTTATCAACAAAAAAAAACAAAAAACTGTTACGATTACAAAGAATATATAGAGAAAGCTCCGTAGCCCCGTAAGGACAATTTACTGGAAGCATGCTTACGACAAACCCATAGCAATAAATACCAAGTCTCGTCAGTAGAGCTAGCTGAGACGGAGGGTACATTAGTCATTCAATAGATAAGGTGCATGCCACTAGAAGTAGTGTTTTCACTTTAAAAATTTACTATTTCACGATTTTGGGTTTGCTCCAATATCTTGTGTAATTTTTCCAAACATGGCTAATCATTGAAAGGAATGTTAGAAATAGCTAGCCAACCATCTTTGAAAGCAAAATCCTCGTTTTCCTTTCTTTTTCAACCTCAGTTTCTCTCACTTTCCACAAACTAATGGTTTCTTTGGGAAACACTATTATCTTCTTTATTTAGACTTGGATGATCCGGCCTTTACTGACGTGTTGTCTAGAGATGGCCTGTTGCGCTTGACTGCTTCCACACCAAGGTAAATTGCTTTGAATTTTGCAGTTTTGGGTTAATTTTTGCTCACCCGAGGTGACCCCATATTATGGGCCAACACTTTTAGAACTTGCTAATCTTATGCGCCGTTTCGCACTTTTTATTTTACATTTTGTGACTAATTTGTCTTAAAAAGCATAAGTTAGTTGTTCAGATGTTTGGAACGTGCATTTGATGCTATTAAAAAAAAAACTCAATTAGAAAGCTAGTTCTAATCTCATTATAGCAGATTACCGCAGTTTTAAAACATTAAAATTCTAGCTCCAAACAGTCTGTTTAACCCAAAAATGAATGAGATCATCTGGCGTATATCTATTTTAAATAAAATTTTGATTTGAATTCTATTTGATTAAGATATCTACCTTTGATCTTAAAATTTTGAGAAAGGACAAGACAAGGGTCATAGTCAAGACATTCCTAAATGGGTAGTGCTCAAACCACTAAGTAGGTGAGCGTAAATCAAATTCAGTTAAGGGGTTCGGGACAAGAGCACTTGGGACATTGTTTCTCAAAATGAACAATGATTTAATGACTACATGACAATAAATGGATTTGAGCCGTCGCTTTTGATATTAGATAGATATACTTTTAATGATCCCATGTATGGGTGAAAGTGTGTGTTGAGTTTTAGGATTTCAATTGATATTGATTGTGATTCCAAGAATTTTAAACATTCTATTTTGCTTATTACTCATGGAATTCTCCCATTGCAGCTCAGCTACTTTAACTTGGAGACGATTTGGCTTATTACACCCATCTGGATACAAAGTAAACTGGCAAGATTCGGCAAATAACAGGTCAGTGCAGGGAGGTTTGTAACGTCATGTGTTTTATACACTGTATCGAAATCACGCTGCTGTTGCTGAGTTAAGCGTGTCCCACAATAACACACCCGAAAGAAGAGGAGGTAGATTACCAACACTGCCATGTAAGTTTAACTGAACCCACTTAACTTCTGCCTCATTCATTTCTTCAAGGTCGTATTTCTTTGAAATTGCTCCTTCCTTAGGTTCCGTGTACCATCAATGTGACGTTTGTTCTTCAGGCAAGGTGTCATTCAGACTCCGGAACAACCTCTCAAAGCGTCGCTGGAAGAGTTAAGCAAAGGCGCAACTATCAAGGTCAGTGTCACTCCCTTCACTCCTGTTTGTGAAGGCCCCCCAAGTCCCACTATCACCTTCACAACTCCGCAACAAGAAGAAGATTCTCCAGGTATTACTAACACAGTACGTGTGATGCAAGATACATGGATAGTAACAATCCAGTGTCAGATTTGCTGAATGCTTGCTTTTTGCTCACTTTACTTGATTTTGCTGGTCAGAAAATAATTTTCTCACGCTATTTGATTGCATTCATTTTTCGCAAATTGGGAAAAGCTTCCGTATTGTAGATCATTTGAGCTCCTTTTTTTACGTTTTCGTGAAACGTTTTCAAAACAATACCTACGATGCCGCACTTTCTAAGATAATATCTCGCCAATTCTTTAAATTCTCCGAAAAATTAGCGTAGTTATGCACACTTATTGAGATGGGCGCGTAGAGAAACTTCGTGGCGCAGTTTTTTTGCAGCGAAGGTTGGTGAAATGCTCATGTATGGAATCATAATAGAATTTCTTTGCTCTGTGTTCGTTGGTATTGTTTTGTCAGAATGGATTATTTCAGTTAAAAATTTTTGCTGTTTTGATTTAAATTTTGACTTTATGGATAAGTTTCAGTTGTCAATATTCTGTTCAAAGATAATCTTTTAACGTTCAGTTAATCCACGTTGTGGGTGGTGGTCTTGTCCTTGCGAGACTTAATGGACTTTTGATGGACTTAAAGTAGTTTTTTGTTGTCCTACGCTTTAAACGCGCTTTGTTGGTATAGTGTAAAGATGATATCGATAACTGGAAAACCATAGAATGTCATATGAAGCTCATAGAGTTTTTTTTTAGTTGTTCATACTTCCAAATTTAGCCGCAAGATTGAAGTTCTTAAACCTACGGTATCTTCATCGCTGGGACGTAATTGAAGCAAAGAAACATGACTTTAGTTTCTCACGTTCAGTTCATATGAGCGTCGGTTTAGTGATTGAAAGGTTGCTGATTGCCCGGTTCGATTCCCGACCTGGCGATGCGTCGTTGTGTTCTTGGGAAAGACACTTTACGTTTGTTTCCCATTGAGGCCAAACAGTTGACCCTCGAGGTGGCCCAGCCTGACGAAAGACTTGCAAGCCTAACCCAAAACAAGGTGCTCTGTGTTGGTGTGGTTAGACAGGTGCAGAATTCCTGATTCATACTTTGAAACGACCTGAAGTATTGTTTTCGTTGCGATTATTTGCGAAAGGCATATTTTGTCTAGCATATTAATGATATATTTTTCATTTGCGAAATCGATACTCAACGATTTGTTGCGTGACAATTGCAGAATCAATGTTTCTGTGGTGTTTTCACGTAATTATCTTTTACTACCTTCCATCACCTCCAAGGTTTTACAAAATAAAATATTAGTATTTCTGTCATCAGCAGGAAACTTTTCTACATTAAACCTGTCCTTTTACGATTTGTTGTAGTTGCTTAGATAAAATTAACCAAAAAAGATACAAAAACTTCAGGGAAGGTCTAATATAGGTTCGCGTGTGGGGCATTTTTCACCCTACATTTCAAAACAAAACCTTCCTTATTTCATCGATAAATTTTTTCTAGTTGATATATTTTTTTAAAATTTCACCTCAATCCTTAGACTGAGCTATCACCTTAACTGAAAAGTGCTTATCTTTATCTCTTAAAAAGACAAACAACAATTGCTCGTTACTCTTTTTTTCTCTAAATCAAATGAAATCTTTCATCATTACACTCGCTGTAGTACGCCAAGGCAAAGTACGAGTTTGCGGTGCCCATCTCCGCGTCATTGCGCCCGGGCAACAAACACAGCTTCTTTCGAAGAAATATTGCAGCGGTGGCGAGCCGTTGGCAACTCTGTGTTTGATTTGACCGGCCCAAGATTTGAGCCTAAGACCTCTCATTCCAGAGAAGATCACGTTACCGCTCGACCAGCCGACCTCTTTTTTCTCTTTAACGTAAAATTTCCCAAAAAAGTAGTTATTTCGTTTTCTTAAAACTATTTGCGTTCCCGTCACAACAATCGAGATCTGTTTGGATAGATATTTAACGAAGTCTGCTGCAGTTTTTGTGTACAAAGTTAGGGCGATTAAAGACCCATTTAGATAGCGATCACTTATGCACACTCGATAATCAAATATACTTATCAAATACTCTTGAAGGTTCAAAAATTTCCGCGTGAGTCTTGATAAATTCTATGTGTTTTTAGTTAAACCTTACGTCATCAATTTTTATCACTATAGCGTAGCAGAATTTATTCAAAACTGAAAATTAAAAAAATTTATTATTCCCGCTGTCTCGCAGTATATATGCTTATGTGTAAAACGAATCGGCGATTTTAATTGCCTAAGCTACACTGTAGTGAAGGACTGAGAGGTTGGCAACTAGGCGCTCAAGTTGCCCTTGCCGGGAATGAAACCTGCGACCTTCCGTTCCTCTTGCGAGTGCGTAATTTGCTTGACTAATGAGCCTATTAAGTGTTAAACTTGTCACATAACTGCGACTTCTCTTTAGATGCGGTTCGAAACCTGGCAGTGGAAGCTCTAAGTTCAACCGGGATATGGGTGACATGGAACCCACCCCTAGATAGGGATGAGGATGTGAAGTACAAGATTGCTATGTGGGATACCAACTCTGATCCCAGCACTGCAAAGGTAAAATAATACGTTAATTTTTCTCAATCTTTCAAATTCTGACATAGTTTTGGTCTGACAAATTACATTCCACTATTGGTGATGGTATTCAGTGTATCAATGACATATTTGTTATCAGTACAACTGGGCCAGATTGAAGCTCAATATGACTGCATACTCTTTGCTTTCGTGCTTTGAGAATTTCAGGTGGTGTCATATCCAGAAATAGCTCTTCCAATCAATTTTTCACGAATGCCTGTTTTGCGAAGCAGTAACCTTTCCACGGGACACATTAAAAGTATTTGACAGTTTAAACAACTGACCAAAATTTAAAAAAAATCTTCGTAAATTTTATTTTGCCAATTTTTTGTTTAGGAGGTTCTAACATCTGACACATCACAGGAGTACCATGGCCTGCAAAAGTACACGTCATACAGTGTCAAAGTGGCGGTTGTGGGAGAAAATGGCGATGTGAGACCTTACAGCTCTCCTGTTGCCCTGAGAACTCTTGAAGATTGTTAGTTGTTATTCTTATCATATGTGTCATTCTTGGTCCTATTATTTGTTGTAGTGCTTGTAAATCGGTTGGATGCTTTGGTTATTTAATAATAATAAATATGGTTTTGTTTTTGTTTCGCAAAGCAAGTGAAAGGCCTTGAAATATAGATAGTTCTTGTGGTCTTCCTGTGTAATATGAATTTGTTCCATATTCAGCAATGTACTTTTGTACTCATGTTTGTTTTTCTATTTTCGAATGAATAAAACAAACTACTGATGTCTAATGTATATATAGAGAATAGAAAGCGATGCCGCTTCTGAATATGTGCGTAAGACTTAAGGTCCCAATTTATTTATGCTTGGTACACTATAGACTGCAAAGATCATGTTAAAAATCTGTGCTTATTTTGCATGGCGTTATCTTTTCAGTTTTAATAATTGACATACGTTGCAATTTCAGTTCCAGACGAGGCACCCAGAAACATTAGCATCCAACCTGGTGGTATTGATTCTGTCCTGATTCAATGGGCTCCTCCATCAGAAAAGACTATTAATGGTGAGCTTATGGGGTACAATATCAAGTACAAGGATCTTGAAAAAAGGAAAAACTATGTGGTCAATCTGGATGGGGATATGACGCAATATCTGCTCAAAGGTGCATTTTTTTAATGTTTTTATTATTTTCACTGAAATGAAACTTTGTCTCTTAGGCGCATCTTAGTATTCTATGATAAGAATCATGTAAAGTTTGCAGTATACAGATGCTTTTTTGACTTGACTCCAGTAAAAAGATGAGAGCTAGTACACTCTTTAAACGTTTCGGTGTTTACTTAAACTACCTTCTGTGAAACTTGATGCTGCAAATTCCACTAGGCTAGAAACGGCAAAGGTAACTACCGAAACGTATGAAAAATGCTTGCGAATGCGCTGGTTTTAGTCTTTTTACTAAAGTTAAGTCTAAGTTATCTCACAATTTTTTTGCCTGGCGATTTTATCAGCAGTATAATATGACACGATAAACGGACTGCTTTGGTTAAAATTCTCCTGCTGCAGGTTTGCGTTCGAATACGGAATACGCCCTGAGAATCCAGGTTCGCAATGGAAGAGGATCCAGTTTGTGGACGAAACGGATTTACTTTGAAACTGCAGAAGATCCAAAGCTTGGTAAGTCGACCCAAAATTATCTTACCTTTTAACTGAAGCAACATAACGTTTTTGTCGCTTTGTAGGACTATTTCAAGGAGCTTGATCAGAAAGAGGATTATAATTTAGTTGTGATGTTTTGACTTACAAATAGTTTGATGTTTTAACCAAAGGCTGCAGGTTAGAATCCTGTTGCAAGACAACTTTTTTGCATTGCTTGAATTAAGTAGTCGCCGTTCTGGTGGCTCTTCCCTAGGCTTCGGCGTTGGTAGCCTTTATGCCAGAAGCACACAAAACGATCAAACATTAAACCTCTGGCCTGCAAACGTCAAAACATCTCAATTAAATTAGTATCAACATCATAGTACTGGGTTTAAGTAGCCAAACTTAACATAGGCGTAACCAAGCCCCCCCATTAAAATGCCACCAATGATAAAAATGTGACCCAAAAGCCTATTCTTTCAGTTTGTTTCAGCATTTTTCGCGTACAACAGTAATTACCTATAATATTAATGACCAGAGGGCCCCGGCCCCCTGAATTCAATTTTTGCCAACCAATTCAAATGTATAACCCTAGTGAAATTAAGGATTTTTGTCCCAAAAGTTGCTACCTCAGGCCCTCATCTAACGTTTTTGTGAATGTAATGCAATAACCAGGGCCGGATTTACCATATAGCACAGTGCCAGAGGCCCTGCGCTCAGATGGTGAGACGTTTTTTAGTCTTCACGTACATTTTGGAAGGAAAATGTTGCAAAAATCTTCAAAGCGCCGGGGGCCCGGGCAATAACATGGTTAGTCGGCGTAACCATTTACTGTACCATTTTTAATCTGAATAAGTCCCCTCCACCTCACCAGTTTTTACGCGACGAAAATACCTTTGAAAAATATATTAGCTAGGGAAATGCTCATTGAACAAATTATTGAATTTGAATTGAAGGGACCTGGGCCCCCTGTCCGTACATGTACTCATGCAACTGCTTATTTTCATAACAACACAAAAAGCTCTTAGGAAATTCTTCGAGTGGATCATTATTTACTGCTAAAATATTGCACGAGGCGATGTACGTTACTACCCCTACCTGAGCCAAATCACTTACAAAATTTACCCCCAAATGCAAGATTTGAACGTGTTTTGGACTTAAAACGTAAGTAAAAGGAGCATTTAACATTTTAATTTTTTCAATTGACTTTTAAATGTTAAAAATGTAGTTCTTTCAAATGGCTCTGAACACGTGCGAAATGTGATCCAATGGCATTAAGATAGCTATGTTTTTCCAAAAAATTACGAAAAATCGCGTAGCTGCTGGGGCTCCGCCCCTAGACCCCCGTTTGTGATCCGTTTCATTTGCATTACTTTACTCATCGCCAACTCACGGGAAACGGCTTCTGATCTTAATTCCATGATAACTTTGTCCTACAAAAAGTTTCTCTTTGGAAAATTTCTGATGACGTCATTGCATGGGATTTGTGGTTTGCCCCTCCCCCCAATCAAAAATCCTGGATACGCCTACGAAACATAAGCAATAAGCATGCGAAGAAACATCTTCTCTAGCTCAAGTGGTAGAGCAGTGGACCAGCAACCCAAAGGCTGCAGGTTCGATTCTTGCGGAAGGATAACTTTTTCGCACTGCTTGTTTTTAAATAGTCGTCGTTCTGGTGGCTCTTCCCTAGGCTTCTGCGCTGGTAGCCTTTAGCTCAGAAGCACGCCTCGTATAATTGAAGCCATCTCGAGCTCAAATCTAGTTTGCGTAGATGGCTTCTTAGTCGCTTTGTAGAACTTTATAGTAGGCTACTTTTCAAAAGAATTAAAATGATTTTTTATCATTTTTCAAAAGAATTTGAATTAAAATGATTTTTTAGAATTTTTCAAAAGAATTTGATTATAATGGGCTATGATTGTAGCATCTTGAGCTGAAATCAGGCTTGTGCGAATGGCTTGTTTCAGTTATATCATTTTGTTTTTTTGTTTTTTTTATTAGCATTGCCAAAGTCTTTTAACAATAATAAAGCACCAATAAAATTATTATAACCTATAAAATCATTAAAATAATGCCCCCAACAGACTGTTTCGCCGTTAGGCTCCTCAGGGGGGTGGTGGCAGTTCTTGTTCGAAAAGTTGCTCTTTCTTTCTTTCTTCTGAAATCGAGCTCTCTCACTGTGTAACCGGCCAAAACACCTACCAGACTGGATATGGAAAAGGTTAAAATCAAATATTCTGTGAAAAATATTATTGTTAACAAGCTCTAACTAGCGTCATCGAAATGTTTATTTGGTTCGCAACCAAAAACTCTTATAACATTGCGAAAGTCTTTAGTTATGCATTCACTGTGGTTAACGCTGTGAAGATACTCCCATGAACTTCAGGATTTCCAAACCGTATTACCACCAGTTT
Organism: Trididemnum nubilum; assembly: GCA_963965965.1. Lineage (NCBI taxonomy): Eukaryota > Metazoa > Chordata > Ascidiacea > Aplousobranchia > Didemnidae > Trididemnum > Trididemnum nubilum. The sequence goes on along the minus strand of OZ014485.1, from coordinate 37,501,955 downwards.
TTAAAACCTCAATCCACAAAAGTTAGCTTGGTAATATTTAGTCCAAATTCAATTTTTAGAAACCAGAGCTCCGGGAAAGCCGGCCCTGTTGGACACCAAGACCGGATCTACCGAAATGATGGTAATGTGGTCCCCTCCAGATGATGACGTCATTGTGCGAGAATACGTGATTGGATGGGGCGAGTCCGGTCCGTATGAACATGTGGTGAAAACTGAAGCCTCCCAACGCTACTATCACATCACTGGTCTGGGTAAGAAGTTTTATCAGTGCGTTTGTTACATATCTAGATGAAACAATACTTTTTTCCGTTTTGAAGCTTCCTTTTGTTTCAACATTTACGCAAAGAAAATGTGACCAAAAAAAGTGTCATAGCGATGTGCAGTTGAATGGTTAAACATTCTGTGCTGCTAGCAACATCCAATTTTTGTTCGATACTCAGTTGTGTTAAAGCGTGGTTAAGATCAACGAAAAGAAAAGCGGTTGGAAAATCAATATTATCAATAAGAAGATACAGTAAATGCATCATTCAAAGTCTTTGAAAAGCAATTTGCGCAATTTGTTACGTCATGTTTGAAAGTTTAAATGTTAATATTTTGAGGTCGTTGAAAAAGAATATCGTTTTTTCGACTAGTTCGTCAATATTCAGTAAATATTTTGTTTATTGAGTTGGTTTAGGGTTTTACCTTTGGCTTCGGATGGAAATTGGAGATTTTTTTTTGGTTGTAATTAATAACTTTTCTTCATCGTGTCCGTTAGCGAAAATGCTACGGGGAACAACATTGTTAAAGATGGAATTAACTAGTCTCGAAACGTATGTTTTTAGTACCAGACACGGAATATTTCATCAGCGTTCGTGCGGAGAATAAGGCTGGGCAGGGTGAAGAATATCACACTGATGTAAGAACCAAGGACACTGACGGTAAATTAAAAGATTTCAACTTTTAATGACCAGAAAAATATATGGTGCCTAGCTTCTAATGTTAGCTAGTTTCAGACAGCATAAATTTGTTTTTAAACAAGTTATGGTTTTTGAAGAAACGATGATTTTTTCAATCACAGTGTCACCAAGATTGGATTCATTGAATAAATAGAATTTTTGGTGAGACACAGAGAGATAATTTACAAATTCATTTAAGGAGGTTCACGACAAGAGCACTTAGAACATTGTTTCACAAAATGAATAATGATTTAATGACAATATGACAACAAACGGAAATAGAAATTGTAAAATAGATTGCTCGTAGACCTCTTTCTGATCTGTTATTGATGATTTTTTCCAACATTTTGTTGCTTCTGTACTAGTTGGTAACAGTTTTCCAAAAATCCCGCAAACATCTAATTGTCCTTTGAGTATCCTTTATTTTAATTGTACCACCATTAGCAATTAGCATATTTTTAAAGTCGCTTGGGAGGGCAGAGGAACACCTAACAAGTTCCCTCGAGACGTCAGCTCATACTGTACATTACTGGTGGTATTGTCTAGCTTTACTAATGTCTAGAAATGATATCGTTTCGTTAATTAGGAAAGAATAATCACCGTTTATTTTATCATAATCGAGTGTGTCTGCTTTACTTCGCTTGTTGTCATTTGAGATTATTTCTAGGTGAAGGATTTTTTGTAAACAGCTTATTTCTTTTATGTTAACACCAAATACAGGTTGTAAACTGACAAATTTGGATTAATGACCTGACAGAAGAGGATTAATCATTGAAACTGAGTCTATTTTTAACGGATACGACCTTTGCATATTTTTAATGACTAACTGAACATCAATTTTGGTCGGACGCTTTTAAGGGTTTCGACAACTCAATTGATTCCGAGAGAAACGCCTAACAAATTTCCGATTAAAATAAAGACTAATTTAAAGTCATCATTACGAAGTTCGTAGAACAGTTTTTGGTGGATAATATGCTCTTGCAGAACCTGCAACGGGCTGGGAATCGAGCTGTCAAGGTGGGAATTGCCCGATTTCTTAACGCTGTTTTAGTAGCAATTCGTGCATTTCTACTCCATTTATCTGGAAATGAAAACATTTGTAAACACCATCTCGCAATTTATTTTAAAAAGCAAAATCTAAAACTGACCAAAAGACAGTCTAGAAATTGAACGAAATTTTTTGTCGAACTTTGTCTGATTGTTGTTGTTGTTTGCAGATATAGTCGATGAGCTCTATCCGCCACTGAACGTTCATGTCACAGTCCTCACAGCTACTACGCTGAATGTCACCTGGCATGACACAGCGAGGGAGGAACAAGCCAGATATCTAGTATGTTTTGTTTCCTCTAAAATCTCGGTCTTCGTAGTCGTTAACTTTGTTTTCTCTTGTAAACATCCTATGGATTAGCCCAGGGCATGTTCACCGTTCAGACTACCCCAGTACCCCATTTCATTGACGGAGTTTCCACCATGATCTCGTTTTAGTGTTCTAAAAAAAATCTTTCTACCATCATCTATGCTGCTTGGTGGCTTCAAAGTTCAAACTCAAACAAGCATCAATTTAAAGTTGAAAGTCAAAAATCAGACAAAAAGCTTGAGTTTAATCAATGCTTTGGCTGGCGGGATTTATCCAAAGGACGCCTTCAGTGATGTGCTATGTTCGTGATATGAAAAAAAAGCAAAGTTTCCATATCATTGAAAATCTTCGCTTCCTCACTCTTTTGAATAAAGTTCTTGATAAAATTGCTCAAAATGTCCGGTATTTGTTTTGCTTGCTGTATTGCTACCCTGGTTTTTATTCGTTGAATTTTGTTGTTTTAGCCTTTGACAGTCAAACCATATTGATGATATTTCTACAAGACATGTCCTGTTATGTTAGGTTTGCCGCACTAAGCGATTTTCAGAACAGAAAAGTATTGTTTGTTTAGTCGTGCTTCAAAAAGGTCACTTTTGGTAGCTGGTTGGGGCAAATGTAACCGTTTACTTGAGGTTTTTAGCTTTTTTGTTTGAAATTTCTGACGCCCTAAATAACGATAATGGCCAGTTAATTGAAAAACGTAAAGATGAGCCCCACCAACTCGTTACACGTTTCAGCGTTATACAGCGAGTATAAAAAGGTTTGATTTTCAATATGTCGCAAATTATTACAAAAACTTTCTCGGACAATATAACATTTGCAGTATCTAATATCAGCCAAAGCAATCCATTTTTGTATTTTAGCTAAAACATTGTTTAATTCTTGTAAATAGAATTAAGAGTTCTTTCTCTTCGGTCAGTTGTGAATGTTTGTATCGTTAATACTTGTGTAAATATATAAAGAAAGTTAAAGCAAAGGTGTCTCGTTTGGTTATATTTAAACAAGAATGACTTCGACTTATTGACCTTTCAGCTGGCGTGTTTGCAAAAATTTTAATGCTTCAATTTCATTGATTAAATCATAATTACTAATTGCTACTAAATCCCAAAAGGCTTTTTAATGTATCAATTTTGCTAAGTGCTTCCTTTTACGAGATTGGCATTTCAATTCTTTGAGAGTTAGTACTGCTGTAAATCGATGAACGATAGACCTTCGTTTGGATTGATTTGCATCTACTATTCAGAGCAGTATTGAGATAAACCATAATTTGTTCACATTTGCTCGAAACTTGCATTAATTTGTCTTTTTTTTTAAAGAAGAGTTAGAAACATTGTCGACGAAGGACATTACGTTTTCGAGATAAAAATATTCCCATTTACGTAGTAGTAGTAGTCTAAATCATAGCAACTTAAAATACCGTAAGTAAATAGCTATTTAATTAAAATTAAAAAAAGGTCTAATTATGATTCGATAATTGTGGGATAGCTGTTTTCTTGTTTCCCTTTGTTATTTTGTTATTTCTGTTCAAAATTATAAATTTATGCGATTGTAATCACTGTTTAATCCAAAGATAATTTTTTTGTTATTGTTTTCCTAGAATTTGATGATTTCCACAATTTTAATGTGTTGAATTACTACGCGGCTTTAGTTCGGTTTCTTTTACTGATTGTGAACTGACTAAAAATCAAAATGGCGGGTCATGATGACTTTTGTTCTGGGCTATGTAAGAATCATCAATCAATGAAGCTTAGACCGCTTACTAAACATGGATGTTTGTTTTATATATGAGCTTACGACGCTAATTTTTTCATGATCGACGTTTTTTAGAATGCTGCTATGCTCAAAATTTCCTCTTTAGCCTAAAATGGCTTCTGTTTGCAAAGACGAATAAAAAGTTGTCATTTATTGATAAAATTTTGCTGTTTTAGTTGCTGTGATACGGCACTACAGCCGCCTTGTTTAAAGCTTATTGTTAAGAATAACTGACAAGGCAATATTGGCTGCCGCTAAATTCTTTATTGCGTCGAATCAAGCAAATTTTTCGGAATTAATTAAAACATTGGCTGTATTGTAATATTGTTAATGCGTACAGAATTTAGTTTTCTGACACTGTGTTGTTAATTTTATCGTGACTTTGGCCTAGTGCATTAATTAATACTTTCCGTGTTATTTCAGCATTGAATACGATAATAATTAAAAACGATAATTGATCTTGAATTAGGACAGATGAAAACAAAGCAAACTTAGTATAAATATGGTATTTTAACAATAACGACATGTTAAAACTTTCAAAATTACTGCGGTGAAAAACTTCAAAATGGCTCAATGAAATGAAAGCTAAATGCCAATACGGCTTTACGTTGTGGGCCACTTTCATATTGGAGGTAGCACCGGCGGCGCCAATCTCTAAGCCTTAAATTAACTTTTACGTTAATGGCTTGTAATCGCTCGCTAGTTACGTGCATATATTATCCTGAGATTTCTAAAGCCTCTAGCGAACCGAGATTTAGTTGGTATTTGCATAAAGTATTGAGCAGGAGAAATATTTTGTTGTTTGGTATGATGTCATGTTGAAGTATCAATTGTTGTTGCTTTGATTATGACGTTTTAAAGATATTTGAATTTCGTCTGCACTGAAGTACAAAACATGGATTTTAAGACAAAAATATTTTCCGACTGTTTTTGCAGAAAAAATGTAGTGTTCTTTTACAGTTTTTTACAGTAGTGTTTTTTACAGTCTGTTACAGCAGTTTGCCTGATTGTTTAAGTGACCATTTTGGCTGTGGAAGTAAATGTTTGTTAACATACTGCTTTAACTTTGTAGGTCAACTCTGATTATAGCTTTGAAGCCACATGGGTTTTTCATTATGAGCAGTAACACACTTACTTACCTTAATTCGTAAACAACTGACAGACTTCCAGTTATTCCAGATAACAGCCCTTAGGGTCAAGGGGACAAAACAGATTAAAGTTTTGATAAATATGTCCTATAGCAAGATATAGTCCGAACTTTGCTCCTTCCCTTCTTCAAAGGAATTAAGAAACTTCGCTTAAATCCGCCGTACTAATTAGTTGTTAAGGTAGAGTAAATCAAATCAAATCTTTCATTATGCTCGATCTATTACGCCGAAGCTTGTAGCGAGTTTGCGGGGCCCATCTCCGCGTCATTGCGCGTGGGCAATACAGCTCCTTTCGAAGAAATGTCGCAGCGGTGGCGAGCAGCTGGCAACACTGTGTTCGATTTGACCGAAAAATTAGTCAAATGCTGCGAAATCTGTACTTTTTCGAGTCGACATCATTGGCATGTATTTGAAATTTATGCGTTGTGACTTTGTTGGCTTCGACCATTGTCAACAGAGCCCATTGTGTAAATACAAGGCATGAGTTCAACCAATTGATGATCTCATAAATGTCTTGATTGTCAAGAAAGATTTTATCGCTAGCAAATATTCCCGATAACCTTTTTCGATTCTCATATATTTTCGATACGAAACATCAAATAAGCGATTGGTAGTTTTTCTTTCTACCTGCAGTAAGTAAGTCTCTTCCAATCGCGGCGGTTATCCGGCCTACTGATCGACTGGTTAACTAGCTCGCCTTGGAATGGATAGATCTTGGTTTAATTCTCAGACATTCGCTTAAACTAGTCAACAATTCGTCATCGCTACGGCAACTCGTCGAAGGAAGTTATGCAGCTTTAATTATAACTAACGCTAAAATAATATTCACCAACTTAGTCAACACTGGATGAAAAATATTGGAATAATCCTAAGATAAAACATTGTTTAGTGATGTACATAAAGAACGTTGATATGATGGTATGGAAACATCAAAAAGCTGTCAACACTTATATGTCAGAAACACAGCACCTCACTGTTACGATAAATGAAATCCTTACAGACTTTCACCCTCAGCGAGATCGTCAGTGTAATCTTCCAAAATCATCCCTGATGATCCCGACAATGTGTGGGTTGTGCTGAGTTAAAAATTTTTTTTTTGCAGTGAGATGTGCTTTGTTTCGTTAACAATAGCATTCTTTGTTTAGGTTCGATATAAAACCAACGTTCCAGAAGAGCCCCGGGTCCGATTCCTGAACTCAAGTGATATCTCGTGCATCATACATGGTTTGCGTCCTTACACCGTCTATGACATTTCAGTCAAGACAATGGTGGACGACCGGCAGAGCACGTGGTCTATGACTGAAACTGCGAAAATGAAAGAAAGCAGTAAGCTAACGGTGCTCTACATTTTTCGGCACAAAAACACATATCAGTGATAGAGAACGGTTGAACCTTTTATTTAAACTTATCGAAATAATATAGTTTTGGTGTTTTGAAATCTACTCCTTTGTTGTAACGCGATATCGAGAACTTGAAAAGCTGTGATACGGGTTCGAAATTTAGCGAATGTTCTGAAAGTTTAGTGGGATAACAAAAAATTGTTTACTATTCAATTAATGAGTGTCAATTTTGGTCTGAATTGAAAGCTCGGCTTTGAAAATTTGGTTGCTGTTGGTGGGTTTTCATTAACCCACTAAATTTCCATTCAAGTCGGACATTGATTTGGCATTTGTAGTACGGATTCTAGTCGAAACTATCAATCGGTTATGTCGTGGTATGTTAAAGACAGAATCGATATTAGCTCAGGCAGAGTGCGATCTCATAAAACTGAGACTTTGGTTTGTTAGATGCTTCGTGGGTAATCCAATCAGTTAAATGATGACTAAAAGCAAATTTGTGGTTTGGTTTTAGTTGAACAATTTGTAAACTACTATAAAAACAATCTGATAATGAGCATTGAGAAAATCACTGTGATGTCACCTTATGCTTTTATGACGTTGCAACTTGTCATATTTTGTTTAGTAGGGTTATGTTTCCTCACATCAGCGTACTTACTAATCTTAGGATTATAATTTTTCGACTTTGGCTAAAGTGCCTTAAGCTTCCTATCGCTTTTCATGTTAACGGTGTGTGTCTTAGCTATGACATCCACCTGTTGGACGGGTTACGATTACAATTCATGAAGTACATTAAAAAACTCGTTACAGATTCTGCTTCATATAGTTTGTGCAATGCTTATGTTAACAACACTTATCTTTTTTCTAAGGCAGCATATACCTCGAAGTGTTTGTAATTTTTAATTTTGTGCAGTACATTTTAACAAAAGAATATATGTTTCTGATTTAGCCCGAGGCATGCTTGTAGATATAAACTGCATGCATGCACTGTACAAACATTATAACGACGCGCCAGAAAGTCCTGATTCCTTCGCTGGGGCTTTGCATCTCCGCAAATGCTTTTGTTCTTATATACAACACATTACATATTGTTTAAGAGCCTGGCACGCCACCTACCGACCTTACCTTGATGCCTATCGATGGAGAGAAGGGAACCTCGGTACAACTGAACTGGCAGCCCCCTGTTGAACCCAACGGCAAATTAAACGGTAAGAAGAGAAGCAAACTGATTTTGCTTGACCAATTGTGATAGATAACACAATTCTCACTGCAAATGGACTATATCAAAAAAAAATAGAAGACATTACGTCAAAGCATGAGTCTGCCTGCAAGGCAGGATACAAATTCTTGCCCGCTACAACCAATGGCTTCATCTCGTTTCAAACTCGCTGCTTCTAATCTAGAATGCTGTTGAGGGTTGAAATTTATTTCTGTATTATTTCTCAAAATTTATTTCTGCGTGCTTATTCCAACATGAATGCGATAAACCGTGCACAATTATTTGTATGACGCCCAAACGTGTATGAGTTGGTGGGCTCACTTTAATTTCAGACTATATGTAGCACTCACACGTTCGATTCCCGAGCTGGCAATGCGTCGTTGTGTTTTGAGAACGACACTTAGCGCTTGTTTCCCATGGAGACCAAGCAGTCTATCAGTTATGATGGCCCAGCCTAACGAAAGACCTGCAAACGCAATCTATGAAAGTGGCTCTGCGTTGGTGTGCTTGGACAGGCGCAGAGTGGCTGGTTCATCCGCAATTACGCATGAATAAATGAACTTGTCACGTTGATGTGTGTTACATCTCGCGATCTCATTGTCAGTTTTTCGTCAGGTTACCTTGTGTTTTACTCGACCAACCCATCGAGTGACATTGATGATTGGGTCATTGAGCCTGTGATGGGTGACAAGCTATCCACCACAGTAGAAGATCTCCAAGAGGACACCCAATATTATTTCAAGGCCCTGGCCCGAAATAACCAAGGTGTTGGGCCGTATTCGGAAATTGTGGACTACCGAACTCCTGCAACAGCGCAAAGTGTTTCAGGTTTGTTAAAGAAAGATTGACAAAAAAAAAAAAAATTTTCTGCATGTGTACCCTGACAATTTCAAAAAATTTGCTACGAGGTGAGCTATGTTCATATTATTCGCTCTTCTGGCCTCTACTACGGAGGTTTTTTTTTGAATCGGTTAAAAAAAACTCGTTTGATTGCTTCATTTTCTCAAAAGAAAGTAATTTCGGCCGAGAAAGCCGCGCTACTTTGCAACAATAGACGGGTTACCTGAACGTTAGAAGACTTCTCAATCGTGACAAATCTCGACGTTGGGAGGAAGCAGAATAAAATTTAGCTCTATTCATCAACTTTGATTGTTTCTTTTACTAATCTGATTACTTTTCTTTTCAGACTCTACGACGCCGTTTAATCTATCAAAGCCAATATGGTATCTGATTATTGGAGGAGCCGTATTACTATTAATTATCATCGTAGTAGTTGTGATTATTGTAGTGTATAGAAAAAGACGTGCAAACAATGCCTGGAGGTAAGTGCTTTCAATCGCACCAGGTATTTTCATTTGAAGGGATTATTGCGATTGTTCATCTGCAATTAAATTGTTATGATACTGCTGCTATAGCACTTCGTACTTTGTTGAAAAATAGTCACGCTGCGACTTTGGCACAGAAAGTCTTGAGTTCAGTTCTCATGCGTGTGATATTTACAGCACAGTCCATCATTTCTGTTTCTTGGTTAATACTGTTGTTATTTCAAATAGGATGTCTTGTCGCAACCTATTTGCCGATCGAGGATTAAATTCATTGCTGGTTTTCCAAAGTTGCAACAAGCCTAGCCGACTTTCGTCGACTCTTTTAAACTTATTCTTTAACTTCATGCTAAAAAAATTGTAAGAAGTTTTTAACTTTGCTTCAGGTTTACTCAAGGAAAAACCTCATCTGGTATTAGTCGTCGCCCCTTAAATGGTGGTCGTTCCCCCTCGTCTACGTCATGGCCCCTTAGCTCCAACAATTCTCGCCCATCATTGAGGCATCTACCTCCCCAAAACAAGCAGTTTGAATTACATTCCTTACATTCTCCCACCAGCAGGTTCACCCAAGAAGAATTTCCAAACTTTTGCTCAACCGCACCCCCAGAAGTTATACCTCTAACTGGTAAGTTACTTTCTCCTTCCCAATTTTCGTCAAATTTTTCATCAATTTCATTTTTAGCTAAATCGCTCCTTGAATGAAAAGCTAAGCCGACTTGCTCTTACGGCTCTTATTCGTGTTGTGTGATTGAGGTTTGTTTTTCACTTCAAACACGTACCGATATGTTAAATCGTGCCTAAATAAATGAACCTCCCAACTTAAATTTTCTTTAGAAACTCAGTACCGGTACGACTACCAACGTGTTCCCGTATCGTCTCCCTTACACGACCCTCTGCGACCTCCTATCACATCAAATCATTCCTATCCCTATAATGGTGAGTTTGGAAAAGTTGAGGAGATTTTGCTGTTTTCAGATTATTATGGTATTTCATCGCATATTTTTTCCTCTTTCAAATTGAAAAAGATAGCGTATGCAGTAATCCGCAGCCATTTAATGAAGGATTTTGCATGCGATTTTACGTTGGCAGTTGTGGGAATCAAACCATCAGCTTCAGATCTTAAATTTGACACTGCTGATCCACCTGGTGAGCATTCCCAATCTTTGGTGTCTAGTAGTTGCTTTTAAATGTAAAACACACACATAATAAAATAATATAACATACATTTTTGAAGTTTGATAGACATTTTTGGTGCATGGAATATGTACCTCCGCTTACTGAATACTCAATAGCAAATAAAAATCGAACATTCAAACATGGGATTGGGAGTCAAAACTGTGTCATCCACATGCTTGACAGTTGATTCTGCTTAGCCGACAGATTCAGTTATGTTTTTCAGTAAATAGCTAAACTTCTTTGCGCAAAAAAGTGACGATGTTGCTTGGCAATTCAACATTTTGTTTTTGTCAAACTTCAATTGTTTCTAGCTTCTTTTCGATAAATGACTAATTGTAATTATCTCTCTTTGTGCCTTAGCTCGTAACTACAATGCTGTTTGTGATATAAACAATTATCCATGACGCCTTGCTGATCAAAGCATTGCGTCACCGCGTGACGTGATCGTGATAGCGTTCGTCGGTGCATGACATCACCAAACCCGGAAAGCCGGTATCACTAAAGAGCCACTTGTTAACATTAAGTTATTTGTTTTTCATATTCGTAGATTTTATCTTTCGGTGCGTTTGAATGCCAGGCGAAAGTGAATTTTATGACAATAAGACTGCTCTTATGTTGCAAATCATAGTACCGATTTTAAGATCGCGGCATAGGCAGCACTTTTTATGAATTTCCAGTACATTTTTAAAGTTTTTTCCTCTCCGCAAGTTTAATGTTAGAACCATTTTGAGCTCAAGTTTGACGTGAACGAGAGCTTATACAGTAGACGATGTTTTTGACTTCTCTTAGATTTTTTTTGAAGTCGGACTTTTGCTCTCCGAACATTTGCTCCGTCTGGCAATTTTCTATAATTAAAAATGCGTAAATGAGTGGCATCTCATGTTTGGATAAAATTGGAGTTGTCATCCCGTTGTGGCTTTTTGTGGTAAAAATAGGAAGTTCTATAAACAATATGAAAAAGTTTGCCACTTCCGCTGTTGATATTTCTACAATTCTACGTTTTCTTTTACCTTCTCCTTCTCAAGTTGGCACTTATCTTAGTGTCCGTTTAATAACCCCATCCTCATAGTTTCATCCCTAACTGCGTTAACTTTGAAGTCAAATTGCAGAAGTTCTACGGCAGTGTTGTTGCAAGCAGTTGAGAGTTGCGGTTGTTTCAGATCATTTCAGCCAAGAATCAACTCGGGTACCGCTCCGTCGCGACATCTCGTGTGAGATGGATCGCTACACTGACTTCCACATGACTCCTCGCGGCGCTAGTGTCACGACCCCAACCCAAATTGGTGAGTTTTGGTTTTTAGAAGCAGCGATGCAACGAAAAGAAGTCGGATTCAGTTTCGAAGTGTTTTGAGTTAATGTACATTAACGTTAGAGTTAATGTGCATGTAATTTCCTCCATATTCTGTGTTTTTCTGACTTTTATGCTTTTGCTTTGTAAGTTTGGTTCTTCGGGCATATCCGGTGGGCGCGAAATCAAAGATTTTGTCAGATGTCAGAAATCTTTTGGTTAAGAGTTTAATTTTTTAAGCATTTTGTTGTTTCCATTCAAAATCAAACGTTACCACAGGACTTCTTTGGAGCATTAAGATATTTTATCTTTCGGATCCTTCGAGGATGAAATAAAGGATTTTTATGATTCATAAGCGATCTGGAAGAAGCGAATTACATTTCTAATATTTGCTGCATCATAGATCACACCGGAGATAGTGCGTATGGAAGCGATCACCAGCACTGCCATCTAACGGATAATCCTCATCAAGACCCCGGTGAAGTTTCATTACCGCGAAGTCAACTGAGTCAAAATCACTATTTGCAAAGTACGTTGATTGATTGGTTAAGCATTTGAAAGGGAACTGACTTGAAAAAGTTGCTCAAGCAAAAGCCAAAACGGTATTTAAAGAATTAAGTTTTGGTTACCGTTTAGTTGTGTATAATTTCTTGGTTTACCTTAATTTTTCTACTTCAAAGAGTTTGACTATGGGTTGGGATTGAATCGGTCTTTCAAGCCATGCTTTTTAGCTAAATTTTACAATTTTCACCGATTTCACAGCTCGATGCAAAAAAAAATTTGGCAAAACTCTTTAACACCTCATTCGTGCTTTAGAAGAATATTTAGTGCTATCAGTGTATTGACGTTGATTTTTGCTGCAGGCAATCAACGATCGAACCACGAGAGATCATCATCCCTCAGCATATCAGCTTGCAGCACCACTGGCAGTGGAAGCGTAAGTAGTCATATTTTCAAATGTATTTTGCTACTATTTTGTGTAGGGAACACTTGTGGGTGCGGTCACTGCGGTGGTGACACACCAAACTTGGTGACTGTAGGGCTGCGAGTTCGCCACCTTTCCAGTTGCCGATGTTTTATGATTGAGAAAATAAGGCTTTGTTTCAGAGTATGTGGATTGTGCAAGTCTTGCGTTTTTCTCGTGTAATCCTTCCTTTATGCGAGATTAGCCATGAATCAATTGAATATAGGAGAGAAATATTGAGGGAGAATGAGACTAAATGTAGGAACAATGTACTGAGAAATTAATGATGAGATGTAAACAGTATCCATAGTCTTAGAGGCACAATCAAACCAATGGTTAATAGCCTAAAACATAATGTTTCGGAATCAAGACCGTTCTGTACTTTACATAGGTGAAAACGAAGATTATAGATTTGTATGTGTTTTCAGTTTTCCTCGCTGGACAGCAACGACCCTGTTCTCACCAACGTCCAACAATTTCTCGATGACATGAGGACCGCTAATACCGTCATGTGACCTGAAATGACGTCATATTCATATTTTGTGGATTACATAAGGAAAAGCGAAACGCGCCCACGTTCTGGTATTGGAAGATGCGTTAAAAGACTGGGTCTCGTTTGAAAGGTCAGAACAAACATTGCAAAGAGGTTTGTACAATGGTGTTATATGACAGGAGTCTACTAAAGCGCTGCCGCTTAAGCTACATAGGGTCAAGGAGCGGCACCAGAGATAACTCGAAATCCAACCTCAACTCAATTATCTAAATCTTAACTGCAAAATCAAGTCTTTAACTCTGTTCCTCCCGAAAGTTTTGAGTGTTTCGTATTGTGCTGCAGGACAGGCTTGAAGTTGGATTTGGGGTTTATTGTTGGACTAATGTTTCTGACTAATTTTGTTGCTGATTTGCCTGCGGTAATATTTTGAGATTTTAATGTCAAAGTTTTCATTTTTATTTGTTGCCTATTTGACTTGCCTCTAGTTACAGGGTAGGCTAAATCATGTTTTGTCCTTTAAAACTTTTTAAATTCCATTTTCCTAGTATTTATAGCATATCTTATTTCTTGTGTTTTTGTTGATTTTTAGACAAAATATGGTGATTTTGTTTTTCTATTTCAAAAATGTGGCAGTTAATCAATTGAGTCATGAAGTGTTGAAGGTAATTTCACGTAGTAAATGTTTTTGATTGCTAACAACAAATTAACTGAAAACGTAATATTGTTTCAACGAATAGTTAGCGCTGCTTTTTAATAATACTGCGTGCTTCTAACTACGCTTACTACCAGTGCTAGACTGCACCAGCGTCCTGCCGCCTCATCGTGGTGCTGCGGTCCCCTGCTCAATTGGGGATGGGTCGAAATGGCAGGACAGATCTCCCGAGGGGCTCGACCGAAAGGTCGCCCCCATTGTCTTGGACTGTTTTTTCGCTGGGCCGCCGGTTGACCGGTCACAACTGGGCGGCTCCTCTTCTTCTTAATGACAGAATCCCCCTTCGGCGTCTCCTTATCCTGGCATCGCTCCTTATTAGTGGCAATGTCCATTCTAACCCGGGCCCCATCAGCAACCATCCTCACCCCAGGTACCCCTGCTCCATCTGCCACCTTGATGTGGGGAGAGACTCTCTTCAGTGCTCTGCTTGCCTCAAGTGGGTGCACTTCCTTTGCTCCTCCCTTACCCGTGCTGACTTTCGCACAATCTGTGCAACTGGCACTGCAGTGGGTTGGCGTTGCCCGGCGTGCCACCCCCAAAGCAAAACTGGCTTCCCCACTCAGACCAATCCCCTCGTTATATACCTGCGTCTCCTCCACCCCCTCCCCCAGGGTTCCCCCCACTACTGCCAGGCTTTTATCAATCACGTCCACCTCGCCCCCCCCCCCACGTTACCCCTGCTCCATGTGCTTTCTCGAGGTAGGTAAGGACTCTCTAAAGTGCTCCACCTGCTCCAAGTGGGTGCACTTCTCCTGCTCCTCTCTGACCCGGGCTGACTTTCGCAAAATCTGCGCGGCTGGCTCCCCCATGGGTTGGAATTGCCCTGCTTGTCTCAATGGGGACCTTGCCTCTCCCACCCACAAGCAAGCGTCCCCCCGCCTTGTCTCTCCAGCTCCGTCCCCACCCACACCCCCTCCACTAACATGCTCAGTTCTCATGGATTCATCTCTACCTCTCCCCTCACACCCTCCCCTCCTTAACACCTACCCTCCTTCCGCCTTCACTCTACCTCTCTCACCACCACCACCCACAAGCTCACAACCAATCCACAACTCGCAGCCCCACCCTCAAAGAAATCCACGCCTCTCCCACAATCTCAGAACTCTGCAATGGAATGCCGGCGGTCTTTCCTCCTCTCGTCGTGCTGAACTAATCGCCTTTCTTTCTGGCAACCAGTTTGACCTCATTTTCCTCCAAGAAATCCATCTGTCAGCTACCAAAAAGTTTCAAATCCCTGGTTATTATACCCTCCGCACGGATCGGACATTCGGCAGACAAGGCCTTGTTTCCTCCGGAACTCATAACACTGGTGGTGGTGTCCTCACTCTTATCCACTCTGACCTGGCCTTCTCTCCTGTTTCTGTCTCCTCCCTTTCTTCCCAGGACCCCTACTCAGACTACACCTGTGTTAAAGTTCTTCTTTCCAACCACTCTCCTCTACAATTCCTTAACCTCTACTCCCCTCCCATCAGAAGCACTCCTTCTGACTCTCGCTCCAGGACCTTCTATCCTGACATTCTTCCAAACTCCCCTGACACTTTTATCCTTGGAGACTTCAATGTTCACCACCCAACCTGGGACAGACTCATTCCCCCTAACCCGCTCGGAAATGACCTGTTTCGCTGGATCACTTCTTCCGGTCTGGAAATTCTGAACGACCCCGCCTCTCCCACGCTCCTTCATCATTCCACTGGGAGCCGTTCATCCCCCGATATTTCCTTAGCTCCTGCGTCTCTCGCTCCCCACTGTGAGTGGCGCACTCTCCCTGGCCTTGGCTCTGACCATCTCCCTATTGAGATTGTCCTCTCCCTCTCTCCAGTTCGTCACCCAAACACTCGTCCCCCCAAATTCAACTACAAAAAGGCTAGTTGGAATGTTTACCAATCATATATTGCTGAGCACCTTCCCTCTCTTGATGTTGATGCACTCAACATCCACCAGGCTGCCCGCTCCTTTTCCCTCTTCTTAGTCGAAGCTGCCAAGGCCTCTATCCCCTTTGGCCGCCTTGGTCGCTCCCCCAAAGCCTGGTGGTCCCAGGAAGCGGAATCTGCAGTGCGGGAACGACGGAGGGCCCGCTCCGAGGCACACCGATCTGAGGCACACCGCCTCAGATACATAGATGCTTCTCGTAGGGCGCCCTCAGTCATTTCTAGAGCCAAATCTGCAACCTGGTAAGCCACCTGTTCTAACCTGTCCCCCCGTTTTGATCCTAGCGCCGTCTTCAGGCTTCTCAATGCCATCTCAGGCAAAAAGAACACCTCCCAAGACCCTTCTTTTCCCGGTTGCACTTCCCCTCTTGACACTGCCAACCACTATGCCTCTTATCTTCGCTCACTCCTATCTCAAGCAACACCCCGTTCCTCGCGCAGAGCCGAACGACAGTTCGTGAACGAACTCCGGAAAGCTAGCTGAGGGGATGCTTCTTCTCTCCACGGTTCTTTCTGCTCCCCCTTCTCCTTGTCTGAACTCTCCACTGCCATCCGCAATCTCTCCTCTTCCACTGCGTCTGGCCCTGATCAGATTGCCTATCCATTACCAAAGAATTTGCCTGAGCCAGCTCAACTCCTCCTTCTTTCTCTTTTTAACAGGTCCTGGTACTCTCACACCTTCCCCTCTTGTTGGAAACCTACCACTATCGTCCCCATTCATAAACCTGGAAAGCCCACTTCCTCTCCGTCCTCTTTCTGCCCCATTTCTCTCACCTCTTGCATTTCCAAGCTTTTTGAGCGCTTGATTCTTTCTCGCCTAACTTTTCACCTCGAATCGAATCATCTCCTCTCCGCTTGCCAGGCCGGCTTTCGTCCTGGTAGGTCGTCCCTTGACCAAATTCTTACTCTGTCTCAATCAATCTGGGACGGCTTCCAAAAGAGAAAGCCCCCAGACCGTACCATTTTGGCATCTGTTGACTTCTCCAAGGCTTTCGACTCGGTCTGGCACTCTGCTCTGTTTCACAAACTCCTCTCGCTCAAACTCCCCCCTTGCTTCGTCCTTTGGGTACACTCTTTCCTTTCTGATCGTAGAGCTAAAGTTCAGGTTGGTGGTTCCCACATCCGCTCCTTCCGCATCAGACGAGGGGTCCCCCAGGGCTCGATACTTGGTCCAGTCCTCTTCATACTGTTTGGTGATGACATCACCAAGGATTTACCTCGGGGTGCCCATGCCTCCCTGTATGCTGATGATCTGGCCATCTGGTCCTCCTCCCCAGACCCGCTCAAAGCCTCTTCTGTTTTCCAATCCTCCCTCACTGTCCTAGAAACATGGTCCAACTTATGGAGACTTCCTCTCAATCCAATGAAGTGTGAGTCCTCTTTTTTCTCTACAGATCCCCATCAAGCCACTTTCCAGCCCCGGCTGAACCTCTTGGGCTTCCCTCTTTTGTTCAATCCCACCCCTAAATTCCTTGGTGTAACCTTTGATCGGACTCTATCCTTTGGGGCCCATGTCCAATCCCTGTGTTCCAAATTCTATCCACGCCACAAAGCCCTTCGCTCCATAGCCACTGCCTCCTGGGGTCCCACTAAAGAATCTCTCTCCCTACTCTACAAAGCCATTGTGCGTCCAGTGCTCACATATGCCTCTCCTGGATGGTTCCCATTCCTTTGCAACACTGCAACCAATCACTTGGAAGTCCTACCCAGAGCTGCATGCAGGGTCATTACTGGGTGCCTCTCTTCCATCCCCTCCTCACTACTCCTTCTTGAGGCCCAACTCCCTCCTCTAAAGCTGACTCTAGAACATCAGACCCTTTACTCCTTCGAACGTGCTCTGCGCCTCCCCCCAGACTTCTTCAGCCTTTATGACCTGGCAATTAAAAACGTTCCCTGTCGACTAAAGAAGAAACCCTCCTGGAGATTATTCTGTTCTTCGGCCACACAACCACTCCCATCCTCACGTGAGACTCTGATCATGTGCCCCCCTTTCCCCCCATGGACTACAACCCACTTCACTGTTTCCCCCTTCATTCCCGACTGCACAGGCAATAGTACAGCCCGACTCCATTCTGCTTCAAGCAGACTATCCTCCCTCCCCCCGTCTGATATCCAAGTCTGGACTGACGGATCTGCCCCCTCCCTTTTTGATCCCGGTGGTGCTGGAGTGTATGTCACATGCTCCAAATGCAACACATCTAAGTCCCTATCCTTTTCCTCTGGTCCAATTGCCTCCAGCTTCACAGCTGAAACCTTTGCCCTCAAGCAAGGTTTCGTTTGGTGCACTAGCCATTTCATGATCTGCAAATTCCAGTCAGTCCTTTTCCTAACCGACTCCCAATCAACCCTCTCTATCCTTTCTTCAGCCCCCTCTTATCTCCTGCCTGAATCCCTCTGGAATGTTTGGTCCCTCGCCTGCTCTCTCTTCAACAATACCACTTTGAGCTTCCAATGGGTCCCCGGTCACGCAGGTCTCCCTGGTAATGAAAAAGCGGATTTTCTTGCCAAAACTGGTGCCTCTCTGCCCACTGATGCAATCCCATGCCCTCTCCCCTCAGTTATTGCCAAAGTCCGTTATTCCCAATACCGCAATTGGAGACGTCACATCTCCCACTGCCATCTGAACTTCCAAGTCCCCGAAGTCTCTTCGGAGGAACTTCTTCTTTCTCGCTCCATTCGCTGTGAGCTCTCCCGTCTTCGCTGCCATGGCCACAGTCTTCTTTTATCTTCATATCTTCACAGGATCAGTCGGAAGGAGAATTCTGTTTGTAGTGCCTGTGGACACCCTCTACAGGACCTCAATCATCTCCTCCTCGACTGTCCTGCCTCTGAACCCCTTCGTAAATCTATCTTTGGCTCCTCTCTCTCTATTCTCGATCTATGGTCCAGACCTTGGGGTGTGGCTCGACTGTTGGGTCTCCGCGGAGTTCCTCCGCGCCCCCATCCCTCGGAAGGGGTCGGGTAGTACCACCACCACCACCAGTGCTAGAAAAAAAAAATCAGTGGTTTTTGGTTTGGACCATCGTCTAGCCTATTTTTTAACTCTTGTTTTCTTTTCAAATTTATTTCTTGATCAGAGTTTTCTTAAGTTTTATTCCTTAAATCAATACGATATATTCAACTCTTGTAAAATCACTGTTTTTCAGGCCAGTCTAAGTCTATTTCAATAATTGATATTTTATAACTTACACTACTACAGTCCGAAAAGCGACTGTCGAAACAGCAACTTCTTGAGGTTGCGTTTGGTTAGGTCTAACTATGCAGAGTCGTTGTATTGATAGGCGCTATTCGGATCGCGATTCGCTACTTTAATCACATTCGAAACCTGATCTTTGGTGATAGGTTATCTGCATTGTACTACGAGAACGGAAGCTCAAATCCAACTGATTGGAAACTTAAAGTTGCACTTTAAAGTAAATTTAGAGTAAATTTTTTTCCATATTACACTTTCTACAATATGTTGATTGTTGACTCGAGTTCTTCGATCATGAAATCTTGGTCATGCATCTCTTCAAACATATTTTTATTAAGCCTTTAAATTTACCCTCTTGCCAGGCTTGAACTTTCTCTCGCTGCTTTTTGTCTTCCACCTACACCCAATACCCATCATAGCATAAGTATTGGATAATTCCTTGTTTTCCAGTTTTGTTTGTGTCAAAACAACTTACTTTTGAGTTGAATTTGTAACTTTTTAGAGATATTGACGATTGGTTGTGCAGTTACGGAAGCAATAATGACTAATATTTGCAGTTACGTTTTGCGTTCTTGTGTTCCTTGCGTATTACTATCTTCAGCATTTCACTGCAGTCATCGTTTTAAGTCGAACCATCTGCAGTTGGCATTTCTGATCCTTACAAAATGAAAATTTTTGTTCATCTCCAAACAATTTTCAAATGTCCAAAAGAAAATTGTTTTTAAATAATTTTTAAGCTTTTGTGAAATCAAAAATTTGCAAAGCCGGTGAGTTTTGATCAATTTCGCAGTTTTGTCATGAAAGAGACATGGGGGGGTAATTGGTTTGATGATATGGCTAAAGCAATGGTTGTGTCGTCGCCTTTGTCAACATGTTTTTATTTTCATTGTGTTATCAGCGTGAAGAAAGTGTTAACCGTGATGCTCGTAAGTTGCGATTTTTCTAAACCAAGTGATTTTGATTATTGTCTTTATGATAGAAATTAATTATTTAATCGCTGCTAATGTAAAGTGCACGCTGGTGCCCGAATCTATTTTGAAAAATCATGTTGTTGTGAGCTAACCGATATTTTAAAGTCACGTGCTTTCCTGCTGATTGCAGGTCTAATCATAATTGATTGCGGTGCGAGCTGTTACTTTAAATTTTCACAATTGAGGAAGATTCAGACTGCGATCAGGATGAAATTTGCGCGTTTAAAATTTGATTTAGTTCAGCAGTCCGCTTCATTTGTATCATTTACTGATCAGTGATTAATTGGTTATGCCATCAGTTTTATCACCCAATTTGGACTTTTTGCGTATATCAGTTTAGCACATGCGTCGTTACTGTTTGCATTTGGTGTCCCTACGTCACACTGCAGTTTAATTTGTTTTCACTTTGTATTTGCTTTCTACCTACTTTCGATTTTTAAACAATAAAGTTTTTTTCAAGTACAAATATTTTTATACTGTATGTTCGTTCTTCAAGTTACTGATTACGTTAGTTTTACATTTCGGGAGTCAGAAGAGGCCTAAAATATGGGAGCTATAGCCCTAGTTGTCAATGATAATCTTAGTACTTGCCGCTACAAAAGGTTTTACTGCAAGACTAGATAGCTTGGCTAGATTTAAAACTTATTGAATATAAAGTCTACCGCCTGGTACGTGCAAGAACAATTCGAACATAGAGTTTAATTATTAACCGGAATTAAGTTCCGATACCGTTTTGGGTATTTTTGACAGTTTTGCATCAATGTGAATATTGAGAAAATTTACTTCCAAATTTAACCTCTTAATTTCTTTCGAAATCACCAGTTTTCCGCAAATTGTGTCAGACATGATGGTAATATATAATTTACCAAAATACTGGTGACGAAGTTTGCAGTTGTAAAGAGACTGCAAGTTTAATCCTAGGTTCGATAAGAACGGTTCTCCTTGCTGCTGGCTGGTTAGAGGTTGGAACGGCGCGGCTTTTTTCTGGATGAGGGCATGGTGCAACAAAATGTCACGCCGTAGCAGAGCCGTCGCCAGAGCAAACGAGGTAAGGGGGCACTAGCCGAAAAGGGGGGAGGCACTAAAATAGAGTGATCTTTCGTACATAAAAACTGATGTTTTACGGCTACAAATTAAGCGCTATTTTAAAAACTTTGTGTTCATGTTTGAAAAAAGGCCGGCAGCGTTTATTAGTTTGTTTTGTGTTCCAAATAATTGCTTGAAAAATCTGTCTGCAGCATTGAATGCGGCCAGAAGCGCAACCAGGATTTTGCTAAGAGCATAGGCGTAGCCAGGATTTTTGATTGGGGGCCCAAATCTCATGTAATAACGTCATCAGAAATTTTGTAAAGAGTTTAACGTACTTTGTGTAAGACAAAGATACTGCAGATTGGAAGGTCGGAAGCCGTGGCCGTGTGCGTTGCACATAACCAAGATTTTGCTACAGGAGAAGACTTAAACCAAAGACAAAAAGTGCAAATGCGTAAATTGGGAGATATGTTGAGTAAAGTAGTGTAACTCAAACACATCACAGCGAGGGTCTGGGGGGCGGAGCCCCCAGCCGCCGGAGGTCATACTGGTCTGGGGGCGAAGCCCCAGCCGCTGGGCGATTTTTGAAATTTTTTGAAAAACTAGCTATTTTAATGCTATTGGATCACAATTCGCACGAGTTTGAGCCATTCGTAAGAACTAGATTTTTAATTTGAAAGCCAATTGAAAAAATCCAATTGTTCAATTCTCCTTTTACGTGCAATTTTATGCCAAAACACGTTTAAAATATTGCATTTTGGGGTAAATTTTGTAAGTTATTTGGCCCAGGTGGGGGAAAGTAAGGTACATTATCTCGTGTAATATTTTAGCAGTAGCCTGAATAATAATCCAGTCGAAGATTTTTCTTAGAGATTTTTGTTCGTTATAAAATTACCATTGTAGAAGTCCATGTACGACGAGAGGGCCCAGACCCCCTCAATTCAACTTAATAATAAGTGTAATGAGCATTTCCCCTAAATAATTTTTTTATAAGTACAGTATATTGCCGCATAAAAACTGGCGAGGTGGATTGTTATTTGAAATGGTGCAGTAGATGGTAACGCTTAATAACCATGTAATGAACATTTCCCCTAAATAATTTTTTTATAAGTATATTGCCGCATAACAACTGGCGAGGTGGATTGTTATTTGAAATGGTGCAGTAGATGGTAACGCTTAATAACCATGTTATTGCCCAGGCTGGATTTTTATTGCGTGGCGCCCTTGGCACTGTAGTAATTTTCGCAACATTTTTCTGCCAAATATACGTGAAGACCAAAGCAATCTCACCATTTGAGCGAGGAGCCCGTGGCATTGTGCCACACTATGGTAAATCCGGCCCTAGTTATTGCATTACGTTCCTAAAAAGGTTCGATAAGGGCCTGAGACAGCAAATTTTGGGACAAAAACTTTCAATTTCTCACGGATTATACGGTTAAATTAGTTGGCAAAAATTGAATGGAGGGGGGCCCGTGGTCGTCAATTTGCAAAATGCTAAAAGAAAGCGCTGTACGCGAAAAATGCTAAAAAAAGAAACAATAGGCTTTTTGTCACAGTTTTGTCATAGTTGACATTTCAATTTGGGGGTCCAGGCCTCCAAGGCCCCTCCTGACTACGCCTATGCCTAGGAGGGAAGGGCTTGAATCAAAAGCAAATTTTTTTGCACGAAATTGTCTAATTTAAGCCCCGTGCTGAGCAAACCGATGCAACTCAAGCGTATCACATAGGGGGTCTGGGTGCAAAGCCCCAGCCGCGGGGTGATTTTTGTAATTTTGCGGCAAAAATAGCAATTTTAACGCCATTTCAATCACCTTTCCAACGTTTTTGCAGCCATATGAATAATTAGCCTACAGTAAATAGCAAAATTTCAGAAGTCATTGAAAGAATTAAATTGCGTAGCCCCTTCAGCCCCCCTATACTTAAGTTCAAGTCCAAAACACGTTTAAACCCTTGTTTTGTTAGGGAAATATTTTCTAAATGTCTTGGCTAAAGGGGGATAAAGGCCCTTCTGCCCCTTACCCCTGATTGCGCAACTGACTGCGACCTGAAAAAATCTTGAGTGTGCTCCAAAAAAACAAAAACAGCTGGTCTTCAAACATTTTTTTTTCATGTAAGCCTATTGTTTCAGGTCATAACCACCAACGAAGTACCAGTAGCGATTGTATAGGCTTACATCCCTATTCCGCGACACATCCGTAAAGGCGAGGTAATAATAGCCTACGGATTATTGCGTTACATTTATGTACAGCAGTGGTGGCCTGCAGTTTTGCAAAGAATCGAGAAAACTTCAACCGAGAATTATCTTTGAAAGTTATTATCAAGGAAGGCAGTACGGTACGGTACGGCACGACAGACCCCAATTTTTGCTAAGAAATACGGTACGCTGGTGCGGTACGCCTTTTTTGTAAATGTACGGGTACGGTACGTTGGTACGCTGTTTGAATTAAAAACCCCAGACTTTTCGCACATTTCGCCGGATTTTTGTATGCAGAGGCAAAAGACAGCTGAAGCACACGCTAAATGTGTGAATTGAGATCGCTGATTTATAGACTAGTGATTTCAAAGTAATTTAAAGTTGCGAGAAGTTAAAAGAAAGAATGGCAGTACGGTACCGTACGTAGGTACGGTACGCCTCAATTTTTGCTAAGAAATACGGTACGTAGGTACGGTACGCCTTTTTTGTAATGGTACGGATACGGTACGTTGGTACGGTACGCTTCAAAGATTGAACTGAAGTACGGTACACTGGTACGGTTCAAGGTGCGAGGTACGTAGTAGGTATACACAAACTCTGAACGTAGTGTACTGCACTGCCATTCTTGGTTATTATTCTTTTTTCCGTTATTGCCTGTTGTCTTGTCGTTACGTGATGCTCCAAAAAAGTTTTTGCAGTAAACCGAAATGGGGGGCACAAGCAGTCGTTTGGAGGGCACGGCCCCCTGCCCCCTCCTGTTGCAACGGCACTGCGCCGTAGAATCTTCGCAATAATAAGCAGAGAAATCGGGGGGAAAATCGAGAAATGGCCATTTTCTTGCTACAGAAAAGAAGTGAGTTACTCCCAGAGGTGGAGTCGAGGACATCAGGCTCGAGGCCAAAGCCAAGGACACAAAAATAATCCGAGGCCAAGGCCAAGGACAGCCTTTCCAAGGACAGACCCTCTCGAGGCCAAGGACTAGAATGTTCGAGGCCAAGGCCAAGGACCAAAGACACAGCCGCAACTGTTCTCAAAAAAAAAAAGTTAAAAAAAAAGTTTTTCAGGCGATCTCTTATTCATAGGCGTACCCAGAATTTTTGATTGAGGGAGGCCTAAACCACAAATCACAAAGAATGACGTCATCAAAATTTTTCCAAAGTGGAAGTTTTTGTGGGACAAAGGTATCGTAGGATGGAAGATCTGAAATCCTTTCCTGCTGGCAAGTAACCAGTATTTTGCAAAAGGAGAAGGCTTAAACTAATAGTTGAAAAGCGCAAATATCTAAGTTTGGAGGCGTGTTGAGAAAGCTAGTGTAACTCAAAGGTATCACAGACGGGGGTCTTGGGGCGGGCCCCCAGCCGCCGTAGGCTTTGGGGGTCTGGGGCGAAGCCCCTAGCCGCTCGGCGATTTTTTGTAATTTTTTGTTAAAAAAAGCCATTTTAATGCCATTGAATCACATTTCGCACGTGTTCAAAGCCATTTGAAAGCACTAGATTTTTGACATTTGAAAGCTAATCGAAAAAATTAAATTGTTTAATCCTCCTTTTCCTTGCAATTTAAGTCCAAAACACGTTTTAAATCTTGCATTTTGGAGTTAAATTTTAATTGTAAGTGATTTGGTTTAAGTAGGGGGAAGTGAGGTACGTTGTCTCGTGCAATATTTTAGCAGTAGCCTAAATAATAATCCACTCGAAGATTTTCCTTAGAGACTTTTGTTTTGTCATGAAAATAAGCAGTTATAGGAGTACATGTTCGGCCAGGGGGCCCAGGTCCCCTCAACTGATGTTCAATGATTTGTTCAATCAGCATTTTCCATGGCTAATTTTTTTAAAAGTACTTTCTGGATAAAAACCGGCGAGGGGTTGAGGTAAATTACTGAATTGCTATTGAAAAATGGTAAAATAGATGGTTACGCCTACTAACCATGTTATTGCGGGGCCGGATTTACATCGCGCTGGGCCCCTGGCACTTTGGAGATATTCGCAACATCTTTTTGCCAAATATAGGTGAAGACCAAAAAAAGGCTTACGATTTCAACTCGGGGCCACTAGCTGATACTGTGTCATATTATGGTAAATCCGGCCTGATTAATTCATTACGTTCATAAAAAGGCTAGATGTGGGCCTGAGATAGCAACTTGTAGGCAGGGCCAGCAAGAGTGGGGTTCAGGGGGTACATTGTACCCGGGCTTAGGGGGGCCTGGGCTCAAGGGGCGCCTGGAAGAGTTCAGGTTTTCGTGTTAAGTTTTGGTATTGCACCATAACACCCTAATCAAACTTGTCTACAGCAAAAATATTAGTCAGCCTATTCGGTACTGGTAATTGGTCGCTATTTTTGCTACACAGCTTTTAGGGCATCCAATAGTGGCCGATTTGATTAAAAAAAAAGGAAAATGTATCAAAAGCCATACACTTGCACCGAAACTAACGTTTTGTTACATTTCTCTGACTTGAGAGCCCTAATTCTACAGTATAACAATGTACGAGGGCCCACATTTCCAGAGTTCCAAAAGCATTTGTTTTCAACCGTACTATACTACTATCATTAAGTAACACACTTTATCTGTATGAGTTTAATAGGTATTTGGGTTTGTCAAGTCTATAATTGCAGATGACTTCTCAAAACTTTTATCCGTAAAATATTTGGATTTGCAGTTTTAAAGTCATTTTATTGTATTATATTGTGTCAATGTCATTATCCCCCACTTTACATACTTTCTTTCATGTATATCACGTTTTCTGCCCGTCAATTTAAGCAAGTTTGGTGCTGGGATGTTGATCAAATGCTGTATTTTACGCTCGAGAAACATAAAAAGTGCTAAAGCTTTCGGGGCTATGCCCTGTACGCGAAATTTTTTTTTCTACCATGGTTTTGCAGATTTATTACGTCACATCCTGTGTCCCAACCTTCAGTTTCGTACTCCGCTCTCAATTTTGACTTGATCCGCTCTATTCATAGGCAACTTGGTACGATGGTACTGGGCAAAGTTAGGCTACTCTTGAGTTGTGGTAAAATATCCTTGGCAGTGGTAGAACAGACTTGGAAGAATATCACAAAGCACAAGCAGTTAGTCAATAAGCTTAGGCTTACGTTTCATGATCAAGTCAAAATATTAAGACAAAATTTTTGATACTAACATTGTAACAAGTCAAAATAACCTAGTCTACAGTAATAATCTTTTTTTAATTTTAGGGTTGAGCTACTGAGTTTTTTGGAATTATTGCATTATAGATAGAATATCAGAGGGAAGCCTAAGGTCTTATATTTTATTAATTAATGCAGTTTCATTCAAGTTACTGTTGGCTATGTGTATAGGCCTAGTATATTGCAAAAGCACCATCTAAGATCTGACCATGGTATTGGTAGGCTTACTACTGTACTACTAGCATATCTGAGATAGTGCAATTGGCTATAGGCACTGATAAATGAGTAAAATCTAAAATGTAAACTGGTAAATTTGGAAAAGTAAAATGGCAAATCGAGAAAAGTGAAATGTCAAAGCGATTTTACTAATCTTAACCAAAGTTGTGAGTGGTTTCAATTTTAGTCTCAGAATAAACTAGACCTGTAGACAGATTCCATTAGACACTTACTGACTTTATCACTCATCTGCTCATACATATAGTGAATGAAATTAAAAAAAAGTGTACTTGATATTAAACTGATAGATTGTTAAAACAGTTTAAATGAAAACTTGTGAAAATGTTTACTTAGGCTGCTAACCTTAGGACTTAGCAGCGATGCACAGTAGGCTACTGTACAGTAGCAGATACCATACAAGGTTTAAAGATCTGACACTGACAGATAAAAGTTAGAGACATAATGCAAGTTTTATACGATTATTTAACTGTTAGATTATACTCTGTTCTGGCAGTGTATTTGCTTAGGTCTATCTATAAAACATAAATAAGCATTATGAACTTTATTGATTTTATTTTCTATCCAATCTGTAGTTACAGTATTTTTTTTTTTTGGTATGCTTAGAGTTAGAACAATTCTAATGTTGCCTTGCATTTTCTTTACATGTTGACTGTGAGTTTTGTGTATGCACTGTACAAAGCGTACATATCTTTGCAACACTTTGTTTTAGTTTTGCATAAAATTTTTTATCATAGAAAGTAGCAGACTGAGAAAATCTAGAAGCTGCTTTTTTAACCTTAACTTGGTGAGGTGGCAGTAGACTTAGATGACCTTTCGGTCCTTCACTGTCTCTTCACCAAGTGACTAAATATCGCTTTGACTCTGCAAGTTTGTGTGTTGGTTTTAAAGGAATTGCATATTTCGATGCTTTGGTGATAGACCTAGAGGAAGTTGCAGTTTTTTCTTGTGATATGACGTCACTTGGTAAATAAATAAATATGATGATGATGATTATCTTATCAGTGATTGCAAATTGTTGATACATATTTTATATGCAGTGACTATTTCACAAAAATTTTTCAAGTTAATGAAAATAAGACAAAAATGAAAGATATTTATCCACGCTTCTTTCATTTGCTTTTCTATTTTTTAAGAGTTTAGATTAGGGTTTGAGTTAGGGTTTGGGTGAGGGTTAGATCATGTGGGGTTAGTTTTATTGTAAGGATTAGAATTTGGGTTAGAATTAGTAAAAAACTAGATACAAATTTTTGGTGAAATAGTCTCTATCGATTCTATAATTGTTTAAAATACAAAATTGCATTTCAGGCATAAAAGATAGCTTACTAAAGCCAGCTTGAAATCTGGTTGCTAGATATGGTTGCTTAAACAAACAGTTTCTGCTGTGGTGAATAATTGTCCAGACTACCGGTATACGGCATTGATTGGTTGATACCAACTTTTAAGCCATTGTGTTACCCAGGAAGACTGATTTAATGAATGAGGAATTACATTTTCAATGCACAGGGTAATGCATGCAAGGTAATCCACGATTTTCTGGCAATGCAACGAGAAGTTTTAAAAGATTTTTTGGATGAAAAAATGTAACAAGCATGACGTAGTGTCTGGGTACGTTATTCAAATAATCATTTGTAGGCAGTTTTGTGTGCAATGTTACAGTTAGTAGGTACATAAATCCAGGACTTAAGTTGTAAAATTTTACATGGGGGGACGCTTTTGCTGACTTGACTGAACCTTAGATTAGTGAAGATCAGGCGCATAGCCAGGATTTTGCAAGGGGGGTGGTTGGAAGTGTGATCCAACCGTAAACCAACTTTACCCAAATTTTCTTTAGTTTTGAATTGGATTGAGGTGATTTTTCAGTGAAAATTAGGTGATATCCACAAAAAAAAAGGTCTTTGCCCAAATTCAAAGGCTTTTTCTGGCCGAAATCAAAAATTTAACAGCTTTTTCCTTCCAAAAACAGGTGATCTCCATAAAAAGGTCTCTGGTTGAAGTGCTTTTTTGTCTACATCACTGTTCCCGCGGAATTTGGTGCTATATTCGACTGGACTTTGTATGTCTTTTTCCTCTCATCAACCAGCGCTCAAATCTGGATGGGGGGACGCCTAAATCTCGATGGGGGATGCTCAATCTCGATGGGGGATGCTCAATCTTGATGGGGGTTGCATCCCCCCATCCCCCCTACAATTTAAGTACTGCATATATCTGATATGAGATACAATTTTTGGTGCTGACTGCAGCCTCACTTGCAGCGAGATTCAACCAAATTAACACTGGTCAGTTGTTGAGCAGTAACGCGTTTTTTCTTTAGTAATTGTAATTACATTTTATTCACCAAGTTGCCTTGGCCAGGAGACAGCGAAGGGACCTTTCGGTCTTCGAGTCAAGCTGTCACCTGCCCATCTGTCTACCACACACGATGGAGGCTTCACACTGTCCCTTTAATTGCTCAACGTCAAGCAGGGAAGCTGTGAATACCAATTTTTATAGTCTTTGGTTTGACCCGACCAGGAATCAAACCCGTGTCTACCGCTTCAGTAGCAGACGCTCTATCCACTCGACCACTGATCGGTAAACAACTACTGATCGTTTAGTGGGAGGTCTGAGGTTTAAATTTGGGACCTGTCAAATTGGACACATTGTTGCCAATAACTTGCCACTGCTGCATCATTTTCTCAAAAGGTGCTGCGTTGCCTTGCCCTTCGCAATCGCGAGATTGCTGGTATGTTATATGCATTGGCTTAATACATTGAGTATAATGAAAAATTTGATTTGATGTACCGGTAGTCAAAAATTCACCAATGGAATACTATATAACATATAAATTGGCAAAAGAATTTCTTTGTTTCGCTGATTATTTTTTGCATTCCGCTAAACTTCTAATTTTGCTGAGTCGTGTTTTGAGTCTCATTATTGCAAGTGGGTCATTTCTACTTCTGTACTCAGTTGCTCGAGCGAGAAAATATTTTACATTAGGTACGTCTTTTTTTTTAGCGTTTGCTGCTTTTATTTTTGTGTCATTGTTTTTAGTATTTGCTGCTAATTTCTTTTAATCGATTAGGAAAAATTTCTGGTTCTTCAAGGAGCATAATTCAATGCCTTAGAAAGATCACCTACGCTGCTGCGACCACTCAGACTACTACCAGAATATTGCTAACTATGAAAGTGGAATTTCTATGATTGGATTTTGAATGGTGGAATTTCATTAACTACAAGACCAATGCATTCAGAAAGGTATAATTTAAAATGTAGAGGGTGTACCAATATGGTTGAGACTAGAAGCATTGCAGTGGTATGCCAGTCTTTGCAGGTGTTGTAAACAATTACTTGCAAAGATACTTCACATTGCTCTGTGTCCAATCTAAATGCACATTTGAGTTTCAAGGTTTCTGTAATAATTTTTTGTAATCTTTTGATTACTTATGGGTCATGCGCTTAAGCCAGTTAATCTAAATTGTTTTTTCTTTTTTTAAAGAGAGGTATTTTGTTGCAAAATTTGTTGAGTAATGTTGTGGTTTATCTGGTGATAAATTTTAGTCAATAATCATCTTAGTTAGACTACGAATTTGTTCGTTTTTTAGTCATTTATACTTTATTAGTCTATTTGAATCACTGCATGTATTTGCATTAATTGAAAATGCAAAATCAAAGAGTGTATATACGTAGTTTCACAGTTTGCTTGTTTTTAGAAGTTTTGGACCATGGATTTCAGCAACAGAATGCACCGGCTAATATCCCAACATTGGATCAACTGCTGTTGTGACTCTGCTTTATTTATATCGTTGACAGTGCATTTGTGAAAGACTAGCAAGTGTACATGCAGCGTTTTTATCTTCACAAAAAATCTTGAAATGTACTTATGTCATACAATGAATAAATTGTGGATTTCTAAAAAATGTGCAACAGCAGAACTACAGTAGAAATAAACCCTATGTGGATAACAGTCATCAGAAGAACAAGAAGACTCTACGAGAAATATTCCTCCCTAAATCAAGATGGCACCAAATTTTCCTGAACTTGCATGCGATCTTTAAGACTTTTTGTTGAAATTTGCGATGAGTTGTGTATTATTGTTCGAAACATTCTTATTATATTTTTCATTTTGCAGACTGTCAAGCGCTTTTCAATTCAATTCAATTTATTATTAAACAGCAAAAAGACTATTGTAGTCATCAAAGTCAGCTGTCACAAAATCAATAATGCAGTAAAGATAGCATTTGCAACCCAACAACAAAACGAAATAAGCAAGTCTATTTACAGCACAAACATATCACTATCAAATTTGAGTATTTACAGCAAAAATTTAATTTTTTGACCTTATAATTTACGACATTCAATTTCACTTTTACAAATAAGTTTTGTCATGGTGTATTGGAAAAAAGCACCCCCCGTGTGCCAATTTGTTCAAAGTTTTGATATTATTTGAAAGCTCTTTTTTTTCTACTCTGATTTATCTTAACGATCTAATCATTCCAAGAATCACATGATATAATCACATATCATCATCCTTTCCTGTTCATTTTTTAATTTAAAGTGTTTCATGTTTTTGACGTTTAGTGGTATTTGGTTCCATACTTTGGGCCCTATATACAGGGTGTCCATAAAGTCCGTGTGCACTTTAAAAAAATTATAACTTTAATTGTATTTGCAATAGAAATAATTTGTAAAAAGGATTTGAAAGAAGAAAATCGATATTTTTAAAGGTTTTATTGAAATTTTATTTAAGTTTCCACATGTCCTCCATCATTTCCAATACAAAGAGTAACACGATTTTGCAGTTCACTAAAAACATTTCCCAACTGATTTATAGTAATGCCTGAAATCACATTAGTTATTTTAGCTGTCAAATAACTAGGTTTGGTTGCATACACAATTGTTTTCACATGTCCCCATAAAAAAAACCCTTATGGAGTCAAATCTGGCGAACGTGGAGGCTAACAAAATGGTCCTCTCCTTCCAGTCCATCTGTTTGGAAATTCCTGATTTAGAAACTGTCGAACACGCAGAATTTGCTTATCTAAGAATTGTTACAAATTTTGTAGTGAAGAATTATTCAATAGCTGTACTTAAAACTAGATACATAAAACTTTCTAAACATTTTTACAGATTATTTCTATCACAAATAAAAATAAAGTTATAAATTTTTTAAAGTGCACACGGACTTTATGGACACCCTGTTATGTTAATGAATTTTGTGATTGTGTTGTTTTAACCTGAGGTATGAAATAATTTTTACTTTGTTTTCTTTTTGTATGGTATGAGTGGGTATCGTCCAGTAATTTGTTTGTATCTCTGTTTAAATTGCAAATGTTCAATGAATTGTTGTAAAGTCTGTACATTAATTTAGCTATTTCAAGTGTGTACAAATCATGCAGTTTTAGTATCTGTAACTTATGAAATAAGGGTTTGGTGTGAGCTTTGCTATGCATTATGATTCTTACTGCTCGTTTTTGAGGTATATCTAATGGATTTAAGGTTGTTTTGGAAGCACTTTCCCAGCTGCTTATGCAGTAGCTTAAATAAGAATGAATTATGCTATATTATACCATTATTAAAGTATTGCAATCAACATATTTTTGTAGATGATATAGTGCCCAGCACCCACTGGCAAATTTGGAACACATTTATGGATTTGGCTTTCCCATTTCATTGCGCTCATTTTTTTGTTTATTTTTTTCTGTTTATTTTCTTAGTCATTTGTTTCGTTTGTATTTTTTACGGAATTAGATTGGTTATGAACTAATTTTTAGTCTAATTATCGATTTTTCGGACCATAAGACCAGAAGTAAAGTACGTAGATTTTCTCAAAAGTACAACTTGCTCTTTATACTCTAGTGCATGTTATGTATGGATAAGGTTTGTACTTTATTTCTCTCCAGGATATGTTTCCTGGACAAAAAAGAACAGCACATACAGCAAAAACAAGTGAAACCTCAATAGAATCTGCTTGTATCACAAAAAATGTTGGAACAGGCATGCGGAAACTTATGAATAAGCTATCGCAAGTTAAGACATGGCGGCTTTTGAAGTGGCAAAAAAAGTGGTATCTAGTGCAACTGCTACCTTAAAAAAAGTTAATTCAGCTATGCAGCAGCATCAGAAAGCTGGAAAACAAATTGCCGTAAAAACAAACTAGTCGATGGATGAACTGTTTCGAGTGTTAAAAACAGTGTTTGAAAACTGATTTTTGTGCCACCTAGAACTGACATTTTCCGCTATGATATCTATTTGTTTTGAAGATTTTCTGTATGTACGAGTACTTGCTGTTCTTAGATCATCTAGATTGAGTTGTGCTATCAAAATTGTTAGCAACTTTTGTGTATGCAGTTGTTTTTTGACAACAATACTCCAAATTGATTCTTGTTTTGATTAGAATATCTTAACTTGTTACTCATGTTTTATTCTTATTTGTTACAAAGTTCTTTTTTTTTTCGAAAACGCCGTCTTTTTTTTTGTTTGTGTTTTAAATGGCCGCTTGACAGCCTGCATTTTGTTATTTTAATGAGTACTTTTCCGGGTAACAAATTCGTCTGTGATACGTCCTGACTCTATACTTTATACTGTATTAGTAGACTGAAAACTGACAATTTAGTTTTTTTTTCTTCACATTTCTCTTGTTCGTCGAACATGTCGAATCAAATCAGTCGAATACGCGTGACCACAAAAAACCTTCGCAACAAGAGCAACCTTTTTTCCTTGAATCCTCTCCTCTTTTTCTCCGTGCGTCTGTTTCTAGTCTACTAAATAAAGAGTCTATGATTTGACCGCCAAACCGTATGAACGCCAATTTGTGCTTTTCGGGCTTAATTAACGCTTTTGTCTCTGACAATTAATTAGCTTTTACTGCAATTCTTTTAAAGAGATACTGGTCGAGATCGGTTTTATTGAAGAAATGAAAACTACTTGAGGTAATGAAGAGGTGCTGCTAACTTTTTCCACTATTCCCTTTATCTGCAAAAAGATTTAATGCATTTAACTACGTACCATTGACAATCCTTCGTTCTGAAATTTCGTAACATTAACAATGGATGACTTGAAAAAATTTTTGCGCAATAGGCAACGCGATGTTTGATTATTATTCCTGTAAACATTGTGTTCATTATTCCATAATTTTTTTTGTGAGTCATCCGTTTATGATGTAATGAAATTTCGAAACGCAGGGTTGCCAATGGTACGGAGTCGAACAGGTTAAATTTATTTTTGTGGACAAAAGAAATAGTCGAACAAGGTTTGGGGCTCCTCTATTTTCGTCTAGTAGTTCTCCTTTGTTCAATATAACCGATTTCAAGTAGTAACTCTTTCAACAAAATTGTTTGTCCGGCCATTTAGTCTGGTGCAAAAGCATTTAGGTACGAAAATTCGCTCCGTAATTATTCCCGAAATGCATTAGCTTAGTGCTAGTGTAAAATTGCTAGTAACAAAAGTAGGTTTAAGTACTAAGACGTTTGAAAAAGAATGCGAGTGAGCTGGTTTTGATTTTGTTAATGAATATTATGTCGAAAAAACAAAGTTTACTCTTCTAAATACAAAACAGTTACAGCTCGAGCTTTTGGTAACCCATTATACAACTCTGAAATTTGACAACTATAATTGAAGCACGAGAGTAAAAACTTAATTTATATCGTGCAATTTATGGTTTACAGCAACTGTAATAGTGTTTGATGTTTTGTTCAGCAAGTCTCCAACATGTTTGTGGTGGTGCATACTGCATAGGTTGATAAAAGATTGCCGAATTTGAGGATCAACCAAGCAGCAATGGTTTTTACTTGATTGGGCCCCTGTAAAATAGCGATACATCTAGATTTTATTCAAATATTTTTAAATAAGATCTACGGTAGTTACCGTAGCTTTGTTTTTTCGCGCATGTATGAAATGTTTTTCAAGTTCTTGTAGTTCTCTTCAATTTATGATAATAAAATGTGATTGGTTGATATGCTTTTATTTAGTAAGAATCTTATCTATTTAATAACCGTCGTGTGTTGCTAGAAAGTTGCGATTACAAAAAATCTTTAAACGAAATAAAAGTAAGCTAAACCTACACAAACGCTCTACTAATAGTATCTTCGCTCTGTGCATAGATACTGCAAGATGTTACGCTCTGAGTGAATTATGATAGCTTTACTAAAAATATGCACTCATGTAGAACTGCAAATAGGGCAAAGCACTTGGTGTTGGTAACCTTTTTAGTTTTTGCCATGGTGTTATTTTTTAAGTATCACAATCATGGGTGTGAAAGCGGTTAAAATGAACCGCTTCCTCTTAAACTGTGTACACCGAATGTTGAAAACAACTGCAGTGCATTGTTTGTTAAATCAGTATATGCAAAATATTTGTAACGTTTTTAGTTCACCTTGATTGACTGCCATGCAATTGTATTGCGTTGCAACTCTTCAAAACTCTCTGAGTGTTGGGTGTTGTACCCTTGCCCCAGGACCCCAAGTAATTTCTCTTTGTAATTATAAGGTAAAAGTTATCATTCGATTAGACGTTTGAATCCTTCCAATCCACATTCCTGGTTTGGTCTATGCTAAAACTGTAGATCTCTGCAATGATAAATCCAATAACGCAATTAAATTCTTTTATGTCAGATGATGACAGCGTAAACCATTTCGACGATTCCGTCATAAACTGCGTAAAAAAATACTTGCCAAAATAATTTTCAGAGAAAAATTCTACTTGAAAACTTCGTTATCAAGTTGCTGAAATGCAGAGTGGAAATGGAAACGATTGGCGCTTCCTCATCTGTGGCCGCTTGGGTTTTAGTGAAACGTAAGGGTTCGATTCTTGATAAAACTATACAATTTTGCTTTACTTTGCGCCAGTGTGTAATGAAATCGTAGTTTATTAAGCAGTAATCATCAAAAACAATGCAAGAGAGCAAACAAACAATCGACTTAATAATAATGATAAAAAAATGAGCTTGCGTCGAGCAGTTTTTGTTCGCAAACGCAGGTCTCCCACAAAATTTTAAATTATATTTTCTGACCTAAATTTTTTTGAAAATTAATCCAAAATATCAACCAAAAAAGGTATGCACTAATTACCGAGTGAAGTAACTTACTGCCACATTTGCAAAAGCAGAAACTTGAATTACTGAAAAAAATAAAGCTAATTGCAACCTCAGGCCCTCATCTTAACTTTTTATGAACGTAATGCAATAACCATTAACCAGCGCCGTATTTGCCATATGGCTAAGTGGCAGGGCCCCGCCCTCAGATGGTAAGACTTTTTTTGTTTTTCACTTATATTTGCCAGGAAGATGTTGCAAAAATCCCCTAAGTGCCAGGGGCCCCGCGCAATGTAAATCCGGCCCGGGAATAACATGTTTAGTAAGCATAACTATCTATTTTACCGACGATTCATCTCGCCAGTTTTTACGAACAAAATACTTTTAAAAAAATAGCTAGGGAAAATGCTCATTGAACAAATTATTGAAATTGAATTTAAGGGGTCCTGGGCTCCCTGGCCGTACATGTAATCCTGTAACTGGTTAACTTCATGACAAAACAAAAATCTCTAAGGAAAATCTTCGAGTGGATTATTATATACTGCTAAAATATTGCAGGAGGCAATGTGCCTTACTTGCCCCTACATGGACCAAATCACCCACAATTAAAATTTTACACTGTAATGCATGATTTTAAACGTGTTTTGGAATTTAATTGCACGTAAAAGGAGGATTGAACAATCAAAATTTTTCGATTGGCTTTTTAATGTTAAAAATCTAGTTCTTTCAAATGGCTGTGAACACGTGCGAAATGTGATCCAATGGGATTAAAATAGCTTTTTTTCCCCAAAACTTACAAAATTCTAACAGCGGCTGGGGGCTTTGCCCCCAGACCCCCATAGCCACCGGCGGCTGGGGTACGTTTGAGTACACTAGCATACTCAACACGTTTTCTAAGTTAGGCATTTGCATAATTTCTAACGATTAGTTTTCGCCCTCTCCCTTTATCAAAATCCTGGTTAAGTGCCAACAGACTACAGCTTCAGACCTTCCATTCTATGATATCTTTGTCCCACAAAAACTTTCTTTTTTGAAAATTTCTGATGACGTCATTGCATGTGGTTTGTGGTTTGCCCCCCCCCAATCAAAAATCCTGGTTACGCCTATGGTTAATTATTATGATGTTATAACAATAAACGGAGGTGGCACGAGTAGCATTTTACCAAACGCACAGCGCTATGATTATCTAAATCACGTGAAGCAAAGCGCAAGTTGCGCAATTTAAAGCTTTTGTCTCTGAAGCGTAGCGCTAATTCCGCAATTGCGGAACGAAATTATCGTACCAAGTCAAAGCGCAACTCAACTTCCGCAATTAAAATTACACAACACGATGCAAATTCCGCATGTTTTACAATTTTAGTCGGAAAAAGAGTAAGCAATTTGCTAATGTCAAGACAAATTTATTTTATCGCTCAGTAACATCGCGACGTAGAAATTAATAATTAGCATTCGTTTAAGAAAGCGACAGAAAAGTTGCGAAAGACCTTACGATCATACAGTCAAGCAACCAACCTCTTGTCAGAGAGGCAATGCAAGTTTGACAACATTACGATTTAAAAAGGCCGACATTTGACAACAATACGATTAAAATGAAACAAAATGAAGTTTATCGAATAAAATTGCGCTACAAACCGAAAAAAATTCGATAGCGTAGCGCAATTAATTTTAACAGTACATTTAATGTACTGTTAAAATTAATCGCGCTACACTTCCAAATTTAGTCCGCAATGCAACTTCCACAACATCTCAAAATAAAAACATTAAAGTGCAACGCAACTTATGGAATCATCAAGGCTCAAAAGCTGCGCTTTGGCCACCTTTGATAATATATAATAACGCACTTTGATCCAGCTCCAATAAGTGCAAACCGCAAATTTGAATTTTAATCTCAACTTAAACGAAGATTGAAAGCAAAATCAATGGGGTATGTAGAGTTAGGCCAAGAGTATTAGATTAAATGGGCGTTGACTTCATCGTTCTGGACCCAGCCGTTTCAGAGATATTCTACTTCAAAGACGACATAAGGGCCTCTCTAATCATAATTTTTATTGGCAACCCTGAGATTGATAACATGCGCGACGCCATCATAGTACTATTCTAAGGCAACGCCACAATTAGACTAAGCAACAGAAGCCTTTTAGCCTATATATAGCTAGGTTAATATAGACCTCAGTTTGCTACGATACTGCATTAAAACGTCAAGGTTGCCAATAAAAACTGTAATTTGGAGACCCCTACGTCGTGTTTGAAGTAGAATATCTTGAAACGGCTGAGTAAAAAAGAATGAAGTCAACGCCAATCGAATCTAACTCGATTGGCCTAACTTTTGATACTCTGATGCTGCCTTCAGTTCACGTTTAAATTTTACAAAATTGATACACTGCATTTTATTCAAGCTGAACTACCAACTATTCAAACAGTATGGTTGCATAAACGCTGCAAATCGAAGGTGTAAACAAAACGCAAAAGCACAATTTTTAGTTACAGATATTGTTTGACTTTGACGGTGCAACGCTGCATGCACAAATGCACTGCCAAAGATATAAATAATGCAGAGTTATGAAAGCAGTTGATCCAACGTTCCAAATTAGCCGGTGCATTCTGTGGCTGAAATCCATGGTCCAAGACTTCTAAAAACAAGTAAACTGTAAAACTATACTCTTTGATTTTATTTTCGATTCATGCAAATACACACAGTCATGTAAATAAGGCTATGCATTTAAATTGGTGAGCAAAAATTGAATTGAGGGGGCCCGAGCCCCTGGTCGTCAATATTATTGTTAATTACTGTTGTAAGCGTGTACTAGGGATACAACTTTTTTGGAACACTATATCCTTGCATCATAATTTGATGAACTATTATGAAAGACCAAATAAAATCCAATTTTTAAGTTGATTTGATGTAAAAATCTCACGCACAAAATCATTTTACGTAATTTAATTTTTAAGTTTTTGAACAGTTCTTGAGGTCATCCAAACCTTTTCCGGTTTTGAACAAAAACTACACAAGTCCCATATACAGCAGTATTGATGTTCAGAAAACAGACAATAAAGTAATTTGGTCAAAGATAAGATAAATCTACGCGAGATGAGGGATCGTCCTTGTTTCTGCGGAACGCCTGCAACTCTTGCGTTACCTTTATCAAATCCTCACTGCATTGGTTTCATCAGGCAACGATGATGGGTGATTGCTTTTTAAGCATTGGAAACAGTGGCATAAGC
Source organism: Trididemnum nubilum (assembly GCA_963965965.1). Taxonomy (NCBI): domain Eukaryota; kingdom Metazoa; phylum Chordata; class Ascidiacea; order Aplousobranchia; family Didemnidae; genus Trididemnum; species Trididemnum nubilum. The sequence continues at coordinate 37,463,324 of OZ014485.1, read as the reverse complement.
AAGATTTTGTGGTGGTTGGGGGCAGGCAATCTTTTGAAATTGATGTAACGACCAATCAAAAAAGATAATAAATTCAGAAAAAGCGCAATTTTTACCAAATTTATGGTGAAGAGTAAAGCCAAAAAACAATAACAAGGTCTTCACTTCAAAGAAACTGCAATTTTCATCGGGTTTGCACCGTATCTAGATTCCATACTTTGGCACCTCATAAATTGTTTGCCTTTCTACTTCCAAAGGGATTAGGGGCATTGCTGACTTTTTGTAGCAAAATGTTTAAGGTTTGCACATATCAAAAGCCACGCCCCCCCCCACCATATCTACACCACTGATTTCAGACCTTTTGGGTATCCAACCAGAGTTTATTAAAATCATCATCGCAGAAAAATTGGAGCTAAAATAATAATCATCCCATGGGTAAAAAATAAATAAACAGACTTTACGAAACTTGATTTAAGTTTTAGGCATTAGCAAGAGCAAGGAAGGCTAGGATGGCACTCGAGATCTAGCGTGCATTGCAAATGTTAGAAATCTGTTGAAGGTCACAAAGACAACTTCCTATTTTGTTTCTCAATAAAGTGACAAAAGAAATGTGTAAGGTGGTACAGAAATTTCATGTCGTCCCTCCAACCGCTTGTGTTCTTAAAGATCTGAGCTTTTCCACTGCTGAATGCTTTGTTCAGTTGATCAATTTTGCCTACCAATTCCTTCATAAAAAAATAATCAATGTTAGGAGATTTGGTTGCGCCACACAGCTCATCGTCCATAACTACGTAAAAAATACGATCAAATGCATGGTCTGGGTTTCAAATTCTTTTCAATATGACGACCTTTGTTTTCTATCCAGTGAAGATATTTGTTGTCCACGAGACCTTGAATTCTTTTTTGCAATGGTCGCAGCTTCAACTGAAGCTTCATTTGAAGCTCAGTCAACTTGGTTTCCATTTAATGTTTTAAAACCACAACTTGATGTTTAATGCCCTATATTCATTTATTAACTAAATAAAAGCTCCGATTCTCGAGCTAAAATGTGCTAATCAAATGCTGATTCAATTCAGCTGCTTTCTTGAAGAGAGACTTATGGATTTACTTTGCTGACTAGGGCTTGTGTTTTAATGCATTAGCCGGAAGACTGACAACATAGCCTTGTCGTTTGCTAAATGAAAACTTGCAATAACATGGCCAATTTTTCGAAGTTATTTGTGCGTGACCCTTTTTGTTACCTTAACAGAATAAACATCATTCCGGGCAGTAATAAGCAAAAGTTCATCGATTGGTGCTACAGGAAAAGAGTTTTAAAAAAAAATCAAAAAGTTGTATCCCTAGCATGTACTGTATGCAAAAAACACTAAAGAAACTGAAACTGAAAAAACAATATGCTTTATTGTCACATTTTCATCATTGGTGGCATTATAATTAGGGGGGACCCGGACCCTCCCTGGCTATGCCTATGACTCTAACTGGAAAAACTATTGACTAGTATTTATCACCAGATAAACCACAACATTGCTTAAAACCAAATTTTGCCTCAAACTACCTCTTTTCAAAAAGAAAAAACAAATTAGATTAACTATAGCTTGAGACCATGATCCATAGTTAATTAAAAGATTACAAAAAAAATATTTAAAAAGCCTTGGAACTTAAACGTGCATTTAGATCAAACAAAGAGCAATGTGAAGCATCTCTGCAAGTGGTTGCTTACTATCAGTATAAAAAACCTTGCACACTTTAAATTATACCTTTTTGAATGCTATTGTCTTGTAGTTAATGAAATTCCACCATTCAAAAACAATCAGGGAAATTCTACTTTCACAGTTTGCATTATTCTGGTAGTAGTCTGAGTGGTCGCAGCAGTGTAGGTTTTCCAAGGCAGTGAATTATGCTCCTTGAAGAACCAGAAATTTTTCCTAAACGATTAAAAGAAATTAGCAGCAAATACTAAAAACAATGACACAAAAATAAAAGCAGCAAACGCTAAAAAAAAAGACGTACCTAATGTAAAATATTTTCTCGCTCGAGCAACTGAGTACAGAAGTAGAAATGACCCACTTGCAATAATGAGACTCAAAACACGACTCAGCAAAATTAGAAGTTTAGCGGAATGCAAAAAATAATCAGCGAAACAAAGAAATTCTTTTGCCAATTTATATGTTATATAGTATTCCATTGGTGAATTTTTGACTACCGGTACATCAAATCAAATTTTTCATTATACTCAATGTATTAAGCCAATGCATATAACATACCAGCAATCTCGCGATTGCGAAGGGCAAGGCAACGCAGCACCTTTTGAGAAAATGATGCAGCAGTGGCAAGTTATTGGCAACAATGTGTCCAATTTGACAGGTCCCAAATTTAAACCTCAGACCTCCCACTAAACGATCAGTAGTTGTTTACCGATCAGTGGTCGAGTGGATAGAGCGTCTGCTACTGAAGCGGTAGACACGGGTTCGATTCCTGGTCGGGTCAAACCAAAGACTATAAAAATTGGTATTCACAGCTTCCCTGCTTGACGTTGAGCAATTAAAGGGACAGTGTGAAGCCTCCATCGTGTGTGGTAGACAGATGGGCAGGTGACAGCTTGACTCGAAGACCGAAAGGTCCCTTCGCTGTCTCCTGGCCAAGGCAACTTGGTGAATAAAATGTAATTACAATTACTAAAGAAAAAACGCGTTACTGCTCAACAACTGACCAGTGTTAATTTGGTTGAATCTCGCTGCAAGTGAGGCTGCAGTCAGCACCAAAAATTGTATCTCATATCAGATATATGCAGTACTTAAATTGTAGGGGGGATGGGGGGATGCAACCCCCATCAAGATTGAGCATCCCCCATCGAGATTGAGCATCCCCCATCAAGATTTAGGCGTCCCCCCATCCAGATTTGAGCGCTGGTTGATGAGAGGAAAAAGACATACAAAGTCCAGTCGAATATAGCACCAAATTCCGCGGGAACAGTGATGTAGACAAAAAAGCACTTCAACCAGAGACCTTTTTTTTGGAGATCACCTGTTTTTGGCAGGAAAAAGCTGTTAAATTTTTGATTTCGGCCAGAAAAAGCCTTTGAATTTGGGCAAAGACCTTTTTTTTTGTGGATATCACCTAATTTTCACTGAAAAATCACCTCAATCCAATTCAAAACTAAAGAAAATTTGGGTAAAGTTGGTTTACGGTTGGATCAAACTTCCAACCACCCCCCTTGCAAAATCCTGGCTATGCACCTGATCTTCACTAATCTAAGGTTCAGTCAAGTCAGCAAAAGCGTCCCCCCATGTAAAATTTTACAACTTAAGTCCTGGATTTATGTACCTACTAACTGTAACATTGCACACAAAACTGCCTACAAATGATTATTTGAATAACGTACCCAGACACTACGTCATGCTTGTTACATTTTTTCATCCAAAAAATCTTTTAAAACTTCTCGTTGCATTGCCAGAAAATCGTGGATTACCTTGCATGCATTACCCTGTGCATTGAAAATGTAATTCCTCATTCATCAAATCAGTCTTCCTGGGTAACACAATGGCTTAAAAGTTGGTATCAACCAATCAATGCCGTATACCGGTAGTCTGGACAATTATTCACTACAGCAGAAACTGTTTGTTTAAGCAACCATATCTAGCAACCAGATTTCAAGCTGGCTTTAGTAAGCTATCTTTTATGCCTGAAATGCAATTTTGTATTTTAAACAATTATAGAATCGATAGAGACTATTTCACCAAAAATTTGTATCTAGTTTTTTACTAATTCTAACCCAAATTCTAATCCTTACAATAAAACTAACCCCACATGATCTAACCCTCACCCAAACCCTAACTCAAACCCTAATCTAAACTCTTAAAAAATAGAAAAGCAAATGAAAGAAGCGTGGATAAATATCTTCAACAATTTGCAATCACTGATAAGATAATCATCATCATCATCATCATATTTATTTATTTACCAAGTGACGTCATATCACAAGAAAAAACTGCAACTTCCTCTAGGTCTATCACCAAAGCATCGAAATATGCAATTCCTTTAAAACCAACACACAAACTTGCAGAGTCAAAGCGATATTTAGTCACTTGGTGAAGAGACAGTGAAGGACCGAAAGGTCATCTAAGTCTACTGCCACCTCACCAAGTTAAGGTTAAAAAAGCAGCTTCTAGATTTTCTCAGTCTGCTACTTTCTATGATAAAAAATTTTATGCAAAACTAAAACAAAGTGTTGCAAAGATATGTACGCTTTGTACAGTGCATACACAAAACTCACAGTCAACATGTAAAGAAAATGCAAGGCAACATTAGAATTGTTCTAACTCTAAGAATACCAAAAAAAAAAAATACTGTAACTACAGATTGGATAGAAAATAAAATCAATAAAGTTCATAATGCTTATTTATGTTTTATAGATAGACCTAAGCAAATACACTGCCAGAACAGAGTATAATCTAACAGTTAAATAATCGTATAAAACTTGCATTATGTCTCTAACTTTTATCTGTCAGTGTCAGATCTTTAAACCTTGTATGGTATCTGCTACTGTACAGTAGCCTACTGTGCATCGCTGCTAAGTCCTAAGGTTAGCAGCCTAAGTAAACATTTTCACAAGTTTTCATTTAAACTGTTTTAACAATCTATCAGTTTAATATCAAGTACACTTTTTTTTAATTTCATTCACTATATGTATGAGCAGATGAGTGATAAAGTCAGTAAGTGTCTAATGGAATCTGTCTACAGGTCTAGTTTATTCTGAGACTAAAATTGAAACCACTCACAACTTTGGTTAAGATTAGTAAAATCGCTTTGACATTTCACTTTTCTCGATTTGCCATTTTACTTTTCCAAATTTACCAGTTTACATTTTAGATTTTACTCATTTATCAGTGCCTATAGCCAATTGCACTATCTCAGATATGCTAGTAGTACAGTAGTAGGCCTACCAATACCATGGTCAGATCTTAGATGGTGCTTTTGCAATATACTAGGCCTATACACATAGCCAACAGTAACTTGAATGAAACTGCATTAATTAATAAAATATAAGACCTTAGGCTTCCCTCTGATATTCTATCTATAATGCAATAATTCCAAAAAACTCAGTAGCTCAACCCTAAAATTAAAAAAAGATTATTACTGTAGACTAGGTTATTTTGACTTGTTACAATGTTAGTATCAAAAATTTTGTCTTAATATTTTGACTTGATCATGAAACGTAAGCCTAAGCTTATTGACTAACTGCTTGTGCTTTGTGATATTCTTCCAAGTCTGTTCTACCACTGCCAAGGATATTTTACCACAACTCAAGAGTAGCCTAACTTTGCCCAGTACCATCGTACCAAGTTGCCTATGAATAGAGCGGATCAAGTCAAAATTGAGAGCGGAGTACGAAACTGAAGGTTGGGACACAGGATGTGACGTAATAAATCTGCAAAACCATGGTAGAAAAAAAAATTTCGCGCCCTGTACCCCGCTGGGGGAGCTCACAGCACTCCCCCAGACCCCCTAGCTGGATTTAAACCAATTTTATGTCTAGTTGTATTTTTCATAGGTTCTTAACTGTATGCAAATATCGTCATCCCCTCACTTTTAAATGAAGATTTACACCCATCGAGCAAAAAATGATATAACAACGTGGGCCCCGATAAGGTTTGGGGAGCCAATAAGATTTGGGGGCCGGTATCAACCTTCGTACCCCCTGAAAAATTTTCTCTCTGAGGCCTTGTTTATAGGACAAACACTCTCCATTTCTTTCGGGTTATACGTTTAAATTAGCAGGCAACAATTGAATTGAGGGTAGCCCGGGGCCCATGGTCTTTAATATTGTTGTTAGCTACTGTTGTAAGCAAAAAATGCTAAAAAGAAACTGAAACTGAAGATACAATAGACGTTTTTGGTGAAATTTCAATTGGGGGGGCGGGCCCCCTGCCCCCCCCCCCTTGGCTACGCCTATGCTCCAAGTGAGGAAAGCAAAAAAGGTGTTCGTAAATTTTCCGTGAGGTTTCTGGCGTTTTCCAAAAAAATTTCAACTGTTCAAACAATAGTGCTGTCTTCGAGCCGAGGACAGGGCAATTTTCGAGGACTTGAGGCTTTGAGGCCAAGGCCAAGGACTTGACCTTCGAGACCGAGGCCAAGGACTCCAAAATGTTTCCTCGAGGCCAAGGACGTCCTCGAGGACTCCACCTCTGGTTACTCCGTTGCAAATTACTTGAAGTCCGCATTTCGCGCGAAAAACGGAAACACATTCCACTGTGCACATTGAGCCGCGACATTCAGCTTTTCCAAGTTACTCCATCTCAGTGAGGCTGCTTTAGGCTGCAGCGATCTTACCGGTAGGTTATCCTAGAAGGCATGTCATTGGGTAGTTTTTATATGAGCTACAGTTGGCTATATACGAACGAAACAAAATGTATATTAACAAGTTACAAACCACTACAGGTGTTTTAGACGATTGGCAATCATGACAGACCTGTGGTCAGGTGTGCTCTGCTCTAGTGTCAGACTGTACAATACTGTAAGTGTGATGTAGTTCATCATTCTTGGGGTGATTTGTTTCCCTTTTGACTTCTTTTCAAGAATATTGTTAATTAAAAATACTTTGTTTTTGTATGTGCCCAATCTGGTCTTTTAGGTTGGACCTAGTGATAGGGATAAGTTACTGGTACCGGTACCCACCGTACTGGTAGTTAGTAGACCTACTGGTGAATGTGTGACTTTTAGTGGTAAACGGGTAAGGCGCCACAACTACTAACTAGCCGTAAAAGTTAAATAGTGACTAGGCTGCCTATTCCACCGAAAAATTTTCAGTTAAAGAGAGCTGAGAGTAAAATAAAAATGCGCAATACCAGTATCAACAAATTTTTCATTTGGTTTTTAAAGTTGTAAGCAATACCGGTAACAGATAAGCGTACGGTAGGCTTTTGGTGGGCACAAATTCGCGTTAATAACAAAGCTAACTCTGAACTTATTCTTAGTTATTAGTAACCATACCTGTAGTCAATTTGTTAAGAAGTTTTTTGTCTGACCAGTAAGGGACTGAATTAACTTTCATTAAAGCATATGGTAGCTGAATAATAATAGCTTATTAATTTACATTAAATTTCATTAAAAAGTGTCTATTTTCCCTCTGTTAGGGTTAAGGGTTAGAGTTTTGTTTAGGATTTGGGTTAGAGTTATTTTGGCGCTATTTTACCACCATTACCAAATTGCATGGTGCTATTTTGCCACTCGTGGCAAAATAGTCACTGCCATTTCATTAACATACTGTAAGGTTTTCATCATTAATTTGTACCGCTTCACTTTATAGTACCGGCACAAACCAGTTTGCACTGGTAGTGGTAACAAATGTTATTGTTGTATAAAGGCATGAGTTTCATGAAAGCAAAAGTGAAGAATGGAGCAGTATCAAAAGAGCTGGTGCTAGATTAGATGAGCAGATGTGATAATAAATGCTGCAGATTTAATCAATGTAGAAAGTGGCGTGGATGATTTGAGCTGCAATAAGCCCATGCCAGATTTTACAGCCATGAGTTCTATTTAATGGAGTTTTTTGGAACTACTGGTAATAAATTATCCGTATAACAGGCTGCATCTGCACATATCTATTTACTATTGCTGTTTGCAACTTTCAAATTTTTTCTAATTGCAGCTTCACTAGTGCATATGAACCTGTGAACTATTTTTATTTTGAAATTAGATTAGTCTTTCAGCTTTAAAATGTAACTTTCAAACCACAAAAATACCCCATACTGCCATAGCATTAGATTTTTTCTTAGTAACATCAGCTCTATAGTACCATATCAATATGTGTTCTAGAAGTGAGTGAATAAAAAGAATTGTTAATTAACACTTCAAATGTTAATGAATTACCTGACTTTGTCAGAATTAATGTTGAAGTGGAAAAGAATTTTTGGTGAAATAATCTATTTAGTTTAAAAAGTTGTAGTTGCGTGGTTGAACCAAACACTGATGTAAAGCTATCAAAGTTGTACGAGGTGTGTTTAAAAAGTAACGGAACTGTGCACGCTGCACTAACAACTTTTATCGCAGAGAAAAAAGCATTGCTTTCTATGATGTCACAATGTCTTAGGGTTTCGAAAACCAAATTTCAGCATTCTGTGACAACTACATTCTTTTTTGCACGTTTTTCTGTCAAGGCAATTTCTTTGTGACCGTTTTGTAAAAATTTGATAAAATTAAGAATTTTTGGCTTTTTCTTTTGTGCAAAGGATGAGCGTCGTCGAACAACAAATAAACCTGAAATTTCTTGTCTGTGTTGGAAAAACTCCAACTGAAGCGCTAAAGTTGCTTCAAAAAGTCTATGGTGATGACACAATGTCAAGAACTAGTCTTTTTGAGTGGCACAGAAGGTTCACAGAGCGAAGAGAGGAGATGGAAGATGATCACAGGAGTGGGAGGCCATCCATAAGCAGAACAGATGAAAATGTTGAGCGTGTGAGACAAAAGGTGCTGAGTGATTGCTGTCTTACTGTTATAATGATAGTAGAGGAGCTGGGTATGAATAGTGAGAGGTTATGGAGGATCATTACGGAAGATCTGTGCAAAAATGGTACCAAGGTTGCTGAATGAAGGACAAAAGGAGCGGCGTGTTTAAGTGTGTCAAGACACTGTGGAGCAACTCGAAACTGAACCCGACTTGCTAAAAATAGTTGTTACTGGTGATGAGTCATGGATCGTCGAGTACGATCTACTCACCAAACGGCAGAGCCTTGAATGGAAGAGTGCATTGTTACCAAAACCCAAAAAGACGAGGGTGTTCAAGTCCAAAACCAAGGTGATGCTGATCGCTTTTTTTGATGTCCATGGAATTGTCCACGCAGAATTCTTGTCACAAGGCCAAACTATTAATCAGCACATCTACAAAAACATCTTGAGACATCTGAAGCGCTCAGTGAGGGAGAAAAGAAGAGAACTGTGGGAAATGAGGTTGTGGTTGCTTCATCATGACAATGCTCCAGCTCATAATACCTTGGGAATTCGGGAGTTTCTTGCCAAAAATAATATTGCTGTTCTGGAGCAACCACCCTACTCTCCAGATCAGGCCTATTGTGACTTCTTTTTGTTTCCCAAACTCAAGGAAGTCATCAAAGAACTCGTTTTCAAGATTCAGAAGCCATTCAAACAGTCGCGACGAGAGAGCTCCGAGCGATCCCAGAGGAATCCTGCCAGGAGTGCGTGGAAGCATGGCAGAAGAGATAGGAAAAGTGCATTCGAGCCCAAGGAGATTACTTTGAAGGCGACATGTTGTAAAGTTTACTTGTCAAATAAAATAAAACATTTATAGACCCAGTCCCGTTACTTTTCAAACACATCTCGAATCTCAGATCTAGGGCATGAACTTCCATTCTTAAGAACAGAATGTATTGATCATTCATTTTTCTTGATTGCTTTAAATTGTGTCAGTAAAATTATTGTTTTAAATTGCTATTTGTTGCTAAAGCAATCAATTATTGATGCTTGATATTAAAGGTTCCTAGCTTATTATATGCTGTAGACCATACCTGCAACTACTGCAAAATGTTGATAACATCAAGTAAGATGCAGACTCCAATTGGATTGGTTCTCATGAAAGTTTCTGATCAAGGAATTCAACAAATTACTTTGGATAGTAGTTATGATAAGGTGATAGAACTTGATACTTTCAATAACAATAAAGTAACGGTATTGGAAGTTGATGGACCTGATTCCAAATTGCACAAGAGTGCTGTCAAATGGCTGCAGGCGTTTTTTGACATATCCAAGCCCCAGCAAACAGCTCCACCAATTGACAATTCCATTGTGAACAAAGATAACTTCATTGGTCTTGTTTTACGAACTTTAATGGAAAGTACTGCTGCTGGCAGCACTGTGTCATATAGTGGTTTAGCTGAGTTATGTGGCAGCCCCAAAGCATGCCGGGCTGTAGGGCAAGCAATGAAAGCAAATCCTGTTCCTTTAGTTGTCCCCTGCCATCGTGTGGTGAGTCGCAATGGTGGTTTGGGAAATTACATGTCTGGGAAAGGAAACAATATAAAAAAGTGGTTGCTTGAGATGGAGAAGGCAAAGGCTTGAGTTTTTCTTCATTTGTGAGGTCAACAAGTTGATCAATAATGAAGGATTGCCTAAGTGTGGACTTGTTTTCTTGCTTCACATATTTGCTGCAGTGACTCAGTTTGACCATGAAAAAATGGAAGAGAACTGATTAAGCGCTTGGTGTGGCAACTGGTGTTTGGCATCAAGTAACAATTAGATCAATATTTTAAGTTTGGTATAAAGCTATGGATGCCTGGGGTAACACTCTTACATAGTGGTGGTATGCAATATGTTTATTGCAAAATGCATGTCTGATTTTGTTGTGATCTTCTTAGTGTTTAATTTGGTGTATGTTAGTGTAGGTTCAAAATCTTCAAATAAAATAATGAGTCAAAAATTTTGCTTCTTATCACATTTTTGTAAAATTGTTCTGGCAGTTTCAGAAATGTACTTTCTTATTGTCAATATGAAGAAGTAACTTGCTTATTACTAGTGCCGGTACTGTTTGTTGTTATTGGTAACCAGCAAATCTTTGCGGATCTAACTTTGTCAATACCAATTTTTCATGTTAGAAACTCTGCATGATATCAGTAATTTTATTTACGTTTTGCTGTGGTTTTGTGTGTTTGCAGGTTGTAAGTACTTTTAGCAGCACAATTTAACATTTTTACAAAGTTTTGCGAAAGATGTTGCTCTTTCAGTAACCTCTCTGTTGTTAAAATTCCATTACTTGAGTGATGGACATTGAGTCACTTGACTACAAGGTGAAGTGAACTGAGCACCAGATCAGCTAACAGCTTGATCAACTGAATTGATCATTTTGGCATCGGCTACAAACTTTTTTGCATACAATCCTGTTCTTTCAATTGCTTATTGCATTTCTTTAGGCTGCATTTTGATTTTGATTGGTATGGATTAGGTTGTATGGTTACTGATTATCTTTACCATAACCTTAATTGTTAACCCTGAAAAGTTTATTCCGACCTTCAAAATACAGAAACACCAACCATGTCAGATAATGAAGAGCTTTCACCAAACGAACAACTTGTTGCATTGCATAGAAAGCAAAAAAAAGAGCTTCAAGGTAGTGATTTAAGCTTTATTTGTGTTTTGCTTGTAATAAGAAGCGTTGTTGCAGTGTTCGAAATGCTACTTGCATTATAAGATTGTAAAAACTTAGGGCGTTTATATGATAAGAAAAAGTTTTTTTGGGACTATTTCGAAAGATTTTAGCTGCTTCTTAAAGGAAGCTAGTGATAGTGGTGGAAGACAAATAAAGCTGTCTTAAACATTAACTTAAAAGCATGTAGATAAGAGTGTCTTTGCGTGGTTAGCACTGTTGAATGTACTGACATTGCCTAGTCATGATTATGATCTGTTTTATTAACCAAAATTAAAGCATAGGTAGCAAACTGGTATTTAAGCAAATATATCTTGGGTTTGATTTCAGGTCCCAACCTTTACTGGTCATTATTATGTTTGTTTGCCATGTTGGAAATGTCTTTTAAAGTGTGATAATGTCAATAAGATTATTTGCAGTTAACACCCTAATATTGCAATGTAATGCCCATAATTAAAGTAAACTTTTAAACAAGTAAACTTTTCTATTTAGCCAAAATTCAAGCATTGAAAAAAAGTGTACCGAAAGGAGATAGGAGTCGGCTAAAGGAAGTTCAAAAAAAGATTGCAGCAATGGAATCTGATTTGAAAACCAAACAAATTCAAGAAATGGAAGCTGTTAATAAACAGGTACCTGTATTTAATATATTTGACTGTGACTTTTATGTGTGGATGTTTAAGCACTGCCAATTATCCATCTGGACTTTTAGGCACCAAAGGTAAAAAAAAATTGGAAAACATTTTTTCCGAAATTTTTTTTCAAAAAAACCTTTTTTTTCAAAACAAAGAAATTTTTTTTCCAAAACAAAATTTTTTTGCGCCAAATAACAGTTTTTATTTCAAAAAAACAAAACAACAGAGTTTAATTTTTTTGTCAAATAAAAACTTTCCAAAAAAAAAAAACGTTTTTCTAACAAAAAAGTTGATATCTTCAAAGCTTTTCATCTGACCTTTGTCAAAAAGAATCGTCAGAATAGAGAGCACAGGAAAGGAGCGGCTATAGAAAAATAGCCGAGCAGTGATTGGCTGGATAAGCATCAATGAGAGAGTGTCATTTGTGTACAATCTTTAAGCTCTGTGAGTACATGAATTCTATTTGTCGGCAGAGGGCAGAGTTACAAGTTTCGATAAAAGTGACTTTAAAAGCAGATAGATGGAAGAGCGGACAAAAAAAATGATTTCTTATTCTATTTTTTTTAATAATTAAAAATGTTTTCCACTACGTGTTCGCAAAGTTTTCTAACCTAATTCGGACGCATACAATCTCCAGCCCGCAGTCTCAAATTTTGAGCATGAGTTGCTTGTGTAATATTGGTACACGCAGCTAGCCACGTGATGTATCATGGTTATTTTGAGTCTACCTTTACCAAACAATACAATACAAAGTTTTTCAGGAGCTAAAGATTTATCTCTCAGCAGATTCCTACTTATGTCGGTACACCTTGTTGTAAATATAGTAAAAATCAACGTTTAAATGGATATTGTTAAGTTTAATCTTTTACACCTGGTTGTAAATACACTTATAGTAAAAACAATGTTAAATTCTTGCAATTAACTTCGTCAGAATTGCTTCAAAAACTTTTGAAGTTGAACAGCATTGCATGCTGCTTCAAATTATTGTTCTGCTTTCGAATTGTTTTTGTAATATGAGTTGAATTAGAAGTGGCTGCAGGCTCGACAACCATTTTTAACTATTTTTCATGTAAAATTTTTCATACAAGTGCTATATAATTCAAATTTATCACACTCACTGCATTCCCTGCAATTAAAATTGGTTATCATTTTACTCGTGACAATTGATCAGCACAGGAGAATCCAATGTGTAAGCTATTAAAGACAACCTCATCCATCACATGCAAGTAAAATGAACGACTGAGTTATATTTTGGTTCGGCTTTTCCCTCATAAATTCGGAATATGCTTATGAGATCAGCCTGAAAACGAAATGTGCGTTTGAGTAAAACTCATTTTATTTGTGCTTCCAAATCGATTGCTTTAGCTAGTTTTTTGAGCAGGACAGATCAGCTCAAATTTTGTCCTGGGATGCAGCACAACGACGAGGGTAATTTGTTCACAGCCAAGCAGCGACTTTTCATGTTATATATGTATATTTTTCTCTCAAATGTGAGGTAAAGACCAAAAACATTCAAAAAGAAAAGTTTTAGCTGTTTTAATTCGTGCCCGTGTGCCACAAGCAGCCCTTGCGCTACAAAATTTGAGACCACGGGCTAGAGATTGTATGCGTCCGGATTTGGTTAGAAAACTTTGCGAACATTAAGTGGAAAACATTTTTAATTATTGAAAAAAATAGAATAAGAAATCAATTTTTTTTGTCCGCTCTTCCATCTATCTGCTTTTAAAGTCACTTTTATCGAAACTTGTAACTCTGCCCTCTGCCGACAAATAGAATTCATGTACTCACAGAGCTTAAAGATTGTACACAAATAATGCCCTCCCATTGATTCTTTTCCAGCCAATCACTGCTTGGCTTTTTTCTATAGCCGCTCCTTTTCCTGCGCTCTCTATCATGACAGTTCTTCTTGACAAGTGTCAGATGAAAAGCTTTGAAGATATTAACATTTTAATCAAAATAAACGTTTTTGTTTGAAAAACGTTTGTTTGGAAAAAGCTGTAATTTGAAAAAATGTTTAAAAAAAAAAATTGAAAAAATACAACTTTTTTTGGAAAAGTTTTTTTTGGGAAGAAATACTTTTTATCATTTTTTTTGGGAAAAAATACTTTTTTTTGAAAAACAAACTTTTTTAACAAAAACTTTAAAAAAATTTTTTTGGGAAAAAATACTTTTTTTGAAAAAATATTTTTTTGTATGGTACCTCTGGCGCCTGAAAGTCCCGGTGCATAAAAGTCCGGGCACAGAAAAATCCCTGTGCATAATCGGTGGTGCCTAAACCTCTTCGCCTAAAAGTCGCAGACCGTTGATATACCGTAAATCAAGGTTACTTTACCCACAGTGGTGAACTTTGCCCACATTTTATAGTTGCTGTATTCCGTTTCGTAAAAATTGTTGTATGGAAGTTTTCATGTTTTTTTTTATTTGAATCTTAGGAATAACTATATTATGTCTAATTTAAAACCCAAAAACATGATGTGCAGCAATGTTTCCAATATAAAATTCACAAAAGAAACTAACATATAAAAAACATGTAAAAACACGACCCTAAAATTTGTCCAGAGGGTCAAAGGTCAGCTACGGCAGAAAAATTTTGTACCTCTAAAAAATATCGCTATGTGGTTGTTAACGTGCAAAAATACAAGTTTAAGCAATAACAAATCCCACAAAGCAACAAGGTTGATTTAAATAATTTTTTTTTCAAAATCGTTTATTTCGTTAAACTTTGCCCACATGTACATGCGGACAAAGTCAAACGCAATTGTAATTCTTTCAAAAACTTGTCCTGTACATACATTGTGTTTATGTAATCGATGAAAATATTGATTTGATTTTAATGTTTAATAATTAGATATTTTGCCTTTGCAGATATCAGTATGAATATTGAAAGTGCTCAAACTTATGTCCAGTTTTCCATGCATTACATCTGGTACCTGTGGTCTGAGACAATTAGCAGTGGTATAAAATCAAACTAATAAGTTGCTAAACTAGCAGTATGCTGAATAACCGACAAGTTTGACGTCCTTCGTGGTCGACTCCTGGGAAATCATAACGACTTCCACTGGCAGTTAGGTGGCCAGATCAACCACCAACCCTGCAGCTACAAAGCAGCTCGAGTCATAAAATGCACAGAGCTGGACAGCACTGTTTCGAGCTTTTAGCTCTGATCGTCAGCCCTCAGCTTCTCTAACAAAGTTATTCCCCAGCTGGACAAGACTCTTGGCCGAACTGGACAAGACTCTTGGCCGAACTGGACAAACCTTTGAGGGCTTGCACAGCGGCAGAGGCTTTGTAGGGAATAAACGATTTTTCACTTGTGGTACTTAAAATAAACAAGTGAAAAAATCGCTGAACCCTTGCAGTAAGGTGGAAGTGGAAGTCGTTATGATTTCCCAGGAGTCGACCATGAAGGACATCAAACTTGTCGGTTATGATTTCCGTGGTCACACAAGGGGAACCCTTGTAGTAGGGATAGCCTATGTTTCAAGTTCAAGTTTATTTATTTTTGCCACAAAATTCACATAATATAAACAAACGATTAAAGTTAAAGAATTAATTTGGCAAGGGAGACTGCGAGTTGACCTCTCGGTCTTCAAAGTCTGCAGCCACCCCGATTACCAGTTGAAATGATATAAGTAAATCAAAAACATATCGTTGTCATGAAGCAAGTGACGAATTTCTCCAAATTGCAATGCCAATGTTTTATGCTGTATATTAAAGTTTCTGTAATACATACTAGTACATATTCAATAGATAATTTTTGTATGACACTTTAAAGCTTTTAAAAGATTGTTTGGTTTTAATGCTTGTTGGAATTTTGTTCCATATTTTAACACCTTGGTACCTGATGCTTTTTTGAAGTCTGGTTGTTTTGTAAAGAGGAATGTATAAGGTAGGATTGTTGGCAGTGCTTGATGAACGTGTACACTTTAGAGAAACTTGGTTAGTTTTAATGTAAAGGTTTGACAGTAAAGGTGGGAGACGTTGATGATAATGGTGAAATACCAGTTTTGCAACTTCATGCTTATACAATTCAGGAATTTTTAGGATTTTTAGTTTAGAGTAAAATGGTGTAGCATGGTCCATATATTTGCCGCCGCCGATAATTTTTACAGCTTTGTTTTGAAGTGTCTGTAATTTTGATAGGTAGGATTTGTGGGTACAACCCCAAATGGATAAACCATACAACAAATGAGGATGAATGAAAGCATAGTATAGTTTGAGAAGTGAATTAGAAGGAAGAAAATGTTTCAATTTTGAAAGAATGCCCACCGACCTAGCAACCTTATTTTCGACACTTTTAATGTGGGAATGGAAGTTTAACCGTGAATCAATAAAAACTCCCAAATATTTTGCTTTATCGCTTGATAATATTGGTAAGTTTATTAACAATTAAGGTGACATGGGGACTTAGTATATTTTGTTTGGGGGAAATAATAAGATGGTTTGATTTTGATGGGTTTAGACTTAATTTGTTAGCAATGGACCAATTGTAAACGTTTGCTAAATCCTTATTCATTTCAGTTTCTAATGATGCTAGATTTGGGCTATCTATTATGAGGCAAGTATCGTCAGCAAACAATCGTGGAAGACAATTGACGGAATTGTTTAGATCATTGATGTACAGTAGAAAAAGAAGTGGACCAAGTATTGACCCTTGAGCTACACCATAAGTTATAGATTCAATTTCAGATTGTATACCGTCAACTGAAACGTATTGTTTTCGATGTAAGAAAGAACAAATAAGTTTATGAGCGGGTCCTCGAATGCCATAATGATCAAGTTTTTTAAGCAAAATATTATGTGAGACTGTATCGAAAGCTTTTTGAAGATCTAAAAAGATAAGTCCTGTATATTTTCTTTGATTGATGTTATCAAGAGTAGTTGTTACAATGTCAAGGCAGGCATGGCTAGGAGCTATGTGTTTCTGAAATCCGTATTGTGATTTATGAATAACGTTATGTTTTTTGAAAAATTCCAGAAATCTATTATACGTAAGACATTCAAGAATTTTAGAAAAACAAGTTAATATTGAAATAGGTCGATAGTTGCTTGGGTTTGTTTTATTTCCTTTTTTGTGAAGAGGTATGATTTTAGCAAGTGAACAGTTTTCAGGAAATATGCCATTAATAAAGGAAAATTCAAAAAAGCATTGTAAGTATGGTGCGATGATGGTTGAGGCAACTTTGAGAAAACAAGCAGAAATGTCATCATGACCAACAGCTTTGATCGTGTTAAGTGAAAGAATAACATTTGATATTTCTGTAGTGCTGGGTGATTTCAAAAAAATTGAATCAGAAACACGATTGGGTAAATAATTTGAGAAGTGTTGAATGGCATCAGATTGAGGGATATCATCAGCAAGATTTTTGCCTATAGTGCAAAAGAATTTATTAAAGGAGTTTAGAATTGATTTAGGGTCAGTGGGTGTGTTTACAATTTTTTCTGTATCAAAACAATCAAAAAATGAAGAAGTGCTTTTCGATTTCGAGGGAAGTACAGATCGTATTATTTCCCAAATCTTTTTCTGGTTATTTTTGTTTTGATTTAACACTGAGGAATAATACAATTTTTTGGCAAGAGCTATTATCTTAGTAAGTTTGTTTGAATATTTTCGAAAAAAAGATTTTTGGCCGTCATTGCCTAGTAGAAAATGGGATTTGAACATAAAACGTCGTTTACGAATTGACATCAAAATGCCTTTGGTCAACCAAGGTTTATTTTGTAATCTTTGTTGTCTGCGAGATAATTTCTTCTTTGGGGCATGAATATCAATAGTTGAAAGGATTGTCCGTGAAAATCCGTCAAAAATTGTATTATAATTACCAGTATTCAAAGCTGGTAGCTTTTCAAAATAAATAGATAAATTAGTTGCTAAATCTTCACAGAATAGTTCAGAATTTAAGGCTGATTTATCTCTAACATATAATTCTTGTTTCTTTTTTAACGGAGGTTTAGAGAAGTCATTTATGCAACAGCCTACAACATAATGATCTGATAAATCATCTCGTACAGGTATTACAAAAGGTTTTATATTGTGGTTGACGTCATTAGTTATGATATGGTCAATAATACTCGAAGATCTGGAAGTTACTCTTGTTGGTAATGTAATTATTGGTATTACATTATAACTGAGCATCTGTCCTTACTGCAAGGGTTCAGCGATTTTTTCTCTTGTTTGTTTTAAGTACCACAAGTGAAAAATTG
Organism: Trididemnum nubilum; assembly: GCA_963965965.1. Classification (NCBI taxonomy): domain Eukaryota; kingdom Metazoa; phylum Chordata; class Ascidiacea; order Aplousobranchia; family Didemnidae; genus Trididemnum; species Trididemnum nubilum. The sequence goes on along the minus strand of OZ014485.1, from coordinate 37,445,357 downwards.
TTTATTCCCTAGAAAGCCTCTGCCGCTGTGCAAGCCCTTAAGGTTTGTCCAGTTCGGCCAAGAGTCTTGTCCAGCTGGGGAATAACTTTGTTAGAGAAGCTGAGTGCTGCCGATGAGAACTAAAAGCACGAAACAGCGCTGTCCAGCTCTGTGCATACTATGCTGATTGTCACATTATCATCTTGAAATTGAGAACGCTAACAGTCGTTTAGCACACGTTTTGAAATGATGAATTTTAACAACTTGCTGGCTTCGCTATTACTATGCAAACAACTAATATTGTCATGTACAGTTTCTGGTACATTTAGATAGCCATCTACAAACACATCTGACGTATAAGGAGGACACTGCATTATTCTGGTACCAGTGTAATGCATTAATGTGCTAAGGAGATTCTATACACTACAGTGTGCCTCTACCATGAAATAAGTTAATGATGCCTTTTGATTTTGAAATAGTAGCATACCTGGTAGTGGTATCAGCTACAACTGGTATGTCAACTGTTAAGAGTACCAGTACTGGAACTGGTATTTCAATCACTATATTTACTTGCAATTGATTCAAAAGTTAAATCGATTTATCTTTTGTTTCTTTATCTCACGATTCTTTTTCTCACTGTTTTACTGTATGATAAAGAAACAAAGGATAAATACATTGGTTTAACTTTTGAATTGATTGCATGCATCAGCACTAATTAACATATAAGTGCTCTCATAATCAGAAAAAATGATCATGTTTATGTTGGCTATAAGATTATGTTCACAGTGACAATTACGTTTTTATTACACAATTATGTTGTGTTTGTGATACATGATTAAAATTATGTTACTTGGTGAAGAGCTAAATAGGATTAAATTGAAGCACGAAATTTAGCACACTTGAAATAATGTTTGTGAAATTTTTTTGTTTATAATGCATTTAATCCTACCGTATGGATTAAATGCTGGCAATTTCTTTTTTTAAAAACACTTAAAGAGGGAAAGATGTCATACAAAGTGCTAATATTACCCATTGATAACATTTTATAGGAAAAAAGCCTGAAACAATCATATAGGGCAAAGCTGCATTAAAGCAGGACAACTTTGCCCACTCAAAGCCAATAAAAAAAAAATATTGAAAATTTACAACTACACGCATTTGGTTGAAAGACATAATATATTAGAGCACTAAGGTTGTGCATACGAATTATGAACAAAAACAATTCAATATAGCAGGAGTTATTTTTAAAAATCCAAAAAAATATAACTTTTTTGGGCAAAGTTACCCCGATTTATGGTAAAGCATATCTTTTTTATTTAACATGTAAAGCAGGCGCTGCATATGCAATCACTTTGACATCCATCAGTTTGTTTGGCTTTTTAGTGTGAATTGATAACCTTGGCTACTGGTTAGTAGTGCTGCTTGTTCGGACTCATTGGGACTTTGCACAAGCGCATAGTATCTTTGTTTTTGTTCGCGAATTTTGGCAGATGAGGATTGCTTTTGCTTATAACTGGCAAGTGGTAAAATGTAAAAAGTTGAAATTTGGACTTACGTAAAAATTAATGAAAGTGTTATGTGTGCCAATTTTGGGGATCCTGGGTCCCGTGATCGTGAATTGATACACAAAAAAAGCATAACCAAACGGCAATTTTTGGCTGGAGAGTTTATTGCCTAATTCACTTAATAATTCCTAAACCACTTGACGTGCAAAGTTGAAATTTGGGCATAATGTGGGTGCTTGTGAATGCTTTATGCAAACCAAGTTTGGGGGCGCTCGCTCACTTGACGAAAATGTTACAGGCCGAAAATGGGCGAAAAGTTGAAGATCATGAACCGATATATCTTGGTATTCACCGATATTGATGAAAAATGGTTTGTGGTTTTTGAACACACTATCAACCACCTTTCTTTTGGTTATGTTCGTTTATCCCAACTTGAAAACTATTTCTTGTTTTGCATCTTTTTTCTTACTTTCTTTTTTTCTTTTCTTCTGCCGCTATCTACTTTTAAACAGCTAAACACACTGCATTCAAAGTTTGAGCGATTGAAGATATCATTGAGGACTAGTGTGCGACTGAAATCGGGGGTGCCAGGTTGGGGGATCCCCTCAATCTAATCCTCCAAAATTTTGAATTTTTAAACCATTTGAGCTAGATGGATCAAGTTTTCGGAATGGGTAGATATTAAAAATAAACTAAACAAAACAAAAATTGAGGCTGCTATGATGTAGGTTTTCCCCCCAAACGGACCCTTCAAAATTCTAACTTTTTAATCTTTTGAGCTAGATACATGAAATTTTTATGGTAAATATAAAGGAAAGATAAAATTTGACAAAATTACGAAGTACCAAAATGGGGGTCCCCTCAAACGGGGCCAGCAAAATTCAACTTTTTAACCTCTCGTACTAGACACATGAAATTTTTGGAGTAGGCAAATATAAAAAGATAAAATTTGACAAAATTGGGGGTATCAAAATGGGGGTTTCCCTCAAATGGGGCCACTGAAATTTTGAACGTTTAAACCATTAGAGCTAAATGGATCAAATTTTCGGAATAGGTAGATATCAAAAGTAAACTAAATCTAACAGAATCAGGGGTTCCCCCAAACGGGACCATCCAAAATTTAAACTTTTTAACCTTTTAAGCTGGACACATGTAATTTTAAAATTTTAAAGAATTTAGGGGTACCAAAATGAAGGGGTTCCCCTTAAACAGCTCACATACTAGACACATAAGCTCACATACTAGACACATGAAATTTTCAGGGTTGGCAAATATGAAAAAAAGATAAAATATGACAAAATTTGGGGGTACCATAATGAAGGGGTCCTCCTCAAACGAGGATGCCAAAATTCAAACTTTAACAACTTACGCTGGACTGATGGAATTTTCAGAATAGGTAATTATAAGCAAAAGATGAAATATAACAAAATTTGGTGGCACCACAATGGAGTGTTGCCCTCAAATGAGAACACCAAAATTGAAACTTTCTAATAGTATAAGCTAGACACATCACAATTTCAGGATAGGCAAGCAAAAAGATCAAATTTGGCAAAATTTAGAGCACCAAATGGAGTCCTTCAAAATTCAAACTTTTCAAGCTATGTACATGAAAGTTTCAGAATAGGTAAATATACAAGAAAGATAAAATCAGAATAGGCTGATAAAATATGACTAATTTTAGGTGCCACAATTGGGGAGTCCTCCTCAAACTGGTCCTTCAAAAATTTTAACTCAAGCAAGACAACTTAAATTTTCAAGATAGGTAAAACTAGAATATGAAAAAAATTTGAGGATCTCATGCTATAGGGGTCCTCCTATTATGTTGACACCTTCCCTCATTAACTGCAAACTCTAAACAAATTAAATCTATTGGATAGGTTAATATGAATCAAACCTAACAAAATTAGGTTGGCCACATGGAGGAGACCATGCCAAATGGGACCATTAAAATTTTGAAATTATGTTATGAAGTACTCTAGCTGGACATATCAAATTTTGAGAGTACCAGTAAGCTAATACAAGAAGAAATAAAACATGCCAAACTTGACAGTGCCATATTGGACAGTTAGCCCTTAAATAGGCCTTCATACTATAAGATGAATTCTCACAATGAATATTGGTATCACAGAGAAGTAGAAGAGTCAAACTTATGGGAGTACTCCAACATTTAAGATGTTGAAGTACTTGAGGATAATGGCTTTGTTAGATTTAAGCTGAATGGCCGAGTTTTTTACTAAGCTGTCACTTGTGACGTTGAAAAAATCTTCTACTTGCTCTTCAAAATTTTCGAACAATTTTATTTAGAAAGCTTTCGTTCTGAATAATGGATGTAATACAATATACTGTACATTGTACAATATCCAATGTGTTGGCCGTTGGGTCGCACTGCTAAACCGCATTCTCAGAATAGGAATAGCTATAAAATGCGTGTACATTTCTCACCATGGTGTAGCGTTATGTTAGTTTAGCTGATGTAATTAACTCGCTGGAATTTTAAAGAGAGCTCTATGTTATTTCATAATGAAGTGAAAAACTGTTAGGAACTCCTAATAGCTTTTTGATTGACATTACTTGATTACTTCGATGACTTTTTGAGATCCTTAAACTTTGAGAGCGAATTACCTCAAAGCTGTTAAAATGAATTAAAAAGAGAGTAATGTGCAAAAAGAAATAGATAATTTTTAGTAAATAGTCGTTTGACTTTAAACATTACACCTTGGATTCTGTAAAGCATTGAGTTCAGTAAATTAATATAAGTTTTCAATGTGAAGTCATCGTAAAGTTAGACTCTGCAATATCACTGATAAATTTATAAGAATTTAGTTTTTTGTTTCTAAATTTTGTTTGTGTCCGTATCTTTTTCCATGCTAATTGCTATGGCAGGCATTGTTTTGATTGGTTCTTCAATTTCGAGATAAATCAGTAAAACTGTTCGTACATGTGCTTATATAAAATTCTTCTTAAAAAAGTATTGCAGTGGGTTAGTTGAGGGTATAGATTTTATACATAGGATAGTGTGTCAAATTTCTGGTCAAGATGATGTAAGTTACAAATCCGAAAATCATAATGTAAAAGGTTACTGTAGGTATATTGGTTTTAACGAGGGTTTTGTTTGTAACCGCAATTTTAACAGTTGCTCCGCTAAGTGAAAATTCAAGAAACTCCTTAAAACTTGAACCGAGAACCAAGCAGAGTCGTAAAATTTTGATTGCCATTTTATAGATGCCTTTTCTAAACATTTCAATTTTGAAAGCCGTTAACCACGAATCTGATCAAGTTAATTGAACATTATCGATTATGGAATTCGAAAGCGATGAGACTATCAACAACCAGTCAACCATAACCACGTTTAATGCAATTGTGAAGTTCTTTAGTTCAGTATAGTTAGATACTTTCGCGAAGTCCCTGGATATCGCTTGCGATGCCATGTTCTAATTTAGATATTTTTCAAGTACTAACAATCTCATTGACACAACACTAAAATGAAACCAAAAGGTAACATCTTATCAGTTAGTTTACAAAATTACCGTCTTAGGCATTAGGAATATACTGTTAATTACTGATGAAAATACTTGCTTTGCAGTTCAAATCACCTAGCTGCTTAGATTTTTTAATTTTTAGGAGGCTGAAACTTCTGACAATATTACGGTAAAAATGGATGATGTGAAAATAGATGACAAAGTGAAGAAGGACAATGAAGTTAAGGTCAGCAAAGCTCAAAAGAAAAGGGTGAGTGTAATTCATTTTCATTTCAAAATTATTTAGAATTTGCAGCACTTCCCTAGTTGTCAGTAAAATGTTGTTAGCAGGACTGGAATTAAATAAATTTGACTTTTCTAGGAACGAAAAGCAGCAAAAGCAAAGGAATTGTCTGCAAGGCTGGCAGAAGCTGAAGAAGATTATAAAAACAGTGCACGGTTTCTTGAAGAAAAACGAATCAAAGAAAAGTTATTGAAGCTTGGACTGGCTATCAAACAGGTGCTGGTTGCAGTGCATTTACAAATTGTTGCTAACCCTAGCAGTTATGTCAGCTTTTTCAAGGTTTTATAGTATATGTGACATGTCGTTTTGTCATGCTATCACCCTCAGGAAACCGACGGTATATTTTGAGTAGTTGAACTTTTTCTGAAGTCGTTTCTTTCAGGACGTATTATTGCATGATTGTTACTTAACCTTTTTGCAAAAAGTTTTGCAATGGCGTTGGTGAAAAAAAACCCAACACCAATCGTCATAAAAGTTATTACGGTTGGTATGTAAACTTTTATAAGGTACTAATTTTTCGTGGAACAATCTTATGTGATACAATAACCAATATTTATGACTAAATGGTGTTGAAAATTTTTGTCAATAGCATTGCGAAACTTCACATAAAAAGGTTGAGTGTTACATAGCTACTATACAAAATAAAACTTCTTATTGCGAAGCTTTTAAGCAATGCTTGTAAAGGTCCACATAGTGTAAACCCTTTATACCTTGTCACTGGCTGCGAGAGAGAAGGAAAACAGATTATCCGCTTTACGTTTTATGATACCGTAACAAAGGTACATATTACGTTATCAAACAACCTTAGCGTTTGAACTTAACCATTTTCATTTTTACTTAGATACCTTCAGACGGTAACTGCATGTATTCAGCAATACGTGATCAGTTGGTACCCTGCGTTTCTTTATCAGTAGATGAGCTGAGAAGAAAAACTTCGGAATATATTCGCGAAAACAAAGACGATTTCTTGCCGTTCATGACTAGCAAGAACACCGGAGATATGTTGACACCTGGTATGGCCTTATTTAAATGAAGAAAATGTAGAACGTAAATATTCGTATTATGCGACGTTTAGTGGAGTTGAAGTGACGTATGTTTTGGTTTGTTTTGTTTTGAAGAATTTAAGACACCGCAGCTCTTTGGAAATTAGTCCACCGTTCGTATAGTAAAACCAATTTTTTAGATGAATTCGATGCCTACTGCGAAGAAATTCTCCTTCCTTCAACATGGGGTGGACAAATTGAGTTGCTGGCTCTCTCCCGAGCTCTCCATCATTCTATACACGTGGTCCAAGCTGACGTGGACACCACAGTTCACGGAGAACAAACTGATGATGATCCAATCATTTTGACGTAAGTAGAACGCAATAATGGTCATACTTAGAACCTGGCGCAAACTTTGGTTTCCTGAGATTTCATAATCTATAGCTCGGGATTGCATTGGCCAAATGTTTGATGAGCTACTGAGCAAAGGCAGTGTTAGTTTATTGAGTTTGTGACTTGCTTACGACCCTGTTCACAATCACTGAAAGTTGTGTTTAGGTTCCGGACACATCAATGTGATAGCTAAATTTGAATTTGCGAACCTCTACGCAAATTCGAGTCACGATACGAGTATGCGTTTTTTTCTAGTGACTGAACGAGTCCGTCTGTCACACACCGTACACACGTTGTCGCTTCCGACTCGTATGCAGGTGATCTGGGTGCAATTCTGCTAAAGGCTACAGTTTTTTGCAATTTTTGATTTCGGGCTGCAAAGTTTGAGGCCATAGCATTGTAACTCAATACTTCGTATCTATAGGTTTGTATATTTGAATTTCGCTAATCAGTTAAAGTTTTGGACAGAGCATAACGAAGTCGGTATGCAGGATTGCCTTTCACCCTAGCTTGGAAGAAAATATATAAACGCGCCAAAATTAAACATAGCGTGAACTCTGAAAGCTCTTCTTCCCTAAAATCTTAAGCAAAAAATAAAAAAAAATCTTTGCTGGTTGGTTTCAATATTATTTTTAATTAATTTATTTTACGTTTGAAGTTTTCTTCTGACATTTTCTATTCTGATTTGATGAGGACATTATTATTTTGATTTGACCTGTGCTCTATTTTAATATATTCTATTCCAGTTACCACAAACATGAACTTGGACTTGGCGAGCATTATAATTCCGTCACAAAGCGAATAAATACGGGCGATTTCGAAGCTGCAATCATGTCTTAGCACATTGCGAAGAGATAAATGGAATGCTGTATCCACAATGCTAGATTTTTGGTTCAAGGTATAGCGATTCACGGATGCTTCAGAGACTCCTGCGACTGATTTTGAATATCACCCATTTTTGATTTTGTCTCTTTTCATACAACTGATCGCTTCCAGTTTGCTTAGCTGATGAATTTATCCCAATTTTCACGATCATTACAGTTCTTTGTCTTGTATTGTTGTCCCTCTTTTCGACTTTCTGAAAACATAAACTACTAAAGAAAAATTATGTTTCCACGAATAATAGTGGTCGTAGTTCATGATCAAAGTGCTGAGCATTGTTAATAAAGTTTTGAAATGGTGCATTGATTAGAATTGTTTGTTTAGTAGAAGAACTGTTGATATAACATCGTTAATAAACATGAAAGCTGCTAAATTCAAGCTGTTTTTTTTTTGCTACGAAAATAATTTCATCAATTACGTAGAAGCAAGTTTTACGTTAAATCATAAAGCTGATTCTTTACTCACAATTGAATCCTTGGATGGAAACTAACTTCAGCTCTTCCTTCTTTCTTCTTTGTTTCTCTGCACCATCTTTTGCTTTCTGGGTACTTGATTTTTAAATCTTGCTTGAATTCCTAAAAAAGCAACTTTGATTCGCCAACCCACCACAATGTGTCACATATACACGAAAAGTTGCGACAAAAATTTTGCAAGTGTGTATTTTGGATAAATCTTAATTGGTTGTCGGATGGAGATAGCTTCTCAAAAATGGGTGATTTTCAAAGCTGTCAATTTGATTAGGAATAAAACTACATAGCTGAACTGCTAATTTGTAAACCTACAAACTAAAATACCCCATTATTTCACTACGTGAGGAAGTTTGAATGTCGACAACACTTCTGTTGTGACCTAAAATGCTGGAAAGTTTTGGCAAAGTTTCATCTTTCAGGCTCAAAATTTGCCGAGTGGTGGTGATTCCAACAAACCTAGATAGTTTCAAACCCCTTTGTTTTTGTATTGAAATACAACAGTCAAGCTTAAATTTTTGTAATACTTTCAAAGCTGCTAAGGAATGGTTGCTTTTGACCAAGGTTTTATAGGGCAGTAATTGGGCTTAGTCATCGGAAATTTCATTTTCATTTAAGCTTTGCTTCTTAATCGATCTATTCTATCTTCTATCATGTTCGTACTCTATTGAATATCTTCAAATTCCTTTTGTTGTCTTCATTTTTTTTCGCGTGAAAGTTTCCCGGTCTTTTCATGCCTCGGTGTACTACATACGAATCGCTGAGAACCACAAACTTGTATCCAGCCACGTAAAGCTCACAAATCTGCAACAAAATAGGATCGGTTAGTTCTACAAACAATAGCATTAAGCCGGGATTCACTTATCACCAGCGTATACGCAAGGCTGTAGCTTGACCCATTGTTCAGACGGAATATATCCATTATTGCCATTTACAGCTACAATGGTATGGAGTAAAGTTTTTTTCATGCGGTGTTGAGCCCCGTATGAGTCTGGCCCTGGCGTATGGGCTACTTTAACCATCCGCACGCTAACGAGCTCGCACGCCTGCATGTGTCCCATTTGGTGAAAACAACCAATGCATAGCCAGGGTTCTTACGATTTCAAGCTCCAAGTGTAAAGACTTAAACTTTGACTTAATTAGGCACTGGGCAGTTGACTTAAGTGGACACTGGGAAGTCAAGGCACAGTTTATTAAAGCAGAGCACAGCTTCAATTTAAGATGACGTTGCGTTAGAACTGCAGGTAGATTGTATTTACATGTTAGTTTGCTAAGCATTAAGACTATATTCCACATCCTTGCAAAAAGTGCCATAATTCTTTTTGCATCTCGAGTCCCAGAAAAAGAGTTGGATGAGAGTACCGAATTAGCGTAGCCACCAAAACCGTAGCGAATGCACGCCACTAATCCAGTCTCAATGGGGTCAATGCTAATTAATTCTCGACAATTTTATTCTCAATTGGCATGAACCGTTCCCTTTTATCTCACCTGGCTTATTCTATCGTATCCGTATTGTTTAAATCTTTCGTTGTAATCTGGCACTGAGGTTGATGAAATATAAAAGGGCTCCCAAGATGGAGACCACTCCACTGCAAATGCGATTGGTTGGTCATGGTCTTCAGGAAGTGATAGCCATTCGTCGTTTCTGTTAATATTTTGGATTGGATGCTGTAGCGTGATCGTAGCTAACCAGGTAATAAACAGAATAAAGCTGGAGATGGACGAAAAAATTATTCATTAACTGACTGGGATTAACACGGCAGTCTGGGTAAGGGTTAATTTTGTGTTTGGATTGCTAAATGAACCAAAGTCTTACTCTAGATAGGTGTAATAGCTCCAACGTAATTTTACATCTGCGAAGCGATTTAAGTTGTAAAATCATTGTAATGTAATGGTAGTAGCAAAAAGAGTTGTGCTGTTTGAATAGACCCGCTGGCGAGGTTTACTATGTTGGAGAATGAGCTTGCAGGTTTATAGAAGCAGCCCACACTGCTGGATGCCCAGTGTGTAGATTTTGCTGAATAAGTAAGTACAGTAATTTTTTCTGTAGGAAGATGCAGAAGTGTAATCAAAACGATAGAAATAGACATTTCTTACTTGGTCGACTTATGACAAACTGGACACGTTTCTATGTGGAAAACTCTTGCTTGTTCCTCTTCTATTGCTCTTTTTAGCTCCGATTTCGTACTTGGCAACTTGGCATTTGTTTCAATTTCAAATACTGGAGTTATGTAGACCATTTTGTCAGAATCGCCAGTGTGTGATCGGCCGCTAGTAGCGCTAGCCAGCAATATATTTTTCAGAAACAATTCGCGTACGTTTGACGGCGGCATTACGTCGATGTCAAGTAATAACATGTGCGTAGACGTTACACCTCGCTTTGCGACGTTACGCAGTGTATTGTGCGGGTATGGAATATCGCCGAGGGCATAGTTTGAACCAGTAATACTTTGAAGTGTGGTTAAAAGCTTGTTGCATCTAGTTCTTCTGTCCTTTATTTTGTAGTATTTTGCCCAAATTTCTACCGCGTTATCGCTAAATGTCGGCCTTAGTCGCCTTGGAAAAACGATGTGAAAATTTGTATCGGCTGTAGAAAAGCAATCCATTAGCGATTTAGCGCCAAAATTAGCGTGCGCAAAATGATCTTTCGGACCAAAAATAGCGACTGAAATTGGCCCCTTCCACCGACTTAAAGTTTCGACGATATAATGTAGATTATTTACTGAACATTGTGTAACAAGTGTGACATCGGCAATTGGTCTTTTGTATTGATTTTGTGGTGGCTGGTTGGAACCAAACTTCATTATCACTTCATATTCATTCCACTGTTGAACTTGTTTCTGTATTTGCGCTAGCATGTGGTTCTGTATGCTGCGAATTCCGATTTGGTATTTCATATACACAGTAAGGGAAGTAAGGTTGGTCAACACCCATAGCAAAACTGCAATCTGACTTACTGTAGCTGTTCGAATTGATGAACTTTTAATTTGAAGCATTTCAAAACTGATTCATTCTGAATAATAGACCATTTTTTTGTCACAAATCTGCATGTAAGGCTAAGCCAGAGCGTTAAATCTTCTTTCACACTAGTTTTGTATTCGACTCTTCGTTTATGTTCATTAATTCCATAATTTTGCTTCTCTGCTTTCTGGTTCATTCTTCCTCGATTATTACAGCCATTTTATGTGCTGTAAATGTCTGAGGCACGTCTTACAGTAGCGCTGCAGGCTTTACGTCGGCGTTGATAAGTGGCAGTTGCAAAAAAAAGCTAACGGTAATCTGGCTGCAATGGTCGGGTGAATGTTTTCAACCGGAATATAATTTAGGGTTTAAGCTAGTTCGTCTAACTCAAAGTGAAGCAGAGTAAAGCTTGACTGGGCAAAATAATCTTGTACTAATTCGATCGAGTTAGGTTTCGTGTCAACTCTGAACAACATAATACCGATTCAGAACCGAATTTAGACGATAACCTTTTGCTGTGGCTTTCATGTTGTTTGCGTCAAGGTATTACCGTAATGAAAACTAGTCGACTACGCGGCTTTTACGACGACCCTGATCGCATGATTTGGATTCAACAGGTCATGTTGTTGCGTCTTTGGGATAAAGCATTTCACGATAATTATCTAATAAATTGAACATCAACAGGAAAGCTTGGTCAGTCCCTAAACGGGTGCAGACGATTCGTTCGAAATGAAAGTGACACCTTCGGTTTATCGTAAGTGGAGAAATATAAATTAATCAAAACGCGCTTTTACGAGTTTCTAAATGGCAAATGAACAAAAGAATTTGTTGGGATACAGAAAAGATGTCAAGTTGCTTAAATTTGACCAATTTATGTCGAAAAAGCCTAGATCCGCTGCACAAAATTCAAATCTTCAGGTCTGTACGTACAGTTAACCGTTAGGGCGGGATAAATACGTGTAACACAAATTGTTTACTGGCCCAACTTTGTATAGTTCCCATTATGACTTTTGTGTAAAACATGATTTAAAGGCCATACCACAAAGGTAGGTCGCACTTAACACGCTTTAAGCGCTACACGTAGGTAACTTAATATAGAACGATGATAAACAATACACCACGATTTGCAATCCAATTCTAAAAAGTTGAACTGATTTATTGGCGATTACTATTAATCTTAATCAATTTGTCACCGATGACATTTCAATCATACACCATGTGAGTAATAATCTACGATTAGTATTTTGAAATGTTCGGACATTTAAAATTTTTAGAGAGGTTGGAGTCCAAGGCAGTTCGTAGTGAATAAAAGTAAACATTTTTGGAAAAGACACTTAATGCTCATTTTTGTTGGGGTCCAGTCGTCGACCCTTCGTGATTGTTCAGCTTGACGGAAAACTTGCAGCTCAGCCGAAAAAAGAGTTTTCTGTTGGCCGGAAAAATCAATCACTATCTTACAGAAAATCTGGTTTAAAGGCAGGAATAAACGAAAAATCCATGAATAAACGAAATCCTACTTGCAACAATAATCCTGTTTATGGTGGTAAATGCGTAAAAAATCATTTCAAATTGCTGTAATTAATGAAACTACTAAGAATAAAAGAACCAAAGCTGTCGTAAACATTTTATTTGAAAGACGTTTTGACTTACTACTTAAAAGTCATTTTCAGTCTTACCAAACAGAAATTAAGATTTAGATTTTTCAGATGAATTAAGATATACAAATATTTTTTGAATTTAATTCATTAAAGATAAACTAAGGCCAAGCTACAGTAATTTAAAATGTCTAAAACGCATTTAACAATACTTAAGATTCCAATAGCTTAAGGCTCTTGGGATTTTTTTCAATTAAGACACTGTTGTTTTATATTGAATCTATAAAACCGCTATATTTGCTGCACCAAATGAAAAATCGTAAATTAAAGATCATTGTTTTGTCCGTATTTCGCCGCTGATTAAGGCGTGCGAGTTGACGGTGAAGGCAGTGAGAGGAAGCGCTGTTGTGGTCGTTGCGCCGTTCATAGTTGCTCGTTGCAGTTTGCTGATTGAATTGCTGCTGACTCCGGCCTTTGCGGCTGCTTGAGTGATTGCAACCAGGTTTGTATTTGGCTTCCTTCTCCCTCTCCATTTTTGAACAGTTTTGTCCTCCTGTTTTAACACGGGTGGTAGAAAAGGCAGAAACTTCCAGTTGAAATTCTCATCACCAACTGGTATTTTTTTTGGTGATGTAAAGCTCATATCAAGCTCTGTTTCTTTTGATTGTCCTGAAACTGGTGACGAAGTGCTTTGACGAAGGGACAATCTGTCAGTGTCTGTCTTCGGTTTTTGGGTAGCAAACTTTTTGTACTCCAGATGGGTTTCAAACTTGCTCTCTATCGACGGCAGAATAACATGAAGGCACATTTGAGTTTTCAGTTCAAGAGCCTTTACGGCTATTTCCCCACTTCTCAGTGGTAAATTTGAGCTGTGACTTTTCTTTTGTGAAGATACTTTTGTTTGTTCTCTGTCCCGAATTTTGGATTGTATAGGAGCTAATACTCTTTTGTTATTTAACGCTGGGGAGCCATATTCTATGTTTATTCGAGAAGTGGGGTTAACTCTGTTTTTAGTAGGACTTTTTGTGGGAGACAACCGTTTCACTGTCCTATTGTCTTTCTTATTTTGGTGCTGAATTTTTGGAAGTTTACGAAGCAGTTTGGCCAGTTTATCCGCCTTTCTCTGACTTTTTTTGTCCAATGGAACTCTGGATTTTTTTCTCAAATCGAATGATTTAGCTGTCTCGTACTTTTGGTCGTGATTGAAGAGTTGCTGCAGTTTTTTAGACGCATCACTGTGATTTTCCGGAAGTTTTTGCCGTCGAATTTTGTCCGGTAGTTTGGGGTCATCATTGGGTCCTAGTTGACTCTTTCTTGCTTCAAAACCCCGAGGCAGCTGTTCTGGTTTGATTGCGTCATTCGTGTATTTAATGATGTCACGCCAATGTAGTTTGACTGGAAAAGTCTCGTTGGGAGTCGGTTCCGTTTGTTGAAATGATTCTTTTGTCGTTCTCTTCACCACAGATGTAGAAATGTAGGCGGAATAAGGTTTTACAGGTTGCCAGCCCCTTGCTGCTTCTCCCCATCCTATATTGTTTGTTCGTGATGCATTTGTTTCGTCCATCCAAGACGAGGCGTCGCTGATCGATCTCAGTTTCGCCACCATACTTCTATTTTTGCGCAGAAGCAGGGTCGGAGTCGCACCAGACTCCGCTCCACTCTGGCATATTCCGAAATATTCTTGAAGTGCGGAGTTTATCCCCACTTTTGAAGCCATTTAAACAAGATGAAATTTTACACCAAGATTACGAATAATTGCTTTACAAATCATTACTTTTTATTTCAAGAAAACCGTACCTAATCGCGAACTCATCTGTACAATTCATACTTTATCACAAGTTACCAACCCTAATGGGGCACAAGTTACGAACCTCTTCGAGGTGTGCCCTAGAAACTGATAGCCAAAATCAGGCCAATAGTGACAAAAAGAGCAAGTTCAGATCATTCTCGGTGTGGAAAAAGGATCGCCCCTCGGCCTCAAGGATTACCAAGAACCTCTCAGCAGTCCGAGCAATCACTGTTATAATTAGATTAACGAATGAAACAAGTAAAATGAGCATTTGCTACAAAACTAGATCGACGTTTGGAAAGTTGGAAAAGGTGGGATCTTCGACAAAGAAAAATAATCTTAAGATATTCTGAAAGTAGTCGCCATCTATTGCTAATTGCAACAATTTTTTGGTCATTTTGTAAAAAATTTTCCGTAGTGTTGGAAGACAAATTTTTAATTGAAAAGGTTTTGAATTCATCAGCTGTGTTTGGGTTCCTACCCCCCTACTCGATTTTGTACGAAATAACTGTTTGATAAAACTGCTCGTAGAAATAATGCGATCACTGAAAATAATTGTCTGAAAGTACATTGGCAGACCCTTCGGGCTACAGCTACGTATAAGTATCTCCATAGATTCTTCTTGCTGGTGTATCTACTTCTTTCTTCAATTGCAAGCCTAAGTAACTTTCTAAATCCTTTATAAATTTATTCTGAATACTGTTAGCTTATTGAGAATTTGAGATGATTTAATAGTAAGCCTTCAATTCTAGTAATTTAAAGCAAGTGTTAACTTTAACTGTATTGTACTGAATAAGTCTCATTTATCTACAATAGT
This sequence comes from Trididemnum nubilum, assembly GCA_963965965.1. Classification (NCBI taxonomy): domain Eukaryota; kingdom Metazoa; phylum Chordata; class Ascidiacea; order Aplousobranchia; family Didemnidae; genus Trididemnum; species Trididemnum nubilum. The sequence continues at coordinate 37,430,224 of OZ014485.1, read as the reverse complement.
TTACCCAGGTGACTTGCTGGCCTTTTTTTGCTTTATGTTATCGAATTCAAACAATTGCCGCCACTTTATAAGCGCGAAGAAATATTTGTATCAATAAACACGAGCCGAGTTTTTCAAACAAATATTGTTCGTTCTCTGTTTTTAGCCTGAGACATGTTCAAATAATTTTGAAAATGAAATGCCTCTATACGTCTCGGTTTCTAATTAACAATTTTCTTTGCAATGAATATTGTAATTGGTGTAAGTTTGGTTTTGATGAAATAGAAGAGTTTTATTTTTATCTTCTTTGCATTTGCTTTTCGCGTGTGGAAGTCGTTATGATTTCCCAGGAGTCGACCACGTAGGACGTCAAACTTGTCAGAAGAGTTAGGTAAAGTAAGATGTATGTACTGACAGCAAACCGCGATTAGGACACTTATTATTTTAATTGCCTCCTTGAGGTACTGATAGAATGACGTTTCCAATTACTAAAATGCTAAAAGTTTCATTTCTCCTAAAATTTGATTTAGCTGTTTTTTGGTTCTAAAACATTCTCAATATCTAACTGTAAAAAACATACGGTAAACGAAAAATATGCGGCTGCGAAAAAACTTCTCTTTTTTCAATTAATATTTTCCGGTTTAATGATATTTGGTGGAGGCCTAGTAGCAGCTATTTTACCAGATACGCGAATGCCCTTATCTTTGTAAAAGGTTTAGTTATGAATGACAATGTTTTGAGTAGAGTTCTGGTTTGAATTTATTTCAATGCAATTTGCTAAGTTTAACTGTTGGAAAGGAGTAATATTTGAACCTCCATAGCTTTTTCCTGAAAGCGTTTGCATCATTTGCCGGTAGAACAAGAAATTTTTCTTCTTCCCTTTTCTTAAAGCCCATTCCAAGTTTTGAGAATTCCATTTTAACATGATTGACGTTCATTGGCGTGGGCTCTTTGCTCCAGCATTTGCTTTTCGCGTGTGGTAGATAAGGAAGATAGTTTGCAAAAATCTCTTGAGTCACATAGCTGCTTGTTTTCGGCGGTTTGAAATCTGGACAAGCGTCACATCCATGATTTTGCGCATCTGTTGTTTTGGGGGGTGTTTTAGGTGGGTAGGTGAGGTAATAGGGTAAAAACATTTTTTGTCTTTCTTTCATCAGACTTATTTCGTGATGAAGTTTATAAGCTTGTTGATTGATTGCTGTTATTGTTGAAGTTCCATAGTTTTGGCCTATTACACTGGCGTTATAATACTTGAAAAAGGTAGCGGTAGTTGGGTCGATAAACGGCAATGATTTAGTATGGTTTATTTTGTAGGAAAGGGGGGGCGTATTTGCGGTGCAATTATCACCATGAGATGATATTGAAGGGCGTCGTTTTATCACGTTTGTGCTGCTTGAAACACAAGTTTTAAGATGTGGTTTAATGTGATGCCTTCGCACCTCGCCGCATCCCGGTTTGGATGGTTGCCAACCCCTGGCAACCTCGCCCCAACCCTGATTGACCTTTGGCATTTGTGCATTGACGAACCAACTTGACTCGCTAATCTTGCTCAGCTTATGCACCAGGGCTTTCTGCTTGGTGAGTCGTTCGCATGTCCTTATTCTTGCGCTGTGTTTGATATCGGTGATGTCATCGAGGCTCTCTACGTCACCGTGACTATCCTCGCCATTATTCATTCTTTGTATTGCATCCTTAAAAAGTGTGTAAGAAGAATGAGAAAGAAGAACTTTAGCACAATGTGGTCACTTTTCTAGATTTAGTTTGCTGTTACGTAAAGATTTGTAAAGACGGTCGTTCGATATTGAAAAATGACGATGCAAAACTAGTTTTAGAATTAATGATTGAAAATTGATATTTAGCTGAATTGATACAATGAAATACCTTAACAGCTTCTAAAAATTAATCCAAAACTTCAATGCAACTTTTATGAGGTACTTGTGGCTCCGTTTTCGTGTTCGATTTGGTCGACCGGGAAATTGAATTCCGTTCCGTCTTAAAGCGAGAATCCTAACTGCTTTACTGCACAGTGCACAGTACACTCTAGAATTTGGACATCTAAAAAACCGTGGTCTACTAAAACCTGCTATTATTAGACATTTGGATAAGTTGATTGTTTCGAACTGGTTTCTTACCGTGATTGTGATGATTTTTCCAAATCCTTCATTCAAAATTGTTCTTGCTGCTAGCTGTTCATGAAAATGCCATGATTCCAAATTTTAATTTTAGCTTGTTCGTTAAATTATGTTAGTTTTCTTCAATTTTTTCACGTCATTTTTATGTCTATCTTGTTGGTGAAATTTGTTATATAGGAAGATTTATTTCATGTTCTTGTGATGCAATAATGTATGAAAATACTGTACGAGTTTGAAGCATTCAAATCGAATTTTTGCACCCCGAGACTTCACCGCGGTTCTATCAAATTAATAAATTATCGAAACTTCGTGACCCTATCGTAGTAGAATTGGCAGTAGTTTTCTTAATAGCTAAGATAAGTTGTGTAGTTGAACATTTTCATCAAAAATATTACAGCCAAAATACTGTAGAACATATTTTTTGAAACATTTCGGTTAATTTTTTTAAACCTTTGGCAGTCGTATTCAATTGTATTTAAGCAATTGAATAATATTTCTTTAATCCATGGCCAATCTTGTTCAATTGCTTGAATAAGATTATTTAAGCAATTAAATGATATTGAAAATGGTGTAAAGAAATTGACCGAAACGTTTCAATAAAAATATTTTCCATTATTTTGGCTGTATTGTTTTTGATTAAATTATTAAAGAAGTTCATCTACCATGTTCCTAAATATTTTAATGTTTTACTATCTTTAAATTCATAGTTTTTTTGTCAAAAAATCGGTAAAATAGCCACATCTGAATTTTAATCATCATGCATAGTGATTGACAAAAAATACGTCGGCTAATATACATTGCTGCTAAATTGTAGGAAGCTTGCATTAAAAGTGACTTTCAGCACCCACGAAAGGTAGCAAGTAACTGTCAGAAATACTGTCCAAACAAAAAAGATTTGTGGTACTTTTTGACCGTATTATTTTTACGTATATTTGACAAGATTTGAAATTTTAGGTAGCCCACGGTTTTTTGTGAAGTTCTTTATGCGCCGAGCTTTGGGCGTACCGTTTTTAGGACCTTTTGTATATCTAATTGCTTATCAACTTCTCTGCCCAGTATACTAAATAAAGTTAAGTTATTTTTGTTCTTAGAATTTAACTTTATGTTTGTCACATAAACGTTGAAAGCTTTTTGGAGAAAAGAAAAGGAAACAAGTAACCCCGAAAGCTCAGCAAAATTTAAAACAACCAGCCACAAATTCAAAATATATGCTGCTTTTAGACAAGTGCATTTGCAGATCCGTGCTTTGTAATCTGCAAACTTCTGTTTGCTTGCTCAACACAGTGTAGCAATATGAGTGCTGGTGGTATCACTTTTAGGAGGGGAATGAAAATTGTGAATCTGATATATTGTTGCATCATAGTTGCATTGTTTGATTCTTAGCTCAATAGCCAGTGGTGAAAGTGAGAAGTAACGCCGCTCCACGGTAAAAGATTTATTGAAAAAGTGCATTACGTTTTAAAATCTAAAAGTTTTACGAGGTATTCAAGGTACGATAAGATGTGGCAGTTTGCCACCTACTTATTGCTATCACGTGCACTTGCTAACCCATGTTGACACTGTTACACTGAGCGGGCTGAAGGCCTATAAATGTGTGAAAAATGGAATTCAGAACCATACGTCAAAACATGGCTTGGGAAGGCTAGAACGATCGTCCATTCAGCAATTTGCATGATTCGTCGAAAATCCACAGAGTAAATTTTATGAATCGCTCTCTGTGGAGTGTTTTTAAATTACAGCTTTTGTTTGAGGGATGTCTTCAAAGTAAAGAACAACACCGCCAATACAAACATTTTTTTTTCTCCATAAACCTGTAGTTTGTTTTGAGCTGGTTGAGTGTCAGACTGTCAGTCAGTGGGATCTGTTGCAAAGAATTTTGGTGTGCATTAATTCAGTACATCAAAATGCTGCAAATTTTGAAGCTTCCGGGGTTCTGCCTCGGATCCCACTATAGGTGAACTTATAGTGTTCCCTCAGACATCCTAGCTGTAAATTAAGCATTTTGCGTCTGTCTAGCTACACCAACGCAGAGCACATTTGTTGGAGTTTGTTTTCAAGTCTTTGCCATGCTGGGCCATTTGAACGAGTAAACTTCTTGGCCTAACGGTAAATATGCGTCGAGTATCTTTTCCAAAAACACCATGACGCATTGCCAGTTCGGGAACCGAACGGGGAGTCAGGAATCTTTCGATCACTTACTCGACACTCTTTCGTCATCCCTTTGATCGATCAAGAAGTTTGGTTAGCGTCAATTACATTCTGCTGTTTAGTTCTCATTCGTTATTGTGGGGTTATTTACTTACCACATACGGATGAACGCGTGGCCGGCCAATTAATCAAGCGATACCGCGTTACGGCTCGCCACCGCTTCGACATTTCTTGGAAAGACGCTGTGTTGACCCTGGTGCAATGACGCGGAAATGGCCCCCCTAAAGTTGTTACACGCTTCGTCGTAATACAGCGAGTATAATGAAAGGTTTGATATGAATCAACGCTGCTACACATGCTACGATTTTGACGCTAGCATATTAATTTTTGTACCCTCCCGGCCCCCTTCACCCCCTAAAAAATTATCCCTCCTCGAATACCTCTTGTAGTTACAAAGCTGCCTCTGCTAGAGGCTGCCACAAAAGGAGAGTCGCCATAACTGCTGGCCACAGAGCTTCAGTAAGAACATGAAACCACTTTCACCGCTGTCTTTAACTTTATTACTGGTTAATTTTTCATTGGCCTCGAAGACTATTTTGGTCACTTCGCTTCCTCGCTACCGCCAGTGAATTATCACAATCATACTCTGTTTGTGCAATGATTATGATTTTAAACTGCGCTGGCTTCGAAAATAAACACTTCCCAGTGCCTCACCCTGGGTGAAGGAATTTTGAGGTCGAACCCACCTTTTGGAACTAAAAAAACAACAACGTAATTTTGTTGATTTCACCAGTTTGTAACACTTTGCTGTATTTGATTTTTGCCAAATAATCACTTATAATGTTGTTAATCATGTGAGATGTTTTAGCAGTGTAATTTGATCTCACAAGATATTTACTCAGCAATTTAAATTACTGCATTTATTAGAAGTCGTTATGATTTCCCAGGAGTCGACCACGAAGGACGTCAAACTTGTCGGGTACCTACAATATTGCTTATGGACACGCATGTAACTTTCTGTGTTTAATATACCAAAAGATATTGAATGTATTCTATCAAATCATAAACTTCTTGAGCAGAACAGAGCTGACATTTAAAGAGACAAACGGCCGTTTAATGAAAAAATCATCCTGGTGTAAAAAAAAACAAAACTACTGAGCCAAATGAAATTTTGCGAAAAAAAGCAAACAAATCCGCTGTTTGAAGATGGAGAATCCACCACAAAATTGCACTCAAACGTCATGGTTTTTACTCTGCAAACTGTGCAGAAATTTGAAATTTTTCTATGCAGTTGAAGCAATGCCAAACCATTTAAGACCCACTCGACACTGGGTGTAACACCGCTTGTGTACGAGCCTATACTTTGTTTATTAGCCTACTACATCCGGTACGATACTACAGTCAAACCTCGGTTATCGAACGCTTCGGTTCTCGACCAAATCGGTTTTCGAACAATAAATTCGAGATTTTTACGTTTCAGACTTCGAACAAAAATTCGGATCACGACCAAACCGAAAGAAGCCGAGCAAACACGAATGCGCCATGATGCTGCATATGTCGGCTTTTTTCACACGATTTTTGGTGTAACTGAGCTGTTGTATTTTTTTTTACTGCTTGATTAGTAATTTCTGCAAATTTTTTCAAAATTTTTCGTATTGTACTGCATCTTAACCTTTAATGTTTTTGATGTTTTAAAAATAAAACGTAAGAAATGTTTACTTTTTGTTTTTTTTCATCATCTTAGATAGGAAATCTTTATTAAAATAAAATACAATCTACTTCAACCCATTTTTATTTGTGGTACTACAGTACACAGTACAGTTTATGGTGTAAAATAGTTAACAAATACTTTACAAAAGTTGTTTTCTAGAGTTGGAACGGATTAAAATTATTTGCATTACTTTTAATGGGAAAAATTGTTTCGGATTTCGAACAAATCGCTTTTCGAACAGCCTTCTGGAACGGATTATGTTCGAAAACCGAGGTTTGACTTTACTTTTGTCTATTGGTCGCGTACCAACCACACGAATTTGAGGGATTTTGCATGTAATATTTGCGTTTGTGACGAAACAAATGACTTCATCACTATTAGAAAAATGTGATTGCAATCATGAATTTTTTTGTGTATATAAGTAGGTTGCTTTATCGTAAATCAAACGCAAGAAACGAATAGAAAAACTGTTTTTCAATAAAATGTGATGAGGAAAGACCAGTGGAGGGGTCATGTTGTTACTTGTGCGTTGTTAGCTTTTATATGTGCTGGCTTTTCTTATATTGCTTTCCGTACCAACAGTTGGGCAAAGTGGAGAAAAAGTACAGGTAACAACAAAAATGTAATAAGTGAGGAAATTACTTTTAGATGCATAACGATTATTCTATTATTTACTAGCATAAAAGAGAATTACTTTGAAAAATTAAGGTCAATCCAACCTAAAAAAAGAATTTTCAGTAGCATGCTTAAAGCAGTTGTTTCGCCTAATTTCAAATTAACATAATTATATTAACAATACTGAAGATTAGTTGAGATTTCAAAAACATTATTTTGGTGTTGCTGTATAGGAACAAAAAAATTATTAGTTTCACAACTAACTTAAAGTGAAAAGCAAAAGAGACGAGCTTTGATTAGTAGTTTGTACTTCATCACCTTAATTTCGCCCACAGTGTACTGAAAAATCCTGCGCATTTGTTAATACCAGTTAACTTGCGTGACGATGAAGGAAGGGGGAAGGGGAATAATGTTGTAATGTTGTTTTACCGGATTCACTTTTGCGGCGCAGAGGTGAAACCTTTGTGTTTTTCCCGTTAGCGGCACATACGACGATTCCAGGTATAAATTGGAAAATGATGCAGTTTTTTGGGGGCTGTGAAAATGAGCGATAGATAGATGCTGTACTATCGTAGTTTATTCAGCATGTAGAAAATGCAGCAAATCGTAGTCCAAGTTCAAATGCACTTCACGGTCTACAATACCGTGGAATGAAGCGAAGAGTAAAGCTCACCTAAGCAACTTCAGCCACAATCGGTGGTGATGATCCAAGGGAGGATGCATCCTCCCAAAAGTTCTGCTGCATCCTCCCCAACATTTCGCGTAGCTTTCTGCCGTTTTGCGTGAAAGTTTGTGGTGTTTTGAAGCTTTTTTTTTGTAATTTTGTGAAGCTCTTGACTGAAGTCTCTAGTGCTGATTTAAATGTTATTACATCAGTAGTCTAATGCCGTCTAGTGCTGGTGAAAATTGGAGTTGGCAAGTGGCAGTATGAAATCACTTCAAAACTGTACTTCGAGCGGCATCCCCCAAATGTTTAAAGTTGACAAACAATTGGAAAATGCACGATCATTCCTACACGTGTTGCGGGAATGGTTTCGAATCCCTAGTCATTTTTGATAAACTGTGACAGATTAGCTTGTGACGTAATCCAATGTTTGTGACTTAATACTCTGCTTGTCACGTGAACTAAAGAATTATAAAATGTGCCACCTCTGCCCATGCTCGGAAAAAAACCTACAGAAGGTCTTCGGAAAAACTATGGAGCCAAATTAGCCCGGTGGTTCCATACTTTTGCCGAAGGCCTTTTATATAAAAGCTCATTATTTAAAATAAAGACCAAAAATTGTTGAATTTCTTGTTATTTTTTTGGAATTTCTGAAATTTCTTGAAAGAAAATTAAAGTAAGCTGCAATTAACTCGAACAAGCTGCTTGCTTAGCTGGTCAGACTGAGAATCTCTCTGCCACATTCTGGCACTGATGCAAGTGAAGCTCGCGAGAGTAGGCCTAACAATAATGCTAAACTTATTCGATGTTTGTTCAGCTTTATCCAACTGCTTGCCGCTGCCTCCTCCCATAGGTTGCGCCGAAGCTCATAATTCCCCGAATGTTCTTGGCCTCGATGATACCGACTTCACCTGGCTGTGCTTGATAATTTTCTTGATTAACACCTGCACCTCCTTGCTAGCCATGCACCTACTCGCAGGAGATGATAATTACATCAATAAAGTGGAATCGGAGTTGATCAAAAAGTTGCTGTTTTTGTCGTTTGTTTTTACAGGTTTGTGTTATTTGTTTCAAATATGAGTTATAATCAAGTGCAGCTAATTAGCTCAATACCGATTAGTGATCGAGTAGATAGAGCGTTTGCTACTGAAACGATAGACACGAGTTCGTTTTTCGGTTGAGTTAAACCAAAAATTACAAAAATTGGTAGTCACAGTTTCCTCCTTGACGTTTAGCAATAAAAAGGAACAGTGTAAGTAAAGCTTCCGCCCTGTGTATAGTAGGCAGTTAGGTAAGTGGCAGCTAGACTCGGAACACCGAAAGGTTTCTTCATTGTCTCCTGGCCTAGGCATTTTGGTGAATAAAATGTAATTGTTTTTCCCAGAGGAGAATAATACCCGACTTCCGCCAGTTCCTTTTCACTAAGCATCCTCCGCTTCATACTTTGAAGGTTACCCATATTTCTGTAAAACTCAATCGTATGAAATGCAAACAAAGTGATTTTGTTTGATGAAAAAAATGTTGATTTTACATCAATTGTGGTTTGGGTAAAACGGATGTCCTACTAATTATTTGAACCCAGCTCTGTTCAATCACGACAATTTCAAACACCGGCGACTTTAACCATTGTGCCAGCACAGCATATGAACCCAGTTGACTAAAATAAATTGTAAAATTTTTCTTCCAAAAAGTCATTTTTGGGGGTCCATTTAGGGAGTTCCAGGGAGGTTGGTACCCCTAGACTACGTAAAAAAATTTGTCTTAAATATCTACTGATATCCATAAAAACACGCTCCCCAGCTTAAGCCGTTTAAAAAATTTATTTGTAGGGGTCCATTTGGGAGTTTCTGGGGGTTGGTAACCCCAAACTATGTCAAAATATTTGTTTTAAATTTTTACTGATAAAAAAAAACTAGCGCGCTAGCTTTAAATGTTAAAAAAAATTGATTTTTGGGGAGTCTTCACAGAGAATGAAACCTGATGCCCTCCGATCATATCTAGTGTCAAAACAAAAAATATTGAGAGCGTTTTTGTCCTAATCGAAAAAAATTAGATATTCTAGATTTCATGTAATTTTGGTTTGATAAAAGCGATAGCCAACTAGATAATTGAATCGAGGTCTAGTCATCACTCGCATAGGTTTCAAGCACTGACGCCTTTTACCACTAGGCCGCGGCAGCACGCTTGTGTACGTGACTAAAATCACTTAATAAACTTAGCTATCACAAGTTTTGGGTACATCTGCCCCAAACCATGTGACGTTGCGCCTCCAAAAATGCAAGTGTACGACTTCATATGTAGACTTACCCATAGGTGGGCGCAAGTCCGTTAATAACGAAGCTAACTTTTTCATTTACTCGTTAATCCGTTAAAAAGTTTTTTCATCTTAACGGACTAACTTAACTTCCGTTAAGTTCTGTTAACGGACTATATTAACTTCTGTTAAGTTCTGTTAGCTTCCGTTAAGGTTTTCATCGTTAATATCTTGCACCATTCATTCTTCGTACCGGTACAAACCAGTTTGCACTGGTAACACTTGTTGCGTATTACCACGAGTTTTATAGAAGAGAGCGAAGAAAGAAGCTCTTTTTTGTGGCAAATAATAAGCTGCAGCCTATTAATTATCGCTGTTCACAATTTCCAAAGATTTTCCGATCGCAGCTTCGTTTGTGCATTTGAACTAATTTTTATCTTGAGATTAGATCAGACTGTAAAATGTAACTTCCAAAACACAAAAAGACCACCATAGAAATAAATATTTCCTTTTAATCAGGTTAACAGCGCCTATACGTGTTCTAGAAGCAAGTGAATAAAACGAAACGTAAATTACACGCAAAATGTTAACGAATTAACAGACTTTATTAACTTCCGTTAATTAAATCTGAAACTAACGGATTAGCGTCAACGGAGGTGTGAAGTTTGTTAACGGACTAGTGGTTAACGAAGCAAACGTTTTGCATTAACTTGCCCACCTATGGACTTACCATATCTCCAAATTTCAAGTTTATAGCTGTGGTAGTTTCGGAGTTTCCGTGTCAATAGAAAAAGTGCTTAAACAAATAAAGAAAAAAAAGTGTCCGAATCGTCATAATTTCATTTTGGGAGCTGAAACTGCATGCTCAGGCGCTTCTAAATTGGAAACTTATTCTACGATTAGTTTTCGAGCGAGAGCTGTTTAAACTCCGATTTGCATTTCAGTTTTTGGCTCGGAAACTCGTTTCACGTGATCGATTGCCCCCAAAATTTGCACTAAGAATGATTCATATGTGCCCCGTCTAAGTTCTAAATTTCAAGTTTCTACCTTTAGCCGTTTCAGATGGTTGCCGAATTCCTAATTTTGCACGGAAAAGACAGGGACTTCCGACGCGAAGCGTCGCGGAAGTCCCAATTAGGCTACTGCCAGTAATCTGCACGTCAACAAAAATATTGATTGCATCTGCGCTACGTGTGCAAAATATTGACGGCGTTAGCATCCTCGCTAATACAAATATTGATAGCGTTTTCAAAATGTTGTTCGGTCATGCGGCCAAGTTTAGGACGCTAAAACATCTTTTCAAATGCAAATAAATACTCTACCAAAGCATTGAGTGGAATTGGGATGTAGGAGATAAGTATTTCTTTCAAAAACCGGTCACATCAAAAACTATTGGCGAATTTACAAGAAATTTTGTTTCAGCAATACCTTGTCCTTAAGCCTACCCTCACCGTTTAATTGGTGAGGAAACAAATTCGCAAATTACGATTGAAATTTCGCATGCTAATTTAATTCGGCAGCTCACGTAGTCAATAGTCATGCGTGTCACTGGCAGTGTGGCCGAATGGGCAAAGGCTTCGTTTTTACGACGTCCCTAATCGTATGATCTGGGTGTAACCAGCACCCTGGTCACGTTGTTGCGTCCTTGGTTAAGATTAAAATCCTGCAACAGACATCTTTACCAATTAAAAAATATTGCTAGTTGCTATTAGCTAGCTACAATATTAAGTAACTCCTGAATAACTTTATTTCAGCGGGATATAAACTACGGTATTCTTGACATCAGAGGTGGAGTCCTCGAGGACGTCCTTGGCCCTGAGGACACATTTTGAAGTCCTTGGCCTCGAAAATTGTCCTGTCCTCTGCTCGAGGACAGTACTATATTTTGAATTGTTAAAATTTGGTAGTTTGCCTGAAAAAATTTTTTGAAGACCTTATTTTTTGCAGATCGCCTGAAAAAAATTTTTGAAGACCTTTTTTTTGTTCTTTTTTTGGAGAACGCCTGAAAAATTTTTTTGAAGACTTTTTTTTGTGGAGAACTTTGCGCCTGTGTCCTTGGCCTTTACCTCGAGCATTCCTGTCCTTGACCTCGAGAGGGTCTGCCCTCGGAAGGGCTGTCTTTGGCCTCGGATTTTTTTGTGTTCTTGGCCTTGAGCGTTGTGTTCTCGACTCCATCTCTGCTTGAAATTTTATGCTTGAAAAAATGTGGATGAAGTGTTTCAAGGGCTTCGCTCTTCTGGCTCCCAGAACTTCCTGCTTTGTATTCAAAATATCTTTTTACAAAGTCATTTAATGGATGATGTGTAATTTGCTTGTCTCTATCTTTGAGATCTAACGATTGAGTAAAGCAATGTTTTTATCTTCTCTAAAATGAAATAGGGAAGTGGTTGAAGACCGTAAAGTTTGGTGGCTCAACTCGATGTAACTTCAATCGTAATTTTCAGCCTGTGTCGGAACCTTGGTCTCCCTTGTGGCAACATTCCGAATCAACATGATAACAGCGGTGCAACAGCAACAGAACTTATTTTCAGTGGGCACTATGACCTATTCTTACGCCGGTTCTTTTTATCTGACGATTATTTACGTCATACTATCTATTTTTGGCTGTTATGTAGCCAATAAGATCAGGTTTTATTACGACGAGAGATCAGATGAAAGTGGATCTGGAAGTTACTTTGGCAAATCTAAACTTTCAAAAACGATTAAGCAGGTAATTCAAGCAGTATGCTTTTACACTTGTATTTGAGGGACATTACGGCGCTGTGGGATTGGTTTAACGAGTTTGAACGATTATGCGCCAAGGTTTAAACTTCGAAGTGTCGAGTTCATTAGCGTAGACGGGGTCATTGTGCCATGCCCCCCTCTTTGGGCCAATGTACAATGCAATAAAGGTGTTAAAAACGTTAAAATCAGTGTTCTTACATTAAAATGGAGCATACACATGATAAAGACTTTCGCTACTTGGATTTTTGCATCGCTTTAATCAGGGGTTAGGGGTAGTGCAGATTATTTTAGTCCATGCCAGTATTTTATTGCCTTAAAAAGTTGTTCAGCTCAAGAACAATAGTGACTTTTATACCCAACACGTTTTAAATGGTAAAGAAACTGCCGCACCATTTCCATTTGGGCCTCAATACGTATGAACTTTCGATTAGAATCGGACCCTGTCCCATATTTTTGAGATAATACGAATCACGTGACTTCGGCAATACAACATGGCGGCTACTTAAACAGCTTTTTTTAGAGAATATTTGCATCTGCTGTAGTGGAAAACGAGCCGATGAGATGGTGTATTTGCAGGGATAGGGTTAAAGCTGTTTTCTTTTCAGCACATGGCACGCAACGTCATGTACCCGGACGACCAACGCTCAACGAAAATGGTGACCTTTTCCAGTATGACGCCGGATATGGAGGAAACCGCGGCCGAGATATGCGTCAAAGCTGTTATGAAGTTTTCTCTTGAGGAAGACATTGCAGAGTTCATAAAACAGGTAACTGATAAACCACAACAAACTTTTTTATTATTTTCGCCAAAGCGTGAGGCCATCTCTGTGTCATTACGGATAGACTACACTTCGCAACTCGCGTGTTCTAATGAAAGATGCCTGCAACAGCTTTGAGCCTTGGTAACACTATGTTTGATAACTGGTGTATAAACCTACATAGCGAGCATTGTCCCCCAAATTTTACCTGTTAAATTCAAAAATTATTCTAAACGCGACGGATAATTTCATCTAATAGCCGTTTTTCTGTTCAATAAGACAAGAATTGTAAGAATTCAAGATTTAGGATTTCTTCATTAATCAGTTAAGTTTGTGCATTTCTGCTGGCGGAGACCCAGTAAGGGTAAAGGCGTTGTTTTTACGATGATCCTGATCACAATCTAAAATACCAAGTCCCCAAAGTCTCTTCGGAGGAACTTCTTCTTTCTCGCTCCATTCGCTGTGAGCTCTCCCGTCTTCGCTGCCATGGCCACAGTCTTCTTTTGTCCTCATATCTTCACAGGATCAGTCGGAAGGAGAATTCTGCTTGTAGTGCCTGTGGATACCCTCTACAGGACCTCAATCATCTCCTCGACTGTCCTGCCTCTGAACCCCTTCGTAAATCTATCTTTGGGTCCTCTCTCTCTATTCTCGACCTATGGTCCAGACCTTGGGGTGTGGCCCGACTGTTGGGTCTCCGCGGAGTTCTTCCACGCCCCCATCCCTTGGAAGGGGTCGGTTAGTACCACCACCACTAGTCAATCTGCCACCTGCCCATTTGTCTACCTTTATCGCCAAACTCAACTAATATGCTACGTTTCAAAATCATGCGTTGTACGTAGTGATTTGAAATTTCTTCCGAAATCCGGCGAATTTCAGCGTATTTCTAACATTCTAAATAACTTTTTATTCGTGGCTTTATAAAATCGCTTTTTGGTTGTTTCTTCAAGCATTTTACTGCCAGAATGAAAAGTAAAAACACAACTTTTTTTTTTTTTTAGTGAAAATTTGGCGATAAAGGGTTAACCCGCACCCTGGTCACGTTTTTACGTCCCTGGATTAGACGCTTTGCGATGATTATCTCGGCTTGGTGACTTCGAACAAGCAGCAGATTCAATGAACAAGAATTCGAAAAAGCCCACAGGGACATTGGAAACTCCTTAAGCATGGCTAATTCCTCCAAACACGAAGTAGTTAGTTACTACAATGAAAAGTGTGGGGATTGTCCAATAGTTAGCGTGTGACGTTGTCCGGTGACAGGAGGATAAATGAAGTATACTCTACAACAGTAGTCACTAGTCAGCCATGACTTCTTCATACCTCGACCAAACATGAAGAGCCAGAAGATCAAATCTTCTATTATACTCGCTGTATTACGCCGAAGCATGTAACCAGTTTGCGGGACCCAACTTCGCGTCATTGCGGCCGGGCAACACAGCTTCTTTCGAAGAAACGCTGGAGCGGTGGCGAGCTGTTAGCAACACTGTGTCCGATTTGACCGACCCAAGATTTGAACCTGAGACCTCCAGCTCCAGAGGCTAACGCGTTACTTCTCGACCAACTAGCCGGTAAGAGCCAAAAGGTGTCTCTTCTAAAAGGTAGAATAAGCACGGCATTTGCGAAGATAAGATTTCTGTACGAGATACCCATAGGATTAGATTGTAACGTGGTTGGAGCTGCCAGTCTCTTTCTGGTGGAAAAAAGTGGCAAATTCCTCACCATTTAAAAAGTTTGCTGATTGATCAGTTACTTCCACAACTAATTTCACCACTAAAACTGTTATGTTTATAGACATTTGAACAGACCTACGGTCCTACGTGGCATTGTGCAGTGGGAGCGAATTTTGGCAGCGCCGTCCACCACCAAACAAATGAATATATTGAAGTGGCGATGCCTCAGCTGTCAATGGTGCTCTTCAGATGCAGCGAGAGCAGCCCCGAAGACAAAGGGAAGAATACTGCCCAAACTGAGATACGCCCAAATAAATAGATGGGAGAAAGATTTTCAGCACGATTGTGTCGCTATGCTTTGAGCTTGTGCAGTAGCTGTATGTCGATGATCTATCGTTTGTCTTCAACTGCATTAAAAGGGTAATCTTGAATGTGAACGCTTAACAAATTGCATGGTCTCTTCCGTTCTGCTTTCAGGAACTATACGTTCTTGCTTCCTTGCTCAACAAATGGCGTGGTCTCGTTTCGGCTTTCAGGAACTATACTTAATTCTTCAATGTGAATGCTGGACAAATTGCATGGTCTCGTCCGTCCTGCTTTCATAAACTATACTTTCCTGCTTCCATGTTTGAACTACTTGTCCTCAATTAGGAATTTTTGCAAAGATCACCACCTCCTCCACCACTGACATTTTCAGCGTTTCTATCGAGCACTTAAAATGGGCCCGTAGGCCCACTTGCTCGTACGAAGGAATTAGCGTTTAAGTGTCTTTCCAATGGACACCACGACGCATAGCGCGTGCAGCGAGTCGAACCCTGGAATTAGCAACCTTTCGATCACCAAGTAACCTACTCACGTTACTAACCCGACGCTCCTGCCAACTGCGCTATCGCCGCCGCTGCTAGTTCTTCCGTTTTTTACATCTTAATTTAAGTGGCCGCAGCATTTATATGGTAGCAGACTTATATGGCAGCAAATGTTTCAACAGCAATACAGCAAGGGCGTCGGGTTAGTAACGCGAGTAGGTCGCTTAGTTACTGAAAAATAATCCAATTCCAAACTTCAACTCCTGCGCTGGCGTAGTGCAGTCTTTTGGAAAGGTTTTACAACAAAAATTCCACCAACGAGTGTATACTAGGCATTTTAGCTTCTCGTTTTATTGTTTTTATTTACCAGGCAGTTTAAAAATACTGCTTCTCTTGTAGTAGAACTGTCGATTGTCCAAGCAATAACTGGTAACTACGTTTTGTTAATTGCATTTCATAGAAAAAAAAAATATCGCAGAACTTTTAAGGACAGCGTCGCAATCTTGTTATATTAACACACATTACCCACAGGCAAATTCACAAAAAACGTAAAAGCTTGTAGAAAATAAAATACACACAGCATACACAAAGCTCGATTGGGAGCTATATGCATAAGGAGATTAATGACAAACATTAATTTGCATTTGGCACATTATATATCATTGATTTGATTTTCATAGAACCGATTTGATTCAGATACTAGTTGACGTTGTTTACGATACTGCGGCATAAGATCTGCACCAATGAATTAAAAAACTAGTTTAAAGTCAAATCAAATTGGTTAAATTAATAATAGGTGGGTTACGATATACGAAACATAACATTATTCGTCAATAATCCCTAACTACAGTATTTTCAAGCACAATGTTCGTTTAGTCTCTCCGGAAGGCAATGGGAAGCTTGAACAGAATACTCACTCTCCAGTCTCCACGTTTTGGAAATACACGGGTGGCCAAAAGTCACCTGACTACCGTCAGGTGGCTTTTGTTGCTATAATAAGTTAGTGTAGGAATGGCGAAGTAAAACTTCAATTACAGCAAAATATTGTGTTAAAATGATCCGTATTTGCCAAGTTCAAAAAGCGCTAACAACTTAAAAGTTCTTTTAACTTTCAATTCCCTCTCAAAAATAAGGAAGTTTAGACAATCGAAACAATAATAACATCGCAATGGTCGCCACTTGCAGGTGTTCATTTGCCTAACAATTTAGCATTTTACTAATGCTCATTGCTCAAGACCGCAGAATCACACAAACAACTCTAATCAATCGATAATTGGCTAAAAAACACAGGATTTCAGCATTCTATGTTTATTTTAAATAAAGCAGACTTGTCCAAAAGAAACTTTAAGCAAGATCGTTAGACTTGGATTATCCGCTAGATGGGGCGAAGGATCTGCTAACTTGATCGTCACAATCGATACTGACGCACCGGCATAATAACGTCACATTGACATGGTAAACAACACTACAGTTTTACGAAGTGATTTAACAGAAAACTTTTAAAGAATTAAAGGAAATACAAAAAACGAGAAATATCCGCACATTTTTCGATTACAATTTTATAGGAAAGTATGTAAAAGTTGTTAGAGCAAGAGCTAAAGAATATAGTCTGTGTGGCGAATTAAACTTTTCTTTTCAGTCACTATTTCTGTTCCAAATATTTCAAGTTCTCTGGGTCAGTGCAAGACATCTACATAACTACAATCTACATCACACTAAAACGTGCACATAATCGATGCTATGTTTAAACAATAAAAAGTACACAAACACTAAATACTTGAAAGCAAATATTTTGGTCCAGCAGATGACTTGGTGTCGAAATCCTTGTCACAAATTGAGTAATTTGCTAATCTATTAAAAATAACATGCGAATGAAAAAAAGATTCAGAAAATCTCCTTTCGTGAGGCCTTTTTTGGCATGCATTCAGCTTCGGCCCGAAATATTTTTGTAATCCGTCCCTAATATTATGCAGCGCAGAATCGCAGACTTATCCCCCTCAAAGCTCCGCAAACTGTTAATGAGCTTCCTATGCTTTACGTGCGAATATTCTAATCAATTTAACTAAATCAAATGTGCCACAAATTTAGTTGTTTTGCTAATTTTAATGTAATTAGTTTTTCGACAAACTATGGTCTAAACTTTAATGAAATAATAGCGAACTAACTCCGACAACCTTTTATCAGTTAAACAAAGCAATGCAAGTTATCGCAATATGCTTCGGCCATAGGCAAAATCTAAAAACACACATACCTGTTCGTAAACAGTCCATGCCATGGCAGCCATAAGGGTGCGTCGAGTGACACGAGGTGCTATTCCTCGAAAGAAACCTTTAAATCCGAGATCCTAAACAGAAAAGAGTATAGCAAAACAGCGTATAAACTATGAGGCTGTAGTAGATTGTACCACCATGAAGCAAACTTTTTCTCAGATTTCTTTGCCATAACCTGATCGAATTTCTATATAACCAGACTCAATTACAGATGCAAGGACAGTAAAATAAGCGATTTAGGAGGCACCAGGTGAAAAACGAGTCATATTCGCCCTACTTGGCTCTAAGAGTGTCGAAACTTAAAGGCAATGGCTAAATTCGTTGTCGTTTTAGCTGAGAGGCAGAAAAATGAATCATCTGTAACAGTTTAAACTTAAACTTTTGTTTTTTGCTCAAAATAGTTTTTCTAACAAAAAGGTGTGTCTAAATACTGTGGTTTAAAAGTTGCGGATGCCTTATTGTAAATAGTCAGTATTGCAACCGCTGACATCATAATCTATTCGTTTATCTTCCTCAGCGATGTCAAGAAAAAAAATGAATGTGCGTTCATAGTGACACAAATAATGCAATGTATTATTACACCATAAAGTCAATACTGTGAAACGATAAACAAGTGGAAAAATCGGGTGAAATTTCATCAACCAAAACTGTAAAAATTTGGGGAAATTCCAAATACATTGAAAAGTCGAATTCAATTTCTTTACTTTGTACAGAATCTAACATTAGGACTTCCCATTAATAATATTTTGATGAACGGAAGTTATACAACATGGTGGTGTCACAATTAAGCAATATCGAATGACTATAAAAAATCTATTATTTAAAATTGTGGCATAGAAAACGTCTTCTCAGGCAATACTCCTCAGCGTAAGTAATTTCCCAACCCACATAACAGTTCAACTATTTATGCGCAAACTATCAGCTTTCTGCTTTGTAAACAGCTGATGACGTCATAAACTTTGTGGATGATGCAATAATAACGCAACATACCTTGTATACAAGTATTATGACATTCGATATCTTGACTCGGGATTGATCGACTTGCATCTTAGTCTTGATGACGTCAGCAGGTTGTGAAATCAATGACGCAAGCACGCCAGAAACGACGCCACAACCGAAGTTGCATAGAGATCCTAAAACGTCACAAATACGTAATATTGAAACGCAAATTCTTCATATACCATACATTAAAATTACACATTTACTAGTAGCTGTAAATTTGAGACCTACACTGCTACAATGTGCTTTTACTGACAATCCGCATTTTCCATAAGGCCAAGGCCTAGGGAAGCATTTCTTCGTTCCAAAAAAATACAACTGTTGCTAATCCTAACGTACAATGAGGTTTTAGATTTTGTGAGATTACTAATAATTGGCAATTTATTCGAGCTTTACAAAAAACTTTACTTACAAACTAACACTATTATGTTTGGAATTAATTTGAAACTGAAATGACTTATAGGAAAAAATATAAAACAATTTTTACCTGCATGTGTTAAAAATTTAATTATCACTCCTTACACAGGCTATCAAGTCGTTGAATTAAAAAAAAAAGAATAAAAAATGACTGCTGAACATAAAATAATGACAATTTTCCGGTATATTATAATTAGACTTAACATATTTTTTAGACAGAAAACCGGGACGGTAGAAGAGATCCAAAAAACTGAAGACCAGGCAAAAAGGTTTCGTGTAGGTTTTGCGAGATTTTTTAGCTGATTTCCAAAAAAAAGAAATAAGAAAAGGTCTTCATTTCAATTACTCACAATTTAATGCAATTTATCGAGTGATCTCAAAAACTATCAGTAGATCATTTAGAAAATAATGAAATAATGACAACGGTTCCAAAATAATAAAATTGAAAAAAAAAATGAAATCACGACACACTCGACAGCTTGCTTAAAATTTCATGAGCAACAACTAAAATTTAATTTTTTTTTACCTCCTTGTATGAAGCTTTTGCTCGTGTTATAGAACATAAGGTAAAAGCCTGAAAACGGAGCGTCGCGCAAGAGAGTAGCTGTTATTCCCCGGTATAATCCTGTAGCCCCTTCCTTAGTGTAGATTTTGACCAGAGCTTCGGTGATGCTGCGATAGTTGAATTTTCCACTCTAAGAGTAAGCAAGTCAAAAATAACACAACTGGACAGTATACACCGTACTATATGTGCAATACAAATTTATGTCTAACTCGACTACAAAAAATTTTTTTCTCAACGCTGCTTGGTTTTATAAAAGTGAAAAAGCAAGATTTTGCAGAAAAAAAGAACTGAGCAAATTTATACGGCAGGATTACACCGTTTAGCAGTTTGTTCTCGTCGCCCAACGCTTGCCTTTTAAGAGCAATATAGAGAGCTCAGAGCCGTGTAGGTTACTAAATTTCGAATCCTTGCAATTTATATCAAAGCGATCAGAAAGTAACAGTTCGTCTGCCATAAAAATAATCAGTTTTTGAATTACGATTCTTATAAATTTGCTTCTATCGCTAACAGGCGCTAAGTGCCAACATGCAATATATGCACAGTTAGCGCACTAGACTATTTCGTCCTTTTTTTACCAATCAGAAAGGCCAACAGAAATTATTAGTCCAGCTTATTTTAACCACCATAAACTGAAATCCTCTCAAGTTTCAATTAGGCTACTCAACATTTAGTTGATTTACTTTTCGTTTGAAACGATCAACGGTATTTCGTGTCATTGTTTTAAAATAATAGCCAACACCTCGTACGGTTCTGTATGAAGGATTGTGGGGGGCAAACAGTACTAGTCTTAGGCCTGATGCGTAAAATAATGAACGTACCATTGAATTTTTAGTGTATTTTAAACATAAATTCGGTAGCCCAGCGGATCACCTTACCAGCATAGAAGCTGCCAGTTGGTTAAAATAAACTAACGATATGCTCGTACGCTCACGATTTTACGCCCCTTACAAGCCACATCTAATAATTGGCCAAGGTAGGATAAAGCCAAAACGCAAACATTTGGCCGAGGTCGGATCAAGTCAAAACACTCATTCCCCCCCAAACAAAGTTGCTGCTGCAGTATATATCAACTATTTGACCATAATTCCCACAACATTATAGGTATCAATGTCAGTGTCCCAATGAAACAATTAGTATTGATCAGATAGCCTTGGCAAACACACAGTGCTTACCTCAAATCGAGTTTTGACGACCGTCATGGGAAGGGTGCACATTGTTGTGAATGTCCGAGCACTAAGACCCAGTGCAAATGATTCGGCGCCTGTTGGTTTTCTATCCCTGAAACAGTGATACAAGTAGTTGCATTGTATAGATATAAGTAGTATGTATTGTATCTTAACCAACAAAAGATTCTAGTTAAACCTTGTTTCAAAAATAAAAAAGTATCTTGTAGTTGCACAAAAAAAAAATGCTCAAAATGTTCTATATTTTATTACGATCCCCAAAGTTTACTACAAGCAGAACCAATTATAGGCAAGCATTCAAGTTCACTCTAAAAAGAAATCCAATACAGTACATGAGCAATGCTTAGCATCTGAGAAGGCATGCACTGGTTTAGAATGCATAAAATCAATTCTAGATAATCATAGTGTTCAAATCGGACTCACTTGAAAAATCTTGACTTTAACCAGTGTAGTGATGAGAAATATGTTCCAACACCCGGTACACATCTCAGGAATGACTGAAAGAAGACGAATTGATTTTGTTTAGTTTAACATTTATTTTTAAAACATAATTTACATAAAAATTATCAATAAGCCATCCAAAATTTAATAACATTGAGAGTGTATCTAGTACAATGTCTATTTCGCAAGTTTTGAGCAACACTGACAAGCAAGTCATTTTATCACTCATAACACAAAATGGGAAGAAACATAGACTGTAAAAAAACCATTGCTCGCATTTTAACATCATAGTAAAAAAAACATAGAATTAACATCTGCCAAAGTTTCGAGAACAAAATGAGCAAAAGACTATTTTCTAAAAATATTTCTAGAATGCTATGCATTTAGTGAGGTTGATAGCTCAATGCTTCATTGGCTAACTCTGTGTTATATCTTACTTTGCATGATAGATTGTTATAATCAACTTAAAACTTACAGGGGAGGATCCTTTCCACAATCCAGCTATTGACTCATTGCGAACAACAGTTCGAAAGATATTGTACATTGTTGAGTTCAATGTGACACCACTAAATTTATAAATAATCTGTTGAGCTGCTTTGCTTCAAAAAACTATAGGCCAAACGTTAATGAAAAGTATTAGCAAGAAGAATGTACAATTGGTGTTGGGGAGTATGTACAAAAGGTCTACCTTGGCCATTGGGCACCATAATATTACATATAGCATTCTCCTAGTCCTAGTGAGTACAGTAAATAAGTGCAACTTATATTGTCAAATTTTACAGTATTACTAGTGATTACTAAGCTAAAAAATTGTCTCAACTGGATATGCTAAATCTACTGTAGATAAATAATTATGGTTACACTTGGTACTTTCTATTCGAAATTAACAACAAATTGATACGATATAATAGATTGGTTAAGAACTTTGTAGAAAGATTGATTACAAAAAAATAAAGTAAAGCTAGAAGAATATCACAATAAACAATCATTAAAGAAAATTGCTAAGCTTCCTAAGCTTTTCATAAATTTGGTTGCAAATACATTACAAAGTGCTACAAATCCAATAAAATTCTTACTCTTTTGGTGAAATAACAGGCATTGATATAGCAGCAACCTGAATTCGAGTTTTAACTAAATCCAAGGGTTGAAATAATATAATGGAGCAAGTTCCACTTAGGCTACCAGCCAAGAATGACTTCACAATTGGATTTGATATCTAAATAGTTATATTTTATCAATAACCTTTAATAGAGGAATTGGACAATGGACATTGATGAAATGCATAAAAACAGTTCAATTATTTCCTGAACAATTTATAATATGATATAGAATTACATTTTTTGTTTATTTAGTATTGGATGATTAAGCAGTAAGCATCATATAAATTCATAATCCAGTAGTTTGGGATAGCTAGGCATAAATTTCTTAGCTCTATACAACCACAAATGTCAAGAAAATAAACTGATCTTATTTCAAATAGATGTAATTGTATTAACATCTTTAATTATGAAGTTGCCTTAGCCAAAAAAAAGTAAAGGAACCTTTAAAGAATCAAGCTGCCACTTGCTCATCTGTCTACACTCATGATAGAGGCATCACACTGTGTTGTTTATTGCTTAATGTCAAGCCAGGGAAGCTCTATTACTCAGTGTTGTCAACGGATAAAATTCTGTCCCATACTGTTAATCCAAACCAATTCATATGATCTATTAGAAATGCTTTCTTTTATTTTTATATGCTAGGTATTGGGTATGTTATGTTTCCTACAAACAGATTTCGGATTTAAACAAAGTTCTTTTTTTTTGCGAATTTCTGGATGCAGAACTGTACTTTCAAAATTCAACGTATTAATGTGGCGTACCAGCAATAAATAGAAAATACCATAAAACACTGTAAACCGTACTTACAATTGTTGTGTCCATGGCTTTGGTATGTATCCAAGATGAGCTACTGTAAAGATCCAATAAATAAGTTTTGTTTCTGACTTGTTATTAGGAATTAATTAGAATGCAAATGCTGAGGCAGTTTTTTATGATACCGATATGAAAAGTCTATCTTGTTTAGGTGGTTCCGATGCCTTCCACCATTTTAAGAATTATTAAGAAAAACGCTTTGTATTGTCCTTGGTCATAATTCTTAGTAACCAAACAGATTGAAGATTGTTGAAAAAACATCCTGATCCAAATAATCCAAAATGCTAAAAACTTGCTTCACATGCCGATGATTGTATTATATAAAACCTGAAAGAATAAACACACATGTTCTAAAAATCATGCAGAATCCAAAATAGACGAGACCAAATGTTGCTTATCATTGCAGTGCACAGAATCTGAGAAGACAGTTAGCCATTAACACGAATTTAAATAAGGTAGAGGCTGCTGTTACGTTACATAAGAATAAGAAAATCGCTATCCTAGCCCTAACTCCAACCCTAAACCTAACCCAAACTCTAACCCTAACATTAATCCTAAACCAAACTCAAAATCTAACCCAAACCCTTACATTAATTTATAAAATAAAATGAGCAAATGAGCGCTCACTCTTTGCTCTCTTATTCTCTTTATGGGTGTTTTGAACACTAACCACTTCCTTCAAAATAATCAATGTCTTGGCTTAACAATGTACAATTGTACAGTAGACTAACTTCACACACTTGAGCAGTGTTCCCTATAAGTGCAAAAAAGTGCAAAACGTGCAAAACTTTTTCTGGCATTTTCGCACTGAAGTTTCGCGAATTTTGTTATTTTTTCTCCCGCGAAAAAACAGCGTTTTTGTTTCCTGCCAAAAACCGTAGACAGCTGTGATTCACGGCGCCTAGCTCTTGCATGTTGCACGAAGCGCGTAGAAAACTTGCAGAACTCAGACGAAGGACCTTTTTTCTTTTTTTTTTGAGATCAACATAAAATCAGAAAAAAAGATGCCTCCGTCAGAGCGACGACTTTTTTTTTTGAGATCACAGTAAAACTGGACAAAAAGATGAGAAAATTTTTCAGCACAGGTCGAGGACCCCTCCAAGAGCTGCAGCATTTTCACATTGAGTTCAGAACAATCGCACTATTTCCAGCATTTTCGCAGGAGATAAAAACTTAGAGGGAACACTGCACTTGAGTAAGTCTGAAGTGCATAAGGAAGTAAGGAATGAGCAACACATTAGATTAAGCTGTAATATCAGTCTGTGGTTGAAATCAGGGTCTCAAAAGTGGTATTGCTAAAATATAGAAGACCACAAGGATCAAAAGGGTTAAGATTAGAGTAAGGGTTCTTGTGATCATTACGCTCTTATATGTTTCAGTAGCATTCTAAAAGAGACTCAATAATAATTGGCCAGAGTGAATATCATAGATTAACCACAGTACCATACTAACAGCTAAAGCATTCACTAACAATCCTATAAAACTCCATTTAAAATCCTATAAAGTCAGAAAGTCAAGCACACCAACAAACTGGAAAATATAGTCAAACCTCGGTTATCGAACACTTCTGTTCTCAACCAAATCGGTTTCGACCAAAAAATTACGTCTCAGACTTCGAACATAAATTTGGGTCACGACCAAACCGAAAGAAGCCGAGCGAACACGAACGCGACATGATGCTGCATATGTTGACTTTTCTCACACTATTTTTGGGGTAACTGAGCTGTTGTAGTTTTTTTTACTGTTTCATTAGTAATTGCTGCAAATTTTTCATATTGTACTGCATTTTAACCTTTAATGTTTTCGATGTTTTAAAAATAAAACATAAGAAATGTTTACTTTTTGTTTTTTTTTCATCATCTT
This sequence comes from Trididemnum nubilum, assembly GCA_963965965.1. Taxonomy (NCBI): domain Eukaryota; kingdom Metazoa; phylum Chordata; class Ascidiacea; order Aplousobranchia; family Didemnidae; genus Trididemnum; species Trididemnum nubilum. The sequence goes on along the minus strand of OZ014485.1, from coordinate 37,405,111 downwards.
AGATAGGAAATCCTTTATTAAAATAAAACACAATCTACTTTTACCCATTTTTATTTAGGTAATGACTATTTCACCGAAAATTTTCAAGTTAAAGAGAATGAAACAAAAATGAGAAATATTTATCCGCGCTTTTTTCAATTGCTTTTTTATGGGTTAAGATTAGAGTTTAGGTTGGCGTTTGGGTTAGGGTTCGATTTGGGAATAGTTTTAGAGTAAGCATTTGAGTTTGGGTTAGATTTGAGTTAGAATTAATAAAAATCTAGATAAAAATTTCCGGTGAAATAAAGCCTTCCTTTTATGTATGGTATTACAGTACACAGTACAGTTTATGGTGTAAAATAGTAAAAAAATAATTTACAAAAGTTGTTTTCTAGAATTGGAACGAATTAAAATTATTTGCATTAATTTTAATAGGAAAAATTGTTTCAGATTTTGAACAAATCACTTTTCGAACAGTCTTCTGGAACGGATTATGTTCGAAAACCGAGGTTCAACTATAATTCCAGCTAAGCTCGGCCATAAAATAATTTACCCTCACTGCTGACTCCAGCACCAAGTTAAACTTAACAAAAGAACTGAGCTTATTAACAACAAGTGTGACCACAAAAGCATACCATGGCATAAATTAAAAAATAACAGCTTAAAACATTTTTTTAAAGGAAGTGGCTAGTGTTACATTACGTAACGCCCAAAAAGAGAGCAACTTAAATTAACATTAAAGTTTGGGTTAGATTTTGAGTTTGGGTTAGGATTAACGTAAGGGTTAGCAGGTTAGAGTTTGGGTTAGGATAGTGATTTTCTTATTTTTACGTATACTGTCACGTAACTGTGATGTAACAGCAGCCTTTTTTTTTTAAAGCTTAAAACAACAGGCCAGGTGGTTGAGTGGAAATGTGTTTATCTCTGCAGCGGGAGGTCTGAGGTTCAAATCTTGGGCCAGTCAAATCAAACACAGTGTTGACAACAGCTTGCCATCACTGCAACATTTCTTCAAAAGGAGCTGTGTTGCCCAGGCGCAATGATGTAATACAGCAAGTATAATAAAAGATTCGATAGCTTGAAACATACTGTACCGGTAGTAATTAATAGAGTTTCCTCACACAAGCTAAGACTATGCATTATGCAACCATAAACATTAGGAAAAGGCTTGGCGCACGTTCCGTGCGCGCAAACATTTTGTAATATAGCCCAAAAAACTAACCCTAAGCCCTAACCCTAACCTTAACCCTAATCCTAGCCCTAACCCTAAGCCTAACCTAAACCCTAACCCAAACCTATAACTGTAATAATCAAAGTAAAAATTTCCGAAAACGAGTGACGTCACCCGAATCTTTGTTTATTTAACCGCGCACGTTCCGTGCGCCAAGTCACTTCGTAAACATTAAGCTAATTTATATCAGCAAATCTGTGTTTTTACTGGAAGCGTGCTGACTTCTTTTTAGATTTTCTAGTATTGTTTACTATAAGACAATCGCAGATTTTTGGGTGCATGCAAACTAACCAAAACCCAAGTAGGAACACCAACACTGCGCACAACTTAGAACTATTCTATGGAAATGCATGAAGCTTACCATAATTTAAGAACAAAAACAATTGCCAGAATAGAACTAAGCATTGCAATTTATTAAGATGCATTTTGCTATTATACCTTCAAGCATCTTCAGTAGCCTACAGTAAAAATATGCTGTAAGTTAAAGTAAAACATGCCTAATAAATTGCGAGGCTTAGTTCTATTCTGGCAATTGTTTTTGTTTTTAAGATTAACAATTAAGCAAAAATTTCGACTGTTATCATGGTTATGCATTAAGTTTGCTATTAAAGTAAACTCTGCAACTGTATTGTGTACTGGTACCAACAAAGCAGACTTTGCTACAGTATGCCACTGCCAAACAGCTTCCAGTACAGCAATATGACAGATGAGAGCAGTGTCGAAAGCAGGGAATTTTCTAAGAAAGTCAGATGAGGGATAAGGTTAAAGCTAGGTTTAGAGTTGGGATTAGGATTAAAGTTAGGGTGAAATTTGCAGAATAAAAATCCATGATTTCAACAAAATAGGCTAGTAAATGAGTACTGAGTACTATACAGGTCACCGATGCACCTGTAGCTTACACTTAACACAAATCTCCAAAAATTAACTCAGTAACTGCAACTCTGCTTATAGCCAATGCTTCAAATTAGTTGGCTGGTGGGCCTACCTATGATACAGTATTCTAATTCTTATTTTTCCTGCCACCAAGGGTACCTCGACCTACAGTAACCATAGCTCTAACCCTACTGTTAATCCTAACCCAAACTCAAAATCTATCCCCAAACGTAACGATTAACTAAAAAAAAATGAGTAAATGAGCAATCACTCTTTCCTCTCTTATTCTCTTTCTTTATGGGTGTTACGTAACGTCCTGTACCACACTAGCCACTTCCTTCATATAAATAATTTCATTCTAAACTCGCACTTCGTGATTTCACAAAAGCAGCTCTATCTATTGCTTCATAAACAGGTTACAAAAGTCTCATTAGTAACACTTGAATCAATAAAGACTTCTCAAATTTCATCATCTCCCCAACTTCTTCAATATTCGTTTAACCAGGTTAAGTACCTTCCTTTTGTCAATCATTTAGTACACAAAGCAACATTGCGTAAGCTGTTCCGCACGAACAAGCACAATCTCGCGCTCAACCGGTTCACACCAGTTTTTCAGTTCAGCTGAAATTGAAAACAACAAACGTTCGTTTTGAGTTTAGCCAGCTGAAAACAAGGGTTGCCACTCGTAAAGGGAATTTCCCCGACAAAACTAACGAATTTTTCTAGAGCAGCCAATCCCCAAAGAGAAAAATATCAAATTAGGTAAAATTCGTTGATTTGGAAAGAAATCCCGTGCAAAAAGGGAATTTTGAACCTCAGGCAAACTTTCAGATAAGATTCGCCTGGAGTAGGGTTATGCGAAATCAGATATTCATCTAATTTTTTTTCTTTGGGTTTCAAGATTTTTGTTTTTGAAATGAAGCTTCAAAACATTGGCGAAACATTTACACAATATGCAGTGAAATCTTTTTTCAGCTTTACCCAGAAAACAATTTTTAAAGTAGATCGATCTTTTTAAGTTTTTGTTCTAACAAAAGCCAAAACAAAAACTTTTTTATATTTTTCATAAATTTTACAACTTTTTACGAATTTTGGCAGATTAAGGTAGACGGTCTTTATGAAATAAAGTGGCAACACGGGTTTTTAAAAATCTAGCCGCGTTGTCCGGAACACAAATCTTTGTTCCTATTCCATTCCGTTCCTAATGGCTTTGGTTCCAATTCCTAACCTGTTCCTAAATTTAACAAAAACATCATTCCAAAATCCTAACTAAAAAAATTGTACCTATAGAATAACAAAGCTTTATCAAAATATCGATACCACATTGAATATTGGCATGTAACGCATTCTAAAAATATTTGAAGTTTGTTTGATAGTTTGAAAATACAAACTATTTTAAACATGAACTTTTTACCTTTTTCAAATACGATTGCAGTTCATTTTGTCTTTTGAAATACTGTCCGTGCGTGACGTCTGAACTGACACGCAAAAGCTAACTCATTTACGACGTTTAGTAATCGCGCACGCTGCAAATAAGTTACTTGAAAACTGCGCGATTAACTGTAAGAAACCTTTCATGAACAAAATTAATCTTGCGATTTAGGAATTCCTGTTTCGGTAAATGAAAAATTGATTCCAAACCGTTCCGGTTCCAAAAAAAAGGCAAATTCCGGCCGGAACTTGTTCCTGATTCCGGTCCATGGACAACCCTGAAATCTAGTCATGAAAACGACCCATTTATGATTTTTTAATCAAAAAATTTATGGACTTCTAAATTTGGAGGAAGCTAGGTCTCGTGACTGATTTCCTCTTCTTACACTTCTTGCAACCACTCATAAGCAATTGTCAATCATTGCTTTACCTTTTTGCAATAAATTTTTAACACTTTCGTCAAGCCCCAAATTCTGGACTTGGAATCGTCTTCCCGGTACTACTGTGTAACTTTGTTTTGACTTTTTTCTATTATCCCGCGTTAGGAATTATTTCTACTCAAACTTCAACACTAAATGGTCCATCCATAAAATAGGTGGTTGAGTTGGTAAGCTGACTGCGACACGAAATTCGCAATGTAGGCTACTGAGGGAAGCATAGGCGGCGTCAGCGCGAAATGATTCGGGAAGTCAAAATCAATAAAAAATGATCAGGCATATTTTTTCTAGAACTTGTCAAAAAAATGCTTAAAAATTTTTTGTTCAAGAGCAACAAAAACGTCTCCCTTAATACGGTCACTTTTTGTGTTAATTTAAAATAATAAAGAGAAGGAAAGAATTAATAACTAGCTGCGGTTTGTTTCAAAATAATTTAATGATGACATACCGGTACAGTAAGTTCAGCTAGGGGATCAGGGAGCGCTGCAAGCTCCTCCAACGGGGTTCGGTACGGAGCCCCGGAAGCCAACACCTTTTAAGCTTTCATATGGTCTAAATTGCCGCAAATGAACTGAAAATACTCAACAAGAAACTGTCAGTTTATGCAGTTCCTATGCTTAAAAAATGCTGGTCAGATGAACTTCACATGAAAAAGCCAACACCTGAAAAAAAAAAGACCGGCGGTCACTTCGCTGCTTTCCTACTCTATACTCAGTAACATAACCACTCATCTTCTCGTGTATTTTTGTTATTATTTTTGTGACAAAAATAAATATGATTGATTGACAAAAGCTTGTCAATCTCTGAGGGGTTTTCACCTCTACGCCCTCTCTAGTCTAGATAGTCCTTAGCAATTATGCAACCAACAATTGGAAGTACATCGAAACCAGTGGCGTAACCAGAGGGGTAAGAGGCTGAAGCACCCCTACACCAAGGTCACCAACAAAATTTAACCAAAATATGCATGCTTTTAAGTGTTTTGAACTTAACTAGAAAATACGGGGGGCTAAGCGATTTAATTCTGTTAAAAGGGCATCTAAATCTCAGCAATTAGCTCTTTTTAAATGGTTCTACAAATAAGCGAAATCTCATCGAAATCCGAAAAAATGGTTACTTTTTCAAAAAAAAAAGCCACAAAACAGACTCCATGTGTGAGATGCAGACAAATTTAGCTTCAGGTTCAAAGCCCACCAGGGGCATCGCCAGCTTAGCGAGATCGGGGGGGGGGGGGGCAAAGCTGAAAACCAGCGTTGAACTTGACCCAAATTTTTATTTTTCCTGAATGGGATTTAAGCAAATTTTCAGTGAAAATCAGGTGATCTCCAAAAAAAAAAAATTAAAAAAAAAAGGTCTTCGTCGAATTCCGAAGGCTTTATCTGGCCGAAATCTGAAATTTAAACGGTTTTTCCGGCCAAAAACAGCAACTTTTTCCTCCCAAAAACCAGCACTCAAATCTCCATGGGGGGACGCCTAAATCTCGAACTGGTGAGGGCGATGCTCACTTTTAAGAAAAAATACAGTGGGGGGGCAAAAATAAAAATCGGGGGGGCAATGCCCCCCGCTGGCGACGCACCTGAAGCCCACTCTTCCTTAGCAAAATCCTGGTTACACACGTGATCGAGACATACGTTTTAATTCACAGGCGAATCTCTATCTTCTGGAGGCCTTTAGTGCGGGTTTGAAAATCAAGTTTCATGCAACTGGGAGATCTAGCAGCGCATGTTTTATGTAAGACCTGCTTCATGATCATATAAATGCTTTTGAAAATTGGGGGCTGTGCATTATACTGTACCGACTCTACACAGCACAAGATTGTTGCATATCAATTAAGACGGCTAAAGCCTTTCCACAAAAGCTAGTTTTGATGAATTCTTCAAACCCAAAACCTCAACAATGATACTGCACAAAATTAGCACAGTATCCAATAGTTTCTTGTTCATTTTGTCACAATAACACCTGGAACGGACTGCCAAATTATATACCGGTATATCAATTAAAAAAAACAAACTTTAAATGTGTGAAAAGAATGGAACTCTAGTAGGTAGTCTATGACAAAGTAGATTAGTTTTGGGATGAGTTGAACCTAACTCATAATGAATGACGTCGCCCCCCCTACACCCCCCAAAAACTCATCGGATGGGCGAATTGAAAAAACCATCTGTAAGTGAATGAGAGGATATATCCTCTCCAGTTTCCCGTGGCGCCGCGTCTGGAGGGAAGTTATTCTCGAGTTTTGTTATACCTTAAAAGCCTTTTCAAGCACGATGTCGGCTCGATGCTGTAGCCGGTAACTTCATTACCAGCAAAATCTGATGATCAGAGGCTGAGTCACACTACGGTAGTTTTTTGCACTCCCACAGGAGTAGGGTGCAGTCAAAACGGGCTAGTAACTGGTTACAAAAGTGCAGATTTGCGCTTTAATGATGAAAAACAGCTAAGAAACAAAATAATTCACTTATTGAAAATGGCAAAACATAAAAAGGTACATTAACAACATGTTACAGGTCCACAACATTTCGGTGTAACAATTCTAGGCAAAAAAATTCGTAGGTTTTATCCAACTTCTCCATGAGATCAAACTGGTTTTTTCAAAGTTGAGAATTTGTAGTACTGTAGATCGTGAACGTGCAACAAATCCTAGTGTAGGCAAAATACATATTGGCCATATAAAGCAATAAAATGATTATGTTCAAACCAAATATAACCAAAAACAAGTGAACACAAGAAGTTGACAGCAAAAGAGCATCGTAAAAGTTGCATTGTTAACTTAATTTCAAAACTTTAATTTAATCATAACTAAAAAAAAGTGTCTTTAGATTTATCTCTCCAACCAATCGAGAATGAAGTTATGAAACCATTAATCGCTTCAATTTCTACTCTGTCTACAACCAAAACATGACTTTTGACAATATAAAAACGAAAACCTAATACAACTGTGGCAATGTCAGAAAAGTTTAGTCAACATAGGCTGATTCGAGTGATCACACTCTATAAGCTCAATAAAGTCGATTGGTTTAACTAAGCATTAAGGAATTACGAGGGGTTAGAAGAAAAGGTAGCACATACGAATTGCGCAACGTCAAGAAATAGGGGCTGAAATCGGATGGCTGAGTTCGATTTTCTTCGCTGAAGCTTATTGTGCATAGTGCGTGCAAAGTGTCGTTGCAGGAAAAATCAAATGTTGCTAACGTTTAAATAGCAAAAGGAACTTCAAATTAAAGTCATGTTCAATAATTTCCGCTGTTTCATTAGTAGCTTATCACATGAGTCTGTCTCCGCAAAATCGTACGACAAAAAACTAAAAATCAAATCTTTCATTATATTCGCTGCATTACGCCCATTAAGCGTGTTACGAGTCCGCGGGGCTCATCTCCGCGTTATTGCGCCTACGCGCAAAAAAGCTCCTTTCGAAGAAATATTGCAGCGGTGGCGAGCCGTTGGCAACACTATGTCCGATTTGACCGGCCCGAGATTTGAACCTCTGTCTTCCTGCTCCAGAAACGAACATGTTACCGCTCGACAAACTGAACAGTAAAAAACTAAAAATGTGTTAACATTACACAACATCAAAATCACAAAAATTCACTTGACAAATCAATTTAACCAAAACAAACAATTAATACCAAGGCGAAAAAGTAGTTTAAAAAAGCAAAAAAACAACGAAATACGTTTTGAACACAACCAAAAGACCATCAGAGATCTCAACTTTTTCTCAAGTAAATCTTAGGTCGACTGTAATTGATTTTTCTACGATAACCCGGCAATTTCAAGTGTGCCTTATCTTTTTCGGCCCAATATTTTCGGGCGTAAATGAGCACTATGGTCAACTTACGCAATTTTTACAAAAGTTAGTCAGTTATTGAAACGTAAATTTTTTAAGTTTTTGAAGTCTGTATTTTTTTGGCAGAAATTCAATTTGTACCGCTATTTGCTTTCTCAATTAGAAGGTAAAGAACTTACAAAAAGTAGTGACGAGGTTAACCTGATTTGCTCCAGATTCTGGTATTAAAACTTGATTACTTGGGGAGTAGTAACAAAGCTTTAAAGACAATTTCTCATGGAATAGCAAGATATTTTTGCGATATTAAAGGGTTACTGAAAAAATTACTAACTGCAAACAGTAAAGCCTCAAGTGCGGTTACTAGTTTCCACCGTACAGTACAGAAATAAAGCATGTAATTACTACGTTTCTTCAAAACAACGTTGCAGGATCTTGTGCTTTGCATGGCATACAATTTAAGGTCCGTTCAACATTTACTGCGAAATGGTAAGAGCACGATCTATCTCTAGCTCGTTTTAACCAAAAATTCAGCCCGCCGGTGTGCCGGTTAGTTAGCGCAGGATAAGCTTGAACGCCTACAGGGTACGCACAGTGCAGACAGGGCCCAAGTCGCCAAATGGACAAATTATCAAAAAGATATAGAATTGCGTTAAAGAAACGGGGCCAATCTGCTCGTTGCGCACGTTGGTGCAACACGTCAGCGACTATAATGAAGATTTTGAATCGATTACAACAGCAAGAATCTGAACGCTACTTTTACAGGAAGGCAAAATTTTGTAAAAATACGTTAAAACTCTTGCTGTCAATTTTCGATTAAAACTACGATAAAAAAAACTTTCGATTTCAAGTCTATGAAATAGGCGAAATGTTTTTCTGTAAAATGCAAAAACAGGCTTGCTTTGAGAAAATCGAAATCTAAATAATCTGAAACGTTGCCTATAACTATCAGTCTTTAAGGTTTACCCGTTCTTTGTACACTAAACAGCCGTTTTATGCCCAGGTGTTGCAACTGACAAAGCAATGTTTAAGAAAACAAACAAAAAACAAACAAAAAATCAAAATTGTGTCAAAACAACGTTAAATTGGCACACACATTACATGATTTTACAGAAACGGTACAGAAAAAGAATGCAACAAACTTAGTTCATATGAAAACTTTAAGAGAAAAATTTGTTCCAGGGCCACAAAACTAGGCAAAGAGGAGTTGAGCACCAAACAGTCACTAAAATTATGACAATCTTTCGCTCCAACGTGAAGGTTTAAGTACACATACTTGCAAAAAAAATCACTATTTGTAATAGTAACAAAAACGATTAGGTAACACAATCCCTATATTTAAAGGGCGATTTTGTTGCACAGCAATCACTTAAAAACTGAGATGACTGATTGACGAACAAACTTCTCAAGATCTTTTCGACATACAAAGATGTGTACTTGATATAAATAAATGTTGCAACAAGATCCTTATCCTTTTGTGCGAGAGGAAGGACCAGTATGGAAACATCCAATTTGGTGCCCAAACTATCGTGCCTACCTAGAATTTAGCCCGTAATTGTTTGATAGCTAATGGCTTGCATATTACAGGCGCAATGTTCCAAGACAGTTGTACAGCAAAGTCACAATCAAAAGCGGCAGTATGCAACTTAAATTTATCTTCGAACGTTCGGGTAGTAGCGAGAGCCTTGCCCTTGCATCAGCTGGAAGATACAAATTGTTATTAAACTTCTCCAAACCAGTTACTGTTATAAGATAGAACTACCAATTGATTGGGTAATTAGCTATAACCCATATACTTTTGCTTTTTATGATTTCTTTAATCAGGATGTTCATTTATTTTCTTCTAAGCTTTTCATCTGACTATTGTCAAGAAGAATCGCCAGAATGGAGAGCACAAAAAAAGAACGGTTGTTCATAGAAAAAGCCGAGCCGTTATGGAAAGAACCAATGACACCTCTGCGATATACATTCTGACGATTCTTCTCAACAAGTATCAAACGAAAAGCTTTGAAGAAAAGAAAATTAATGAACATTTTGATTAAAGCAATTCTCAAGCTCTTGACAATAGCTTTGTTTGCTAATTGCAACGTTGTTGTTGGTGGTGAATTGCATATTTATCCTCCTGTCACCACTTATAACATCAGCCGCTAACTATTGGACGATCTGCGCACTTAACATTGTGGTAATTACTTCGTTAATGGAGAAATCCGTATCTGCTAACGAGTTTTCAGTGATCCAATGTTTTTGTGGGTTTCTTCCAGTTCTTGTCCACTGAATTTGCTGCTTGTTCAAAATCACCAAGCAGATATTCATTGTAAGTTTTATCCAATGACGAAACAACGTGGCTAGGGTGCGGGTTGAACTCAGGTCATGGGATCAGGTTCGTCGTAAAAACGACGTTTTTATCCTCTCCGTTACACAGGCGACAACTTTAGAAACAAGGTATGAGGAGTGGGACCCCAATTTTTTTTCTCTCGTCACATCAAATCTTGTGGTCGTTTTTAGGTCAGTATGCACAAAATCGCTCTCGAGAATGAAAAAACGCTGTGTGTAGTTTGAAACTTTGAACAAATTTAAACTTACTTTAGCCTTGGTTGTCTGCTCCGTATTAATTCCATTGTAGTTGTTCGGAATCTCCTTGGAGACTACGCAGAGAAACTCACCCTTATCAACATTTCCGTAACTGTACTGCGAGCCAACGCTTACTAGCTGAAAACAAAAAAATTCAGTAAAACAGCCAGTGGCATACTTAACAGTGAAGAGCCTAACATCCACACGCCAAAAGCCGAATTTGTTTATTGCGCAGACGATGATGACGGATGCAGTAGTGGATGTATAGTAAGTTGTATTCCCACTCTATTCAGAAAAAGATTTATTGAGTATTTGTTAAATAACCAAGAACTTCGTAAAGCAGTCCATCATGACTGTGTAAAATGCAATCAGTCAAAAATCATTACCGAATAAATCTCCATCACCAACACTTCACAACAATATACGTGTACATTGTACAAAATACAGAACACATGTAGTGCAAAGTAAGTACTTGTTCGAATTTCCACCCATCTGACATGGCTGATATGGTCGTCGTTAATTCGTCTTCCAAACACTGCATCACTCTGTAGACATGCTTGCCTTGCGGCTGTAAAAAACAAATTCTTTTACGTTTGTATTCTTGTTTCGTTGAACTCAAGTGTAGTACCACGATATTTCGCAAACAGCTGAGTGTGCAGACTACGTAAAATGCTAAGTACTGCTGTGTTAATCAATACAAAGAGACAAAGGTAGCATGTGGCGGTCTTGAAATATCATACAGTGACCTGACAACATTATACGGGTGAACCTGCTAACATAATTATGGTGACAAGTCATTTAGTTATTCCAACTACAACACTGCTATGTAGCTATTGAAAACACAACAGCAAACAAAACGTATCTAGTGCTTTAATAGCTTTAATGCTTTATGTTATGTAGAGTATACCTGCATAGATTTTAGATCTCGTTCTTTTATTCGATCTTTTACAAGCTTGATAAGTTCAGCAATGTTGTAGAACTCAGCTTCTTCTAACACACCTGAGATGAAACGGCAAATCAGAAATATCACTACTCAAAGCACATCAATTCTATTAGACCATGTATCATCTACATTTTGGCTAATCTGTTGTTGCAGTGAGGAACCACTCAGTGATGCAACTCTAATCCAGTAACAACAGGATCTATTTCAAAAATCAGATGAAACTCTAGGCTCTTCGTCCAATACTAGAACGCAGAGTGATATAAATTCGGCATGAAGCTAAAAAAGGTCTTCACACCAGGTTTTTATTCTACCTCAATTCGACTGGATTTTTATAGGAAAGTAAATAGAGTTTTATCTCCAGATTATTTTGACTGAATCATAAGGTGATCTCAAAAAAAGTATTAAATCCATCATGAACCTTATTTTACCCAAAGTGTGGCATGTACTTTCAAAAACAAAAGTCTCGGCCCTTAAGCACTACTTTTATAGTCAAACTGCTTTGTTAACCAAAAAAGGGACCCGGTCAGCTTATTCCAGTATTCAGTTGGTTCAGGCCAAGTTACAGAAGAAATTTGCAGTTTTTACAAGCAATCGTTCACGAACTTTGGTAACCTTTTTGCACAAACAAGCTAAATAGCACAACTGGAACCAACGGGTGTAATTTTGGACATAATTTTTTTTGCTAGCATAATGCCTGTCATCAAGCACACAAACAAACTGTGTACATTATGCAAATTCTCATAATAATCATTATGCTATAATCCAACTACCAAAAATATTTGAAAGAAAGTCTTGGACTCGACAAATAATTGTGGTTTCAAACGTTTCTCCAACGACTTTTGCAAATAAATTGCAGTTATATGTTTACTGACCTTCTTCTGCAAGATCTTTATTTATGACCAGTTTTCCATGGCGAAGAAAGTTCAAAACTGGTCGAAAATAAGATGGATCTCGATCAATCAAATATGCTCCTTCCTCATCCTAAAATATGTTATAATTACAACTAACATTCAATATCATCTGCACAGTACCAGATCTAGCAGGAGGCATGCAAAAGATGATTTTGAATATACAACACATTTGTTGGGAATTTTGTGGAGTCCCAGTTCTATTGCTTTGAAATTGGTTTGGATTTAGAGGCCACAAGTTGCAAAGACCTTTTAATCTTCAATACAATTTGAGAAGCCTCAAGCTGTGACAACTTTTTTGGTATTAGGTAACAACTTAAAGGCCAAGTATGGCCATTTGATATATCATGAAAATATACATCATTATCTGAATCCTAAGAAAAACAAAACAAACTTCCTTTTAAAATATTTTAGTTTATGAGAAAAAGATAATCAGCTGATTGACTATGATGTCACTGATGGTTTTCTGGAATCAGCATTACCATTGCTATTGTAAAACCTGTAAAGTTAGGGTCCATGATTCAGCTAATATTGATACTTTCCATTGCACTTACTTTTTCAGAGTTTAGATCTGGATGTTCTTGACATAATCGAAACAAAAAAGATTTTGGATATTTGCTTAAGGTTGACGTTGTCGTGACAAAATGTTGTCCCCCAACATTAAGCTTAATCCATTTTTGTTGATACGGTTCAATAATACTGTGATCTGTTGAACTTGCAATGGATGAACATTCCGCAAAATTAGTATCTCCATTAGAAGGTGCTAAACACTGCTCTGACATCTTGCAAGTACCGCTATTTTCTGAGTTTATCGCAGAAGTTGCATTAGTATTCAATGCAGAACTAGAAGTAGTTACTGATAGTTGATTTTGTTCCATTATTGCTGGAAAGTACCAGCAGAAAACAATAGTCAAGACTTTACTATTGGTACTTATATCACAGTTATTGGTATATCAAAAAAACTGGAACAGAAGAAAAAAGAATATGAGAAAAAACAAAGGAAGAAAACAGCTCACCTGGTGAGTTATTAAGTTTGATTTAGTTCATATTTCTGTTCACAGATGTCTAAGAGCTGATTAAAGTTAAGAATAAGATTTTAAATATGCTTAATTTTTGGTAAATGTATTACCCTACCATAAGCATGATTTTACAGCTGCTTTTGGCATTGTTAGTCATCCTTTCACATAGTAATTTATTTCACATATTAAAGATTAAGCAATTCATTGCAGAAGTTATTGTCAAAAGCACTGTGCTTTTCTTTGGCTTTAATCAGGTTTATCTGATAGGATCACTGGAGCAATGACTTCCAGTGGCAGGAATATTTAAAAGAGAGAGGGCATGGGGCAAAGTTGTATGACATGCTGGCCACTGGGGGCCTAGAAACAAAACTCTCTGCAACTAGAAACAGTAGCCAAAATGCCAGCCACTAGAAGCAGTACTCTTAAAGATTTTTTGATATTCATTCACTCATTTTTTACTCTTGACCACTAATAATATCAAAAAGATAATATCACATACAGAACATGCAAAGTCAGGAAAAGGAAGTAACGACACAACATCAGATCTTAAAACATGACTAAAATATAGAAGACGAAACAAGCAAGCAATATTTGCTACACCCAACAGCTATCCCATGAACAAATTATGCAATGTACTGTAGATTGTAGGCCTAATCAATAATCATATTAATCAACATACCTTCATTCCAGCAGAGATGGGCAGTATCGTGATACAAGCATTAGCAATACATATTATGCGACACTTTTGCATCGATATCAGTATCGAATTAGCAATGATCAGATGTATAGCGTATCAATAATCAGTGTTCCCACTAGGCTGATTTCTTTTAGCCAATCAGCAATTTGTTGGAGCAAGGGCAAATAATTTTTGGCAATATAGTAAACATAGCTATAGAAAACTCAACAAATTAGGAGAAATACAACATTTGGTATACTCAATTAGTATGAAAATTAGGGCACATTAACGTCTTTTTAGAGCTTTGGGCACAATTGTTTCAAGAAAATTTGGGCACGCTCCAATCAGCCATAAAGTTAGAGGGAACACTGTTGATAATCGATATCAAATAATTATTAGTTTTTAGCCTATCACCCATACAAAAGTATGAGCAACATTTTTTCTCTAAAACCAGTAAACAGCAGCTCCTGCAACTCAAATAGAGGCCAGGTTTGTTACCAAAAAATTTATCTGCGAGGTGAGCGAAAGTACCGCAAATTGTAACTTAACTACTTGCAATTTATTCAATTGACAATAATAATTTCAGAGATAAAATGGTGAAAAAAGCAGTTGAATTTGTTTTGTTATCAAGTAGTTTACTAGCGTAACAGAAACACGTTTTTCTCTGGAACAAGAAGCTCTAGGGTTCTATTCTTGTGCCGTTCAAATAGAACAAATGTGTAGCAAATGGCTTAACACTAGCTCTCCAATTTTTTAAACGTACTTCGCATTCCAGGCGCAATTATGTGGAGATGGGTCTTTCGAACCTAAAATTTTTATATAACATGTAAGCCCGTAATTCAACCGAGTCATAAAAAATTACAGGCAACTTGTCAAAACAAAATGTATTGAAAAAAGTACTGGTAAAATGTATCATTATCGAATTAAACTGAATCAAAAGTATTAAATATCGGTATCCAATTAAGCAAAATTGATAGTATCGTGTATCAGTATCACTTGAAAATTTAGAGTATTGCGCCCACCTCTGCATTCAGGCAAACAAGATTTATACGAATCTAATGATCGGAGTAGAGTTAGTTGAATAATTATAATCAATAGAGAAAACAGAAAAAGAGGGAAACGGCCACTGCAAGGTCAGGCAAACTCAGGCATGGTAACACAAGTGGTAAGTGAGTGGCACACTTAATTAAGTAACCAGCCTTAACTAAGTTTAGCTTAACAGAGCATGCTGCCTTGAATATAAAACCCCACTGGGTCCAGAAACCCTTTCAAGGTATAGTTGGTCATAGTATAATAACAAAAATTTAGTAATCTATGCACATGTATTAGCTAAACAATACCCGGCACTGGTGAGCCATGGCATCTGCATTGCATAGGAAGTAAATAGATGGTATGCAAGTATCATAACCTAACTCTTTCCAACATCTCAATCAAAACACAAGTACGCCGATTCTTCAAAAGAGGTGCAAAAAGATTGGTATCAAATCAATGGTGATGATGTGTATCTTCAAAGATCAGTTTTCAGAGTCTGGTAATTGTGTATCATAATAGGACAACAAACAAAACTCCTTGCAGAAGTATTGATAACATCACTAGTTTCCATGCAGCAGAAACTACTCAAAACCGCCATTCAGTAGTTAGTAGTACAATTGTAGAACAAGTAATTTTCAAGCTCTAGTAGCCTAAATCATTATTATCCTGATTTTTCAGGTTTATCTTTGTACCACCAGACTATGCCATTGAATTTAAATGAAAGTTATAGAAAAAATGCATTGCCAATGATTTGGTTACAAAGAGAGGGTTAGCTCTGGGGATAGTAGAAATGTAGAATATTACAATGAATGCCTTTCTCAGCCAAAGCTCTAATTGTAGGAAGTAACTACTGTTAGGTTACGTAACGCGCATAAAGAGAATAAAAGAGCTAAGAGTGAGCGCGGATTTGCTAATTTACTCTTTCTTATTTTTTAAAGGAAAAGGCTTGGTGCACGGTCCGTGCGTGCAGACATTTTGAAATAAAGCCTAAAAAAACTAACTCCAAGATCTCACCCTAACCTCAACCCTAATCCTAGCCCTAACCCTGAGCCTAAACCAAACCTATAAATGTAATCATCAAAATAAAAATTTCCGAAAATGAGTGACGTCAGAATCTTTGTTTATTTAACTTTATTATCCAACCGGAATCTTTGCTTGTTTAACCGCACACGTCCCATGCACCACGTCACTTCGCTTTTTTACTTATCGTTAGGGTTTGGGTTAGATTTTGAGTTTGCATTAGGATCAATGTTAGGGTTAGAGTTTGGGTTAGGTTTAGGGTTGGGGTTAGGGCTAGAATAGCAATTTTCTTATTCTTACATAACATAACAGCAGCCTCTGCCTTAACTGTAATAATGTGATACTAGTAGTACAATGATGGTTGCTTCATACAGGCCTATTCTGTCTCTCAGCAGACAGGCAGAATGTTGCCTAACACATACTCACTTCAGACTTGATATAAAACAACCTGACAACAAACAAAAGTAAAAATAAATAGAGTGACTAGGCCTATGACACCTGCCAAATTTTACGTTAATTCTGAATTAGAGTAAACAAAAATAAAAAAAATATTTATCTACACCAGGGGTGGGCAAAGTTGTTTAAAGAAAGAGACGTAGAAAACCATAAACACCAGCAGCCACCAAATCAGTTTACAGAAAATAACATAACAGCAATAAAAACTAAATGATTGTTTATCCAAGGCCTGCGTGACCTTTTAACTGCTATGGGCCATTTTTACAGAGGAGAAAAGTTATTGTAGGCCACACGCATTTTTACCAAATTAAACACCAATTAATTGCAAGTCTACTACGATAGCATCAATCAAAATCAGTTTAGTTAGCCATCTGACTTTTGTTTTCGCCAAACTAAAAAATCTATGTCGGCTTCTAACAAAGTAGTAGCCAAGCGCATGCGCTGATTCAAATGATCATCAGTAATTGAAGATGTATTCTTTTTTTCACGTTCAGTTGCGTAGCAGTAGCCTAGCCACTAGGGTGTACAAAAAATAGGCAATTTTTATCAATTCAGATTGAGCTTTCACAAATGATGAGGCTTGACCTACTGACTTGACATATACAAAATTTTGAAAAAAGTATCGTTTGACGGTATCTACCAGGATGTTTCTATGGAAACGAGCCTAATTATAGGAAATTGTTCATATCTCGAAAAGTACTGATGGTAGAGACTTGGTTTTTGGCTCAAAATGTGCGGAGGATATGATTTCCTATGTACTGCTAATGCATTGTTTTCCTCTACAGTAATCAGTTTTCGAGATATTTCAAAAAAACTGATTTTTACTGAAAAAGTGCATGTTTAACACAAAATGACTTGATATTCAGCTGTTTTCAAGTTGTCGCAATGGCACAACCTTATTTCCCCACACATTTAGTATGATTGCAATGATAAAAGTGTTTGAATTGCACCAAAGCATCCAAATAACTTGTGGTAAAATCAGTACACATGTTAAAAAACACAACCACGGCACTTCGCATGATTTGTATTGTACATATTTGAGCGCTATCTCCAGAATCACCTTCACTTATAGTACAGCACTATGTAAAATAATTCTCCAAACAATTCATGGCATGCAAGACATTAATTCACAGCACTTAATAGTTCAATCTCCTGTTGCTTTCTATACCTACAAAAACTTGCAATAACTATTCTGTAACAACACACATCTTGATACGATTACTTGTAGGTAACTAAATTACTACAATATTGAGAATATCACAATAATTACTACCATAAGTTTTTTGCTGTTTGATTACTCAGAGCCAGTAATTGATTGAACAGACTGATTGATGAAAAACAACCCACAAAACTTTCGTATGAATTTTTAAACCGTTGCTGAAGTGCACTTATACAAACTTGATAATCATTTATGGTGCCTTTCAGAGCGACTGTGTGTTTTGTTGCTGTTCAGTAGTAAAGTGAATGTAGCTGAAAAGAAAATACTCCGTAAAACATTGCTGAAACAAAAAATGCTGTCCCATCACATAAATAAAATATGCCAGTGGTCACATGTACTACTCATTTGAATGATTTGGTAGGCCAAGATTTCTGGAGTCCGGACCCTGTTTCAGTTGATGGGTTTGCCAACAGTCTTTCTAAAAGTCTCCAGCAACGTGGGTTGAGAATGATGATTACATCAATAGCTGCAAGAAGGTGATGAATCTGGTGGATGTATGAAAGATCTTTAGGACTCTTAACTGAATTTAATACAAATAAAATCACTTCAAGCCAAACTCAAAAGCAGTTTCTCTACAAAGTGGTAAGCAAGTTACGAAATCAACAAGCTAAAGCAGCAACCTCAGCTGAAAAATGCACAAAAGCTGCTATGAAGCAATATCTTTAAGCTACAGCTCTTGGTTTGGTTTAATAGTTTATGCTATATGGAACATTTGACTTTGAGCAATGAGAATGGTGACTATGCACAGTTGCATAATTATGATTGTATGTATGGTAAAGTGTGTTTTGTGCTAATTCATATAACATTCAAATTATATAAACTTTTAGCAGAAATTGGGGATTGGGAATAAAGGTGTTGAATAGTCTGTTTAATCAATAACTTGCTCTGAGTAATCAAACAGCAAAAAACCTTATGGTAGCAATTATATTGATATGCTCAATATTGTAGTAATTTAGTAACCTATAAGTAATCGTATCAAGATGTGTGTTGTTACAGAATAGTTGTTGTGAGTTTTTGCAGGTATTAAAAGCAACTGGAGATTAAAAGGGTTGGGGTTAGGGCTAGAATAGTGATTTTCTTATTCGTACGTAACGTAACAGCAGCCTCTGCCAAAAATTAAACCTATGAAATTTCTAACAAAACGACTCAATTTTGTTTAAATAGTGATGTGCAGTAATAGTTGTTTGACAGAACTCAGATATATTTTTGGTCATGTTTCGGACAGTACTTGATTTGTTATGGAGTTTGGTAGGCCAGTACAACTACAAGTATGTAAGTATTTTGTTACAGGTATTTGCTTCTAATAGTTCAGTTTGCACGTTGAATATTACTTGGGTCTTGTTATAATTCATAAAATAGGTGGGATGCAGGCCAGTGCGTAAAGTTTATGCAGTTTTTACGTAGCTATGTCTTGGACTAATAATGTACCGGTATTTTGTTTTTCATATGTTTGATACTGTAATTTATGTAAAATTTAACTCTTTTTAAAAAATGTGTTTAGTTGTAATGCATTCTGGGTTTTTATGTTTCTTTTCAACAATTTAATTTATTTTTGATTTTGTGTTTGTGCAAAATTTTATCCTTGGAATATTTATCAAGTTCTATGGTATTTTGAATTTTTTGCTGTACTCGTTAGTTCTTAGTTAGTGCGACAAACTCATATTTTTTCAACCACATGTTGATTCTGCTTTTTAATGCGTCACTGTTAACTTAAGCTTAACTATTGTTAAGCAACCATATTCTATAATAATTCTTTCTGCTTTTCATGTTTATACAGTAAAATTCATCTAATTAATCATCATTTAATTCATCATGTTTTCGTTAATACCGACAAAATTCTTATCTTTTACATGCATTCCACTTTGTCTAATTCGTCAGTTCACTTAATTCGTCACATTTGTGTAACCTCAAACAACTTTTTGTTCGGCTTACTTGTCACTTGCAAATTTGATTCAATGTTCAAGTGATACTCACAGCTTTGTTTGTAACTGCATGATGGATTGATTTACAGAGGCTTAGTGATTAGTTCAACACGTGCGAGATTTCAAACAGACAAAGAGTCCTAATCGGATTAATTGTCTGCAGGAAAATCTCGCTGCACCAGCAATCAGCACATATGGACGAAATGCGAGGTGCATTTTAACGACAAAACATTTTCTATCAGCTGAGAGTCTTAAAAGAGTTTAAATGGAGTACAGTAATTATAGAGATTAAGTAAAAAAAGAGCAACTACAGTTTGAATAGTTAAGATTAAGAGTTAACAGTATAATAATTGCACTTTCTGTGTTTCATTTTAGGATTATTGTCAGAGCAAAGTTACAGAAAATCAATGTCAAGTAAAAGATCTAATTACATTGGCTTATATCACTTCAATTTCAGCAATAAATGTGCATTGCATTCAACAATATACGTAACAAACTGCATCAAGAGCAAAATAAGGGCCAAGGAAACAAGCCGTTATGGACTTTTTACCTATTGCCTAATTTGTCAGTAAGCCTAATTCCTTACTTTTTTCTAATCTCCTTGAGGTGATGAATTAGGAAAATTCTACTGTATTAACTTTTGATTTTGTTTGGATATTCAAATTTACCTGATAAATGTTTCGAAGTGACTTGGGGAATGGAACACGCGCAGTTAAATAAACAAAGATTCCAGTGACGTCACTCGTTTTCAGAAAATTTTATTTTGATTGTTAACCCTTTGAGCGCTGAATTGTTTTTTACAGCAAATAATTTTTTACAACCTATCTTTAAACAATTCTGTAAGCTTAACCTTTTATTTTATACCCAAACAATGTATATAACATTTGTAGCACATAAGTAGGACTATCAAAAAATGTTGTAAAATTTGATCACAATCACTAAATTTAGGCTCAGAATACTCTGGTTCATTCCATGAATCGCTATCAGCTGGAACCATTTCAAACGCTTAATTAAGAGTGTAATAATTCCTATCCATTTCCAATCACCAACTTCAACCGCAGATATTAGCAATAACTTCAATAGCAACCTATAGAACACCATAGCTCATTGAAAAGCTGGTTTTCTAACGAAAAAAATAATATCTAACATGGGGGATTCCCGCTTTCGATACCGAAGCAATATTGTTTGAAATTTGGAAGGTAGCCTTGTCGCAAAATTGCGACAGCCGCTCTCAAAGGTTTAAACTTATAGCTTTGTGTTAGTGTTTAGGTTAGGCTTTGGGTTAGGGCTAGGATTAAGATTAAGGTTAGGGTTAGTTTTTTTAGGCTTTATTTCAAAATGTCTGCGCGAATGGAACATTCGCCTAGCCTCTTCCTAAATGTTTTAATTTTTTCTATTCTGGATGTTTGCTCATTGACAATTCATCCAACATTTTTGAATTTCAATTGGATTGGATCTTACTCCCATTTCTACCTGTTGAAAATCTTAATCTGTAGCCTAATGAATCTTGTTTATTAGGAATGGTATCAGTAATGTTTCAATTATGGTATAATGACTATCTCACCAAAAATTTTCTAGTTAAAGAGAATAAAACAAAATGACAAAGATTTATCCGCGCTTTTATTATTTGCTTTTTTAGGGGTGAAGATTAGGATTTAAGTTAGGGTTTGGGTTAGGGTTCGATTTGGGAATAGTTTTAGAGTAAGCATTTGAGTTTAGGCTAGATTTGAGTCTGAATTAAAAAAAAGTAGATAAAAATTTTTGGTGAAATAAAGCCTTCCTTCAATAAATAATTTTTACTGTGAATATTTTTTTCTAATTTTACACTAGGCTACTGTTTATTGACACAAAAATTCGTTTAAAAGCTATGTATAATTTTTAGCCAAATATATATATAAATTCTGAGGGCATCTCTCTTTATGCAGAGCAAAAAATGAACCAATATGTTTTTATTTTTGAAACTACACACATATGAGTTAAAAAGCTAACGACTATTGATGTGGTAGTTAACCTGTTAACCGCTACCATTTACGTTGGGTCACATTTGCTGGTGACTTTGCTAAGTCATTTACTTTACTAGCACAAATCCAACCATTAATCTTAGATACAACAGTATCTGTTCAATTAATTCATAATGATGATTTGAGGAAACCACTGATGGTGTGTGACCATTATCAGAATGGAGATCATAGCAAAGAATTAGCACAAATTTGGCATTTAATTATTAAACACAATTTGTAGCCAGATGGAAGCTGGCATGGTATAAGGTTGGTGTTGGCCAAAACGTCTACCTACCGCAACTAATGTTTATTATATACATAATAATTTTCAAAAGGCAGAGGCTGCTGTTACGTTAAGAATAAGAAAATCGCTATTCAGTATTCTAGCCCTAAACCCAACCCTAAACCAAACCCAAACTCTAACCCTAGGTCTAACGCTAACATTAATCCTAACCCAAATTCAAAATCTAACCCAAACCCTGACAATAATTCAAAAAACAAAAAAGAGTAAATGAGCAAATGAGCACTCACTCTTTGCTCTCTTATTCTCTTTAGGGGCGTTATGTAACGTAATACCGTACTAGCCACTTCCTTTTCAAAAAAATGCAAAGAAAAAATTTGAAACTAGCCTACTTTTGTTCAAGCTTGTCTGTTTATAAGACTGTAAGACTTGTCATCACGTCTTCTACAATAGTTCTAGCACTAGCAGTGCAAAACACATAAACCTATCTGCATATTACCGTATGAAACTCAATAGACTGTAGATAGGCTAATATTGTTGAATTACTATTATCAGTATCACATACTGGTATCTATCTTAGCATCTGATACTGATGATAACTGATATAAATAAAAAATACTATATCCTAACCTTAACCCCTAACTCAGATTTGCCAATTCAAACCTAAACTTTAACTTAACAGTAGGCCTACCAGGCCAAACCCTAACGACCTAATGTTAATTAAAAATTAATAAAGACTAGAGTTAATGAATCCTCACTCATCACAGGGTATCGGTAGTACCGTAATTGCTTCCTTCTATGGGCGTAATGTTATCGCTGTTAGGTAACTTTTGTAACAATATGCCTACTGACAGTGACATAAGCCATTTCCTAGAAAATACTAAAATAGGCAGAAAATATAGCATTCTTCGGCGGCTGGGCTACTCATCCCTACGTCTACAGTATTTAACCCTAGCTTACCACCCTTACCTGTTTCTGTTTCTGAATTTGTCTAATCTCAAGTCCCATGTTCAAACTCAAACCTGCTCAACTTCGTATTACATTGGAAAAATCGACTCCGCCAAAAAAAATCGACTCCGCCAAAATTCAAAAAACACGGGATGTGGAAACGGAAGTAGCACAGTATATATTAGCATAGGTGGGCAAGTTAACGCAAAACGTTAGCTTCGTTAACTACTAGTCCGTTAACAAACTTCACACCTCCGTTAACGTTAATCCGTTATTTTCAGCTTTAATTAACGGAAGTTAGTAAAGTCCGTTAATCCGTTAACATTTTGCGTGCAACTTACATTTCGTTTTATTCACTCGCTTCTAGAACACGTATTGACGCTGTTAAGCTGATTGTAAGGAAATATTTATTGCTATGGTGGTGTTTTTGTGTTTTGGAAGTTACATTTTACAGTTTAATCTAATTTCAAGATAAAAACAAGTTCAAATGCACAACGAAGCTGCATGATATTAACGATAAAAACCTTAACGGAAGTTAACAGAACTTAAAGGCGGTGAATCATCCAGCCAATTCCGGTGGTTTACAAGAGCTAAAATTGAACTATAATTTTTGATATTTTTGTTTTGATTTTGGGACTGCGTTTGCAAAGATATTCAACAAATACAAAAAGATGCCCCCCCGAAAAAAGTTTTTGGAAACTCTGAGTTTTGTTCTTCCCGCCAAAACCACAGTTCTCTAAACTATTAGGCCTACTGTAATCTTATTAAACTATTAGGCCTAACTATCTCTAAACTATTAGGCCTAATAGTTTAGAGATAGTTAGGCCTAATTAGGCCTAAACTGTTTACAAATAAACTATCTCTAAACTATTAGGCCTACCACAGTTTTCTAAACCATTAGGCCTACTGTGGTTTTGGCGGGAAGATCAAAACTCAGAGTTTCCAAAAACTTTTTTCGGGGGGACATCTTTTTGTATTTGTTGAATATCTTTGCAACCGCAGTCCCAAAATTAAAACAAAAAATATCAAAAATTATAGTTCAATTTTAGCTATTGTAAACCACTGGAATTGGCTGGATGATTCACCGCCTTTAACGGAAGTTACTTTAGTCCGTTAACAGAACTTAGCGGAAGTTAATTTAGTCCGTTAACATGAAAAAACTTTTTAACGGATTAACGAGTTAATGAAAAAGTTAGCTTCGTTATTAACGGATTAACGATTAACGGACTTGTGCCCACCAATGTATATTAGTATACTGTGGAAGTAGTAAGAACGAACGATTTATTTTGTTTTTGTTGCTCACATCAATAATCATTAAAACACACCACGTAAAATATTCAAAAAGACAATAAGGATGCTGCGAAGTGACCGGTTTAGGGTCTTCAAGTCAAGCAGTCACCCTAACAGAGAAGGTTTCCACAATACAATAAAATACAAATAACGGAGCACTACTAAGCAAAGCAGCAAGCATTTAAAAAAAAAACTACAAAAGAGCAAAAGCAAAAGCAAAAAAAAACTACTGGTATGCCTACTGCAGTTGAAAAGCCAGTTAAAAAAAAAATTGGCAAAAATATACTATCAGAGTTATAGGCAAAAACCATGTTACAAATTCTAAGGCAGGCAATATCGACTTAAGTGTAAGAATGTGGCCTGCCTTAGTAAATTGTAATGGAAGTGGAAACTGGAAGCATAGTCACTAAATAGCTAGCCAAGTCAAATAACTGCGACAAACTGACGGCGAACCAACAGTTTTGTCTCAGTAATTTCGTCAATAATTTCGTCACTGTGATTTCGTCACAAAGTGAGGGTCTGAGACTTTGAGCAAGATGGCTCTCGGGATAGTAAAATATTTTTATGATCGCCCTTCTCAGCCAATCGGCGTCAATTGGTTCGCGGTCAGTTTGTTCGCGATCAGTTTGTCACGGGCAGTTGTCGTGCAGGCACGTAGCCAGAACGGAATTTTTGGGGATCAAGCGAAATTTTTGGGGAGCAATGGTCTTTGCATACCAAGTGGCTGTTGGTTTTGACCCAAAGATTATGTGCAGACAAAAGAAAGAGATCTTCACGGACTGAAGAGCCGTTTTTGCCTCAAAAAGTAGGTAAAGACCAAGAAAAAAAAAAAAAGAAAAGGTCTTCGCGGACTGAGAGACCGTTTTTGTCTCCAAAAATAGGTGAAGACCAAAAGGAAACAAAAAAACAAGGTCTTCGCAGACTTTTTCTAGTTTTTCTCGCAATTGCCTGACATTTCACATTTTGCATCTAATCATTTGAGGGGGCAAAAGATAATTTCGGGGCGGCAAAACAACGAATTTGCACACAAAATGTATGAAATTCAGTGAAAAATGGAAATTCTTTGGGGGGCGGTTGGCCTTCCTGCTCCCTCCAGCTACGTCTCTGTTGTCGTGGACCCCTAAATAGTGACTGTACTCAGTACTTAAATTGTAAGGGGGACGCGTCCCCCAATCGAGAGTTAGCGTCCCCCATCGAGATTTAGCTTCCCCCCATCGAGATTTAGACGTCCAGCCATCAAAATTTGAGCGCTGGATGATGAAACGATCAAGAGCCAGCCAGTATGAATATATCCTAAAAATTCCTGCCGAATATCGTCCCAAATTGCAATGAAGACCTTTTTTTTGGTCTTTAGCCAACCTGATTTCGCGGAAAAAGCACTTCAAGTTTTGGCGAAGACCTTTTTTTTTGATCTTCATTCAATTGCGGGGACAAAAATACGCAATTTCCACTAAAGTTTGGTCAATGCTGCAAAAGCGTCCCCTCCCTGCAAATTTTACAATTTAAGTACTGACTATACTAGAAGCGTACCGCTTAACCGCTCTGACCACTTTGGCCGCTCACATCAAATGTTAAAAACTTGAATGTGATGAACTATTTTGTAAAATATACGACGAAAAGTTATTTTTATTTATTATTGATGTTCATTGCAGGCGAATCGCGAATGGCCCATTTCATAGCACAAAACCACACACAAAAAAATAAAAGGAAAAAACAACCACACCTACTTGCGCTAAATAAAAAGTCGTACCACATTAGGCAAGAGTTGGTTCTTTACTAAATCGTGGGATATATCACCCTCAGTCCCTCATACACTGTGTTACAGTACATTATTTTGAAAGTACTTTAATTCATCATAGACATCAGAATTCATCAGCGCATTGATCCAAATATTAGTCGATGTTCAAAAGCATTTAATAAAGTTGACGAGCGACCAGCAGCGTACCCAAGGTTTTCGAAAGGGGGGGGCAGAAAATTCAGAAAATTTGAGAATCATGACGACCGGAATGAAAATTTTTCCACCCAGAATCGGTCCGTTTTCCTGCCCAAAATCAGGTGAAGACCAAAAAAAAAGGTCTTCGCCCGCCGTTGGTGTGCTGAAACCTTCTGCTCAAGTTACAAAAGAGGGAGGGCCCACGCCGCAGTTTTGCATACTATTCTACGCTAATAATACTATCCTAATGGCCCAATGCCCCCCCTGAATACGCCCCTGAGAGTGACTTACGTATAATAGCGTCAAACGTGAGATACATTATAAAAAATTTGCTGGAAACGGGTACGGGTATGACGGGAAAGACAATGAATCATTCTAAATGCATCATTGTAGGCTACTCGAAGACGCCTAATTGAATAAATGTTGTAGTTATGCCCAGTACTTAAACTGTAAAATTTTGCATGGGGGGACGCTTTCGCAGGCTTGACCAAACGCATTCAGAAAGCGAAAGAAATTTAGCGGAAATTTTTCTTCAAGTTCAGATGCTGTCCACGAATTTCATTGAAGACCAAAAAAAAAACGTCTTCACCGCAATTTGGTACTACATTCGGCCGGAATTTGGGATTTATTCGTGCTGAAAGCCACATCTTCGTCTAATCATCCGGACGCTTACTCTCAACTGAAGATAGTGCTGAAATCTCGTCCGGGGGACGAGGAACGCTGAAATCTCGATGGCGGGGAACGCTAAATTTCGATGGGGAGACGCTAACTCTTGATGGGGGGACGCATCCCCCCGCGTCTCCCTTACCATTTAGGTGCAGGTTATGCCGCAACGAACTACCATAAAAACACATGCAATACGACGTAAACAAAATATTTTTTAGATAAGTAGAACATAGCGAAAATTTTGACTTTAACTTGTTAGCAATACAGTAGAGAGCTCTGGTTTGTCTTGCTATTTCACAATCATCATTAGAGCTCGAGTCCATAATAATACCTAAGTATTACTCTATCGACAAACTCAACCTTATCAAAGCCAAGCAGTAAAACAAAAAAAGTTTTGACCGTTAGGAGAGAATAAAATGGATAACTTACGATAATAATTGACTACAATGTCATGAGAACAAGCGATAGGCCTAAGCATTATTGCTCGATTGACCATGATTTACAAAGAAATCTTTTCATAGGCTATTGGTTAACTTGGGTCAGGAACCACCTCGTCCCCTATCCTTACCTAGATAAAAATGAACCACGCCGCATACCATCTTATTTTTGAATTTAAAAAGCGTTTACTTTAGTCCTAAAGATTTTCTCAAAATTTTAGCGGCTTTGCCCATAGGGAATTAGCAACAGGTGGGCACAAGTCCGTTAATCGTTAATTCGTTAATAACGAAGCCAACTTTTTCATTAACTTCTTAATCCGGTCAAAAGTTTTTTCATGTTAACGGACTAAATTAACTTTCGTTAAGTTCTGTTAACTTCCGTTAAGGTTTTTATCGTTAATATCTTGCACCATTTTTTCATTGTACCGGCACAAACCAGTTTGCACTGGTAACACTTGTTGCGTATTAACACGAGTTTTATAGAAGAGAGCGAAGAAAGATCTTTTTTGTGGCAAATAATAAGCTGCAGCTTCATAGGTCTATTAATTATCGCTGTTCGCAATTTCCAAAGATTTTCCGATCGCAGCTTCGTTAGTGCATTTGAACTTATTTTTATCTTGAAATTAGATTCAACTGTAAAATGTAACCTCCCAAACACAAAAAGACCACCACAGCAATAAATATTTCCTTACAATCAGCTCAACAGCGTCAATACGAGTTCTAGAAGCGAGTGAATAAAAAGAAACGTAAATTACGCGTTAAATGTTAACGAGTTAACGGACTTGATTAACTTCCGTAAATTAAAGCTAAAAATAACGGATTAACGTTAACGGAGGTGTAAGGTTTGTTAACGGACTTGTGCT
Source organism: Trididemnum nubilum (assembly GCA_963965965.1). Lineage (NCBI taxonomy): Eukaryota > Metazoa > Chordata > Ascidiacea > Aplousobranchia > Didemnidae > Trididemnum > Trididemnum nubilum. The sequence continues at coordinate 37,377,238 of OZ014485.1, read as the reverse complement.
GGTCAACGAGGCTAACGTTTTGCATTAACTTGCCCACCTATGGCATTAGCCCATACTTAGCATTCACTAAAACTATACATAAAGAAAGTGTCCAGTACCAGCATTAAAATTTTTTTTCCGGTGAATTTACACAGTATCCGTTTTTCGTCCGTTTTTGTCCGTTTTTTTACGTTTTTGCTTCTCCATGAACAAGCTTATGTCCTTTTTTCATCCGCATTTTTATATGTCCGTACCCGCACTAACAAAACTGTCACATACTGGACAAAAAGTTGTCCGAAAAATATCTTTTGCGAAGGAGTACAGTCTTATTTTGAAATATCGCTCTTGTCGTTCATACACAAAATTTTTGAACAAAATTATAATAAAAAATGCGGATAAAAAAGCGCATACTTTATCAAGAAGCAAAAACGAAAAAAAACGGACAAAAACGGACAAAAAACGCATACTGTATAAATTCACCTTTATTGAGAAATTAATATATTCTTGGAAAGGCAAGCAGGGAATGAGAACACCATAACATCGCTCCAGTCGGAACCGGTAGCATGGCCGAGAGGGCAAAGGCAACAACGACCAACCGCATGATCTGGGTTCAATCCGCACCCTGGTCTCGTTTTTTGTGTATTCGAATAAGACGCTCTGCTTGATGACTTATTCGAGCAACCAGCAAATTCAATGGATAAGAATTCGAAAAAGTCCACAAGAACATAGGATCACTGAAAACTCTTAAGCTTGCTGGAGTAACGTAGCTAATGGGGGGCTGCAGCCCCCGATTGTTCTATCAACCAAAAAGTACAATAAGTAAAATACCACTTTTTCAACGTTCCTGAACTGCCTTAACTGCCTCGCTCTGGCGTGGCAAGAACAAAAACAAAACTGAGAAAGTGGGGCTTCACTGACCCATCCACAGGCGTAATCTGCAAGTATGGAGTAGAAGAAAGGTGACGCAATCCAATATCGGTTAACATGCTCTCTATTTGAACCTTACTCCATTGCTGATTTCTGCGAATGCAATGACAGAGGCAGACTGCGTGTGGAGCTGTGGTAAACATCAATTTGGCAGCGGAGGAATCGACTACATACATACAACCAGCACTTAAATTGTAGGGGGGACGCCTCCCCATCGAGATTTAGCGTCCCCCATGGAGATTTAGGCGTCCTCCCATCAAGAGAGTTGAGCGCTGGATAACTACAGGAAAAATATCCAGCCACGACTAAAAGATCCTTCAAAATTCCTGCCTAAAATGATCACAAATTGCGGCGAAGACCTGTTTTTTTTTTTGGTCTTCACATGATTTCGGGGAAAAATGACTTCAATTTCCGGCGAAGACCTTTTTCTTGTTTTTGGTCTAAATTCAATTTCGGCGACGGAAATATATCATTCCCACTAAACTTTTTTTAAAGTTGGTCAAGGCTGCAAAAGCGTCCCCCCATGCAAAATTTTACAATTTAAGTACTGCATATACAACGTTCCTGAACTAGTCTTTTGCAGTGATATGGACTCCAAAATCGTTTAAAGCCGTTTTTGAAACATGCTGTACAGTACTGTATATTTGGGGAGGGGGACAAAATTTTTGAAAATTTTAGTTAACAAATCAGCAATAAAACAAAAAAAAAAACTTGGCCAAAAATAACTATCAAATTTGATTGGTTGTCGAAAAATGCTTGAAGGAGGACTGAAAGCAAAATCAATAGAAGTCAACACCAATCTAGTCTAATACGGTTCCTCTAACTTTTTATACCCCCATTGATTTTGGCTTCAGTCCTCGTTTAAGGTATGTTTTATAAAAAAATTGCTTTAAGTACGGGACAATTAGAAATTAGTTATTTTCCTATCACTTCTCTCAAATCTCGCTTCAATAGTCCTTCCTCCAAAACGTAGACGAATCGAGGTAAAACTGGTGAGTTTTTCCAAATTGTAGATTTTTGTCATGGTTGGTATTAGGTTGAATAAAATTTTCCAATTAACGTTCTATAGCCGTCGTTCACTTAGCTTATACTTACGCAGGCAGTGATTAATCTTTTTTTTTGCAGTACTATATCAGGTTACAATCATTAATTTTATTGAAAATAAACCTAGAAGTAAGGAGCTGTGTTGCTCCGGTGCAATTACGTGATATGGGTCCCGCAAACTCGCTACACGTTTAATCGGCGTAATACCGCGAGTATATGAAAGATTTGATATGATTTGAATCATTGCAAAGCACATTTGCTTCAAAGATTATTCTAATATGGTATCTTGAGCCTTCGATCTAATTATTAATTAAAGAGATACTGCTGGAGATCGATTTTGGTGAAGAAATGAGAACTATAGGTATAATTGAGATAATAAAGAGATGCCCCAACCCCTGTTCCACTATTTCCCTTATCCGCGAAAATAGCTTTTAATCCGTTTGACTCCATGCCATTGCCCACCAGAAACCCAGCGTTTCGAACTTTCGTGATATCAGGAAAGGATGACTTTGCTAAAATTCTTCTGCAAGAAATTTCGTGGTTTGCAAAATTTCTTGCTTATTCTACAAAAAATTTCGTGGTTTGCAAAATTTCTTGTAGAATAAGCAATATTCTGCAATAAATTTGCAAAGTTTCTTTGCAGAAATTTTTGCAAAGCAACGTGTAAAAACGAGTTATTTTTAAAAAATCTGCGACTATTCTTCAATTTTTAAATTTTTTTTGTGCTTGATCGTCATATATTTTTTGCGTTTTTTTTTCTGAGTTTTTTATCTAATTGCGCTATTTATTTAGACTTTGCAGTGTGACGAACAAGGTGGGTGCTCCACCAGGTGACTTCGCAGCCCCTTCGCACTCACGTTGTCGCTGCACTCAAATGTGTTATTTATTTTACGAGAATTATTTATTCAAAAATTGAGAAGCGCAATAAATTATGTTATGTTCCCTAATTATTGCCAAGCGAAGATTTACACATTACAGCAGATACGATTACAACAGGTTATTAGTACGAGCGCTTAGGCACCTCCCGAAAATCGCCTGTCATTTCAAATTCCTGGCTAAATGTGAGGAAAACTTTTCTTATTGGTATCAGTAGAAACACGTACCGTGTGATTAAACGTTTCGTTTTCGGGCCATTTCGATCCCAATTTCTGGCCACGACTATCCTCAGCCTCGCGGTGCAAACCAATTGCACAATTTGCTTTCCATGATAATATGTTTTTCAGATGATGATGACGTAAGCCGTTTAATTTTGACGTTCTAAAAAAAATTAACCAAAGAATTTCAAATTCAGTTAAGGGGTTCAGGACAAGCACTTGGAACATTGTTTCACAAAATAAATAATGATTTAATACAATGTATGACAATAAATGGATTTGAGCCATCGCGAAGCGTTTCGTTCTTGCTCAAGAGACTCATCAGGCGCAAAGACCAATTTTGTTTTATTAGCCAAAGAAGATTGTGATTGGAATCGGCCCCCTTTACGGTTTCTATGTGGCTCCCAGTGCAATATCGCTACTTAACCAAAGAATTTCTGAGACCAAAAATTTTAAGCAAAACCTACGCCGCCAAGTGGTGGAAGCGGAAATGATTAGGGGAGAAGCAAAAGTGATCCAGAAATTGGCTCTTTCACATCCCTGGTTTGAACATTAATACACTCCGAAAAAAATGGTTGCTATTATGAAACAATGAAGAAAATTGTGATGTAATATAATACTGGCAATAATCAAAACTTTTTGCTTCGTTTCATTTATATTCTTTATTTCTTTTAAGTAAGGTGCCTGCATTAAAACGCGCATGCATTTGAAATTGCAGCTTTTCCAGTAGAAAATGATATGACTAAAGGAAACTGGAGAGGATACGTTGTTGTGTGTGCGTTTTTAGCTTTATTGTCAGCATATTTGTCCTTTTCAGCTTTTAGTTCAAATAGCTGGGGAAAATGGCAAAGGCGCATAAGTAAGTACCTTTTTTAGAAGTTCTGTTGCGAAGCTAAAGAATTAAATAATTTTATATGCTTGTTATAATTTACCATTGACCCAACAAAAATTAAAGATACCCTTTGTCATGTAAAATGAATAGTACCCAGGGATCAATGCGGTGTTAGGGTGCGTTCATTAGCTATTGTTTATATTGCTCACTGTTAGTATCGCTGGTTTAGGTTGCTTAAAAACTTAAACCAATTTCGCCGAGCAGGAGTGCCGGAACGTCGGAAGGGCAAGAGGGGTAATTTTTCAAAGGGCACTTTAAATACTGTACGTACAGTTATTTCCACCAACATTGCTCCCTAATACTGTCAAACAATTGAACACTTCAACAAAGCCAGAGGGCTGAGTACGTCGCAAAACACTAAAAAATAACAAGCGAATTAACAATTAAGTAAGGGCAGGTTCAGCCGCCGGAGGCTATTGCAGGATCGGGGACAACGCCCCTAACCACCGGAAGCAAGGGGGTCTGGGGGCAGGGCCCCCATCGCTCGAAGATTTTGCAATTTTTTTTGCAAAAAAAACTTAATTTTAGGCCAATTTTAGCAAAAATTAGATATTTTAACAAAAATTAATGCGGTAGGGTTTTGTGCGCAACTACACTCTGTAGTTGCTATTTTGCTTGCAAATACAGAAAAATTATTAAAATTGAATTTGCTTAAATTTCACTGTTTAGAATCAGACAGGCACGTAGCCAGAAATCTTTAATGGGAAGACTGTGTTCGGGAGTCTGGGTATGAGCCCCACAGCAGTCAAAATTTTTGCATTTTTTTGCCAAAATAGCTTGTTTTCAGGCACATTTTTATAATGCTATTAAAATGTGGCATAGGAATTAGCAGTGCAAACGCATCATTAAACTAGCTGCGTAAATGGTCCATGAGGGCGGTGGCTAATGGTAAAATTTCAGCCTTTTTATTACAAACTGGTAAATCGTAAAATACAAAAATCACAAGTTTTAACCTAATTCGTCTGCATTTACAAAAAAAGATAATTTTGGAGATGTTCTTCCCCATCACCACCGAGTACTTTACTGTTAAGTCTGGACAAGAAATGGATCAGTTGTTGCAATAAGTTTTATGTGTTAAAAGTTTTTCTTATATTTCGCCGGTTTGAGCATTGGGTCCGGAACTTTTGAATCCGCCAATGGTAACGCCAGCGTCGATCTTTCCAACTAGGGCTACAAACCAAGTTATAAACTGGAATGTCTTGAGAGTAATGCTTAGGCCTACAGATATTGGATCCTTGAGTTCTAAATTTGAAATTTTGTAGCACCCTATCTTCCTAGCGTCCGTTTAAACTGAGGGAACTAAATTGGATCTCGCAGCACGGCCGCCGAGAGCCAAACGTGGGCCCGGGGCCAGCTCAAATATGCCGGATTTCCGGTTTTGTGAAGCCCAAAATATGCGGAAAAGATGCTACAGTTTGGTCTGAAAAAAGATGTGATCTCCAAAAAAAAAAAAGGTCTTCACCGAAATTCAAACGGTTTTTCCGGCCAAATTCAGGTGATCTCAAAAAAAAAAAGGTCTTCACTGTCACTAAAGCCAACCGTCTTCCTGAAGCCAATGGGCCCCTTAAACACCATGGGCCCCGGGGTCATTTTCCCCCCTGCCCCCCCTCTCGGCGGCCCTGTCTCGCAGATTGACCAAATGCATTCCACAAGATTGTTCATTTATTTTACGTTATTTAGAAATCATTTAACACACGCAATTTGTTAGGTAGTGACTATTTTACCAAAAATTTTCAAGTTAAAGAGAATAAAACGAAAATGAGAAATATTCATCCGCGCTTTTTTCATTTGGCTTTTTAAGGGTTAAGATTAGGGTTTGGGTTAGGGTTAGGTTTGGGATTAATTTTCGCATGAGAATTTGCCTTGGTTAGATTTGGGTCAGAATTAATAAAAAAATAGATAAAAATTTCCAGTGAAATAATCTCTTTCAATTTGTTATTTTTGATTTTAATAAACGTTTTAGCGCCACTTAGTGGAGAGAAATCGTTTATGATAAAAAAGACATTTTTTAATGAATTGAAGATTGTAATGTTTTTTTGGATCGACGAAAATTTTTTTACGTTCTATTGCTAGAAAGGGCTCTTTTGATTTACGATACACTAAACTTTAATTACTAGAATGTTTCTTGTAGCTCTAGTACTCTTTTGCGTGTCGTAAGTTTAGTCGGGCACCACTGCCCCCTCCGTTCCGGCCCCACTGTCGCTTTGGAGCCATATTATGCGACGTAAACCCGCAGTTTGAAGTTAAAACAATTTCTAAGGTGTATAGCAGCTATACAAACCGGTACCGGTAGTTAGTCTACTCAATTGCTTAAATATGGTCCTTGACTCTGTGGCTTTTATACTTGATGCATGTAAACAACTAAACGTACCGTACTGTCGTTCGGTTCAGCTGTTTTGCTGATTTTGTGCTACACTAACTTGATTTGTCCACAATTTTTCTGTTGCTGCTGAAGCTTTTTATTTGGGTTCAAATTGAAATACTACTATAAAAACCATGATCCAAACGTTAACACAAATAAACACAATAAAAGTCTTCGTAAATAAATTAACATATCATGGCTATGTAACGTTAAATCGCATTGTGATTGATTTCAGGTTTCAAAAGTGCTCGTTAGGCTTTGTAGTTTTTACATTTTTTGATGTTTCATAACTATGGTAATCTGCTGCAACGCTAATTCATAATTATAGGCAGTATTTAAATTGTAGGAGGGACGCGTCTCCCCATCGAGAGTGAGCGTCCCCCACCGAGATTTAGCGTTCCCCCCACCGAGATTTAGCGTCCCCCCCATCGAGATTTAGCGTCCTCCCATCGAGATTTAGGCGTCCTCCTATCGAGAGTTGAGCGCTGGATGACCAGAGGAAAAACAGCCAGCCAGGACTAAAAGATCCTACAAATTTCCTGTTGAAAATGGTCGCAAATTACGGCGAAAGCCTTTTTTTTTTGGTCTTCACCTGATATCGGGGAAAAATGACTTCAATTTGCGGCAAAGACCTTTTTTTTTTTAATCTTCATTCAATTTCGGCGACGGAAATACATCATTTCCACTAAACTTTTTATCAAGTTGGTCAAGGCTGCAAAAGCGTCCCCCATGCAAAATTTTACAATTTAAGTACTGATTATAGGCCTACTACTCGAACTATTAACAACGAAGTAGCAGGCCCCTTTAGAACATGCCGGTCTTTCAGTAAATAAAGCCAAGACATCAATTTTAATAGAAACGTCTTTTTAGTGCTGCAACATTGTTGGGCCTTGCCTCCCCCATTTGGATGCGCCGATTTAACTAGCACGACCGAGGTGTTGACTCATCGCGAAACTGATTTTTCCCTTATGTGTCTTTTTTGCTTCGCTATCTACCTATGGATAGGGGTTCTTTGCTTGAGCTTACTTGCCTCTGAAGAGAATTCTAAAATTTTTGGAATGAACAAAATCGCAGTGGCTAATTCTATTCTGCGATGCTTTGTTGCATCAGGTAAACTAAGTCTTTGATTTCATATTCATCAATCAAGGCTTGTAACTTAATGTTTATTTTAGTGACCAGACATGGGCACGATCTTGATCTTCAAGATCAAGATCACTTTTGTTTTTAAGTGTCGCGTAGGGTAAGCATTGCCGAGGCCAGATTACGTGATATTCTGAAGCTATTTTATGGCTCCGACACGGAATGGAGTCTAAACTGGAGAAAGTAATCCGCATTTGCAGCGGTATAGACAGGACAGGTATAAACCAGTACGGCAGTACCTAATCTGCTGGCTTGAGAAGAAAATTAATCACAAATCAGCTTCGTTATCAACGGAATGTTTGCGGGCTTGGAGCATCCTATCGACAGTAGCACTCTTTTTGTGCACACCATTAACAGATTACCGGTAGTAAGGAAAATCTCCAGGAACTAATACTGAAAAAACAATGCTGGAAGTGGTAGCAGTGCCAGCACCGGTAGCAGCCTAGGCAGACTTGGGCACAATCTTTATCTTCAAGATCACATTATTTTTAATGATCTGATCTTGATTTTCAAGATCACCCAAAGGTGGTGATGGAGCCCATTTCTGTTAGTGACTATGGTTAAGGTGCCAAATTAAAACAAAAATTTTATAAATACTATGTTTAAGTATAATATAGTGTTTAAACATAATGAGCAAAAAATTTAGTTTAAAATTTAAAATTTAAAGTGTTTAAGCAGTTTAAAATTTGATGTGCTTTTCATCACTGGCTAAGGCAGTTTTTACCGAATACGAATGATAACTTGATAGAATTAAAATACACTCGTACATAAAAACCATGTTAAAAGAATGATTGATTTATATTTTATTTTGTCCCATTTAAAATAATGGTTTTGGTTGGAATCGAACCCAAGTAAAATGTTTCAAAAATATGAACATCTCTGTTACACCACGCATTTCTGTGATATCGCTGTTTTTCATAAATACGCGCACTCTACATGCATTTTATACGCTGCCTGACTTTGAATCTGGCACATTAACTCTTTTCCACTCTTCTCGATTTCTTGTTGCAGCAATCACTTTCTCCTGTGCCATGCCCGTCCAATCTTTGATGTTTCGTAACCACACTATATTATTCTTTAAACCTCCTTTTGATTATGTTCCTTTAATTTTGCGCATTAGTATTCTTGCTCAATATGTGTGTTGAAATGAGTGGTGCCGATCTTTGTTGACCATTGGAGGGGTAATTTGCAATTTTACCCCAATTTTGCCCTATTTTCAACATTGGGGGGATGAACCTCGACCACGATTTTGTTCAGGTGTGGAAATTTAGTGAAGACCAAAAAAAAAGCAAATGGAACACTTTTTTCCCCAAATTCAGGTGAAGACCGAAAAAAAAGGTCTTCAACAAAAACAGAACCAGTGCCGTCGCCAGAGCAAACGTAGTGAGGGGGCACTAGCTGAAAATGGGGGGGGGGGGGGCACTAAAACAAACTGAACTTTTGCAAACAAAAACTGATCTTCAGATCTTGTACGGCTACCAATACTTGCAATTTTAACAATTCTGTATTAATGTCTAAAACAAAAGAGACCTATAAGGCCGGCAGTGTTTCTTAGCTTGTTTCGTCTGCGGCCTACAAGCGCCTGAAAAATCTATCTACAGCAACGAATGCTACTATAGACACGCAACTAGGATTTTGTTAAGAGGGGTGAACAAAACGTAAATTTTTTGCACAAAAATTGCCTGATTTAGGCTCCGTAAGCGTGTCACAAACGGGGGCATAGTCATTAAATATATAGTGACTGTGGACGGGGGCCTGGGGGCGAATCCCCCAGCCGCTGAGCAATTTTTGTGATTTTGCAGCAAAAAAGAAAAATTTTTGCGTCATTTTAATCGCACTTCGCACGTTTTGAAGCCATGCGAATCACTAAATTGCTAAAATTCAGAAGTTATTTCAAAGAAGAATTAAATTTCTTAGCCTCTTTAGCTCCCCCTTACTTCAAATCAAGTTTAAAATACGTTTGAACGCTCGTATTTTGAGGTTAAATTACTAGGTGTCTTGGCTTAGGGAGCTTAAGCCCCATCACCCTGGTTGAGCCACAGACCGCGACCTCAAAATTTTGAGTGTACTTTAAAAATGAAAACAGCGGGTCTTTCAAAAAAATGTTTTCACGTTTCTTATGTACAGCAGTTGGTTGCCAGCAATTTCGCACAGAATCAAGAAAACTTCATAGGAGAATTACGTTTGAACGTAGACCTGTGTTTGTTTTGGTAGATCTGTTTTTGTTTTGGTTGTCACTTGGTTTCTGCCGGAAAAACAGTCGAAGTTTTGGTGAAGACCTTTTTTTTTTTGAGATCACTTGATTTCTGCCGGAAAAACAGTCGAAGTTTCGGTGAAGACCTTTTTTTTTGGAGATCACTTGGTTTCTGCCGGAAAACAGTCGAAGTTTCGAAGTGAAGACCTTTTTTTTTTTTAAGATCACATCATATTTGGGACCAAACAGCAGCATTTTCTCCGTCTGGTTTCTGTTTTGGACTTCACAAAACCGGGGGCCCATCCAATTTGAGGGGGTTTATCACATCATATTTGAGCTCGAGAGGGGGCCCATCCAATTTGAGGGTGCCCATCCATGTTTGAGCTGTCCCCGGGCCCCCGTTCGGCTCTCGGCGCCCCTGGATACAGCCAAATTATTGGGGGATATATCCCCCCCATCCCCTCCTTGTTTCGGCACCCCTGGTTGAAATACGCGTGTTGAGGAAATGCTGAGAATAAGTACATAAACCTTTTTACGACTGAGCGTATTTTTTACGAATGTGCGTAAACACACGTGTTCGGTGAAAGCTACCTAATGCGCAACATCCTAAAGCTGCCTAAAAGAGCTTGCGAAGAATTTCCCATTTAATAGAAGATTGGGCGAATTTCCCATTAAATTTCTTGATATATATTGCCACTATGCGGTTACAGTGGTATTTTAATATACGAGGTGTGTTTGAAAAGTAACAGGTCTGTGCACGCTGCTCGACCAACTTTCATCGCAGAGAAAAAAGCATTGCTTTCTATGATGTCACAATGTCTTAGGGTTTCGAAAACCAAATATCAGCATTCTGTGACAACTACATTCTTTCTTGCACGTTTATCTGTCAAGGCAATTTCTTTGCGGCCGTTTTGTGAAAATTTGATAAAATTTAGAATTTTTGGCTTTTTTTTTCTTCGGTGTGAAGGATTAGCGTCGAAAGAATCAACCTGAAATTTCTTGTCCGTCTTGGAAAACCTCCAACTGAAGCACTTAAGTTGCTTCAAGAAGTCTATGGTGATGACACGATGTCAAGAACTTGTCTTTTTGAGAGGCACAGGAGGTTCAAAGAGGGAAGAGAGGAAGTGGAAGATGATCACAGGAGTGGGAGGCCATCCACAAGCAGAACAAATGAAAATGTTGAGCGTGTGAGACAAAAGGTGTGGAGCCACCGCCGTCTTACTGTGAGAATGATACCAGATGAGCTGAATATGAATAGTGAGAGGGTATGGAGGATCATTACGGAAGATCTGGGGATGAGCAAGATCTGTGCAAAAATAGTACCAAGGTTGCTAAAAGAAGGACAAAAGGAGCAGCGTGTGCAAGAGTGTCAAGACATTTTGGAGCAACTCGACACTGAACCCGACTTGCTGAAAATAGTTGTCACTGGCGATGAGTCATGGATATTCGAGTACGATCTACTCACCAAACGGCAGAGCTTTGAATGGAAGAGTGCATTGTCACCAAAACCCAAAAAGGCGAGGGTGTTCAAGTCCAAAACCAAGGTGATGCTGATTGCTTTTTTTGATGTCCATGCAATTGTCCACGCAGAATTCTTGCCACAAGGCTAACTATTAATCAGCACTACTGATTGCACGGCAGCTTTATTCACTTTGATTAAAAGCAATAAAGCCTGATTTGAAATAGTAAAACATCTTAACGTTTCGGACGTGGCTATGTCCATCATCAGTAAAAAGTAAAATCTTAGTCTATCTGAAAAGTAAAATCTCATTCTATTTGAATAAGACTTTACTTTCTGCTGATGATGGACACAGCCAAGTCCGAAACGTTTAAATGTTTTACTATTATTAATCAGCACATCTACAAAAACATCTTGCGTCGTCTGATGCGCTCAGGGAGAGAGAAAAGTAGAGAACTGTGGGAAACGAGGTCATGGCTGCTTCATCATGACAATGCTCCATTGGTCCAGCTCATAATGCCTCGGGAATTCGGGAGTTTCTTGCCAAAAATAACATTGCTGTCCTGGAGCAAGCACCCTACTCTCTAGATCTGGCCCCTCGCGACTTTTTGTTTGCCAAACTCAAGGAAGTCATCGAACGAACTCGTTTTCGAGGTGGTGCAGAATTTGAAAATGACTTTCAATAAAGTCGATTTTATTTTGCTTTTGCAATAAGCTTTTCGGACAGAACTCTTCAGTTGCGATCTCTGTCTGGTTTGGTATGGGGTGAGCAGGATCTTTTAAAGACCAAATGCAGTAAGGAGAAATGCATTCTGCAGTGAGGAGACATGCATTCTGCAGTGAGGAGAAATGAATTTTAAGATTGCACAATAGTAAGGAGAAACACAATCTATCCAATGACAGCAGGCTTTGATCTTACCGAAACAGCTGAAGAGTGAATACGAACTGCTTTTGCCTGCACAGAGCACTTATGATATGTACGAAAAACAAGCTTAAGCAAGAGTTTGATTTTATCAAAAAGATCTTGCTTGACAACGGGTACCCTGAAGATATAGTACTCAAGCACACATGCAACAAAATTGCACAATTTTCTACAACCAAACCCTTTGGACCAGAAAAGTGCCCAGTGTACCTTAGAGCTCCGTGAATAGGCCCAGCTTTTCAGCAATTAGAACATCAAGTTAAAAGTGCTTGTACAAAATTGCTACTGAGCAGTGTCACCACGCTTGATTTTCTCAAGCCAATGCATGCTAACTGCTGCCAAAAAGGATGTGCTACCTGCCAATCAAAGAAGTATGGTCATTTATGAATACGTGTGCCACTGTGATAGTAGGTACGTAGGTCGCACTACTCAAAGGCTTCAGGAACGCATCAAGCAACATGTTCCAAAAGCAATAAGACAAAAAACCACTCTTACTCAGAAACAGGGAACCCACCGATCTCAACCAACCAGAACCCAGCCAAATAGAAAATGCAAAGCAAAAAGTAAAACTCAATTCGAATCAGAAAACGATTCAGCCATTGGCCAACATTTGTTAGAATCCAATCAGTGCGCACGCAACTATTCTGATTTGCAGTTTAAAATCCTAACCACAGCTCGCTCTCAGTTTCACTTGAGCCTGTTGGAAGCGGTTTGTATTTCACGGAAAAAACCAGATTTGTGCAGACAAAAGCAGTTCGTATTCACTCTACAACTGTTTCGGTAAGATCAAAGCCTGCTGTCATTGGATAGATTGCGATTCTCCTTACTATTGTGCAATCTCTTTAAAATCCATTTCTCCTCACTGCAGAATGCATTTCTCCTTACTGCATTTGGTCTTTAAAAGATCCTGCTCACCACATACCAAACCAGACAGAGATCGCAACTGAAGAGTTCTGTCCGAAAAGCTTATTGCGAAAGCAAAGTGAAGTCGACTTTATTGAAAGTCATTTTCGAACTCGTTTTCAAGATTCAGAAGCCATTAAAACAGCTGTGACGAGAGAGCTCCGAGCGATCCCGGAGGAATCCTTCCAGGAGCGCGTGGAAGCGTGGCAGAGGAGACAGGAAAAGTGCATTCGAGCCCAAGGAGATTACTTTGAAGGCGACATGTTGTAAAATTTACTTGTCAAATAAAATAAAACATTTATAGACCCAGTCCCGTTACTTCTCAAACATATCGCGTATATTTTATTTCACCAAATTTTTATATGCTGTGGGGCCAAATGTTTCTGTAGGCCTATGCTAAGTAACAACATTGTATTCGTCTTCAGCATCTTGTAAAATATTTACAAATTACAGTGCAAAGATTGAAGCCGCAGTGCGTCACTATCCGCGCTACGATATAATGCACATCATGCGATATGTTTTTTTATTTCAGTGGTTTTTGGGATCATAATTTGTCTGATTGCTTCGTACCGTTTAAATGCCATTTACCAATCGCACATCGATAATTGCGTTTATGACGTGGGCGGCTACCAACCGGTTTATTCAACCTCATTCTACGCGGTACTCGGATCTTCCTTCCTCGCATTTCTCGGCAGCTTAATCATTACATCTGTTTATTTTGATGATTTGGACGCGGTCCAAGAGCAGCATCCCGCTGTTCCCGCTACAGCTTCGGATCGGACAGAATCTAGATGGCGGGATTCGTGGTCTCCATGGAGAAGAAACGCAGATCAATCCAGATCAAAACCAAAAGGAACATCTCGGACCACTAAGCAGGTGACTATAAAGAACCATCGCTCTTCTTTCAAATGCTAGTTTCTAAATGCTAATTGCAATGATTTGTGGACCGATGATTCAGATTGTATTTGAGTGAAATTTAAAAGGTTTTTTACTGACTTTCACGTATAGATCTACCATTTTGCAAAATTTTAATTTGAACAATTACAAAGTAAACCACACCTACATCAGTACAATAATTGCCATTTAGCAAGTTGGTATAGGTAGGCTTAACGTTTCCTCAACGAAATTCAGCGTCTTCTTATCGTATTAATTTTTCTTTAGCTCGACTTTTACCTGGTTTGAATGAAAAAAAAAGCTGCAGCAACCGCGAAACCTTTTTTTGGCCATGACACCTATTCATGAGCGAGAATAGTTTTGTTTTCGGCCTCGAAACGTTTTCATTCCAGAATGCGTCGTCATACGGCGGCGAAAGCATCCACCCACCTAATATTTTACAGTCGAAGTGCAGGTGATTGGGTGAAGTACAATAATGCTTCGTCCAAGCTCATTTCCCATGTAGGCGAAGCACAGTACGGTACGCCTGTGGTGAAAGTAAAATATTTTTTAGCATGTAGCAAGAAATCTACTTTATCCAGAAGATCAGCAACTTAACAAAATGATAACATTTTCAAGCATGTCTCCTGCAATGGAGGAAGTAGCTGCCGACATTTGTATGAAAGCCGTAATGCGATACTCACTGGAGGAAGATATAGCCGAACATGTTAAATTGGTGAGATAAAACTTTCTTCTTTCTTTCTGAGTTTTATTTTGAATGCCAAGTCACAACGTTGATACCGAAAAAGGAGACGCAAGAAAAACACAAACTTACGTTATAACCTGGCAAAAACCAAATCATAGCAATAAAATATAATATAGTTAGAATAGAGATAGAGACTGCCATGCTCAGTTGCTCACGCCACCCGGCTATCAAAACAGGCAAAACAACAAACAAAAACGAACATTCTGTACACACTTAAAACAAACAAAAAATAAAATATTTTTAGGATTAGTTTGAGATTATACAAGATTGATGCTTGCATCTGCTGCAGTAAGAATCAGAATAGTCAAATATTTGCCACAATTTGCAGTGTCAAACAATTTTGATAATTGTTTACCGTACCAAAATAATACAATTTTGATGCAAAAATTGATTGCCAATAAAACAAAGATAATAAATGCTATCAGCCGTCAATAAAACTTTTGATCAAGTGAAATAAAATAAAAGAAATAACTCTTTATACTAATGACTTTAATTAAGCAATATTTAAAGATGGAAATGTTTTGAATTGTTTAAATGACTGATAGCACTTTTCAGATTCCCAAGAGTTATGTAGTCAGTCATCCAAGCTTTAATTATTGTATTTTAAAAGATACTATACCGGTACAAAGTTTTTGGGGTTTGGAGTTAAACATTGGGGCTTAGGGATTTGAACATTAGTTTTTTTGAAAGTTTGATGATTTATCGATTATACATAAATTCATAGGTGTGCAAGTTAATGCAAAACGTTAGCTTCGTTAACCACAAGTCCGTCAACAAACTTCACACCTCCGTTAACGTTAATCCGTTATTTTCAGCTTTAATTAACGGAAGTTAATGAAGTCCGTTAATCCGTTAACATTTTGCGTGTAGTTTACATTTCGTTTTATTCACTCGCTTCTAGAACACGTATTGACGCTGTTGAGCTGATTGTAAGGAAATATTTATTGCTATGGTGGTGTTTTTGTGTTTTGGAAGTTACATTTTACAGTCTAATCTAATTTCAAGATAAAAATAAGTTCAAACGCACAACGAAGCTGCGATCGGAAAATCTTTGGAAATTGTGAACAGCGATAATTTATAAACTTATAAGGCTGCAGGTTATCATTTGCCTCAAAAAAGAGCTCCTTTCCTCGCTTTCTTCTATAAAACTCGTGCACATACGCAGCAAGTGTTACCAGTGCAAACTGGTTTGTGCCGGTCCGATGAATGAATGATGCAAGATATTAACGATAAAAACCTTAACGGAAGTTAACAGCAGAGGTGGAGTCGAGGACACAAGGCTCGAAGCCAAGGCCAAGGACACAAAAAAATCCGAGGCCAAGGCCAAGGACAGCCTTTCCGAGGACAGACATTCTCGAGGCCAAGGACAGGAATGCTCGAGGCCAAGGCCAAGGACCAAGGACACAAGCGCAAGCGCTCTCCAAAAAAAAAGGTCTTCACAAAAATTTTTCAAGCGATCTCCACAAAAAAACGTTTTCCAAAAAATTCTTCAAGCGCTTCACAAAATTTTAACAATTTAAAAAATAGTGCTGTTCTCGAGCCGAGGACAGGCCAATCTTCGAAGACTTGAGGCCTCGGGGCCATGGCCAAGGACTTGACCTTCGAGGCCAAGGCCAAGGACTTCAAAATGTGTCCTCGAGGACTCCACCTCTGGTTAACAGAACTTAACAGAAGTTAATTTAGCCCGTTAACATGAAAAAACTTTTTAACGGACTAACGAGTTAATGAAAAAGTTAGCTTCGTTATTAACGGATTAACGGACTTCTGCCCACCTATGCATAAATTATACAAATTATTTATGTAGTTTTGTATGGTGACACCGGTTGCTGATAGTGACACCAGTAATTATTATTAAAAATGAAACAGCTTCAACTGCTTTCTTAGTTGATTATTGCGCTGTAGTTAAGATATCTTTTTTCATTTTTGTTGCAAATATTTTGGTGGAAGTGCTTATCTTAATGTTTGTGGTTACGTTAAGCCCGAGCTTTGGACCTGCAAAATTAATAGACTGCTGTGAAGTAGTGAATTTACGATAGTTCATTATGATCGTACTATGACTTCTAGTTTTGATTTGAGAATTGTTCCTTTTGAATATATTTTGGAGTTGATGAGGTAGTATATTTTTGTGATATTTGTAAATTAAAACTGCTAATTCCAGTTAATAAATTTGGCTGATAATTAGTAAATTATATTTAATCATTATATGTTTCACATTGTGTGTGCGTCTTAAGTTAAATATTAAACGTATAAATTGATTACATATAGCTCGCAATTTCATTACTAAAGTTTTGTTTCCGAAACACCAGTTAACCATGCAGTAACGAAGGTGGCTTTCAATTAGAGTATAGTAGAGCAACAGTAGCGCCTCGCGGTGGTATACCGATCATAGGCATAGCCAAGGGGGGGGGGCCGGGACCCCCCCAATTAAAATACCACCAATGATAAAAATTACGACAACGTAGGCTAGCGCTGTTTAGTTGCATTTTTTTTCCAGCAATTACGTACATAAGAGTAATTAACAATAACATTAATGACGATGAGGGAGCCCCGGGGCCCCCCAACTAACAACCAGGGGCCACAAACTAACAACTATGGGGCCCAAACCAACAACTAGGGGGCCTCAGGGCACCTAACTGACAACCAGGGGGCCCCGAGGCTAACTGACGACCAGGGGCCCGTAACTGACAACCAGGGGAACCAGGGCCCCTAACTAACGATCAGGGGGCCCCTAACTAACAACCAGAAGCCCCGGGGCCACTAACTGACAACCAGAGGGGCCGGGGCCCCTAACCGACAAACAGGTAGCCTCAGGGCCCCTAACTGACAACCTGGGGCCCCGGAGACCCAAACTGACAACCAGGGACCCCGGAACCCCTAACTAACAATCAGGGGGCCCCAGGGTCCCTAACTAACAACCAGTTGCCCCTAACCGACAACCAGGGGCCCCGGGGCCCCTAACAAGACAACCAGAGGGCCCCTAAATAACGACCAGGGGGTCCCTAACTAACAACCAGGGGGCTCCGGGGCTCGTAACTGACAACCAGGGGGCCTCAGGGCCCCTAACTGACAACCAGGGGCCCCGGAGACCCTAACTGACAACCAGGGAGCTCCCGACTAACAACCAGGGGGCCCCAGGGCCCCTGAGGATCAGGGGGTTTCAGTGCCCCTAATTAACGACCAGGGGGCCCCAGGGCTTCTAACTGACAACCAGGGGTACCCGGGGCCTCTAACTGACAACCAGGGAGCCCCAGAGCCCCTGACTGACGACTACGGGTCCTGGGCCAGGAGCCTTTTAATTCAAACTTTCAATAAATTATAAGCAAAACCTGTAAGAAATTTAAGAGTTTTTTCCTAAAAGTTGCAACCCCAGGCCTTCGTTTAACGCTATTATGAACTTAATGCTATAACACAGGCGGTAAAGCAAACCCCCCAATCGAAATACTACCAATGCTAAATATAACGAGAGCATAGCCAATACGTTGTCCTTGTCCGGAATTGCAGTTTCTCTAATTAGAATTTAGGCGCACAAAAGTAAGCAATAATAATGAGGATCACGTGTCCACGTCATAATAATGTCATGCAATTCTTGGACATTTCAAAAAACTGTCAAGTGACTTGACTCAAGTCCTCCACGTTTTGGAAAAAAGTTATTTTAAGTTAGCTTTAAATGTTTTTTTATAAAAAAACTTAAAGGCGCGATCTTATCTCAAAATTATAGACGAAGCCAGGGGGTGGCCCAGGGGTAAAAAAAAAGCTATTTTAATCCCAATTTTACAAACATTTTTAACAAACATTTTTTTTCAAAAACTTTCCAAAACAATTTTTTCATTTTCCAAAACAAACATTTTTTCCAAATTTTACGAAAATCGCCCAGCGGCTGGGGGCTTTGCCCCCAGACCCCCATAGCCACCGGCGGTTGGGGGCTCCGTCCCCAGACCCCCGTCTGTGACACGTTTGAGTACACTAGCTTTCCCAACACGTCTCCTAAGATAGACCTTTTCGCTTTTAACAAATAGTTTTCGCCCTCTCCTTTTACCAAAATCCTGTTTAAGTGACAACAGACCACGACTTCAAATCTTCCATTCTGCGATATCTTTGCCCAACAAAAAGTTCCTTTTTTGAAAATATCTGATGACGTCATTGCATGTGATTTGTGGTTTGGGCCCCCTCCCAATCAAAAATCCTGGTTACGCCTATGATACCGATATGGCATAAAACAATGGTATACCGATAGCTTGGTTATTCAAATTTACCGGTTGAGTTAGCCTAATTCAGGGATCAAAATTCTTTGCATTGTGTCGACTCCTCTTCACACTGATGATGAAGTCAGTTGACTTCGAAACACGGGAATGCTCCCGCGATAGGGGGCTCCGCCTCACCTGCGTCACTAGGGGTTGAAATGATTACCCATTTTGACGCGGAGACAGCATTAAGGTGTTGTCAAATGAAGTAGGGTTTAAGACATGATGTCTCTGTGAACTATTAAATTAGTTCTGCCTATTTCACTTCAGGAATAATAAAACAATGGTTATTTCACCCGAATATGGTATTTGGGTAATACTGCAAAAAAGCAACTTCAGAGGCAAATTTTTAGGTGAAATCAGCAGCTAGTGCTTTTACATGAACTAAAATACGCTTGTAGGCTCACGATTTTACGTCTAGTGTAGACCAAGGCTAAAACTTTTGCTTTAGGCTGACTTGCTACAGACCAGGCTATATACACTACAGCAGCT
This sequence comes from Trididemnum nubilum, assembly GCA_963965965.1. Taxonomy (NCBI): domain Eukaryota; kingdom Metazoa; phylum Chordata; class Ascidiacea; order Aplousobranchia; family Didemnidae; genus Trididemnum; species Trididemnum nubilum. Next base: position 37,357,950 of record OZ014485.1, on the reverse strand, counting down.
GAGAAAAATTCTGTTCTTAAGTTGTCTAAATTAGTGCTGCCCGATTGGCGAGATTTTGCTTGTATTAAAAGTTTCAAATTTTGTCAAAACTTCGAAAATGGTCGCAAATGGTACAGCACCATATTTCGCCCCCCGCCACTTGAATTCTTTTAGGAGTATTGCAGCCAGGCGCGTAGCCAGGATTTGGAAAAGGGGGGGGGGGCTATTTTGAAAGAGTGAGAAGTGTGCAAACGACCTTGACTCGAATTTTCGTTGACCTTGAATCAGTTTCAGACGGTTTGTCCGAAATTTGAGACGAAATGTCTCGGAAAGATCGGAAATTCAAAGGTTTTTTCCGCCAAAAATTAGGTGATCTCCAAAAAAAAAAAATGGTCTTCGCCAAAATTCAGGGCAATTTTTCTTCCAAAATTTCGCAAGTTCAAACGTTTGAGGGGGGGCTCTTTTCGTATGGGGGGGGCTGTTTTCCATTTTTACAGAAAATCGGCCTCAAAAGCACAAAAAACATGCGATTTTGCATACTTCACAAGCCAATGGAGGGGGCTCGAGCCCCCCCCGCCCCCCCCTGGCTACGCTACTGATTGCAGCACTTGAAAAATTTCAAAATAATGCCTATTCTGGCTAATAAAATGCACTGCACAATGCTTTTCAAAATAAAAGCCTGCTTAATATCATGGCAATTGCTGGAGGATGAACAATTTCAGAATTTTTACGCAAGTGCTCGAAGTTCAGCAATTTCATTCAGTCAAATATATTTTGTAAACTTTTTCCAGAGTTTTGAAGAGCACTTTGGTCCCACATGGCAATGCATAGTCGGGGACAGTTTTGGTAGTTGTGTACACCATAGATCAAACGAATATGTCGAAGTGGCTATGCCCAAGTTCTCTGTGCTCTTGTACCGCTGCAACGAACCGCCATCAAACCGAACGGGAGAAATATCTACAGGAACCGAAGCAAGATAAAACAGAAACTGAATCAAGTTTAAGAGAAAAATCTGGTGAAGCTTAGCCTCAAACTTCAGATAGCATGGTGTGGCAATCCTGCGAAGTTCCTCGTGGAGAAGTAGTGCTAAACTTCAACCGCAGAATCAATCCAGCTTTTTCTCTTGTAATATTCCGAATTCCGCGCGTGCAATAACCGTTTTGACAAAATGAGTTTATTATTAAGTTCATACAGCTGAAAACCACCGTTTTGCACTCTTCGCCCACATCAAAGAATCTCAAAAAGGAGTAAAAAAATTAGCTCGTTTGTGACGCGTAAAATAGGGCAATCAGGAATACGATTTCAGTCTTTTAAAGGTTATGGGCATAGGTGGGCAAGTTAATGCAAAACGTTAGCTTCGTTAACCACAAGTCCGTCAACAAAACTTCACACCTCCGTTAACGTTAATCCGCTATTTTCAACTATAATTAACGGAAGTTAATGAAGTCCGTTAATTCGTTAACATTTTGCGTGTAATTTACATTTTTTTTTATTCACTCGCTTCTAGAACACATAATCACACTGTTGAGCTGATTGTATGGAAATATTTATTCCTATGGTGGTGTTTTTGTGTTTTGGAAGTTACATTTTACAGTCTAATCTAATTTCAAGATAAAAATAAGTTCAAATGCACTAACGAAGCTGCAATCCGAAAATCTTTGGAAATTGAGAACAGCAATAATTAACAGACCTCTGAAGCTGCGCTAATTACTTGTCACAAAAAAGAGCTCCTTCGCTTTCTTCTACAAAACTCGTGCTAATACGTAACAAGTGTTACCAGTGCAACTGGTTTGTACCGGTCCGATGAATGAATGATGCAAGATATTAACGATTAAAACCTTAACGGAAGTTAATTTAGTCCCTTAACAAGAAAAAAATTTTTAACGGATTAACGAGTTCAAGAAAAAGTTAGCTTCGTTATTAACGGATTAACGATTAATACGGACTTGTGCTCACCTATGGTTATGGGTGACCAGTGACTGACCACAAAACCGCCAACTACCTTTTCACTTGACTCTATCATCATACTGGCGGTGGCACCAATGTTTGGCACGCTGCGCAACGAATGCGTGACCGACTCGTGAAATGTCTTAAAGTTGTTACTGAGGTTCCTAGTGCTCTAATTCCATTGCTATGTAATTTAAACTAGTAGTAAACTACAGCTGTAAACAGTTTAAACATAACCACGGCAAAATTTTATCACACCTTTTATCGAAATGACTCAAAAAGTTGCCCAAACAACAAACTTTATCAGCACTCCATTGCAAACATAAAATAAAATGTATTACAAAGCAAGCAATTAGTTAATATTGCACAAAAAGCTCAAACTGAATATGCAAAGGTGCACCCCTAAGTCGAGAATATGTGGTACTCTTCAACTCGATAACTGAGCCCAAAGATTTGATTAGATCTATGCAGGCACTACGCTAATAAAACATTTAAAAGCAGCAAGTAATGCGACACCGAAATTTTCGTCCATTTCTGTAAGCAGGCGTGCAACCAGAATTTTGTTGAGGGAGGGGGGCTTGAACCAAAACATTAAATTTTTTTGTCCGAAAACCGTCGAATCTACGCGGCCTGCTAAACAAATTGATGCTACTCAAACGTATCACAGACGGGGTCTGGGGACAAATCCAGGCCCTGTCTAATTTTTCGGAAAAAATTGCCTTTTTAACGCCATTTGGATCACATTTTTAAAGCCATTTGCAAGAAAAAATTGCTAAAATTCAGAAGTCATTAGAGTTTTAAATTGCCCAGACCCTTCTCAAAACAAGTTTAAACGCTAAAATTTTGGGTAAGTTTGCTGAAACCCCCTTAGCCCTCCACCCTGATTGCACCTTTGAGTGTGCGATCCGGTTATCGGATAAGTTACGAAAAATTAGTTCCCTAGTGTAAAAACAAATGACTTAGGTATGAAAATCACCGTATGAGCTGGTAATGCATTTAATGACGATTGATCAGTGTATTCCGACGTGTACATAATCCGCTGTGCTTCATCCTTCACTGCATTGACAAACTACTTCTGTTTACTGAACACTCACCACCATAAACCGAAAAATTACAGAATCTAGGCAACGTTTAAGGTACGAACAGTCGTTCAATTGTTCATAGTTACTTTTTTTCTGATGTCCTCTTTTGTGACGCACTTTGGTTCATTTCAAAAAACATTAAAAAACTAAACAAAGTATCCGAGAAAATAATCGCTTAGTGGACAACGAAACCGCTTAAAAGTTGCTTAATTATGAAATACCTTTCATCCGTAAAGAATAGCATCGTCCATAAAGGCATACAGAAAAGTACCTCAGAGGCTAAAGTTTTAACTTTCTGATATCATCCGATTTAAAGTCTATTCTTAAATTAAGCGCTTGTCGCACTTCGGCCGGTGTGAGGCGCCACGTGAGGGAGCCGGAGTGCTGGCCCCAATAATCCTCGATTTCATTTACCTAAAACACCAAATTGACAAATTTATCACTTTAACTTCTAATTCTCAAGTCAAGCTGAAGCTGCTACTGTAGTTCACGCTTTTTTTTTTTTTTTTTTTAACCAAAAAAGACACAAACAAAAATCAGCAGTATTCATAAAATGAACAAGACAGAGAGTAGTTACTAAACAGCTGGCACTGCTGGCTACATTAAGCGAGCGAATTTTTACATGCTAGATTATCAGATAACCAAATGTAGGTCTACAAACCAAAAAACTTACTTGTTCGAGATTGAGAGCAGTTGACATTTGCATCAAACGCGAGAATTTATCGCGTACTGTCCATGACGTTATAGATGTCAAATAATTCACCAACGAACGGAGTTCTTTGTCAAAAAACAACGCACCGAGCTGAAAGTCAAAAAGATTATCAAGACGTTGAAACTAAAAAATGGTCAGGGCGATAAGAAGGGAAAAAAACACGACAGCTAGTGGCTTATCCATATATCCATAACAAAATATTGCTGCCTTCCAAAATTTTGATGCCATTCGTAGTCTGATAATAGACTCTTTAGTAAGTAGACTGGAAACTGATAGTTTTGTCTTTTTTTCTTCACGGTTTACTTGTTCTAAAATATGCCGATTCGGCCAATCAGCAAGACTTCTTTTCTTCACAGTTCACTTGTTCTAGGAATATGTTTAATCAAATCAGTCGAATACGCGTGACCGCAAAAAAATCTTTGCAACAAGAGCAAACATTTTTTCTTCAATGCTCTTCTCTTTTCCTCCGCACGTTTGTTCCTGGTCTACTTAATCAAGAGTTTTGTCTATGGTCTGATCAACCAAAAAATCGGGGTCTTGCTCTATAGAAGCGCGATGATCCATTGATCTCAACTCTGTAAGCTGGAAAAATGAGATGGGACTACGTTTGGCTGCATAGCGGCAGCACTCACGTAACAGCAGCACAGCAGATTGCAAACTTACTCGGTTAAAAGTGCTTTTGAAGACAGCTTTTTCAAGTTGTACCACAATTTCATCTATGAGGCAGCTGACAAGTTGATCAAATATGGTAGTGGATAGAGAAATCTGCAAAAAATGATGAAACTCCAGCTTAAGTGCTTCTTAAAACATTCCACCATAGAGCTAAGTGATTCTTTTTACGTGTAGTCTTTTTTGGCATCATTTTTTTGGAGCAATATTTTTTCAATTTTTGTCCTCTTTTTTTCTTTATCGTAAAAAATAAAATCCACTCAATAGTGGGACATTCGAAAAGAATATATAAATGAAAACCAAAGAAACTCTGAACTGCTTTAAGCGCAGCATCAAGATTTAATCTCCAATCAAATAACTGACAAAAATCCAAATAACGATTGATTGATTGTAATTGGCGCAGAAACTAATTGAAAAAATAATAGTTCAAGCAAATAGGTCATTGAATGAACCAGCAAAGCACCAGTGTACCAAACATCATCAAACAACTTCAACCAAAGTTTGTTTTTTTTCACGTCTTTTTGCTGTTCGCTCGAGTTTAATTCGCTGGCTCACCATAGGGACATCCGACATTCAACCTAAAACGGTTAAAAATTACCTGAAATTTGTTGATTAGGGTTTGTAGGTTACAAGTTAATTCTTGAACCCAGGGGTCGTTGGCTTCATAATCTGCTAGGTCTTCTTCAGATATGTTGTGTGTAATAGACAGGAAGTTACCTGCAATCAATTATACAATAAGACCATTTATTTTGTATTAAAATAACTGTTTTAGCATCTGTTTTAAACAAAAAACAGCGTGATTAAAAGCAATCGTTTGCCAAAAAGCAGCAGCCATACGGCATTTGATTTGCGTGATTCAAGAAGTTGCGAACGGCATGGTTTTACCACTTATCCCACAGCGCCACTAGGCTTCTATAAGAAAGATGCAGCAAATTGAATTCTGAAAGCCACTGATAAAGAATACTTACGTTTTCTTGCCAACAATCGAACTCAACTCACATTTTACTACGATTCTAAATCCATTTAGTTAACTACAACAGCACTTTAGTTACCAAAACTGCTTTTGGAAAGAACTTGAAAATAATTTTTAAAAAGGCACCCACCAATCCAAGGCTTAACTTCAGGCTTCAGAACGCTCGAGCGGAGTTCTTTCAATCCGCTTTGCAGAACATTTTGGAATTTGTAGGAAAGAGAAACCAGATCAAGAAGACAGCTCTAAAGATTAAGAGCTTTAACAAAGTTTTTGAGATATTTTTACTTTTTGTCAGCTGGGCCTATTGTCCTACTATAACCCATCTCCACGCCCAATTTAGGTCTAAGCCTTTCGGTATAGGCAAATTTTAATAAGCACAATGATTTGTCCTAGAAAAATCGAAACGCTCACGCTCGGTCGACAGCGCATCCTTTTATTTGATCACAAATTCTGTACGGCCAACGTGTCACCAAAAGCAAAAAAAAAAAAACAAAAAAAAAAAAACGGGATTGTGCGGGAATACTGAAGATTCAGTTTCACCTTTGGAAGAACAAACGAACAAAAATTTGTATGAAAAATCATGAAATGGAAATCGATTGAGGAGACAACAAACATAGTTTAAAACACGGATTCACCTTTTCGATGCGTCGCTGTGTCCCTTGGGAAAGACACTTTACGCTTATTCTGCTTTGCAGCCAAGCAGCCCAGTTGTGAAGGCCCAGCCTGACGAAAGACGTGCAAACAAAACCACTAAAGGTGCTCAGCGTTGGAGTGGTTAAATGGACGCAGCGCGCCTGGTTTTTCGATAATGGGTAGCTTTTAAAAAATGACGAAAAACGAAGCTATTCTCGGAATGTTTACCACCGAAAAGCCGCTGAGACATTGAACAACCAGAACGCAAGGTTGAAAATCTGAGGTAAACAAAGCAAGGCACAAATCGATAAGTTACGAAACCAAATGTTACATAACAATCAATAAAAAATATGCAGGTCACGGTTTGGCAAAGTTAATTCATATCCGGATCACCTGTTTTTGCGCCTTGCTCGAACAAACAGCTTCAAACCGGAATCATCCGGTTTAGACCACTACGAGTTAGTATTTTGAGAGATGAGTTTGCGAGTGAAAAACAACTCTGACCTTCAATAACCTGTCGGCTGTTAGCAAGTTATGCAACCACACGCCCACTACCGTATAACATACCTTCTTCATTAACCAATCGCATTAGTTCAATTGCATTTGAAAAAAAACAAGTTAGTAGAGTTTTTATTTTTCTTTAATAACTCATTCGAGTCAACTAAGCTTACTATGCGTATTTAAATTACCCTGTTTGTGAATGTTATCACCATTATCTTGTTTACATGACCGCATTATTTGGGCAATATGTGACATCTCAGGTGACAGATTCAGCAGGACTTTCGTATTAGGTCTTTTGTCTTGCTATTCTCGTTTGAGAATTTCTACTTTTTTTTTAGTTAATTTTGGACCCTGGGGTCACCTGGTCTCCCGTCAATCAGAGAAAACAATAATTTAACATTAAACATAGTTCCCAAAGTAAGTACGCCATAATCGTCGAGGCACGGTATGACAAGCTGCATTCATTGATTCGTCATGACGAGTGATAATTTTCCTCACTGCCATCGTGACATTAGCAACATCAAGAAAGCAATGACACTCGCAATATATTAACAGAATGATTTCCAACCTAAATAAGCCTTTCAGCGCAACAAAGCTTATTTGAAGTCATTGCAAGTTGTCGACTTAAGTGTGCGTTATCGTTTTTAAGTAAATGTGCAAGTTTAAAATAAACTGTTCTGCAGGTGCAGGTACATACGGTTAGTCATAAAGTATGGCTTCAACCCCTGTAATCAAATACCAAAGCAAAACTTTCACATATTTCTAACCCACTTAAGTCAACACTAACCCTCAGTCGCCTTAGCCTAAACCCCAACCAAAAGGACGAGGCGTAAATCATAAGTGTATGAAAAAATTCTTTGGTTATTTCACGAAATTTTTGGCTGCTAAGACGGCAAAGCTTTACCGAATTTCTGGTCAAAATGAACGAAAGATGCGCTCATACGCAAACGATTTTGAAATTAATTTTTAGCAAACGCTGAGAAAAACGTATAAAACAGTTCGGTAATGTATCCGTCATGCGTCTTTCGCTTACACTTTGTCAAGATTTTTTAAATGTTCCATAACATTTGTTTTTCTATCTTGCTTACTAGAAGCCAAATACATGATTTTCGAAAAAAAATCGCTAAAATTTTACTTTATGCAAACAAACAAGACATGACAAGTTAAAAACGTTGACGTAGACGGATTCTGTCTGAATCCAGCTACGAAGTAGTGCACGAGATATAAACTGGGCCCTTTCCTAATTCGAACATGCTCTGCGTCTCCCCCCAGATTTCTCCAGCCTTTACGCCCTGGCAACAAGGAACGTTCCCTGTCGACTAAAGAAGAAACCTTCCTGGAGATCATTCTGTTCTTCGGCCACACAACCACTCCCATCCCCACGTGAGACTCTCTGATCATGTGCCTCCCTTTCCCCCATGGACTGCAACCCACTTCACTGTTTCCCCCTTCATTCCCGACTGCACATGCAACAGTACAGCCCAGCTCCAGTCTGCTTCAAGCAGACTATCCTCCCTCCCCCCTTCTGATATCCTAGTATGGACTGACGGATCTGTCCCCACCCTCTTTGGTCCCGGTGGTTCTGGAGTGTATGTCACATGCTCCAAATGAAACACATCCAATTCCCTGTCCTTTTCCTCTGGTCCGATTGCCTCCAACTTCACAGCTGAAACCTTTGCCCTCAAGCAAGGTCTTGATTGGTTTACTAGCCATTTGATGACCTGCAAATTCCAGTCAGTCCTTTTCCTAACCGACTCCCAATCAGCCCTCTCTATCCTTTCATCAACCCCTTCTTGTCTCCTGCCTGAGTCCCTCTGGAATGTTTGGTCCCTCGCCTCCTCCCTCCCGAACAACGCCACCTTGAGCTTCCAATGGGTCCCCGGTCACCCAGGTCTCCCCGGAAATGAAAAAGCAGATTTACTTGCCAAAGCTGGTGCCTCCCTGCCCACTGACGCAATCCCATGCTCTCTCCCCCCTGTCGTTGCCAAAGTTCGTTATTCCCAATACCACAATTGGAGACGTCACATCTCCCACTGCCATCTGAACTTCCAAGTCCCTGAAGTCTCTTCGCAGGAATTCCTCCTTTCTCGCCCCATTCGCTGTGAGCTTTCCCGTCTTCGCTGCCATGGCCACAGTCTTCTTTTATCCTCATATCTTCACAGGATCAGTCGGAAGGAGAATTCTGCTTGTAGTGCCTGTGGACACCCTCTACAGGACCTCAATCATCTCCTCCTCGACTGTCCTGCCTTTGAACCCCTTCGCAAATCTATCTTTGGGTCCTCTCTCTCTATTCTTGACCTATGGTCCAGACCTTGGGGTATGGCCCGACTGTTGGGTCTCTGCGGAGTTCCTCCGCGCCCCCATCCCACGGAAGGGGTCGGGTAGTACCACCACCAGATATAAACTGAGTTTTGTTTTTTCTTTTAATTAAATTTTTTTGGATTAAATGGTCACTCGAAATAACTAAAAAAAGTAGCATATATTGCGAAAGCGAATTGTTAAAAAGTTACTAAACTAATGTAGTTTCAAGCAACTCAGTAAAGTTTCCCACCTCCAATTTGGCCTCCCCTTGCTCGGATAGTTGTGGAAAAGCTTTGCTAACTTCCGCATCTAAACTTTGCTTCAGCGTCTTAACGTGTTCACTCGCCACCTCGCAGTTGTTGAGTGTGCTCTGAAAACATGGTGTCAAATAGATCTGGGTTCGATTCCAGAGTCTCTTGAGTCGTCAAGCAGCCGACTTTTTAAGACCGAACCAGAAAGTTGTTAAGATTGAACCTCTTCAAGAAAAAAATTTAAGGAACAAAAAACTACTTATACCTAGGTATTGTTCGAACTGCTTTGTGCTCTTTGTGGTCTTGAAAAGTGCTCAATAACCGTATCAGTACGAGCAGGACATATTCTGCACACCATAAACAAATGCTGTATGGTTTTATCTGTTGTAGGTTTGATATATAAGATGTTGTTCATGGGCGTCGGCAAGGGGGCAGGGGGGCCATGGCTCCCCCTTTAGATTTTCACACACTCTCTCTTTAACTTTTCAAATTTCAAAAATTCTTCCATTTTTAGTAGTTAATACTGGCTCTATTCTTATTGGCCCCATCCTGAAAATTTTTCTTCCGACGCCCTTGATGTTGTTCGAATAACATTGAACATCCTAGCTTCATCCATTGTTGCTACTCTATGGTTGCAAACTCATGCTAAAAATAAATCCGGTCAAAACTAAACCCTCGAAAAGGAGCAAGATAAGGGTCTGCACTGCTGTAGCGATGAGAGCATGCAAACTTACGAGAAAGTGCTGGCGTGTTAGGTTGTTTTGCTCATCCACACTTTGCAGCTTTCCTTGTTGGAACGAACTCTGCATGACGTTGTAGGCGGAGCTGATGTTGTCCAACATACCGCCGGAAGGAAAACCTAAGAAATATCTAAGGATTAAATATGGAGTGCAGCTCAGAGACTAAAATCGTATTTGCTTCGACTAACGCCTGTATCATGGAAAAGTTATGGCGGATGTTTCGATCTTTTGCTGGTGACAGCAGCAAAATTAGTTGGGTGCAGAAGAACACAAATCTTGACGCGCAATTTTCCTTCTTTTTGTACTTAATGCCAATCAACTAGTTCTAATTGCCAGCAAAGGTTTGCGAGGTTCCTTAGAACCCTTTCAAATGCAAAATTGCAGAGTTTGAAGTAGAAACGGCGATCTCCAAGCACCAAAAAACGTGATTTTTGAGGACATTAGGCAGGGCAGTAATAAACAAGTCCAATGAGGATTAGTCACGCATGCCAGGGCAACCCTGAACTAATAATAATAATAATAATAATCTGAAATGATGATAATAAAAGGAGCTGAAAATGGTTTCCAGCCAAACGCAAAATGAAATGTAACAATGACCTGCTTTGACGTGGCTGACAAGGACATCTTTAAAGTTGGTATCGAGGACGCCGGTGGCGTGGTTCAGCATCGCACACACGCAATCGATCGAATCGCTGCTCATCGAGCGTCTGAAGGTCGATGAAATAATAATCAACGTCAAGGTTTAGTGCAAATTATCCCTGTTATATTATCCCGTAGCTACGTTATCGGTTAAATTGACCCAGTCTACATGCCAGTTGCTTCGGTTCCTAGTGAGAAACTCAGCCGAGAATTTAAAACCAAACTAATTTGGAAAATATTCTTGGGCATTTTTGACACTTTTGGTGTCAAATATAAAACATGAGAGCAAAGGCTCAATTTTCGAAACAATTCCAAACAATAAAGGGAATGTAATGTCATCTGTTGAAGGTGCTAATGCATAGCTTATATACAGTGTATATCATAGAAAGCGTGCTTACTTGATGCATTGCTTCAATATAAAGAAGACGTCATCAGTCATGCTGGACGTGAGACTGCCAGGTTCATACGAATCCAACTGGATCGCTTTTGCTGTGCTCTCTCTCATGTAATACTCCTCCATTATGATGTAATAACCAATCATTTCTTGCACCAGATGATTGACTCCACAGCTCTTAAGCCACATTGCGAGTTCTTTCTTTTTTTCTGCAAGATAAGTTTCTGTTACAAATGATAATTATCTAAATTACTTCAAATGAAAAACACAGTGTACACAATTTAGTAGAATTTTCAAACAATGTCTTGGACAGCTCACTTTGCAGAAATTAGGCTACAAAAAAATCTGCCATTAAATTCGATCAGCGTTCTCGCACCATCTCTTTCTCAATACGATAGTTTTCTGTGACGTTAAGTGACCTCTTTGTCTACTAGATCTTCATTTTATTATTTAGAAAGTTGCTTCACGAAGAGCCAAGATGCCATTTGATTACCACTGTATTCTGCTGTAATGTTTTTAGGCTTTCATCATCAGTAACTTACCACAAATAACATCCGGGGATGAGTAGACGGTATCAATGTCGGACTGGAGTCTTCTTCGAATAAAGCGGATATACAACTCCGTACGTGAACTTATAACGGTTACTTCAGTCAACAAAGCCTCCAAACTTCTAGGATCGACTCTACAAATGCAATACATTGAATTTCAAATTTCTTAAAAATTCTAAATATCGAGACCTCCACTAGTAATTGCAAAACGGCTGATTCCTGGTTCGATTCCCGAAACGCCTATGTGTCGTTAGGTCTTTGTTCGACACACTCCGAAATCTTTGATGCCTCTTTAGTCCGAAGCAGTGCACACTGGTCACACCCATCGCAGAGATCCAAGCTCAAACAACCTCCGAAGTCTAAAAAAGAACTATGTAGGACCTTATTTGCGTATCGACAGATGCAAAGTGCTTTGCTCATCATATGCTAGAACGAATGAACTCAATAAAATGATTCAATTTAACAATAACAGCTTTACACAATACACATTGAGTCTAAGGTTGATATTAGGGTTTCAAAAAGTGATCGATAATAAAGAGTTAGAGTAAATATCACAGTAGATTACCAGAGTATTAAAACATTAAAAATGTATCCCATTTGATTAACACTTGGCCCTGATGATCCCATTTGCGAATGAAGCAGACTGTTGGGATTTATAGGTTTTAACTTTTAATGTTTTAATACTGTGGTAATCTACTGTGCTTTACACATTCATACTATACGCCAACTTACTTTACCGCGTCTTCGGACTTTTTGCCAAATAGCGATTGCTGGATTTTTTGGGCAGTTTCTTTGAATTGCCGAACTTGCTTAAACCTAAATATTGATAATATTCGTCAACAGTGCTGCAAAGCTAAACCAAACCACGGGGTAAAGATTTGTTTCGAAATAAAATTCTACCTTTGTTCATGTTTTGCAATTGATGCCAACATCAGACATCTATTAGCTCACAACCAAATACCTGAATAGCTACAAAACCGCTCAGAACACCTTTTTTTGGGCGCACACTTTTTCTAGCCTGATTTGAGCAGAGGCCAGAGGTCTGGGGCCTGTTGTTTAGGCCCAGAAAGATATGCCATCAAGTTCTTTTTGGCGCGCGGCATCTTTGCAAAGCCTAATTGGGTGTATGGGAGACACTTAAAGTCCCAAAGTCCAGGACAATCCTGGATTATTGCAAATTAGACACCGTTTGGATTAAGACTTTTAAAATCTCATTATGACCATGCTAATGAATTTCCATTCAATTGCACAAGCACTCACAGCATTATAAGAACAAAACTTACTCATGTAAGACTTTTCCAGCTTCTTCGTCGCATTGCAATTGAACCTGTTTGATTAGGAGAAAGAGCTTTCCTGGTCCGTAATACGTTTCCACTAGAGGTTGTTGCTTCTCCACTGTACGAGCTATCCCCTCGTACAACAGCGTGATGACGTCAGCGAACATCAAATTGTAGCGGTTGCCTGAAATTGGTAATAAAATTCATTTTCGAACCGAATTAAAAAACCGATCAGATCTTCATTTTACTCGCTGCATATTAAAGTGGATAACGAGTAAGAAAAGCCCACTCCACGTCATTTGACCGGAGTCACAGTCAATTACTGCTACAGAGGCGAACGCGTTGAACGCTCGCTTTTCCGAAGAAAACAAATCTACAACTAACTTTGCTTTCTGGATGTGACGCCCGGTCAACACGTGTAAAACTGTGAGCGTATGAGTGTATTCTTTGTTTATCTAACCAACTGCAACTTTTACGTTGCTTATAGGTACGACAGTAGTAACAAATTTTGATAAAATAAGCAAAAAATGCGCCCATACGCTCAGATTTGACGCCAACTATCGCCGAACTAGTGTGGCAAAAATGCTTAAGCACTTACTCGATGGTTCTAATGTAAGAGTTTGTTTGAGATTATCGGATGAACTTCTTGAAATTTCCTGGCAGAGGTACTCGGAAAACTTGTTTAAGCCCTCATCTTCCATTTTCAAGAGAGGAAAAATTTTGAAAAATCTTTCAACCGCGGCGACATTCCCCTCTGCAACAGCCTCCTCGAATTGCTTTGACACTACCTGAGGAGTAAAAGTTTCAGTGATTTTAAATATTGGCTACACGAAAGATAAAACAGGTTTAAATAGCAAATCGAAGAGGTACACCAAAACCTTATCGCACAACACTAGTAGCTATCTATGGACATAAGATTGGGGGATCCAATACAGCAGACGTAACCATTTTTTTTCCTTATCGAAATCACATGACTACCACTATAAACTAACATGCATTACACGTACGTCGTATGAGCGACAGTAACCTGACCGAAAAAGATAAGTTTTTACATTCGTTTTTCGCCGATCTCAACCACGATTTCCACAGCTGCGCACCACTTAACTACACATTGTCACTGGACTTTTGAACTTTATTTCACTAGGGCCATAGCGCTATATCGGGACCATGTTTGAAAATTAAGAGAAAGTTTTAAATTTTCACTCTTACGAGGCAGAAAATTATACGTAAAACAATGGCTAACGCGATTGAGTTGTTTTATTTAATGCTGATTACGCGTGACTTCCGAGTGCTCTATTTTTGGCATTTTCTGCTACCACAGTTTTTAGGCAGTGTTGGAAAAAGCGAACTAAAATTCAAAAATGCTTGAATATTCTTAATTCTTGGTTAAAAGCTGGGTCCGCCAAAAAATGAATTCAAAAATATAATTAACAGTACTAGAGGAACCATCTATCCTCTTCAAATATAGACAAGCTGTCGAAATAAAAGAGTGATTGTTAAAAAAAACAAAGCTTATTAAATGTTAGTGTTCAGCGAAAGCGACTACAGCAACAGCTGTCAAGATATGGAGATGAAACAAGGGTGACAGAAATTTTGCTCCTCGATTACTGCAATGAGATGAACAGAGTTGGAATCCAATACACAGCAAGCCTTCCAATCAAGAACACGAGATTAGGCTAATTAAACGACAAAAGTAAGCATACAAGAAAAGGCACCCAACTATTTCGGAATAAAATTTCATTAGCCAAAACTTCTTCCTTAATCATGCCCTGGACTGGAGTTTCGCTTATTGAGAGTTGGCGTAAACCAAAATATCAACCAAAATATTGGTAGTAACTAAGGAAATTTTTCACAAAAATTAAAGGTAAAATTTTAGAACGTAATCAGGTGACATCGTTTTCAGTTAGCAACAAACAACTATTTCAGATGGCAAAATTGTTCGTAAAGTCTTTTTTTTTAAGATAACAAATAATTTTTACAACTGCAGCGACTTATTTAGTAAAATATTCAAGTACTTAAAAACTAGGATATAAAAATGATACCTATAACTATCAACTGCCAAACCTTTGGAATATTCTACGACGATGAAATCAAAAATATTTTTCAAAAACATTTGAATCATTACGACGAATTATGCGTAACCAGAGAAACTGAAAACGTTGTTGTTGACGTAAAAATTGGCGAGAAGAATGTACGAATAAACGTAATGTTAGATGGGAAAGATGCTGAGGTATGTCTCATTGGTGACTGGAGTATTTCATCCAGTGCTTTCATTCAACACGTGGAAACAATTGTATCTTATTGTAAGAGTAATTTCCCAACTGTCCCTATTGTTATTGCTGGCTTTGATGATGGAAACAATGATCCACATTTACTAGAATGCATCAATTTACTTGGAGGTAAGCTAATGACCAAAGCAATGGGAAAAAACCTTGCTAGGAGGATTAATGCTGTCAAATATATTGAATGCTCAAAGCAAAGTGGTCGAGGAGCAAAGATCCTTATAGATGAGATCGCCTATGCAGGCCTTGAAAAACTTCGCGACGAACAAGTTCGTAAGGCGAAATGTAATGCCATTAACAAATGGAGAAAAAACACGTGCTATGTTGCTATCTTTCTGGTGCTTTCTATGATAATCTCCATCTTTGTAAACTTTATTTCAACGCAAGTGGAAGTCCCAAACGCACGAACGTTCGCTTTTTACTATGGTGGTCACGCAGTCAAAGCTTTTCTATCAAGTTTTGTTGGATGACATTTAAGCAATATTTATGT
Source organism: Trididemnum nubilum (assembly GCA_963965965.1). Taxonomy (NCBI): domain Eukaryota; kingdom Metazoa; phylum Chordata; class Ascidiacea; order Aplousobranchia; family Didemnidae; genus Trididemnum; species Trididemnum nubilum. Next base: position 37,342,532 of record OZ014485.1, on the reverse strand, counting down.
TTAAGAATAATACACAGCACGTATTACATCTTGCGGTTTTAAATGTCTCCCATACAATGTGACGACTGTGTGCTATCCTTTCTTAATACTGAACGCCAACCAAAATAACTGTGAATCAAATTTGCAAAACTTCGGTTTGACCAAACCGGAAATCGAAACAGAGAAAAGGTTCCAGTAGAATTCACTCGATGTACTATACGCCAACTGAACCAAAGTCATTACCTGTTGAATATCCAGATAATTTTGGCCAAAAATCGCCAAAAATTATTACAGGATGAACCACAAAATTGTCTAAAGAATAATCCGAAAAATACCTGCGACATTTCGACTCTTGCATTCTTGAGAACATTCAACGATGCATTAATGCTCGAACCTGCAAACGTACTGTGTGAAACAGGGTGAAAAATAGCATTGATAGAATAGCAACTCGGTTACATCAAGATTACTTCGGAAATATGTCACAGATCTACATTGCAGAACGTTAGGAGTTTGGAAACAATGTATAACTGTTACAAACCAAGAATTATTTTATTGGATTGATATTGAATCTACCCCGCCTCAAATCGGGTTTGGCTTACAGCTATTGCTCGAGCTGAAGGTAGCAAAAGATATTCTATTCGAAAAAAATTTTTGCAGCTGCTGCAATAAGATGAATTGAGGAAATTATAAAGAATTAAACTATCTTTAGCTATGCTACTTTAACTTGAGCAAAAGCTGTAAACCCGCCTTAAAGCTTGAGTAAACGTATCCAGAAAAATTATCCTTGCCTACTTAAATGATTCAAACCGAAGCATCTAAAGCCGTCGAAAAAACTTTTTGTATGAAAGTTTAAATAAAAATTCTGCTTACTTTCTGTTGCGTCATGAATGGTTTGTTTGATGACATTTTCATCCAGACACAGGTATCGGTATATATTGGCGGCGGCCTTCTCGTAGTCATTTGACTCCATCGCTTGTTTCACTCCGTCCGTACAGAACTAAACGGAAAACCCAGCAGTAGCAGATCGAATGTATTTTTGCATACAAAAGTTTTTAAAAAGCTTCTTTACAGAAAATTGAAGACCAGGCTCAAAACTAAAAGTTCGTTGAGGACTACCTTAGACCAAGTGTTAAAAATATAAGCGGATCATGAGTTGATTTCAACTGACAGCAAAAAAAACGCCCGACGCACAGCCTCACCTGTGTGTGAGTTAAAAAAAGCATTTTACTTTATGATGTCATACTGACGAACAATTATTTCTGCTGCACTTGAAAGCATATCCTACCCCATCACGCATGAACCAGGCCAGATTGACAACCCTGAAACACAATAGTCTACCATTCAACATTTTTTGTACTACACTGCAGGATATTCTAACCTTCAAATCAAGGATGTCGTCAACCCGTTGAATTGCAGCAAAAACTTGCGACTTGGCCAGGTCAAGCAAGCGAACTTTCGAGCTGATGCTGTCAGCTAGCGCGTCTGTGAAATCAATGATGCCACCTAGGTGATCGCTGTCGCTACTCAGAAGGTCAAGAGTTGGCCTGCCAACAAATAATGGATTGGTGGATACACTACTTAAATGGCAACAGTGATTCTAACGTCAAATTTGTTCGTCGAGCTGAGCCGCCAGATCGAAGTTCAACAAACACGTTAACCAAGCCGACTCTTTTTCACCAGCAGCCTCTAGTGAACGCACTCTTTTCAGATCGGGAGACATCGAGTTCAATTTCTGGGTCAATCAAACGGGATAGTGCATTTACTAATCAATTGCCTCGTTTCCATGTCTCACTTAACTAAACTTTTTAGCGTTTGTAGAAAACTCTTATCAATTAATCAAGCTATGAAACTTAGCCACAGGAATAGAGGATATTGAGACGAGGTAGTGCTTCGCCACAGCCGTAGAAACTCAAGCCACATCACGATGCAATGATGTGTCCCCAACTCGTTACACGCCTTCGCCAACTACGCAAAGTACAAAAAATTAAAGTGAATCTCTTACTTTAACAACTGCGCATACGGACATAAACGATTACTGTAAATTATCAAGAGAGGCTAAGAACTAAGTGATTAACTTCATTTTGAGCTGTATTACTATCGAAATTATCCAAAATTAAGAATTCTGAAACAAAATAACTAGTTTCAACGACTCTGTTCCAAACTCACGGCATTTTGCTGAGTGCTTCAGTTTTCTCGTTGAGGTTTTCCAAACCTTTGAAAAGTTCGCTCACGTATTCACCTTGTTGTTCCTGGAAAAGATATTTTAGCTCATTAAATTACGGATTCCTTTCATGACTCTGGTTAAGACACAGTATTTACATCACCGTTTATCAAGATGCGTCGACAAAAAAGGAAGACGAAGCGCCTTCCAGCCAACTACTCTGTATCCATGTGCTGCATCTTACCACAAACAGTGAAAGCTTTCACAGTTTATACCGTCCTTTATAATACTGAACGTCAAGCAGGGAAGCTGTGAATATCAATTTTAAAGTAATTTGTTTTAATTGAGTAGGAATAAAAATAGAATGAACTGTCAAGTGTTTTTAGCAACATACTCTCTTTCCTCAAAACTTGACTACCAATCGGTAGAATGTGCATCGGATTTGAACAAAAACAATCAAAAAGATGAAAAATCAACAATGTCTTAAATTGTGCTTAGACCAAAACACAAAACTCACGTAAAAATAGTCTGTTATTATAAGCATAGGCTACTCAGTTCTATAGTACAGTTTTCTATGAAGCTTACCTCCTCTTTTTGAGCCTGTTCAAAAGCATCCTGAATCTCTGCTAGGTCAGTTAAACGTTTGACTGAAGCCAACGATGGGTCAGAAAATAAATCTGAACCCTCATTTAGGTCCATTAAGTATTATCCTAATCAACTTATTGCTAACTTGATAATCTGGAAAAATCGCAAAATCAAAATAGCCTTTCCAGAAACCAGTTCTCGAAATACTTCCAAAAAAAATTTTGAGCCAATTTTAATCCATTATAAATCAATTAAAAAATCAAGTTGAGAAATTTAGTCTTCCATTTTTGTACAAGGAAAACTTTACTGTTTTTGAAGCCTTAGGCAGTGAGTAATTGGGTAGTATTCAAATAAAAATAAACTTAACCACACATACTAGTACTAGTACACAATAAAATTTTCAGACACTACACTATAACGAAAGCAAAAACTTTAAATAATACAACATTATAGCAAAATAGTAAGTATTGCACAATTGATGAAAACCATTGCCCAATGAAACATAAAAAAACGACAACACATCGAGTAAATAATACGAGCACTGAAACGGAAAATGTTTTAGTTTTGAGTGACACATTCAGAAAAGTTTCGATTAAGATCGCCGTACTGACGGTTCAAAATACAAAACTAGCATGAGGGTTGCAGTGAAACAACAATGATGCAGCAAAGTCAGATAAGCAACAAAATTACGAAATCAACAGCATCAACGTAACAATGTAGGACTTTTAGACGAAGGCATTAAAGCTTGGAACGTCAAAATCGCCACACAGAATTTAATGATGAAAGTTATAGGTTGTGGCGCACGAAAACGCCCCTAACGTCCTGTTGCCGAACGGCTGCGCTAAAACGTCCTCGCTCGTCCACATAGATAGAACCAACACTATAGTAAAATGTGCACAAAAGTTTTGATTCTACGGTGTATAATGCAAATAGCTATCGAAACTACAGTATCTGATGCTCATCTGAAAAGAAAAAATGACTACCACCCAAGATATATTATCTTAAAATTACCCCAATATTCGGTTTAAATTTTACTGCCTTTTTTAAAGCAATCAGCAAGACGAAATAGAATAATTCTACATTTGCATTATCATTAATCGTCAAAGCACGCTATCTGCATCGAATGTACCATTGTACGTTTTATCGATTCTTCTCTGCGTCCAAGAAGATTATTACTCAGTCAAATCGTGCCAACATAGTAGGTCGATTGAGGACTCCTCGTTGAAATGGGCTTCTCCAAAGTCACAACAAAGTAATGGCAGTTTAATTTCTGGAAACTATGGTCAAAACAAAAAAACCAACTTTTACATGCTCCCTTTTCAGTTAATTCTTAGTTCAGCAGTACCGCCTTATCGCTGGGCAAAGCCAAAAAAAGATACCAAATTACAAAAGAACCACAATTTATGAAGTCTCCGATTTTCACGATTCTTTTGTAGTTTGGACTTTTTTACCATGGCTCGACAAAAAGCAGGTAACGAAACCAAGAACGGGCCTCAAAGGGGATATCAAAACGCTACCGGATTAAAAAAAAAAACAAAAAAACCATTCTCAGCTTAGCGTCAATTGTTCTCCAATAAAACTCTTAGAGCTGTTCAGCGTTTATCGTCCAAATTCCACAGGCCTTGCAAGCTATTTTGTTCCATTACTGCATTTTATGCAAAAAAAAAAAAGAAGACACTGAGGCAGTTGATGATCAATTCTGAGTGGCAGCAGTGATTCTGATTTCAGGTGAAAATTGTTTATACGATACAAGTTCTGACCGGTTTGGACAAGTTGGTGAACGTTTGTTTTCCAATTGGTCAAATTGATTCAATTGTTCTGAAATAATTCGTCGTAATCTTACGTGATATTGACCTTGTAATAAGAAGAGCAAAGTGCAATGGAATTCAACAGACTCGCCGCTTTTGACCTAAAAATACACAAAAAATGCAAGTCATTTCGATTTTGAACTGCACAGTTTTGGTTAGGAAATTTATATTCCACAACAGTGGTCGGCGAGCACCGGTCCGTGGAGAGTTCGTTACCGGCAGCATATTTTTCGAGGTTAAATACTTTAGAATATATTTGTAACATCTTGTGATGAAACAATTCCAGTTTACAGCAAGTACTACAATAATTCAGCTTTGTAACAGCAACAATGCAAATATATCATCAATTCACAGCGAAAATTTGAATTTGCTACCGTCTCCCATTGCAGTAGACTTATATTTTCATTGCCAAACATTTATGTTGTTGAAAGCCGGTCCGCGAAAAATTTTCTGTTTCCAACTGGTCCGCAGTATAAAAAAAAAGGTTGCCGACCTCTATTCCACAACGCGCCGTGGTGACCGAGTTTTGGAACTAAGTTACAAACCAAATTTCAAAAACAATTATTCTGAGTTGAACGCTTGGTCACAATAAAAAATGATACAATTTTTCCAAAATTTCCAAAAGGCTTATTAACTTTAGAAAATGAAAATTCAAAAGCGAAAATTACAAATTAATTCTTACATCATGGAAGTTTTGACTTTGGCATCCCACACAAAGCACATTGTATTCCATGTTCCACTCACGAAAACCATTCTCCTGGTCTTGAAATATCTCAAGCTCTACATCAATCAGTGTGATAAAATCGCCTGCAACGAATAATTTAAATTCAAATCCTATTCTAGTAAAAAGTCATTTAACTGCATAAAATTCTTACTGCGACTTCAGCTGTTTGTAACAACGACAAAACTAAAACATTGTTAGCGAACAAGCAGAACTATAACGCATCAATATCTCAGCAAATCTCAACAAAGAATCATGTAAAGGTTTATGCATTACGTAACCAAACTATTGAGAAATAATACGGAATCTAATTTTTTGCCAAATCAAATAGCAGCACATTGACCGAGTACAAAAGAGTGGAATCTTAAAAGTGCCCAATTTTCCAGCACCTTTCAAATAAAAATGCACCGTGAAACAAAAACAAAAAATAGAGGAGAATTGGATCATATGCAAGAATGCTACGTACAAAAATAAACAGTCACAAGAACAAATGACATCGACTCACTTGTTATATTTTTCATAACAACTTTTAAATCGACTGCTGACCCGAGTTCACAGCTGGTTGGTTTTCCATTCGCCACACCATCATTGATTAACATTGCTAAACAATATCATTCTAGTAGTTAACGCTCCAGCTTTGAAAAGGGGGGTTCAAATGCTTGGCTAATCAAAACGGACAGTGTTGCAAACGGCTCGTCACCGCTAAAACCTCCCTTTCAAAAACGCTATGATCAATGTGGTGCATTAATGCAGCGATAGGCCCCGCCAATCCGTTACACTTTTGACATCATTCAGCAAGTGATGAAATTTCATTTGGAGTTCTTTTTAAAACTTAGCATGAAAGGGGCCATCTCCCACGTTCTTGGCAAACAACGCTACGACCTTCTAAAAAAGGAATAGAACACCACTTAAGACTTTCTCGAAGTTGCCTAGTGTTTTCCTTTGTGTAACAAACCTTAATGTAGTAAATTGCAAGAAATTTAAACTTACTCCAATATAACGGAGGGGTGAGTAAGTTATCAACACTATTGGTGTCCAGTTTATGAGAAGATAAATCAAGTACTCCAAACCGAGACGAAGTTTCATCTGGAAATATATTTATTCAGTTCAACCCTAACACATGCAATTGATACAAAACCACAGTCAACTTAGAAGTCTTTAATCTGAAACGCGAACTACAAAATTAAGTTCGCAAGAAAACATCTACAAAATTTTAACTGTTGATCATAGCTGCAAGAAGAGTTTCAGTACTTGCCAATATTTCTGTACATTCCTTCACACCTGTAGTAAGTAAATAAAGTCAAATGGCAGTATTTATTCGTCGGCGAAGATCAAAATGGCCACGGTATTTCCGCCCAAAATAATCATTTGTTTGTGATGTCATGAGTGCAATCTTCACCTTTAATTATCCACTCCAAGGCCAAATTATCTGATAAGATTTCTTGCAGTTTTTCGACGTCTTCGTTTTCACCGAATCCCATTTTGCAATCCCGCATATCTATAGTTGCCATGACAACCTCCATGGTAACTGTGTCATCAGGAGAGAGCTTAGCAACAACCACCCTATCTTCTTCGTACTGTAAAACCATCAAAAAAGTCAAAAAATACTCATCTAAACTATCTGCGGTTATTTTCACAAATTAAACATAACCAAAAAACAACAGAATAATGATGGCTAACAAATAGTAAAAAACGTAACGGAACCCTTCTCTCTGCTTTTCCGGGTCAGAGCAGTAAAGCCGCTTAGATGCCCACTAAGAAGGTCAAAAGAAGCGGCCAATGAGAATCCACCACCAGAGGCTACTTGTCCAGTAATGGGTGCCCTGCTTACTCACTTTTGAGTGGAAATTACCCCTTCTTTTTTCTAGGTTCTCTAACACATCGAAATGATCTATGGTGTGGATATCCGTCGCACCTTGCTCTTGTCCACAGAAACGAACAAGGAAATCTAACCACCTCTCTGCAGATCGTTCGAGTATAGGTTGGTTTGCAGAAGAAAACACCAACAACTAGAGTTGTTAGTAAATATTAGTTCACCTCCAACAGGTCTTTAGTAATGTGCAGCAAGTTTGCAGGATCCAACTTCGAAGAACACACAATGACGTCATCTTCGCTGACGTCACACAATTTGACGGACACGATGCAATAACCTTGTCTGCAAAAAAAGAGTTATGAGACAGCATGAATTAACAGCCAGCAGTCACACTGAAGATTTGACAAAATTTATGTGTTGCAGCTTGCAGGGCCAGGGTGAATTTTAAATGCTTACCAGCTGGTTTTACACACAAAAAAGGCTCGGAACAGAATAAAGTCGACTCGAACAAAAAATCTAGGTCCATGGTAATATAAATGTATGTGGCTACGGTGCTTGCGTTTTGGTTTTCTAGCCATGCTACTGGAAAGTTATTACTTAATATTGCATCGACAGCAAACGAATGGAGCAAGAAATGTATTAATTTTCAACAAATGCGGCTCCTTCAAACATTTTTAAACTAAGATTCTGGATCAACCAAGTACCTGCGTCTGGAGTTCTGCGCTGCTAAGTTTTGGTCAAAGCATAATTTACCTGTCACACTGCCTTGCAGAAATTTCGCTGATCACTATACAGGGTTTCATTGACGTCATCAGTTGCATCGAGGAGCTACGACACCAGTTGGCTGCGAGACCCGCTGCGTTCGAATATTGGAGTTTAATTTGACACGAGCAGATTGGATATTCTGGAAGCAATATTCATAAACAAAGCTCACTCAACTCAAATGTTTATCCGTAGAGAATTGAGTGACCTAAACGTAGAGTGGCCCAAGTCGACTTGGACCGAAAATGATTTTATCATATTTTCTGATAGATTAAAGCCTTAAAAATTTTTTGTAAAAATTTTGAAGTTCTTCTACATAAATTAATTTTGGCTAAGTTAACTTGTAACAAGTTAACCAAAATGTGAATTCAGTGTAATGGACCATGCCAATTTGGTCCACTACAATGTAGCATCTTAACCAAATTTCTTCCAGTGTAATGGACCAAGTAAAACTAGTCCACTATTTTATTTACTTTTTATGAAAAACCCAACTTTACTACAGTGGCTCAAATTCACTTGTGTCGGTTTTCGCCAATCCATCTAACAGTTATTATTATTTAACTTAAAGAGTATTCAATGTGGATGATGATATTTCAGTTCAATTCTTTTTCATGAACGGAATATACGTTGCACAATGCCTTTTAAAGAATGGCTTATAAAGAATGCATTTTTTCACTAATACTACCACATAATAAAAAAATTCATCCATTAAAAACTAATTGCATATGTCTTAGTTAGCTTTTTCTGCATCGTACTGTGATATTGGTAATTTCTCATCTGCTTACCGCTTCTTATTTCTGCTCTCTTTCTCTTCATTGCTTAATTTTTCGTAAGGGTCGAAGAGGCAGCAGCTCGAGATTAACCGGCCACGCTTCACAGTGTTTCATCAACTCCATCATTTCGCTTGTGCGAAGTCCCAAGCGATTCCATCCAAGATCCACAATCTAGGTCGTCCAACTAATCTTTTCCCATCATTTTGCTTTGGCAAGTAAACTGAGGCACTTTGCTTACAATGCCAAATCATTTACGCTGAGATCTTTTAATTCGGAGATGTAGCGGCTCGATGTTTAAAGGTTTTCAAATCACAGAGCTATGCACCTTGCTAAATAACATAGCTTATTCGATTTTTCAGAGAAATCTCATTTCAAACGCTTGCACTTGTGATCGCACTCTTTCGGTCATTGCCCAAGATTCGTTATATAATAATTGAGAATGGGGACAAAAACTGTTTTGAAAATTGAGAGCTTTGCTTTTTTTGACAATTTTTTGTTTCATGACAACCGAAAAGTGCAAAACTCGCATTAATGTATCACTTAAACCAGCTTTGTTTATTTTTCGGGTATCTAGTTCCTCATCTTGTCTTCCGTCTCTAGTGAATGCAACCCCAAGATACTTAAACTTCTCAACCTGTTTCAGTGTCGCTTCATTCACTTTCAACAAGCACTGATCAGGGTTTCTTGAAAGATGAAGTATTTTAGGTTTGGCCGTGCTTATTTACTTATATTTCATTCAGCTGCAAGCCATTTAATGTGGATTGGAGGCTAGACTGTCGAAGAAAGCAGAACCAAATCATTACCAAATAACATGCGACTTATCTTGCTATTTCCAATGGTGACACACTCAGCTGGATTTGTCGATCCAATTCATGTCAATAATGAAAAGGAGAGGTGACGAAACGCATACTTGCTGGAGTACAACGCCGACATAAAATGGCTTTCATTACTTGCCATTTACCAGAACACAAACCTCCGGTCGGCAGTAAAATTACTTTATTGCACTAACAACTGACTGACTATCAACTCCATATTTCTGCAAAACCTCCCAAAGTTTATCCCGAGGAACTCGGTCATATGCTTTTTCGAGATTGACAATGCATGCAAAGAGATCTTTGCCATCTTCCCAAGATTACTCAATGATTTGTTTCAGGGTGAAGATCTGGTTCGTGTTGCGGCGACCCAGACGAAAACCGCACAGACCATCTTCCACTTTTGATTCCACTATTTCTCGGCATTTCTGTTCAAGGCATTTATATACTTTCCCAGGAATAATATCTTTCTGTAGTTCGTACATGCTCACCTGTCTGCCAATCTCTGGAAGTTTTGCTAATCTTCCGCGCAACTTGACAAGGCTTTCAGAATGGTGCAAATCTAATAAGTTAATTATTAATCCTTCAAAAAGCCAACTCCTCGTTATATCCCCAAGAATGATTGAGTTAGTGACGGATTTTGATGTACTCCTGAACGGTATTACTGTCCCCCTTTCTAACTCTGTCCAATATTTGGGGGTAACACTTGACTCCAAGTTAACTTTCGAGATTCACATTAAAACCTTAGAAGCCAACTTGTCCAAAGCTGTTGGTATTATTTGTAAACTAAAATTCGTTCTTCCCAAAGATGCATTAATAAAACTATATTATGCACTTTTCCACCCACATTTGTTATATAATCTAGTTATTATGGGATCAACGTATCCGTCCTATTTGATGAAAATAAGCACTCTTCAAAATAAAGTAGTAAAACTGGTAGGGGATGGTACCTTTCAAGACAGAGCTACCCCATTTTACTACAAACTTAACATTCCAAAATTGACCGATTTGTACAAAATTGAAATATCAAAAACTAATGTACAATATTGTACACAGGCCTCGATATCTTCCGAATAACTTTTCCAAATATTTTGAAAAGGCATGCAAAATCTTAGAGAGATCAACGAGATCTATCACTCAAGAAAATGATGTTTTATATATTCCACGATTTCGATCGAACAGATAGCAAAATAGCATTGGGTACCTGGGCGTCAAAATTTGGAATTCCATTACTCATTCAATCCGTTTGCTATCTCCAATTTTTTTCAAGGTAAAGGTGAAAAACTTTTTTGTGGAATCATATGAGTCATAGAATTTAGGATTTCAACCTAACTTGTTGAATTATTTTAATAATATAACTCACACTCTTTCTCCGGTATTTTTTATTCCCTCTATTTATTATCAAAAATTATATTATGTTGGCATCTGGGTGGCTGCTTGAATCGATTACCGATAAGGTCTTTTCGCAGCTTCCTGGTCGTGAAAACTGATTCTTAAGAAGTACATGAGCCTTGTTTATTAATATCGTATATTGTTGAGTGTGTGGTTTCTGTTATCGTAATATTTTAGTTACAGACAAAAATAAAAAACGACTTGACGTAACACACTTGCGTTAACCAGAGAATTCTGTTCGGTCAGCACTTTTAACATCTTTGGTCTGATTTCATCTTCACCAGCAGCCTTTCCAGATTTTATCCCTTTAATTGTCGTTGCCACTTCTACTGCAGCAAAAATTTCTTCTAACTGTACTCGTGTACTTCTTACACTAAATGTATCATTTCTTATGTGTCATGAGTTGATGTGATGTCTTTCCAGGATTCAAACGATCTTCAAAGTATTTTTTACTTCGTGAAAAGGTTTCATTCTCAACCGTTAGATTGTTACCTGCAGAATTCTTGATGGAGTAAGTGACAGTCGATCGCTTACAACGTAACGGCTGATGGTCTGCCAAAATACTTTGTTTACCAATAAATAGTTGGAATTCAACCGACGACTAAACTCTTTCTAGGATTTCGATACTGCCAAAATTGCCGCTTTACATGTCTCAGTGTACCGGGATTGCAAATTAGATGGCAATCTGTCCTGTAGCCAGGCCATGAACAAATCTTTTTTGTTTGAATAGCTTCTTTAACTTCTTGGTTCCACCAAGGGTTATTTTCTCACGATCCCCAGCCACTCAAAGTGGCTTGCGCCCACAACATTCAGCTGCTGATGAAATGTTACTGATCTGACCAGCAGCTATTCCTTCTGCATGTCCTCAGATGTATCATGAAGTTGTCTGAACTTAGATGATATACGGAATGCAAACTGTTTCCTTACTTCTCTGTCTTCCAAAGCCTCTCATTTGATCATGTAAGTAATAAAAAAAGATTTGTTGGATTTCCTGTTTGGCCAAGGTTTCGCAAGTTGCAAGAAACATACTACCAGATGGTGATCAGTTGGCAATTCAGCACCTCGCTTCACGCAATCGTCCAGCACATCCAAAAACAAATCTGACGAAATTTTTTGATCCATGCTAGGTCGATAACATGTCTACTTGTGAACCTCTCTGTGCTGGAAAAAGGTATTCACGATGCGGAGTCCGTTGCTACAACAGAGCTGCAATAAATACCTTCTGTTCTTCATTCTAGCAACTCCATGCTGTCCGATCACACCCTTCTACCTTTCTGTGGTAATTAAGTTACCTTGGTCGGGAGACAGCGAAGGGACCTTTTGGTCTTTGAGTCAAGCTACTGCACACGGTGAAGGCTTCACACTGTCCGTTTAATTGCTGAACGTCAAGCAGGAAACCTGTGAATCCCTATTTTTCTAGTCTTTGGTTTGACCCGAACGGGAATCGAACCCGCGTCTATCGTTTCAGTAGCAGGCGCTCTATCCATTCGACCACTGATTGGTTCCAACACCGGCGTTGATTTCAGTTGGTGATACTTATAGAAGAGCATTATTCATTTCATCCTCAGAAGTCTGATGTTCATTCGTAACATTGAGGGCATATACCTACTATAGGCACAATGACCAATTCAATACTTTGAGCTTCAACGTGTCGAGTCATGATCCCAAAGAAACCAAATTTACTCAAAGTCTGACAAACGAGAGCTTGTGAGAAGCCCCATACCCGCTTGCGCAGACATACTAGGAAGAATCAGCACCAGAATAGAAGAACTTCCAGCCGCCACCCAGATCCACAGTTCCAGAGCTACATCTCTTGGTTCAAGAAACTCAAATAATATCGAGATGATACTGCTTTGCTTCCTCAACCTATTCTAACTCTTTTCCTGTGATGGTAAGGATATTCCAGTAGGAATGCTTTGTGCTGCCTCCATTCGCCTCTCCAACTGCGGAGCAGGCACATTGATGGAGCTGCTACAAGATCTAGCTTTTGAAAATTGTCGCTTATTCTTCGAACGAGCTTCTCTATCTAAGACCCAAACGCCGTACGAGTTTCGCTGAATGATGACCTGCGAGGTCACTAAGCGCTCCCCTGCCGGACAAGGCTCCAACTGTAAAGATGAACTCATTAACGTCTTGCACGTAATTTTCATTATACGTACACATCGTGATTTTTTGGCAGTTTGACGTAGCTTCGGAGAGGTTTTATAGGAGTTGTTCTTCTAGTTTACCGCAGCTAATGGACATAACCTAACCAGGGTTTAAAGTTTTCCATCTTGTTTGGTTTGAACTATACTTCGTCTGGTCTCTACCCTCCGATCTCTAAATGCCTATTCTTTTGCATGGGATCTAACCCTTGTTGTCCAACCCCCTCCTCCTAAAGGCGTCATATGATATTTGAACAGCCCCTGAAATTATTACTATTAAAATAGCAGAGAAGAATTGTTATTGTGCAATGATTTAGTACTTTGTTGTGGAAACACTTCATATATTTGAAGTCTTTTTCAAACAAATTCGTCATCTATTCAGCAGAAAATATATGTCCATACAACTTTTTGATCAATTTTTTGACCGAGCAAAATAATATCCTTGATATGGTTCCATTTCATGCCCCTTGTTTTTCTTTTTTTAGTTTTTTTTTTAACTTGGGCCTTTACACGGTAGTAGAAGTTTTGTACCAAGTTAACTTGAATTCGTAAAACTTGCAAATATTGGAGTAGTGTAGTGGCCCAAGTTCGAAAATGATGCAATAAAAAAAAACGTAGCGATCACGTGATCACCAAATTTTGTGAAAAAAATTTTGATCACCCCAGTAATGAACTCGTAAACGTACCTAGTGCTAACGCTTGAATGAATACATAAAAACAACCGTCAACTTTAAACGCGGTTTTCTCAAAATCACTAATTTCGACTTGGGCCACTCTACGTTTAGGTCACTCAATTAATCTGATCAGAGGTAGCGCCCACGAGCGCGTCTGCTACTCAAATGGAAGAATTGAATTCACTTCCCGACGGGTCAAACTAAAGCTTCTCAGCTCCTCCGTTCAAGCAACGAAAACGACAGAGTTAAGCTTCCACCGTGTGTGGCAGGCAGGTGGGCAAGTGGTAGATTGACTCGGGACCGAAAGACCTCTACGCTGAATGATGGCCAAGTCCACTCAGTAAAGGTATGTAATTAAAATTATACTACGTGATATGTTTTATGAATCTGCTAGCGAGTCAAAATTAGTAATAAACTAACAATAGTATATTGGCCACAATCAAGATTATAAATTGTTTTGACTGTTTCCGTAAAAATTGTTAATTTAGTAAGACTGTAACACTACAACTAGACCACTTAACTAACTGCTGTTGTTGTTTTTTAATGTCTAGTTGGATATCAATTTTTTTTAAATAGTTCAGATGTTTATGCTACATTGTCACGCAGAAAAAACAACATAATATCAATGTTAAAAAAAAAAAAAACGCACACGAGCAATTCCTTTGAATTCTACATGGAACTTACTGTTGTTAACGTCATCGAATTTTGATTCCGTCATCATTACGACCGGAAGTACAAGGGAATTTTCCGTGTCTACTGGAAGTTGATTCTGCACGTCATCACAGGTCACCTGTAACCACAGCGATCTCTGGCGACTGGACGAAGAAAACGAAGTCTCCTCACTAGCTAGCGCTGGTGGCTTAGGTGTGACCTCAACATGAGAAACGGGACCTCGGACGCTGGTGAATGGAACTTCCAAAAGTCTCCTGAAATATATGCCAAGTTAGCGCAGCTGAATCGCCTTCAAACCGTAAACCGACGAGTGTCGGCTCCTGAAGTAGTAGAGCCTCTTGACGAGCTTCGGTAGAGCAGAGACCTATCACAGAATGGGCTGCTTTAACATGTCTTTAATTTAAAGTAAAAGACCAACTGTAGAAAGGTCTTTTGCAACATAATTTGTTAAATTGAAAAACCATACGCTATTTTTTCTCTAACTTACGTTTCTCCACGATAAAGCGTGATCATCATCCGACTTTTGCTCTTAGCATCTGGGGACAAACACGAATTCGCTCTCTGAAAAGCAAAAAATCAAATTATAGAAAAAGTTTTGGACAGTTTACCATTTCCTATTTGACGACTCGTCTAGTTCATATAGTGATATACAATTCTTCAGCAAGTGATACTGAAGACTGAAAGGTCAATCTAGCTTGCATTTTTGCGGGAGTCAAGAACGATAAAACAGGTGTTCTACGGTGAAAATTGAAATACCACGTTTCCGTTACGTTGGCCATTACGGAACCACTATTCGTCAGGGTGCTTCGGGTTTTGATAATTATCTTACCAAGGCATTTTAAGCATCTCCCATTCCAAGGAAATGAGCCACGGCTGGCTTGACGTTAAAACCTGGACTTTGAGGCCAAAGCTACAAAATTGTTCACACAAACCTGCAATATTGGCAGTTCAATGATGACGTCAACCTCAAATACATGGACTGGAATCCAAGGCATGCTGCGAAAATAGCACTGAGAGCGCTCACCGAACACCGTTGCCTCGTAACCTACAAATTCAATGCCTTTTATAAGGAAAATATAAGTGTTTTTGAAATTTTGCACGTCAAACTTAAACCACGGTTGCAGTTTTCAGTATACGGCCATATTACTTTATTTTTTCACAAGAACTTAAAAGGCGATTACTGAAAACTACAAGCTTTCGAAGGGGAGTTGAGCACATTCTAGTCTGAAAACTTTCTAAATGGGGACTGGTAGTAACAGAGCTCCAACACTCTGCTAACGCAATAACGGTTCAATTAAAGTTAAATTTATCGGCTGGAAAAGAAGTATTGCTTTCATCTGTGTGAATTTTGGGGGGATACGGTTAAGCTTTTCAAGACTATAAACTAAAGCGGAATGTAGATTAGGGAAACAAATTATCGCCGATTTACTGTGCGCCACCGTGATTAAAAGTTAAACTTACCAATAATTATTATCGTTCCCACGGTTTTCGGGACAATTTCAAGAGCAGCATCTACTGTCTTTTCCGGGGGTACTTCGATACTAAGAGAGGGGCAGTAGAATGTGGCCCCATCTCGCCCCTCACAGATCAAGCGCAAATCACTAACTTTCATAGAGTGAACACGAAGTGGATTGAACAACTTTATATGAACATTCGCAGGCGAATTGACGCACCATTTAAAATCTAAACAAAATCACTGTGATAGAAAACAAGAATTTATTGCAGTAACCCACGTTAAATTAAACTGTGGTAGTTCAGCAAAATAATTATATCTAATACCACTGCCACTGAGTAACTTAAAACAGCCACAAGATGGTGGTATCACTCGTAAGCTGTGAAGAGAAAAATCTTTACTAAAAACAGCAATGTTAGATTCTTGAACATGCCTTCAGCAAACGAAATGTCAATTAAAGGAAAACAATACACTGAAACGGAATGAAAATGGAAGGTAAAAAAAACGCACGACCGTGCTGACAGGATGAATTCCGCAATCAATTGCAGTAACTTGTCCAACGTCAATTCCGGAGAACAACCACGGTAAATCGTAGAAAGTGGTAATCGACAAAGAAAGTAGAGGTTGGTTTGTCAATGTTTTCAGTACCAGATTAGCAAAAATTGTTTTGAAATGTTATGTACTGTGGTTTATTAAAAATTGCTATATTGTATTATCAAAATTACGCATATTACAAGCTGAACTAGTGATGAAACACTGACCTATGTGTTTGAGCTTCTTTTTCTCGCTTTGATAAGTTGATGGCGTGAAAAGGAAGACACTGTTATTCCCCTGAATAGAGCGAATGCGGCACGGTTGAAGAGGATCTGGGAGTGGCTGAGGCTCCACATCGCTGTCAAAGTGATAATTGTCATATAGAAAGAAACTAGTGGCAGCAAATTGGAAAATTACCTGATTCGTTAAAAACTACTTACAAGAATTTACTTTTAGTCCGGTTTTAAACCGCCGAGTTTTAAAGTTGAAACCGGATAGCTACAGGGTATGCTAATCAATACAATGCAGCATATTGAGCTCTTTGTTCGGATCAAGTTGTGAGCTTGTGCCTGCTGTCGACACCGGACTAAGGGAAGACTGCTCAGCAACAAACCATATTTTATTTCCTAAGGTCGCATTAGAAGAGCTAATTTTAGCTCAAATGAGAGTGAGCACAAACCATGATCTGAGTGAAGACCTAAATTCTAAGTTCAAGCTTTGGTTAATTACATTACATCTGATCCGATTGTATCTCTTCCCACCTGATAGTTGGGAGGTTGTACAAATCGACGGACGGCAGCGAAATTTCGTTGGAGTGCTTCGCCGAGTCATCTCGGCGTGATGACGTCAAAGCAGCGCATGCGTCCTTCTCTTCCATGTCACTGAGATACTGGTGCAAGCGCATCAGCAAGTAAAGCGAATATCTACAGATAAACGCAAAATTTGCGAGTTCAAAAACTCTACTGTTTTTGCTGACTAAACTAAAGCCGAAATGAGGAAACACCTTGAAAGATCCAAATTGGCGTCATGCAGCAATGCGCAGCAGCGTAGCTTCATGCCAAGAAAAATGGTATAGCAGCGAGTCATTGGCAAAACTAGTCGACTGAGCGTCTTGAGAGTTGAGCTCCAAACCGTTTTTGTTAAAAGAATTCGACTCAATCAACTAACCAGATAAAATTTGATATTTTAAACTCTGAAAAAGCTGAAGCTTCACTATTCTGCCAACGTAGTCAATGTCAATTTTCTCAGCAAATTTTTTGAAGTTGAACCGAATGCTTACGAACGTGTGACAAAACTTCAACTTGTTTGAGTGAGCACGCCCTCTAGTTACACCAAGAAACTTTACTAACACTTCTTTTCCCACACCGATTGTACGAAATGCAGGCCAAAAAAAAGGCTTCTCCATGTGCGTTTATGTGAATGTGGAAAATCGTTCAAAGAAATAATGACTAACCTGTTAGCAATTTTTATTCTTCCGGTTTTTCTAGCGGAAAACACTAGCTCATGAAGAACTCGTATTTTTACTTGCGGCCAACCATGAACTTTGTCTCTTCCGCTAGATGTCAATGGTAAGCCAGTATCGTTCAGGAAATCGAGTTCATATCCAATAAAAGTCCCTTGTAACAACCGATAACACTGCAAAAATTCAATCAAATCTTCATCCAACTGGGGGTATTACACTAAAGCAGTGCTTGTCAACCTTTCTTAAAATCGTACACACTTCCAACTTTTACTTAAAAGCTAGTACACCGCGGTCTTCACAACACAATACACTGAAATTGCATCAATGTTAATGGAAAAAAATAAAACACCTATTAAGGAAATATTTATTTAAACCAATAAGTCATTTCAACAGCCATTCAATGCGAACGTTGCTGTTGAATTTCATCAGCTAGTTGAGAAAAGCGAGGTCTTGTTTCAAGTGCTACTTGCATCAACGTATCAGTATTGTTGATTGCGTTTCTTTTCTTTGATTTAATTTCCACAAGAGCGGAAAATCCTTGCTTGTAAAAGGTAGGTCGACGGCAGACAATTGCTATGTCGTAATGGCTCAAGCAGTGCCAATAAAAGTTGTAAACGGGCCGATTCGTTCAGGCCCCAACCCAAAAATATAAGCCCGAACCCGAAAACTAATTTGAAGCCCAAATCATGCCCGAAAAAACCCTAAAGTTAAGTTGGGTCTGAAAAATTTAGCAATGTTGCCAAGTTATTTTGATTATATTTTTGGGCACCTAAGACAAAAAGCACGTCTCAGGCCCGAAATTTTGTCAGCTTTAGGCCCAAACCAGACCCAAAAAGCCCGGCCCGAGTTACAACTCTGGTGTTAATGCACCACAGCACCTACAATCAGCTTAAATTGTCTCTGTAGTCACTCGTGATAGAGGCCTTCTTCATAGTAAGGTACTCCAGTACAATCACGTCAGAATCATAGCTCTGTCTATTTAAAATGATACAGTGACAACTGGTATGAAAATAAATTCACTATATTGTTTTATGGTATGTTGTACACTTCATTGGTACACCCTTTAAAAATTTTTGGTGCACCCTTGGGTGTACAATACACCCGCTTGAAAAGCACTGCACTAAGGCGGTTAACGGGTACATTCGTTTTTTATTCTTGATCACCACAATGACAGCGAAGAAAGGTAACACATAGACAGCACGAAATTAAAATCAGGAAAACCAAGTGGTCCATCATTGCATCACGGCGCCTACAGTAGCAGTAGGCAAAGTGTTAAGTTCTAACGATAATGAGCCGTTGACAGCACCTTGTCTGATTTGACCGTCCGAGAACTGAACCCAGACCTCCTGGTCCAAAAGTTAGTTCATGAACCGCTCGATTAACAGGCTAGTTTAACGTGCTGAAAATACAGTATTAGCTATGATATGACATAACCAAATTCCAAGGGGTCATGAAATAATAAAGGTTTAGTGGTCTGCCTATTGCGGGAACACACAAAAAATAAAAAAATAAAAATGTTATCCTTTAACAAAAAACTGTTGAGATAGTTGAAGACTCTAGGTATAAATGCTGAATCTAACCATTTAATTGCTTGAAACTCGCTTTAAAACCTATTGCTTTAGTGTGCTGTTAGCAACATCACTTCCATGTTGCAAACTTAGCTAGAGGAAACAGTCGTTGAGATCAAAAAAAATCAAAAGAAATGAAAACAGAAAGCGCAAGTGATGCCCTCAAATGGATAATCTAAAGGCTATTTATTTAGTCATAACAAAACACCGACATTACGAAGTGTCTACTGTTCAGTCACAGTGGTTAACAAACTAACCTTCTTCCAATCAGGTTGCTGTAGATGCGGAGCCACGCACTGCATAGCAGCAACACGACGATAAAAGGCCGATTTGCGATGGAAGTTTATCTCTGCATAGAGATCAGCTAAAACACTGTACCTAAAAAGTAGGACGTGTCAAAATAGAAACCACAAGCAACTGAAATAAACTAACAATGAGATCCAAATTTGCAATCTCATGAGGGTGGAAATAGTTAAATTCTACCACTAAAAGAAGTGTGTTTGCATGCCCTTTGTAGTTTGTACACACCGCCCGAAGTCGCTACTAGAAATGGAGAGCGCTACCGCAGTTGTCGTATCGATCAAGGGCCGCACTTCTACGGATCACCTACTAGTCGGCTGGGACCGAAAAAGCAGTCAAACACAAGCGCTTGAGTAAAAGTCAACCATTGAAGTAAACAACTTATATTTTCGTTTTCGCTCATATGTTCAGTAAAATATAAATAAAATAGAAATCAAAAAGCAAGGAAAATCCTTACTTTGTTATTCTTTCCTGGTCCGACACCTTAAGAGCGATGTAGACTGCATTTTGTAAGAACTCCGCTGCTTGAATAAACTTGTGCAAGACCGACATCACTTTAGTTGCTTTGATGCACGCTTCCAATTCAACTATTCCCATGTTTATATTCTGCAAAAATAAACCGCCTCGTTTTCGCGTATCTCAAGGTTATTCTAAATCTGACTCGAAAAATTTGGGGCATAAGCTGTAATGATCCATAGAAAACGACAGTACTGGTAGCACAAATAAATTGACGAGTCAAGTCAACTGATCGCGAACACTGGGGATAGTTGGTGCTCGGATGGTTCGCAGTCAGTTGTTGTGGACCTATCAATTGACCACGTAACAAAAAAAATCCCCTAATGTTATTTGAAACTGTAAGCACTGACCAGATTTCTGGAAAAGTAAAATAACGCAAAGACAACGTTGATTGTCATACTGATAGTAAAACGTACAGGAGGCTATAAACCAGGGGTTCTTAACCTTTTTTGTCTCGTTTCCCTTTTGGCAAATGATAAATGGCAATCCACAAAAATCTATCCCTATCTTCTTGGTTGTTCACAACTTCGGTGACAATGGCGGTGATCTCAAAAAAAAAAGGTCTTCGGTTCAGGAGACGTCGAATTTTCCGTGTCCTGGAGTGATTTCCAAATTTACAAGACATATATAAGTGGGTTTTGCATAATTGAAAATTGAAGTTGGCTTCAGCTTGTCATTCAGTTAATTTACCCCCAGTTAAGAACCCCCGCTATAAATCTACCATGTGCCAGCTGGAGGACATACTTATCCTTAATGCGGAAGAAAATCTTTGTGAAAAGCAAGCTATTCATTTCACTGCTTTCAAGCAAGTTAATAGGCAAAAACATTTATTAGCAAAACTTAAGTGCTATATCTTTATCAAAAATCAAAAGCATGTGACGAGTCAGCGGGGCCGATTTACGTATCATTGCGACAAAACAGCACGGCTTTTTGGTAAAGCATCTCAATGAATCAACAGGCTTACGCAGCTTAGAGCACATAAATCAAACATAGCCATACTATGAAAGTAATCAATGTTTTACATCCCACCTGGCTGTAGTTAATCACAGCATCTTTATACTGTTCAATAAAATCATAAGGAGTTTGGAGGCAAAGTTTAAGAAGATCTGGAGACTCTTGATTTGCTATCGTGAGATTTCGGGGATCAAGCACCTAAAGACAGAGATACTTTGTAACGTATTGCAAAGCTGGATTATCAAGTAGGATAGGGTAAACTAGGAAATTGATCAATGTGGAAACGAAATTGCTCACAACAATTAACAGAGTTGAACTTTCAATTTTGTCAAGTAGATATTTAGCAACGACTTTTCTAGTTGAACCTTACCTGAATAAGGAAAGCTACAACTGGATTATTTCTGTTTCTTTAAAAAGATCTTAACTGCAGCTAACTATAATGCTCTTGTAGAAAATGGACTAAACAAGTTTACTGGTTTAAATACTTACAAGATTCGCATAGGCTAGGAAAAACTTTTGATGGGTAATCGGTACCGGCAAAGTCCAAAGCATAACAATTTTGTTAAGTCATAGAGCTCAGTCAATTTCTTGACCGAACTACCACCAAGCAAAACAGTCGTGCGAGAAAAAAAATCTTCTCTGTAGCAAAAAGAAATTTGAGAGTAAAATAACCCTCCATGCAATGCTCAGGATAGCGCTATTTCGGTCAATACCAAACCTCGTCAGCTGAGCTGGCATGAATCGAAATGAGTAAAAAACAAAAAATGTTTGTGATCCCCAATTTTGTGGCTGATCCCATCTTTTCTTGATGAATTTTTAGACGTATCCACTAACTGGTTTAAATACTGTAATTTTTTCAGTCAGTTTTATTTTTTTGTATACAAAGATACAAATCATTCTATACAAGAAGATGTTTAAAAGTTTGTTATTGTTTTAACTGATAAGATGCCCCAGCACATAAACTGTTATCAACCATAACCATACAGGTGCATTGAAAATTTTCTGTAATATTACACCGGTAACAAACTTGGCAAATTAAGCAACTTTGCTGATATCAGCTGTAATGTTTTACAGCAGTATCATCTTGTAGAGCTTGCAGTTTAGCTAGTTGCAATCAACAAAAAAACTATTTTGTCGCTATTAATTCAAGATAAATTTTTGGTCAACTCCTAAGCAGGCGAAGATTCCTCCGAAATAAAACCACCACCATCCACTGTCACTTCCTCATGAGTGGAGGATAGAGATGGATCAAATAAATTAAAACGTTATATACAAGATATCACCTGTTTATTGGAGTGTTGGTTACTTGGAGATTTGGGAGCAGACTTTGATGCACCGAACAAAACAATTGCACTTGTAACACAAAGGCCTTCTTGAGCACCTAAATTAAGAAGTCTTTGACAAATGACAGTACATGTACGTTAGTAATTATGACAATGATGCAATTGCTTTGTAATACCCGGTATTTAAAATTAAAAAATTTTGATTTAAAATTAGGCTATATTTTTTGCATTATTTAAAACGTACCTGACCACAAGCCTGCAACCACAAAACTAGTCACTGGCGCAAAATTGCATAACCACCAACCCAAACTAATTCAAGAGGTAAATGGATCAGCTTTGAAAACTTTAATAAATATGTTTCTATTTGAATAATAGTCGCTGATGGTGCCTTAGAGCTGAAATATATCTGCTAAGTTTGAAAGACAAGTGGTACCAGGTTGATACGGCTTTTAATCTTAGAAAAACTACATTAAATATTCAAAATGAAGTGGAAGTGATTGAATGCTCTCATTCAGCACAATTTTAATTACCTCCGACCCAAATTGGGTCATTTACAGCATGAAGATACTCAAGGGCATGGTGATAATTTTGCAGAGCTTCCATCTTCAACCCAGCCAAATGACTGATGTCAGCCAAATGCTTCTTCCATCGGCCTAAGCATTTCTTGCGAAAACTTCTACTATCACTGTCCGAAGAATTCTGCTGGCTTTTTTCAAATGGCGCTGTGAGCAGAGGAGGTCTGGAAAAAATGGTAATTTTAGATAAATTCTCAAATACAAAAATACAACTTTTGAAAAAAGCTACTTTCCCTGATGAAAGTTACAGTAACAGCTGTTGGGAGATTAGACTGCCACACATCACAGGCTTTTATACTACAACTCCTTCAAAGGAAGTTATTTACATAATCATGATCATATCAACAGAGTCTGATTTGTTTTGGGGAAGAGTAGTAACAATGCAAAGATTTGCTTCCAAAATTTAACAAAAAACGAGTAATAAACACTTGAACAGTCTGGTTTTTGTTAGGGGCTCCATAACAAAAAGACAACAAATATCAGCAGATTACTCCCTGTGATAACAAAAATAGCTCTAATGCACATTGTACAAGACATACCAAACACAATGAAATGTGACAGAAACTTACCGATCTGATTTATCTGCCATCATCTGCAAGCGTTTTGATTCAAGTACGTAAAATACTGAGGTGAGAAAGCCTTTAATGTCACTGTCTGATGACTTCCAATTTTTTATATCAACAAATTGAATACCAGTTCCATCAGTTTTACTTTGCAGAGTTGCTGCAAAATAAAGTTTTCCAACTTAAAAATATTCTATCTTTTTATTGGAAGAGACTATTTCACTGGGAATTTCTATCTAGCTTTTTATTAATTAGGACAAAAATCTAACTTAAACTCAGATAGTTCCTTCAAAACTAACCCCAAACCTAATCCTAACCCAATTCTTAACTCAATTCCAAATCTTAACCCATAAAAAAGTAAACAAAAAAATAGGCGCATGAATATCCATGTTTGGGTTATTCTCTTTAACTTAACAATTTCCAGTGAAATAGTCACTCCCTTATTTAATCTTTAAAAAAGTGGCCGCATTTCATGTTTAATAGCATTGACTTTTAAGGAAGCTGCAAAATAACGTGAAAACAACATAAATTTGATAATACAGCAACATGAAATGGTAACAATAATTAGATAGCCCTATAGACTTCAGATGATTAGCCTTTCCACGTTATCTAAATTGACACAAGATACCAATCTAGGTGAATTTTTTTTAATTCAAAACTTAGAAGTTCCAGACTAAAAATTAATCTATAACTTAATACCTGTACTCTAGCTTGCTGAACCTGCTAATTCAGTTGACTTACTACTTTCAATTCCAAACACAAAACATCTTGCATCAAAAATAAAATCAGAAAAAGCATCCTTGTGTTTCTGAAATTTTTCATGCAATAAGGCAACCTCCATAGCAGTAGAACAAGATGCTAAAACAAGCAACCCCATTACTCGACGATGTGGCTGAAAAAAGCCCCATTTGCTGTTTTCTGGTAGAGAACCTACCTGAAAACACAAATGAAAAATTGTAACTTAGAAACATTTATTAAACAATTTAATTTTCAGATGTCTACTAATCCAGAATCACCTTGGGATTTACCAAATAACTCCTTAAAAAAGTTTTAAGAAATCTATAGATTAAGAAAATTTTGCTATTTAGGTCTGAGGTACGGTATAATTAGCAATTGCAATTACATTTTAGTAACAGATACCGGTAATTATTCACCAAGTTGCCTTGGCCAGGCAACAGCAAAACAACTTTTAAGTCTTCAAGTCAAGTTGCCACCAGCCCACAGACATTACTAAACGGTGGAAAAGTAGGAAATTGTGGTTGGGATTTCGGATAGGGTAAACCCTAACCAAACTCTAACCCTGAACCCTAATCCTAATCTAACCCTAGCCTACCTTTTAGCATTCCACCTTTTTCTAGGGCAGAAAAGTAGGAAAAGGCAGAAATCGTGCTAAAAGGCGGGTTAGGGTTAGAGTTAGGGTTAATCCTAACCCTAACCACCTTTTCCGACTTACCGCCTTTTAGCACGATTTCCACCTTTTCCTACTTTTCCACCTTTTAGTCATGTCCCCTGACCAGTGCCCACCTGTCAACCACCATACCAGATACACAGTGGAGACTTTGCAATGTTCCTTTTTAATGCTGAACATCAAGGAACAAAGGCGTAAACACCATTTTTATAGCCTTTGACTTAACGCAACCAGAAATAGAACTCTGGTCTACCGTTTCAGCAGCATATGCTCTATCCACTCAACCACAGCTTTATGCAACGATGTCACAATATAATTACCAGCCTATAAATGAAAACAGTGAAGCACCACAAAATAGCAACATTGATATACAGCATACAGATCCCCAGATACTGGCACTGCCAATCACTGTCATCCAATTTAAGTTTGTTTTAGTAGCCTATAGAATTTAAGGTTTGATGTATACAGTAGGCAACACTACACAACAGTTACGAGTTAAGATTTGGTAGCACAGTATTTCAAAAATCCCAACTAGGCTACCCACATTGTAGTTTTGTTGACAAGTGCTATTCTAATCCCACCAATCAAAAGACAGTACAATATTGGCATAGCCTACCGATATTTTGCTGCTTCGGGCATGTAAACTAAGACAAAGAGGCTTTCTAATTCTACCAGTAGGTCTATAACAATAATTTATATTCAACCACCTGGTCACACCTGATACCAGTATCAGTAGGCCTATCCAATCTCACCTCAAAACGAAATCGTATTGTTCGTCCAGCATCAGGTATCACCAACTTTGAATGCTTCCTAATCTTACTGTATGCTTCAATTAAGACATTTTCTTGCAGTGTTCCAACAGTTTGAATGCAAATTAATATTTCAGAATGATTTAGTGAACTGGCATCATAGTTAGCAACACTCATTATATTAATAATAACCAATATTCTGTACGATACTGGCCTACTGGTATATCATGAGTATGATGAGACATGGGTACTACTACTATTAGCACTAGTAGGCCTACTAAGTAGTACTACGGTAGTAGCCCAACTAAAACATAGGTACCAGTACTAGTACAGGAGAACAAGAATCATAAGATAAGCACCACACCAGACACACCTCAGAGTCAGGCAAATAAATTGCTTTCAATCTATCAAATTAATCTACCTATCCTTGATCAAGTTTCTATGTATCGAAATAAACTGTCAGACTGCTTTCTTAAGTTTCTAGCCTACGCCTATCTATCGAAGTTTTTTATCTATCAACAATTTTCGATATATTCACAGATCTATCAAATGAAAACTGTGCCCATGAATATTTCTCATTTTCGTTTCAGTCAGTGCCAAAAACAAAAGGACTACAAGGATCACAACGACAACAACAACCCTTACGGTTCATGTGATTTTTTTGGCCCTTGTGGTCCTTAATCCTATTGAAAAGTTCGCATGGCCAATATGGCGCAGAAAAAGCAAAAACAGCTTTGGCGCGGCGCGAAAGACCCTCAACAAGGCAAACTACAGCGAAAACGGTGCAAAACTTCCCGCTGTTCGCGGCTTTTAAAAGTAAAACTCTTTTTAGAGATTTAATCGTAGAGCAAGGAAAAAGCAGATTTCTGAAATTCTAAAAGCAAATTTTTCGGTTTGAGTCGGTGCGCTATTTGAACTTTGATGGGCGTGGCGCAAAAACCGAATAAATTTAAGTTGGCAAAAAAATCCGGCGCGGTATATTTAAACTTTTTATCTTCGCAGTTTTCGTCCTGTAAAGTTTTGTTGTACCAGTACCATTCTATCCATACAGTAGATGAATGGGCAGTTTTCTTTCACCGAAGGCTTCCGCTGGTTAGAATCACAATTTCTGCCAACCGAAATAACGAAAGATCTATTCCCACCACTACGCCAAAAACAATAGTCATTAGACCTACAAACTAAAAGTTATGCCTATAATAGACCATCTGGAGTTGTTATCAAAGCAAAATTCAATAAAGGCTGTGCTGAACACAGTGTGCACAAACTGAACAGTGAACATGTGCAGTTGTGCACTTATGATGTGCACATAAGGGTGGTTCAAAAAACTCTTTTCTGATATGTTTTTCTCCAAGGGGCTTAAAGGTGTGTTTTGGTGCAAAAACAACCCATGTAAATTTTGTTTGACTTCAATTAACATTTAGGGGTCGCACAGCCTTTCACATTCTAAACTACCTCTAAAATCACAAATTGCCATATCTCATTAACCGCTTGAGATAGAAACTTGAAATAAAACCAAGGATGCAGAAGACATGATTTCCCATAAGTGTTTAATACATTTTATTATGCTAGCTGATCAAATTTTCAAGATAAATTCAAAAAACAGTTTTTGTTCAAAATTTTAGTTGAATGTTAATCTTCATCTCCGGGTTGACTTAGTAATCCATATGTCCAATTAGTCTTTCACTTGTAGCTACGTTGGAGCTGACGCTACACTCTAAAATTTTCAACGAAAACAGTTTTTTTGAATTTATCTTGAAAATTTGATCAGATAGCATAATAAAATGTATGAAATACTTACGGGAAATCATATCTTCTGCATTTTTTTTTGGTTTTTATTTGACTTTTCTATCTCGAGCGGTAAATAAGATACGGCAATTTTGTAATTTTCAGGGGCACGCTTAGAATGTGAAGGGGAGGGGAGGCGCGACTCCTAAATGTTAATTGAAGTCAAACAAAATTTACATAGGTTATTTTTGTACCAAAACACACCTTTTAAGCCCTTTGGAGAAAAACATATCGGAAAAAAGTTTTTTTGAACCACCCTAGTACACATGATAGTCCAAATGCTTACACAATAGAGATCTATTTGCTAGTTAAGTCAAGCTATTTGCTAGTTAGAAGCAAGTCTCTAAGCTTACAGTACACCTTGCTGTATCCAGAGGCACGTGACTGCGTGGCTGTTGAGTGCCTAATGTGGTGGGTTAAAAGAACGCGCTCCGATTGCGGTCGACTGGCTCGATTGAACAACCCATGAGCGATTGGCTGGGTTGCTCTAGTCAGTGGCGTCGCAAGGGGGGGGGGGGCGTCCCGCCCCAGGTGTCACCATTTTGGGGTGACACCATTGGGTGTTGTTTTTTTTTTGAGACCAAAAACCCATTGATTGGTACGCAAAGTAGTTTTTTTTTTTTTTGGTCATCACATACTTTCGGGCTGAAAACCAACTCGTTTTGCAGTGAAGACCTTTTTTTTTAAGTCATCTATATTTTGGCCGATAAAGGGTGCCACCACGAAATCCCGCCCAGGGTGCCACCATTCTTAGCGACGCCTCTGGGGCCGTATGCAGATATCTCACTAGTAGCACGATCTAGAAGTAGTCTGACTGCTAGAACGACTTCGTATTCAGAGACTGCTCTAGAAGTTGTGCTACAAGTCTCACTACTAGTGAGACTAGCTAGCAAGAGTTCGTATTCACAAATCTCACTACTGCAAGTGAGACTACTAGTCAGACTAGAAAATTAGGCCAAATTTGCTGGAGCGATCGAGACCAGTCTAGAAGTCTCACTAGCTGCTATTTTCTAACGAAAAACAACGCAACCATCGCTTATTTTCTGTCCAAAATATTATAATTTTATTCTTATTTTCCCGTTCACTGCAATTCCAATACGATAAAGTGGATATTTTTGTCTGAACCATGGATTTAGCGTTGTAAATTTTTACAATAAAAAGTTTCAGAATTTATAATTTTACGGGAAATGCCTGCAACATTCGCTCTCATCAAGCGTAATCAAGAAGAAGTTCTTGTGAATGCGACCATTAGACCGTATCGCCACATACAAGTCATGTAATACCGCAATAAATTTTTTTCCGACGCATTTTTGAAAGTTCGCTTTTTAGCGCGGGAGTTGTCAAATTACGTATTTTGTTTTGATTATTGAAATCTACAGCATTTAATTACTGCATATCGAAACATGTCCGTGATTTTTTGTAGTTACCTGTTAACTCTTAGGCCGGGATGACACGATCAGGTTTTTTGCACAATTTTCTGACATCAATCGTATGAAAAGTCGTGCAAGTCCATGACTCACTATTGCGGGCACCTGTCGCCAATTACATTGAATAGCCCATGTGAAAAGGAAAATCAGACGCTAGAAAGTTTTGCTGACTTCTTGCGGAGAAATAGAACCGAGCTCTACTTTCCCAGCAAGTTTTCAAAGGGCCGCCGTTCTCAACGAAGAAAACTAAGCTTTTAGCCATGCCTTTGAAAACATTGAGCCACAGAATACAAAAAAATGTGCGGATGTCAGGGCAGAAAAAGAATGCTTCACGATTACCTAGTGAAAGTGCTAAAAGAAATTTTGCCTCATTTGTTTTAATCGACAATGACGTATTTTAACATTGTGCCTGCTGTTTTTTCATATTTCTTCAAGGACATAAATGTGTTGCCCGCTGTTTTGTTTACTTTCGAGTATCGAATATCGAATTTTTCCTAATTCAAACTTGTGCTAGGGCTTTTCCAAATTCATTCTAAAGTTATCAACCAGAACTGCAGTATAGTTAATTAACTTGCCATCGTCGTCAACTCATGAAATTGAACTTTTAATTAGCGAAATCGAAGAAAGGCAGCGCTTGTGATTTTAATCAAAATATTGAAAATTTCCTTCTGATCGCAATAAAGTTTCCGGCCCAGTATACGCTAGTGCCGAATTTATGCTATTAGTGATACGTTTTTGATGATTTTAATATTTTTTTTGTTAAAATTTGACGTGTCCAATGGCAAAAGAACTTGTTGCAATTTTTAGCAGTTAAGGTAAATTTAAGCAGATAGTTTTCAGCTATTTGTCGCTTATTTTATAACAAACCAAACAAAAACGCTCTTACTCTAATTCAAAAATAATAAACTTTCAATTTGCCCTGACATCCAATTATTGAGACCTCTGCAACCGCAAGTACCGAAAAGAACATACCTGGTTTATTATTATTTGATCAATCATGCAATATTACGCAAATTTTATTGGTGATAGATGATATAGCATGAAAAAAGCTACGCTATACGCTAAAGAGTCCCACACAAGCAAAGTTATTTTGACATTTTCCATTTTTCTATTTCATTTCTTTGCAGGTCTTAAAAAAAAATTTTACTCGTGTAGCTATTTATTACTAAAAGCTGCAGCTTTTCGCCTTTGTGAACTTGCTCGTAGCATTTTGGCGAACGAGAAATAACAATGAATCGACAAAGCGTATAATACTACAACCGCCGCGGCGGCAAATTTCAAAGAAATTTCTTAACAATCGCGCAAATGCTTTTACAGCGAAAAAATACATGTGACACCTTCAACAATTTTTTTTCCGAAAAAACCAGATGCTTCCATCTGGCAAGAAGTTTTTCAAAAAAATGGCGTCTAGATGTGATAGGTCCAAAATTCTTTATGCAAACAAATTGTGCAAAAAACCTGATCGTGTGATCCCAGCCTAACGCTCGTAATCAAAATAACTTACGATAACACATGTCGAATTAACATTTTATGGCGCCTTTCTCCTTTCTTTTGCGGTTTCTAGTGCAAGGTAACGAGTTTTTATGTACAAAATCCTGTTGAGTTTCAGTTTAAAGTTGCGGTTCAGTCGTAAAGCAATACAAAGGTTACTACAGTTCAAAGATCGCACTAGGTAGTCTCACTAGAGTTAGCATAGCTGTTTGCACGATCTCTGAATACGACTCTGAATACCACTAGAGTTCAAGCTACTTCTAGTGCGACTATTAGCAAGTAGAACGACTTTCTAGATCGTGCTACTAGTGAGATCTCTGCATACTGGCCCAGGCTCTAGTAAGTGATGTTGCTGGAGTTGAGTCTTGCCTGATGGTATTTCGTTACTTGATTTTATGACGTCATTGATCGGAGCAGTGAGTGCGGTATACTTCCCCCTTATTGGGTTTCAATGTTGGAGTTGAAGTGGCGAGGGCTGTAAAGGAGAAAGCGCCTACCAATGTTGACCATGCTGTTGTCATAAGTTCCATCACATTGGGGTCACCAGTTGTGGCAGGTCAAAAGGAGCGCGCTCCGATTGCGGTTTACCGGCGGCTCGGTCAAACAACCCATGAGCTTCTTTGGTCTATTAGGCCGTTTGCTGTAAATTCTAGGACGCTTAAAAATCGAGTTTGTAAAAAAGTTTGAGTGGCAAAAAAATTTTGATGCAGATAGACTGCATTTCATCCTAGGAGGTTTATATAAAAAGTTCTCCAAAAATTACCCTGCAGTTTTCGAGCAAATGGGGGGTAAAGTTGGGGGTTTTCAAAACTAAAAATTACATATTTTCCGCATAATGTGCAAATTTAAATCCTTTTATCATTTCTATTTGCTTATTTTGACAATTTTTCAGATGCGCAAATGTTTAGTTTGGTTTTAAAGTTAAATTAAGCAATCCTCCCCAGCGCTCTCTAGCACTACTAGCGGCGAAATGTTTCTTTTGTATTTATTTAAGCTTTTAATAATTTTCCCCTTAATTTTTCAGTGATTAACCATCGATAGGAGTTTACTTCATTTGTTTGAACGTACAAAAAGGACATAAACTTTTCCGAAAGCACTGGGCTACAGATAAAATTCAAAATACATTTATTTTGGGGCCTTGTTTGACAAGAAAACAGTTAACAAAAATCAATAAAATTAACTACAAAACCAAACTTGTTTTAAATGCTTGTTAAATATTTAAAATAAGTATATCAACTTATAACTGCACAGATATAAACAGGATTTTTGATGAGGGTACTTTTTAAATGACGTAACCGGTCAATGATGACGTCACAAAATAACGTAACGAATGAATGAAACGTCACAATATAATTTGCAATATGAAGTTTTTGTCAAAATTTTGCAAAACCACAATACTTTTTGAGTTGATGAAAAGCAAAATCGCATTTTTTGGTAAAAGTCAATTTTTGATGGGTATGCTAGGTGAATTCTAACCCTAGGGTGCATCCGAAGCTAGTAGCAATTGAAGAATAAATTAGAACACTTTTGATTACTTAGGAAAGTGCAAAAAATAAAGCAAAATATGCTGGTTGCCGGTGATGTCTAAAGCTTCAACAATGCTTGGAGAAATCAAAACTTATTCTATAATATCACCGATCACATTAATACAAATTATTTTAATTGTCGTGGTCATCAATCATCACATTCAAGTTGCTCGTTACGTGTTCGATATTTGAAGCAGACCTGGAGTCGAGGACACTATGTTCGAGGCCAAGGACTGAAAAAAAATTCAAGGCCAAGACCAAGGACCGACTTTTCAAGTACAGACCCTCTCGAGGCCAAGGACAGGATTGGTCGAGGCCAAAGCCGAGGACCAAGGACAAAATTTTAAAAAAAGCTATGGTCGGCAAACTTTGAATGTTTTTAAGCGCGAAAGTGTAAGACATTGTTTTTCGTTAAGTTTTTCATGATAATTTGAAAATGGTAGTTTCTAAAAATAACGAATGTTATTTTGAAGTTTTACGCGTTAGCAGCAATTTTGATTACGTTCCATAGCGGTATCGTGGTAATAAAACAATTAAGACAGTTATGCAAAATGAGAGTAACTAACTTCTGAACATGGAAACGGTCAGTTTTAAGACCTTAACTTTATCAGCTAAAACCCCAGTGTAAACGTCCTCTGAGTGATTATGGATCTCTCATCCCCACCGTTTCAGTACTTTTTCCAAAACAACCTTTATTGTTTGAACGACTTTTTTTTGCAGATTTTTAAAAATGTTATCATAGGTTTTAAACATTGTATAGCCACTACGATATTATTATCTAAAAGTATTGCAAAATGGAGTAAAATAATTTATGTTTTTAAAATGAATTAAGGTACTATATCCAGTATTTGCAAGCTCACGTCCTTGGAAAAAACGGGGTCTGGGGGCTAGGGCAAAGTCCACATGCCTCCGTTGAACAATTTTAGTGACTTTTTTTTAATAAAAAAACAATTTTTGTGATTTTGAAAGAGGTGAAACAATTAAATTTTCAAAGCAATTTTAAAAAAGAAAATACCGGTAACGTAAAAGTTAAGTTGAAAAACTTTAGTTTTATCACATTTTCCCCAATCCTAATTTTAATTAAACTTTTTTTTTACACATGATATCTTTCTTTAGCTCATTAATTGCCAATCAATGAATGAGGGCACGCGTTTCTGCCGCCAAACGTCACTTTGTAAAATTTAACATAAGGTACTTAATGGCAAAAATAACATGAGAATCTTAGCAGGGCTGTATCAAGGAGGAAGGCCTTGAAGAGATTTGCAATTAGTCCGAGGTCGCCCTCCCCCTCTGAAGAGCTCACAATTGTAGAAACGTAAAAATAATAAATCATTATTTTTTTCGAATAAGGCCCAAATTTTTCATGGGAGCTTCTCCTCATCTTAATGACGTCGTGTGAAAAACTGATTGACTGCAGCGCGCATCTTTCCAGCCATTCAAACAATTACAGTTATATTTAATTTCACGCTCACATTTTTAACTCCTCATGTTGCGTTTTTTTCTGATACAGTATAGTTTATTATTTGTCGAGGACAGTGGTGGAGTTGACGACACAACGTTCGAAGCCTAGGCCAATGATACAAAAAAATCCGAGACCAAGGCCAAGGACTGACTTCTATAGGCCTAGGACAGGAATGCTCAAGGCCAAGGACACAAGGCGAAGGTGTTCTCCAAAACGAAAAAAAAGGTCTTCGGGCCAGGAAATGCCAATTTCCAAGACAAAGTGAAAAAAGCTCATGGCCATGGATCATTTTCAACAATTTAACGTCCTCGGCCGAGAGCAGGGCATTTCGAGGACTTGCAGGCTTTAAGGCCAAGGATTTGACCTTCGAGGCTAAAGCCAAGGACTTCAAAATGTGTCATCGAGGACTCCGCCTCTGTTATTTGGGATTCTTAGCGGCGATTATTAACGCAAAAATTGCTCAGCAAATGAGGCTTTTTCCCAGATCACTTAGCAGTGATTAGAGTGCTGTTCTTTCTTATTTCAAAAAAAATCTTCGCGATTTTTGCTCGCATACATTCAGAACAAAGTGGCTTTTTCAAGATAAGTTTTGTTAGTTATATCACGGATACACTAACATACTGTGTTTAATATGCTATCCCAAGTACAGGCGCGTAGCCAGAAATTCGCAATGAGGAGGGGCTGTTTGGGGGGTCTGGGGAGGGAGCCCCCAGCCGCTGGAGGTCTAATGGGATCTGGGGGCCAAGCCCCCAGCTGCCGGAGGCACGGGGGTCTGGGGGCAGAGCCCCTAGCGCTCAATAATTTTGGATTTTTTTGCAAAAATAACTTAATTTTAGGGCTATCTTAATAAAAATAATGCTATTAAAAAGTGGTATAGAAATTGGCAGTGCAACATGATTCAACTGGTTGCATTAATGGGCTATGTGGGAGGTGGCTAATGATAACATTGCAGTTCTCTTGTTTACATGCTGGTAAATCATAAAATCCTACTATTCAATAAAACTCACACGGAGTAATCTATTTCGTCTATATTTTATAAAGGAAAATAATTGGGGGGAGGGGGGAGGCTAATGGAAAGAGATCTGAGAGAAATGATTGGTAATTAATCAACACTGAATAGCCCCCCTCTCTTTTATTTCTGAGTTTATAACATATTTGTTAATAAAACCTATGTTAGGCGTTTTTACACTAGCTATCAAATTTGATTGTTTATTTTTGGGCATTTTTCAAAGTTTTTACTGATTTTTGACGTTAATTTTTGACAAATTAGCCTCTCCTGAAGATATCTTTCAAAAGATGCTCTAAATCACTTTTTAGTCCATTCCAGCGCAAAAAACAGTTCCAAAAGACCTAAGAACGTGGTATTTTTCTTATTCTGCGTTTTGGTTGACAGGCCAATGGGGGAGGCTATAGGCCCCACACCCCCCCCGCTTCCCCCCTGGCTACGCTACTGCCGCGGTAACTGTATTACATTTCATTATCACGCACATATACTTTTTTCCGAGTCCATACTCAGATAAGCACGGTCATGAGTCAGCATTAGCAACTCAAAAATGTTTGCGTCTGGACCCCGGATCCCTTGTTATGGCTCCTGATGGTTTTAAGGCTTTGCGGTTTGTACCACCCGCACCGGAAATATTAGCAGAAATAAGAATAACAATTCTACAGTGCCTTTTGCCCCTCATTCTCCGATTAAAGCTTTCACACAATGCCATTTAAAATAAGGTTTACTATGACTTGGCAATCACAATATATGATATTTTTCAAATAAGGAAAAAAAATGAATTGAAAAGCTAGAATTTTTGGTTATTTTTTGTTTGGTTATTTTCCGTTTCAACCAGTCAAAAAATAATGCTGTCCTTGAGCCAAGAACAGGACATTTTTGAGGACTTGTAGGTCGTGGCGTAGGAAGGCGGGGGTCCGGGGGGGCACTGGCCCTCCCCGCTTGGTTTTAAAGTGTCGAAATTTCAGGCAATTTTATGTTATTTGGGCAATATTGCATCAAAATTTTGGGCAATTTCATATTTTTCGGGCAAGTTTGCGTCAAAATTTTGGGCAATTTAATATTCATTAAACCGTCT
This sequence comes from Trididemnum nubilum, assembly GCA_963965965.1. NCBI lineage: Eukaryota > Metazoa > Chordata > Ascidiacea > Aplousobranchia > Didemnidae > Trididemnum > Trididemnum nubilum. The sequence continues at coordinate 37,307,099 of OZ014485.1, read as the reverse complement.
CAATTTCAGTGAAGACCTTTTTTTTTTGGAGATCACCTTAACTTGAACAGAAAAACCGATCAGTTTCCGGGAAAAATTTAATGTCATTTTTCGGGCAAAAGTTTGGTGTCCCCCCAAATCCTTTTGAGCTCCTACGCCAATGCTTGTAGGCTTCAAAGCCAAGGACTTGAGCTTCGAAGCCAATGACTTCAAAATGTGTCCTCGGGGACTCCACTTCTGATTTAAACTTTGTTAAACAGAGTGCTACTTGGCTAAAATTAAGATAGCGTTAAACAAAATCTCAAATAACAAGTCGCAGTGTCTTCATGGGTGTTGGGTCTAGAAGTACAAATCTATTCTATTTTATCTAGGAGCCTGCACAACAATGCTAGGTCTACAAATACAAATCTGCATTAGGCCTAGTTGTTTGAGAAACAATGCTAGGTCTACTTGTTGTGTGCATTTTCAAATCTAAAAGTCTCAACCATTTTCGCAGCACTGTCATAAAATTACCATTGATACCTGAACACAGTAGTTTGCGACTATGTTCTGCTTGGCAGGCCATATAACTTTATTATCTCTGTACCAGTAAATATAGGCTATTTTAAAGTACTGTTTTGAAACGATGCTTCATAATTTCTGCCTGGCACGTCATATCAATTTTGGTTATCAAGTACCTGGCTATCTATACTGTGTAGACCTAGGTCTACTTTAAAGCGATGTTTCATCATGGTTTCATCAAGGATACTAGTATTTATTGCAAGTAATTTGCCAAAAATTTCTTTTTAAAACAAATTTAAGAACAAAATCCAACTATTGCACCCACTTAACCCAATTTAAGCTAACATAGTAAGAAAACTAATCGTTAAATCAGTGTGGCCTACCTCAGGACCTGATCCAAAGCAGTTTTTAAAAATTCGTTAAAGGGAAAGTCCCCAAGTAATTCTATTTTATGATTGGTCGATTCCGGTTGTCTGATTGTATTCATCCGCATTTTAGAAGCCAACTTTCAGGTCAAATTAAAAAATACTGCAGAAAAATAAGTGGAGAACTTTTGCATGTGAGTTTGTGAGATGAAAATCAATGCATTTAAGCAAAAAATAAGTTGCCACTCAAATTTTTTTACAAGGTGATCGCTAGAATTTACAGCAAACGGCCTATATTGAGTTATTACGCTATCGATTCCATATATCTTTCATTTGTGGTTACTTGATTGTAGCATCATTGAATGGAGCTGTGACTGCGACGCTATGGGTACCGTCCTCGCGTCATAGTAACTAAAATAATATACTCAAAACATTGTCTATAATTTTTGCAGAAGCATTCAAAACATGACGATGGTTTTTTGGATGGTTGAAATTTTGAACCAAATTGTAATTGCTATTAAATCTTTATATTCACCAGCTTGTCTTCGCCAGGAGATGGCGTGAAAAGCCTTGCGGTCTTCGAGTCAAGTTGCCACCTGCCTGCATAGTGCTCACCTGTATACTATACAAAATGGAGGTTATTTACCACTTTAACACACAGTCCCTTAATTATGAGTTACCGGTACTTAGCAGCAAGTAATAATATTAATATTAATAATGTAGTCATTTCTATAGCGCCGTTTCCTGCAAGGTAGCAGATCAAAAGCGCTTTACAGTATTAATACAGTTCAATATACAGGTCAACGATATATACTTTTACATATGCTGTCATAACAAGTATATACCTGGTTTGAGGCCCTGATAGACGATGTAGCCTCAAGAAAATGAATGGAAGAGTTCGAAAAATTCCACCAAAAAAGGAGCGAGTAACCCTGTAGCGATTGACCTCTAGAAAAACGATGAAACATAGTCACTAAATATTCCAGCAGGGTTGAACGCGCGCCGCTCACTTTGACGTTACTTTTTGGAAAAGAATTAGTGGCGCCCCGCGACTGCTTCTAAAAAAGGAACACGATCCAGAAGCGTTTTTGGACCATTTTAGAGCTTTTTGGGAAGACCCTGTTGGAGCGCGCTCCTGCCCAGCACTGTAGGCAATTTAGTACGATTGCAAGATCTCCATGGCCTAAAAACAAATTTAATTGGAGGTTCATAAAATACTGTATAGTTTCATCAAGCATACATATTTATCAAAACAAATTGTTTTAGAAGAAACCACCAAACTCAGAAAAAAGCTTCCACAGTTTTAAAACATTTCAATCTAAAATCTAACAAAATCCAACAGTCTGCTTTACCAATAAATGGAATTAACAGGGGTGGATACAAACAATTTAAATGGTAAAAAGTATTGGCAACTCAATTCTGTTATTTTAAATTAAAACCATATTCAATACGCAGACTGAGCTTATCAAAAAATTACAAAGCTCTAAAGTTAAAACATACAGTAATATTTATCCTACCCAAGGATTTGATCCTACCGGTATTAGTTTTAACATTGATCTTCATCTTAGATTTTGATTGTCGATAATTTTTACAGTTTAAATTATTTACTCCAGATAATTCTTTTTATAGGTGAAAAAGATTGTTAGGTCTTATTAGAATTAATTTTTTTTAAGTTTTGCAGTAGAACGGTGGTAATCTGCTGTGATATTCGCTCTAACTATATTTTAAAGTCTGCAGAGCACTTTTTGAAACCCTGACATCAACCACAGACTCAGATAGGGTTATGTAGCCGTGCTCGTGCATTAATAACAATGTTTTACTCAACCCTCTCTTCCTAATAAATTGTGCCGCGTGCCCCCTGATTTCATATTACACCCTGGTGTCTTCACACTATTCACAATTTTCAATCGGTTCGGAGACTTCGTCAACGGCGAGTGGGTTTCCTTATTTATTCAATAAGCATTTGGTATGCCGGTATTGTATACGAGGTGAAACGTAAAAGGACGTTTTAGTGGTTTGTTTGGTAGGTTTGGTCGATAAAATTTTAATAATTATTACGCCAGATGAGCCAATAATGTTGTTGTTAAACTTCAGCCCAAACTTCAGAAAATTTATTGTACATAATTTAACTATATCAGGGTAAGCAACTACTTGAATATTTAATGGGAAATTGAATTGCATCGTATTCAGATAATTCGTACGTGACTATTAGCTGATCATAACGCTTATGAGCTGGAATGAACGAACAAAGATTAAGATAATCCGTGAGTTATCAGTTTTGCTATATCTTCTATATGGTTGAACTTATAGTGTCAACTAACGTGAATTTGAAAGCTTTTGGTGCATTCGAAGTCTACTATTTCAGTCTACTTTAATTTTGATTGAAGCAATGTCATACGGCGGCGAAGAATTCTGTAGTAGATTCAAATTTGAAAGTTTCCCATTTTTATTAGTGGTGCCAAACTACTAAAACTAACGGACATATTTAGGGAGCAAAGACGTCACCAGCCCGACATGATTGGGCAGGACAAACACCAATAAAAAATCTGGCCTATTTTTTCCAGAAGAACTTATCAAAACAATGCCGTAAAATTTTTGTTCAAGAGCAAAAATTGCATGCCTTAAACGAGAACTGGATGCAAAATCAATGGGGATATCTAAAGTTATTGCAGTCGTATTAGATTAGATTGGCGTTAACTCGATCCTTCTTTGCCCAACCTTTCCAGAGACCATAGGCGTAGCCAGGGGGGGGGCCAGGGGGGGGCCAGGGGGCCCGAACCCCTCCCCATTTAAAATACCTCCAACGAAAAAAATTATGACAACATAGCCTAGCGATGTTTAGTTGCAGTGTTTTTTTCAATAATTACGCACATAACCGTAATTAGCAATAACATGAATGACAACGAGTGAGCCCCAGGGCCCCTAACTGACGACCAAGGGGTCCCTAACTAAGAACTAGGGGGCCCCTAACTAAGAAATAGGGGGCCCCAGGGTCACTAACCGACAACCAGGGGGCCTTGGGGCTCCTAACTGACGACCACAGGGCCCCTAACTAACAACCAAGGGGCCCCAGGGCCCCTAACTAACAACCAGGGGCTCCGGGGCCCCTAACCAACAACCAGGGGCCCCTGGAGCCCATAACTGATGACCAGGGAGTCATAAGGCCCCTAGCTAACAACCAGGAGGCCCCGAGGCCCTTCACTGACAACCACGAAGCCCCGGGGCCCCTAACTGACAAGAAGGAGCCCCGGGGCCCCTAACTAACAACCATGGGGCCCCTAACTAACAATGAGGGAGCCGCGGGGCCCCTAACTGACAACCAGGGGGCCTAACTGACAACCGACAAACAGGGGCCCGAGGCCCCTAACCGACAATCAGAGGGCCTTGGGCCCTTAACTGACAACCAGGGGCCCCTAACTAACAACCAGGGAGTCCCAGGGCCCTTAACTAACAACCAGGGGGCCTCGGGCCTCTAACTGATGACCAAGGAGCTCCGGGGTCCCTAATTAACAACCAGAGGGCCCCGGGGCCCCTGACTGACGACCAAGAGTCCAGGGCCAGGGGCCCCTTAATTCAAGTTTTTAATAATTTATATGCAAAACCTGTGACAAATCTAGAAGTTCTGTCGCAAAAGTTGCAACCCCAGGCCCTCATTTAAGTGATTTAACGTTATTATGAACTTAGTGCTATAACACAGGCGGTAATGCAAACCCCCCTATGAAAATACTATCAATGAAAAATATAATGAGAGCATGGCCAGTATGTTGTCCTTGTCCAGAATTGCGGTTTCTTTGATGTAGGATTTACGCGTTCAAAAGTAAGTAATAATAATGACGATTACGTGTCCACGTCATAATAATGTCATGCAATTCTTGGACGTTTCAAAAAACTGTCAAGTGAATTGACTCGGGTCCTCCACGGTTTGGAAAAAAAGTTATTTTAATTTTGCTTTTGAATGTTTTTTTTTTATGAAAGAACTTAAGGGCAAGATCTTATCTCAAAATCATAGGCGTAGCCATGGGAGTGGCCCAAGGGGCCCGGGCCCCCTCAATCGAAATGCCACCAATAACACAAATTTGACTAAAAAGCCTTGTTTCTTCATTTTTAGTTTCTTTTAGCATCTTTGCGTACAACAGTACACGCGTGCAACAATAATTGACAATAAATAATATTGACGACCATGGGGCCCAACGCACCCCCTTAATTCAATTTTTCCAATCAATTTAAACGTATAACCAGGGTGAAATCAAATTTTTCGTCCTAAAAGTTGCTATCTCAGGCCCTCATCTAAACTTTTTATGGATGTCATGCAATAACCAGCGCCAGATTTGCCATAAGGCTCAGTGCCAGGGCCCTGCCCCCAGATAGTAGGACCTTTTTTGGTCTTCACTTATATTTGGCAGGAAGATGCTGCAAAAATCCCCGAAGTGCCAGGGGCCCCGTGGAATGTACATCTGGCCCGGGAATAACATGTTTAGTAAGCGTAACCATCTATTGTACCATTTTTCGATAACGATTCACCTCTACTTCGCCAGTTTTTACACACAAAATACTTTTAAAAAAATAGCTAGAGAAAATGCTCATTGAACAAATTATTGAATTTGAATTGAGGGGACCTGAGCCCCCTGGCCGTACATGTACTCCAATAACTGGTTAACGTTATGACAAAGCAAAAATCTCTAGATAAGAAAATCTTCGAGTGGATTATTATTTACTGCTAAAATATTGCAGGAGGCAATGTGCCTTACTTCCCCCTACATGAACCAAATCACTTACAATTAAATTTTTACACCATAATGCAAGATTTTAAACGTGTTTTAAACTTTAATTGCAAGTAAAAGGAGGATTGAACAATTAAAAATTTTCGATTGGCTTTCGATGTTAAAAATCTAGTTCTTTCAAATGGCTGTGAACACGTGCAACATGTGATCCAATGGGATTAAAAAAGCTTTTTTTTCCAAAAACTTACAAAAATCGCCCAGCGGCTGGGGGCTTTGTCCCCAGACCCCCATGGCCACCGGCGGCTGGGGGCTCAGCCCTCAGACCCCCGTTTGTGATACGTTTGAGTACACGAGATTACTCAACAGGTCTTCTAAGTTAGATAATTATTGCACTTTTTAAGTATTAGTTTTCGCCCTCTCTCTTTACCAAAATCCTGGGCGACAACAGGCTACGATTTCAGATCTTCCGTTCTATGATATCTTTGCCCCGCAAAAAGTTCCTTTTTTAAAAATTTCTGATGACGTCATTGCATGTGATTTGTGGTTTGGGCCCCCCCCCCAATCAAAAATCCTGGCTATACGCCTATGCCAGAGACATTCTACTACAAAGCTTAGACACCACGTAAGGGCCTCCCTTATTATGATTTCTATTTGCAACCCTGAATTTTCAATGCAGTAGTAACCTACAGCCCACTGAGGCCTGACCTTCAAATAGGTTAGGCTTTTGTGGCTTAGTCTAATTGCAGCGTTGTCTTAGGATAGAACAAAAGATAGCGTAGCCGATGCTATCAATATCAGGGTTGCTAATCAAATTTTTTTGAACAATTTTTCAAGAGTCTGAAATGCATTAACTTAGAGATAAAAACTGAAGATGATGTGGTTTAATTACAATCTGGCTTTACAGGATAGTCCAGTAAAACGTAGTTAAACTACAAAACTTCTAAATGTTTTTGAACGTGCGTCACTAGTACAAAGTTTGTAATGGTGCTTGCTTGGATGCCAAATTTTGAGTATGCAATTTGGGAAACAAGGCAGTAGTATTACAAAAAGATTTGGATGATGACCATTTCCAACAAAATCAAATTTCCCACACAAAGCATTTACAACTTCAACCTATAAAAAAATGCAACCAGCAAGAAAAGCATTACCAGAATTGCAAAAAAAAGTCGTTTTGAACCCCATTGGCGAGAGAAAAAACATAGTTGATCCTTTGCTGGGACCAAAAACTTCAACAGGTCTGAACCCAGTCGTCGAAAGAAAAAATATATCGGATCCGTTATTGGGACCTAAAACTTTAACAAGTCTGAACTCTATCGTAGAACAAAAAAAAATACTGAAACCTTTATCGGAGCCAAAAATTTCAACAGGTCTAATAAACCCCATCGTCCAAAGAAAAGATGTATTATTAGATCCTTTAGAGGAACCAAAAACTTCAATAAGTCTGGACCCTATCATTGAGAGAAAAAATGTATTGGATCCTTCATCGAGGCCCAAATCTTCACCAGATCTGAACCCCATTGTCAAAAGAAAAGCTCAATTAGATCCTTTAGAGGAACCAAAAACTTCAACAGGCTTGCAGAAAACACTTAATCCACCATCGGTTATTTCTAACACTTTGGATGACCTGCAGGAAGCAGAAAGCCAATTACTGAGCATAAGTACCGGCAGTGATAGTCACTACAGCAGCAGCAACGACGTAAAACAAAGGACAGAAAATTTTACTCAAGAAAATAATGAAAATTTTGAAAGCATAGATGTATTTTTGAATAACAATGACAAAATTATTGCGGATCCATCTCCAAAACCAACTGCAGTTGGATTGGAGGAGTCTTTAGATAGTGATGAAATATCAAGCCAAAGTAGGAGGTTATCTTTGAGTACTATTCCCGAACAAGGCTATTCAGATTATAAGTCTTTATCTCTAAAATCGGACAATTTTTTGAGTAACGTATCATCTGCAAAATCATTAGTCTATGATGCACAATCTATACCTTCTGCATTAAAACTAGTTTCAGAGAAAAAAATCAAAAGAGAATTTATTTCTTCAAAACTTAAATTAACTTTACAAAACGAAGCAGTAGACAAAAAAGACAGCTTGGACAGCTTAGGTAAAGATATTTTGAGTGAATCTTCCCAAACAGAAGAAATTTCTCGAAAATCTGAAGCTTCATCCATAAGTTTAGATTCAAATGAAAAACTTTTGAATGAATTATCTGAAAAATTAATACATACTTCTCCAAAAGAAACAGTTATTGCTCCAGAACGTGATCATTCTCTGTTAAGTTTGATTTTAAGCGACACCAAAGATGAAGATCATTTAAGTGGAACATCTCAAAAAAAAGTAATTCCTCCAAAATCTGAAACTTCCTTGATAAGTTTAGACTTAAACAAAGAATTTTTGACTGAACTATCTGAAAAAGTAATAAATGCCTCTCAAACAGAAACAGTTTCTGCTCCAGAACACGATTCTTTATTAAGTTTGATTTTAAGCGACAAATATGATGAAGATTATTTGAGTGAAGCACCTCAAAAAATAATACTTTCTTCAAAATCAAAAACTTCTTCACAAAGTTTAGATGCAAACGAAAAGTTATTGAATAAACAATGTGAAAAAATAATAGATTCTGCTATAAAAGTGGAATCAGAAAAGAAAAATGATATCGATAGAGATCTTTCGAATGCATCATCCGAAAAAAAAACAGGTTCTCGGAAACTTTCATTTTCGTCTTTGCCAAGTGTGGTTTCATCCAACAAACATAGTTTCAGTAATGAAGAAGATGAAGTTGGCATTCTTAAGTTAGAGCTGCCTTCAGACGATGAGCTGTGGCAACGTGCTAACCATGAGCCTTTACCAGATCAGAAAAATCTTTCAAAAGAAAAGGAAGTTGAGGTGAAAGGCAAGGATATCCAACCACCTCTCTATCGTCAAACGATGAAAGATACTGAACCATCAGGTTTATTGAAAAAGGATTTGAGTAACGGGAGAAAGAAGTCCATTTCTGAGATAACAGTTGAAGAAGATGCGAAGTTAGCAGAACTCAAAATGAAACAAAAAATTCAATTCGAAAGACTTAGAGAAAAGTTGAATGATGATTACCCACATAAAGATAGCTTAGCTAAAATAACTGCAATGACTAAAGAGTTCGAAAAAAACCTGCAGTCGTCTTTGCAAGAACAAATAGATGAGCTACTGCAACTTCAAGAACGAGAACTGAATGCACTCAGAGAAGTACACAATAGGAGAATGCATGCTTTGTCAACTGAACAAGATGAGCAATACAACAGCCGAATAAAACGACTTAAAACTGATTGCTCCTCCACACCAGAAAGAACATACCAGAATGATCAAACAATCGATGATATCAATAACTTTGCAATCAGAAGCAAATCTCAGACACCAGATGATAAAATGGTTGATTTAGAATTGCCAAAGAGCACTGTTGCAGGATTTGACTCTGTCATTCAAGAGCTTATAAACAAACGGTTAAATCTTGATAATCAAATTGCAGCTCTACAACGTAAATCAAAAAGATTGGGTAATTTGTCATTGCCCAGAGAAAATGATTTTCCTTCGTCTTATGTTGAGATGGCGGATCGAAAAAGTCGGCACACAATTGGTCGACTTTCTGAAATAGCCTGGGAAAGAGATACAGAGGATTTAGCTGATGCAAAATTTTTTTTGGAGCATTACAGGCGCACAATGGAAAGATGGGCAACAAAATCAACTTCTCCCTATCGTGGAGGTTTTTTACGAGAACGTTTTGATCCACAGGCAGACATTAAAAAAATGCTAGATCGCTACGGTGCTGAAGCTGCTAGGAATGCTATGTATGATGTCGATTTAGCCAGGGAGAGGTTAAACCGTTACCCATCCCCTTTTCGAAGCAGTGTTTTGCCGAGAGGAATCGATCCTTTGTTTGGGGTTCCTGATCTTCCAACAAGCTCGCATTACGTCAAAAACCTCGATACCAGTGTTTTTGAAAAATTGGTCACCTATTTGGAGTCCATTGGTGATAAACTTGATCGAGTTCTAGAATTGATTGCTCACAAGCCAACTTTTGTCGGTATGGACTTTTCACGCCCTCAGCAATCATACAATTTTCGCAACACCCTGAGCAATATTGTCGAGTATGAATTTGCACGCCATTGGTGGTACTACGGAGGATGGAAAAAGCCTATTTCGATGCAAAATTTTAAGTACATTTCTGGCCGTGACCTAATGGAAGAAAATGCATCTTTGCGATATGAGAATTCCTTGCTGCATTCTCCCTACATCAAAGAAATCACGATAAAATCTTTACCTAATCAAAAAAACCCAAGCACATTGCATGAACATCAAAAATAGCCATTTCTAATTTACAGTAATTACTTACTGTACATATTGTTTCGTTACGTGCCGTACATTTTTTTGTTTTCTAATGTGCAACGCATCAATGTTCAAGTTTTGATGATTTTGAAAAATTTTGTAAATTAAAAAGAATTAAGTGTTTCGCAGTATAGACGTGGTTCTTCATTAGTTATTCAACTCCTCCGTCATGCATGACAACCTGGACAAGAAAATCGAGATTTTTAATGCAGAAATCTCACTTGTCACGCATGACTGCCAAAGTCAAAATGCTGATAAAAACAAAAAAATGTACAAGAGTCGAACAACCTTTGACATGAAAACCATATGGTTATTCTTTTATGTCATTGCCATGCTATGAGCATTGCTTGAGTGCTGTTGCGCTGTTCATAAACGCGCATTTGGCTGGCATTAGAATCTTTGGCCCTTAGTTGGCGCCACAGAGCCTTTAATTATGAGTAACATTTTCGGAAAAAAGTTTCATAATTAATTTATTGTTAAGCAGCTTGAGAGAATCAGATAACGAGCGTGAGTAATAAACTATACGGGGTTGAATTTAAGCACAGACTTATCGAAAAAAGACCGAAATCTGGAATAATATTTTGAACATTGTCGCTTAATTTAAAAACAAAAAAGTTTTGGTAGTGACTATGTCACCGAAAATTTTCAAGTTAAAGAGAATAAAACGAAAATGAAAAATCTTCATCCGCGCTTTTTTTATTTGCTTTTTTAGGTGTTAAAATTAATAAAAAAGTAGATAAAAATTTCCGGTGAAATAAAGCCTTCCAAAAGGTTTTGTTTAGAAACACGTAGTAATTAGTGATACAGAGCAGAAAATATTTTCGATAAGCCAGATATTCAGCAACTAAAAAAGATTAACTAGTAGAACGCTTGCAATAAGTAGTCGCTAATTACTATAGAACGGGATAACAAGCTTTGTGACGGATTTACATAAAATTATGATTAGTTGGCTTGTGACCTATGTTCTCTCTAAGCTGCACGGCTGCTTGGCCTGGCCTCGAACTCCCGCGCAGTACTTCAGTTCTGCCGCGCACTGCATAAGTGTTAATAAGACAAGGTAAATACGTGCTTTCAATCGGAAGCAAAATTGACATTTGAGAACATTAGTTTACAAAATCAAGCTGATCCGAAATTACTGCCGAAGTCAGTCCCAATTTGTGGATAAGACCTTTGCTTGTTTATTTTTTATTTTTCGGTCTGCACTTGTATTAGGGGGCAAAATTTCAAAATTCCGGACTAAAATACAACCATTTAGCGGCGAGGAGCTTTATTTTGGTCTTCACCTGAATTTAGGGAGCAAAATTCTAAAATTCTGGTCTAAAATACAAACGAATTGCGGCGAAGACCTTTTTTATGGTGGTCACACGACCTTTCATTCCGCGCACACAGAGATGGGCAAGATCACCACCTTTTGGTGATCTTAAAGATCAAGATCAGATCATTAAATTAGTGTGATCTTCAAGATCACACTATTTTATCACATTATCTTAATGATCTAAATCTTCATCTTTAAGATCACCAAAAGGTGGTGATCTTGCCCATCTCTGTGAGCGCGGAATGAAAGGTCGTGTGACCACCAAAAAAAAGGTCTTCACCGCAATTCGTTTGTATTTTAGGCCAGAATTTTAGAATTTTGCACCCTAAATTCAGGTGCCCATGTCTGCCTGGGCTACAACCGGTACTGGCACTGCTACACCTACCAGCACTTGTTTTTTCAGTATTAGTTCAAGGAGATTTTCCTTACTACAGGTAATCTGTTAATAGTGTGCAAAAAAGAGTGCTATTGTCGATAGGGTGCCCCAAGCGAGCAAACATTCCATTGTTAACGAAGCTGATTTGTGATTAATTTTCTCCTCAAGTTAGCAGGTTAGGTACTGCTGTATTGGCTTGTACCTGCCCTGTTTGTCCCACGGCAAATGCTGATTACTTTCTCCAGTATAGACTCGATTCCGTGTCGGAGCCATGAAATGGCTTCAAAATATCACGTAACCTGGCCTCGGCGATGCTTACCCTATACGCGAGATTTAAAAATAAAAGTGATCTTGATTTTGAAGATCAAGATCACACAAAAAATGTGATCTTGAAGATCAAAATCAGATCATTAAAATAATGTGTTCTTGATGATCAAGATCAGATCACGATCTTGATCTTCAAGAACACGATCTGATCTTGAAGATCAAGATGGTGCCCAAGTCTGCGAGTACACTAAGTAAGCTCTGAGAGGGAGGATTGCTTGGGACGTTAAAGCCAATGCAAAAATCAAAAAATTAATATTAAAATCGTTGTATTCTTACACCAAAGTGTGTAAGGAGTATGCAGACCTATCTCTTCTTCAATGCGTCTGTGGACAATACAACTTTGTTTGAAGAAATGGCCCAGCGGTTACAAGCCGTTGGCAACTCTGTGTCCAATTTAAACGACCCGAGAATTGAACCTCAAATCTATCGTCCCAGGGACAAATGCGTAACCGCTTGACCAACTGGCCAGTATTAACGCCAATATCATCGTGAATTAATGCAAAATTGGTGTCACTAACTTTTAAAAGCTCCAAATAAACACACGGTTTATCGTAATACGGACATCAATCACTGTGATTAAAAAAATGGTACAGATATTCATAATTCAATAGAACTAAAGTGACATCATATCAATCTCATAAGCCGACTTGTTTTATGAAAACTTCGTGGCAGCCAAGGCTAATAATATTTTATTTCAAGGTCTCAATTAGTTGGTTAAATCAAAAGCGGATTAATAATATCTTAAGGCAATGTGGCCCAATTTTCAGAATATTTTCATGCCTTGTTTAGTCCTATTGGTGGCCGAAGCTTCTTGCAAAAAGTATACCATTCATTGGGATGCAAACTTGATTCCGGAGTAAGCAATTTTTTTGCTGTTTTTTGGTTGCTGATTGTGTTAGAGCTAACAGATCCTTTAATTTTATAAGGAAAAGGGGCGCTGAGAAATTCTGCAAGAGCCCAGCACTTGAGGCTACTAGCCAAGTCCCTATAAAAGCCAAAAGTTTTTAGTGATGAAAGATAAAGGCCCAATACCATTCCTATAATGCTTGTATTATTTAATTTTTACAGTATTGACTGTAGCTCTTCAACATTATTGTATATCCAAAAATTCTGTAACTCTAAAACCACAGATACTTCTCAGATCGGGAATAATATTTAAGACGGTCTCTTGCTGGTTCACACGAGGTCATTTTTGTCGAAAAGGTTTCGTAATTAAAGCCTGTCGGAAACCCCGCATTTTTGTTTTTATGATCAAAATTCTTCATTGCAAATAACATGATAATGACTAAGTTTATACAAAATCTTTACCACAGTAAGTTTGTATTTACTTTTACGAAAAATTTTCAGATTCAATAGTTTCCATAGCTCCGTGGATAAGTATCAAAGCTCGTCTTATCTCAAGGTTTTATTGACACTAATTGAGATCAATATTTAAAGAAAGATTGTGCAAAGGCTCAACTGTTTTTATTTGAATAATCTACAATCACGAGCGAGATAATGTGTAGGGACAGGTAGACAGTGGACCGTATAAACGGGCTAATGCCGTTCAGGACAAGAGGGTAGGCGTGTGCGATGGCTGTACTGTATAGTGTATATCATACAACACCTGTTGCTTCAAACACACAAGGTGAAACAGACTCAGGCTGCTGTTCGAATAAAAATATTACTTAATTCGAATGACACACCGGTAGAAAATCGAACTTTTATTCAGAACTTTAGTAGTTCGAATTCCATATATTAAAACGTATTTTAAAACTAGGAATAGTTAGCATATCATTGGTATTATACTTACAGTAATTGTGTTCATATTTTTGTGAATCCATGTTAATTCGCGTATAACCCATTCTTAATTGAACAGTTCCAAAAAACTAAGGAACCAGCCTCAATAATACTCAAAACCTAGTTTTTGTTTTTTAAGCGAAAAAATTATTTTAAACCCAAACAGGTCATCCTCAGTTATCTTATTCAAACATAATCTTCAAAACAGTCTTCAATTTTTCAATATTGAACAAATTCTAAGCTTTAAAGCGCAGCATTTTTTACTCGTTTAAAAAGGACTCCTTGCTTCGCTACTTATAACACCTTGTTGGGGGTCTTCAAGCATGATATTTCTATATTTCAGGTTAAAAGAAGAGCTAAAAATCGAGGTTCATATTAATGATTGGATGGATATTCTATGCCCCCATAAAGCTGGATCAAACCAGTTCAAATCACTTGCATCCGGCGTTGTCTTGGATCTGTACAACGTTTCTTCACAGAATTATGAAAATTGCAACGTAACAGGTAATGTTCAATAGTTTCTGAGAAGGAAGCAGGGGTGCCGATCTTTGTTGAGCATTGGGGGGGATAATTCGCAGTTTTACTCCTATTTTGCCCTGTTTGCAACATTGGGAGGGATGAACCTCGACCGCAATTTTTTCAGGTAAGCAAATTAAGTGAAGACCAAAAAAATGTCTTCACCAAAATTGGAAGACTTTTTCTCCCCAAATTCAAGTGAAGACCAGCGCTCAGATGCAGACCGAAGTCAAATTATTGGGGGAGATGCGGTTGTAGACCATACTCAAATTATTGGGGGGATACAGTCAAATTATTGGGGGGGATATATCTAGTACTTAAACTGTAAAATTTTGCAAGGGGGTACGCTTTTGCAGCTTTGACCAAACGCATTTGGCATGCGAAAGTACTTTAGTGAAGATTACGTAATTCCGTCGCCGAAATTGAATAAACACTATATAAAAAAAGGTCTTCGCCGGAAATTGAAGTGTTTTTTCGCCAAAATTTGGTGAAGACCAAAAAAAGAGGTCTTCGCCGGAAATTGAAGTGTTTTTTCATAAAATTAGGTGAAGAATTAGGTCTTTTTCGTCTGATCATCCAGCGCTCACATCTCGTTGGGGGGACACCTAAATCTCGATGGGGGGACGCTAACTCTCGACGGGGAGACGCGTCCCCCCGCGTCCCCTCTACAATTTAAGTAGTGGATATATCCCCCCCCGGGTTTCGGCACCCCTGGAAGGAAGGGGTAAATTTTATTGAAGTTCTATTATCTTTTACTGGATGATTTTTTGAGATTAAATTTTCAAAACCAGCAGATCCTATACAGCTCCGCACTATACATACACTGTCTTTACCAAAATTTACATGTAAATTCTGTTCGAGCTTTATACCCCAGTCACACTGAGCCCAAATCAGCTCGAATGTAGTACGAATCATGATTCGTAGTGCATTCCGGCTGATTCGAAATGCATTCGTAACGTTCGTACTGCATTCGGGCTGATTCGGCAACCCATCCCGAATGTTTTGAACATGTTCAAAACATTCGGGCTGATTCGTAATGGAAAAAAATTCGAAATAGATTCGAAGTGCATTCGTAGTGCATTCAGTGGTGCCGGAGCGGGGGGGGGGGGGGGGGGGGACAGCTGTTCCCCTGCCCTTTTACCAGGAGGGACAAGGGGGGCAGTACTGCCCTTTGCATTTCAGTACGATAGTAAAGAAGCAAACGCTTGCTAATCTCAAAGCTCGCTTATCCAAAGCACGATAAATTTAATTGTTTATGAACAATAGGTCTAACGGTTAATTTAATGGTTTGTGAACAATAGACCCGACAAATGACCCCATTGTGCACTACAGCATTTAACACAGTAACAAGTTAGTAGCAACTTGCAGTAGGCTATGCTACACTGTACGTTTTTTTTTTTTGCTAGCTCGTGAAAGCTGATCAATTGGATGAAACTTAACTCATATCCTCCTAGCGTCAGTTTAAACTGATGGCACGCGAAAGCGTACTGGAGTTACAAGAAGCATTTGAGGAATTAAAGTTTAGTGGTTTGTCAACCCACAGAGCCCTTTCTAGAAAGAAAGCGTGATAAAAATTTTTGTCGATTCAAATCACGTTGCAGTACAATTTTCATCAAATCAAAATCAAATCTTTCATTATACTCGCTGGATTACGCCGAAGCGTGTAACGAGTTGGCGGGGCCCATCTCCGCGTCATTGCGCCCGGGCAACACAGCTCCTTTCGAAGAAATGTCGCAGCGGTGGCGAGCCGTTGGCAACACTGTGTCCGATTTGACCGGCCCGAGATTTGAACCTCAGACCTCCCGCTCCAGAGACAAACGCGTTACTGCTCGACCAAAAAATATCTTTCTTTATCAGCAAAATTACTCTCCACTGATTGACGCTAAAAAGTTCATTGAAATCAATAATAACAAATTGCGTGTGTTAAATAATTTCTAAATAACGTACCGATAAAATAAAAGAGCAATCTTGTGGAATGTATTTGGTTAGCCTGTGAGCTGTGACACCCGATTTAGTTACATTAGTTTAAACTTACGCTACGAAGATATAGAGTGCTACAAAATTTCAAATTAAGAACTCAAGGATCAATGTCTGTAGGCCTCAGGCCAGTGCCGTCGCTACGGGGTAGCCAGGGGAGCCATGCCCCCCTAACGAATGCTTGTGCCCCCCATTTAGGTTTGCTCAAAATACTGTTTTTGGAACATTACTCAGTGACAAGGCAACACACAATGATGGAAAAAGGAATAAGTACGTTCAAACATAATTCTCCTTTGACGTTTTCTCGATTTTTTTGCGAAATTGCTGACAACCAACTGCTGTGTCACATAAATCTGACGCAATATTCCGTCTTATTAACACGCCTTTACGAATGTGTCGCGAAAGATAGATGTAAGCCTGCAGAACCGTTATTGGTACGTGATACATTTTTTTCAAAGACCAGCTGTTTTGATTTTTAGAGCACACTCAAGATTTTGAGGTCGCAGTCAGTGGCGCAACCAAGGTGAAAAGGCTTAAGCCCCCTTAGCCAATTCACTTAGAAAATTTTACCTTAAAATACGAGCGTTTAAACGTATTTTAGACTTGACCTGAAGTAATGAAGGGGTTGAAGGTGCTAAGCAATTTAATTCTTTGAAATTACTTCAAAACTTTAGCTATTGAGTTATTCATATGGCTTCAAAAAGTGTAAAATGGGGTTAAAATCGCTACTTTTTTGCTGCAAAATCGCAAAAATCGCCTAGCGGCTGGGGCTCCGCCCCAAGCCCCGTTCACAGTCACTAAATATTTAGTGACTATGTCCCGTCTGTGACACGTTTGAATTGCATTACCATGTTCAGCACGGGGGCTAAATCAGGCAGTTTTTGTGCAAAAACGAAATTTAATTTTGGTTCACTCCTCTTAGCAAAATTCTGGTTGCACGTCTGGTAGCATTCATTACTCTAGATAGGTTTTTTAAGCGACTATGGGCCGCAGACGAAACGAGTAAGAAGTGCTGCCGGCCTTATTTTAAAATTGCGCATAGTTGCAGCCGTACGATCTGAAGATTAGTGGTTATATGCTAATTTTAGTGCCCCTCCACTTTTGGCTAATGCCCCTTCACTTCATTTGCTCTGGCGACAGCACTGCATCAGGCCCGGCGCCAAGGGGGGCATTCCGGGGCCGTGCCTCCCCAAATGAGAACAGTGCCCCCTAAGCGAGGATTGTGCCCAAAAAAAGTAACAGGCTCGGTGCCACTGGAGTGCAGTTCGAGGCTTGAGACCCCCAAAATACTGATCATTACCCCAAAATTCGTGAGCAAGAACCGTTCTTTCGCAGATTCTGTGGTGAAGAATTTTTTTTTGTTTTTTTGGTTTTCACTCACGAATTCGAGGG
Organism: Trididemnum nubilum; assembly: GCA_963965965.1. Lineage (NCBI taxonomy): Eukaryota > Metazoa > Chordata > Ascidiacea > Aplousobranchia > Didemnidae > Trididemnum > Trididemnum nubilum. The sequence goes on along the minus strand of OZ014485.1, from coordinate 37,289,485 downwards.
AACAAAGTTTTTGTGCCTCTCAAAAAAATTGTTTATGCCTCCCCTGTCACGCTACTCTGGCGCCAGACATTCAAATTTGTAAGTTTGCTTGTAGCCCTAGTAGGAACGATTGACGCTGACGTTACCAGAGGCGAATCCAAGTGATCCGGACCCTGCTCAAACCGGATTAATATAACAAAAGCTTGTAAGACATAAAATTCATTGCAATAACTGGAGCAAGATCCATTTCTTGCCCAGACCTAACAGCAAAATACTCGGTGTGGATGGAAATGTGGGATGTGGTGGAAATAAACATCTTTTTCAAAATTATCTTGTTTTGTAAATGCAGACGAATTAGTTAAAATTTGTGATTTTTTGTTTTAAGGTTTACCTGCTTGTTATAAAAAGGCTAAAATTTTACCATTAGCCACCGCCTTCATAGCCAATCTGCTCATTTACGCAACCGGTTTAATCATGTTTTAGCACTGCTAATTTTTATGCCACAATTTAAAAGCAATAATTTTTGCTACAATAGCCCTAAAATTAAGTTATTTTTGAACAAAAATTGCAAAATCTCCGAGCGCTGGGGGCTCTGCCCCCAGACCCCCTTGGCCCTTGCCTCCGGCTGTTGGAGGCGTTGCCCCCAAATTTCCAATGGCGTCCTGCGGTAGAGACTGGTATTATTTAATTGATAATTCGTTTGTAGTTATTTTTTACTGTTTATTCGACGTACTCAGGACTTTGGCTTTGGTGAAGTGTTTAATTGTTTGACAGTATTTCTGCAATGTTGGTGGTAATGACTGTGCGTACAGTATTGAAAGTGCCCCTTGAAGAAGCTGCCCCCCTTGCCCTTTTGACGTTCCGGCATTTCTGACTGCATTCGAAGTGGATTCGGGCTCATTTGAAGTGGATTCGGGCTCATTTGAAGCAAAAATTACATCGCAATCGCTTGATTACGTAATTTTTTTTTATTAACATGCTGTATATTTTTAGCATTTTAAGCAGCGACTAGCTTCTATTGCACTATTTTATTATCACACAATAATCTTATTTATATGAAGAAAAGCCAAATTTTTGTGCGATAGCGCAGAAAATAAATTCCTCCACAGTAGCTTCGCAAACTTTCGGTATTAGAAGACAAATGGTATTTCTTGCCACTCGAAAACTGTACAAGAGACAAGGATATTTTTCTCCTGAAGCTAGATACCTCACTGTTATAGCAATTTTCAAGCCTGGGGAAAGAGCCTTTCTCATATGTGCATCCGTTTTTGTTTTTCTAGGACCGACTCTTTGTACTAATTCATCAAACATGGCGGGTTCCATTCTAAGAAAGTTAAAAAACGCTTGAGGGTCTTCTATCCGAAGTTCATTTATCAAACGTTGAAAACGTCCATGTAATTGTCTTCTTTCTGCTAACAACCAAGGACGAGTTTGATACTTGTTAAACAGTGGCGTTGCTAGAGATGGTGGCACCCGGGGCAGGATTTCAAGGGTGTCACCCCTTTTCGGTTCAAAAATAGGTGAAGACCAAAAAAAAGGTCATAGCCGTTAAATTAGTGGGTTTTCGGCCCAGAAATATGTGAAGTCCAAAACAAAAAGAAAAAAAAAGGTCTTCGACCCCGAATTGGTTGGTTTTCTGTCCAAATGAGAACGGAAAAAAGATCTTCACCGCAAATCAGTGGAGATATGGTTTCGCTTCATAATGTGGTGTCACCTCAAAATGGTGACACCCGGGGCGGGCCGCCTCCTCCATCCCCCTCCTAGCGACGCCACTGTTGTTAGGCTTTCTTTGGTTTTTTACTTTCTTATTAGCTTTCCTCGGTTTTACCGCTTTTTCACTTTCTTTTTCGATCAACTCTTCAAAAAATGCAGAAAGCTGCAAAACTATTGCTTTGTCATGCAAATCGATTTCGAATAGAATAAAACCACTACAAACCAGTGCAGCACCTTACAGAGAATATTTATATATATGACGTCATTGTGGCGGGAAGCGTATATTCGCTGTCATTCGAAGTGAATTCGTATCACATTCGAAGTGAATTCGTATTGCATTCGAAATCGCCACCCCGAATAAGCCCGAATCAACCCAAATTTGCATTCCGACCAATTCGGTCTGATTCGTACTCATTCGGGCTCAGTGTGACTGGGGTATTAAGAACAAAGGATGAAAGGTAAAGCATCGTTTTACGAGTATCCAATAGGAAATTTTTTAATTTATGGTTTCATCAAGAAAGTTTAGCAATTAAATTTTTATTTGCAGATCAGCAGAGGTTACTGCGATGCAAAGAACCCGGACAGGAAATCAAACTTACAACAAAGTTTCAAAGAAAAAGCCCCTCTCCTATTGGCTTTGTTTTTCAACCAGGGCATACATACTATTACATCTGTAAGTGTTAATTACTTGAAAACGTGTATGGGGCTTGGCGAAAAGCACCAATTTTAAGCCAGCCGCAGTCTGTGTAAGCAATGGAAGTTGACTTTATCACCCTCTACAATTTATTATCATGTGAAATTAGACTTAAGTTAACAACATATATTCCAAACGATCTGTTTTGCTTCAGCAGAAATTGCAACGTTTTTTGTTTCAGCGAAGATACGCCTTCTGTGTGAATACCCTTTAACAGCTTTTCGAACATGGAAATGTACAGTTTTTATGAACTTGCTGAAAAATTATTTCTAGCTGAAAATGAAAACAGGAAGCAAAATTAATGCTTCAAATACCAATTGGAATTTGTTTGCGCTTTTGCCCACAAGATTAGAGAACTGAACGTAATCGAAGGTGTTCTAACAAGCGCGTTTGATTCTAATCTCAAGCAGCAATTTAATCTTTTATGATGTTGTTTGGACAAACATTTATGACATCTCAATTGCTTGTCATATTATAAGTATAATAAGAATAAAATACAAGTTAATAACATGTTTGAAGAACCTTCTAAAAATCTTAATGCCAAAATAACATTATCCAATCACTTCTTTTCAGTTTTTGGAAACAGAATTTTCGACAAAACTATATGGCATTAATGGTCCATTATAGTTAAAATCCTTATTTCATTTATTTATTTATTATCATTTCCTTTATTGTTTTTTCGGACAAAACAGTCGCTAATCTGGCAATGTTTTTCTTTTAAAAATTCATGCATGTCATTTATAAAGCATCAAATAGATTGAAGAGTTTTATCTTGATGTTTTACAGTAAGTTATCGAGAAAAACGTTTGACTTTACGATACCATATTTCATTTTATTTGCTTTATTTATTATTTCAGCAAAAACTTCACGCTCAAACTTTTATGGATGTTTTAGCGACACCTTGCGGATGGTGATTACTGTGAAAGAAAACTATTCTGGTACGACCAAATGCCGATTATTGATTACATTAATACATAAATCGACGCGTTAAACCATTGCATATTTGATTAAAATTGACAAGCTTGTGTACAAGCGATATCCGTTCTGTGATCTTGTAAAAAAGTTGCCTACTACTAAAATATTTGACTCGGGTTCGATACTCAACCAGTTTACGCAAAAAAATTAAAATGAGTGTCCATAGCAGCTATCTTGGTTGACGATAAACATCAAAAAGGACACAAACGGGTGAGAAGTTTTTGTGGAGGGCAAGCGGCAGCTTGATTCAAAGACTGACAAGTTCCTTCACCCAAGACGAGATTATACTGTACAATTTACCCTAACAATTTTTTTTTGTTTTTTTCAGGTCCCTCGTTTCGCTGCCACAATCACAACAGAATTTCATCCAAAAACAGGAGAACTATATCTAATAAAAAGTTGCCCAAAATTCAGTTGCCTACACCAGCTAGCCTTAGAAGAAATTCAAAAGAATCAGCCGCTGCGATGCAAATGAGCACAATTTATTTACCATTGTTAGTGGTTATAGCCAGTTTTTTAAAAAGTTTTATAGAAATTTAACATGATGTTAATCTATTGAAATGATTTATCATCCAAAGCAATAATGATGTCACTATTTAATTCCAGCATAGGGATAAACCAAACAAAACACCTGAAAAATGAATGGAGTTCAGCTATTTTGGACTAAAAACTTTTGAGAGATAATTTGGTCAATGTTACTGAATTTGATAGAAGAAGTTTGTCCACTGCAATATTTACTAGCTGATACTGTAAAAATATTTAGTCACTATGGTCAACTCATTGTCAAACTGGCTTTTTCTACAACTTAATGTCACAAGCTGAACTTAAATCACAATGATAGCGATGGTGGCCTGCCTTTAAACTATCCTTTCTAAAGCGGGAAGTCAATTGCTCAAAACCCGGGCTTGTCAAAATGGAAACAACGTTTGTAACGGCTCGTCTCATCTATAACCAGTACTTAAATTGCAGGGGGGACGCGTCTCCCCATCGAGAGTTAGCTTCCCCCCATCAAAATTTAGCGTCCCCCCATTGAGATTCCAACGTCCCCCTAAGGGATTTCAGCGCTCTCCAGTATGAGTTAACGTCTGAACGATAAGACAAAAAAGTGGCTCTTTGCACCAATTTCGGAGAAGACCTTTTTTTGGTCCTCAATAGAGCTCGGGGAAAACTTGGAGCAAAATTTCTGGAGAAAAATGGAGCATCTGAACTTGAAGCAAAGTATCCACTAAATTGCAGCCGCGTTACGAATGCGTTTGGTCAAGTCTGCGAAAGCGTCCCCCCATGCAAAATTTTATAGTTAAAGTACTGGCTATAACATTTTCTGAAAAAACTGCCAAACGTGTATGAGTGCAACCAAGGCCCTATGTTGCAGAGCTTCAGTGTCCAGAAATATTCTATGTCGGTGTTGCTATTGAGTCTTGCATTATTTTTTATGCATTATTATGGCGTTTTCTTCAAAGAAAAAAATACATGCTAAACGGTACGTTGACTGGTCTTAGCATTTGGTTTGCTTTAAAATGAGCAATTGCGCAAAGTTTCAACAACTGCATTCTTACTTATATCTGGTTAAAAATAAAAATTAAACTGCGACGCAAAGGTTATAATTATGTATCGTTCAACAAGTGGTAAGCGCGATGCTGACAATTTCGGTTTAATCTGATGGACTGGAACAACTTGGGATTCCAAGTGATGGAAGACAGTGATGAATAGCGGCACAATTTCTCAATCCCTAGCTCCATAGTTACGATGGGCCGGTGCCCCACCGATGAGGGTTATTCTGCTACAACTTCGATTTAGAACGATAGCTTTTTGTGCGTGCAAAAACGGTTGAAGGTTTTTTATAACATTTTGTTCGTATTAAGTTGCTATTTTATCCTATTGGCTGTATTTCCTGCAATAAAAAATCGTCATCGTTATCTACTATTACCACCTTTTTTGCAACAAGATGTTCCAGCATACTCGTTTATTTGTGAAACAAAACATAAAAAAGCAAAAAGTAAATAAACAAAACATTTAATAAATAAAACAATAAACTACAAAATAAAAAAAAGTCAAACATCAATGTTACATACTGTAAGTACCGTTGTATCTCAAATACGCTAAACAAGTAACTGCACCGCAATATGACTAAATAATATTGTCATTTGTCAAGATTTGATTAAAGTTTTCACTATGAGGTTTGTGTTGTATCTCTTTTGCTTGGCTGAAGTTTTGGTTTTACAACTTTTGAATTCACTGACGCCTATGGAAATGCGGTTCAATTTTTTTTATTTAAACAAAGCACAGTGATCATATGAAAAACATTGCAAAACAACACAAAAATTCATCACAAACTTTCCAAAACATATGGGACTGATGTGTAATAGTATATTTCAGACACCGTAGCCAATAAACAGTGAAAATGTTTGTATACCCTCAATCAATGTGCAAAAACTTAGAGCCTGAACTTCACCATCCTCAACTAAATCAATGGGGGTGTGGTTTGGTTTTACCTTGCCGCTTCCGGTTGATAGGGGCTCGGAGGAACTCCCGAAAACAAAGTGAGTGTATACAGTACAATCTGTTATCGTAACAAGATTCGAAAATTTTCTTGATAATTCGGCATCAGATAGAATGCGTTACCGGCATCTTGTTTTTTAATGGAAACCGATTTCGGGGAACCTTTTTCGAACAAATCCGGTTTCGAGACTACCAGCACCAGTACGTTGTGTGCAATGCACTTTCCCGCAAAAAGTAGAAGACAGTGGAGTAAAACGCATCTTTGCTTTTCTGTCACTTTTTTTATCTCTTTCTCTTGATTTCATCTTCAAATTTCTTCTGTCACGTGGTCCATCAAACAATGGCCTCTTCAATTTCGTAATTATCATCGGTTCAACAAGAAAGCGATCTGCATGGACAAAAGTAGACACCAGAGGGAGCTCCTGATCTGATAGGAATGGTTTGGGTCTTGATAGGGTTTGGGCTTCGAATAAGCTAAAACAAAATAACAATTATTATGATGTGCCTACAGTTATGCATTAATTTTAACTTTATTGTATTCATTTTAGCAATCACCGATGTTTGCCTCGGAAATATAGCGTTTACAACAAAATTGACTACCTTCAAATCAAACTACCACCGTTTCTCTTTCTACACAATGTTGAAGACACCACACTGTCCTTTGTAATGTTAAACGTGATTACGTGAAGCAGAGAAGATAAAATTTACACAAAAATGAGCATTAAAATACTTACATTCTTCCGTTAACATTTCAAGTAAAGTTGGCTTCGCAGATGGTTTGAAGTGTGATATTGTCGGTTTGAAATTAGGCGGATTAGTAGCACGTGTTATGGAAGAGGTACTGGTCAGTTTAGTGGTTTCAGAGACTTTTGTGGAATGCGATGCCACATGCTGAACGTGGGCGTGGAATGGCTGGGATAGTTTTTGGTGTACGTGGACAGCCAATCTCAAGGCATTGTTACATTGATGATCGATCGGCCCTCCATTGTCAACAAATGCTGAAAATACAAAAGATGTTTAAGTAATAATTAATAATTTGCAAAAATCCAATTTATATTTCAGCTAATTCGTTCGTATGAAATTCTAGCTAGCAATTAACCAACTGTGATTAAGTTGCAATCTGAATAAGTTTTCAATGCACTGCTTGATCGGACAAGGTTATATACAGCGATTTGCTATCATGCACTTGAAAGCTTAAAAGCATCCCAAAACAAATACCAAGTTCGAGGTACTTCATATAAATATAAAGCTGCTATGCAGAACAAGATAAAGCTCTCGCAGGCCTTGTACTTCTATTCAAAAAGCGGAAACAAATAACAAAGCTTTCTAGAAGCATAACACGAAATAAAAAAAATCATAACATCATGCCCTACCGATATAATAATATGTGCGTTCCGGATTAAAAATGAATCCTAAAGGATTAGGACTCCGTTTCTGAAACTTCAATGTCAGCTTTTTAGGAATGCTTGGCGAATCACAGGTGAACATGATTTGAGCGTCTAAAAGAGAAATAAAAATCAAGTTTGAGCGCCTTGGGCATTTGCAACACTGCAATTAAGTTGTCATAAAAATTGCATGTTCCATGGCGGATAGGTCAGTATAGGTCGAGATTCTTCTGCTAGTAGCTCTCTTTCTTATACATCGTCTGACAATATTCCAAATTCAGTTTTTAAAGTTTTTTTTTATGTGCCATGACAAATGGATGGACTTCGTAAAAAATCTTTTTCAAACCTTTCATGCTGTCGTAATCCACACTGCCGTATTGTCTGTGTGAAAGTGGAAGGCTTGAATTCGATTTTCAGACAAAAAAATTGTTATCCTCAAAGCGCTTTGCATAAAAAAAAAAACCTAACATCTTTTATTACTTTTACTGAACATACGGTTCAACATAGCTTTTAGCAAAAATAACTACTGTACATCACTTACCTTTCGGCAATTCACAGTTTTGAAATGAATGTTCTTTGACTCGATAAATAGTGAATTGAAGAGTGGCAGTAGCATCAGCGTCATATTGGGGGCATATCATATCCATATATTCCCGCATGCGAACATTTACCGTGGTAACTTTCCCGAATTGAAACCTAAAAAGTAAAAATATCTCATGTAATTCCACAAACGTATCGCACAACAATCATCAGCATTCCACGAAAAATAAAAAGTGGATCTAAGATCAACACATTCTGTTACTTGTGACGTAACTAGGATTTATTGTTACGCAGAGAAACAACAGTGTAGATGAAAAAAATCAGAATATTCTCCGTCTTCGAAGAGACAATGAACATAATGACTAAAGTCATACTCAAGTTCTGCATTATTAAGCAACTTTCAAATGAAACAATTTTTTGAATCTCCTGTGGCCTACCTACTTCTAAAACGTTCATTTCGGTTGCAGAGATAAACCGAAATTAAAAATATTATTGTGACGTTATTATGGGCTGTTTGTGGTGTGAAAATGGATTTCCCAGGTAACTACGGCTGGTCATTTTCACTACAACGCATGGTCACCATCAAGAGCAGCTGATCTTCCTACTCAAATAGTAACCTACGAATATTTACCAGTTGTCTAAATTAAGACCTTTATTGTATATATACGCTGTTTATGTGGATTCGAAGTGGCACAGGAGACGTCTTTAGCTATATGCACCTGCTCGCAAATGTGGTCTATGAATAGTCCACACCTCAAGATAAACAAACACTTTACGTAAATTTACAGGGGGTGCTATAACGACCATATAAGGAAAAGTAAAGTGCCATGTGATCTGATTTGAACCTATTGTTTCTCTACTTAGCGTGAAGTAATAATCTTTAATTATATTTTTATAATAACATAATGCAGTCCCACTTTTTAGGGAAAAGTGAGTTTGTTAAATCAACAGAAATATCAATACATACAATTTCTGCTTCATATTTCGAAACAGATATTTATTTTTTCAAAACTGAAAGTTGCGCTTCTACTAAACTGTAACATTTTAATATCAAAGCGAAAATAAGTTTTATTCGCTTACTCGAAATGAATATAGCATGGAATAATTTGATTTAAGTGGGTGACACTGACACGCGAATTAAAAAGGCTGGGTTATTTGTCAGCAAACAATGGCGAAATCGGGACTATTGTTACGTCACAACTCGATCATTTAACAAAGCAAAACCAAAAAGACCTATAAGTTGTTTTTTAAAAAGATTAAGCGCTGGAAAAATAGGCCGTTCTAACTCTGTCCCCGTAAGGAGCTATTATTGCAAACCGCAAAGGCAATTCGCTTAAAGATATTAGGAATCAATGTTCCCTCTAATTTTTAGTAGTCCGCGTGCGCAAAAATTTTGGTGTGTGCGCACTTTTTTGGAAATGAGAAATATTTGTGCCACAACCCATGAAGAAATTTCAGCCTTCTAACTGATAATAAGTAGACTTTAAAAAAAAATTTAATCAAAAACAATACAACCAAAATACTTTAGAACATATTTATTGAGACGTTTCGGTTAATTTCTTTAAACCATTGTCAATCTTATTCAAATAAAAACTGTAAAAAAAATTAGTTATTCAATAAGTTGTTTTATAGATTGTCTTGGTTATTTACTGGCATGCGTGGAACTAGAAACTTACAATGGGGGGCTGTCTCGGGGGTTTGAGGGCGGAGCCCCCATCCGCCGAAGGCAAGGGGGTCTGGGGGCAAAGCCCTCAGCGCTCGAAAATTTTGTCTTTTTTTGGCATAAATAACTTGATTTTAAGCCTATTTTGATCTAAATTAATGCTATTGAAATGGGGCAGAGAAATTAGCCGTGCAAAAGCATGATTGTACTACTTGCGCAAATGGGCTGCGTGGGAGGTCGGTATTGCTAAAGAGATAGTGAGAGAGAGTTTATTTTTTTTGAACTAAAACAAAATATCAGAAATTGTTAAGACGAAAAAACATAAGAAATTACAAACAGATTTCTGCATTTAGTTCATCGAGGAGTCGCGAAAGACCATGTGTCAAACGTAGCTTGCCGGTCGCCGAGTCTGCGACTCCTCAAATACAAGCTGGTAAATCATACAATCCTATACCGGTAGTTTAATAAAACTCTCAAGGAGTAATCTATTACGTCAATAGTTTTTAAAGAAAGATATAATTAGGGGGAGCTAATGGAAAAAAGTTTGAGAGAAGCGGTTGGTAATTAAGTATATTGAATAGCTCCCATTACCCTTATTCTCAAGCTTATATATATTTTTGATGAAACCTATGTTAAGCATTTTCAATGAGTGATCAAATTTGATTACCAATTTTCGGCCGTTTATGAGCTTTATTTGTGGCAAATTAGCCCCCCTCCGTAAACGTTTCAAAATATGCTTTAAATCATTTTTCAGTCTATTCCAAGGCAAAAGACAGTCACAGAAGGGCTAAAAACGTGGTACTGTATTTTCCTCATTCTGTATTTTGGTCGGCAAAGCAATGGGGGCCCCCTGGCTACGCTACTGGTTACTGCTGGTACCTTCTTCGTATCCGGTACCGTCTTAATCTACAAAAAAATGCATCCTTTTGGCAAGTTCAAGAATAAACTTCCTCAACCTGCCAACCGCAAACATTGTTACATTACATCGTAATATGTCTGTGCGCAGTAAATTTATGCGTGTGCGGCTGTGCGCAGTCTCTGAAAGCTGTGTGCGCGCGCAAGCGCACAGCTTAGAGGGAACACTGTTAGGAATGCTATAGAAAATTATTGTCCAATTTAAACAATTGTAAATTGATTGGTCTCAAATTTGTAAATAAATTAAATGATCATTATGTATCTAAAAAATACCCGTCATTAAACGTTGCTATTATTTCTCTTGTAAGATATGAACCAATTTTTTTAACAAAATTTACACCATGATTATGAAGAAACTAAACACGGTTCGCCCATGCTTTTGGAAGCGTGTAGACAATGTGTGTTAATGTTTGCCGAGTGTGGCGCAAAGTGAAGTTTCTGCAGTTTGCCATTGGATGCATTGAAGAAAAAAAGCAATCCGCTTGAAGATCAAAGGGAGTTATGACTAAGCATGCTGAATGATGTCTTGATCATTCGTCTCCAAACACCTGTCAGTTTTAAACACGTTTGACTTTTACACTTGACTTTTTTTCGCTTTAAATTTTGAAGATTGAACTTGAAGAAATGTTGTAGTTGTGTTACACAAAATCGCAATGAGCGTAGATGATGGACTTGTATTGTTTGTTTTATTTTACCTTCACTACACGTCGCTTTCCTTCTCTGCGCTTTAATGTAGAGCAACAAAACAAACAAGGAAAGTCTATCACGCTTCTCTACGATTTCGCTTTTATTACTACGTGACCGGTGAACAATGGTCATTATCAGCTAATTCTACCGCTGGTTAATTGAAGTTGTTATCCTTGATGTTTAAAAACATTTTGAAGTCACAATAGCCATTATTGAGCTTCAATTAGTAAATAATTACTAGATAATGATACCATAGACTGGTAGCGGGTGACACTGCGGCCCCTCCTTTTTTAGACACTATTTCAGATAGCAATTATCGCTTAGTTACTATTAGCGCATAAAGATTTAATCACGACAGTAATTTCCAAAACTTTTGTTCTTTTGCGTAATCAGTCGTTGTAACAATTGTGACGCGATAATTTTACCAACTTAACCTTGCATAGGCAACAATCAAACAATCGAAAAGGTGCAAATTAAGGTAGAGATGTGGAAAATATTCTGATGCATTACAACACAATTAGCGGAATTTAAAACCACCTAATTTCTCGGAATTTTTTTCCTTTCAAAACTTTATAAAAACTGTATTTATGCTACTTAATATTGGTATTCAGAAAAATAAAATAAAAAACATCGCAAAGTTATACGTATTTCGCATAATTATGCTCGTATTCACTGCAATAGATATGACTTATATTGTACTGCACGTCATTACACATACAGTACATACCATAAGTCATAACAATAAAATGCATAGTGTAAAACAATGCGAGTAGTTTGTTGCGCTGATTGCCAAGCGTATTCAGAAAGTAATTGTAATGTAAAAGGAATATGGAAATGAATTTTTTTTCACCAACTTCATTACAGCGCAGTTGTAAACAAAAAGTTATGATTTTTTATAAGCGTTTGCAAAACATTTTGCTGATTTCAAATTTTTGTCTGCTAATAGAATTTGGTACCAGGTACGGAAAAGTTGTCGTAACCACATTTCTACAATTAATGAGAAACGACCATAATTAAAACTCATAAATCATAATTATTATCTGTCACAATGCGAAATCTTAGATCTTTCAGCGGGAAATTATTTACCAGGGAGTTTCCAAACTACCCTTATCACTAAACATGGTGGAGCAAAGTTAAATTTGAATTGGCCTCGATCTGTCCATAACTTCCCTTATCAAACATAGAAAATTGACAACACAAAGTGAAACAAGTAACTTGCCTAGACTGCTGCGGATGAATCGCTTGTCTTTTTAGCAAGTTAAATTATTTCTGAAGTGAAATACGCAGAACTAATTTAATAGTTCATAGAGACGTCGCGTCTTACAATCCTACTTCATTTGATAACACCTTAATGCTGTCTTCACGTATAAATGGGTAATCGTTTCAACCCCTAGCGACGCATGTGAAGCGCAGCTCCCGTCGCGGGCGCATTCTCGTGTTTTGAAGTCAACTGAATTGATCATAAGTGTGAAGAGGAGTCGGCACAGTGCAAAAAATTGTATGATCCTCGAATTAGGCTCACTCTTGTCTTCTTGCTTTTTCATTTATTTGCCAAATCCTTGGCTAGGAGAAAGCAAAAAAGATTTGAAGTTCTTGGCTTAAGTCAAGGTGCCATCTGTCTGCCACATATGATGGATGATGGTAAAGCGGAAACCCCAATATTATTTCAAGAAACACAGATATTGCGCCCTAAATAACATAAAACCCTACGATACATAAGTTTAATGGATAAGTCCGAAAATAATTTGGGGCTTTATATTTATTTACAGTTGAATAGCTTACACAGCTTGTTTTGATAAAAATAATCTTACAGTTTGACAAATTTTAGGTTTGAGGGTTTATTAGGCTGTTATAAACTTTGAGAAAGTTTGGCCTTTTGACCAAACTATTGATATAAACAATTGCTTGATAATTCTATTGTCATAATGCGAACAATGGCTTCGCTAAAGTTGATCAAATATTATGCCATTCAATACAAAAGATTTAACAACGTTTAAGAGTTCTAAAGCTCTGCAGCAAATACAGGATTTCAAATCAATTCAATTCAATTACTGTAGTATCATAAAATCATACCGACACAAATTAAACCCCGTAGTTGAAAACTAGCAAAGCTAAAGTCACAAAATTATACTTTTTAACGTCAATTATACTCTAGAATAACATCAAGTCCATTTGAACGATAAACTACGTGATATACTAAATAGCTTTCATAAAATTTACAACCATGTTTTTATAAATTATTTGTTACAAGAAATATGTAACATTAATGCTACTGTACTGTATTGTTTTCGAACAATAGTTGTAAGCGAAATTTAAAGGTATGCTTATAATATTCAAAACTGGAATAAAAAAGAGTTTGATAGTAATAAAAGCGCTTTAGGAGGAGATAAAATATTCTTCACTTCGGCAATGAATTATTAAACACAATATCAGATACTACAAAAGTTGGTCGTACATAGGCAGAGCCAGTATCAGCTTATTGCTTGTGGTGATGCAAATGTTGAACCCAAAGATTAATCTGATTATGAGGCTATAGGTTAAACACGGGATAATAGCCAAATCCCACGACACTTGGTAAAATGGAGACAATTTGCAAATAACTTGCATTCCACCACCTTACAATTGAATTGAATTTTTCTAGAACGTCATCAACTTACGCTTACGGACTATCAAACATCGACATTGTAGAATTATTGTGATGTTAAGTAAAAGTGGATTTTAAAGTTTTAATAGCTCTTTTACTTACAAATGAAGCGTAAAATATTATACCGATTGATACAATATTTTAAAGCATATGACATTGAATGCGAAACCGCTTTGCTCCATTAGACTTATTTGATTATCTCATTTTGGAGCTAGAGATGCTTATTTATCGAGAGTTGAAAACATACTAATAGAAAGAGTCATCAATTAATGTTGTTTTTACACGATATTCTACTTGCTGTAATAAATATTTTTGATTTATACTACACCTCACAACAACCAATTTACTCAATACAAGCAAGATTCTGCAAAGGGTTTTACATGGGTTAAATGTTCACTTTAATTTTTAAACTCAAAAAAAGCAATCGATTAATTATTATCACTCCGTATTCTTTTTTAAACACATCGCTATCAAAATTGCCATTTAAACCATCGTACAGTGTAGTTGCAACCAGGGTTGGATCCATTCATTTTTTTTTTAACTTTTAAATTCAAATTCAAATTCAAATTCATTGACTTTGAAAAAATTAAATTCAAATTCAAATTCAAATTCATCGACTTCAAAAAAACTAAATTCAAATTCAAATTCAAATTCATTGACTTTGAAAAATCAAAATTCAAATTCAAATTCAAATTCATTGACTTTGCAAAAGTCGAATTCAAATTCAAATTCAAATTCATCAATAATTCGTGAGCGGATTCAAATTCAAAATTCAAATTCAATCCAACCCCCACTTTTTACACCCAAGATTCAAAGAGGATTTTGCAATTTGCATATAGCAAGTCGCAGTCTCGCAGTTGCAGATGTGTACTAGCGCATCGCAGTCAGGGCCTGCGAGAGGGGGTTCAGGGGGTACAGCGTACCCGGGCCCAGGGGGGGGGGGGCCTGGAAGAGTTCAGGTTTCCGCGTTAAGTTTTGGTATGGCACCATAACACCGTAATCAAACTTGCCTACAGCAAAAATATCGGTCAGCCTATTCACTACTGGTAATTGTTCGCTGTTTTTGCTACACAGCCTTTAGGGCATCCAATAATGGCCGATTTGATTAAAAAAAAGGAAAAAGTATCAAAAGCCATACACTTGCACCGAACTTAACGTTTTGTTGCATTTCTCTGACTTGAAAGCCTTAATTAATTTCTATGGTATAACAATTTACGAGGGCCCACATTTCCAGACATCCAAAAGCATTTTAACCTCAGAGAGCGGAGTCAAAGTTGACATACTATACTACCATCATTAAGTAACTCACTCTGTCTGTATGATTTTAATAGGTATTTGGGTTTGTGAAGTCCATGATTGCAGATGACTTCTTAAAACTTCTATCAGTAAAATATTTGGATTTGCAGTATTAAAGTCGTTATATTGTAAAATATTGTGTCAATGTCATCATCCCCCATTTCACATACTTACTTTCATGTATATATCGCGTTTTCTACTTGTCAATTTAAGCAAGTTTGGTGCTGGGATGTTGATCAAACGCTGTATTTTACCCTCGAGAAACATAAAAAGTGCTGAAGCTTCCGGGGCTCCGCCCTGGACCCAGCTGCGGGAGCTCACAGAGCCCCCCCAGACTCCCTAGCTGGATTTAAACCAATTTTATGTCTAGTTGTGTTTTTCGTTGGTCCTAACTGTATGCGAATATCGTTATCCCCTCACTTTTAAATGAAGATCTACACCCATCCGACAAAAAACGATTTAACGCCATGGGCCCCAATAAGATTTGGGGGCCCGGTATCGACCTTCGCACCCCCTGAAAAATTTTCTCTCTGAGGTCCTGATCGCAGGTGCGTAATATACCAACAACTCAAGTTGCTTGAATCCAGAGTTGGATCCAGTACCGTCGCCAGAGCAAACGAAGTGAAAGGGCACTAGCCAAAAGTTGGGGAGGCACTAAAATTTGCGTACAAAAATTGATCTTCAGATCTTGTACGGCTACAATTTTGCGCAATTTTAAAATAAGGCCGGCCGCGTTTCTTAGCTCGTTTCGTCGGCGGCCATTAATCGCCAGAAAAATCTATCCACAGCAGTGAATGCTACCAGACGTACAACTTGCTAAGAGAGGTAAACCAAATTTTTTTTTGTACAAAAACTGCTTAAATTAGCCCCCGAGCTGAACAAACTTATGCAACTCTAGCGTTTCACAGACAGACATAGATACTAAATACTAAGTGAATGTGTATGGGGCCTGAGGGCGGTGCCCCCGGCCGCTGGGCAATTTTGAAGCAAAAAAAAACGCTATTTTAACGCCATTTTAAAATCATACTTCACACTTTTAGAAGCGATATGAATAACTAAATTTCTAATATTCAAAAGTCATTTCAAAGAATTGAATTGCTTTGCACCTCAACCCCCCCTTACTTTTGGTCAAGTCTAAAATACGTTTAAACGCTCGTATTTTGAGATTAAATTTTCTAAGTGACTTTGCAAATGGGGTTTAAGCCCCGTCACCTTAGTTGCGCCACTGAGTGTGACCTCAAAATGTTGAGTGTGCTCTAAAAATCAAAACAGCTGGTCTTTGAAAAAAGTTTTCACGCATTGTTTCATGTCATGATCACTAACGAAGTACCGGTAACAATTCTGCATGCTTACATGTCTCTTCCGCAATTCCGCGACACATCCGTAAAGTCAGATTAATGTACAGCAGTTGGTTGCCAGCAATGTCGCAAAGAATCGAAAAAACATAAGAGGAGAATTATGTTTAAACGTAATTATTCCTTTTTCCATCATTGTCTGACAGTCTGTTGTCTTGTCGTTGCGTGATGTTTCAAAAGCAGTGTTTTTAGTCAACCAAAATGGAGGCACAAGCGGCCGTTAGGGGGTACGGCCCCCTTTGCCCCTTTTAGCGACGGCACTGGTTGGATCCATTCATTTTGTTTTTAATTTTTCAAATTCAAATTCAAATTCATTGACTTTGAAAAAACTAAATTCAAATTCAAATTCAAATTCATTGACTTTGAAAAATCAAAATTCAAATTCAAATTCAAATTCATTGATTTTGCAAAAGTCGAATTCAAATTCAAATTCATCAATAATTCGTGAGCAGATTCAAATTCAAAATTCAAAATTCAAATTCAATCCAACCCTAGTTGCAACCCGTTTCTTAAAAGTGGCGAAGCATCTAGTCAATTACCGTAGTTTACTATAGCTAAAATCGAAATATAATTTTTACTCAGGGTTTCCAAAAACTTTTTAGGCGGATATCTTTTTGCATTTGTTGAATATCTGTGTAACCGCAGCCCCAAAATGAAAACAAAAATTTCAAAAATTATATTTCGATTTTGGCTATTGTAAACTACTGGAATTGGCTGAATGCTTCACCCCCTTTAATCCGCTAATTGCAACATCAAACTCAACCTAACTTCTTTTTCTTTGATCCGAAATCCGAAATGCTCCTTCGGTGTCTCCTGGTCAATTTCTCTAAGGCAGACTAATCGAAAAAGCATGTAATACATTAATGCAAAATTATTTCTCCGCTAAACGCAGTAAAAAGGGACATTGTAATATGACCTTCTTGTGTGGAAGACCGGACAGATTGAAGGAAAGCTTGACTCAAAAGCAACAAGCTCTTTTAATTAGTGGTCTCCAGGCCAAAACAACTTAATAAATAAACAAAAAATGGCAACTACTGAGAACTTACTTTTGATGCTGCGGGTTCCAAGTAACTTCATGAATAACTTTTGAACCTACGATGCCTTGAGAACAAACGATGACAACAAGAAATACAAAAAATAAAGCGCCATCCATGGTAAATGTAACAATTCAACGCAGAAATACAGTTACGATTAGCCTACGTTACAAAAATTTTTTTCTCGGATTCTCTGCGCCACATAAAATAAGCAATGACTGGAGCTGAACAGTTCAATTTCAGCTAGATGACGCCGAAATACAAACTAATCTTAGCGCTTTAACTGCAGTTTTTTGCTTACAGCTACATCAAAGCCACGACTACATCAAGCTTAGATCTGCAATTTTGCTTTGAATAAGGATGTCTTAGCCTTTTGCCTAAATTCTTTTTGTCCTTTTAATCATTTAATGGGTTTTAACGTTTTTCATTTGACTTTTTGTACAAAATTATTTGCCAGCCTAATGCCCTTATCAGTATCACAAGTCCTTTTCTTTGCACATAACTTACTACTTCTTGAACTGAGCGAAGAAAATTAGCTCGCTGATTTTTTCTTTTTTTTTTTTGCGTCAATCGGCGCAAATGAGAAAAACCGTGGGAATTTTGTTGCTGGCAAAAGAACGATAGCTGCGCGTTTTGGAAAATGCACTCAAATTAATGCAAATTCTACAACTAAGTTTTGCTTAACAGTGCTAACTTATGGTCAACAAGAAGTGTGCAAGTGTGGCCCCGATCTTTGGGTCGCCTCAATTACAATGTCAATGAATCCATAACTTTACCAGCGTCGAAAAACCTGCAGGGTGAGGAAATGATAGCGTCTATTGAAGGATGAAGGAACTAGTAAGTGATTTGGATGTTTGATTTGGTAAAGCTTACCGGTATCTACGGAAAAGCACCGGTACTCAGTGTTCAGTGCTGCGTTAAAGCGAAGTGGTATTTTTTTTTACCGAAATTATTAGAGTGACACCAAAAACAATACCATCCTAATTTCCGAAAGAGTTTCCACTCGGCTCAGACCTACACCAGATAGGCATACTAAGCTAGATCAAGTTGAACTGGTCACGTGATCTGCTAGGTTTATTGGATAAAACAATCACTTAGATTTTTGAAGGGTCAATGCAAAAATTTTGCAATAAAATTGATATTCGTAATTTTCCAGTTTGACCAGCACTATAATTAATACCAGGACAGGCGGTGGCTTGGTTTGATTTTTCTCTAGCTTTTCGCCTGCTTGGCAACTTCATTCTTATTAGCAACAGATTTACCGCAGTTCTTAACATCAAAAACTAAAATGTAACAAAACCCAACTATCTACTTCACTCATAAATGGGATCATTAAAGGATTGCACCAGTACTCATTCTTTTGCGAATACAAAAATGGCGTAACGTAGCGTGACATAAGCTATACTCAAATGTACTGCACTCAAATGTACTTAAGCTTGCGCTGCCAATGGCATGCAAATGATAATACTGGTACAGTATTATTAACGTGAAGTAGAAAATATAATCATGTTATGCAAAAACTCGTCAAATGAATAACAAATGTGAGCTAAAAAAAACGCACGCTGCGAGCAGGGTTCGAACCTGCGCGGGAAGATCCCATTAGATTTCAAGTCTAACGCCTTAACCACTCGGCCATCGCAGCTGGCTATCACGTGGAAGGAAAAGAGGATTAGGTCTTTAGTGTTTACGTTTTGTATTATTAGTTTTCACTTTCGAAATTCAAATATTACGCAATGTCATTGTTTTATTGAGATTTTGCAGCAACTCAGAAACACCACTCCGTTTATCATGTTAGGCAATTTATTATTTTGAGCTAGGCTAACTTCATACATAATCGAACGTTTTCGAAGTTTTACAGAGCTGGAGTGGTGTTTCTGAGTTGTGTTGCAGAATGGTTGCTGAAAATAACCTCTCTACCGAAACTTAATGCACCTTGAAATTCAAGTCAGGCTGATAGCTTAATGGCAACGTAGTTGTTTTTAAGCTGAGTGAAAAACTTATATTATAATCATTCTACAATCTACATCATATTGCATTCAAATTTTTATCATTTTTTCTGTTTTTTTGGCACTGAGCGACCAAAACTAAGCATCATCTTGCAAAATTAATCAAAACAAACGACGTAGTTGAGAGTACGTTATAAATAAATGAAATTCAAATTACCATGGTTCAAATACAAAGTAACTTTAAAATGAATGCTGGGCAGTTTATTTTGTCAAGCCTTATTTCACGAGAAAATTTGAAATCGAAACGTCCAACTTTGCGAATTGCTCTTAGTCCTTGTTACATTTTACAAATATCAAATCAAATCCTTCATTATACTCGCTGTATTACGCCGAAGCGTGAAACGAGTTTGCGGGGCCCATCTCCTCGTCATGCGCCTGCGGGCAACACGCTCTTTTCGAAGAAATGTCGCAGCGTCGGCGAGCCGTTGGCAACACTGTGTTCGATTTGATCAGCCCGAGATTTGAACCTAGGATCTGTCGCTCCAGATACGAACGCGTTACCGCTCGACCAACTGGCCGCAGCGACATTTTACAACTTGAACAATCAGAAAATAATTTACTGGAAATAGCAACTCTTTCAAAGGCAAGATGTATTTGACTACGTAGCGGCTAGATGGCGTCTAAGCGCTGTTTTTGATCGGATTGAGTTCTCATACCAAACCTTTCGACTTCGATTCTATCGGCATCTACTTTATGGCCTTATAAACAAGTAATTAAAAAATACTTCCTTTTTTTAATTATGCGATGTTTATTCTAACTTTCCCACTCACGAATCCAAAGAGAGTATAACTAAATTCGCGTGATTAGTAAGAGTTAAAGGTGAATTTACACAGTATCCGTTTTTCGTCCGTTTTTTTACGTTTTTGCTTCTCCTTGAAAAAATATACGCTTTTTCATCCGCATGTTTATAAGTCCATATCCGCACTAAGTAGACTGTTGTATATAGATAAAATTTTGTGTATGAACGATAATGGCGATATTTCAAAATAGAGCTGTACCCCTTTACAAGAAACTTTTTTCGGAAAGCTTTTGTCCAGTATGTGACTGTCTGGTTAGTGCGGATATGGACATATAAAAATGCAGGTGAAAATTTGCATATTTTTTCACGGAGAAGCAAAAACGGACGAAAAACAGATACAGCGTAAATCCACCTTAAGATACTGCAAAGTTTTGCGGATATTAGAGGCTTTCGCTTTTTCGCTACATTGTTTATGTTCACATATTTCTTTTCTCTGATTACTATCAAACACCACCTTCCAGCAAAAGATGTAGTTTGTATCAGTTTACACTTTGCAACGCAGAGTTCGTGACTTTTACCATCCTAATAAGGTTTTTCCAATGTAATCAGGCCTAAATCTTGGTTATCGTTTAATCCTTGATGTGGCACTAATTCTCTTGTCTGTATAGCAATCGTATGCTGACAAAACATGGCTCTTTTTAAGTTTGGTTTCGCAAACTGAATAATCGCTCTCGGAATCTCGCATTGTTTCCTAATTATGCGATAAATTACTGCACACCTGCAGCTTAGGCTTTGCACTAGAAGCTGTGTACAGTCAGTTTTTGATATATTCGATGTTTTTTTGGTTCGAGAAAGTTTATTTAAGATAATGTGCAAATTTTGGTCTCTGCTGCATCCCTCCAGTTGTTATTTTGATCAAGTCTTTCCACGCAGGAATTGGCACCCCTTTTAATGGTTAAAAGAAAAGCACGTAGCAATCCGAATCAAACTTAGGTCGTCAGGAAAAAAGAATTTGGGATTCTTAACTCATGCCAGCAACTACTACAGGCGACTGGGTTGGAGACTTGGAGGAAGTCACGGCAATGTTCCAATACTACTCCACCACCCGCATAGCATAATGTTGATACAAGCATGTTTTCCTTAACTTTAAATGATACAAATGATTTTGCGAATGTTATTTGTTTAATTTGAATTCTCCCCTCTCTTAGGGTTGATATACTGGTATCCATAGGTGGGCACAAGTCCGTTAATCGTTAATCCGTTAAAAAGTTTTTTCATGTTAACGGACTAAAGTAACTTCCGTTAAGTTCAGTTAACTTCTGTTAAGGTTTTTATCGTTAATATCTTGCACCATTCATTCATCGTACCGGTACAAACCAGTTTGCACTGGCGACACTTGTTGCGTATTAGCACGAGTTTTATAGAAGAAAGCGAAGAAAGAGCTCTTTTTTGAGGCAAATAATAAGCTGCAGCCTCATAGGTCTATTAATTATCGCTGTTCACAATTTCCAAAGATTTTTTGATCGCAGCTTCGTTAGTGCATTTGAACTTATTTTTATCTTGAAATTAGATTAGACTGTAATATGTAACTTCCAAAACACAAAAAGACCACCACAGCAATAATTATTTCCTTACAATCAGCGTCAATACGTGTTCTAGAAGCGAGTGAATAAAAAGAAATGTAAATTACACGCAAAATGTTAACGAATTAACGGACTTTATTAACTTTCGTTAATTAAAGCTGAAAATAACGGATTAACGTTATCGGAGGTGTGAAGTTTGTTGACGGACTAGTGGTTAACGAAGCTAACGTTTTGTATTAACTTGCCCATCTATGCTGGTATCCCGTTTTTAAGATTACATAATGCCCTTTTCCGGGTTGCCTATGCTGTAGCTATTTTAAAATGTGCAAAAGATACAAAAACGAGCTCTTTTGATGTGAGCAAATTCTGCAAAAACAAAAAAAACCTTACTTAAACTGGTTTGGATGAAAATAGCGAAACTTCGGCCACGGTACATTGTTGTATTTTGTGGGTTTATTTATCAAGAGCCAAGCTTTAGTAATCCAAATTTTTTAATTCGACTGATCAATATGGCTACCAATCTATAAGTAGGAGAATAATGGTTGAAATTGCACCAATTATGTGATTTTCTTGTTAGAAGTTATGGTGCGGTCGTATTTTATAACAATAAGCAATTATGACTACACAATTGTGGACGTGTATTGCTCTTTGAAAGTACCGAGTATTTTCAATTATGATATAATAGGAGGTATTATTTAAAGCTGCCTGTAATTATCCGATTTTTTGCGTGCCGACACGGGAGAAATCTGATTGAACTACTGGAGTTTTAGCGGCAAGTTTGTAGATTTCACTTTTTTACCATTGTAAATAACACCAGCATCCTGACTAGTAACTACTACTGTGGTAGGCTTCTCATAGACGGCAAATGAAACAATTTTCTCGTATCGGTATTCTGCTTAGGCCCTCCCACCGTAGCGAGGTTTTAAGTATACGTATAACATAGTTGGGTATAAATAGTCTCGTTACCAATACTAAATAAATGAGTAACGGTTTCAGCCAAATCGACGTTGCTTGAATGACGTAACAATTTTACTACTGTTGGAATAAATTTAATACAGCAGGGTTTTTGGCAATACTGGATATATGCTATTACAAACGATATCATTCTTATGCAGTAGTACTGGACATTTATGTCACGTATCCGGATACCACCCAAAATTGGCATTCATGAAGCTTTCGTTTCTATTCCCATCCATGTGTCAAATGTCTATAAGCAGCCATTACTTAATTGCAATTACATTTTTTTTACAAAGTTGCCTTGGCCAGGAGACAGAGAAGTGGCCTTTCGGTCTTCGAGTCATTCTCTGCAAAGACCATTGCTACAGAATATACAAAGGACGATCAAATATTTTAACATGCGATTACCGATTATCTCTGGGCGGACCTGCTTAAACCGGTAAACCTGGTTGCAACTTCTTCACTGACTGTTTGGTCTAGATGTTTTAACACTAAATCTGCACTAAAAGTAGAACTGATGTGGAGCTAGGCCATGGTCTTAACTGGTTTGCATGCGGCTAGGAAAAGAATCTTGAAACAGTAAATCAAGAAATGAAGCATGTTCTGGTACCTTTGCTGTCCTGTATTTGCTTTTCTATTAGCTTAAATAATTTTCGATGTTTAAACTACATTTGTTGGGCTTGATCGTATAATGCTTTTAACATTAACCATAGACAAATAAATTAGACATACGCAAGACGCATACTAATGCGGTGTAAATAAACATTGATTCATGATCGAAAACCCATTTAAGTAAACTGGTCAATCACTTTTCAACTTTGTACCAACTGCTACAGTAGTTGTATTTGACAGAAATTTAACTTGAAAAGGATTTGATTTATATATAATACAGTTTGGTTTATGGTGGGCAAATGCGATTTAGTTTTGGAATAATTGGGTTATAAAGGGTCGTTATTTGCTTAACTGAACAGGAAACGAGAGACTTAGGTCAAAAAACAAGGTCACCTCTTATTTCAAAGTCTTAGAATGCTCATTTACAAATAAGTGCTTAATTTTGATTGGGTATTTTTCTGCCAAATTAAGTTTGCATGTGGTCAAAAACAGTTTAACGACTTTCAACTTTTAGTATTGTGGTAATGGTTTAATTGTTAGCGAATAATGTGGCTGTTACGATTGACAACTTTATTAATTGTGTGAGAACGTTTAACTGTTTTAAATTTTGTGGCTTGGCCTGTCAGTCAAATATGGCTAATCCATACTTTATCACGAAACCATGTTTCCGAGAAAATTTTTAAAAAGTTGAAATTGGGCAAAACACGCAATAAAGACAAGCACAAACTCACAAGAAACGCATTAATAACAAAAAAAAACATAATGGTAGCAAAAGTGAGCGCCAAATTCACAGTGTCAATAAATATTGCAATCTTTGAAACGTTTGTCCATTGAAGATTTGCAATTCGTCGACTTCGTTGTGACGTAGCAGCTGAGCAGTACACCTTAGTATAATCACTAATCAACTTAAACCAATGATGTTACTAGTCCAACACAGATTCTTCCAAAGTAGTGTATATTGATAAGTTTGTTTGTTTTTTTTCCAGAAAACGAGTATACTTGCGTTCAGAAATAGAATTGCTGCAACTGATTGTACAGTAGTTCTCAAAAAACCTAAGTTTGAAGTTGCAGCTGATGCATGAGCATTATACAAGAATCATGCTTTGAATTGGAGTATTTTGGCGTCTTGATCTATCTCGCATTGATAATCCTGAATAGACGATTATTATTCGTCTTGATGGAAATCCTGATGTTGAAGGCAAGCAGGATTTTGTTGCATTCTGCATCGATAAACGGACTCGCATTGCTGTTCAACGATCTAGTGCTGTCACGTTGATGACGTCAAAGTGATGAAAAACAGTAATGTCACGAGCATTAGTATCAATAAAGTGGGCTCTAGATTAGATCCTGAGTTCTCGCCTGCTCTTTGTTCGAGTACTTTGGGTTTACCGTTTGAGGTCTTAGGATTTGAAGATGTTTTTGATGTCACATGCGAAACAACACTAGGGTGAACAATGAGGTCATAATCACTATCGAGATCCGAATCCGGCCGATTCCATTTCGGAGGAACGGTAGAGCTTTTGGACAAACGTTTGGTAGTTGTGTGGTGGTGTGCTCCTGTAACAAACTTTGAATCAAAATTTTGCGTTTTTGATGTGATAGCAATCTTCTTTCGTGCCCATGAACCAGGTACTCTGCGTCCACTTAACCACACTAACGCAGAGCACCCTTTTTTGGGTTTTGTTTGCAAGACGTCTTTCCTCAGGCTGGGCCTCCACAACGGGTAGACTGCTTAGCTCCAATGGGAAATAAGCGTGAAGTGTTTTTCCCAAGGACACAACCGCACAATGCCAGTATTGCGACACAGCGATGCATTGCGATAGCAATAACATGCATTCTATTAATTAAGACAGCAAAAAATTGTTTACAGTCTTCCATTAATCAGTTTATCACAAGAGGTTACGTCATTTACGGTAGCGATAGCTCAGTTGGCAGAGCGTCGAGTTAATGATCAAAAGGTTGCCGACTTCCGGTTCGATTTCCGAGCTGACAATACGTCGTTTTGTCCTTAGGCGAGACACTTTACGCTTCTTTTTCCGTTGGGGTCATGCAGGTGCTAGAGAGTAACCACAAAACAGCTAAATTGGAAAAGATATCTCAAGACCACATACTTATTTACCAAGAAACTATCTTCGCTGTTACTGAAATGTTCGTTTGACCTTGCAGTTTTTGAAGTTGTGATAATAATTCATCCTTTTAAACGTCATTTTTAGTGATGGTGACCATAATCGGAAAGTGACGTAAACGCTTGCCATAAATGATTGCAAATTACAATTTCAGCTTGAAGCTGGGCAATTTTAGGGATATGGTGCCATTTTGATCCGCTTCTTCAAAGCGGAAAGCCCCATCATCGACAAGCAGGATGGCCCTCCAGTCTGCACTATTGGATGTTCAACTACTGCGTCCAATGATCGCCTTCAATGCAAGCTGTTGAGCTGTTTCGCTGGCATTTTTTGATTGTGATTCAAGTTTGCGTGACATTGCAATTTCGAATCGATTGCAAATACAATATAATGCCATATACTCGTATAAGGGCGGATTTAGAGAGCGTTGGACTCTTAAACCTGCGGGGACCGTAAGATTGAATCGATTTCCAAAAGAGTCCTCTTACAACGTCTTGCCTCATCTCAGGAGCGCGTGACACTTTCTAAAGGTGTCAACCGTCAAAACACTTCACTTACCTCTCCTGCAAGCAACTTTGATATGGAGTCGCGTTGAGCTGTTGCTATGGCAACCGTCACCCCACTTGTCCTTGTCACGTGGCACAGCTGAATTGAAATAAAAACATTGACATTGAGGGCGTGACCTCTTTGCGAAAAATCGCTCGCGTGTAAAGATAACACCTAACGAAATAATCGTCGTCTTCCAAGCACAACTAACATGTGCTATTTTGCTGTACCAAGATGTAACCACTCTGTATTAACCATTTCGTACATGAATTTGTCACGGTGGCAAAACCTACAGTAGTTTGTGAAATTATGGTGCCAAACATTTGATTCATACTTCTTTGTGCAACATATGGTAATGTGTCTTGTGCTTCGAATGTTCTGGGGTACAAAATGTTCCAGTTAAGACAAATTAGTTTAGGTTCGGCTCTCATTTGTACGAAATAGAGTGATTCAATTTTAGTAGTACAAGACCGTAACAGTTAAAAATTTCCATACTTCATCGGCAATGCAATGTCTTGACCGCCGTTGATGTTTTTAACTTTAGCTTAATAAGCGGCTATACTCACAACAGGTATTGTCCTTATTTACCTTTTTCCATGTCCGCTATTTGGTACAGATTTGACGGATTTTGTGTTCCATTCCTTTTTTTCGTTTTTTTTTTTTTTTTCTTTTCAGAAACGACCTTAAACGGCGCTAGAAAGTGGACATGTAAAAAGGGTTATTGTGTGCTATGACGTTCTCGAACCTGTGCTAGAATTGGGTGTTGACTTCACTTACCAACAAAGTAATAGTCTTGGCAATACTGAAACCGAAATCCCAGTGGTGAAGGACTAATAAGTTGAAACTTGATCGTTAGTTTGTTTTCTCTCTCCGGTTTGTTGCATGAAAAAATGAAGTTTTTTCGACCTGTTAATAGCAACCCTTAGTCATCATTAGCA
Organism: Trididemnum nubilum; assembly: GCA_963965965.1. NCBI lineage: Eukaryota > Metazoa > Chordata > Ascidiacea > Aplousobranchia > Didemnidae > Trididemnum > Trididemnum nubilum. The sequence continues at coordinate 37,262,602 of OZ014485.1, read as the reverse complement.
GTAAATATAAACACCATAAACATAGTACCCAAAGCGATAAAAAATATTTTCAGCTCTTGAACTTTCGTGACCGTTTGTAAACGTCATAATACACTAACAAACGACTTTTGGAAACATGATACCTCTGTTGAAGCTAAATCGTTAACAAAATACAAGGTTCACAATTCGATCAACAGCAAAATAACACCAGCAAAACAATAGTACACGAGCGAATGCGACCAAAGGGTCAACTTTTGTAAAGAAAACCAATTAAGGAGCAATCATAAACAAATGCCTATTATGTACTGTAGCTTTACTTGGTATAGTTAAGTCAATTAAATTATCTAAGATTATATACGATTTGCCACATACTACATCTGACGAGATATGTTGACGTAGCCAAAACCGTTTGATTTCTCATCAAAATATTACGTTGAAATTGATGAAATTGCGAGAAACTATACTGCTAAAACTTAAGATGCACTTTTTATCGCAAACAAAAAAAAGTAAAAAATGGCATTTTCCGCAGTTAGCAACTTTCAGAGCAAAACAACTCGGTGAAATATAAACTAATTTTTCTGACAACTGGCCAATTTATGCATTTTTTTATAATATTTTTTTGCTTAAAAGGCATCTTTTTCCACTCGAAATAGTTTTGAAACTGGCTAGGTCATAATTCAAAGCAAATTAATGGTGAAACATAATTACTAAATTTGCCGTCACTGCAGCTTTCGCCTAACGAATTTCAATGACAATAACCGCACCAAAAACTGCAAAAAATAGAAATTTAATACGATGCTGATGAGTGCATGTTTTGATTTTTTCAGCAAGGTAATTTTTGTCCCGAAACAGCCATGTCTCGACCCATCTATGGCCACGCCACATCAAAATCTTACCTTCATGACTACATTCGTCATAATATGGCTTTGTTACGTTGAAAATATCAAAGATCATCGGTTGTCTAGTTTCACTGTTCCCATTCATCAGACTGCTCTGGGGACAAAGTATATCCATAAACTGACCAATCTGAACGTTCAAAACACGGCCAGTTTTCACATTGAGAAACCTGTAACGAAATGGACCGCGTAACAGTTTATCAGTGAAAGTTATGTTTGTTCCAGCTCTTTTGTGTGATTACGTGGCTAGAAAACTTGCAAAAAGTACATTGGTTAAGATTGATCGTCAGCGAAAGATTTGTTATAAAGTTAATGCAGTCTTTCGTGTTTCCAGCAGATATCTTGTTATGGCAATTGGAGCAATGTTGCTTCAATATTTTCACGCGACTACATGTTTGGGTGCTGGTGGTCGTGTACGATCCACCCCTTCCGAAGAATGAACGCATAACATGCTTTAAAAGTGTTATACAATTAACGCATGCTTCCGACTGTCGTCTTCAATGGTACCAGGACACTAAAAGATGCAAGTTTAGTAGTCAACTAGTTGTGCGATATGGCATGTACAGTTCAATAGTTCCGATATGTCACAATATTTCTGTCCGCATTTATTATGTGTTTAAACATGATTACAGTGCTTAATACGTGGTCATGGCAAACAAAAGTATCAAGCCTAACGACTCCCAGTGCTACCAAACCCCCAGGGGATTAAAAGTGGATATCATATTATCTAAAAGATTCTATTACGTTTCAACACAGACCAGGCTGACTCACACTCGATCTTGATTGATAAAAGATGTCAATCAGTGTTTTCTAATATACAAAATGAGGATATTTCGACAATCGAATGCTTAGAAAATTGTCGTGTTCTACCCATTGTCAAAAACACAATTGTGACGTTAGGTAAATGCTCATTGACTTGTCGTTGAGCAAATTTATTCTACTGTGGAACTGCAATAAGTAGCCCTTCCTGATTTTATCACCATCAATTAATTTCTAAAAAAAGTCGTTTTTCACTAAAGCACATTAATTTGAAACACCACAAAGAACAACATGCAAATGAACAAGTTTTGTATCCTTTCTTTTGTCACATGATTTTGCATTAGGGTTAAGCTTTGTATTTGCTATTTGTAAAGTTGGTAATGCCACCTGAACCCTAAGATTTCGAACATTTGTGTAATAATACAACCATAGTAACCGGCAATTAAACGCAGTGAATAATCAACGTGGGATTTCTACCTTTATGGAAATTAGTGTCATAACGCCTTTTTTGCAATAATTGATTATAGGCTTAAGCTGATGTAAGTCTTATGCAGTCATTACTAAGTAACGACTCATATCTCTACGATGAATTATTAATCACTTTAAACAAAGAATCTCTTTATGAATTTTAGCTTGGTTTCGTAACTATTCCGTTTTTTTGTTACTGAGATGTGCATTTGACTCAAAATCTTTTGAGACGGGTTTGTAATGGGGCTTGCCCCGGAACTGAACCCATTTACACGATTGAAACTCATGTTATTTGTTTGCAGAAGAAAGTTACTTCAACTGCAAGGTATGCAAGCGTATTCAGTGCTCAGTCATTTCTCATACTCAAGCAATCTACCATTAGCCTGTCTACGAGTAAGTCGAGTAGGTCGCAACTTGGTAAGCACAATATATTGCAACATAAATGAGTAAATAAACAGCAGTTATAAGTAGCAAATTTCTCAAGAAGTGGAAATTTGTCGTAGACTGAGACCATTCTTGTTTTTGCTGATGCACCTAGCAAAAATCACTTTGATTATTCTTGATCGTTTAAGAATTTTCAGTTTGAAGAAGTTTCAGAGTTTGGGCTTTTTCAGTGGCGTCACTAGGGGGGGCGGCCCGCCCAGGTGTCACCATTTTGGGGTGACACCATTTGGGTTTTTTGAGACCGAAAACCCATTTTCTTTTTTTTGTCATCACATACTTTCGGACTGAAAACCAACTCGTTTTGCAGCGAAGACCATTTTCTTTTTTTTTTTGGTCTTCACCTATATTTTGGCCGATAAAGGGTGCCACCACGAAATCCCGCCCCGGGTGCCACCATTCTTAGCGACGCCGCTGGGCTTTTCAACAATTGGCAGGTTCTTTGGCTGGTTAGCTATAGAATATTGGTATAAGACTTGATTAAACGATGGCAACTTATGTGTACCTGATACCAAAAATTTTATGCGCACGGTTTTTGGTTCATTTAGCTGTATGGCATTGAATATAGCTTCAGCGTATGACATTTACTGCTGGATAATGAAGCAATTTATAAACATGATCAAATACTCATGTTGAAATAATACTAACGATAATATCTATGACGACGGTTTGCACAGTTTTAAAAGCATGCTACACACTACAGTATAAATCTGCAAAACTTTGCTTTGTCAATGGTTTATTTCGCAATGGTAGTATGATAGTATAGTCAGGTGCATTTTACTTGAATATTTTTTAATGGTTTGTTTTTCTCGACGTTGTTCTGTACTAGAGCGCTATTTTGAAAACTTCAGTGTATGGAGAATATGGTATATTGCTACCTTTTTAAGAAGGTTTTTCACTGCACGAATGCGAGAAAACTTTTATGGGGTAGTTGCTATAAATTTGGTCATCGAAAGGTGAATCTGTTTGCAAAACATGTATTAACATGATGCAAACCAGTGAGCAAACACGACCTATCATAAAACGGTTTTGCACGGTCAAAGCTGCAATTATACAGGATACAACTAGCAATAAAATTTATTGTGAGAAAATCATAAAACTGAGGAAATTACACCGCTACGGAAACGCTGCGGAGTTCGTAGCTTTGAATAGGCAGATACGGCTCTAGATCCATGCTGATGCACAAAGTGCCAACAAGCACCTAAGCTATTTTGCATATCAATTGACTGGACTTAGTGGACTATGATCAAGTGCATTTATATAGGCTTGTGCATTTATATAGGCCAGACATTTACAGCACCTAAAAACAGGACATAACAGGACAAAGAAAAAACTTCACGGTCTCACTGCCTATAGTCCCTGCTATTTAGGCTGTTTTTGGTTGATAACGTTGTTAACAGTGCTTTGGTAAAAATTGAGCATTCATTGAATCTCATTATCGCTTCGAAGGTGACGACAATCATGCCAAATAACATTTCTTTTCCATCAAGTACAAATGTGCAAACTGGACAGCATCCGTCAACTGACTGACACTCACTATACTCTTAGTTAAAACAACAGTGTTGTGCACAAGTCCTGACAGGTCCGTGGTGTAACTACGGTACTACCCAAATATGTTTCTACACTCAGCTCTCTAACCATAAAAAAAAACAACTATTGCACGTGCTTGAAGGAGTTTTCTATCAAAAGGAATCATAAGTAGCTGATAATGATAACATTATGAGTGTTATGCATTTTCACAAAAAAAAGACACTATCACTTGTGAACATGTTATGGTTGTACTTGAAGCAGAATTGATTATCATGAATAGTTTGCGACTGGGAATCATAAGCATGTGCAAGATCAAAACCAAACATTGGAGTTAGAGGTAATAAGCTTGTAAAGACAACCATTCAATATTAAAGCATACAGGAATAAATCAATCATCATCTGCAATAACCTATTAACCTCTGTACCTCCTTATGCTTACGCAAGTGTGATACAGCAATATCGACCTATTCAGCACTTTGCATTAACAAAATACGAGAGCAAACTATCTGACTGTTTTGTGCAAGGCTGCCCAAACCATAGGCGTAGCCAGGATTTTTGATTGGGGGGGAAAAACCACATATTGCCTGCAATGACGTCATCAGAAGTTTTCAAAAGAGGAACTTTTTGTGGGGCAAAGATATTGTAGATTGGAAGATCAGAAGCCGTAGCCTGTGTTTGGCACATAACCAGAATTTTACAATAGAGATAGGTAATTGTTTAAATTGCGAGACGTATCGAGCGAACTAGTGAAACTTAAACGTATCACAGACGGGGTTTGGGTGGCGAAGACTCCAGCCGTTGGGCGATTTTTTGTAAGTTTTTGAAAAAACTAGCTATTTTAAAGCCATTGGATCACAATTCGCACGTGTTTAAAGCAATTTGAAAGAACTAGATTTTTAGCATTGAAAGCCAATTGAAAAAATTAGATTGTTCAATCGTTTTTTTACGTACAATTTAAGTCTTAAACATGTTTAAAATCTTGCATTTTGGGGTTAAATTTTGTAAGTGATTTGGCCCAGGTGGCGGAAAGCAAGGTCCATTGTCTCGTGCAATATTTTAGCAGTAAATAATAATCCACTTGAAGATTTTCCTACGAGATTTTTGTTTTGTCATAAAAATAACCAGATGTACGAGTACATGTACGGCCAGGGGCCCCAGGCCCTTCAATTCTTCTAATTCAATAAATTGTTTAATGAGAATTTCCCCACCCTAATTTTTTTTCAAAAGTATTTTATCGCGTAAAAACTGGCGAGATGGAGGTGGACTGTTATTTAAAAACGGAACAATAGATGTTTACGCCTACTAACCATGTTATTACATGGGCAGCATTTACATTGCGCGGGGGCCCTTGACACTTTGGGAGATTTCCACAACATCTTTCTGCCCAATATAGGTGAAGACCAAAAAAAGTCTCGCCGTCTGAGTGCGGGGCCCCTAGCTGGTACTGTGCCATATTATGGTAAATCAGGCCCTGGTTATTGCCTTACGTTCATGAAAAAGATTTTATGAGGGCCTGAGATCGCAACTTTTTGGACAAAAACTCTCAACTTCTCCCAGGTTATACATTTAAATTGGCTGGCAAAAATTGAATTCAGGGGGGCCCGGGGCCCTTAGTCGTCAATGTTGTTGCTAATTACTGTAGTAAGCGAAAAATGCTATAACAAACTGAAACTGAAGAATAGTTTTTTTGTCGCATTTTTGTCATTGGTGACATTTCAATTGAGGGGGCCTGGCTACGCCTATGGCTCAAACCCCGATTCGCGGTCCGCATAAAAAGATGTTGCGGCCGGCGAGTGGCTTCGAGATGAACTAGCAGAGAAGTTTTGCAACAAATCAAATCAATTTTCCTTTGTTTCGTTTGGTCACGACTAAAACTCTGGCAAAAATCTAACCAATATACGGTGCTGTCCTTTTTTTGGTCTTCACTTTATCAAATTTCACTAGAAACCATTTTCTAGTTCTGGCAGGCACTGATTGTGCGGCCCGCTCAGAGTCACTGTGGCCCGTTTCTTAAAAAGTTAGGGCACTTCTGGTTTAGTGTATTCACTGCTGTGAAGATCCAAAAGCATCTGAATGGTGGATGGTCGCTATGCGGTACCTTGTGCGGTATCAAGGAAATGTACTGTAATAATAATTTGCCACGGCGAAGTGGCCTTGTGATGTTTGAATCAGATGGATCTGATCACGATTTAAACATATTTCTTGTGTTTAACTCACAATCTTACATTGCAAATTTGCTCCGCAAATCAAACTAAAATGAAAATGCAGCTTAAAATCATTCTTCCCAAAAAGAAAAAATTCAACAGTCTGTTTGGCTTCGCCAGTTTTTTAGTGATGAACTGTGGTGGGAAACTTTTTGCAAGTTTGTAATGTACGTTTAGACCAGGGGTGCCCAAACTTTTTGAGGAACTGGCCGCAGTGACTTTGAGCGGGCCGCACAATCAGTGCCGGCCAAAATTGGAAGACAGTTTCTGGTGAGATTTGATAAAATAAAGACCAAAAACAAAAAAGGTCTTTACCGTAATTTGATGTGATTTTTGCCGGAATTTTAGGTGGTGACCAAACGAAACAAAAGAAAATTGATTTGTTTTTTTTGCAAAATTTCTCTGCTAGTTCATCTCGAAACCACTCGCGGGCCGCAAAATCTTTTTATGCGGGCCGCATGCGGCCTGCGAAACGGGGTTTGGGCAGCCTTGGTTTAGACAAACTATTGTTTAAAGGCGGTGAATCATCCAGCCAATTCCAGTGGTTTACAATAGATAAAATTGAACTATAATTTTTGATATTTTTCGTTTTAATTTTGGGACTGCGGTTGCAAAGATATTCAACAAATACAAAAAGATGTCCCCCCGAAAAAAGTTTTTGGAAACTCTGAGTTTTGTTCTTCCCGCGAAAACCACAGTAGGCCTAATGGTTAAGAGAACTGTGGTAGGCCTAATAGTTTAGAGATAGTTTATTTCTAAATACTTTAGGCCTAACTATCTCTAAACTATTAGGCCTAATAGTTTCGAGATAGTTAGGCTTAATAGTTTAATAAGATTACAGTAGGCCTAATAGTTTAGATAACTGTGGTTTTGGCGGGAAGATCAAAACTCAGAGTTTCCAAAAACTTTTTTCGGGGGGACATCTTTTTGTATTTGTTGAATATCTTTGCAACCACAGCGCCAAAATCAAAACGAAAAATATCAAAAATTATAGTTCAATTTTATCTATTGTGAACCACCGGAATTGGCTGGATGATTCACCGCCTTTAAATACTGTTGTCTTTTTTGAGAAATGGAGAAATGAAACAAATCGTTAAAATCGTGTAGTATTTTTTGAGTGCGAAAATCTGAAATGCTTGTAAGGTTAAACAGAATCAGAAAAGTGCACAGTTTTGCGGAATACAACCGACAAAAGACATTATAGTATGTTCATAACATGATAAGACATTTTTCTTGCATATATCATCTTCATGAATCGCTATTATTTTGATCAATTATTATCATTATCTTCAAAAGTTAAATTAATGGCTAAAATTTTAACCTTGGATGTGAAATCATTCGTATTCATCAAATCTCATCTTTCAACTGGGGTTCATAAGGTCAAAGCAGTTCCGTAGCGTTTGCGGCGTTAAACTTTTGCAAAAATCCCAAAGGAAAGCAAACCAATTAAGCTTATGTGTTTTCCTAAGCCCTATCCGGTGCAGCAATTGCTATAGGAAATCAAAACCACACAATGACTTTGCCAGTTGAATAGATTGTGCGCGAATAATGCCAGCCAACGTCAGGGTCCTATTGTTAAGACACCTCATGGGAAATTTGTTTTCTCAGTTAAGATGGACAATAGAAAAGACAATCGTGTATTGTTTATTTTGTAAAGAGCTGTAGTAGTAATCAGTTATCGTAAAATGTCCTTTGTGGAATGGTTTTCGTAAATGCCGCAGGCAATGCTCTTCTGCATATGTAAATAGCCTATGCAAATTTTCCATATTCATACGACTGGAAAACACTAACCAACGCTTAATATTACAAAATGCAGAAAAGTCTATTCCCCTTATAACTTGGAAAAATAAGTAGCGAGCAATTTAACAAAAAAGGGCAGTATATCATCACCGAAAAACTAAACAATAATAGTAACGACAACGTATAATCAGCGCTTCGACCAAAAGAAAACTACGAGCAAAGAACAGACTACCAAATTTCAAAATTTCGCTCGTTTCGCGATAAAACCGCAATTCAAATAAGGATGCTAAAATGAGGACTGAATTAACTGACGAACAAACAACTAAAGAGTCAGCCTTGTTTTTGATCACTAGGGTGAAAGGGTAGGTTTTCACAATTGACCCTAACTCGAAAAAATTTTTACGTGAGTAACGACAATACAGTTGACGCTGTTTATTGGTTCTGATTCCGCGAATTTTTTTGTGCAAACGCAAATAACCATATAAAGAAGTGAAAATTTAACTTAACCAAGTGCTAAGGGTGGTCAGTGATGTTGACGGTAAGTGACGACATGCCAAGAGAGTGTTGCTAAGTCAGTGAACCATTTCTCGAGTTACAGCAAAAGGTAAACATATTTAACATTCTTTAGCCCACACATTGCCAAGAGTAATCCTAAAAAACGATACGGTTGATCCACAATAAATGCATACACTTGCGCTCTCGTTGTGGCTTTATTCGCTTACAGCGTTGATTCACAGAATTTTTAGGATTATCGCCTCATTATTTGTGATTATGTCAGTTATTTTTACATCATAGTTCTTATGTAGAAAAATTTGATTCGTCAAGTTTATAAGACTATCATTGTTTTGTTCATAATGTTTTTTTCCATGCCTTTGTTAGTCACTATTAAGTGAGTCACTCACTAATCAGTAATCAGATGTGATAAAACTAAATTGTTTTGATGATGTAATCTGATCCACAAATGCGAAGGTTTCCATTCACCGAAGTCAAAATGGCTTGAGGAGCTTTTCTTCCGAGTTTCTTAAATGCTACATTAACTTACAGTATAACATTTATTATTTAATACGTATAAGCAGACTTACTCTTTTGATAATTCCGCATCCCAGTAAATCACATGACGTTTGGCTTGAATTTGCGCCAAGACAGCGAGGTGTAACAGAAACATCCATGTTTTAGTGGTCCAACGCATTATGATACTTCGTGAAACGGTTTTTAACAAAAATTAAGCGTTAACAAACATTAAAAGCTACAATATTATACTAAATAGCTGGATAAATTGATACATGCACTGAAATACAAAGCTAAAGCAGTTAATATGTCGAAACAAACGATACTTCAAGTATCCATTTATTCATGCGTATAATTTGTGCTCTCTGCGTCTATTTAATGTCTACACCTCACCAACATAAACCACAATTTTGCAAGTTTTTCGCTTTATCAGACTGGCCAAGACTACATACATATCAGACCTGGGCCTGCTTGGAAACATATTAAAACAAAAAAAAGCATTGCCAGCTTGGGAGTCGAATCATAGACCTTTGGATCATTAATCTAAAGCTGTATCAACTGAGCCACGTCGCTGCAAGACGAGTATAAATAAAGTGATGGTTAAGGTCAATGTTATTGAATATCGATTATCTAGAGACTTTGGTTTATTTGTCTGTAATCAACGCTATTGTCTTAGTGTGTATGCTATGGCCCGGATGGGAGTTGGCAAGTCTAGTGATTAGCTTACTTTAAAACAATAATCGTGAATGCGGAGTTCGATGACTTTTCAAACAATTTTTTCAACTAGGTAAACATCAAATATGAAGTGTTCGTTTGAGCTTCGTTACTTTTTTGCTGAAATTCTTGATCAATAACTTATCCTTAATATTGCGTATCATACAGGGGTGCCGAAACCCCCCAATAATTTGACTGTATCACCCCAATAATTTGAGTATGGTCTACATTTGCATCTACCCCCAATAATTTGACTCTGGTGTGCACCTGAGTGCAGGTCTCCACTTAATTTCGGGGGAAAAAATGTTCCTTTTTTGGTGAAGACCTTTTTTTGGTCTTCACCTGCATTCGGGAAAAAAAAGTGTTTCGTTTTTGGAGAAGATTTTTTTTTTTTTTTGGTCTTCACTTAATTTGCTCACTTGAAAAAAATTGTGGTCGAGATGCATCCCCCCCTATGTTGAAAACAGGGCAAAATTGGTATCATATCAAGAATGATATCATTTGTTTCTTGGTAAACGAATTGCAAACAAGTACTCACATAAGTAGGCCTATATAGTCGACACGAGACGCTAATGTAAGCTTAGATCTTTCAATAACTCTAAGTAGTGTTCATTATACCGCACTGTATCTCATCTCTTCACCCAATTAGAACAAAATTGTGTCTTCTGTTTTATTGTATTGGTGGAGTTTTTGCTAAGCTACTGATGTAAGCATTTTGTTTTATTGTATTAGTGGAGCTTTTGCTAAGCTACTGATGTATCATTGGCAAATGCTTTCATCATTTTAGGTCTTTGTAACGAATTTCCGAAAGTGCATAAAACATATCTCTACATTACTATTTTTGACACCTTCGCCGAAGTTTTGTTTGCTTTTCAGCGAAGAGCGCGGGTAACATATCATCATTCATCATAATAGGTTAGCCTGGGAATTCGTTTGCAAGGTTTAGGTCAAACTAAGTTCCCTATCGCATTTTCGAGTCAGTTAAATACGTCAGGTTCAAAAATAAGCGATGAACGGCAAATGCATATCAATTATTATAAAACCACGTTCAGTAAATCCACACGATGTTGGTGGGCCGCCATTGTGCAATAGCTAACAGATGAATAGGAAATTTTATATTGATGAATTTGATTGGAGCGCTTACAACGGGGAGTGATACTTACTGATTGGTTTAAAAATAACAAATTGGTTGTAGGGAGTCTATACTAAGAATACCCGTCATGACGGGGTTTGTTTTCTTTTGATCGAGCTATTATTATTTGACGAATGGTCATTTAAGTCCATAAATGTAGAAATTTGGGTGTTTCTTCGGAACATTTAGTTTTGCTTTTGAGTATTTGTCGAATACACTAAACGTTTATTATTAATATCAAACAAACAGTGATTAATTATTTATTGTATTGCAGAATTGATATAATAATTAACTGTAACAACACGAACTTTAGGCTAACTCCATCAAAGATTTTTAACTTGAATCATCGTGTTGCAGATCTAAAATGCACTTGTGTATAAGCTTGGTGCCTATTTATTTTAAAAGTCAGCTAAATTCCGAAATATTAATGTTAGTTTTTTGTTTTGTGTTTCTATACATTACAATTCGCGTGTAAAATTATTACGTATTACCAATGAAAAACTGATAAGTGATGATAACATAGTGACACTTACAGTTACGTACCTAACATTAACACTGTCTCCTCAAGTAAAACAGCTGTTTTCTCCAAGATTCTAACCTGTGCTTACTCGTATTGCTAACTTGGCTACAGGATTCGCTGTCAAATCGGCTGGAGACAAGTTAACAAAAATATTGATCACTGTATTATATTTGCTACAACATCATTAATATCTGCCTTTATTAAAACCACGTAGAATAATGTTATATAGTTTTTTTACGTGCTGCTTTGCTTAATCTGACTGTGACGAATTGTATCTCGCGCTTAGGGCCGAGTAGAAAAGAAAAAGGCAATACGGAAAGAAAAAAATAGTTGCTTTTAGGGAAAATCTTTTTTCCTTGGGTTTGCTTTGCGCTGTGCTAGCTGTAGCGTGTAGCCAGCTCCGTTAATGGTTGAGCGATTGACCTCCATGGGTCACACAAAAGACCCTAAAAAATGCCACAGAACTGATGTGTCCTTTTGCCATTTGGTTTTCAAAGTTATTACACGGGTTGGAGCATTAAGTAATGGTTGGATTATGGATGAAAAATTTGTTAAAATGAAGCAATTATTATACTAGATTTTTAAACTGTTGGTAGTTTGAAGACTACAGTAATATAGAACAGTTAAAATGTAAACGTTTTAGTTTGAACTTGTTGCATCTTCAGAGATCAATCAAAAGGTTTTAACCAAACGCTTTAGTTGTTTTATGAATAGAAAAAGGTTTTCGTTGTTGTATATATTCTTACTTTCTGGTTGTGCTCTTCTTAGAATCGTTTAGTGGTTTTGTCTGTTTGCTTTTTGTCTTTGCAAAGAATTTAAAAAATTTTAAGCAAAATAAGCATTGGATTTGAGAGGTGTGTTGAAAAGCTAACCATCCACCTTGTTCAGTATTGAATAGTTAAATTTCGTAGCTTTCCGCTTGTGCTCGATGTGAATGTATTGTATTTGCTTTAACAGCAGAAATTTGGAGTCTTTGAGAACTCTTAAGAAATCATCGAGCAGTTTCCAGAAGCACCGACTTTAACAACTTTGAAATTTGGAGTAGCAGATTAATATATAGAAGGGTGCCATAAAAAATAAAAAATGATGCCAGGAATAAATGGACTTGCGTGATTTCATAGGGCAAATGACAACGCTTGAAAGCTCGTATAATCATAAATAGTGATGTAAAGCTACAATCATTCATTTTTAAGAATTTAATAGCAAAATATTAGACGTACATAACAGAAAAATTAACAATTGAAGCAATAAAACAAAAATTGCACAAAATTAATCCAATTATATAAAAATTGAAGCGGACTGGAAAGGACCAATAAACTAAAAGATGCTAAACTGTGTTACAAATACATGGATAAAACCTTTATCTAAAAAACAAGCCAACGGTTATTTTGGATAAGAACCTTTTTACTTTCATGTGTTAACCACAGAGCAAAGTGGCTTTTTAATACGGTCAGTGAGATGTTTGGTCAGCCCCCACTATATTGTACATCATAAAAAAAGAATCCAATGAAATTTCAAAGCCTCAAATGTATTGAGCAAGTACTGTATATTTTATCATCTTGACAATCACAAATGGTCAAGCAACAGCACGATTCTTTTACGTGAGAGCTTCTCCAACCCGACGCCATTTTGGGGTAATGCATTGTTTAGTTTTAACTGCAGCTAGAATTGAGCTGCTAAGCAGCAAAGAAATATTGAAACAGGCTGTCATTTATTTATTGTCGTTTTGTTAATGTAAGAGTTGCAGTAATATCTAATTAGTTGATATTTCAAAGGTAAAATTAACTGGCTCTTAAGCCCGGTCTACTCTCAACACTAAATGCAAAATCGTGAGCGAATTAGCGCATCGTTAGTTTATTTTTCCAACTGGGAACTTGTACGCTGGTAAGGTGGGTATGTATGTCAAGCGTACAAAATTCCTTTCAAAATAAATTAAAAATACGCTAACGATTTTACGCCCGTTGATCAGTGCCGCAACTAGAACGCTGTTCTAAGGGGGGCAAAATTTGTTGTTGGGGGTGCCAAAATTTTTGGGTTGGTCTACTCTTCGAGTTTTCTGTTGATCTCCACAAAAAAAAAAAAAAGAAAAGGTCATCACGCCAAATTGGTCTAATTTTCTCCGAGTTCTCTGTTGATTTCCAATAAAAAATGCCACCACCTTGAAACTGCCGCAAGGGTAAGGAGAGTTTGGGTGGGCATGCTGGGCAGTTTAGGAGAGCGATATTTTTGTTTCGGGGGCTCCGCCCCTTTTTGCCCCCCCTCCTAGTTGCAGCCCTGCCGTTGACCGGGCCGCAATTCTGCCATTTGATGAAGAATTGTATTCTTAAACAAAAATCGAAAGATGTCTGTCGAGAGCTTACTCACAAAAATTGCAGCCCATTTGTACAGTATTTTTTCGCATTAAAATGAAGTTTTTGCCAATTTACTTTGTTCAGTGTAATTAAGTAGGCTGTTAGTTTTGAGCCATGGTGCTGTAGTTCAGCATATTTCATTAACTTGATCTTGACCCTAAATTACTGGCCAGTTGGTCGAGCGATAACGCATTCATCTCTGGAGCGGGAGGTCTGAGGTTTAAATCTCAGACCGATCCAATCGGACACAGTGTTGCCAACGGCTCGCCACCGCTGTGGCATTTCTTTAACAGCAACTGATTTGCCCGCAGGAACAATGACACGGAGATGGACCCCGTAAACTCGTTACACGCTTCGGCGTAATACAGCGAGTATAATGAAAGATTGGATTGGATTTGGCCATGAATTTGCAATATGATAGAAAAAAGAATATAAAAATAAAAAGTAATAGTTTATTGTTCTTGGTTCATTCACCGCAAAGTCATCTCTTGGCAAGCAACTGAAGGCAAGGGTCAAGCTTCCTTGCTTTTGGCTATTAAAGTGGATTGATCGTGAGGCATTGCCTGAGTTTACGTTTCGTTTCCTGCTAGCAGCCAATGACGATTTGAGGAAAAAATATTGCAAAACAAACAATTATTAACAGTCCGATAAAGCTTGTGGAATGTACTAAAGAAGACGCTGACCCGTGTCCGCTTGATACATCGTTGGAACTGGATGCCAAAACTCTAGGAACGTTCTTTGACTCTCTATGCTTTTCTTTTTTGAGATTGAGAAGTTTTGGTATGAAAATGGCTTCGTGGATTTTAGTTTGGTCGGATTGATTTTCTTCATATTTCCTGTTTGAATTTAAAATTTTCTTCAGAATATCGTCGTACTTGTCCGGTTTTATGGAAGCGAGATTTGTTGTTGAAGTTGTTGATGATAGTTGTGAATCTGTTAAAAAAATCCGTGACGTCATAAATAGGATCAATCAAGCGTTTCATTCGTGATACTAAATCATAACTGGGTGGGCCAAGTGGTAATTTACTAATTTTACTAGGTTAAATACAGGATTCAAAATTTCGTGGTCGACACCGTTGGCGCAACGTTACATCGTGGTCTTGGAAGCCGGTAATTTAACTTTACATCTTCGCCTATTATTTCACGGGATTTTTAATTGCTGTTCACCACAATACAGTATCGAATAAACTTAGTGTTTTTGATTAAGTTGAAGGTAATTTTGTACGTAGGCCATCGCCAAATGGCACTGGATCGTAGAGCAAATAGTAGCAGGTGTTTTAATGCAGTTTTATTATTACATATAGGGTCCAGCAATCAGTGGCGTTGCTTCGGATGGTGGCACCCGGGGCGGGATTTCGTGATGGCACCCTTTTTCGGTCCAAAAATAAATGAAGACGAAAAAAAAAGGTCTTCACTGCAAAATCAGTGGGTTTTCGGTCTATAAGTAGGTGAAGACCAAAAAAAAAGTCTTCGCCGCAAAATCGGTGGGTTTTCGGTCCAAATAAGGATGCGGACCAAACAAAGTAGAGAAAGTTGTTCACCACAAATCGGTTGAGTTATGGTTTCACATCATAATATGGTGTCACCCCAAAATGGTAACACCCGTGGCGGGCCGCCCCCCCCCCTTCCGACCTCCCGTAGCAACGCCACTGCCAGCAATGTCTCACTCGATTTTCGAAAATATTTTTGCAAAAATATAATTTTGGAAATGTCTAACGAGCTCTTCTGAAAACCTCTAATATCTTTCGATTCACTAGTAGATGATTGCTCAAGTACAAAAAGTGCTATCAGAAAAAGTTCAAAATTGTGTTGTTTCGATTACTATTGCTTACCTTTACATGCCACAGAAATGCGAAGTCTTGTGGTCCCCCTATGGCACCCTGAGTTCGATTCTCCTTTTGGTTGCGCTGCAAGCAAAATTTTTGGTTTAGCTTTACAAATAAGTGCAAAGTAATAAAACATTTCTACTCCTTTCATATTTTGCAGTGAGATTTTAAATTATAACTTTGGTAAAGTAGAAATTTTATTTAGTCAAATAACAGCAATAATTCAAGCATACACTCTTAAATTACCATTTCTTTTGACCAAGTTTTTTCCACTTTTCAAGTGAGCTACAAAACGAGTAGTCAAAAAATCTAAGTTGACAAACGGTTCAATATCAAGCTAGCATGCATGGTACTGATGTTTTACAAATGTTATTATTTTTTGTGGCGTATTATGCCGTTTTGACGTTAATCAAAACGTATTACACGAACGGTAGAAAAGGGCAAAAATTTATCTACGTAAGCGAAATTCATCGCCACAAGTTGGTTGACCTATTTCGCTTACCGACAAAGTAGTAGTCTTGACAATATTGAAACCGAAATCCTAATGGTGAAGGACTGACCAGTTGAAACTTGATCGTTAGTTTGTTTTCCTTTTCCGGTTTGTTGCATGAAAAAATGAGATTTTCTTTTTCTGTGAGAAGAATTTCATAGCTTTAGAGACGTGATAATAGCAATGAGGTTTAAGGATTTTTGTAACTGCTCGAGGTCAAAGAAATGTGAATTTACTGCAGTAGATCGAAGACCGAGTATTAGCAGTTACCCAACTGTCTTTCCTCAACGCTCAAGGAAATCAAATAAAATCTTTCGTCATACTCGCTGTATTACGCCGAAGCGTGTAACGAGTTTACGGGGCCCATCTCCGCGTCATTGAACCCGGGTAACACAGCTCTTCGAAGAAATGTCGCAGCGGTGGCGAGCCGTTGGCAACACTGTGCCGGATTTGACCGGCCCGAGTTTTAAACCTCAGACCTCCAGCTTCAGAAACAAACGCGTTATCGCTTGACCAACTGGCCGGTACCGTTTAAGGAAGTCGAAAGACGAAAGAAACTCTCGAGCAACCATTACCTTATATTGGTGTTAGAAGTGGATCCAATTTGTCAAGGATTTTAGAAATATTTGTACAGCAGTTTGTTGCTTAGTAAGTGAAATGAAGAGCTTACTTACCTCCAGTTTCACATTTTTCGTATTGATCTCTTGTAACGTTGTAGATATCAAATTTGTTGAGGTCAGCATGACCATGAATGATCCCCATCAAACTAGTTTGTGGACATAAAATGTCCATGAATTGTCCGATCTTTACGTTTAGTACCATGTTCGAAGTTGCTAGACTAAAACAAAAAGATTTTTGCTGAAATTTAAATTTTAAAATTGCTACTCAAAAGTCATACTCTATCCCGTCCGATCCGATCCAAAAGTTTCAATTACCATGATTAAAATGCAGCAAAATTATGCTAATTTATTGCCACCTAAACATTAAATGAACTAATTTACGACAAAATTATGTCTGCCTTTTAAATGATCAAAATTATCGCAATTATGTGAAATACCAGTTTTCTAAACACGTGTGAGAACTGAAAAACGTTTTTGTGTTGGAAAGAAAATTGGTATTTATTTTGCATGGGGCAGTTATTGTTTCGTAATGGTAACTTTTTGAAGTGATAATTGTTAATCATTAAGTAGTTATTAACTGAATTTTTTCATGAAATTTAAATTTCTCAGCATTTCTCACACCAAATATGTAAATAACACTATCACAAAAATCTGTAAATCTAATTCAAAGCAAACGAATATGCAGTAGTTCGAAGTAATGTAAGACTTTGTAACTTCACGCCAACATTAAAGGAAATATATTAGTCTCTGCAGTCTATTAGCCAAATCCCTGTAGAATAGCTGAATATTTGGAATAATGCTGTCAACTAATTAAGAAAATCGGCTAATTTTCGGGCTGGTAAGCGATTCAAAAAACCGGCTAATTCAAAAAAATACAGCTTACAGTTCCGCAATGTTTGCTGCAATTTCATTTGCACTCAACAGAATTCGGATATCATAAAAGGCAATTGTGTATTAAAATTGTTGATTGGGGCGTAAGATTTTCTATTTATATTGCCTTCATAAATTATTAGTTTGTCGCTTGTTTGGAGGCGAATTACTTTCTGCTCTGAAAATATACTTTTGCTATGAAATGAGATTGTTTGTAATTTCCTCTTAACCATATTGGCAACAAGCGTTAGTATTTTGTTTAGTGGAATACTGAATCTATACTTTTGAAGTTGCTTTGTTCAGAAAGAAACAAACGAGGCAAAGACATCAGTACACAATTTATAGTTATGGGAGACCCATATTTTTTCGGCCCACTTTAGTTCGACCAACAAAAGAGATTTTTGGCTTCGGGGCTTTATTTGATAATTGCTCGGGCCCTCAAAATCCTAATGCATCGCTATATGATAATACCTTAATTAATAATTGTTCCTTTACATTAAAGCAGATTTTATTTGAACAAGAGCTGCATCTGCTAGTTTGATGCAATGTTAAAAAAAGCTGTACAGTACTGTGCCAAGCGACTTTTCTAGTTTTTTTCATACATCATGTTGATTGTAAATTTTTCTTGTTTTTATTGTTGGTTTATTTCCTCATTAGTCACCATTATCTAAGAATGATGTAACAACTAAAAATTTGAGCATAAGTCATCCTTATTGTAAAAAAGAAAACCTCCAGCTGTGCAGTAACCCGTCAATGTAACAACTTTTTTGATTGCTGGTAATAGCGTTTTCGAAAAGCAGAACGAAATTCCACTTCTTTCTTCAAACATAGTGATGTAAAAATGAATTATGAGGGCTGTTTCATAAAACTATGATTCAATTTTAAACGCGGGAACAATTTTTGTATATTTTCTACTCCAGGCCTTGTTCTCAATTGGAGTGTGCCAAAACGACACATTAGATAATTTTTTTTAGGTATATAGTACATATTTTTCATACAAAAACAATGTTTATAAAATTATGAGCAGGTAATAAAACCCGAAGGTTGCGGCTTGCATTCGATTTTTTTCAAGCTCCGCGATCTAATGATAATACGAAATCCGCAGAATGTCGTACTGAGGATTGAGTTATAAAATAATTATATAATTTTAAATTTAACTGATAAATTTTTGCTTCAATCTAATCGTAATTCCGGAACATTTAAAAATTTTTAATTTTCAAGTCCTCAACGCAACTTACTCAGGCGTCATCTGTGAACTCCAGTATATTACGTGTCGCTCCATCGCATGGGAAGACAAGATGCAAAGTAATAACAACCATAAGGCAAAACAACTTTTTCCCACCATCACTGATGTTTTCAAACTAAAACTTCTCAGAGCCTATATGATACTTTATTAAAATGAATTATAAAGATTGGTGCAATCTGCATACAAAGCCGAATTGTTATATGTAGACGCTAGTAAAAAATTAAAACAAAATAAGTCTATACAAAATTATATACACCCAGGTTTATCTCGGTTTTTGCTTTCAAACTCCAACGTATTCATGTCATTATCCTCTTGTGATGACTGCTGATAACAAAGCATGCCATGCAAAACAAAATGTTACATTTACCTGTATTTTTTCCTGTCATTTGGGATTTCGAACCTGATTGTGCTATAAATTGTACAAGTTTTAACTTATTCTTACTCCTATATTTGCAGATTTTGCATTCATTTTATGTTTTTAATTTCAACCATTGCGTTTGGTTGCAGCTTTTTTTTCCTGGCCTTGCAGTTGTTCTTTTAATTTTGGGGTTTGTTTACGTTCGTAATTTTTGGATTAAAATTGCTCAATATTTCTTTTTAAAAATGCAGCAAGAACGATACAACATTATATTACTGGATGTTATATGCCTAAAAAATTCTCAAAAGCCAAATAATCAAGCTTACGCTAACCACTATACCGAGCTTTGGGCTTTTGCAGTCTGACGATTGTCTTCTGCTAAACCAAAAACTTCTACTTTAAACAACAATTCGCGTGGCTTAATTATTTTTAGAAACCTACTCTTGTTCCAAATCTCAAGAGATAGCTCATTTTATAATTTCTTGACTCTCGAGCTCATTTATTGGCTTGGTAGTGTAACTTAGCCTCTTGTCCACGCGTAATCTGAGTTTGACTGACCACCAGCTGAACTGACAGCTGCAGTGATCTGTTTTGGACTGACTTTTTTTCGATTTGTTCTCCAATCGCCTCGGGACTGGTATAGAATCTAATTGCGGGATTTGTGAACGCGCGAAATTTTCCTGATTTTGTGACATCATATTATCTATTGCGTAATGATGTGTTTTTGTTTTAATTATGTAAATTGAAAAACTGTATTTATTTTTGTTGTCCACTGCAGTGTAGATTTAATCAAGTTTAGTAGCTCAACTGGTGAATCACATATCTGAAGAATAAGTTTTAATTTTCGAATCTATTCCATTCATTAAGCTTGATTGATTTTTATTTCGTGCTGATGATAGCAATCCAGGTGTCAATCACGATATAATAGTTTTTGTATCTCACTTGACCGGTACTAAGTATAAGTTTGCTGATAACTCAACTTGTGATCTAAAAAAATTTTACTATAACATTTCCGGTAAATGTAGTGTTATCAGTAGTTATGTATATGGCGTGTTCGATGCACAGAGGCTCTGCTACCGGCCCTATCAAAATTTAAGATAGAAGTCACTATAATATGGCTCCCAAAAAATGCACTGGAAACAAAATGATTAGTAAAAAAAAATTAACATGCACTGAAAGCGGTTTTGTGTTTGTAAGAGATTTGGCAGCGATACAAAGTAGCCATAGTAAGTTAAAGATAACATTCCTTTACGCATAGCACTTAAGCGTAACGGTGCTTTAAAAGATCAAATTACAGTCTGAAGCTAATGTCTCGTCATAAAATACACAAAGCTTAAGACTGAAGATTGCAACAATAGTTTTTATCTGACCGTCAGAGGGCGAAGAGAGCAACAAAATCAAACTTTGATGAGCGTGACATTTCTGTCACGTGACGTGTTTTTTAGCAAGTTATTCATAAAATCTTTTTCGCGACAAAAGATTTTTTTCTTAAAATCAAGTCACGGGACAGAAATGTCACGCATGACGCTCAAACGCATTGAAGTGAATGGAAGATTAATGGAAAATTTTATGTGTTATTTGGACTATATTTAGAAAAAAATGTTACGCAGGTGGTTAGTACATAACACTTAAAACGGCTCATATTACACTTTAGTATAGCGTTAAAGAATGTTGTTATGTAAACTAACTAACTAAACGTAGCTCATATTTCTGTTTGTCGAAATTTTTACAACAATTTCATTTGAACTTCGAAGCTTTAAATTTATTAATCTGTTGTCATAACGTATTTTGTTAATGTGTTTTATTTTTTCACCATTTTTTAATAGTCCATAAAAACACTCCCATATAAAATTATTCCGCGAAATTACGTCATTCAAGAAACAGAAGACCGGGTTCGAATCCCAGTGAAGTCAAAGAAAATGCTTGAACAACAAATTAAACGTAGCCCACCTTTTTGTTGGTCGAAATTTTTCGAATCTCAGTAAAGTCATTCTAGAAAGTACGTATTCAAAGAAACCAAAAGCAAGGTTCGAATCTCAATAAAATCATTCTAATTAAACATAGCTAGTTTTTACATTTAAACTTCGAAGTGTTAAATTCATTAATCTGTTGTCTTCACATTTTTTATT
The DNA here is from genome assembly GCA_963965965.1 of Trididemnum nubilum. NCBI lineage: Eukaryota > Metazoa > Chordata > Ascidiacea > Aplousobranchia > Didemnidae > Trididemnum > Trididemnum nubilum. Next base: position 37,241,321 of record OZ014485.1, on the reverse strand, counting down.
AATATGTTTAATCTTTTGTCCATCTTTAAGTAGTCCATGAAAACACTCCCATATAAAATTATGAACATAGACACGACCCCAGTAATCTTGGACAGTCATTTCAAAATATCCTTTCTCAGTTATTCTACCAAATGTTGGTTCTCTAGCAACAACATTAACAACGCATCCATCAATGCTTCCAGCGTATGCATTGTGTGTTGGATGAAAATAAAACTCACGATTTTCAATGACTAATTTAGTATTCATTTTTATTTAACCACAGACAAAATTTTCTTAAGCATGAAAACCATTTAAAGATAATTTCTCTTATATAATAAAAATGAACCAATCAAATATTTTAGATCAGGCGGTTCCAGATATTGGAGTTTCTACTTTAAAACCGTCACCCTTTAGAAATTTTCCCCCAACCTTAAAGAAAATAGCTCTTAATGCAGCTGGTAAAGTTCAAAAGCGTATAAATGATTTTGCCGATTGGCTGATGGCTTACGTACCACCAACTAATAAAGCAAGTGCTTCAGCAGCATTTCAAAAAATTTTAAATCTTTTTCCTAAAAAGACAATTAAGGTGAAATTACTCAAAACTGCTCTGAAAAACTATGCTAAATCTTATGATGTAGATATTGTTGATTTTAGCCCATTGAAACAATTGAATGAAACAGAGAAGGTAGTGCAAGATAAATTACGGTTAGACCTGGTTAAAATGAAAGGATTGAAAGCAACAGTCACTCTTAAAATAACCTTTGAAAAACAAAAAGAAGGTGAAGTCATAACCAAGACAGCATTTTTTAACAGTAAAACAAATGTCATCTTAAATAAAGATGATGTGAGTGAAATGCAACAAAATGCATCTAATCAAATAATAAATAAAATTGGAAATTGGCTTAGTGAAGGTTCTGGATGGTCTATATTTTCTGTCGATGGGCACTTCGTTAACTTAGTTCAATATACCCCTCTTCATGGATCAACTTTTATTGCATTACCGGAAGAACTTCGAAATGCTAAGAAAGGATTAATTAACATCAAAAACAAAGACAACGAATGCTTTAGATGGTGTCATTTAGCTAAAGTATACAGTGAGAAAGTAAAAAGCAATCGTGAAAGAATAAGTCATTACAAAAAATATGTAGACACACTAAATTATGACGGTATAGAGTTTCCAGTTTCTATCAAGCAAATACCAAAAATTGAAGAACAAAATAACATCAGCATAAATGTTATTGGTTACGAAAACAAGCAACGCTTTCCTTTATTTGTGTCTAAAAAGGTGTTTGAAACAACTCTCGATTTATTATTGATAATGGAAGACGAAAAGCAACATTATGTTTGGATAAAAGACTTTAATAGATTTATGTATAATCAAAGCAAGCACCAACACAGAAAACATTTCTGCAGATATTGTCTTCAATGTTTTAGCAGCGAGGAAATTCTACACAAACACACACCAAACTGCATAATAATAAATGGAAAGCAAGCAATACAAATGCCCAAAAAAGGTAGCTCGGTGAAGTTTAATAACTTTCATAAACAGCTACCAGTTCCCTTCGTTATATATGCTGATTTTGAAGCAATAACTCAAAAGATTGACAGCTGTCAGCCAAATGATGAAAAGTCCTACACAGAAAGATACCAAAAACACATCGATTGCGGCTTTTCCTACAAGATAGTTTGTTGCTATGACGATAAATTCAGTAGACCAATTCAACTGTATAGAGGTAAAAACGCTGTTTATAAATTTTTGGAAGCTATGTTGGAAGAAGTTGACTATTGTGAAAAAACGAAAAATGAACATTTCAATCAACCTATGGATTTAACGAACAAAGATGAAGAAAACTTTCAAGCAGCTACAAAATGTCACATTTGTAAAAAAGGCTTTTCTGAGGAAGACAAAAGGGTTAGAGATCATTGTCACGTTACAGGAAAATACAGAGGGGCGGCACATAATGAATGTAATAGAAATTTCAGACTTACTCATAAGATACCAGTAATCTTTCATAATTTAAGGGGTTATGATTCACATTTTATTATGCAAGAAATAGGAAAGTTTGAAAAGGATATTAAAGTAATTCCAAACAATCTAGAAAAATACATGGCTTTTTTCTTAGGCAGATATTTAAAATTTATTGATAGCTTCCAATTCATGAGTAGCTCATTAGAAACTCTGGTTAAGAACGTTCCACTTTCTGACTTAAAATACACATCACAAGAATTTCAGGATGAAAAACTAGAACTAATGAAAAGAAAAGGAGTTTATCCCTATGATTATATGAACAGCTTTGATAAGTTTGACGACAGAAACCTCCCACCAAAAAAGGAATTCTATAGTCTTTTAACCGATGAAGATATAAGCGATGAGGATTACAAGCATGCGCAGAATGTGTGGACTACTTTCAAGTTGGAATCCATGGGACAATACCACGACTTGTACCTTAAGTCAGATGTTTTGCTGTTAGCAGATGTATTTGAGAAATTTCGAAAGACTTGTCTTCAATATTACGAATTAGACCCTTGCCATTATTTTACTTCTCCCGGTTTATCATGGGATGCAATGCTTAAAATGACTGAAATAAAACTGGAATTAATGACAGATATTGACAAATTTCTTTTCATTGAAAAAGGTGTGAGAGGGGGAGTTTCATACATTTCTAAAAGATATGCTAAAGCTAACAACAAATACATGAATAATTACGATTCAAAGCAGCCATCAAATTATATTACATATCTTGATGCAAACAATTTATACGGATGGGCAATGAGCCAAAGTTTACCAACGGGTGGTTTTAAATGGCGATCAGAAAAAGAAATTGATTTAGCAAATTTACCTAAAGGAAAAGGACTAATACTAGAAGTTGACCTGGACTATCCTGAACATCTTCATGATAGTCATAATGACTATCCATTAGCTCCAGAAAAAATGGAAATTAAACATCACCTCCTTTCAGACTACTGTAAACAATTACAAACTCAGTTTAATATAAAAGTTGAAGGAGTTAAAAAATTAATACCTAATTTAAAGTCAAAAAAGAGTTATGTTCTTTATTACAAAAACTTAAAGCAGTATATTGAATTAGGCTTAAAAGTTACAAAAGTTCATCGGGTATTAGAATTTAACGAATCACCTTGGTTAAAAAAGTATATTGATTTCAATACAGAAAAGCGAAAAACCGCCAAGTCTGACTTTGAGAAAGATTTTTTTAAACTTATGAACAACTCAGTGTTTGGAAAAACAATTGAAAATCTTCGTAAACGTGTCAATGTCACTCTGATCAACGAACCAGAAAAACTATTAAAGCATTGTGCAAAACCAACCTACGTTAGCAGCAAAATATTTAATGAAAATCTTGTTGCAGTTCATAAAATCAAAGAATCTTTAATTCTAAACCGCCCCGCGTATGTAGGAATGTGTATTCTCGATATTTCAAAAACGTTAATGTATGATTTTCATTACAACTATATTAAAGAGAAATATGGCAAGAATGCAAAACTCTTATTTACAGATACAGATTCAGTAACATATGATATAAAAACAGAAGACGTATACAAAGATTTTTGGGCTGACAAAGACAAATTCGACTTCAGTGGTTACAAAGAAACCTCAGACTTTTATGACCTAAAAAACAAGAAAGTAATTGGAAAGATGAAAGATGAAACCGCAGGTGTGCCAATAGTAGAATTTGTTGGACTTAGATCTAAAATGTACAGCTACGTCACAAACGATGAAAAAGGCTGCAAAACTGCAAAAGGAATTAAGAAAAATGTTGTGAGGAATCTGTTAAAGCACGAAGATTACAAAAACACGCTCTTCAATAATCGTCAAATGTTTCATAAAATGAAATCAATTAGAAGTGAAAACCACAAAATTTATTCCGTTGAAATCAACAAGAAGTCTCTTTCGTGTTTTGATGATAAACGATATATTTTTTCTAATGGAATTGATAGTTTTGCCTATGGTCATTATTAATTTTAAAAAATATATGCTATTATAAAAAAAGATGGATGAAAAATGTTGTGAAAATCCTGACATAAAAATTATAAATGGAAATAGAACTTGTATTAACTGTGGTGTAGTTCATCACCCATATTTTGTAAATGACTGGATTGATTATAATCCACGTAATGTTGTCTTACGTAAATCAGTTTACAGTAGAACTGCTTATGTTAAAAGTAAAATAGAGCAACTTAGATTGTCTCCTAACGAAACACGAGCATTCATGGCTGTTTGGGTAATTGTGGAAAGTAGATTAAAAATTATCACTAGCAAAAGGTTTCCTAAGTTAGAATTTTTTATTAGCAATATCTTAGAAAATTTAGACATTCCCAAGCAACCTTCATACAAAATTAGTGATGCATTACGTAAAAAATATGAAATCATGTGGAAACAAATCGTTTAGCATGTAATTTTTCATAGCTTTCAGAAATTGGTGGACATATATCAGCAACTTGGTCATCAACCATAGCAAGTTCTCTTTCGAAAAACTCGTCAATATCACCAGATCTTAAAAACAATTTTAACTTGTTGAGTAATTTCTGATACGATTGATAAGCATATCTACAAGACTCAGTTTTTTTGGAAAAATTTTTCTGCGTCGTTATTGTCTGTAAAAGAACACCAGTACCGCTAACAGACGCCAAGAAAATCGGATTTAATGTAACAGAACCAATCACGGCCCCAGTTGTAGTAAAAACAACAGATGACAGCTTTAGAGCTAAGTCCATTCTTTTAAATTTTTTAAACATTTTCTTATAACACCAATACTGTTTGTGATAAGTGTGATACAGTTTTGTCAATTCATTCACTTGTTCTTGAGTCAATTTTCTACTAATGTGGTTAAAGTCCATTGTTTATTTTACGATATACAATTACGCTTCTGGTTGATCACCCACTTCAAGCTGTTTAACTTTAATTACGACGCTGGTCATATTCATTGATACCGAAGAATTTGAAGAAACATAGTTGTATTGTATGCGAAACACATCTCGAGAAGGATTAGGAAAAACAATGCAGTTTAAATTAAAGCAATCGAATGGGGGTGTTACTGTTGTTTTACATATTTTATCTGTTTCTCCTTGACTAACACGAATTATATCAATATGTAATTTGTCTTCATCATCATAACTGGTAACTTTCACAAGTCCGCTTACGCTTATTTCGATGTAACTGCTGGTTACCTCATCTCTCAAATGAATACTATCGGATTGCAAAGACAGAAAATCGTTCCCAGCGACAAGAGGTGCACTCACGAAATGCAAATTGTGATCTGTATTAGTACGAACTGAATGAATAGCACTTGATGGAATTGGCCTCGAATCAGGTGTCGAAGAAGCACCCAAAAATATTTGAAATTTTGGACGATATATATTTCGTTTAAAATAACGTTTATTTATTGCACTGGTAGGTTCGGAAGGTCTACCTACGTTAAAAATGGTATGATTTTTCATATCTAAGTTTCGTGAAATGGTTACATTATCGTCTTCGGTTTGAATGTGTTGTGTCATTTGGTCAACATAATTTTTGTTTGCTGCTTCACCCGGTGCTGTGGGATCTCGTAAATTTGTGATAGTGTGTAATCCTTGTAAGTTAATATTATCTCTCACATTTGTAACTAAATTTTCAACAAATTGTTTAGTTGCCGCATCAGAAGGTAGAATGGGATCAACAAGTCCTTTTAGAATCAATGATTCACCTAATTCAATTGATGCGTCGTTAGGTGGAATATTTTCTATACGAAAGACCCTGTTTGGTAAACGACCAAGTACTTCCACACCATATATTTGAGACCTCTGAATTTGAATTTGAGAGGGCGATACAACATATTGATCATCGTTGTTTATACCTAAAGTAGCCAATCTCGAACCAAACTCAGAGCTTTCGGCAAAGTGGACAATGTTGCTAATTGCATTATCCAAGAATCCTTTATTTACACTATCTGATTCTGTTACAGGATTGGCTAAGTTTGTAATTTTGTGGTTGTTTAAGTTTAAATCACCATACATTATATCTCCTGACTTGGAAACTTTGTGTTCAATACCTATAACCTTAACAGTACTTGAAGATTGACTTCCACTTGTTCCAAATTTTGAAATATTCATTTTGTCCTTCTTTATTATAAATGAACATAATAAACTTTGATAAATATTTAAGTGGGGACAACAAGCAAATCAAACATCATTATCTTCTACCAGATTGTCATTACATGATAGTAGGATCGACAGGGTCAGGAAAAACAAATTTGCTTTTAAACATGGTTCTCAAGTGGATGAATTACGACCTTTGTTGTGTTTATACTGTTAATCCTGAGCAAGATAAGTATCGATTTTTAAAAGAGCAAGGTATTGAAGTGTTAAGCCCTGAAGACTTGCCTCCAGTAGAAGAGCTTGACCCTCAACAGAAAGTAATAGTTTTTGACGACATTAAGCTAGACAACATGAAAAAACTGATGGAATACTTTTCTTTGTCTAGAAACAGAAATTGCAACTGTATTTACCTCACCCAGTCATACTTCAACACTCCAAAGTACATAAGAAGAAACACTAACTGTTTTGTTTTTTTCGGGAACTTAGACAACAAAGATATCAGACACATTACTGACGATCATGCTAAAGGTATAACAAAAGAAGAAATGGAGTCGATTTACCGTGAAGCAACCAAAGATCCTTACAATTTTATGGTGCTGGACAAAACAGCCAAACACCTACCCCTTCGTTACAGAAAATGCTTTGACCATTTTTGGGCTTAAGCTTTATATGCTATATAGTAAACATGCCATTTGTAAATGAAGAAGAGTTGAAAAACAGAAATAAACTCGTAAAGGATTATATTAACAACCGAAAGCTTTTGAAACAAAAACTGCAAAAAGAAATTGTAGCCAAACAACAACTGCAAAAGTCTGCCTCTGAAATATTTCGTCCCATTACTAAAACGTTTGAAGAAACTCAGAAAAAAACTGATAAAAGGCAAGACCAACTAATTCAACACATACAGCAACAGCTTGCCATTGAAGATAAACCTCGATCAATTTATACTGTGCATTTTGAGAGTGCTTTTGATAACGAAGAAAAAGAATTGCTTACACAAAACAATTTTGAGACTGATATTGTGGAGCTTGTAAAACGCGGGCCAGGTTACATAAACGCATTGAAAGACAGAGCTAGATTAATCAATCAAAGATTAGGTGGTTTACGAAGAAGACGCGATGCTGATACAGAAGTGATTGATGAGCAAATAAAAACTTTTAAAAAGTACAGAGAAAAATTAAATAAATTATTAGGAGGAATGGAAGTTACCTTTGGAAAAGGGCTTAAAGATCCCAACAAACTTTGTGAAAGACTTAATTTACTAGTAGCAGCCAAACAAGCCGGCAATAATAACAAGCGTTTGGATCAAGAAATTGCAAACATTTTGAAAAAACTAAAATTGAGCAAATGCATTTCACACTGCGACCACCAAAAATTATTTGACAATATATTAAAATGACATCAATACCACTTTTCTTTGACTCTAGGAAAGGACAAGGAAAATCAGAAGATTTTATAACTAGCTTTAATCCACCGTTGCAACTAGACATTAAAAAAAGTTACGAGATGTCCTTAATCAATGCTCAAATATGGTACTCTTGGCATAACATAACGAGCAGCAATAATAAATTTTTTTATTCACCAGATGGAGTAGCTGCACGACTATTATCGATTCCTCCAGGGAGCTATAATATTGAAGACCTCAATAATGAAATAAAGTACTTGATGGAACAGAGACGTGATGACAAAAATAATATAACTATAACACCAAATTTTAATACATTAAAATCAAGAATTGAACTTAAAAATGATTACATAGTTGATTTTCGAATTCCAAATTCAATAGGTGACGTTTTAGGATTTGGTTCGGCATTTTTGGGTGTAAATGGAATTCATAATAGTCAAAATCCTGTAAATATTACAAATATCAACAGCCTTCAGATTCATTGCAGCTTAATTGATGGAAGTTACATAAACGGAGCGTCTAGTGACTTACTTTATACTCTTAGTCCAAACGTACCACCGGGATATTTGATTCAAGTTGAACCTAAGCAAAACATTTACGTTCCAATCAAAAATTTAAGTCAAATTGATAGTATCCGATTCTCTATAAAAGATCAAGATAACAATTTTGTAAATATGAATAATGAACGAGTGACTTACTATGTTCACCTGAGAGAGATTATGTAGTTTAACTATAAATGTTATCACAAAGAGAAACTAGATTTCATAAAAAGAAAATCATAGGTGGAAGTTTGCTTAAAAATGTTTACGACAAGGTAAGGAACGTAATCAGCACTGGTTCTAAGATTCTTAACAGAATTCCTACTGGAGTGAAGACTGAGATTAAAAAACTAGCTGCACCTTTACTGAAGAAAGCCTTAGAACCCACAAAAAAGACATTAGAACCAGTCTTAGAAAATATACCAATAAACAAGCGTATTATCAATGACAGAGAATTAGAAAATCTCAACGACAGATCGAGAGCTATCTTAAGTAATTTAATAGCTGGATCAGGATTTAAAAATTATATATCTTAATTATAAAATGACAGAACTAACGAATCCATATTTGCAAATTAAAGAAACAAACTTAGTGGACAATTCAATTACTGAGTTTGAATATGTCGAATACCTTCCGAGAGACTCCAATAACATGAACAAAGATGGTCAGCACATAATTGAAACAAAAGATGAAGATGTTTTCCTTTTACCGCATAAAGCATACCTAGAAATCAGAGGAAAACTTCAAACTAATGCGAATGCTAATTACAATAACAATGACGTAATTTCATTGGTAAATAACGGTTGGTCTTTATTTCAAACTGCGCAATATCAATTAAATAACCAAACTATAGAAAACATAAACCTTTATCTACCTCAAGCATCAACTATACTTAATTTAGTTAGCTTTAGTGATGATTATTCAAGATCAACCGCCTCTAACATGCTGTGGTTTAAAGACACTGGAACTGGTTCCCCATCTCTTAAACAAAATTTTGGTGGTGTAGCTGATGATGCGAATGCAAATGCTGTACGTGATGGTATTAGAGCAATCGTAGAAATATACAACAACAATCTACAAGCAAATATTGGTTTCACCGCAAGACAGAACATTACTACGGGAAATAAGCAAATTACTTTAATGCTTCCTCTTTCCCAAATATTTGGATTTTGTCGTGATATCGATAAGGTTTTTAGGGGTGTTAAACACAGTATAGTCGTGGATAGAGAAACATCTAATAACTATATTTTACGTGCTAATGGTGTAGCTGCTGGTAAGTTTAACATAAGTCATATCTCTTTGTGGATGCCTAAAGTGAAACCAAGTTTAAGAGTTGAATCGGAAATAGATGCTATGTTAGTAAAAGGACATATAAAACAGCTATACTTTGAACAAATGAGAGTGTATCGAACAATGTTTCAGTCAACAGAAACAAGCATGACTTGGAGAATAACAACCCAGCCGGGAACAGAACTTCCTAGGCATGTGTTTGTTGCGTTTCAATCGAGTGAACGAGATAACAACCAGCAGCTAAATAATATGATTTTTGACAATGCAAACTTAAGACGTATTAGTTGCAGAATAAACAGCATTCAATATCCTGAACGAGAATTTGAATGTAATTTTACTCCACAAAATAGAAATTATTCGCGCTTATACATGAGTTTTCTAGAGGCTGTAAACAAATACCAAGACGCCGACACGGGCTGTCAATTATCAGCTGAAGACTGGGCTAGTTTGTATCCAATTCATCATTTTGATGTTAGTAAACACAATGAACGACTTAAAAACAGCTCGGCAGATATTGAAATAAGGTTTAGTCTTGGTGGTAACTTTAGAAATATTGCAAATAACGCTGACCAAGCTTTCTATGTTTATGCAGTCGTACTTTCTGATAGATACCTTCAGTTAGAAGGACTTTCAGGTCGAATGAATATAATTATCTGAGTATAAATAAAAATGTATGTTAAAATCGGATTAAATTTATCACAATTTCAAAAAGAAAAAATAAAACAAGCTTTTCAAAACAAAAC